>OX463755.1:14306198-15546940 GCA_949824845.1 Rhingia rostrata | reverse complement strand
TAACAATTAAGTCTGTTGATGGCCACGATGGAGTTCTAATGTGTTTGGCTGTCGATTGGAAACAAAAATCCATGAAACCATAACAAGAAAATGTTATACATTTTCGGACACCAAACTTGGAGCAACAGTTGACTACTCCCAAAATCTTTGATTTCTTTCTTTTTCCTCTTCTCTTGAAAATACCACGTAAATGATATGAAAATTTCGTTCTCCACCATTGGACCGCTCTGTATTCGCGTTAGTCCACCTTAACTTAAGATATACAAAAAATAAAGGATTTTATACTCAAGAGTAGAGTCTAAACAAATTATGGTGTACTTGGTGCGCCATTCTGAAGAACTTTCGAAAACTCGCACCGGCAAAATTCTTGGTTATAAAAAAAATTCATGACGTCGTCAAACTTGAACTGTAAGGCTATAACTATGAACCTATCCTAAAGTGGTATAGATTTAACAAATGAAATTTTGTTTTTTAAAAAACCATTTTCAAAATCACCTGGAAGTATGGGTTAAAATGTTGTGGGCAGGAAAGGTACATGTGTAAATATATCTGACAATAACGGCATTAGCAGTTCATCAACCTAGCTTGTTTATTCATTTTCCACAGTTCATTTTTGTGTTTGC
Source organism: Rhingia rostrata (assembly GCA_949824845.1). Taxonomy (NCBI): domain Eukaryota; kingdom Metazoa; phylum Arthropoda; class Insecta; order Diptera; family Syrphidae; genus Rhingia; species Rhingia rostrata. The sequence continues at coordinate 15,546,317 of OX463755.1, read as the reverse complement.
CACAAAGAAATGAACCTCTTGTGTAACACAGATTGAGAATCGCATTTTTATACCCTATCCCATAGGGGCATATTAGTTTTGACATTAAGTTTGTAACATAGTGAAATAATTTCGCTAGATATACCTCAAAGTATATGGATCGACTCAGAATCTCTAGCTGAGTCGATTAAGCCTGTCTGTCTGTCTGTCCGTCCGTCCGTCCGTCTGTGTGTCAGCTTGTAAGCCCCCTGCCACGCCCCTTTTCAGAAAAAAGTTGTTTTCATTCAAAATTTTGAAAAATTTTCTGAACAAGATATCTAGACAATTTTAACGCCTTTATTTCGTCGCCCACTTTTTGGGTGTGTTTTCACTAAAAAAACATTTTTCGGTAAAATTTTTAAAATTTCGAAGAAAAAATTGATGCAAAATAATTGGTTTTGGTAATCTTAACATTTCTCCCGTACATCATTTTTACCCACGCCCACTTTTTGGAGACGTTTTCATACAAAGCAATTTGTATACCCTACGCCATACCATATGCAGGCGAAAAACGTTGTTTTTGGTCGAAACATACAAGTTTCTGACAAACTGTCTGATCAATATGTTGCTACAATTTAAATTTTAATATTTCTTTGCCATAAAACCCACAATTAAGGGAAATTAATTCTTAAAAATTAATTAATTAATTCTCATGTTTTTTTTTTTTTTTTAAAACTTTACCGAAAACTTTTTTTTTCTGAAAACGTCCTGAAAAAGATTGTCTAAATATCCTCCTTGGACTGTTTCTTATAATTCTTTACCGTTTGACCAAAAACAAGTTTTTTTTAAGTGGACGTGGCGGTGGACGGGTATTGAGAGCAACAAATAATTCGTGTACCAAATTTCATCATTCTAGCTAAAAAATGTAAGGCACTAACACTTTTGATGTAAGGACGGACCGGCAGAAATGGCTTAGTCAGCAACTGATTCTAACTCGTTCCATTCTTTTAAGGGATACCAAGCCAAATTATTTCTCTATGTTACAAACTATGCACAGGGTGGCTGATGAAAGCCGCTATCAAAAAAATTTAATAACATTTTTTCTATTTTTTTTTATTTTGCAGATTGATTTTTAAATTTTACAAACATGGATAACTGGGACACTAAAACAAGAATTTGGATTGTCCGCAGCATTCACGCACTGGAGTGCCTAGTTTAGGTTCAAAGAGAGTATAGGCACATGTTTGGCGGCAATCCTCCGAGTAGATGGACCATAATGAGACTTGTTAACAATTTTTCCGATCATGGAACAGTCGAAAGAAGACCTTCCCATCGAAAACATTCAGTTCGGAAGGAGAAAACAATCGCTACTGTAGCTGCTGCCATATAAAACAATCCAAAAGTTTCGACAAGAAGCTTATCTGCTCAAATAGGTATAAACAGACAGTCATTACAGTCAGTTATGAAAAATTATTTGGACTTATTCCCATAGAAAATTCAAATGGCCAACAAACTCAACGCAGCAGACACTCCGATTCGCTTGGAATTTTGCCAGAAGATGCTTCAAATGGTGGAAGAGGACGGAAACATGTTGAAATGTATTTTTATGTCTGACGAGGCCCATTTCGATTTAAACGGCAACATAAACAAACAAAATTTTCGAATATGGAGTGCTTTCAACCCACAGATACTCCATGAGATGGAACCGCATCCACTTCGTGTCACAGTGTGGTGTGCAGTTTCATCACGCTGCATTGTCGGGCCTAACTTGTTCGAAGAAAAGGGTCACACCGTTACGCTTACTGGAGATCCTTACTTGAGCATGTTGAGAAAATTTTTCTATCCAGAATTACACTGAATGAGAAATTTCTTTCAAATCTGTTTCGTTTCAGCAAGATGGTGCAACTCCTCAAATAGCCCGGACTGTTATGACAGAATTGCGACAAAAATGTCCCTATAAGCTGATATCCAGAAGCTCCACATTCCGTTGGCTCCCCAGATCGCCTGACCTTACCGCACATGACTTTTTCTTGTGGGGTTATTGCAAACTGGAAATTTACAAAGCATAACCAACAAATGTGACTGAACTAAAGCCAACAATACGAGAAACAATTGCGGCTATTCCTGTCTCAACTCTCCAAGCAGTAATGAATAATAGTTTGGTAAGATGCCGCACATGCATCAACGAGCAGACGGGACATTTAAATTCCATTATTTGTAAAACTAATTTAGCTATATTGAATAAAATTGAATAAACCTTCCATTGACTAAAAAAAGGTATTTGAGTTTCTTACTTAACAGTATTCATCAGCCACCCTGTATCACTTAACAAAACTAAACTGAAATCCGCCCTTCCGTATACAAGCTATTTTAGGCTTTGAATTTGATAAAATAAACTTGGTTAAGGAAAAATCCTTCTGCGGCATCTTTAAGAAGATCACATAAGCAAATGTTTATAAATTTGGTGTGTCCACCTTGGGAATGTTTAGTTAAATAAGTTACAGAAGCTCCCATAAACTTATTGCTTCCAACAAAAATTGGAATAAATTTCAATAAAATTTGAATTTTTCTTAAAAAATTGATATCCTCCGACCCGTAACCAATTTTGATTTCTATTTAAATTTTAACCAAAATCAATATTTATAACACAAAACATTATTTCAATTTTTTTTCTTTACCAACGGAAATGAATAACCTGTTGTTCAAATGCGTCGCCTATAATTTAAAATTTTCCCTCTCCTATACAAAGAAAAAGGAAAAAACATGGTCCTCTCTCCAAACACTAACATAAATAACTAATATCCCATTTACATATATATTCCATAATTCTTAACGAATACCACGGAGACACAAAAAAAGATGTTAATAACAATAAAAAGAGACGTCAACTTTAAACGATGACCATTTCAGTTTTTTTTAACATCTTCCTCTTAATCTACACAACCAATCACCAATCTGTAAGATATTCACCTATGATAATGTAATGTTACCGAAATTTTTTTTCATTGATATATATCCGCTTAATCACCAAAAAAAATATTTTTGGAAAAAAAAGGCCTAAAAGCAATGATTTGTCATCTCAATTGGGATGAATCTATTATAGCTCGGCTTACCCTGGTATCTATACCACGAAAAAAAAATTGAATTTGCATTTTCTAGTTAAAGAAATATCACACCATAAATAACGATAAATTATCGATAGCAATTTATTTTAAACATTTTTTTACAAGCAATTTTGTTTTTTTTTTTTTTGATAAAATTAGCAAATTGATTCATCCGACAAGGTGATGGTTCAATGCCATCGATGTGACAATGAAAGATGCGAGTAATTTTACCTGCTGAATGGGGAACATTAATTTTTTAACACTTGGTTTTGTGGAAAAGTGACTTATCTATGAATGGAGATAGATGTATGAGGTGTATTTTGTCATTTACATAAGATTTGAGTTGACAAATTAAAATGGTAGTGCAATTCAAAACTTACAAAATGGACCATGGAGACACAGTAACATGAAATAATTTATTTTTGGAATTATTTATCTTTTTTTATTTATTTCATACTAAGGGCCATTTCATCAACGCATTTATTCAATCAATTGGCAAAAGGTGGCCAGAAAAATGCTGGTATAAGCTGTTGCAAGTCACCCTAGTAAAACAAGTGTCAAAATTGGTTAAGATTGGTTAAGTTTTTAAAAACTACTGAGATTTGAAACATACAATTTTGCAGACAAAGTTAGTCAAGAAATGCTATCTTGGTAAGTAGTCGAAATATTTACTTAAAGAACCACTTGAAGCTGTTGAAAAATATGTTAAGGTGTATCAGAAATGTCCCGGTTAAGTTAGAAATCAAATCCATTGGGTAACTGTGGCTGTACGACTGGGCAGTGGCACATAAGTCTTTGTGAAGACTGCCAGAAATTCAGCAATGTCCAATTAGTATCTCGACAAGTAATTGCATTCATCCTAGTTATCAAAAGATACGGAAAACTGAATTCTTGTCGATTCAAAGACCGCGTGTTGAAGGGAAAACTGAATTCTTTTCGATTCAAAGACCGCGTGTTGAAGGGTTTTGGAAATGGAGATTCATCATAGAACTTTGGTAACTGTACAGAGACAAACAAAATCGCAGCATAGCTAAATCTTAAAAACTCTGCATTGGACGTTTAACGGCTTGGAGAGTCTTCGATTCTCAACCAGATGTTTGACGTCTAAAGGAAGACATCGAACTTAGTGGTTCGAGAAAGTAACCTCCATCAATCAAATAGAAGTGCGCAACTGAAAAGCGTTCGGTAGAGAGGGTTTATTGTTCAAGGCTCAGGTCCAACTCAGATATTAGCGCCACTTAAGTGAGTTAGTAAATATGTTATACTAAGGGAGAGATTAATTTACACCCAGTTCAGATTGTTGAAAAGGCACTTGATGTTAAATAACCAAACAACTTAACATCAATGAGTCCTAATACCGCAATTTACATAACCTATTTATGATTGGCTGGTAGTGTATTATAAGTGCGGGTTCTGGGTTCGATCCCCCGTCGTAACAATAAATAAATGATTTGATTTTTCACTGGGCCTGTTCTCGTGATGATCTGACAAATAAGCCGAGTAGTGTCAATTGTTAAGAAAAGCGTACCTCAACTTAAACGGTAATATTCGGCATAAAACAGAAGGTTGCGAATGAATGCTTATAGTAATAAACAAGACCCTGCATGCTATGAGCCTGTTGCGATAAAAATTTGTATTTTTGTAGGTCTAGCCATAGTTTTTCTTGCTGGCATTTGTTCACAGTTTTTATCGATCTATCTATACATAGTACAGGGTGTCCGCCGGGAAGGTATACTACTTTGTTTTGCCACCATTTTGGTAAATATTAGTCTTGACAGTTCATATTTGGCAGTCGTGATGAAGACACGTGGCAAATTCATTGCGGAAAAATATTCGATAAACCAACTTGTTATCATCGATTACTGTGACGATGATAAAGTTACGTGAAACTTTCGGGAGAAACAACGTGCCAACAAAACGCACTATTTATCGTGTAGTGAAGGATTCCGAAGAAAGAGGTTCTGTAGGTGATAGGCCTAAGCATCTACTACAACGTACTGCAAGATCGGCTGAAAACATTACTGCTGCTCAAGAAAGTGTTCAAAACAATCCATTAATCTCAATTCGACGCCGTTCTCAGGAGCTTGGTCTTCAAAGACCAACTTTGGCCACAATTTTGCACAAGAATTTGCATTTGGTTCCATTTAAGATTCAGTTGACACAAGAGCTTGTTCCACAAGACTATTTACGCCGCCGTACATATGCCAATAGGATGCAACAGCTAGCCCATGACAACCGCGATTTTCATGAAAAAATCATTATGAGTGACGAGGCACATTTTCATTTGAATGGATATGTGAATAAACAGAATAGTCGGTTCTGAGCAATGGAAAACCCGCAAATTACTCATCAGTCACCCTTGCATCCATTAACAGTTACAGTCATCTGTGCAATTTGGTCAGGAGGAATCATTGGACCTCACTTCTTTGAAAATGAAAACGGTGTAATGGTAACTGTGAATGTGGAGCGATATCGCGATATGATTGAAAACTTTTTAACGCCACAAATGCATGCTTTGGGCTTCATTTACATGTGGTATCAATAAGACGGTGCCACATCGCATACAGCCAGGATTACAATGGGATTACTGCGAGACCACTTTCCACAACAAGTTATATCGAGAAATGGTGATGTTGATTGAAGTCCACGGTCGCCTGATTTGACTGCTTCGGACTTCTTTTTGTGGGAATATCTGAAAAGCAAGGTTTATGCAAACAAACTAGCAATGCTTGAGCAACTCAAACGAAATATTCATGATGAAATTAATGAAATGTGTAAGGATTGATGAAAAATGTGCTAAAAAGGGCTTGCATTTGTGAGACTAACAGAGGCGGACATTGATATTATATTCCATTTATAGAAAAGGGGCCATAAGTGATAAATTGAAATAATTTCTTGACAAGGTTAACTTCTGAGAGTTCACCTGTTGAGTGGAAGGTTGCGCGTTCAACCATCTTGAAAGTTCTGCGAATTTAACGAACGCAAAAAAAACAAGTGACTCCCCGAATTTAGTTCGGACAAGACCCATGGAGTAAGTCTAAACTACATACACCATCTTTCCTATAATTCTATTTTTTTCCCTTGCCTTAACGCTCTTACCGTGGTTAAACGTTTAAATGGTTTTCAAAACCCCTTGAATGCGCGCAAATTATAAAAAAAAAACATATGAGAAGGCTACAGTCCGCTCTGCGGATCGTTTACTATATTATCCCATCCTTAAAATTTATATCTCCAAAATGTGGGCTTTCTGGCGATAAAATATAGAAAATTAAATTTTGTCACAATATATTATTCAGAGAGTTTATTAAATTCATCTACGGTTCGACAAAAACCAAGTTTTTCTCCTGCACATGATATGGCATAGGGTATACAAATGGTTTTTGTAGAAAAACTCCTCCGAAAAGTGGGCGTGCGTTAAAATACTATATGGACGAAATGTTTATATTATCATAACCAATGATTTTGCAACAAAAGTTTTTTTCGAATATTCCAAAATTGGACCGAAAAACGTGTATTGATGAAATACAGATATTAGGATTGTCGAAATATCTTGTTTACAAACTTTTCCAAAATTCCTTAACATTCCGCCAACAAGATGGTTTTTCTTTAAATTGGGCGGGATTTCAAAAATGTTTGCACTTCTTTTGCTTCGTCGGATAGAGAGTCTACATAATAAATTTCAAAAGTCTATCTCAAAATTTAAGGCCCCAAAATCGATGACACATAGATGGACGGACGGACGAACAGACAGACATGGCATACTTTGAGGTATATCTTGCGAAAATATCTCTCTTTGTTACAAACTTAATGTTAGAACTAATATACCGCTATGGGATAGTGTATACAAATATATAGATCTCTGATGGTAAAAATTGATTTTTCAACTTCGAAGTATCCTTATACAATCTTGTCTTGTAAATGCGTTTGGAATGTGAAGGATATAAGGATTATGAGTGCAAAGGAATGTATGGCAACTGTCCCAAACTTTTGCTTCTGTAAAATTATCTGGCGATTCGATGAAGTAATATGAAGTTTCCTGTGTCTTAGTTGTTCTGCCGTTGGGCAGCGATTGGTTTCGTTTAAAGGCCCTTTAGGATCCCAAAGTTTTCTGGTGAGACAACACTTTGTCCCAGGTAAGACTACGCAGTGGATATATTTTTTATTAATTGCTGCTAATTCAAAAACGTAGCTCCCTGCTTCTTTAGGAAGCATTCTTTGCAAGGCCGTAGAGGTTTATGAACATTGTTCCCATTTTACCACTGCATGAAACAGTTGCTATCTTTATTGGAACCGTCTGTATAGAAGATATGGTCAGGGTTGACGTTGTCGATCATCTCTTGGTGTAGCATTTGGAACCCTTCATTTAAGGTATTTTTCTTCTTAAATTCGGCAAGGTTCATATTTACTTCCAGGAAGTTTCTTTTCTATGGAGGTTTCTATGGAGGTTTATCTGCTATTAAAACTGGTCGGACAAGAAATTCGGTTGAAAAGTTACCGATCTAAGTATCCCCTGTGGCAATACTGACTACAACTCATTCCAAATGAGGCGCTTCTTTTCCGAATTACAAACATTACAATGAAAAATATTGTTACGCCAACATTCAAAAGTTATGCGGGGAACTAGTAACATCATGTTGTGTTTATTTTTACAGACATTTCCCAGAATTCTCAAGTTATTTATGGCAAGACATTTAGCGGGTTAGCAATATCATTGTTTGTTTGCTTTGCCATCTTTTTTACTTTAATATTGGAAAAAAAACATTTTTGTTTAATTGATAGTTTTTTTTATAAAAAAAAAACACCGAAATATTATAGGTAAAATCAGAGCCTACATATGTATTTCATTTGTAATTGTTTTATGTCATTAATAATGTTTACTTAACGATTACTGAACAACAAAAAGTGTATAATTAACACAAAAAGTAAAGCAATCCGAACTGACTAGATAACCCTTTTTGAAGATGAAAACAACTCAAAAGTCGATTCCTTCAGTAGGTAAGACTGTCGTCATTATTGTTCAGTTGGGACCTTGGAACTTGAAAGTGATTAATCACATCAAATACGAAGAATTTTGTGAATCCCCCTTGCATGATTGAATATAAACTAAGATTTGTATTGACATAAGGTGGAGGAATTATCATTTTGAAGGGAATACGGGTAATGATTTAGAGAGGGCTACAATTTTTTTTTTAATTTTATGTTTTTTTACATGGTGCGCCATCTTTTATGTCGGTATGTAAACATTGAACAAATTTGACATTTATCAACCAGTTGACTTGAGTAGAAATGTATTTCAAACGTCAATGGAAACGTGAAACTTCTGTAGATGGGAAATAGTCGTTTGGGTATGTTAACTCAATGTGCGTTTCGTGAAAAATGTCGTGGACAAAAAATTGTGTTGAGCTCCGGACATTGGAAGATCGTCGATATGCAATTCATGAACCACCATTTGTTTCCGTAAAAAGAGCAATTGACTCAAAGAATATTTTCAACAGACCGTTCTTGTCGCTGGGATTAAGGCCAAACAGTCACTAGAATCAAAAAATGGCGACACTAACTGGCCAGCCCGATCCCTTCAGATTTGGTCCCTTCGAACTCCTTTTTGTGCGAATATTTGAACAGAAAATTGTGCGCTACCAAGCCTCAGACAATTGTTCAGATCAAGTCAAACATTCATGCCAAAGTCATTGCTATACCGCGATGGGAAACGCGGTCTCTTGATTGATAAATTATTCAAAATATATTCCAAATTAATTGTAAAGGACAACGTTAAATGAAAATACCTCATACATAAAAACGATTTTTTCTTTTAAGTTATTCAATTTTAAAATCATCTCCGCCAAACGAACACCACGAAACAAGACGAAAGCATTAAGGATTATATTTTGGGACTCCGCAATTATGCTTTATGATTTTTTAAGGACATCGTGATGCTCGCAGCCAAGAACGAGGCCTGCAAGCCTAAGCTGCTGGTGGAGACAGAAGCTGCCGTTGAGCTCTATAGGCAGATTATAAGTAAAGAACACCGGTTTTTCAGAAAGAAGAAAATAGAGCAAGAAAGACCCACGATCAAGGATATAGAGAGCTGCCACTCCAAGAACGATGTTCGCAAGTTTTACCGAAGTGTTAAACGTCAAAGCAGAGGATACAGGTCTCGAACAGAATCCTTTCGAGATAACCAAGGAAATCTCGTAGTTGAGACACAGTCGATGCTGAGGATAAATCATCGGATAAAAGGCTCGAACAGAATCCTGTTTAGATGAACAAATAAATATCGTAGTTGAGATACAGTCGATACTGAGGATATGGAAGAACCACTTCTGCAGACTGTTACACGGCGATGACGAACAACATTCCTCTATCAGGTAGAGCGAACCATTCAATATTGGCAACGACAGCTAAAGCTGCCAACCACCCGACCTGAGTGAAGTGAGGATAGCATTATCTAACCTCAAGCTTAATAGGGCTGACGGAAATGACGGCCTTCCCGCTGAGCTTAATAAAGCCGGCGGCGATGAGTTGGTAAGTAACATCCACCAACTCACAAGCTAAATCTAATTGGATGAAAGTATGCCTCGAGAATAGAACCTCAGCATCGTTAGCCCGATCCACAAATAGGAGAACCCCTGAACCGCGCCAACTACAGAGGCATAAGTCACCTCAACTTCGCCTACACGTTATATGTGAACTCCTGAAACCGTCTACCAACAACCTGATCGGCCCGTATCAGTGTTGTTTTAGGCCAGGAAAGTTCACAACCGATCAATTTTTCACACATCGGCAGATCCAGGAAAAACCCAAGAAGTCCAAATCGATACCCACCACCTATTTATCGATTTCAAAGCCGTATACGACATCATTGATAGAGACGAAATACAGAGCCATGTCTTGTTTTGGTATACAGTCCGAAATGCTCCGCTTGCGTAGAATGACGATAAAGAATTCTCGCTACTCCATCCGGGTCGGAAACGACCTCACTGACAGATTCGATCCCAATTCGGTTTTAGGCAAGGCGATGGGTTGTCATGTGACTTCTTCATTTCGATTCTTGAGAGGATTGTGCAAAACTCCCTAGCAAACACAAGATGTGCAATTTTCCAAAAATCGGTGCAACTACTAGGCATACGCCAACGATATTGACATCATTGGTAGGAACCAACGTGATGTCATAGCCACGTTTTGTAGTATAGAGAAGAAAGCGGCAAAAATGGGTTTAGCAGAAAACAAGGGTAACAAGGACACACAACATCGACGAATTGGACAGAACGTCACCATTGACAGATTTAACTATGAGGTAGTACGCGACTTTGTCTATCTCGGCTCCGCTATTAATTCTCACAACAACATCTCTTCAGAAATTTAACGAAGAATTAATATTGCCAACCGCTGTTTCTTCGGGTAAAGCCCTCACTCAAACTACTAAGGAGATCCTATATAAGAACCTGATCATCACAGTCCTGCTCTACGGCGCTGAAGCAAGGACCGTCTCAAAAGCGGATGAAGAAATCCTTGGTCGATTTGAGAGGAAAATTCTTCGAAAAATCTTCGGCCCCGTTTGCGTTGACGGACAATGCAGACGAAGATTCAACCAAGGACTATACGAGCTGTATAGCGACATACCCTCGGTCAAAAAACTACGCATTGGACGTTTAAGATGGCTAGGACATGTAGAACGAAAAGAAACCAATACTCAGGCTCGCAGTCTTTGATTCCCACCCAGACGTCGGACGCAGTAGAAGAAGACTTCGCCTTAAGTGGCGCGCACAAGTACATAAGTTCTACATGTCTAGGACATGTAGAACGAATAGAAACCAAAACTCCGGCTCGCAGTCTCCGATTCGCAGCTAAATGTCGGACGCAGTAGAGGTAGACTTCGCCTTAAGTGGCGCGCACAAGTAGAAACCGACCTCAACCAACTGGGAGAGCGCAACTTTATGCAGTTAACTAAGAACCGGGCTGGTTGGATAGGAAGGTTGGCGAGGCATATCGTGAGGCATTTGGTGAGGCATGTTGGTTGAGGCCCAGGTTCATTCAGGACTGTAGCGCCACCTACTAACTAACTACGTAGATGTCTGAACTTGAATCAAGCAGCTGTGCAAGCAGCGTTTTTCTCAATGATGAAATCGAAAATCGGACAACTATACAGAACTTGTAGAAGATCTTCTTTAACAATTAAAAAATATGAGATGCAATATGAGTATTTAACTCCACATTCCTCATAGTCATCTCGACAGGTTTCACGAAAATCAAGGAAATATGAGCGTGGATTATTGATGTTTCAGGTTTTTCGCTTTATAAAGGAGCGTTACCAGGGTTTCTGGGATGCGCAAATGATGTCTTACTATTGTTGGTCCCTGATGCGTATTTTTGAGGTCGTCGCTTAAGAGAAAAGCTTTAAACCGAAGATTTTTTTTGAAAATAATACTTGATCGAACGATTTACTACCCTTTTTCTTCACAGCTATATGTTTTTTTCAAACCTAAACACAAATCAGCTTATACTCGAAAACTAGATCTGATAAAATATAACTGCTTACCTTTATATTTTTAATTAACAAATTTTCAGCAACAACTAAAATATTTCGGGCAACAAATATTGTGTCAACTAGTGTAATTTATAACAATTTTTACAAAATTCTATATTTCCGATACAATTTAAGAGAATAAAACGAATAACCAGAAGATGTCCAAACATTTGTTGATATTTTCTTTTCAAAAAAAAAAAGAACAACAACTTCGTCCGCACACATTTATGACATCGGAAGGGAAAAACGAGTTTATATAAATGTGAGTGCGCGCAGTTTGCGCACGCGCATGAGGATCTTTCCCCACCTCTTAAAGGAAAAACTCTAATTCGAACGAGGGAGATAGCAAACATAAAACGACAGAGATGAAATAGAATCAAGATAACCTCACATACAGGTGAAAATTCAAGTTAAAAAAATTATGCTCCCTGCTACCTGTGTTCTTTTCGTCGTCGTCATCGTCGGATACCTATCTGTTATTTTTTTTTTGTTTTTTTTTTTTTTTTTTCATTTCTTCTAATCCATCTCTATTTTCTCTCCTTATTCGTTTTCGAATATTTCTTTAGGTCAAAAAACAGGATTTTCAAAACAAGGTACGCAAAATGAAACAAGAAGAGAAAATACGACGAATACAAATAAAAAAAAAATTGGAATTTCGTTATAGCAAAGGAATCTAAAACGACAACCCGCTTCAATGTGTTGGTAGTTGTGTTAGGGGTATAGTCTGGTCATCGGTCCGGAGTGGCTGGGTGAATTCCAGGAATCAACAAAGGAATTATGTTTGACTAAATTTGATTCAAGGAATTTGGGTATCCTTGGTCGGTTTTTTTTTTTTCGTTTTCACTTTTTTAAGGTTTAGCTGTTTAACTGACAAACGGTTGCACAAGAAGTGCAAATTTAAAGCTAAATGAAAAAAATATTTAAGTCTGTCGACTATAACACTACTTTTGATATAATGTCGTGAGTCATGTCCGAGAGTTTTATTTATATGCGATGTAAACGAGATTGTGGTTTTGGTTTATTGAATGAGCAACGAAAAAAAAATCGAGTTAGGTATGAAGACATGAGTATAAGCAATGCCGCAGATAGCTACCGTCTTGCCAGCACTGATGGACTTGATAAAATAACATGAAAAATGCTATTAATTTATAAGATACCAGGAACAAGCCACATAAATTATGTGTGTGTCGGGACATGTAAACAATTCTAGTATAAAGATGCCCATGAGCGAATGAATCATGAAATAATATCAACGACAGCTGTTATGATGAAGTTATAAAAGTCCATAAAATTTATGTAGGTTAGATATTAGATGTGATGAAAGGATGTCAAATATTGCGGTTTTCTTTCAAATAATATGTTTAAGGTTAAAAAATTGGCTGTCTTTAGAAGAGGGTCCCAACTCACAATATTTCCTCTATAAGGCAATAAAATTAAATTTCCACAAGCAATTATCTCTGTAGACCTTATATAGTACTTTTGCGCGGAGGTTGAACATTTTTGCAGTCAGTTGTTTTGGGTATAAATCTATTTAAGACATTATGCAGGAAAATTGACAAGCATATCCGAAGTTAATGTGGTATAACCTCTGTAAGGTTGTTTTTAAGTTTCTGGAGATGTGTGTACCTGTACACTGTACGTGTAACATACGTTAATATGTTTTGGGGGAACTTCGCGAGCGGTTAATCCGAAGTAAAGCATGTATAGAATGAAGGCTGCGAAAAGTAAAGGTTAAAAGATCGGGAAAAAAGGTGAAAACATCGGGAAAATGTATAAAGATCGGGAAAAGGGTGAAAAGATCGAGAACCTACCGGAGAATGAGTCGACACGATTCAAGTACTTCGTTGTACTTAATATTCTTTCATGTTCCAGAGTACAGCCTAGTGGATAGCTTGTTGGACTACGATTTTTTACAAAAATAATTGCATTGTATTTCATTCTTCCTCTATAACGAATCGGGTATTAATAATTATAAAGGATTAAATTAATAAAAGAAAGCAATATAAAACAAAAAGTAAACAATGAAAAATTTATTTGGTTTTAAGCTTCGAGAAGGCTTGCAAACATTTTCGGAAAGACCTTTTACAAGGCCTCTAATTTATTCTATAAAGCTTTTTATAGCAAACAAAGTTTTTTGTGTAAGGCTTTTAGCAGTTTTTTAAGAAGTCTTTTAGAAGTAAATAACTTCCTTAAAGTGCGCCAAATGTTTTTTCATAAGACTTCAGACAGGTAATATTGCTAGGAGGAAAATAGCTTCGATAGTGCTGTATCGAAGCGAAATTGTAAGTTGGGGTTGACACTGATCAGTAATCAACCATCTACCAAACGTTGTGCTTATCGGATGCTGATCTCAGTCCACCAGAAATAGCTTCCAAAAACTTATAAGCACAAGTCTAAAATAAGAGAGATAATATAATTGATAGCACCATAATTGATACCTTGTCGAAATGTCTGACACGGAACATTTAGCCTCTAGTCAAAACAATGAACCGGACCAGCAAATTGTGTTCTAAATTAACTAATGGCTTGAGAAAAACAATCATATTTTGAATAAACCAAGATCCTCCAAAAGGACTCTTTATATCATCGAAGACCACGCTTAACAAAAAAGACAGCGATATTTATTCCTACATCTATCATTCAAGAACACTTCACAGAAAGTGTGCCATATTATACTACAAGGTATACATTACTACTATCTAGGAAATACGATTGGATGGACCTGGAAAAATACGGATTCCTACAACATTTCCTCAGTGTAATAGTAAGTAGAACAAGTTAATACTTTTATGAGCTTTCGACAAAACTTATGATCGGGTACCGAGGTACGCTGATAAATCCGAGCTAGGCGATTTCAAAGCCAAAGTAGAAAGCGAGGGCATATTCAGTAGCATTGTTGAAAAACACATAGCACATGATACCACGTTAGGAGAGGGATTGTGAACGAATTAAATTTATTATCACCATCACTTAAAATCCATAAATTGGCGTTCTCAGGATCAACAAAGTGGTTATCAAATTCCCAGCATTGTGATGGCCACACGGCATGATCCAATATGTTGAATGTCCAAGTTTTTTAACTGCTACTATTTTTTTTTCCAGATAAGTTTTCAATGAATATACCTACCCAAGAATCGATTACAGGGGCAAAATACAGTGAGAAAATTCAATATTGAAAGACCAAAAGGACTTAGACCTTTGCAGGTGTTGCAGCTCTCTTTATTTAACCATACTGTAAGCCAGAAGAACGCCCATTAGAGTAGCAATAAACTCCGAATTTGACGAAGAACGTCTTCTAAGAACGCATCCGATATGGGCCTGCGGTAAAACTCTGCAGACAAAGACAATATCTGCTTAACGAAATTACCGCTTAGCTTTGAGTCAAACCATTTTTTTACCTTTTTTCAGAAAATATTAACCCAAGATCAGGCGATAAAGGATTAATAGAAGTGTCATTCCAGAAGTTATGGTTGAATATGTTACCAAAATGCAAGACGTCAAGCCTAGCCCTAACCGAATTCTATCAAGAGGATCAATAAAAAATGATTCATCATCCTTACATAACTTACTTAAGTGGTGATACAGTCCGGAATGAACCTGTGCTTCAACCAACATGCCACTCCAATTAGCCCGGTCTTAAGTTAACTGCCTCCAGTTGTGCACTCCATGTTGGTTGAGGTCAGTTTCTACATGTGCGCTTAAGACGAGGTCTTACTCTACCTCGTACGACGTCTGGCTAAGAACCGAAGACTATGCGAGCCGGAGTATTGGTGTCCATTTGTTCTACATACCTTAGCCATCTTAAACGTCCAATGCGGTATTTTTTGACCAGGGGCATGTCGCTGTACAGCTTGTATAGTTCTTGGTTGAATCTTCGTCTCCGTAGCCCGTCAACGCAAACGGGACCGAAGATTTTTCGAAGAATTTTCCTCTCAAATCGACCAAGGATTTCTTCAACCGCTTTTGATACTGTCATTGCTCAAGCGCCGTAAAGCAAGACTTTGATGATCAGTGTCTTATATAGGATCTCCTTAGTAGTTAGAGTGATGTTTTTATTACTAAAATTCCTTCTTAACCCGAAGAAACAGCGGTTGGCAAGAGTAATTCTTCGTTTAATCTCTTATGAGATGTTGTTGTCACAGTTAAAATATGACAGCACATCGCTTTGCCTAAACCCCTTTTCAGTATCGAATGTGGTGAGGTAATTTCCGACCCTGATGGATCAGCGAGAATTCGCCATTGTCATCCTACACAAACAGATAAGTTTGGGCGGTGTACCAAAACTAGACATGGCTCTGTGTAGTTCGTCACTATAAGTGCTGTCGTATTCGGCTTGAAATATTTGAATAGATGGTATGTATCGATTGGACTTCTTGGGGTTTTTCTAGGATCTGCCTAAGTGTGAAAATTTGATCGGTTGTGGACTTCTCTTGCCCAAAACCACACTGATAGGGGCCGATCAGGTAGTTGGTTAACGGTTTCAGGCGTGCACATAATACGGCAGATAGGATCTTGTAGGCGATATTGAGCAGACTTATGCGTCTGTAGTTGGCGCAGTTCACAAAGTCTCCTTTTTGTGGATCGGGCCAATGATGCTGAGGTTCCATTCTTCAGGCATACTTTCATCAGACCGAATTATCAACCTTCTTCACATTTACAATTGGTATCTGTCAAATTGATTATCCTAACTTAAAGGAGCTACCATTTTAAGATAATCTATCTATCTCACAGATGCATACTTCTAATTGTTTGTCATATTGAAATATATGGCACAGTGAAAACGACATAAGATGTGAGTAAACAGAGTCCCGACTCACAAACCACTAAGTAAACAATCAACTTTTACGATGATTTAAATACTGTTAGCTAATTTCCCTTCAGGGCATAAACTTAAAATTGATCTTTATTACCAATATCCGCGTTATAATAATCAAAATTCATTGCCTTCACTACTTTCATGTTAAACTCTTAATTTAATCCCTTTTCCGAACAAAAAAAAATTGCCTGTATCCTCGAATATCCACTGAACCTAAGTCTCCCATAAAATATTATTTCTTTACAAAAATATTCTTCAATCTTTAGTGCGTGCTCCAGAGAAGAAAATTAAAAATTCACATCAGCTTGTTCAAACTGAAAAACTCATTAAAAGGGTATTTATCAAAAAGGCTGCAGCCGGCATGCGTCCTCTTGCAGTCGTTTGTTTGTACGAAGGTATACTACACACCTTTTTAAATGCACACAAAATTATTAATTTTTAGGTCGTCCCTTTCATTCCGAATGTTTTTTTTTTTAATTAAAAAAAAAAACACCCAGCATCCATAAAAGCCAAACAAAAGTCAACAAAAATTGTTGGAGAGGGAAAAAAAAGTTATCCTGAACCTTCGTATTGCATTCACATTACGAGCGCGGAATGTTCCAATAAAACGAAATCCTTAAAAAAACAATCCTCACACACATAACACAAGACTCCGAGAAACGCGTTAAAGGAAGAGACTAAAATAACGTAAAACAACGTGCGGTACATCGGAAAAACATTGTGAAATTCCCATTTTGCACGTCATTTACAGTTGCGTCTGTGATTTCAAAAAACATATTAAAGCAAACTGTTTTGAGGGTAATTAGAAAATTTACAAAAAGTTGTCTTTAAAAAAAAACCCCTAGGCAAAATAATTTCTTGTGCCAAAGAATTTCTTCCTAAACTCCATCTATCCTCCTCTATCGTTTTAGATATTTTAAGTTTCGCTCCATTACCAATACAGAAGAAGTATGCCCCCCTCGACGAAAGATAAGAGGGAGACTACACATGATGTGCATAAGCAGTGAATTCATCCACATGGCCACAAATACCAGAAAAAAAAACTTTAGACTCTGCCCGTCTTCTGCTATTTTTAACCATGTTAACGAGAAAAAACAAAGATTGGCAACTCTCCAGACACGCTGATGGAGGAAAAATCAAATCCAACACCAACCACAACCACACAATCGTAACCAAAGAGAAACCAAACCCATTGAGCGCGAGAGCGAACTTAGAAATACAAACACATTCAACGTGATTGTGTCGCTCTCACTTGGTTGTCTCTCTTTCCCTTTTCACTCAAATACAAACAAAATGAAATCAAACAAAACTGAAGAATAGAATCAAAACAAATCGGGAAAAAAATTGTTCAATTCAATATTTGACCTCTGTAACGAATAAAAATAAAAGAAGAAACAAATGAAGAGAGACAGTGGAAAGTGACGAAAAGAGATGCACAGCGGTAACCATGATGATGGTTTTAAAAACGTGCTTACGCTGTTGAGACTTCTTGTGTATGCTTCCTTGTTTGAGTTTGTGATATTTTTCGGTACACTGAAGCCGAGATTGATAGTAAAGTCTTGAAAAAGAGGTCAGTCTTGCAAAAGTAATTTTTCAAATGTTTATTATTTGCAGTTTGCAACTCAACTCTTTTGTCTTCGTGGGGGGGGGGACAAGTGTTGAAATTGGGTTTATGAGTTTATTGTTGGGGTAGAATGTTGAGCAATTTTAAGAATTATTTTTTTATAGCATATGGAATATTATTTTAACTTGAAGAAATTGCACATTCCTACTTTAGCGGATGGAATGGAATGCTGCAAACGGTGGTATTATCTTAATGCTCGTACTGTAATAAACGGTATATGGTCCTATTATTTTTATTTCTTCAGATATTCATATTAATATGTTACACACAACTGTCGGGTAAGTCTTTGCTGCTAGAGTTTATGAATATATTTGCTTATAAAATCGCGTGCATTAAAGGCTGATGCAATTTATTGTAGGGAAGGTTTTAAATTATTGTGTTTGTAATCAATTTAATATTCGATTTTAATTGAAAAATCCACTTTGCATGTGTTATTAATTTTATGTTCAAATATAAGATTGGTATTGTTTTTCTGTTCTTATAGTTGGAGAGGTTATGAATATTCCGGAGCTTCACAGATGTTTGCATTTTGTTTGTCAGCCGTCGAAATTCTATGAAATTTAACGCATTTGTTTTGCTATGTTGATGTTAAAATAAATTCATATACATGTATGTAGGCTTTTACAAAATTTTTATTAAAGAACAATTTATTCATCGGGAACTAGAGCTAGTGGGGGAATAGTACAAAGTCTTACTGCTCAATCAAGGGTATTTATCAAAACTGAACGAATCGAAGTAAATACTGTAAGATATCCAAAATCATTTCAACAAAAACTAACCCGTTCGTTTTCGAAAAAATAATTAAAGTTTTGCACTAATCTAATGAAATATTTTGTCGGAAATATGATGCAAATATGCGTGTGTTCATATGGAAATATTCGACCTGATTCGAAAGCACTGTGAGATCGTCGTGCTTTTCTTTCGGGTGGTTTGGTCTACATTTTTGATTGATCGATTTTTGTTTTAACCTTAATGTAGAATAGCATATATTTCTAAAACCAAATAAAATGATCTTACTCAACAAATTTCTCTTCAATTTTAGTATGTGAATGAGGTTGTCATTGGAGCACCCTACTGCGTTACTGAAGATCTCATCGATCATTTTAAAAAGGATGTGGTTTGTCACGGCCAAACACCAATCGCCTTCGAAGATGGAAAGACAGACCCCTATGCAATACCAAAGACCAAAGGCATATTCATGTTTATCGACTCTGGCAATACGATGACAACGGAATGCATTGTCGAGCGTATTATATCGCATCGGCTAGAATTCGAGCACCGTAACAAGAAGAAGGAAAAGAAAGAAGTAGAGGCATACGAAGCGTATCAACGATCAAAACAAACGCAAAAGGCTGGTTAAGATAAATTGCTTTATAGAAGATAAATTTTTAGCTTAGTTATTATTTTTCATCCCATCGTAAGCGTGATGAAGAGGTTAAATTCGGCTTGAAAGAAGATGCTGTAGTCAAACAGACTGAAGAAGCAGCTGAATTTTAAGTCGCTTAAGCCCAGAGCTAACTCTTTGGTCTTCTTTATATCCCTCTACATAGAACTTCACTTCTATTTAATATGAATAATATTTAGTTCAATACACCTATCGATAAGTAGCATGGTTGTGTTTGAATTTTCGCGTGCCCCAGATCATTGACTTTGCCTACCGTTGGTGTCAATTGGTAGCAAGACGCACCCCTTTTTCACAAAATGCACATCGTTGGGTTCGCTCGAGTGTCTTGAAAGGCTAAATTCCCAAAAAAAAAACGGCCCGCGGAGTGAGATAAGTCCTGAGGGAGAAATTTCCTTGTGCTTGGGGGCTTATTTTCTTTGCATGCACCAAAACTCGCACACAATCCACATCCAACAGTGAGCCCAAACAAGGGGTTGCACTCATATTCAAACTTTGCAAACACTCGAACTCGTTCTCGGATGTATGCAAAGTATGAACCCACCGCTTGGGCCAGCAGTTGGAATTGGGATGGGTACAAAATTTGATATTTTTGATTAAGGAGTCGAGTCCCTGTTAAGTTTGAGTTGCCTGCGAGGTTGGGTGTATGCTCAATTTCTTTGGATTCCTGTTTATTTGTTTCCAATAATGTTGGCTTTGCACAGCACCGTCTTGTAAGGCACCATTCCGTTATGCCGAAGGTAAGTACCAATATAACAAACTCCGTATTAGATTAGATTAGATTAGGTTAGGGAGTTGGAAGCAGGTTACCATATCACTGCGGCCACAGTTGGGCCTATTGCTATTCATTCCACTTAGAGCTCACTCATGATACCGGATTTGGTGATGAATTCTAGTAAATCTTTGAGTGGTCTGTTAGATATGACTTCTGCCTCATGGTAGTTTTGACCTTGATGGTCTGATTAGGCAGTTACAGTGACTCAATTTGTGTTCTGCTGATTCTTCGTCCTCGTTACATAGTCTACAAGCGTTGTCTTGAGTTATTTCCAAAGTAGTAAGCTCTTTTTTGACTGGACAATGTCCAGTAAGGAACCCTGTAACAGTTTGAATCTGACTCCTAGTTAGATGTAGGGGTTGTTTCGTTCTTGTGTGGGAAGTGTTTGGCATGAACATTTTGGCTTGTCTGTTACCTTCAGTATTAGTCCAGTAATGATTGGCCCTGGTTTTCAGCCATGTTTTAATGTGGAATGGTCTTGGCATCATGAAAGTTGATGCCGATCCTTTTCTGGCTAGTATATCTGCTTTTTCGTTGCCTACGTGTTCACTGTATCCTGGCACCTAGATGTGATGTACTCTGTTTGTGCTGGCTAGCGATATAAATAGTTTTAGGCAATCCCATACTAGTTCTTATGTTATCTCGTAACTTTGTAAGGCTAGGAGTGCTGCTTTACTGTTATATAAAATACATACGTTCTTGTTTGTTATGGAAATATTTAGATTTTCGCTGAGACAAATTTCTATAACAAAGATTTCTGCTTGAAATACGGAGCCACATTTGTCCATGCTTGTGTAGATGAACGTTTTTTTTTAACACCGACTGCTCCAGCTCCAACTCCTTCATTTGTTTTTGATCCGTCTGTGTACCATACATGAGAATAGTTGACAAATGTTGAATTATTCAGTTCCAAATTGATACAATAAGGGAATGTTACTCTGAAGCTTTGGCTGAAGTTGTATTTGGGTAGACAGTTATCTGTCCTGGCGATTCCAAGTATTTCAACTTCGTTCAGTTCCATGACAAATTCAGGATTGATTAGCTTGGAGTTATCGGCATCAGATCAGATATGAGCATGAAAGCATTTGTCTGGCTTCTTTCTGTAGATGTTTTAGGATAACTTTCAGCGCTGCAGTGAGAGTTGTTCTCATTGAGCTCGTAGTGAAACACAAGCTAGTCTTTGGAGTTTGTTGAGCTTGTCTTGTGTGGACTTTTGATTCGAATTTTGCCATCATGCAAGAGCTGCATATGTGACAATTGGTCTGGTTATGGCTGTGTAGATCCATAGCATTATTTTGGGGTGTAAACCCCAGCTTTTACCAATCAGACTTTTGCTGGTCCATAGAAAGATCCTGGCTTTGTCTATGGTTTTGTTGAGGTGAGAGTTCCAAGTGAGCTTTTCATCCAGAGTTATTCCCAGGTATTTGACTTCTTTTGAAAACTCTATTGTTTCACCAAGCAGGGTGGGTTTTTTTTAGCTTATCCCGATTTCGTCTTTTCGTGACTGCAATAATGGTTCTTTTTTGGGGCTGATCGTTAAGCCTATATTTTGCACCAGTCAGCAACGAGGTTCAATGCTCTCTGTTGGAGTTCTGAGATTGTTTCTTCGAATTTTCTTTTGATTAGGATCGCAATGCCATCGGCGTATCCTTGGACATAGAAACAGACATCATTTCTGAATATGATGAGCACCTTTAAAAGGGGCAAATGAGTTATTTCGTGAAAAATCTCCTTTGACATTTCCAGTCCATTCGTGTTGTTCTATTGGCTCTGCTCTCAAATGAGCGCGTGAATTTATGTTTTTGTGAATGTGGTTTTGGAAGTGGGTTCCGTTTTCCGTATAGGTCTCATTAATGTTTTCCATTAATCCGATTTGATTTGATTTGACACAAGCACTGCTTCGAGTATCAGAGATATCCTGGCAGAACTTTTTTCCATGATTCTCGCTAAGCTCTTCTAATCTCTAATTAGTCAGTGATTCAAAGTTTATGGCCCATTCTCCATTGCGTTTCGCTCTGTTAAAAAGTTTTCTGGTGGATTTTCTTAATTTGGCGAGTTTCTTATTCCACCTGGGAGTTGAGCGGTTGCCTGATTTTTCTTTTCTGGGCAGGCCTGTTAAGAGGCTCCAGGCTGTCAATGTCTCTTATGTTTCTATAGTAGTTGGCAGTGGAATCCATGAGTTCTAGGCTCTGAGTCTCATAATCTGTCATAAATTTTGGAATCTACTAGGAAGTCAAAGAAAATTCGATGATGGTCCGTTTAGATAAAGTTCATAATTTTTGGCTAATGGGCCTACAGCATTTCTGCATTTTTGGGACTTTTTTGTATGCATTCTATTATGTGTCTGTTCAGGAATGTTTCCTCTTCATGGCAAGTACAACATATTTGGCTCTCTCTAAGAATTTTTATGTGTTTTCATATATTTTCGTGGATAAACCACTCATTTATCTTTGTCCTTTGAAAGGGATTATTACCGAAAGTGTCTGTATTACCTGACACATGGATAAAGACAACGCCTAGTCTGTTGACCCTCATTATGATGATAAGTCATCATCTAGGTTACTATACCTACATAAGTCATATGCACCTTCAGTTGTCAGTGATGCTGATCACTGGCAACTGGCACCTAAGGTACCAACATATTTTCAATGAAATTAAAATAATGAAACCATAAAATATTTTTAACAGTTGACCGACATATACAACCACGTCTTCCCTTTATCATCAAGAATATTTTCTAAACCCAAACAAACCAAAAAGCCCATCTAGATAAAAAGCATAAAATTCATAACACCTCCCATAAACCAGTTCGTTAAAAAAAAATTAAAGAATTTTCCCGCTCCCATTTTCAGGTGGGAATATCTCTTAACCACCTGACCTACTCTTATTTTTCCCAGAAACCATCCTCACATGTCCAACCAACTAATTGGCTACCAACTTAATTTGGTTATATTCTCATGAAATAATGGAAAACCCAAAACGAGAAGCGACAAAAAATGCTAAGCATCTTACGCAACTCCATCCTTGTGCCAGCAACAATGTCTGCACGAGTACAACTTCACCATCGCGCACATGGTCATAATCAACTTTTCCACAATTTTCACCGCCATCGTGGAGTTTTTCACTTCCCTACCAGAGTGTGGTCTTTCTCATCTGGCACTTGTCACATGAACCATCACAACTGCAGCCTCAGCAGGTTGATTGACTTTGGTTATTACTTCTTGCAACCACCTTTATGTGGTAGGTAACCAACCAAATATGGGATTGATGGAAAATCAAAAAATAATGAAAAGCCATGGAAACCAAGCTCATACTCAAGCTCATACTCAAGCTCATACTCAACTCCAAGACCATATGTCATGCTTAGCTAAGCTTGAAAAGACATCATGTACCTTGTGCCACACGCCATGAAGTATTACACCGTGCAGTGCAGATGCGATTCCTTTTTAGTTTACAGTCTCGGTGCGGTGTTGGGAATTTCACTACTCGTGGTGTCATGTTTGGGGAAAAAGGGTCTTTATGGGTAAAAAGTGGTGCGCACGAGCCCTACTGCATTTGTTGTCGGTGAAGATTTTTGGTTGGCTGATTTCGACTGCTAAGCTTCGACGAAGGTGCTGAGTGCTATATGGGGGAATTAACAGGCGGAAAATTGATGTTAAATGTTCGCCTGTTCTTTGGTTTGAGGTGTTAAATTGGCTTAATCGAGGTGTTGAGCGGTTTAGATTATATCAGCGGTGTGTGATGGGGGACGACATCACATATTTCGAATTAATCAGCAAATGTCGTCACACAATGTCATCTTGAATCAAAAGTTACACACTAGATGGCGACGGATTAACATCGATGCTACCCACACATTACATGAAATGTTGTGCCCAAATGGAAATTAGCCAAAAGACTAGCATAAGGGAGTGTCTTCCCGCATTATTTGTAATTCCAATGTAGAAATGAGAGAAATCAGTATTCCAAAATGCATAAGATCCGAATGGATCGTTCCTTACTGTTGGCTTCTGCTAAATCAGTCAAGTCGTATAATTAGCATCTAAATGGCCATAGGCAGAGGCATCATGAATTGGGTTTATCCACGACCCACTGTCGCGTTTATTTACTAAATCAATTTTCAAATGCTTATTAAGTATCTAATTTATGGCTTAATCGAGTTGATAAGATATGCGGTATGCAGTTAGGTTTCATTATGAATTTTTCATTCACAATTTAAAATTGGTATGGAACAGTGGCTATGTTATGGGACTTTGATTGTTAGCAAAAGATTGCTTATGTGGTTTGTAATTAACTTTTCGGAATATTAAATGTATGTTCAACGGGTTTGACCGTTAAATTTTGTTTGGTATTGGGGCTAATATTTGGTTTAATTAGTAACAACGGGGGAACATTTGTGAAACCTACAAGTAACCCATATTTTACGCATAACCGCTGCGACCAATAAAAGTTTCTGCGGCTTATGAATGGGAATGGCTTACAAAATAAGATCAATATATATCGCCCAATGAGATGAACCTGAAATTTTTCGGTAAGGAACAATACATTTCTGGAATTTCTAATCCATAATTCGAAAGACTGTCCATGGTCTGTACGTGTTTTCATAACGATTTTTATAATGATCTGTCGACTTGCTAATATTAGTTCGCCTAATTGAACCATTCAGAGCTTACTATGTAGCGTAGGAGGTTTCTGACATTTTGATATTAGCTAGCTCACTTAGATTATCGAAGGGGTACTCTCCCAGATGAAGCTTCATTTTTACTGAGAGAGCTGAACAAGAGCATAGAAGGTGAGTAATACTTTCGTCCTCTTCTTCGTCTAAGCAGCTTCTACAGAGGTCATTGCTAAGGAGGTCTAGTCTTTTTGCGTGTAAGCCTATCGGATAGTGCCCTGTAAGTACACCAATAATGGTGTTGATATTTGATCTGTTCAGTTTTGTCAAGCAGATGGAGCGCTTCTGCTTAAAGTTAGGCCAGAGTTACCTGGATATTTGACACGTTTATCCATCTGCGGCCTGCTTTCTTGAGCGCATTCAGTTTGATTTGTTTTACATGTAGCGATGGCACACCTATCATATCTACTGGCGGTAGAATATCGAGAGTTGTGCTTTGTATGGCAAGCTTATCTGCCTTGCAATTCCCTGGTATGTGTCTATGGCCCGGCACCTAGAAGTGGTGAATGGTCAAAGCTCCGCCATCTCATTAAGAGACAGTCGGTATTCGTGGGCTGATTTCGAATTGAACGAGATTGTTTCCAGCGATTCGATTGCTGTCACTGATGATGCTAATATGCATCGCAGATATAACATTCATTTTAAGCCAGTACAAGGCTTCTTTGATTGCCATATTTTCCACCTGTAAAACGCTAAATGGTCGGGAATGCGAAAGGATATGCTTAGGCTTAAGGGCCAAACCCATCGAGCAACCGAAACCAAAACTTCGTTTTATTTTTCATTTTTCTGTTCAATTATGACATTTCATTCCCACCGAACATAGCACAGAAACTGAAAAAAAATTAAACGTCACATTTGACATTCAGTGAATTCAGAATGCGGATCTATAAAAAAAAGAAAATTTTGCTATATGTAGCGTTATATTTTGCAATGCTGAAAAGAACAAAAATATTGGATTCAACCCCTAAATCGAGACCGAAAAATTAATGGAGAATTCTACCGAATATCAACAAAATTGGAGGAGTATCCGGCCCGATATTTCCGATATCAGATGCTTTTATGTTCCTGTTTCTATATTCTTTGCAAGTTTTATCATAAATAGATTTAAGAGATTCTACTTCAAGAATTAGTTTCGACTCGAAACTGTATAATTCCTGTTTTCTTTGAATGCTAGCATCTTTAGCTTTTTTTTTTGCTTCAGCATTTTCTTTTCTAATTTTTTTATTTAATTCCATTTCCATTTTTATTTCACGTTAGCTTTTCATCGCACAAAAAAGAGGAATAAATAAAAAAAACAATTCACTTTGACATAAAAAACGTCAGAAAAGTGACGTCTGCTAACTTCGGCAAACAGAAATTACAACGATGAAAAAAAAAGTTGCAAGTTTCGGTACGATGAATTGCAAAACTGCAAATGAAAAAGTAAAAAATTTCGGTACGGAAAAAAAATAAAATCGTTTTATATCAAAATAAAAGGACTTTAAGAAATAAAAATAGATGAGATTAGTGTGGTTTATTAATATCTTTTATTTAAGAAGTATTTTTAACTGAAAAACACAGCAAATTTTAAGTAATTAGCAGTTTAAAAAAAAAATGAAAAACAAAGTTTCGGTTTCGGTTGCTCGGTGGGTTTGGCCCTTTAGTGTCTCTAAGAAAACAACTCCACCCTATCCATATTCTGTTTAAGACCCATCCGCGTAGATGTGAATTGTGTTTGTTATTGGTTTCGATCGAATCCGACTCCCATTCAAAGTGACTGGGAATGGTTTACCTAAAGTTATGCTCAAAACTGAGTTGGGTAGTGGTACGGTCTGAGTTTTCTGTAATGTTAAGGTGATTAAGAACCTTTGTGTGTTCACCCTGATTGGGTGTCCATTGTGACGAGGCGCTTAGTCTCACAACTGCACAAGCTGCGGTCTGTTTGCCGTAGATATCTAGGGCCACTAGATGCAGGATAGCATCTAGGGTCGTTCTAAGAGCTCCAATAACGCATATGAAAGCTGATCTTTGAACTTTACCTAGTAGGTTGCGGTTGGAGACTGTTTCTAAATAGACACATAAAGCCACGTCATCCGCAAAGGCAATCACTTTGCATCCCTCTCTTTCAGGATTAATCTGCGTGCGAATGAGATGCCAATATAATTCTGCCTATGTGTAGCTGATTTATTAGCACTCCCAGCGAGTAATATTAATAGTTTCTGCTTTGAGGAAAATGCGTTGTTCTTTCGTACAGCGCTCCATTTTTACATACCCCGAACTGTCACCTGTCACACTGTAATCTTTTTTTTTGCGTTGGCCACACATAACTTTAAATGGCGCAAAATTCAAATTTCAAGTGAATTATGGGACACACGTTATCAAATGCTTTCTAAATTCCCATGATCCTTTCTCACGATAAATTTAACAATGAAAACAATACAACTTGTGAAGGTGGAGTTACTAATGTCCCCAACACAAAGCCCACAGGATTCCTCTACCCCTTCAATTAAATTGGCTATTGCTAATCACTGAAAAATTCAAATTAAATTGCATTCATATTTAAATTTTTCAAATACAAATATAAAAAAAAAACAATAAACACAACCACTCAGCTAATCGGATCGAACCGTAACATTAACATAATCTTGAAAATGACATTTTTCTCAGTTGCCTTTGTACCGGTGGCGGCAGGTTCTAAAAAACATCACTTCTCCAAAATTAAAGAATTCCATTTGTGTCACTGTTGTACAGATAAAATGAGATACATAGAACAATCCAAGAGTGAGAAGTGGATGATGGGTTATCTTCCTTTCTTTGCTCGTTTAATTTACAGCCCGAAATGATTTAATTCATTCGTGATCTTCTCTTTATGCGATTTGGTATTGAACTGAGAAATGTGTGTTTTTTTGTCATAAGGATGTTTGTATTTTTTTTTCTACTTCTCGTTAAAGCCAACTTGATTGGGGATGTGTGTTTGGGTATAGCCGTGTTGGTCATTACCCAATTATGGTTGCGACAATCTTCTATTTGTATGCCGGATGATAGGATTAAATGAGTAAGCTACTCAGTGTCAGAAGGACAAATGGATTTTATGGCTTTGTTAGGTAGAAATCCAATAACGAGATTTCGAAAGGAAAGTATTCAAAATTTTATGCAGTTGTGACCTTTTATTTACATTAAGGGAATTTTATTTTCTATTTGTGTTGCGAATAATTGGCTGAACAAAATAAAAATGGTGTCTGTTATTGACACACACAGGAACTGTCAAATTTTGAGAATTTAAAGGCATGTAGGAACCCATCACTGCGTTAATATTTTTTTGACATTTGTGTGAATATTGACTTTAAAATTTTAATAAATTTCTTGGAACTTGCCAAAAATTTGTCTAGTTGCTAATTTTTTATTTAAATTTTGTATAGCTGCTTAGAAGATGGTTTGGTGTTGTAGAACGAGGGTAGACTCTGATTGGCTTTAACTTGGCAACGCCCAGTGGTTGTAACTCTGACTACACATCAAGTGCTTATTTTTAACCTCCAAGTGGTAACCATCGTGTACTGATCTCATCCAACCGGATTTGACTTGCTAAACGATAAGCCTGAGTGTTGATAACACGACGAAAAACAGCAACGCTATAAACAGCCAGGTCAGAATGACATGAAATGAATACCCGGCCTACTGTCCCGGTGAACCTAGACAAGCTACTTCGACATATTTGGACAACAGGTTGTCTAGGAATTTCAAGGGTTAGTCAGGCCCCTTGAACAGAGATAGTGGCGGATGAACCGAAAGGCCAACGGTGCAAGCGAACAATTAGCGTAAGCCCTAAACTGCATCAAAGCAGACAATACTGCCATCCAAAAAATACGATGGGATGGGCCGCGCAAAAAGAGGATGAAAAACTGTGACATCTACTACCGACTGTGTTATAGTGAGCAGAAACAGCGACTGTTCGAATGCGGATTTGTTATAAGTGCAGGACTTAGGCAAGAAGTCTTATGTTTCCAAGACATTAGCGAACGCATTGTAAATCAAGACCAAATTCGCCAAAAAAAAAAGTTATATGCGCTCACGCCCCAACGGAGGAAAAAGATAATATAGCTAAGGATTGCTTCTACGATCTCCTTGACAAAACCTATGAGCGACTACTGAAGTACGATGTTAAAATCGTTTTGGGAGATTTTAATGCAAAGATAGGAAGATAAGACATCTTTAGCAGTATTTTCGGAAAACATAGCCTACACTACAACACGGCTGGTAACGGACTTAGGCAAATTGACTTGTCTACGGAACGAAATGACACTATAGCCAGCACATGGCGGTCTCCAGATCAACGAACGTTCAACCAAATTGATCACAATGCGATAGACAAGAAGCACTCATCTAGTATTTTAGATGTCCGAACATTCCGAGGAGCTAACATCGACTCGGACCACTAACTTATTGCAGCAAAGGTAAGAATCGTAGACACACAAAGGAACTGTCAAACTTTGAGAATTTAAAGACATCTTTTGGTGGTGTCGCAATTGCGTTAACATTTTTGTTGACATAAGTGCGAATATAGACTTTAAGATTTTAATAATTTTTTTGGAACTTGCTAAAAATTTATCATGTGGTTAATTTTTTTTTTTAATTTTGTATTCCTGCTGAGGATAGAGAGAGTTAGGAGGGCACAATCGTAGATGGTTTCTTTGGGTATATTATTCCTTAATACCAGTGTTTACATGTGACAGGAAAGTAACATATCTCGGAGATTATTAAAAGCAAACAAAATGTATTTTGGATCAGAAATGTAATACAATAGCAAACAAATCCAAAATTGATTTTTAGAAAGTTTTTTCGCAAGAATTGTGAATTTCATTCGGTGTATTTTGTACTAGATATTTATTTAATATTTGGAGTCACACTTCATTGTAATTGTATTTTATGAAACGAAAAATCGTCACGAAAAAAAGAAGAACAAATCTCCAGCTAGTGTTGCATTGAAAGTTTGTACTTGTATATCAGTCAACATGTACATGATTGTGCAAAAAAGGTACATATTGTCGGAAATGCGCAGGTTAGGTTGATATCACTTAATTTAAGTGTGCGGTGTTTCATCGCGTTGACGGTTTCGTGTTAGCATTTTGGTTGGAAAATGTGAAAGTTGGTTGGTAGGTGCCGACCTAAGGAAGTGTGGTGGTTTGAAGTAGGCACAATATCTGTCAAAGTAAATTTTGGTACGTGGTATCAAGGTGAAGTTATGAAACTCATTTTCTTCGTTGTAAGGTGTCAAACGAAAGTTGCTTGATAATTATGATTGCGATATTTTATAGCATGTTCGGAAAAAGATTATGTTCTCGGGGAAGTTTGAGGGTAGGTGCCTTAAATAGTTATTTTCCTCTGAATGTTAAAATTACAACTGATCGATGGTACAAGCTTTCTTGTGGTCTGTCATAAATGTGTTTTAGCCTGAAGTGTTTTTTTTTCGAAGGTGTGTATCTGATGCCTGGAGTCCGTAATTAAAGCTTGAATCGACGAATCGAAGTTTTCCATCGATTCCAAATGTACACATTTTCGACAAAAAGGCTTGATGTCAAAGCCTTTCAAATCGCTTTGCAACAGTCATGACTTCTTCCCTATGGTGGCTCGCTTGGTTCCACTTTTCGATGAGTTAAGTCATCAAATCACCAGTGGCCTTGGTGCTGTGAAACCATACTGCCAAGAAGTGTTCGTGTTTGGAGATATTTCATGAGCTGAAGATTTATTAGTTTCCATGACCTTGATAAGAAGGGACATAAGTGCTATTGGTCGGTAATTATGGTGGCTTTGCTGGTTCCACTTTTCGATGAGATATGTCATCAAATCAACAGTAGACTTGTTGCTGTGAAACTATACTGCCGGTCATTGAAAAGTTTTCGTGTTTCGAGATATTTCATAATCTGAAGATTTATCAGAGTTTCCATGACCTTGCTAAGAAGGGACGTAAGTGCTATTGGTCGGTAACTGGGATGAGGAGAAGATTTGCCCTTTTTCTCTACACGGTGGACAAATGCAGCTTTAAACCATAGCAGAAAGAGTCCTGATAAGAAGAGTATATAAAAAAGCTTATGCAGTGGTTTTAGCATAGAAAAACACCTCTTCAGAATATCTCCCATTACTGGGCCAGCGGATTTATGAATATCAAGAACAAATAAAACTCTTGAAACTGTACGAGTACGAAAGTGAATTTTTCCCATAGAATGATCAAGTAAAGAAGAGTGGCAACAATCCGACAAAGTAGACTGCGAAATCCGCAGCAAGCAGATAGGTATTGTCTGAATAGCTGGCAGCTGGAATGAAATTGTTAATGAGCGTCGGAACTGATGAGAGGCTGTTTTTCATATTTTCGACAAGTGAATTGTTTATCTTATAGTCATCGGGGTATTTGGCACGCATTGGCCATAACATAACATTAATGTCTGGCGTGTTTGAAAGTTATTCGGTTTTCCTCTGCTGGGTTGGTTTTGAAGAAGCGAAAGTCTGTTTCTCTCTCTTTGCAGCTCAAGTGGCACCACAATCCGGAATGAACCTGGGCCTCAACCAAAATACCTCTCCTTCGCTAACTGCCTCCAGTTGCGCACTTCAAGTTGGTTGAGGTCGGTTTCAACTTGTGCGCGCCATGCCACTTAAGTCGAGCTCTTCCTCTACTGCATCCGAATTATGGCTGGGAATCGAAGACTCTGCGAGCCGGTGTCCATTCGTTCTACATGTCCTAATCATACTAAACGTCCAATGCGGATTTTTTTCTTTGACCAGGGGCATGTCCCGGCACAGCTCGTGTAGTTCTAGGTTGAGTCTTCGTCTCCAAAGCCCGCGCAAACATGACCAAATGTTTTTTGGAGAATTTTTTCTCAAATCGACCAATTATTTCTTCATCCCTTTTGGATATTATCCATTCTTCAGCGCCGTAGAGCAGGACTTGGTTGATCAGGGTTTTGCATGGAATCTCCTTAGCAGTTCGAGTGAGGGATTTGCTACTAAATTGCCTTCTTAACCCGAAGAAAAATGCGCAATACTGCATCTATTTAGTCTCGTGAGTAGTTCGAGTAAGGGCTTAACCACGGAATTGCCTTCTTAGCCCGTACAAACAGAGGGTGGCAAGAGTAACTCTTTGATTTACTTATTAGGAGATGTTGTTGTCAGAATTAATAGGAAAGCTCAGGTAGACCCGTACTACCTCAAAGTTATATCCTTCAAAGGTGAAGTTCTGTCCAATTCTAGGATGTTGTGTCTCCTTTCGTAATGACATCAAATACTTGGTCTTACCCTCATTTACTGCTAAACCTTTTTCATCAATCCAAAGGTAACGACACAAACCACCAACCATCAGCAATCCTTGTGATGTTTTTTTTTTCAAATTCGACAATTCTCGACCTCGAGCTCGTAAACAACTTCTTCGTAAGCCCATCAGTTAATTTTATTACTATTTTCCAATTCTGTATTATCTACATTAATAGTATAAAAGGACTTATCGGTCTTCGGTCACATTTTATATGCAACAGCATACACAATTTTCCTTTTACGCTTAATTACGATCAGGCTATTTGATTTATTTTATTGTCAACACAAGGACCCCTAAAATGTAAACAAATTTCCGCTTCGTTTGTATTTGACACAACATTTCTTAAGAAAAAAAAAATAAATAACTAGCCAGCATCTTTGGCGCAGTTTTGAAAGGTGAAATAAAAATGGTGGTCCTCTTCTTATGTCTTCTTAATGAGAAACGTTCAAAAGCAAATTAGACTATTAACGATCATTAACGACCATGCGTGCTATTAACGACTTCCATTGCTTGGCTACGTGTGTCTATCTCCTGATATATAGCCAACGTAGGTTTAAATTCCAAACTAAGTGTACAAAGTTATAAAAAAAAAAATCCATGTCGTAAATTCGTAAAAAAAAAATCAACAACTCCAATAAAATGATATATGTTTCTTTGGATATAAATAATTAAAAATACTCAAACTTGAATTTGGTAGCAATATTCAAATGATATACACTTGTGTAGATGCTCATAAAAAATAGAAATATTTCATATCAACAGGGAATACATAATCCACCAGCCATCACCAGCCTACACTCTAAAATAATTTTAAACAACAAACAACGAAGACATCTTGCAAACGCTTCTTAATCAACTTAATTTATCACCTCCATGACTAACCCTTTTTTTCATGTATTTAGAAATTCCATCGGTATCTACATAATGACTACTTTAACACAAAATAAATCAGAAAATCTACCCGCAGCATAACATTTCCAAATAAAAAAAAAATCGCCCAACATCTTTTACTGTTTGTATAGGGACTAATTAAATAAATCAACGATTTTATTGTCGTAAGACAAAGTCGGTAAGAAAACGCTTAGCAAATGACGTTTGTAAAAATGTCAATTTTTTTCTAAATGATTTGTTACAACTTTGAGTTGGGCAGTTAATGAAATTAACAAGTTTCCAGCTCAACTCTTTCGTTTTCGCCCCAACGGACATGTATGGAAAAATCAACTCTGCGCGCAGACGCCTACACTCTGCCTTTTTGGAAGGAATAGTTAATCAGATAGATCGATCTATCGATTGACTGGCGACCACAGAAATACAATTATGGTGGTGTCTAATTGTAGGTAACACACTCCAGTAGATGGACAAACACAGACAATTGCTATAAATTAATATTAATATGAAAATTGTTTAATTAAAATTGCTGCTAGTTGTTGTAGGTCGATGCGTTAACTGGTTGTTGTTGGTGTGACGAAATGAAACAAGTTGGAGGTTATGGTATTGTCTTGGGAGTCTTGATCGACATCGATCGATGTGTGGGTGCTTAGTTGATGTAATGTTACTTTTTTCCCGAAAATGAATTCTAAGCAGATGAAGTTCTGTTAATCGTCTTGAGGTGTTAAAATTATGTTCCTGGTTGTCCATAGAGCGGTAAATTTTACCATCAGTCAACAGTTTGGGAGTATATGTATATTTTAATTCAAGGGCAAACCTTTCATTAGAGGTTCCTAAGTTGAAGCATTTGTAGAGCTTTTTTCGGATCTCCTTGTTGCACAAACCATCTCCAGCATGTACTGCTTTTACAAAGAGACATTAATTCATAAAATTGATGTTCATGTTGTCTGCAGAGCCGTTGTGATACCTATAAGGCTGCAAGAAATAATCATTATCCTTTTAATTTGACTATAGACGCTACAAACGAGTTACTTGAAAAGTTTCCAATGATTTATAATTATATGGTCAACTAAGGTGTGGTCCCAGCGTGTTATTTTTTAGACTTATTTAGTCTCCCTTTTTTAAACAAATATTGTCAGCGTATGTACATCTTTTTTCTTTACAATGATTTTTTTTTTGAGCGTTTGACAATTATCAAATTTTTTATCAAATTGTAAGCTTGATTTTAAAATTCATTACAGTGTAGAACATTCTCGCTCCAACAAGTATTGCAAGGACCTATGTGGAAAAAGACAAGAAACTTTTGTGAAATTCATTAGTTGTTTGTTGTGCTTTATGGGCTGGTGGAACCATCGGCCCCTATTTCTTTAAAGGTGATGCCGGAAATAATGTTAGTTACCATCAATGGAGAGCTTTATAGAAACATGCTTTCTGACTTCTTCGTTTCTCAATAGAATGACATTAACGGGTCAGAGATTTGGTGTTAACAAGATGGCGCAACATTCCACACAGTGTAGAATATTCTTGCTCTTACAATTACTGTAAGGACACATGTTGAAAAAGGCAAGACATAGTTTTTAGGTAGGTATTACCGACCGACAATGCTAGCCAAACTGTCATGGTGTTTTCAGTCAGTATTTCATGGTGTTTTCATACACATTTCATCATTTGGTATTACGTAAGGCTAATAATCGCTCCTTGTTTTGTTAAAATCCTGAAAGTGATAACACCTTTTTTTCACTCTTCCAACTGGTGCAGTGAACTAACCCCCATGGAAGCCCCAAAATAAAAGGCAATAGCCCTACATGGCTTATTTCCTTTTCGAAATTATAAGCCCCGCCACAAAAAAGCGGTTGCTATTGCCATTTGAAATTGGAATTCTATTCAAGTTGGGTGTATGCAAAATTTGAATGTGAGGGAGGTATCCCCTGCTTGGGCTTGCCGTTAGATTTGGGATGGGTGTGAGTTTGGATGCATGAAAAGAAAATAAACCCCATAAGCAACAGCAACAACAGCCGCAGGACTTCTTTTTATTTCAAAAAAAAATAAGCCCCTCAGGGACTATTTCCTTTTTGTTGGGAAGTGTGCCACGTTTGGCTTATTTCCGCAGGGGTTATTTCACTGCACCTTTCCAACTCTTGCGAAAGTCTGACAAACATCTAAGATTAACACCATAAAGAGTTTTTTTTTAATTTATTTTCGAATTCCGCGTTAAGCAGTAGATCCTCTTCTCTTCTCTTTGTGCCGAAAGCAATAACACACAAATAAATAAGAAGCTAGATATGAGGCAATATATGGCCGTTAATGCTAAATATTTGTTGTTTGTTTATTTCATCATACAAAGATCACACGAGGTAACAAAAAGGCACATAAGTGCTACTTGGGTTCATGCTGAACCGCCACCTCAACCTACCTACCCTAGCCTGGTAATAGCATGAATATTTTGTTCACGTTTACTTCTATATTAGTGGGTGAAGTGGCCAAGTAGTTAGTGCGTTGGATCAAAAATAAAAATCGCTCAGGAGAAGGCGAAATCAACAGGAGTTTTTCGAGACCTTGTGTACGATCAACAATCCTAATGTTGTTTTTAAATTTCATTTAACTTATGAACTCCACACTTGCCGATCTAAGAATCACGGTTTTCTTGTGTTCAACAAAATGGCAGTCACCAACATTGTATAACGATCTGACAAGAAGACTATTTCCAATCCATCAACTTGATGCTACATGGCCGTTGTAAAACGATTTATCACTTACGGCTGCCGATGCAAAGTGTGATTCAACGTAGAGCATGAAAAAGTTACGGGAGTTTCAGACCCTGTGTTTCAGATCCTTCTAAGGATTGTACGCAACTATATCCTATACAATGGGGATCAAATAAATAAATAAATTGGCTTAACAGGCTCGTTAGTACCCGGAGCAGAGCTTTTTCACAACCATTCATGTGTGCGTGCGTACTTCTAGCACGATGGCGGGACCTCCTGTTTTATGCGGACTCCGGACGGTGAATTTGAGATACGCTTTTCTGGACAATTTATACTCCTCGGATGATTTGTCAGACCATCACGAGAGGAGGGCCAGTAAAAAATCATTTAGATGTTGCTATGGCTGGGAATCAACTCCAGACCTTCTGCGCGGCATTTCATTGCACTAACCATCGCCCCACTGAACCTGTCATTATTTTAACTGGCGGCCGTTTAGTCAGCTATCAAGTAATTTATTTTTAGTTTAGTTTGTCAATTTTGTATATATAGACTGACGTCTGAACAACTTTTCTAAATTTTGCAAATTTATTTTCAATATCATGATTCTGTTCGTCCATATTTTGGTTAACATAATTGTCCATTAGAGCACTACGTTTACTCTAAATGATAATACGTATCCACAGAGACAAGACAGTATGTACAGAAGAAGTCACTGCTGCTGCAGAGTGAAGCGTATAGTAAGGGCTCAGTAATAGATATCATTGAAAACCCTCATTGGAAATCTTCTTTTACTTCTTGTGGCTTTTTTATAAATTCCTTTTGGCGAGTTGGTGTCAAAACAAAGCTTATGGATTTTAGAACATGAGTATCTAAAAATGTTTAAAGTTTTTATTACAGTTTTCGTTTATATGTAAAGTTAAACTTATTTGAAAAAAGAGTGGTCATCAAATGACGAAAAAATATTTATTTCTTTCGTACATTTGATGAGGAATTGCAAATTCTGAAGGATTTTCACGTCATAGCAGAATACATCCAGAGTTTCAAAATACATTTTTTATTAATTTTTACATTAAATGCGTTAAAAACTAAAATTACCGAATATCAAAAAAAAATTATATTATGAGTTCTTCAATCCCTTTTGTTATACTTGAATATTTTATGTGCTAATTTTTCTTAAACATAAACTATGTTCCACTACTACTTTTATGTTTAGGTTTAAGTTTGGTGCAAATCACTATGTAAAGGGTGATTTTTTGAAAGTAGTTTTTTTTTTAAATCGAATAAAACACTCAAATTTGCATTAAATATTTAAAAAATGTATTTATAATAAATTAATTATATTTATATTAATTATAATTATATTTATAATAGCCCTAGCCATTTACGTTTTAAAGACAACTTCATGCAAATGTTGTCGCGGCTTCATTTCAAATTGTCCATTCGAAAAAAACAATTTTGCATCACTTTTTTGAGCATTTCGGCCTGTTTCCACGAATTACGCGTATTGTATTATACTGCAAGGCTTCAATCGTCCACATAGACTAACGACTTTACATAACCCCACAAGAAATAATCAAGAGGCGTTAAATCGCATGACCTTGTCGGCCAACTCACAGGGCCATTTCGAGAAATAACCTGCTCAAAAAATTCATTCTTCAACATTCCCATTGTTTCACGAGGTGTGTGGCATGTGGCACCATTTTGATGAAACTACATGTCAACCAAGCTCAAAAAAAATGTATCATGGCTTAATATCGGTCGTCTTTGAAAAATATGAACCAATCATGCCACCAGCCCAAGAACCACATCAAACTGTCGTTTTTTCGGGATGCATCGGTAATTCTTGTATGGCATGTGGCAGTTCATCACTCCAGATGGGACAGTTTTGCTTATTTAAGTATCCGTTGAGCCAGAAATAAGCCTCATCGCTGGTCGCCATCAAATGGTCGTAACAAACGGTGCACATTTTTCACAGAGCACGAATTTCGATAATAAATTTCATTTATTTGCAATCGCCGCTCGTTTGTAACACATTACATGACTAAATGGTAGAGTTTACTGAAAAACTTTTCACTTTGACAGATGAAGTTTGGACGCCATTACTAACCAGTGCTGCCAACCTGAAAACTTAGCTCTTAAAAAATCACGCGTTATTACTTAAGCGCTAAAGTGGAACATAAACTTTTAAGTTTCGTATCAGCAAACGGGCCTTTTAATCGTGAGTTAAGCCAAAATTGTTGTAGCTTGACCGTCGATTTACCCGAAGGTGAATAAACCGACCTTAAATGTCGCTTATAGGGATTTTGAGTTTTGGTCAATAATGAAATTTCCGGCAGCATGAACCCCCTAATCGTTGTTTTTTTGTCTTTAAATTCAATATTATGAGTTGTTCAAATGAAAGTTCTACAAAATTAGTTTTTTTTAAAGTATTTTGAATATTTACGGTTTGCCCTTTAAATTGGATATTATTCACATATAAAATTCATAGCAAAAATAATACATGAATTTATGTATGCATATGTCTACCAAAACTGCATTTTTCTTTGCTAAAATGTAATTTAACAAATCTTACGATTTTTTTTCAAAGGTACAAAAATCGTAAATTTTATTCATAAATAGATTTCTATGTGTCTTCTAATGTCGATCGCACAAATAGCAAGCAAGAACCCATTACTCGTTTTATTTTTTTCAATAATATGTATAACTTAGGAAAGAAGGGCAGTACTTTGTGTCCCTATAGCTTTCCTCTGGTAACCAGTATATATAATGAACATTCATGACTAAACTTTTGATTTTTTTATTTATAGAAACAAAAACACGAATAAAGCCAAGTCTATCGGTCCAATTTTCAACCACTTTTTCGAGCATTTCGAGCAATAATGCCACGAATGTTGGCTTCCAAGTCCCCTAACGTTTCTGGTTTGTTGGCGTAGATGAGCGACTTCACATATCCCCAAAGAAAATCATCCAATGGTGTTAAATCACACGATCTTGGTGGCCAATTGACAGGTTCTTTGCGCAAAATCTTCCATAAAGTTGATGGATAAAGCTCCAATTGCTGTACAAGGTGGCGAATCGATTCGTTCTGGCCCTCTTCAACACTTTGCTCTACAGCGGCAATTGTTTCTTCGGTGCGCACTGTTCGACGTATCTGCGGATGCGTATTATCACAAAGAGTAAAAGTAGTGCGAAAACGAACCATGGTTAACCGAATTAGTTGCTCTGATGGACGATTATGTCGACCATAAAATGGACGGAGATTGCGGTAAACTTCGCGGCCTGAACCATTATTTTCGAAATAACTTTGAACGATTTACAAGCGTTGTTCATATGTCAACCTGTTCATGATGGAATGGCAAATCAAACTGAACATAAATGACATAAGAGTTGTCCGATTTGACCACAAAATGTCGGCTTTATCTCTATTTGAAAAACCAACCTCTAAAAATAACACACATTAGCATACCTAACGCTCGTATCTATACTGTTTTCCGCAGTATTACACTGTTCTTTACACTTTAACTCGCATACTGATTTTTTTTAGTGAAACAATTTGGATATGTCAAGAACTATTGTACAATTGACAAAATCAAACAATGGGAGGATGGAATGTTTCGATTCAAGTATTCAAATAACGCCGATTACGAATACAAAGAATGGCTTCAGTCGTAGAGTATATCTTACCCTTGCCAGGAATTTCAGCATCGGTAAAGCGAGTCCTTTCCGCAGTAAATAAAACTTGGACTTCAGACAAACAAGCGATTAGAAGTCGAAACGTTGAACGGGATTCTGACCATCAAATGTAATGTAATGAATTCTTGCGTTAATTTTATAATTAACTAAAAACAAATCCGGAATTGCTTGGTCAAATTGCTGCAAATAAAAATTACAAAACAACAACCCGATCGTAGCGAAGACGATTCTGATGATGTAAATGAATCGCCTGGTGTATAATTTTCTTTCTTTTTTGGTTTTCATTAAATAAAATTTAAATTTATTTAAATTAAATGTTTTTTTTTTTTGTGAAATATGCTGTTTTTATTCCGAAAAAAGATACGAGCGTTATGCCCGAAACACAAGTGCAGTGGATCTGCATTCAGAGCAGCAAGTAAGACACACGTGCAGAACTTTTAGTTTGACATACAAGCAATGTAGTGGCTTCTGTCAAAACATTGCCATTGCTGGCTATGTGATCAATGATAACACTGCCCGACATTTGGCTCTATTGGAAGAATCGCTGTTGGGGAATATATGCAAATCGTATCACAGTATGTTTGTATTGACAACAACAGCACGGTTCGAGCGGTAATTGGTTATCAAAAGTTTCGTTTGAAATCATTGAACTCATGTTGTGTTGGAGGATCAAATTCTTTTTGGATCACATTAGGGCATCGCCAAACGGTTGCAATTAATTCCCGATGAGAAAGCTCTGAAAGAAGTGGAACCTCCTTTGAAAAAGCATGAAGGTGCTAATTCCAAGACTAAATGGACGGCATTAACAAGTTTCTCAAGTTCGATGCGCAGCCAAGGTACAACAAATACTTGAGCTAAAAAAAATTAAAATATCGTAGAAAAGAATCAATTGGCCATTATGTATCGGCGGTTTGGTATAAATGTCACCAAGTGATTCAAACAAAGAAAGCCGCAGTCAAATTGCGAAATGCAAGAAACTGCACCACAAACGTGTGTTTTTCTGGTGACTGACTGTTTTGCAAGGGCTAACCCAAAGCAATTCAGATTTTAGTGGTGGATGTGCAATGCCAATTTCTCATTGGTGTGACTGAACCCATTTGATCAACGAAGGGGACATGTAGGTCACTTATCTATCTTCGATTGATTCGCACTATGTATGATGACTACGCAATGCTTCTGTCGGGTAATGTGCAGAATGATGAATTGCCAGGGCGGTGAGTATTTGGTCAAAATAATGGATAACCATATGGTCATTATCATCACATCCGAAAATGTTGAGATTTTTCCAAAACTTCGATCAGTGGTTTTAAAAATTGGTGTTGCCTTCATCCTGGAATTGGGCCTGGTATTAATTTTTTTTTATGAAATCCAGAAGACGTGTATCTGATATAATTTTTAGATTTCGCATTATGATTGTGTCTGCCCACTTAGCTGTTCTAATAGTTATAAATTGTGTAACAAACCACCAGACTAACTATTTATTTTTGCATTTGGCACAAATCGACGGGTTCAGTGGCGCGATGATTACTGCGATGAACTGCCGCGAAGAAGGTTGGGTTCGATTCCCAGCCGAAGCAACACCTAAATGATTTTTCACTGGCCCTCCTCTCGTGATAATCTGACAAATCATCTGAGTAGCATCAATTGTCATGAAAAGCTTATCTCAACCTAGCCATTCGGATTCGGCATAAAACAGGAGGTCCCGCCATCGTGCTAAGAAGTATACATGCACACATGAACGGTTGTGAGAAAAAAGCTAGGCCCTGGGTACCAACGAGCCTGCTACGCCATAAAATTTTTTTTTTCTTTATCACAAATAATGACTATCGTTGGATATGTAAACCTATTGTGGTTCGTAATAGGCGCATTCTTAAGTAATGTCGCAAAGTAAATGTTTTGATTGTGTTGAGAAAAAGTCGCTCTTTCATTCTAATTATTTACTTTATGCGGAGTAAATATCAAAATTCAATGATGCCTAATATGTTAAAATTACGTTTTTTTTTCTTTTGTGTTTTCAGACTACTTGCAGAATTGCAACGCTTGCATATTTTACATGTGTTCGCTCCCATTGAAAACTGAGGGTTCTAACTTTTCTGCAAGGAGAATTCCGCACTTGTGTTTCAGCATTAAGCATTCTTTTACCAGTACTGAAATTGCGGTAATGTCGTGTCATAGTTTTTTCTCCAGTTAAATGGATGTCAAGGACACAAAATTCTTTTAAATTTAAATGATCGAAATTACAACAACAACTTGTGTACAAACAACACTATTCGGTTAGAATGATAGCCATTTCGGACAATACCAAGTGTCCTCATCAGATTTCTTCTAATAGTGACGCTATTAACTATAACGTTCTCTGTATAAAAATCAAAAGAATTCTTGTTCCTTAACCGGGGATAGAACTTCTTACCCCGTACCTAGTGATCCAACTACCTTGCGCCACTGAGGTATTGGTTTGAGGAGAGTTAATTTGATTTTTTTTTTTTTGCAGATCTATTTTGAAGACGGATTCATTTTAATTTTCATTATTTCACTCATTGTTTGAATTTTTTGTCCACATTTTTATTATTTAAATTTGAGACAAAATCACTTTTTTTAGATGTGGTGTTAACCTATGTAGAACATATTAACTTGATGTATTTATTTTTAACAACAGGAGTTATCGGGAACTATTGTTCCCAAAGAATTTTTCCCATTCAGCAATCAATTTACATTGCTGAAAATTTACTTGGGAAACATAATTTCCGATAACCACTTATTTGTATGGCAACACTGTTAGTGATAATCGACAAATCACTCCACTTTCTATCCTTCTAAAGAAATTATAGGTATATGACCGTTAAGAACCTTTTACCAAACTCTGTAGTAAATAGGAAAAAATCTAGGCAGTGTTTTTTTTTTTTGAAAACACCTATTCCAAAGAAAAAATAAACAAATCCAATTTTCCCCATGAAGTTCCTTAAACCCACCAGCAAACCTGATCGAGCTAATTTTTCAGGAATTTTGAAAATCCTGTTTCTTTCCCCCAAAAAGATGGTAACAAGGTAAATAACTGTTCCCATAGAACTTCTAACTTTTTTGACTTAAAAAGAATTCTTAAGATATACTTATTCAATTTAAATTCATTTAATCCAAGAGTATGTTTGTATTGTATCCAAATATTTTTTTTAATCGATCACCAGAGCAATGTTGAGTTGGGCAGCGGCTAAAACATATTTGCACCAAAAACTTTTAAGTAATCCACAAGAAGTTGTTGGTGCTCCGCCGCCGTTGGTATTTCACAAAAATATATACACAGTCACTTAAGTTGTTGTAAACTTATTTTTTTCTTAAACAACGTTAACACAAAATTATAATTTATATTTCACTTGTTTACCTTATTTTATTTCACCATTTTCACAAACATTTTGTATTTAAACAAAAGCTATAATGATTTTTTTCTTATATTTCTTTTTATCACTAAACAATTTATTATCTTCTTTTTCTTTAGAGATTACACTTTTTTTTATTTTAACAAATAATTGCACTTAATATTTATCAATTCGAATATTTATATATTTTGTATTTTATTTATAAACAACAAATACTACTCAAATCGTAGACCATTTAAAAAACAAGAGAGATAATAATTTTTTTTACAAAAAGTTGTATAAAATCCGCGAAACGATACCTCTCATAATCGCGGTCATTCAAAAACTGGAGAATATGATGATGGGTACCAAAAGAGGATCGAAAAGATCACATTCAACACTTGCATAGGTGAGAGAAAGAGAGAAAAATTGTATTTACGTGCACAGGTACAATGAAAATTAAGGAATATTCGTGCGCTCTCCCACTCAATTGAAATACACCATCAAAGGCTGGAGAACGAAATAGACTCGTTCCAAATGTTTATTCTAATACACATACCTGGTGGTGGTTTTCTCTCCATACTTACCTCTCGTTTCCAGATACTTCGTTGTGTACAGGTAGATTGGTATGTTGGGGTTACCATCGCACTTGTTAACACCTGATATGGACTTACAAAATGGATTCATATAAGTGATCAAATCAGTTTAGTACCTGTTTTCTCAAATATATTTTTTGCAAAGTTTGTTTTGAATGGATATGGTTACTTTTTTTTTTATTGTAAGGCTAGACTCTTGTCTCAAATAAGTTGCAATATTGGAGCCTGAAACTAGAAAATTGATGAATTATCCACTAGCAAAAAAAATTATCTAGAGACCCACTAACTAATCTTATGTTCAGATTCGTTCAGATTGGTTTGTTGCGATATAAATATAAAATTTGATAGCAACATAAAATTGGATCCAAAGTTTGGGTGTCAAAATAATAACTTAAATTGAATATACAAGGTGGGCCAAAAGAAGTCATCCTATGTCGCCGCCTTCAGAATATCGGTTGTGGCTCGCGCAGTATGTGGTTTGCTCCGTCCTGTTTGAACCACATGTCCTCCAATCCTTATTCGTCCAACTGCAGCAGAAAAAACTCGGTTAACATGGCCCTATAGCACGCACCGTCTACTATTGTCGTATGACCAGCGACGTTCTCGAAAAAAATGAACCGATGACTCCTCCAGCGTG
Source organism: Rhingia rostrata (assembly GCA_949824845.1). Taxonomy (NCBI): domain Eukaryota; kingdom Metazoa; phylum Arthropoda; class Insecta; order Diptera; family Syrphidae; genus Rhingia; species Rhingia rostrata. The sequence goes on along the minus strand of OX463755.1, from coordinate 15,502,291 downwards.
AACACCATGCAGTAACTTTGAGCGGGTGTAATGGCTTCTCGTGCAATACTCGATTTGCGGTGCCCCAGAAGCGACAGTTTTGTTTGTTCACGTACCCGCTGAGGTGGAAATGGGCCTCATCGCTCATTATGATTTTGGTCGAAAAATCGTCCACTTCGTTCTCGAGATTGGCCAACCGCGTGTAACCTACGCCCAAGTTACACGCGGTCGACAGGCAGCAACTGATGCTTTTTACTTTTTTTTTACTTTTAAATTCATTTTTTATTTACTTAAAATATTAACTTACTACTAGACAAAAATGCTTAAATCTAACTTATCAATAACTGGTTTACTTAATCTAACTTATCGGCCCTTAGTGGGCGCTGTAAGCTTCTATTTAGCTGTTTTATTTTGCCTGTAGGCATAAATTGGTCGGTTTTTTGGTTTTATATTTAATTTTAATTTACAAAGAAAACATAGAAAACTTTGTATAGTCGACGTACCCGTCGCGGATTATCCGTTTGTCCCTCGCGTCACGATAGCGGTGGTATGAAACCGGGATACCGTTAATGTCTTGTACTAACCCTAACGAATCAATGTAAATGAATGCCTCTGGTGGAATAAAGCCTGATATGAGCGTGCTCTCCATGTATAAATCATTGGGGTAATAAGCCCCAAAGATCAGGCTGTTGTCGCTAGTCATCGCCCTTGCAGCGTGCCTTCGCGTCACCTTAATCAGGAAATTGTCAATTCTAATCAACTGAGCCCCATTATAATAGAAACTCGTTGCGATAATAATTTATGTACTCGGAGTCCGGCGTTCGGTACAATCCTAAGCAGGATCGGAGACACCGCCTCTCAAACAGCCGTATCTTTTCCATGTAGGCTAGTGCCACATTGAACCACACGGGACAACCGTAAGCGATGATCGGCCTTATGATGGCCATGTAGCAAATGACTTTCACCCTTGAGTTAAGTTGACCGCTTTGAAACAATCTCCTTGTCAGAGCATAAGCCCCCCTAGCCCTAGCCAGACAAGCATCTACATTCTTGTTAAAATACAGAAACTTGTCAAGCCAGATACCAAGGTATTTGGCAGCAGCTGATGCACGGACTGAACTTTGCACGGGAACATGCGCGAGTATTTGACCAAAATTCGTCTAAGGGACGACCGGCTGATGGCTATTTGCGAGGCACGGCATCTGGTCGATGTTTCCGGCGACAGCTCGACATCTTCGGCAACAACGGGCGATCCGGGGCCGGACACTCTTGGCAACATCTCGTGTGATCCCATACTCTTCAAGGTATGTGGCCTAACGGTGCAGTGTTTGCGCAGTTCGTGTCGGACGGCCGGGGAATCGGCGACGTAATTCGCGCTGCGCCAACACTACAAACGAATTGTGCAACAAATTAGACACGATTATTCCGCGTTCTTGGGGAGTGTATCGCTCCATGGCTTGTTCATTTGTATTCTACATCTGTCTAGTCCACAAATGTCAAAACAGATTTGACATTAGCGGCCATTTGCAAAAATATGAGCATCTTCCAATAGGATGATATTATTTGGCCCACCTTGTAAAACAAAAGTTAAACAATACGAAAGGAATATTGATGTACATAATAAATGTTCACTAATTTCGCTTAAATTAAAAATTAGTCAACGATATGGGCACGAGTACGGTAAGTTTGGCGCCAAAAATTGATAATGGCTTTTTGTAAAGAGGTAAAAAAATGAAATTCACTAAGGGAACTGGGATTTATCTTCCCCGCTAGCAATTTTTTTTAGTAAATTTAGTTTTTTTTTTTCAGTTTTTAGTAAAAAAAAAACCTTTTTCGAAAAAGTTTTAAACATTTCGAAAAAAAATGGTGATGCTTAATAATTTTTTCTGTTAATATAAACATTTCTTCCATATATTATTTTAAGCCACGCCCACTTTTTGGAGGCGTTTTTATACAAAAACCATTTCTATACACTACCTCATAGCATAACCAGGCGAAAAACTTTGTTTTTTGTCGAACCATAAATGATTTTGATAAACAGTCTGAACAATATGTTATGACAATAACATTTTCTATATTTCGTCGCCATAAATCCGACATTTTGGGGATATTTGTCACAAGGATGGGATGGGATGGGGATGGGATAGCCTTCTCATTTTCTTTCTCTACTAAAATTGCCTCTACTACCTAAACGCGGCAAACACTCTAAAAAACACTGTTATAATATTATTGGCGCCAAACTTATTGTTCTCTCTCCAAGATATGTTAGATTTGATTTCACCAGTCTTACTTCTTAGATCAACATTGTTCTTTTGAGCTAAATTTGTAGTGCTATGCTATTTCCTTACCTATAACTTAATAAATTCTATATTTACGAATTAGCTGGAAGTTTTCAAAATGTCCACCTAGAATCTCAAATCTTTCCATACGGGGAACTTCGCAGTGCAAAAAAGCAAAAGGCATGGTGTAGTGCTTGGTTGAATTGAGGTTAAATTTTTATTTACTCTATTGTAGCTAGAAACACTGTGAAAAAATTTGATGTCCAAAGACTGCAATCGCAAGAGACCGCCAAGACCTTCGCGCGACGCGTATCCCTTAACCTCTCGATTGACACCATACTACCAGCATCGAATGTCGATGAACAATGGCAACGATGCCAACAAGATATTACAGCAGCCGCCTGCGAGAAACCGTGGTTTGGTGAGGTATGCCGGCATGTCCTAGCAGCCAAGAACGAGGTCTACAAGGACAAGTCGCAGGTGAATCCGGGAGGTGACATTGAGCTATAAAGGCAGAGAAAAAGCGAAAAGGCTTTTCTGATATAAGAAAAGAGAGCAAGGAAAGCGCGCGATCGAGTATATAGAGAGGTGAAACAACAGGAACGATGTTCGCAAGTTTTACCAAAGTGTTAAGCATCAATGCCAAGGATAAAAGGCTCGAACATAATCCTGTCGAGATGAACAAGGAAATATCGTAGCTGAGACACAGTAGATGCTGAGGATATTGCAGAACCACTTCTGTAGACTGTTAAACGGCGAAGACGAACAACATTCCGCTGTCAGGCAAAAACCATTCAATATTGGAAATGACCGGAAATGATGGCCTACCCGCTGAGCTTTATGAAGCCGGCGGAGATGAGTTGGTAAGTTACATCCACCAACTCATAAGCCAAATCTAGTCGGATGAAAGTAAGCCGGAAGAATGGATCCTTAGCATCGTTTGCCCGATCCACAAAAATTGAGACCATCTGAGCCGCGTCAACTACAGAGGTATAAGTCGCCTCCACATCGCATACAAGATCCTATCTGCTGTAATATGTGAACGCCTGAAACCGTTTACCAATAAGCTCATCGAACCTTATCAGTGTGGTTTATAGCCAGAAAAGTTGAAAACCAACCAAATTTTCACACTTCGGCGGATTCTGGAAAAAAACGCCCAACACCCATTAATCGATTTTATAGCCGCATATGCTGTCAACACGAAAGGACACACAACATAGACGATTTGGACAGAACATCACCATTGACAAGTATAACTTTGAGTTAGTACGGGACTTTGTCTATCTCGTCTCCGCTGTGAACTCTAACAACAACATCTCGTCAGAAATTAAACGAAGAATTACTCATGCCAACCGCTGTTTCTTCGGGCTAAGAAGGCAATTCAGTAGTAAAGCCCTCACTCGAACTACTAAGGCGATCCTATATAAGACCTTGATCATCCCAGTTCTGCTCTATGGCGCTGAAGCATGGACCGTCTCAAAAGTTGATAAAGAAATCCTTGGTCGATTCGAGAGAAAATCACTTCGAAAAATCTTCTGTCCCTTTTGCGTTGACGGGCTATGGAGACGAAGATTCAACCAAAAACTATACGATCTGTACAGCGACATGCCTCTGGTCAAAAAACTCCGCATTGGATGTTTAAGATGACAAGGTCATGTAGAACGAATGAACACCAATAATCCGGCTCGCAGAGTCAGACGTCGGACGCACTAGAGGAAGACCTCGCCTTAAGTGGCGTGCACAAGTAGAAACCGACCTCAGCCAACTTGTAGTGTGCAACTGGAGGCAGTTAGCTAAGGACCGGGCTAATTGGAGAGGCATGTTGGTTGAGTTCCAGGTTCATTCCGGACTATAGCGCCACTTAAGCAAGTAAGTAATCGAATTGACATAGCAAAAAGGCCAATATTTTGGTTACTACTGCGAAAATGTTAAAAATTAGCCAGTGGGTAGAATTTATTCCTCATATAAGCGCAATCGACACACGCCTTATTCAGAAGAAGGATCAAACAAAGCCCACGACTGGGGCGACGAAAGGTGATAATTTAAAGGGAATGTTAAAGTATTTGTAATACCCACGTGTGTTAAGTTCATACCATAGCCAATTCAATAAAAGTTGCTCGACAACAGAAGTTAGCATCCCGGAGTATGAATAAAAAAGAATCAACATTTTCCAATAAGCTGGTAACACCAACCCCAAGCATGCCAAACACAATTTTCCTCTCCAACAATCAGGTTTTTCAGTGCCTTTTGACTATTAACTTCCACACAATACCTTCACACAAAAACTATGCTTAAAGTATATCTTACTTCCCAAAATAAAAAAAAATAAAAACCAACACCATCAAGATGGTGTTCTCTCGCGCTCTCATCTTCGCGCATTCATCTCATAAATGCAATTGTGTACTTTACAAGCAAATACCTGTTTCATTGAGGTGGCGACTTTGATTGTGGGTAATTGAACTAGGGTCTCTGACGTTTTATTGTTCTTTCGCTCATTTACGACTGCTTAAAATCAGGTTTTCTTTTTCGAATTCTCTCTCATTCTCATCCTTTTGGCTCCCTCTCTATGGATTTGTTTCTATGGATTTGTTTCGAATTGTTACCAATACACTTAAAAGCGAAGCAAATGGAAAACAACAACCAAAATCACTCACTGATCTTGGCAAATATTCCTCGAATATGGGAATATGGCGGCTGTGCAACCATCTATACATCCACAAAAAAGCCGGTTGGTTTGTTTTTGTTTTCATCTATAGTTCGTGAGACGTAGCATGGAAGCAACAACAAAACGCACAGACGACAGGTATTTAAAGAGTTTTTGTTTCTCCTTTTTTCGGTGTGCTTCTTCTTTTTTCAGAGTTTTAGAAAAACGATTAACAACACAGAGAAACAAAAACGCGTACCACCAGCACAAACTAGAGAAGCTAAGGAGAGAGAGAAAAACAAAATTCTTTTGCAACGTAGGAAAAAGAGCAGAAATTAGGCGACAGCATGAATTTTTAAGATTTTGGTAAAGTAAATTGTTAATCTTGAAGGGTTAATGGTGGTAGGGATTTTTTTTGTATGATTAATCACTTAGAAACGATGAGGTGGTAGAATTTAAATATAATTTTGAGAAAAGGTGTCCAACACGTGGGCATGGGCGCGTATGGAGTTTGCTGCTCAACTCTTTTGTTTTGGTGAATTTTACTTACCAGAAGATGTGGTCTATGAATTTGAATGCGTGTATATTTTTTTTCTTTGCTTATGCAAGCAAAGTGTTCAACCCTAAATATCTCGAGACATCGTCGACATTATATCACAATGAATAAGGACAACAATCCAGTTTTTAGGCTCAGTTATGCCAAATGGTTCAAATAGTCGTTGATGTTACATATAGGTGGCCGGTCTACGAATGATTTTGGTAATCTGTTAGACAGTGTCAGCCTTAATAAAACAGATGTCCCATTTCGGGGGGCTGAGTGGCACAATGGTTAGTGCGATAAACTAACACGCACATGGTCTGCGTTTGGTTCCCAGCTGTACCAAGCTGATTTCCACTGGTCCTCCACTCGCGATGATCTGACAAATTTTGAACTTATAGCTCAGTTAAGTGATCTAAAAGGCCATATAAATTGGAGTCATAATCCCACAATCTTAAAAGGTAAACTGTTCATACGTCCACAATTAATCTTAAGACTTACAGAAGTTTGCTCAAAAATTGTCCCCCCCATCCTTCTATAGTTGACGCATAAAAATACATCCGATGAACATCGGGTTACAACTTTTGCGCCACCCTGCATTATTGATTAAAAGTAGAAGAACAAGTAAAGCTAACTGAAAAGAACATGCTAAAATTCTTAACTCACACTTGGGCTCAGCTATATCCTCTGACTACATAATATTCCCTGACTTTCAAAGACCGTTCTGTTGCATTTTTCAAAGCATAGAGGAGTTGAAAAGGAACGAAATGTACACTGGAACCATATCCATCGATACTGATGGTTCAAAAATGAAGCGTTGAAGCTGAACCGCAGAGGCAGCCAAAGCGACCCAGATGCTATCGATACCACCAGATTGATGTCACCATCTTCATTGATAGACAGTCTGCAGTCAGAATTAAATCAAAGCTTGTAAAGCGTTGTCTTGAAGAGATAGAGGTTCTTGTCTTCCAACATAACGTTAAGCTATTCAAAGTGCTCTGTAACAGATCCATACAAATGAAATTTTTAATGAACTGGTAAGGAAATGATCTGCCACCAGCATTGATCAGGCAGATCAGTTTATTAAACCCCCACTATGTGACCTCAAAAGACGGGTGGGACCGAAAGCACTGAATATCGCCAAAAATAGGTGTTACTCTCTCCTCACCTGTGAAACAGCCAAGAGGATGTCGCCTGGGTATGACAAAGCCAGAACCAACAAATTACTTTTAAGAACTAGGAAACCTGTTTCGACAAGAGTAGGGGTTCTTACTGGATACAACTGACTTTAAAGCCAGAAGTTGAAAATACATCTCATAGATGATGACAAAATACACGAGGATACCTTCTTCCTCTTTCAGTTAAGGCCTACGCAGCAGCGTTTAGATGGCTGGAAAGGGACTATTAACAATGAACAGTGGCGAGACCTCTGAATGAACCAACCATACACGTGGACCCCCATGGGCCTCATCGTCTACCTCATCTCCCAACGAACCGCGGTGGCCGCGGTGTAGTGGTAATGTGTTCGTCTGTTGAGTGGAAGGTTGCGCGTTCAATCCCAACCAAAATCCATTTCACTTTTATTTAAAAGAAATAAAAGGTCGGTGTAATACCTAAAAGTATGCACACCATCTTGAATTTCTTCAAATTTAACGAACACAAGAAAAAGTGACTCCTCGAAGCTAGTTCGGACACCACCCATGGAGTTTAAGTCTCCACTACATCCAAAATCTTTCCTATCCTCTCTTTCTTACCCTTCTCTAACGCTCGTACTATGGTAACATATAAAAGGGTATTCACAACCCCTTGAGTACGTGTAAATTATAAAAAAAAAAAAACCTAACCTAACCTAAGAGAACGAGTAATAATTTAAGGTTGACTGCAAGTCCAGAGTGTGGCAACAAGGTGATCGGTGATTGCAGTCTGTAAAATCGCTCCAATATATCTATCCCGAACTAAAAATCAAAAAGCGGGAAAACGTGGGTTAAAACCACAAGAGTTAAAATACAAAGAACTGGAGTCCCAGAACATGCACTACAATCCCCAAGAATCATATCAAAGTTCTTTGAATTTACCTAAAGCCAGCCACAGTGACGTGTGCAATTTCCTCAGCAGGATGAATGTTTTCAGAGAACACTTTGCGATGCGCATCATCTCAATAAAAGGCGATTTAGAATGGCCAGCCAACTCACGATTTTGCCATTTCTAATTTTATTAAACTCCCGCATTTATGTCCACCGTCTAAGGACGCTACAAGACTTGAACGCCATCATATGGGCAGAACGTACCCTCTGCGTTTTTTGCATTTCTACTTTTCCTACGTGTCCACTGTACTGGATCCAGGATTTCCAATCATAATACTCAGCTCCTCTTAACCAACTTAATTACTCCGCTTAGGTTATGTTAAGTCAAGACTTTAATCCGCGGACTTACGACACTGTGAAAAATGTGTAATTGTATTTTTTTCAGCGTTTCGTCATGAAAATGCAAATCGTTTACAAAATATTCAGCTGTGTTAAGAAAATCCGCGTAGTCCGAAAAATGTGTTCCATGTGCTTAGAGTAGCTCAGGTTAGGTTAAAGTGGCTGCCAGCGATTACGCTTGCACACTTAGACCAGTTTTTGGTCCATTGTAATACCACGCGGCCATTGTGCATTCACCTTGTTGCCTACGAGAAACCAATTCTGTGCTGTTCATGAAACGGAGGAGACATCACTTCCATTTTTGTCCAACCGCCCTGATGGAGCAGGGTCGGAAACTCATCCTTCACAAACGAACGAGTTTGGGCGGCATACCAAAAATAGACATGGCTCTGTAACTCGTCTCTATCAATGATGACGTATGCGGCAGTGAAATCGATGAATATATGGTGGGAATCGATTTGGACTTCATGGATTTTTTTCCAGAATTCGCCGAAGTGTGGAAAATTGATCGGTTGTGGACTTTTCTGGCCTAAAAACAAACAGATAAGGGCCGATCAGGTTGTTGGTAAACGGTGTCAGGAGTTCACATATTACGGCAGATGGGACCTTGTAGGCTATGTTGAGGAGACTTATGCCTCTTTTGTTGGTGCAGTTCAGTGGGCCTCCTTTTTTGTGGATCGGGCAAACGATGCTGAGTTACCATTTTTCATGCATACCTACTCTTATCCCACCAGATTTGGCTTATGGGTTGGTGAATTTTACTTACCAAGTCATCTCCGCCGGCTTTATAAAGCTCAGCGGAAATGCTGTCGTTTCCGTCAGCCTTAGTAATCTTGAGTTTAGATATTGCTATCCTCACTTCACTCATGTAGGGTGGTTGACAGTTTTGGCGGTCATTGCCAATATTGACTTGTTCGTCTGTTTGACAGCGGAATGTAGTTTGTTATCGCCGTTTAACATTCTGCAGAAGTGGTTCTTCCATATCCTCAGCATTGCCTGTCTTACTGATGGGCGCTAGAAACCAAGCACATCAGCTGCGCCTGATATAATGCTTGTTGGCATCGTTGACATTGTTCTTCGACATTTAAAGGGTAAAGGGAAACCCGTTGTGCGAAGTTCTTGGCGGTCTCTTGCGATTGCTGTCTTGCGACATTCAATTCTTTCACAGTATATCTGGGTTGTTGTGGCGTTGTGGATATCCGCATTCTTAGCTTGGCTGCAACCAGGTAATGGTCCGAGTCGAATTTAGCTTCACGGAATGTTCGGACATCCAAAATACTTTATGCGTGTCCCTTTTCTATCACAACGTAATCAATTTGGTTGACCGTTCGTTGACCTGGATACCGCCGTGTCCCCTTACGGATATCGTGGTGAGGAAACTGTGTGCTGGCTATAATGGCATTTCGTTCCGTAGCGAAGTCAATACCGCGTGTTTCCTTATGGATATCGATGTGAGGAAACCTTGTGCTGGCTATAATAGCATTTCGTTGCGTAGCGAAGTCAAAAAAGTTCGTTCCCATACGTGTTGTCGCTTATGCCATATTTTCCGACAATACTGCTTAAGATGTCTTCTTATCCTACCTCTGCAGTAAAACCTCCCAGTACGATTTTTACATCGTACTTCGGTAGTCGCTTATAGGTTTTGCCAATGAGCTCATTCCTTTAGATCTCCTTAAATCTATCATTGGCCAAATTTATTTTATTATTAGATACGTTACGTCATGCCAATGCTCCAAGACTGCCAAAACCGCATTAGAGCCAAAATCTGCAGCTTACAAAATATAATCTATGCAAGAATTGAAGCCAACCGACCTTAAAAATCATCAACGCTTCAGTCTCTGGAATATTGAAAATCTTGAAAGAGATCCACTCTTTTTCAGAGCGAATGATGGAGTGAATAGCAATTCGAGCAAGTTCATGAGCTGGCACTATATTTGGCATATGGTCAGTCACAGTTACGAGAATGCAACTATGACTGATAACGCGCTATTTGCTGCTTGAAATACAAGCTCATGATATCGACGAAATTCAATTTTTTTGCACACACCCCGTAAAACAACGGCTTTGCTGAGGGAAAGTTCGAATAATAGTTAACTTTACGCTTTGAAGTAGTTTGGAGAAGCGTCTCGTACTTAGATCATGTCACACCTTTAGATTTATCCTTTGAAGCCACATTAATATCAAAGTCTAGATGGATAAGCTGGATACGACGGATTGAGGGAATGGAATACCAGCTTTAGAATGGCTTATGTCACTGTGCAGCTAGTAAAATTTGTAGTGGAACCGCCGCATTCATAGCACTTCAGCGAAAATGTTGCCGATAGAGATTATTTCGCTGGAAACGAACAAAAATTTCTTCACTCACTCTTAATTTGGGCATATTGGAAGCCACCCCTTTGAAGATATTTCAAAACATGCCAACATAGATAAAACTTTACTGAAATGATAGTACATATGACTATGAGAGGTATTTAAATGGATCCATAAGGTCCTAAGTATGGCGGACTAGATGATACTCTAATTCAGCAACATTGACTATTTTTTTCAATCTTTTCAGATCCAAACATTAGAATGTTTTGAATAATGCTGAAAACAGTTATCGATGTTAAAACTATTTTTATCCACATTGAAATCCCCAACTCCATAGCCAAAGGTTTTTCCCAAAAATGCTCGAGGGACATTTTTGTTCCCACACCAATTCTCACCCATAAAAATGTTTAAACGATAATCAACACGTATTCAATACAAGTGTTCTTCTCTGCGCACACAGGTAGTTGCCGTTGTTGTTGTTGGTACACGTTCCTTTCGCTGAGACTCACCACCACCTCTATCATTCACAAAATCCCCATAAAATAACTCAAGTCCGTAGGGTTTGGATTGTTTTGTTTTTCTTTTCTTTTCCTCGATTCTTTGGTTTCATTTGTTATTATTATTGTTAAGATGGTTCTTGGTCGTACTCATCGTAGTCGTCATCGTCTTCCTATCCTTCCTTGCACTAGTGACTCTATCCGTGCATGCCGTCGAGCGGCAGTTCTCGCTTCATCGGCCGCATCATATATACCCCCATACACGTAGTTCTGTCTCGCAACATCACTTTGGATGCCGCTTTTGCTGATGGTTGTGGTGCTGCTCCTGCTGCTGTTGCTGTTTCATCTCTGAGATTGCACTGCATGGTACCTATAACTATAGCATGTAGCATTAGCCAAGTTATTGCCCATGGTGCCTGGTCACATTTTTATCTTTTGAGGAATATTACAAAAACACGCAATGTCTGTGCACAAAGGGAATACGGCATCGCCATCGCTATTGCCATCGTCGTCGTAGTCGTTGTAGTCTTCGTAGTCGTCTTAGTCGTCGTCGACGTCGTCATGAGAAAAGGAATGCGAGTCATTTCATAGAATGGACGGGGGCTGAAAAGATGCTGTAGTTGTAGATGCCTGGTCGCCTTGTCGAAAGCCGCACTCAACTTCAACTCGGTGATGTGTCTTGCTAAATAAAAGTCCATCTCTCGCTCTCGCTCTATCGCCATGACGGCGAAACAATTTCTTTTTTGCAAGATTTCTGTATATGAAAATCAAAAATCGTGATGGAACTCATTAGCAGTTCCATGCCCTCCTGTGCGGAAACGAATGAATTCAAATTTTCAAATTCAGGACCTCCTCCTCCCACCGGGATACTGTGATGAGCCCCGCGCGTACAACACCACCAACAACAACAACAACGATGACGACAATCTTGCATGATAATTGCGAATAAAAGAGTTTGCACGATCCGATCGGGGCAGCCCATCCAACCAGCCCAGAGAGAGCAAACGGATCATCTCCGCGGGATTTGACCAAAAGAGCGGAAACCTCGATTGCAGTTGCTGTTCATTTTTTTGTGTCGATTTTTCTCGGTCTCAAGTTCGGGTAATAAAAATTTGCTCAAATTTCCATAGGAGCACACGTTTTTGCACCAAAGTGCATCGGCCGCCTCCTGGCCTGGGATGCGAGATCCAAATTTGTTATGTGGAACCATAAAATCCGAAACTGGGAAACCGTTCGTTTAATTAATTTAACTACGTGCCGGCTGCGCATGATATGTGTCGTTGATGAGCAGAGGGGCCGAGGGGCGGTCTCATGAGCAAAATATCACTAATTGAAAATTGTATCGCGAATTAGCATTCAAATTTGGAGATGGCAGTTCGAGTTTGACACTGGAGGAGGTTTTTCGTGCCAAGGAGGATATACGAGGACGACTGCTTGAGGATTTGTTTCTTGGTAGGGCTTCGTGACTCACTTAAGTGAGTGGAACGCTCATGATAGCTTTGACAGTGCTGCACGTAATTCTCGGCTAGATGATCCAATTTTAGGTAATGTTTTCTTAGGACACAAACAGCAAACAAGGATTTAATGGATAAGGACAGTTTAAAGCGGATGTAAATATTTGTGCACCTTTTTATGAAGGGTGTGTTTGCATGAGTCCTTCGCGTCGTAGATTCTCGAAGATGAATTCTTATTTTGCATTTTATTACATCGCTTATTCATAAAAGAAAGGTTTGTTCAAAGGACTTTTCACATGTTTCCTGATTTTCTATCTAGGACTGTTTTTGACTTTCATTTGGCAGGTACGTGTTAATTATTAATGAACTATCGAATGAGTGATATCACATGAATGACATGGATCATTGGAATTAGAATTACAAAAGAAGGGAATAAGAATATCACAGCAGCGGTATGTTGTAAGTAAGGCTGGAGAGACATTTTAACAATGAAAAACATTCAAAACCAGCAAACAATTTAATGTGAAGTACCCTCTGACGGCGGTGGAAGGATTACTACACTTATGTCCAGAGTGTCCAGTAGATAACGAAAAGAGAAGAAAATAATACTGGTGTATGAATCTGGGCTTCGAAAGGGAGGGATTCAAACATTTCTGTGCTAAGAAATGTTAATGCTTCACTTAATAGGTCATTCGACGGAAAATGTAATTAGAAACAAGGAAATGCATCGGTCCCAGTCTCACTGGTTGTCATCGTCCATATTTGCAATAAATTCCTGCATGGGCTCATTGTTGGGTATGGGATGGGTACGAAATTGGATGTACGCAAAGTGAAATAAGGCCGAATCGGCTTTAGCAAAGAGAAATAAGACCGAACATGGAAATTCGGCGTTATTTTGTTTTCAGAGAGTTCATTTGGCGTTATTGCGATCGGCTTTATTTCACGACACCGTAGGCAGCACGTTTGATAATAATACCTTGCACAGACACACCGAAACTACGGTACAGACCAGCAATACCGTCAGATTTATTGATCTCAACGACACCGTTTCCAAGACCAGTGAATTCACGTTGACCTCCCTTGCAAATGTGTAGACGAAGCACAATAATACCCACGAAGTAACGCCAGAATTGGGTGTTCTTGTCAACACCTCTCAAATAGACTTTCTTGAGCCTATCCTTGATAGCAAAGTTCAAAGCCTGGGTTGATGGGTTACGGATGACGTAAGTATTGTTACCACGGTAGTATGAAGCAAAGCCTTGTTCTTTAGGAATGCGGACAAGGCAATCAATCATGCCCTTGTACTGTTTTGCTTAGAAACATGTTGCACTTGCAACAGCAATTTCACTTGTGCAACTGGCGCGACTGCAGTTTTAGAGATTGCTGCGGCGACACCTCTAGCAGCAAAATTCTTAGCGAAACTCACGGGATCGAAATGTCCTTAACCCATATTGCTGTTTAGGTTTTAAGACGTCACAAATTCCAAAGATTTTCAAAGAACTAAGCTTCCTTCTACGGTTTGACAACTCGCTTGGGCACTACACGACCGCGGTTCTCAAAGTGATGAAATTTAAGGACATGCTTCGCTTCCAGAAATAAATCTGAAGTCAGGAAAGAATCTTGGCGAAATAGGACACCACTTTTTTGTTCTAAAAGTATACAACTTTGTTTGTTTATATTTTTTGATTAAATAGGAGACTGGATTTGTAAATATATATGGAATACAATATCACGTAAATATCTGCCTCTGCACAAATGCAAGTGCTTTTGAACACATTTGTCATAACTTTATCACACATTTCACGCGGTAATTCATTAATTTCATCACGAATATTTTGTTCGAGTTGCTCAAGCGTTTCTGGTTTGTTTGCATAAACCTTGCTTTTCAGATATCCCCACAAAAAGAAGTTTGGAGCAGTCAAATCAGGAGGCCAATCAATCATATAGCTGTATGTGACGTGGCACCGTCTTGTTGGTAACACATGTTAATCAAGTCCAAAGCATGTAGTTGTGACGTTAAACAGTTTTCAATCATATCACGATATCGCTCCCCATTCACAGTACCCGTTACGCCGTTTTCATTTTCAAAGAAGTAAGCTTTCCTGATTCCTCCTGACCAAATTGCACACCAGACTGTAACTTTTAATGGACTAATAATTAATTTGAGGGTTTTCCATTTCACAGAACGTACTATTATGTTTATTCACAAATCCATTCAATTGAAAATGTGCCTCGTCACTCATTATGATTTTTTCATGGAAATCGGGGTTGTCATGGGCTAGCTGTTGCATCCTATTGGCATATGTACGGCGGCGTAAATGTTCTTGTGGAAGAAGCTCTTGTGTCAACTGAATCTTAAATGGAAACAAATGCAATCCTTGTGCGAAATTGTGGTTAAAGCTGTTCCTTGAAGACCAAGCTCCTGAGGACAGCGTCGAATTGAGATAATGTTTTCAGCCGATCTTGCAGTAAGTTGTAGTCAATGCCTGGGCCTTTCGCTCACAGACCCTCTTTCTTCGAAATCATTCACTCATCGTCACATGAATCGATGAATGATTTTCATGAAATGTTTTAACGATTAAAACAGGTTGGTTTATCGAATATATTTCCATAATAAATTTGCCACGTGTCTACTTCACGACTGCCAAATATGAACTGTCAAGACTTATGTTTACCAAAATGGCGGCAAAACAAAGTACTTGTACTTGTACTTGTTATTGCGATTACACTCTAAAATAGTTTGCGCTGAAATCGACAGTTAAGTTATTTTCACCATCGGGATATAGAACAACGACTTTTCCAGGAGACCACATAATTGTTACTTAATCTTAAGTTGTATTGCACTCACTCTAAAATTTTTATTGCAAATCTAAGAGAACTCGTTAGTTGATATTTGTCTTTAGGGACTAGATCCTCGCTCACTATACGGAATAATTTACTTTAGTGGGAATCCCATTAGGAATTCCAATTAGCGAGGTCCTTAGCTAACTTTCTCCAGCTGCGCATTTCACGTTGTATGAAGTCGTTTTCTACTTCAGACACTTAAAACGAGATCTTTCTCTGCTATATCTGACATCTGACCATGCATCTTGCACACGCGAGGCAGTTTGAGCGGATAACCGAAACCTGACCATCAGGGAGCGTTAAAAGACGTTCAAACAGTTTTACAACCTAAAGTTGCCTTAGTGCGTCTGTGTACTTTTTCCCTAAATGACATTACACGCAGTTTTGAAATTAAATTAGGTGGCAAATATCGATTTGGTTCGACAAATTCGATTTTTTTCAGGATCAGCCGTGTGTGATGGTTTGATTAGCTGTTCTTTTCCAGGAGATCTCATCCATCCGAATTCCTCTCAAAGGTATTTGTTGCTAGTGGATGAAGAAACCCCGCGCATTATTTGCGACACATCCTTTGGATTGTTCAATTTTTCGCCAAATTTTGATATCTAATTCTCAATCGAGAGATTAGGTTTAATGGGCTGTTGACGCTCAGGTGAGTTGTCAAACTCGCATAGACTTACGTGAGCCCAAAGCGATACCCTTTGTTGAAAGGTGAGTACCTGAAAAGAATGTTTAAAAGTATATTGAGTGTGATACTTATGTTGTTATCTGCGTTGTTCCATCCACTATAAATAGATGTTTGCTCCATCCCGATTTGCAGCAGAAACGGACGATCTGCGCTTTAAGTTTTGTTGCGAGCTCCATTAGGTCCCCGTAGTAAATAGAAGCTACCAAGGAGTTTTTGCGACTGTTGCAGATCACAGGACAGTGACAAAGTAGGTGTGAGATATCCTCCTCGACCTCTGGGTCATCGCATTTCCTGCATAGTTGGTATGAGTCAGCTAGTCCGATTCTATGGGAGTGCTTACCCAACAGTTTGTGACCTGTTATCACTCTCACCGCTATAGAAATGAAAGCTCTATTCAGAGCAATAAGCTTGTTTGATTTGCTAACGCTTATTTTCGGCCAAAGATATTTAGTGTGTTTGCATGTGTTAATGTTTTGTCACCTAGATTTTATTTCGCTTTGCGTTTATCTAGTTATTGCCTGTTTTTTAGAAGCAAGTGGGGTCTAACCCTGCTATCGCATAAGGAAATGCAGCTGGACCATCCTAGTCTGGCTAACTCGTCTGCTTTTTCGTTTCCTGGAACTTTATTATGTCCTGGCACCCAGATAATTTCGACTTTGTTCTGCTTACATAGAGCCCCTAGTTCTACGCGGCAGCGTCCAACTACTCGTAATTTAATGGAGTTGGATGCCAGAGCTTTTATAGCCGCTTGACTATCAACGTAAACGGATATATCTTCGTGTGATATTTCTAGTACTCTTGCCGATTCGGCAGCTACGAGTATGGCTAGGGTCTCTGCTTGGAAAACTCTGCAAGAGCTCGCCAAACGAATGGATGTGTTTAACCCGATTCTGTCGGAGTAGACCACAGAGCTCACTTCTATTTCCATTTAAGATCCATCGGTATAGATTGCTATTTCGTTGTTGGATACCACATTGCTTGACGACCATTCATCTCTACTCGGTATTCTAATTGCGTATTTCATGTCGAAATCGTGATATGGGATGGTGAAGTCAGATGCCCCAATATCATATTCCATTAACTTTAATATTTTGCTGTGACCAAATGGTTTGATACATAGGTTGCCTGCTTCTTTGAGACATCCTGTGCTTTTCGCTGCTGTATTAATCAGCTGTAAGTCTATTGGTTGGAGATTTAGAAGTGTTTCTAATGCTGCTATGGGACTGGTACACATAGGTCCTGTTATGAGTACGAATGAGTATGCAGTTCTTGCCACAGATTCTGTTGCAGATTCTGGGCGCTCCCAGAGTCGGTGTCAGAAATACTTTGACTGATCTTTTGTAAGTGAAGAGTACTAGTTCTGCTTTCTTCGGATTGACACTTAGTCCGCATGGTTCTGACCATCTACTGAGTATGTTTAGACTTGTTTCCATGAGAATCATAGAATCTTATTCAAATTTCATAAGTCAACCTGTGTTAATGTACAAATAGCCAAAAATGGTTATTTATAAATGAATGCTTGTCCATGGGAGCTAATACACATTACCTAGTGTCATTGTTTGCATGAATCTATAACTATATCAGGTTTTAGAGACAATCGCAATAAGGTTATGTAAGCCTTGCATTGATTCATATCCTGTCCACTTCAAATTTGAATATTCAGCAGATTTTCTATCTGCAAAACAGATCCTCCAATGATTGGTATAATGCAAATTTTTCATAATTGTTTTATGCCACACTGTATATCTGTGTTCCTATGAATTTTTTCAAATCACACACACTTCACCCTTAACCCTTCGTTGGATTCTAACCCATCAAACAGACCCCAACAGTAGTTACTCATCAATTACCACCCAAAATGGAATTCACTTGCACCAACAAAACCCACCAAACATCGCTGGTCATGGCAGTCCCCTCCTTCTGGCTAACCTCCAACCATACCGCGTGGAAACTCGAAACAGGCGCAAGCTACAAAATCACCAAAACATAATTTTGTCAATCGCTGGTATTACATGTACTTACCTTGAAAGTCATCATCCACGCCACCGCACACTATCATGAGGAGCAATCGTCTCTGTCCTGCCACGGCCTGGACATATTATATTATCCCGCCGCCATATTCATGACCATCGTCATCGTTGTCAGTTGGACGCCCGGACCGTAGTAGATTCCCTCATGGTGAATCGCGCGCTACATACATTAGTCATTTGCACAGCGCGCTCGGATACGGCGCGCAAAGATAGCCTGCAAAGTCTGATTTATAATGTTCTCCACTTTCGTGGCGAGAGAGCGCGGGCACGATCCTCGGGACTGATGTGGTTGCTGCACTTGGTCACACACAGGAATCTCACATACAACAGCGCAGCGCTATGCAGCTATGATGCGCGTTGCACTGCGTCTACGGCTATGTCCCTGGGCCCCTCTAGGCTGGTGACTGTGCGCGCGGCTGTATGTTCCTGTGTGCTGCTACAGCACATGATGGCATTTGTCGCGTTTCTTATCCTCCGAGGTTTTTGTGTTAATTTATTTCCATCCCCCCGGGGCGAAAAAGAAAGATTATTTGAGGACGGTCGGGTGCAAGGGGAGAGACCCAATGGCAAGACGACGAGGATGGCGATTTTTTCTTTTTTTTTTTGCGTCGTTGTACTTTTTGTGCCCTTTGCGTATGTAAATTTTGACATCACACACGCACTTAATGCCTCAAATAACGCCTGAATGGATAGACGGAACTGTGCTGTGCACAGCGTACAGCGGTTACATTTTCAAGGCGCACGAAATGGGACGCATTTTAGGATCGCGGGCTCTCGTCGTCGGGAGGACAGAGGAAAAGTTTTATTTTAGGTTGGCGACGAAGGGGTTGATGGCATTTCATATCTCATAAAAATGTGAAGTCTGATGGGTGCTCACTTGTAAGAGCTGTAAGTGAGGTCTTAACTTGATTTTGGGAAAATATTTGCTGAAACAAAAATAATGAGGGACAATTGAGAATGAAATTATGTTTTCGATTATGAACCTTGTGACATGACTATCCAACGATCCTTTTACAGAAAATGTGATCTTTATTTCATTTGCAAGTTGCTTTGTTCATTTATGGAATAAAAGAGCCTGAATTGGTATTGTCCTTGAAGCACGCGCTTCAGGGTAGCGCCTTGTTCATTTTATTGTGTAAATACCTTTAGATATTTTAAAAGCTGGTGATACAAGCTAAGGTCTAACTCGACTTTCACATTAAATTTTTGTTTTTTATTTGCGGATACCAGTACAGACATGTCAAAATGACAAATGAAGCGATATGAGCATAGAGCTTCAGACATTCTGGTCAAGACAACAACGCATGTCTAGATAAGCATTCGATTTAAGTCATTTAACACAACCCCACAGGAAAAAGTCCATAGGGGTTAAATAACGACTGTGTGGAATCATGGCAGAAACATATTGAATATCTGTAACGTTGCACTGTGTTGCTGGAACCATGTTCATTATTTATAGCTAGGTAAGTTTTGCAATTCAGGCTTAGTTCTAAATTTTCTGTAACTTCACGTCCTTTTTCAGTTTCAAAAAAGTAAGAGCCGATAATTCCTCACGCCGACATTGAAGCCCATACTGAGAATAAGGTAGTTTCTGATTCGTTTCACTCCAGTAGCGATAATTCTGCTTATTCAAGTCTGCATTAAGATGAAAATGAGTAGCTTTATCTGAAAACAAGATATTGGTATACGTTGAAAAGCGATTAATCGCCTGGTTTACGATGTCAAGGCTTTGACTATCATGTTGGAGCTTAAATGCTTGAACAAATTGAATTTGACAGGAGAACAGCTTCGAAAGACTTAAGTGGCACTACAGTATGGAATGAACCTGGGCCTCAACCAATATGCCTCTCGAGTTAGTCCGGTCCCTAGCTAACTGCCTCCAGTTGCACACTCCAAGTTGGTTGAGGTCGGTTTATACTTATACACGCCACTTAAGACGCCACTTCCTCTACTGCGTCCGACGACGTCTGCCTGGGAATTGAAGACTCTGCGAGCCAGAGTATTGGTGTCCATTTGTTCTACATATCCTAGCCATCTTAAACGTCCAATGTTGAGTTGCTTGACCAGGGACATGCCCCTTGTATAGCTCGTATAGTTCTAGGTTTCATTTTAATCTCCATAGCCCGTCAACGCAAACGGGATCAAAAATTTGATAGGCTGTGAACTTTCCTGGCCTAAAACCACACTGAAATGGGCCGGTCAGGTTGTTGGTAAATCGTCTAAGCCGTTCACATATTACGGCATATAGGATCTGTTGGCGATGTTAAGGAAACTTATGCCTCTGTAGTTGGTGCAGTTTAGAGGGTCTCTTTTTTTGTGGATCTGGCAAACGATGCCTAAGGTTCCATTCTTCAGGTATACAATCATCCAACCAGATTTGGCTTATGAGTTGTTGAATGTTACTTACCAAGTCATCTCCGCCGGCTTTGTAAAACTCAGCGGGAAGGCCGTCATTTCCGGAAACTTTATTGAGGCTCAGGTCAGGCGGTTGGCAGTTTTCGCTGTCGCTGCCAATATTTAATGGTTCGTTCTGCCTGACAGCGGAATGTTGTTTGTCACAGTCTTGAGAAGTGGTTCTTCCATATCCTCAGCATCGACTGTGTCTCAACTACGATATTTCCTTGTTCATCTCGACAGGATTCTGTTCGACCCTTGTATCCTTGGCTTTGACACTTTGCAAAACTTGAGAACATCGTTCCTGGAGTGGCACATATCTATATCCTTCATCGCGCGCTTTTCTTGCTCTACTCTTGCTCTGAAAAGCCAGTGTTCTTCCCTTCAATGGCAGCTCTCGTCTTCATCTGCAACATAGCCTTGTAGGCCTTGTTCTTGGCTTCGAGCATATGTTGGCTGGTGGACGCGACAAACCTAGCACAATAGTTGCGGCTGACCTAATGGCTTGTTGGCATCGTTGCCATTGTTCTTTGACATGCAATGCTGGTGGTATGGTGTGAATATGAAAGAGGTTAAGGTTTTGTAAGTAGCTCCGCGAAGAAGCAATCCCTAGCTATATCATCTTTGCCTTCGTCGGGGCTTTAGCGCATATAGGTTTTGTGTTATCGAATTTGGCCTTTATGCGGATTGTAACAATGCGTTCGCTGTTATCTAGAAAACATAAGACTTCTTCCCTAAATCTGGCACTTATAACAAATCCACGTCCGATTAGTCGCTGTTTCTGCTCACAATGACACGGTCCGTAGTGGATGTCACAGTTTTTCTTCCTTTTTTTCCCGGCCCATCCCATCGTATTTCCTGGATGGCAGTATTGTCAGCGATTGTCAGCGAAAAACCGATTATTGAAAGCGTGGTCAGTAGAAGGTAAGCGATCTACTTCCTAAGCAAATAGGCCAGTGGTTATGCATTGAACTACTAAAAGTATAAAACTGTCATGTAAAACCTATCGAATTTACTGTTAAGAAACGATGTTAAACTGGTAATCCTTCTCTTCGCTGTAAAAATATAATTTCACACACACAAATGAATAGAGAAGCAAGGGTTGACGTTAAATAAAATTCTTCCGAACCAGTAGCACACAAGATGAAGACTGTTGAGCGGCTGAATTAAGAAATTTAGTACGTCCCTATGGCTAAGACTAGTCTGGTTTTGTCTTCGGTAGATCAACCACAGATGCAATCCAATATATAAGGATATATGACACATAATCTCCAAAAACCCAATATCATATTGCCAAGATAAACTTCTTAAGGAGTTTTCCAGCTCACTATCTCTGACAGATTATACTGGAAACGATTAAAGGAAATGATTCGACCCAATTGTAAAAACGGATCGACTGCATCTGTTCTCTCTGAAAGGCTAAAGAGTGTATTTGGTATTAATATTTCAAATGGACTCCCAATCCATTGAGAATCTTTACTCGAGACAAAGCATCCTCCTCGATCCGGGGCACGTTGCTTCCAGTCAATCGATCCAAGAGGTCTGGCATCTGGGATCGCCCACCAATGCAACAAAATCAGCATTTGATTAGCCTCAGTGACAAAAAATAGAACAGGAGTTCTACTAATATCATATTAATCAGTGGGAGAGTTAGATCCCTCTTATGGATATTATAACCCAGCCGATAAAGTGGAAGACGATCTTCTTCACGAGTTTGAACAAGTGTGTGTGTAAGCTCCACGAAACATTTAGGATTCCCGAAAGCGATCACAATTTTTTACTGCAAACTCCAAATGTAGGTATAAGATACTGATCTCAAAATTCATCACCCTCATTCGTCCATCCAACAAGTGCATATCTCTAGCAAAATATGGCGACAAGTGGTAAATTTCGCATGCCATGCAACTCCTTGGTAAAATAAAACCCAAAAGACTATATCAGTGATGAGTCTGTTGAACGGTCCGATCTTGTGTCGTCTTCTCAACCTGGATTTTAATAACTCGCACAGACCATTATTTATGACCTGCAAGGCTATCAAATGCAAATACCTTGCATGCGATGGCTGATCTCAGTGTCGCTCGCCTTATCACTCTGCACTGCATGCGCGTTGGACTACTGCGGAATAGCAATATCCTTGGGGCAAGCACTTGTTGCCTGTACATGCACGAAGGTTACACCGTCGATTATGATGATGATGTTCCGCCAGATCTTCATCATGATTAATATCAAAACATCCAGTCAATCGTTTCGAAAGCCCAGGGAAAGAAGAAATACCCTTGACAGCTACTCAAATTTCTCGTGCATGAGTCTGTCCCAATTCCATCCGTCGCGACGTCTTCTGCTTCTGGTAGTGGTGGTGTTGGTTTTGCTGCTGTTGCTGCACAACTAAATGACATATTGTCAGACACTCGCCTGAGCAGGGAACAAAACATAATTTGTTCCACTAGGCAATATATCAAGTCTAAGCCAACATTAATACCTATCAAGTGTCTGGGGCAAGGAGTGCGCAGGAGGAGAGGACACAGAGGCCAGAATGGATGGAAATATCTTGCCCCACCCACCCACATATAATTGTCGTAGGTGTCCCGGTCCGCATGTCGAGGTGTCCTTTTGATATGTGTACATTAGTCGAAGCCATACACCAGAGGTTCTAAGACACGCAACCATTTCAGGTTTCACAAACAGAATTTGACATTCAGAATGTTGTCGTATGTGCGCACGGATTAGGGCCCTATAGTGTTGAGCATTGGGACATTGTGTATGCCCACGGTGCAAAAACATTGCGCTAGAACAGATTGATATGAGTTCTGTGCGCCTAGAGATTGAAAATGCGATTGTAGGAGACGATCAACGACGATGCCAGAGAAGTTGTCTTGTTGTTCGCATCGAGCAGGTTTTGTACCACACTCTAGTGGGAGTTTTTGTAATCCGGGAGTTTAACTGGGGATTGAGTCAATCGAAGGAATTATGTAAATGGCGCAGATATATATACATTTTGTTGTTCGTTTCTTCTAGTGCAATGTAAATGAAATGAAAAATAAACAATTATTAAGGGAATTATATCTGAACATTTGAATGTGGCTGTGAGTAGGTGCGCAATCTATTTTTATGCAGAATTAAAGTTATACACGTTTCTTAAGAGCGCATTAATTGCATGCGATTATATGGGATTAACGGTTGACTGCTAGGGGGTTTGCATACAAAAAGACAATTCACGAGATCATTGCAACGCAAAAGAAGCTAAAAGAAGGGATAAGCGACGATAATATGGCTTTTAGAATTTTTTCACTTTATTGAATATCTGGAAGACATCCAAAACCTCCATCTCAAACTGATTTTTTTTTTTTCATACATTTTCAGTTTCTTAGAGCTGCGAGGTAACATTTTACATCTCATAATAGCTTCGCTGGCGTAATTTTCTTGGAGAAAACACACCTCAAGACACATTTCACACGTCGCTGTCAGCCTGAACATCAACCAACATGCCTCTTCTATTAGCCCGGTCCTTAACTAACTGCCTTCAGTTGCACATTCCGAATTCTTTGTGGTCGCTTTCTAATTGTGCGCGCCACTTAAGGCGAACTCTTCCTCTACTGCGTCCGACGTCTGGCTGGTAATCGGAGACGGTGCGAACCGGGGTATTGTTGTCCATTCGTTCTACATGTCCTCTACAACGTCCAATGCGGAGTTTTTTTTACCAAGTTCATGTCGCTGTATAGCTAGTATAGTTCTTGGTTGAATCTTCATATCCATAGCCTGTCAAAGCAAACGGGACCGAAGATGTTTCGAAGAATTTTCCTCTTGAATCGACCAAGGATTTCCTCATCCACTTTTCACACGACCTATGCTTCAGCGCCATATAGCAGGACTGGGTTGATCAGGGTCTTATATAGGATCTCCTTAGTAGTTCGAGTGAGGGCTTTACTACTTAGCCCGAAGAAACGGCGGTTGGCAAGAGTAATTCTTCGTTCAGTTTCTGACGAGATGTTGTTGAAAGAGTCAATAGCGGCCTTGACGTTTTACTGGATGCGTGCCTATTGTCTATCGCTATGTGATAAATTTGGTTGACCGTTCGTTGATCTTTAGACCGCCATGTCGCCTTATGGAGATCGGGGTGAGGAAACCGTGTGCTGGCTATAGTGAATCCGTTTCGTAGCGAAGTCAATTAGCCTAAGTCCGTTACCAGACGTATTGTCGTGTAGGCTATGTTTACCTACAATACTGCTAAATATGTCTTTTCTTCCTTTCTTTGCGTTGAAATCACCCAGCACGATTTTGACATTGTACTTCGATAGTCGCTCATAGGTGCTGTCAAGGAGCTCGTAGAAGCAATCCTATATAACATCTTTTTTCTCCATCGGGGCGTGAGCGCATATAAGGCTTATGTTAGCGAAATTGGCCTTGATGCGGATTGTTACAATGCGTTCGCTAATATCTTGGAAACATAAGACTTCTTGCCTAAGTCTGGCACCTCTAAGAAGTCCGCATCCGTATAGTCGCTGTTTTCTGCTCACTATAACACGGTCCGTAGTAGATGTCACAGTTTTTCATCCTCTTTTTGCCCGGCCCATCCTATGGTATTTTTCTGGATGGCAGTAATGCCTGCTTTGTAGTTTGTAGCAGCTTAAGACTTACACTGGTTGTTCGCCTGCACATCCCATGTTTAATGTTCTCACATTCCAGGCCCAGGTACGAAGTTTTTGTAGTTGTTGTCCTTTTTTCGTTTAGAAGGGGCCGATAGGCTCCGTAACAATAGGCTTTTTCTCTGGGTGGGCAGTTAACCCAAAGCACAACACCCAACCAAGAGGGCCAGTTTCAATTAATTAGATACCCATAGGACAAGGGTCAATCCGTATTCGCTATGGTATTGAGTGTTGCCATTGGCCTTTCGGTTCATCCGCCACCTTCTATGTTCAAGGGGCCTTAGGTTCTTAGAAAACCAGTTGTACTAATATGTCGAAGCAGCTTAACAAAGAAATAAAGTTGCTTTCAGTTAAAAATGAAAAAAAAACAGAAAGCCAGCTCGGAAATTTAAAAAAAAAAATGGTCAAGACAATGCTCTAGTAGTTTCCAATAATCGTTTCATTGGTTGTCTTAGACAAATTTTTTGATAACATCACAAGCTACGTTGAAATGATCACTTGAATTTGCACCTGTGCAGGTGATAGGTGACGTGGCTGTTTCAACGTTTCAAGTATGTCCTCCTAACAATGATGGGAACCAAAAGTCACGGCTAGAAGAAAAACTTTGACACTCGCAATATGGGCCTGACGTTATTTTCGCAAAGGGATTTTAAATGTTTTTTTTTTATTAATCAAGCAATCATTGATAGTCAAGATAGCCGTCAAACCCTAATCAATGGTCCTTCCCTCTTAGTCCTTTTTTTAGTTTATACATTTCATTTGTTTTCTGTCACCCAAGCTCTTGTGCAAAACAAAACACACCAACTGTACCACTCCTGCATATCATCTCTATTCCAGATCTAGGTATTCGTTTTCTTTTTAATTTTTTTTTTTATTCCTACAACATCACACGATATTTGATATTTTCATTCTGAACATGTTTGGGTAGACCCCCTTTAGCGGTTAACTCTGTTGGGTGCCTTCTCAACCTGACATGTATCCAAATTTTTAATTTTTTCGCATCCGAAAAAGGAAGCATGAAATGAAAAAAACAGCACATGCTCGTACATATATCTCCAAGGGAATACAAAAAATCTATCACAAGTGTCCTCCTCCTCACCTTCACTTATCTGCTTGTCTTTTGGCTAAGAGGGACATAAGACATGCGTCTGTGGGGGAGATGAAGTGATGTTCATTCAACACCTTAATTTCTCTCCCCCTTTGTGTTTTACACTTTTTTTTCGATATTTCGAGACCATGCTACTTTAGTTGTTGGGGGTTTATACAAAAACAGAATATCTGCTGGTAGAAAAAAAACAAAAAAAATGGTGAAATAGGTCACGCCTCCTTGTATCCTTTCGGTAATAAGTTCGGACACGGTTCAGTCGAGTGTACCGAAAAATTTGTTCCTTTCGGTCTAAATGAATTTTTTGTTGTTGTTGTTTGCACTTGCTGCACTGCACTGGTGTGTGGCGGCGTGTAAGGAAGAATTTTTTCTCAGTTTTTTGGTGAATCAAGCGTCAATCAAAAAAGTATTTTTTTTGGGGAATATCACACAAAACAAAAACACCAACGGGAAAGGAATTTATTTTTATATTATTCAGGGGCGGATTAAGATACCATGCTATGGTGGCAAGTTAATTAAAGAATACTGATTCAAAGAGGTGTTCGCTTGAGGTGGGAGGCTTCAACTGTTCTTCTTGCAAATTCCTTGAAATAATTTCTGACATTTTGGGAACATAAGCATACAAAAGTATGGCACTGCGTTTGTGCTGCGTTAAACTAATTTCAAACCAATAAATGCAAACTGACATTGTAGATGCTGCGTTAAGCCTTATAATTAAACACTGAACCTGACGCAAACTAAAAACAGGGTTGGCAGGATAATACCCGAAAACTCATTTTAATGAACGATACATGACCACCTTTATGTGTAAGAACTTAAATTTTAAAATTTTATACACCTGTTACACAAAGGTGTTACAGGCCAGGAAAGTCCACAACGGATCAAATTTTCACACTTAGGCAGATCCTGGACAAAACTCAAGAAGTTCAAATCGATACCCACCACCTATTCATCGATTTCAAAGCCGCGTACGACAGCATTTATAGAGAAGAACTATACAGAGCCATGCCTAGTTATGGTATACCGCCCAAACTCGTCCATTTGTATAGGATGACGATGGAGAATTCTCGCTGCTCCAACAATGTCGGAAACGACCTCACCCATACATTCGAAACCAAAAACGGATTAAGAAAAGGCTATGTGCTGTCAGGTGACTTCTTCAATCTGATTCTTAAGAGGAGTGTGCAAAACTCCCGAGCCAACACCAGAGGCACTCTTCTAAAATCGACCAAGGATTTCTTCATCCGCTTTTGAGACGGTCCATGCTTCAGCGCCGTAGAGCAGGACTGGGATGATCAGGATGTTATATAGGATCCCCTTGACCCCATTTTTTAGGCTTCCTTCTCTATACTAGCAAAAGGGGCTATGACATCACGTTGAGTCCTACCAATGATGTCAATATCGTCGGTGTATGCTAGTAGTTGTACCGATATATTGAAAATTGTGCCTCTGGTGTTGGATTGGGAGTTTTGCAAAATCCTCTCAAGAATCAAACTGAAGAAGTCACATGACAGCGCATCGCCTTGCCTTATTCCTTTTTTTGGTATCGAATGTGTCGGTGAGGTCGTTTCCGACCCTGATGGAGCAGCGTTAATTCTCCATCGTCATCCTACACAAATTGATGAGTTTGGGTGGTATACCAAAACTAGACATGGCTCTGTATAGTTCATCTCTATAAATGAAATCGATGAATAGGTGATGGGTATCGATTTGGACATCAATGGTTTTTCCAGGATCTTTTGAAGTGTGCAAATTTTATCGGTTGTAGACTTTCCTGGCCTAAGACCACACTGATAAAAGCCAAACAGGTTGTTGGTAAACGGTTTCAGGCGTTCACTTATTACGGCAGATAGGAACTTATAGGCGATGTTGAGAAGACTGTTGAGGAGACTTATGCCTCTGTAGTTGGCACAGTTTAGAGGGTCTCCTTTTTGTGGATCGGGCAAACGATGCTGAGGTTCTATTCTTCAGTCATTCTTCCTTCCGACCAGATTTGACGTATGAGTTGGTGAATGTTACTTACCAAGTCATCTCCGCCGGCTTTATAAAACTCAGCGGGAAGGCCGTTATTTCCAGCAGCCTTGTTAAGCTTGAGATTAGCTATTGCTATCCTCACTTCACTCAGGTCGGGTGGTTGGCAGTTTTCACTGTCTTTGCCAATATTGAATTGTTCGTTCTGCCTGACAGCGGAATGTTGTTCGCCATCGCCGTTTAACAGTCTGCAGAAGTGCTTCCTCCATATCCCCAGCATCGACTGTGCCTCAACTATGACATTTCCTTGTTTATCTCGACAGGATTCTGTTCGAGCCTTGTATCCTTGGCTTTTATGTTTTACACTTTGGTGAAACTAGCGAACATCGTTCCTGGACCGTGCACCTCTCTATATCCTCGATCGCGCACTTTTCTTGCTCTTTTCTTCTTCTTATGTTGGCGAATTTGGTGATGCGGATTGTTACAATGCGTTCGCTTATGTCTTGGAAACATAAGACTTCTTGCCTAAGTCTGGCACTTATAACAAATACGCATCCGAATAGTCGCTGTTTCTGCTTACTTTAAAACTTTCCGTAGTAGATGTCATAGTTTTTCATACTCTTTTTACAAATCTACCTATCTGGCAAGAATTGTACCCAAAGATTTCGCACTTTTTGGGTGGACCTCTTCCAGGGGATTAGAAAGATGAGAATGTGTCAATTGTCCTGTTTATTTTTCCTCAGTAAAGCATTAATCCTCAGGTAATAGCTCACTGAACTCATTGTTGCGTTGTCTACTTACTTACTTGCGTGCTAACACTTGAAATCTCCATGGCCATGTCCTTAAATCAAACAAAACGTACACATCCTTCTTAATCATTAATAAATTTGTTTATTTAAATTAAATATTACATTTTATCTTATTTGCTAAAACTAAAGTATAGTATGACCATACACCACAATGATTTAAATAAAACGATTTCCAAAATGTTGTAACAAAAAAAAAAAAAAACATTGGAGGGAGTTGATGAAGGTTGAACATGTAATTGCAATTTTTCTAATGTTAATACTGAAGTTCATCGCCAGTAAGGCGCTACGACGATGAGCTCTTGAAGAGATGTGCCAACAGTTCTGGCTGGGAAAGATTTAATTTGTATTTCTGTACTATATCCTGCACCTTTAGGCGACGTCGAACATGTGGCGGTTGGAAACTGAAACGAATTACACCATAAAGCAATTGTGAAGACATCCAAGCAATACTTACCTATCATTGTCCAGTCTTCTTCGTTTGGCCATGTTATGTGCAGTCTGACGCACCAGATTGCCGACTACGCGACGGCTTAGCACCATGCCATCTACTAGGGGGGTCGCAAAACTCATACGACCACTGGGTCCTTGCAACTTAACTCGAAGCAGACCCGTTTGCAGTGCATGAAGGAATACAACGTGACACTCACTGGCGCGTGGAATTTGCAGAATTTGTGATTCTTCTCCCGTCCTAGTGTACGCAAGGAGGTCATCTAAGAAAGGGAAATTAAAATGAATCTCTCAAGTCAAATGTTGTGGGTTCTTACCGATGGGAAAACTAAGATGATCTTCAAAACTCTCCAACCAAACGACAAATATCTTTGCCGGGGGCTGGGCCAATAGCGACGGCTTAATAGCGTTCGCCTTTCTTCGCGTTGGTGGTACTGGCTCCTTCTTATCCAACTCCAGCGACAATGTTCTGGGCTTTTGCCCAAGCGCAGCAGATCGACTACTTGGTACATCAGCAGAGAAGTTCCTCTCATTCCAAACGCTAGAATGTGTACTATCGCCGGACGAGTGAGACGAATTAAGCGACACACAACTGCCATCTGTAGAGCTTTCGGATCGTAAATTGCTCTCGGTTGGAACGACAAACGCAATTTCAGATCCCACATCGGCCCAGTAGAGAACTCTCGACTCTCCGTTGAATCGCAGATCGACGGGTTTGTCCTTTGTCGGCTCTGTTGGATTTTTAAGCATCCAACTTGTTGAAACAAAGCCAGTCCAACCGCAATGATCATCTATGTCAACCGGCCAACCCAACGTCAGCAGCATGTTTCCGAAATTCGGATTCAGAGTTCGAATGTTCTCCTCGTTCATGTTTCCGATGATTTCCTGAGCCGATGTCTGGCCGGATTTCATATAAAACACATGAACAGTGTCATGCGTTCTTGCACTCAACTTGTCCAGCACGTTGAGGTCTTGAGCAAAATTCGTCCGTGCCGCGTCTAGGGCGATCAGAGGTCTATTACCCGGAGTTTCTGTGGACTTATCTTCCCCCTCGAATGAGAGGAATCCAAATTGAGAGAGAAATAGCCGAGCTGTTTGGAATTCATGCACCACCGGTGGGGGTACACATTCTTGAGCATGACTCAGACTCTCAGCAGAGTTATCGGTTTCGGCCCAAGCCAGCTTCTCGTAGATGGATTGATTTTCAACCATTTTTTCCATTCGATTCATGTCATCGGCACCAAATTGTTCTCGGATTTGATCCAGTGTGGGGATGGAGTAGTCCGCAAGGCATGGATTCACCTTTTCCACCCCATCGGGGAAGAATTTCTGATCGAATTCGACGCGTTTTGGTGGATCGTTCATTGGGATTGGTCGACCTGGATTTATTGCGTGGTATTTGGTTCCCGATTTACTGCGTGGCAAGTGACGCAGTTGCATTGTCCATGCGTGACGACCAAATGGGCTTCGGATGAGTACTGTTTAGAAATAGAAATTATCTTAGTTCTGGAGTAACCATAGGTACTGAATCTCTGATAAAAGAATGCCAATGTCATGTACACACAAAAGCCATAAAAAGGGGAAAAATCACTTCTGGTCTACTTACGTGTCACCGTCGGCTGTGGATCCTGATCATTACCCAGTGGCTCCTCCAACAACGCAAGAATCGTTGAGTTCTCCGTAACAAAGTACTTGAACTTATTTATAGCCTGCTCTGTGGTCACCGCACTTCCATTATCAATCGAGTTGCAATGCTTAATCAGAGCCATCTCATCGAGCAGCGATGAAATCGATTCGGGACCACATTCGCTGGGGAAGTAACCAACCTGCTCCATAATAATGGTAAGCAAATTCTCAGCAGCATCACGTACTCGCATTGACGCTGGTTTCAATTCCTTTTCATCTTTATATTTCGGCGGTTCACCCGGCTTTCCAATGCTCTTCGTGCCCGATATACCCAATTCGACGACCTCCATCACAGTTGTCAGACAATCCTTGTCCTGCAGCAGATACGGATGTTGCATTAGCCATGCCGAGGTGCATTGAAATGCCGCCACAATCGTACTATGCAGATCCTTGCTGTGAGCCGGCGGTGGCCTAGAACACTGATAACAGATGTAGTCACAGATCCACTTCACCGCTCGCTTGCACTCTAGAGCGTCTGTGGAAATGATCGTTAGATTTTGACTTGGTTCTTCAATTGCTACTAATTGTTCTATACAATGTTGTTCGAACGATAATGAGAACGAACGAAAGAGTTGTTTTTGAAACGAAAACAAAAAGTGCTTGTGTTAGTAAAATGAGTGAGTGTCTATTACCGTTTGTTAGTTTCCTGGCTGCGGTTTTGTACATTTTGTTGATTTTTTTTTGTTTTAATGTGGGGAAAAGGATTTAAAGGCAAGGGGTTGGGAGTATTTTCGTTAAAGAGAAATAGAAAGAGGTTACGATAAGAAACATTGATATTAGCGAAGAATTTTTTTTTTGTTTTGTTGTAAGTTTAATTTGATATCGAATCGGAATGTACAATATTTACACAAGGTTCTACTTTTATTTATGTTTTTTGGTTAGTGAATGAGGGTATGCACTTACCTGAGTCCCGGATGTGAAGACGTGCGAGCCCAGAGAGAAGTTCCAGGGCAGCGAGCGATACATTTAGGTCTGTTTTCCACGAGGAGATCAAGCGATGGCATACTAGATATGTGGCTCGCACGAATAGGGCGTGGGCGTTATCTGGAATTGGCAAGTGGTAGTGTGGTTTAATGTTTCGAGTATGATAGGTCGATGTTATCGAGTGTGAATGAATGGTGTGTAAGATATAATGTGACTAGTGTTATGATGATGAATGGTTAATGCGAACAGCAAAATTAGGTTTAGTAATTAGTTGTGATTTCGGAACTTTTTGTATACCTTTTAGCTCAAAGTGGAAATATTTGTATGGTACTGTGAATGAGTATGAACCCACAACATAAACTATGACCGATTGTTGAAATCGCCAAGGTAGGGAGTATCTATTGATGAATGTAATCAAAAATAACAGTACTAGGCAACATAGTTCATCTCAATGACTTCGCTGTGTACCGAAATGGCTCAAAGCCAGCACATGTTTTCGGACATTGGTTCGTATCAACAAGTTGCTTACTTACTTAAGTGGCGCTACAGTCCGGAATGAAACTGGGCCTCAACCAACATGCCTCTCCAATTAGCCCGGTCCTTAGCTAACTGCCTCCATTTGCGCACCCCAAGTTGGTTGAGGTTGGTTACTACTTGTGCCCGCCACTTAAGGCGGGGTGTTCCTCTACTGCATCCGATGTCTGGCTGGGAATCGAAGACTCTACGAGCCGGAGTATTGGTGTCCTACATGTCCTGGCCAACTTAAACGTCCAATGCACAGTTTTTTTGACTAGGGCCTGTCGCTGTACAGCTCGTATAGTTCTTGGTTGAATCTTCGTCTCCACAGCCCGTCAACGCAAACGGGACCGAGGATTTTTAAAGAATTTTCCTCTCAAATCGAAAAAGGATTTCTTCATCTGCTTTTAAGACGGTCCATGTTTCAGCCCCGTAAAGCTGGACTGGGTTGATCACGGTCTTATATAGGATCTCCTTAGTAGTTCGAGTGAGGGCTTTGCTGCTGAATTGCCTTCTTAACCCGAAGAAACAGCGGTTGGCAAGAGTTATTCTTCGTTTAATTTCTGACAAGATGTGGTTGTCAGAGTTAAAAGCGGAGCCGAGATAGACAAAGTCCCGTACTACCTCAAAGTTATATCTGTCAAAGGTGATTTTCTGTCCAATTCGTCGATGTTGCGTGTCCTTTCGTGTTGACAGCATGTACTTCGTCTTGCCCTCATTTACTGCTAAACCCATTTTTGCCGCTTCCTCCTCTATACTAGCAAACGTGGCTATGACCTCACGCTGAGTCGAACCAATGATGTGAATATCGTCGGCGTATGCTAGTAGTTGCACCAATTTTTGAAAAATTGTGCCTCTGGTGTTGGCTCGTGAGTTTTCCACATTCCTCTCAAGAATCAGATTGAAGAAGTCACATGACAGCGCATAGCATTGTCTTAATACTTTTTTGGTATCGAATGTGTCGGTGACTTCGTTTCCGACGCTGATGGAGCAGCGAGAATTCTCAATCGTTATTCTGCACAAACGAACGCGGTATACCAAAACTAGACATGGCTCTGTAAAGTTCGTCTCTATAAATTATGTCGTGTGCGGCTTTGAAATTGATGAATAGGTGGTGGGTATCCATTTGGACTTTTGGGTTTTTTCCAGGATCTGCCGAAGTTTGAAAATTTGATCGGTTGTGGACTTTCCTGGCCTTATATATCACTGATAAGGGCCGATCAGGTCATTAGTAAACGGTTTCAGGCGTTCACATATTCCGGCATATGTGATCGTGTAAGCGATGTTGAGGAGACTTATGCCTCTGTAGTTGGCGCAGTTAAGAGGGTCTCCTTCTTTGTGGATCGGGCAAACAATGCTGAGGCATACTTTCTTCCGACCATATTTGGCTTATGGTTGGTGGATGTTACTTACCAAGTCATCTCCCCCGGCTTTATAAAGCTCGGCGGGGGCCGTCATTTCCGGCAGCCTTATTAAGCTTGAGTTTAGATATTGCTATCCTCACTTCACTCAGGTCAGGTGTTTGGCATTTTTCGCTGTCGTTGCCAACATTGAATGGTTCGTTCTGCCTGACAGCGGAATGTTGTTCGTCATCGCCGTTAAACAGTTTGCAGTAGTGGTTCTTCCATGTCCTCAGCATCGACTGTGTATCAACTAAGATATTTCCTGGTTCATCCCGACAGTATTCTGTTCGAGCCTTGTATCCTTGGCTTTGACGACAATGCCAATGTTCTTCGACATACGATGCTGGTGGTATGGTGTTACTCGAGAGGTTAAGGGATACGCGGTGCGCGAAGGTCTTGGGGGTCTCTTGCATTTCTTTCTACATTCAATTTTTTCACATTAATTCTGGATTGTTGTGTTGTGGTGGATGGATATCATCATTTATACTTTGGCAGCAACAAGGTAGTGGGTAGTGTCAGTGTCGTAATATACATACAAGGAAAACCAACAACTAATCAAATATTCACACTTCGGCAGACGTTGAAAAAAAACAAGAAGTCCAAATCGATACCCACCTTATCTCCAGCTCCTTTATTAACTCTGACAACAACATCTCGTCAGAAATTAAACGAGGAATTAGAGCCCCGCACACTACAGACTTTTTATCGGCCGGTAGTTTGGTTGGGCAGTTAGTGTGTTAGTACTAGTATGTAGATATGTATATGGAAGTGGGCACACTACCACTAATCGGAATCGGTCAATAAAATACTGACCGGCAAACTATCCGCCATATGCTGAAGCAGTATGGTTTTATAGCAACGCGAGCACACTAACAATTGTATAGTCGGGCTGTTACTCATTGGTGGCTCTTTTTCTGTTAATCATCAAGGGACTCGCATCTTGCCACCACCACAACCAGTACTGTCCCAAATTTGCGTTTGTTTCAGGATATTCAGAACAGTCCATCGCAATGCCATTTCAGCGACACTGCCAATACTAACTTTTCAGATGATTCGCAAATATCCGATTTGCCTTGAAATTCTTAACTTTCTAATTAAAAACAGTTAACAGTAGTGCGCACTCGCCATAACCATTAATCGGCCCAGTGTGCGCGCTAGCAGATTAACCAGACCAAACTATCGGCCGATAGAAAGTCTGTAGTGTGCGGGGGCTCTTTCTCTTGGCAACCGCTGTTTCTTCGGGCTAAGAAAGCAATTTAGTAGCAAAACCCTCACTCAAATAATTAAGGAGATCCTATATAAGATCCTGATCATCCCAGTCCTACTCTACGGCGCTGAAGCATGGACCGTAATCAAAGTGGATGACGAAATCCTTGGTCGATTTGAAAAGGAAAATTCTTCGAAAAATCCTGTTTTCCGTTTGCGTTGACTGACTATGTAGACGAAGATTCAACCAAGAACTAAACGAGCTAAAGAGCAACTTGTCACTATTTAAACAAATTCCACATTGGATGTTAAAGATGGCTAGGACATGTAGAGCGAATGGACACCAACACTTCGACTCGCACAGTCTTCGATTCCAGACAGACGTCGGATGCAGTAAAGGCGCACACAAGAAACCGACGCAACTGGAGGCAATTAGCTAAGGACCGTGCTAATTGGAGAGGCAATTTGGCTGTAGCCGAGGTTCATTTCGAACTGAAGCGTCACTTAAGTGGGTAAGTAAGAGCCCCACATTGCACTGAAACAATATGTTTCATCAACTTAATGACAGAGACGCCCTTTGATGTGTCTCTGTCAGTATATCTCGTTAGGTACAGGGGTGTCAATAATCCACACAATGTGGAGGAAAAACAGAGTTTGGTAAAGTATTCCACATTCGTGTTGTACGGTTTTGGAACGACTCTCTATATTTCATAGTACGTCCGAAGATAGGCATTAGTTTTGATTAGCATTCATAGAATGCCGAGTATTACAGTTAAATGTTTAAGGGGCGGAATGCAGCTAGCTACTTCCTTTGAGCATTTCCTGTTATAATAGCTTTAAAAAAGTGTAAGGCATGCGTTATTCCTACGATGTTCAAGCGAAATAATAGAGTTCGCTACGGTTGAATCTTAGTTTTATCGCACGCTTTTGTATGATATCCAGTTGGTGCAATGATGGTGCAGCAAGCACCTGACCTGATGTGGACCTAAAAACTCAAGTTTGGGGCGTATATACGCTTTATATATTGAGGCCAAATCAGAAGGGGTGAAATATTTTTTATATCGATTGAGGAAACCCAGAAATTTCGCTGCATTTTTAGCGGCTTCGAATATATGGTCGTTCCAACGAAGGTCGTTACTGACTCACATACCGAGCATGGAAAGTTTTTCAGTTTCGACGATGTAAGTGCCATTCATGGATAAAGGCTGTAAATTTTGGATTCGCTTAGATGACAGAAGACAGCATTGCGGCATTTAATTATGGTCGTCCCAACGAAGGTCGTTACTGACTCACATACCGAGCTTGGAAAGTTTTTCATTTTCGACGATGTAAGTGCTATTCATGGATAATGACTGTAAATTTTGGTTTCGATTAGATGACAGAAGACAGCATTGCGCCATTATGCTGTCAAGGTCGGAATTTAGTGAGCTTAACATATTTTTAGGTTTTTCATCCACATCCGAAGGTGTAGGTCGGGGATTCGAGAACGAATATGAAAAGCTAAGGATACTGTCATCAGCAAAGGAATGGATTGCAGACAAAAGGTCATTTATAAAAATGAGAGAGAGTGTCGGAGACAAAACGGAGCCCTGGGGAACAACAGCATTTATTAGGGGAGTATCAGACTTGAAACCGTCCAAATAAACTTGAATTGAACGTTTCGAGAGTTAGTTTCTAATCCATAGAAGAAGGATTTGATCGAGCACGCATTTTCGACAAAAGGGCTTGATGCCCAACCCTGTCAAATGCCTTTGAAATATCAAGCCATTGGTTAGATTGATAGATTGATTCCACTTTTCGTTGAGATATTTCATAAAATCACCAGCTGACCTGTTGCTACGAAAACAGTTTTGTAGGTCATTGAGGAGTTTTCGTGATTCAAGATATTTCATAAGCTAACGGTTTATCAGCGTTTCCACGACCTTAGAAAGAAGAAAGGTAAGTGCAATTGGTCGGTAGTTGGAGCAAGAAGAAGATTCGCCTTTTTTAGGGACGGGCTAGACAAATGCTGTTTTTCATCTACTCGGGAAGAGTCCTGATGGGTAGGACATATAGAAAAGCTTACGCAGTGGTTTTGCCAGCGTATAAGCAAACCTCTTAAGAACAATGGGGAAGAGACCATCTGGACCAGACGATTTGTGAATGTTGAGATAATACATTCACAAGTACAAGTACAGAAGTTAATTGGTCCCATAGAATGTTCTACGTTCGCAAGTAGGAGGAGACTGGACACAATCTGGCAACTTGGAACTGACTGCAAATTGAGCAGCGAGCAGATTGTCTTTGACAGCTGGAATGTCATCGTAAATGAGCGTTGGGATGGAAGATGAGGTCGAATTATTGATGTTTTTTTTTTACAAAATTATAGTCCAGGTTGCAGAGTTAGTGGACCGAATCTAGTTGGCATTCCTTTACAACCAGAAAAATGTGTGTATTGGATTGACAAAGACAGAGATTCAGATAAAGTTTCTGCCCAGCTTCTGCCCAAGATTTACTCTTCAATGTATATGCTCCTTGTGGTGCGAGTCACGCAGCGCAACTTTCAAAATCGTTACAATAATACAAAAAAATCGCTTTGTATGTGTGCAATTTAAAATAATTATACTACAAACGAAAACTGAGCAAAACAACAAAAAAAAACAACACAACAACGAAACAATAAACAAAAATAAATAAAATTACCATAAACCGAAGCCGTCTCAAATTCTTGTAATAGTTCCACGGGAAAATCTTCGGACACCGTCAAACTGGGAAAATCATGCTGTGATCCAGTCGAGTTATTACCTCCAGTTACAGTTCCAGCACTTCCACCGACTGCTCCTCCAATCCCACCGCCAATTGTCGCAGTACTTTGAGCACCAAGACTGGAATTCCCAACACTTGCTATGGACGCTGATCTATCTGAACAAGCTACGGTATCCAAATTTAAAGATAGACGCATTTTGATAATAAATAATACAAAAGAAAGGAACACAAATAAAACGGAAATGAAATCAAAGGTACAACAACACAAGGATAACAAAATAACATCACTAAAAGGATCAAAATAAATGTGAGCGCACAAAAAGCTGAATCACGAGTGAAAGCTGAGAAGAGAGAACAAAAAAACAAGAGAGCGAAAGAAGGAAAGAAACGAACGCTCCACTTAAGGGAGTCATACCAAACCTGAACTAAGGATATTCGAATCGCTGGGTTGAGGTGAGGATGCATGAAGGTTTTCCGCTCCCAATTCGGTTTCTTCAAAGTTGACAGAGTCCTGCACGGTGAGTAAAAGTCCTCCTAGCAGCATGTGGGTGTTTTGTGCGTCAGTTTCCACTTGCAGAGCGTTCATTAGAATGTTGATTAGACGCGGCTTTAGCTGTATGAAGGTTATTATCCTATAATCGTACAAAGCATTAGAAAACGCATGGGATCAGATTTTATCTATAATTTACCTTTCTGGATTTTCATTGGCCAAATCTCGTATCTGCAGAGTTTGAAAGTGCAACGGCAGTGCCAAGAACGAGAGTAGAATATTGATGGAGGCTCTTCTAAGCTCTGTTCTATTAAATTGAATTGCCTGCGATTTTATTTTCAAGTCCTTATCGGGTAAAACTACCTCGAGGGCGGAAATAAACGCAGGCAGCAATACTTGAATTCCATCCAAATCTAAGCGAAATAGATCTGAGGAGTTCAAGAGAATAGATGCCAGAGTCTCGTCACATTCTTTGCTCTCGGTGATCTTCATGCACTGTTGCAGCGCCATATAGAAACGGGCCAAATACACCGGAAGAATCTCCTCTCCCGTCTTTTTAGCGCAAAAGATCTTGCATAATGCTCCGATGGCTTCTGCACGTCCCGATTCATATTTATCAATGGTCAAGCCTGTGGGCAGATTCGTTGGATCATTGATTGAATTTGGCTGTGACAGAGAAATGCTTCCTTTACGATTCTCCATGATCATCGAGGATGGTCGTTTACTAGCCTCCGACGCTTGACGTTTGGCATTCACTAACCAGGCATCACCACCGATGTGTGCAGCTTCGAACAGCCATTCGCCAAAGAGATGCAGGATACTGTTGCATTTGGGTCGAGTTGGAGCCAGCGGAGGACGAGCGTCTAAACCCATCGATGGAAGTGCTAATACAAGAGAAAGAAACAAAATGTACAACGTTTAGAAAGTGTCGTCCACTTACAACTCAAACTACTAGACGATGGCGGACCAGATGTTGGTGTAAGCGGCGGTTGAGCATTTGACGAACGAGAACTAGTCAATCCAATCAACGCTGCTTTACTTAATCCTACAGAAGTAAAACGAAAAATTTAATACTACTCAAACAACACACACATACACACATGGAAATTGCATGCTGAAAATAGAAATAAAAAAGAACAGAGTGTCCGAATGCGATAAGAACCATGAGGGGGTGGTTATGTTTACTAAACGCCCCCAAGTTGTGACTTATGATCACGAGTTCATATTGCAGTTTGGAACAGTGTTTGGGTAGAAAGGAGACGTGTCTATGTGGATACCTATAACCAAGGGAAAGGAGTAATGTTAGGAAGTGTTAATAGAAGCGTGTATCTCGCCCATTCTGTGCACTAAAATACGATGGAAAATTGGGCAGTGTTTGTCTTTTGGAGTCTTTTATCAATGTGAATAAAAAAAAGTGTGAGTGATGACCTAAATAAAAAAAAATAAATCTTAGCATCTTATGTACTTCTACCTATCGAATAGCTGGTTAATCACTCAGATATACTTTCGATGATGACAATCTGGTTCAATGTCTAGTCCTTCACTAGTAGATTTTCTGATTCATGCAAGCAATTAACGAATTTAGGAGATGTTATCTCAGATTTCCTTTCGTTGTAAGCTTCTCGTGCGCAGCACGCCTTTTAGTTCTCAAATGTGTGATTCCTGTGAGCCAAGTAACGAACTTTTGAATCAATGGAACCAATGACCTCTGCGACATCCACTGGAGCATTAATTTATCTTCTGATGTATTCTATTCAGACATTGCGAATAATTCCATAATTTCTTCATTCACAGATAAGGGCTCTTAGAATTGTTATTCAACTGGAAATGGGTGCTTAGAAGTTAGAATCGACAAGAACTTGAAGGTTAATTGATCCCGGATAAGCGATTATTTAAAATAAGATCTTTGACCCGTTAATTCTACAAACAATCAATACAACTGGAAACTGGATACAAAGCGAGAAGGTAGGCTCTGCGAAATACCAATCGTCAACTGGTCAAGCAATTGTAAGAGTATTCCGCAGCATTTACAGTGACAAAGCATGAAACTCAGCCTCTTCCAGACAACGAAGAGGCGCTTCCTAATAGAAGAATAGATTTTTGCCACATTCCGCCGAAAAATAAAAACGCCAACGGCTGTTAAGGATAACAAGCGGAACACTTCAAATACGGAGATGATGCCTTGGAAGTGCGAATACACTAAACCATCATCCAAGTTTGAATGAATGAAAGCATGGCCGATGATAAGAATATTAGCTCCATAAGTTCCATCAAAGAGTATAAAACTACATAGAGTACGCATCACAGTTAAAAATTGTGTAGCCGTATCAGACGCGGGCGGTAAGTGCGAAAGGGAAATTCGTCAATCGCACCCATCGGCTATGCTGTTGTTTGATGCTGCGGTAGAAATGTGAACACTGGGGTATCAATATCAGTACCCCACATACAAAATTTTCGTTGTATGAGATACGCACTCTATGTACTTCTACACTTTTTTGTTCCTTCTACAAGAAGAGCAGCCGTGTATTGCTCTAATCGCAGCGTATCTCTGCGTTTAGGATCTTGTTCAGCTGTGTTAATGTCTGAAGAATTTCTGCAACAGACAAATGAAACAGTGTCCTGTGGTGAAACCTTCTTTCGCGATATGCTTAAGAGGTCACGTGTGCTTCCATTGTTGTAAAGTCGCCACATATCTCTTCATAAGCACATCCTGTGAGATTTCTCCATCAACGTTCGGCAATACTCTGAGATATCGTGTCTAGTGTCATGATCACCGATGGAACACAGTGTCCTGTGGTAAATACTACCACCCTTCAATCACGTCAGATTTAAGAACTTAAACATTTCACTACGTACATTGATGTCTTATATTTTTTTCGTTTTTTAGGACAACGATACTTGCTGGGAGGCTCTGAAATGGTATATTAAGCTCGCCCCTGCACGGTTTTGTCTATGACTAGATTTTCTGTCCAGCACCTCATCGTACGAACCATACTGTGCTATTCAGGCTTCTCTATCTCTCTATGTTTTATTGATGTTGATGTCCTGCTAAAAGTTCTCGATAACGATGGTTTTATATGTCCTCTGCATATCGAAAGTAGATACTAACTCTTCTTCATATGACTATACACCATTTGGCTAATATCGATGCAATAAACAAATTGTCCTGTTGGAACCACAAGTCCTACAGTCCAAATTCGTCCAATTGCGTCAAAAAGAACTCGGTTAACATGGCCTAATAGCGCGCACCGTCCACTGTTGTCGTTTGACCAGTGGCGCTCTCGAAAAAAATGGCCCGATGACTCCTCCAGCGTGAACAGCGCACCATGCAGTAACTTTGAGCGGGTGTAATGTTTCCTCGTGCATTATGATTTTTGGTCGAAAATCGTCCACTTCGATTATTCTGCGTTCTTGTGGAATGTATCGCTCCATGGCTTGTTCACTTGTATTCTACATCTGTATAGTTCACAAATGTCAAAACAGATTTGACATTGGCACCTTATTGCAAGAATGAGAGCATCTTCCAACAGGGTGATCTCTTTTGGCCCACCTTGTATAAGGTGAAGCGACGACATCCACAATGCCCAGCATATATCTACTTAGTTAGCCTTGTTATATAAGCGATGTGTAGTTGTTTGTTTGCCTGTTGATAAATGAGCTTCAAATTCCACATATCTTGCAATGATTTCGTTAAATCCTTCCAGACATTTGCCGATTAATTAGACTGACCGGCACAAGTTCGCCAGATCACTTATACCAGATTTAGCCCATTGTGTGACTAATGTCGTAATAATCTAAAAGGTAAATTAATTGATTGCTCTTTGGATGGAACTAATCTGCTTGCTTCGCATTCCGCAGCCAGTTGCCAGATTGTGCGCATAATCCTCCTGTACTTGAGAACATAGGTCATCCTGGACAAATTCACTTTCGTGCTCGTACAGTTGCTAGGGTTTAATTTGATCTCGACATTCATAAATCTGATGGTCTGAAGAGATTTTCTACTAAGCTAGCAAAATCATCCTGCTCTTCGAGACTCTTTTCGAGCAGATGGAAAACTGCATTTGTCCAGCCTGCACCAACAATGTGTAAATCTACGGCATTATGCATTATGCATTACGGAATATCTCACGGAAAAGTTGTATGTTGAAAAAACAATATTATTGCAATTGATATTTCAAAGCCATTTAACAGGGTTTGGCATCAAGTCCTTTCGGCGAAAATGATTACATTTGAATCGATGAAAAACTTCTTCTACAGATTTGAAATTATCTTTCGAAACTTTCAATTCAAGTTGTTTTGGACGATTTCAAGTCTGCAAGTTGCCAAATAAATGCTGGTTTCTCCCAAATGTGTCTCCGACTTTCTTTCTCATTTTCATATATGATCTCATGTCCTCCAATTCATTGCTTCATTGAGAACAATATATTCAACTTCTCATATTTGTGTTCAGGTTCACGTCCCTCACCTTTAAGTGTGGACTCTAAACGACTGAATATGTAAGACACATTGA
This sequence comes from Rhingia rostrata, assembly GCA_949824845.1. Lineage (NCBI taxonomy): Eukaryota > Metazoa > Arthropoda > Insecta > Diptera > Syrphidae > Rhingia > Rhingia rostrata. The sequence continues at coordinate 15,459,759 of OX463755.1, read as the reverse complement.
ATTCCGTTCTTGACAGTAATATCTATTGGGGTTAATCGAAAATAGTAGAATTCAAAGCTGTCTTCTGTCGTTAAAGCAAATCTAAAATACATAGCCAAATTCCATGAATTACACTTACGGTGAAGAAACCGAAAATATTTGCATGTTTGGTGTGAGAGTTAGTAACGACTTAGTCGCTTAAAACGCAGGGAAACTCCTAGATTGCCTAAATGTATGTTAACAATATTTGGCCCCTTTTGACCTGACAACAATAAATACGCCCCAAGCTTTAGTTAAAGGCTTACGGCTTACGTTTTTAAAACGAGATTGAAAGTTAAAATCGGAACTGTTAGCTTTCGAGTCACTTGTTTCGGAGCAAATGGAATTAAGCTTCCAATCGGCGTTCCATGGATTTTGCAAAATTCTTCGTCGGCCAACTTTGGCAGAAATTCAAAGTGGAGCTTTCAAAAACTGTTTTAAAGCATTATGTCGCGCAATCATGTGAGATGAATTTCGTCTATCTATTCTAAATGCTAATCGGAACGTAAACCTCGGAGAAAATATTCCTCCTAACGGATACTACGATAGGGCTGTTTGTCTTTCCTTCCCATGAAAGATTTCAGCCTTTAAAGCCAATGTGCACAGGTAGCTCTTTTCTTCTTACCCCTATTTCCTTTACGACCGAACTGAAAAATACAAATTTTTGGTACAACAGGCTCGTTAGTACATAGGGCAGAGCTTTCTCATAACCAATCATGGATTGCACAATGGAGGGACCTCCTGTTTTATACCGACTCCTTACGGCTATCTTGAGACAAGTCATTATTGGTAATTGATACTACTCGGATGATTTTTCAGATCATCACGAGAGTACGGCCAGTGAAAAATCATTTAGGTATTGATCGGACTACCGGCTTTTACCAGCGTATTCCAGGCGGAACTACTGGCTATCGGAGAGGCTTGCACGCAATTGGGGCGTGACACTATGCAAAACAAAAATAATGTCTTCCTCCTAAATAGTCAAGCTGCCATTAAGGCCAACGACTCGGCAACCATATCCTCGAAACTAGTACAGGAATGCCGGAACGAACTTGCTGGCATGGGCAACCGCTTCAGGGTCACACTTCTCTGGGTCCCAGTGCACGGTGACATTAAAGGAAACGAGCGTGTAGATGAGCTGGCCAGGCAAGACTCAGCTATACAAAGATCACTTGCAGCAAATGGTACCCTTGCCGCAAGTTCTGATATGTCCCACTAACAAATGCACTAATCACTTAGCAAGGCGTAGATTCGGTAATTGGGCCCAAAACTAGATTGCCGTTGATCCAAATTTTCATAAGCGAATTTTGTTTAGCGATGAAGTTTACTTTTGGTTGAATGGATACGTCAATAATACGTCAATACGTCAATAAACAAACCTGTCATATTTGGAGTGATGATAATCCTCAAGTGTATGTTGAGACCCCGTTATATCCACAAAAGTTGACTGTTTGGTGTGCTTTATGGGTTGGTGGAATAATTGGTCTGTACTTCTTAAAAAAAAGATGCTGGCCAAAACGTTACAGTCAATAGTTACCGCTGCAGAGCCATGGTTACTGACTTTTTTGTTCATCAGTTGAACAACCATCATATGATGAGCTGTGGTTTCAACAAGACCGTGCAACATGTCACACAGCTCGTGCCACAAATGATTTGTTTAAGGAAACGTTCGGTGAGCGCATAATTTCTCGTTTTGGTCCTGTGAATTGACCTTCAAGATCGTGCAATTTAACGCCGCTTGACTATTTTTTATGAAGATATGTGAAGTCGATAGTCTACGCCGATAAGCCTTACACGATTGGTAGTTTTGGTCCTTTGAATTGGCCTACAGACCGTGCGATTTAACGCCGCTTGACTATTTTCTGTGGAGATATGTGAAGTCGGTAATCTACGCCGATAAACCCGATACGATTGATTCAAAGTTCTATGCCTCTAATATAAAAAACAAAAACACGCTTTACTTCCTGAAGAAGGCCGACTCCAAATGGAGAATATTAACAAATTGTGTCATATCGAGAAAGATATGACCTACCTATGACAAGAACAGCACAAACGACCTACTGAATAGAACCCGCCCAGATATCGCTAGAATTACGGCGATAGTTACGGGGCACTGGCCAATTGGAGGCTATGCGGCCGAACTAGGGTACCCATACCAACTCATATGCCGCAGTTGCGGGAAGAGAGAAATCCTCTCTCATTTCATCTGCAAATGTCCGGCACTTGCAAGAACCAGATCGCATGCATTAGACCAACCATTCTTCGACAATCTTGGCGGCATCTCGGGTAAAAGGATACAAGGGATAAACAGACTGGATCTAGATACCGCTTTTATTACATCCGCAATAACCACAATAATAAAGGTCACCCTATGTCTACCATTGCTACGTCTAGGTATCGAACCTAACAATCGCTCAACTGAGCCCGTCTAAATCATGTCCAACGCCCTCACTTTGCTAAAACATATAAATGGTACTCAAAGGTCTTTGAGTGCGTGCCGTTAACATGCGTGTTTTATCGTTGCATTCACTACTTGCTCCGAGTTTAATGTTTACTTTTCGTAATTGAATTTGTTGGCTGATCTAACCTCCAACATATGTTCAGCGCGTCATCACCTAAAACATTATTTTCATTCCTTTTACCATATGTTCACATGATTTATTAAACTAGGAATTGTTGGATCCTTAATTTTAAACGGAGAGAGTTTACTGCCTCTGTGCAAACATTGACATCTCTTGATTTAGGAAAGATTGCAGGTTATCCAATTTAATCCCATAGAACTCATCGATTATCTTGTAGGCTTGTTATCGAAGTTGGTAGGGTATACAGAAGGTATGTTTCCTAAAGTTAAAACGATTGTAATCTCGATGTCTGGGTTTGATATTAGAAAGAGATTCAAGATATTGATTGTGCTTCGGTCTTACATGTTTTTTTTTCTTAAGAAGTGCTCCCTCGTGCTCTCCTACCCCCTTTCGCACCTCTTTAAACTCTCGCTATCACAAGGCGTCTTTCCTCATATATGGAAGTCCTCCTTCATAACGCCAATTCATAAAAAGGGATTAAAGAGCGAAGTTACTAATTATCGCCCGATAGCCAAACTTTCGCATATACTCAAACTCCTGGAAAGTATTTTGTACGAATCCTTAAGCTTTCAATGCAAGTCTTTAATTTCTCAAAACCAACATGGCTTTCTAAAAGGTAGATCAACCACCACAAACCTCGTTGAATTCACGTCCTCTGCGCTGTCGGCCTTAGAAAGGGGTAAAGAAGTCGATGTTGTTGCAACCGATTTTAGTAAAGCTTTCGATAAGATATCCCACAAATTAATCCTTTTCAAATTGTCTACCCTTGGTTTTGAACCAATACTGCTGAAATGGATATCCTCTTATCTGGAAAACCGTTTCTATAGCGTTCGCTTCAGGTCCGTCCTATCTGCCCCATTTCTGGCCACCTCTGGTGTACCACAAGGCAGTCATCTAGGTCCCCTTCTCTTCATCTTAACTATAAACGATTTGGAAAGGGTAATTAAACACTCCTCTATCTCTCTCTATGCCGACGACACCAAATTTTATAAACACATATCTTCATCACAAGACCCCTGCTTGCTTCAACAAGATCTAGATTCTTTTTCTATTTGGTGTCTCAAAAACTGCCTAGAGCTAAATGTTGCGAAATGCCAATCCATCACCTTATCACGTAAGTACAACAAGTGCCCTCCCCGTCTTTACCTTCTTAATGATCAACCTATACCCATCGTACAGTCTCTTCGTGACCTTGGCATATTGTACGACCGGGAACTTAATTTCCGTTCGCATACTGACGAGATAATTCGTAAAGCCAATTCATCCCTTGGGTTTATTAAACGGTGGTCAAAGGAATTCTCTGATCCCTACGTAACCAGATCTCTCTACATCACTTTCGTCCGCCCCCTCCTCGAATACGCCTGCCAAGCATGGTCACCCTATCAGCAAGTTCATGTAGCCAGAATCGAAAGCATACAACGACGTTTTCTTCGATTTGCCCTCCGCGGTCTTTCTTGGAACGATCCCCTAATTCTGCCTCCCTATCATGACCGCCTCAAACTCATTAACCTGAATAGCCTTGAAGACCGGAGAGAAGCTGCAGACATTCTCTTCATTCATCGCCTCCTCTCAGGCTCTATCGATTGCCCGTCTCTTTACAGCTCCATCTTCTTTAATACTAACCCTCGTAATTTAAGACACCCCCGTCTCTTCTATCTGCCAACCCACCGCACGTCCTACGGCTCAAACGAACCAATTTCCCGTATGCTACGGAAAGTAAACTCAAACATTTCCATTTTTGATTTCAACCGTAGCTCTTCCTCCATTAAACTTAGCCTCCTTCTACATAAACCCTAGCTTTTACTCCTAGTTATAAGTCTTAGTTTTTAGTTCTAGTATTGTAAGTATTGTATTGTTTTTTTTTTTTTCTAGCTTGTATTAAGCCAAATAAATGGGACATTTTGCCCCACCAAAATCAAAAAATTTTGATGTACCACATCACCTAAGTGAAAAACGTTTTTGCACTGTTGAAGGGTTTGCATCTGGCGCGAGTAATCCAGAATCAGAACAGGGTCGTAAGAAAGACATTCTTCAGTCTTAGAAACGGCGCACTAGATCAAAGCCTTTCAATCATATGAATTAACAAATAAAGACCTGTGCGCAATGGTTTTTGATTTTGAAACACGAATTCATCTCGACAGGGGTCTGTGATGTTTTTACAGATACAGGCACGATTACACAACGTAGTGTTTGCTAGAGCAATATGTTATATACAGAGTCTTCGGGCAGCAAGAACTAAATTTAAAGCATGGGAGGGTCAACAGTTATTTACTGAACAAAAAAAGAACTCGTCTTTAGGAAGAGGGTAGCAGGGTAACAAAAACAAACAAACGCCACAATAAGCGTGAAAGCAAAAACAAAAACGCAATACGCAACAACAAACAAAAGCAGAAGCTTAACAAACAAAAAAAAAAATAACAAAGCAATGTATAATACAAAACACCACACCCTTCTGTTGCGAGATCGATGGCGCCACACTGAACGACTTGGCCAATCGCCTTTGTAAAGGTGGTGTTGGCGAATGCGGTATATGTTCTCCGGTGGGAACACTACTACCTAATCCCGATGTTGTCGATGTCAGTGGTGTTCCATAAGACGAACTACCACCAGCATTGCCTGCTATACCGGACGAATGGTGATGATGTCCAATTATAGCGTTCAATGCATTACTAGCTGAATTGCCACTCAAGCCACTAAGAAAAGAGGAGCCACCTCCTTCCGAAGTCCCAGTTCTACCACCAGCACCAGTACCAATACTAAAAATATGATGAGAACTATGGTTCAAACCAGTGCCACTAGCGTGAATGGCATCGCTCAGCGAAGAACGAATGTCCATTAGATTTGTGATATTATCATCGTTACTTAGTGGAGGCTGATAGATACCTAGAGTTAGTGGAAAGAATGTTATTTGCAAGAATTCAAATAGAAGGTAAGTAAGAGTGGAGAGACAGTAGTGAAAGTGATAGTAGACCCCAAACATACCTAAAAATGCATCGACTTGTGATGAAATCCCTTTAATTGCTTTAAGGAATATTTGCGGCAGAAGTAGCAGGCAGGGATGTTGGTGGGGTTCTGCGCCTTTCTCACGCGTCAGAGACCATTGAATAAAATGCGATGATTTGCTGATTATATTCGGATAGCAAAGTGCTGTTGGATTTCCGATAGTGCGCAGGAAACGATACCACGTTTGTGCAATGCAGTCGTTTGTCATTCCATTTGGGATTAGCTGGGCATCATCATCAGCTGTCAAGGTAGATTTGAATTAGCATTCTGTTTTTGTTTTTGAAGGTTTGAAGGCTTACAGATTTTTAATTCTGGAAAATTTGGGCCGTAAGTGAACTGCAATAGTCGTGATGTTAACGCAAGGTTTACTCTATTCCACTGCTCAATAAGAGCTATACGATGTCGCCAAAGTGCACATGACTCCTGTAATGTCTTCCACAATGATGGCGATGGAAAGCAACGAACACATGCCAGCAACCAGACCTCGAAAAGCACACTTAAAACCCGTTCGCATAGCTGATCGCCGACATCATCTTTAACTGTTGGCGGAGCGAGAAGAATCTCATTGATCGCAAGCAGAAATAGTAGGAGCGACTCCCATGTGTCACGATTCATTGTTTGTGATATTTTTGCAGTTTGTTGGAGAGTTCGCAACACCCGATGGCAGAGTACAGCTTGACGATTAATTGTGTCGGCACCTGATAAAAGAGAAAATATTTGAAAGCTTTAGTCAGCCGAAAGATTCTTCGAATACGAGTGCATATATTACACCTACCCAGAGTTTGATACAAAAATGGCAAGACTTGCAAAAAAAAATGTAAAGTGTTAAAAAATTTGTTAATTTATATATTTGTCAATCAATTGGCTAATACTATAGCTGGGTAGCGCCCTTCACATATGAGGAGTTAGTTTGACGACTTTTCTTACCACTGTGGTTTTACAAATGGAGCGTGAACAGTGGACAGAAATGCAATGGTATCAAGCAAAACAATAGATAGTTGCTCTTGTTTGTAAAGCTTGAGGACAAAAGATGGCAGCATTCAAGACAATATTTGCTATTTCAAGAGCACTAATCCACCAATTTTATTAACAGTTATGTGTGCACATAAAAAGCATGATAGCGCCAGAATTTATTGCAAATGATTAATGAGAGATTTTGCCCAAGCAACATCAAATTAGTAAAACATTTATATGGCTTTGTAAACTTACTCTCCCCCTGTCGTGGAACAAATAAGTTATGGAAATGACTGATGATCTTCCTGCAGTACATATTCGGATCGTCACAAATCGGCTTTGGAACGCTTATCCTTGGGCTCGGATGTAAAGCAGTTAGCCACTCACAGTAGACATTCACACAATCTTTGATGGTCTCATGCTCTTGCAATGGCAACGACAAACCGAAGCAGATGACGTCCATACACCAAAGTACCTAAACAGTAGACACACATAAACAGATTAATATTTATTATATGAACACATTATATCACACCTCTTCGTCTTTGACCAGATGGCTTGGTTCAGCATTTTGCGTAATTCCTAAATTGGATGCCAGTTGTTTAACCACTGAGACAGCCACCTCCCGTCCTGCAGAAGCTGGGAATTTATTCAACACACTAAACGACTGAGCCTCACAGCTGTTTGATGTGATTGTCGAGGACAGTGATACCCACTCTGAATACATTTTTTCTGTACACCACTTAGATCACTTTTAATAAAAATTTTAATTTATTCTGTTCTTGTGTTTCCCAGGTTTAATCGAATTCATTTCGTTCACACGTCGACAACAATACTGAATGCGACATAATTGTTGTTATATTGTGTATGGAGTTGATGTATTCACTTAATCGTATATTTTTACTTAACTATAGTTATACACAGACATACTATAGAACACAAAAATGCAAAAACATAAATGTTTTCTTTACTGAAACTAATTTATTTTTCTACAACACAAAATGGAACTGCCTACGATTTTCCACTTTTTTCACCGAATCCAAGTGACAGTTTTGACAAGTGCGCGATCTGTCATTTCAGAACCAGGGATGTTGCGCAAATAAAAACAAGTGCAGGTTGATAATGGTATTATCTTCACTGAATGTGTATTTCTATTTGATTTGCCGTTCATTGTACCTGTTCACACATGAGTAAAATCACAGATTTTCATCGATTAGTGATGGTGCGCAGGGAAAAATGTGTAAGAGGCGGGGAATAACAAAATTTAGATTTATTTGGTGAGTATCTCTGACGTTCTCTTTTTTGATCCTATTCCATCGTTCCGGATAAGTCAAATTTATTCCATTTATGTTTGAGCTCGCGGATAGAAAGGTAACATTACCTACCTTACAAACTTCCATCTGCACGAGAAAATTTACTTTCCGCCATGATGGAAATCTCTCACGTTCCTCTTTGTCGTAGACACTCGATATCATGAGACTTCTGTTTTCGCCATTTTTAAATTCTATCGTGTTGCTAAAAAGGCTAATTATATGGCAAATCATATCAACTAAAAGATTTTTCGGGAAAAACGCAGGAAGCTTCTGTTCCGGATGCATTGTTGACCCTGACGACATTACAATGGAAATACGGAATACTCCCAGGAGATTCTGAACGAAATAGTAGCCGCAAATACAGAGCAATAAATGTACCATAAATTGTTGTATAGCAGGCTCGAATAAGAACATTTTTTTGGGAACAAGTTTCCAATGTTTGCATTTTTACAATACCTCCTCTTTTTTTTTGTCATATGAAGTCCAATTTGACATTTAAGCTGTTCCATTCCAATGAAAAAAGGTTTGTTCTTTTGTGTGACCTCTTATTTTTTTATATTAGAAACCACATTTCTCAGTAAGAATGTAGTAAATGTTCATTACGTATGAACACCCAATGTTCCTCTCGTGTGAACTGCGACATTGGAATGGAATGTGGAAGTTAGTCACCATAAGTCAACGACATGTTACTAAAGTGTTGAAAACAAAGTTGTCTTCATGGAAGTCGCAACCATAAAATAACCCCTTGGTAACTCTGCCGAGCTGTGAAGCATCCAGTTGTAATAGATTTCCCTCTATTTGGTAATTTATTTGACACAAACTCTGTATAACTAAATATTTAGGGTGGGGAAATATTTTATGAATAAGAACTTGTGTGACCCTTAATAAAGGCTGTATAAACGTATGCACTGTATAAATATACAACCTTTGAGGTGTGTTTTAATGAAATCTAATGAATAAGGGAGATAGATTATATGTGGGGCAAAAAGAAAAGGGAAGATTTGAACAAAAATACAAAGAGTATCCAATTATCTGTATGGTCATGAATCATGATTCATGAAACTTTCAGCGTGTTTTAGGTGTAAAAACTAACTTCATTCCAATGACGCGTTTTGGTGTGTGGAAGAAGAAACAGTTGGCCTTCTTTTTGTCCTATAGCTATCGATTTAACATAGTTTTGATTAAGGAAGGAAATGAAGCGTGGCTTAAAAAATATCAAACAAGGTTATCTTTAATTCATAAGCTTTGTTTGAATTTATAAAAAAAAGTCGCAATTAGTAAAAGAAAATTCGGCATTATGGTGTGTGGCAGAGTGAGGTCGCTTTGCCGCTCCGAAACATTGCTTGCCGCTCACATTTTTACTCTGACTACATGCTGCCGCACCTTAACTTTCAAAGACTATTCATCTTTTCAAGTAGAGAGGAGTAGGATAGAAACGAACTGGGCACCGAAACCATATCCATGTACATTGATGGTAAAAAAAATTGACATAGGCGTTGGAGCTGGAGTGTTTTCCAAGCTGTGGCAGTAGCAGAGGCAGCCAAAAGCGACCTCAATGCTGGCGATACCACCAGATGATATCACCATCTTCATTGACAGTCAGTCTGCAATGAAAGCAATCACAGCTGTCGAAATAAAATCTAACGTATGAAGCGTTGTAGTGAAGAGCTAAAGATAATTGGGGTCCAACAAAATGTTACGCTCTGCTGTGTCCCTCCCGGATACTAAGGCATACAGGGCAATGAAATTGCTGATGAACTGCAGAGAAAAGGATCTGCCTCCAGCATTGATCAGACAGACCTGTCTGTCAAACCACCACTATGTGACCTCAAATCACGGGTGTGAAATTTCTGGCCTGAGTATAACTGGACATAACTTACTTAAAAGCCACAAACTGGAAATGAAACTTATAGATGATGACATTTGTAGAGGCTGTGGTGATGAAGAAACAGAATAGGATACCCTCCATTTTCTGTGCGACTGGCCAGGCCTCAGCCAATTAAGAATGAAAACTTTAGTAAAATACTTTAACCTTGACCTTACGGATCTACCCGAAATCCCTCTTCCTAATCTTTTCAGGTTTGCAACAACATCTGGATGTCTGGAAAGGGACTAACAACAATGGACATTAAGGAGATAACTGACTGAAAACTACTTTATCGAGTTAACTCAAGGTTTAATGCCGAAACTAGGATGATCAGGCACTGAAAAATCAGGCTTTAAGTACATAGTCGTGGATTCAAAGATTGTGCAGTTTCAAAGCTGAGAAGAAAAAAATGACGAATAGTTTTTCAGTAGGTAATGATTGTTAAAAGCGCTGACATCGGATTGAAAAAAAAAATATCGAAGGGGAAATTTTACAAAACTACAGATAAAGTAGGGATTTTTCCATCGTCGCCAGGTACCAAAATTATCGTTGTTGCAGAATAAGCAAACAATTAATTGTCGACTCTTTTAAACGAAAAAAGGACAATGACGTTCGTACCTGCCCCTGGATAGTAAGAACATTAAACAGGAGAGGTGCAAGCGAACAATTAGCGGAAGCCTTAAACTGCTGCAATGCAGACATTACTGCCATCCAGGAAATACGATGGGATGGACCGTGTTTATAGTGACCAGAAACAGCGGCTATTCGGATGCGGATTTTTTATAAGTTCCAGACTTAGGCAAGAAGTCTTATGTTTCCAAGGTATTAGCGAACGCATTGTTACAATCCGCATCAAGACCAAATTCGCCAACATTTATATGTGCTCACGCCCCGACGTAGGAAAAAGTAAATGAGGGCAGGACTAAGTATATGCGGTCAACAAGAAAGGACACACAACATTGACGAATTTAACAGAACATCACCATTGGCAGATATAACTTTGAGGTAGTACGGGACTTTGTCTACATTGGCTCCGCTATTAACTCTGAAAACAGCTTTTCGTCAGATATAAAACGAATTACTCTTGCCAATCACTGTTCCTTCAGGCTAAAAAGACAATTTAGTAGTAAAGCCCTCACTCGAACTAGTAAGATGATCATATAAAAGACCCTGATTACCCCAGTCGAACTCTACGGCGCTGAAGCATGGACCGAAGAAGCGGATAAAGAAATCCTTGGTCGATTCGAGAGGAAAATTCGTCGGTCCCGTTTGAGTTGACCGGCTATGGAGACGAAGATTCAACCATGAACTATACGAACTGTACCTACAGCGACATGCCCCTGGTAAAAAAAATCCGCTTTGGACGTTTAAGATGGCTAAGACATTTAGAACGAATAAACACCACTACTCCGGCTCGCAGAGTCATCGATTCCTGCATCGACTCGTTAGTACCCAGGACCAAGCTTTACCACAACCATTCATGTTTGCGTTTGTACAGCGACATGTCCCTGGTCAAAAAAAAACTCCGCATTGGACGTTTAAGATGGCTAGGTCATGTAGAACGAATGGATGCCGAGTTTTCGATTCCCAACCAGACGTCGGACGCAGTAGAGGAAGATCTTGCCTTAAGTGGTGCACACAAGTAGAAAACGACCTCAACCAACTTGGAGAGTTGCGCACTTGCGAAGGCAGTTAGCTAAAGACAGGAGAGGCATGTTGGTTGAGGCCCAGGTTCATTCCGGAGTGTAGCGCCACTTAAGTAAGTGAGTAAGGCTCGTTAGTATCCAGGGCCGAGCTTTACCCCAACCATTCATGTGTGCGTGTGTACTTCTTGCACGATGGCGGGACCTCCTGATTTATGCCGACTCCAAACGGCGAATTTGAGATAAGCTTTTCTTGACAATTAATACTACTCGGACGATTTGTCAGATCATCACGAGAGGAGGTCCAGTGAAATATCATTTAGGTTTTGCTACGGCTAGGAATCGAACCCTGACCGCACGAACCACCGCGCCACTGAGCTCGTCGTAGATTATGTAATAAAGATAAATATTTCCTACAACTCTTTCCTGAGCTAAAGGTTGTAATGCTGAAGTAAGAGGAAAATCGAGGATCGCTAATTCTTCAATATAGCGCTTGTTTTGGTGTAGAGATCTAAAAATTAAAGAAACATCTAGACACTCCTGCGGTCTTATTTGTGGTTGTGGGGCAGAAGATGCTGGTCAGATAAAAAAATGATATAATACTTTGGTGCTATCATCTGCAAAGCTAAAAGTTGGTTTATTTCCCCTAAAAGATCATTTGTATGGCGCAGAAATATAATAGGTGAATAAATACAACCTTGAGGCACCAGAGCGTTTTTTAATCAATTCTAAAATACACCACTTCACGTATAAACTTGTTCTACAAAATTTTACGTAAGGATATCTGTCCTCAAGAGAATCGGGGCAGTCCGTACCGTAAACTGATAGGTTGCCTTTCCCGCTTTGTGCCAAATCGGAGTCGATCGAAGGAGAACCATTCTCCACATTGTTCTAGTACTGATGTCTATAAATAGCTCAGCTAGTCTCCTTGTTGATCACTTAGTACCAAATCCAATTCTTTTAGCTTTAAAATTATATGTGACCGTGATATAGTTACGGAATGGTACAGTCCGGCTATTTCAGGGAGCGAACTATTTTACAATTCCGCTTTATTCAAAAAAAATCATCAAACACACTTTGAATATTGTACGAGCATAAATTCTGGCGTGTACTTTTAACACGATTTAGGTCAAAGCCTAATTATAACCAATCACCAACCGAAACGAATTTTATTATTCCATCAAGATTAAACCAGTTGCAATTTCGCTACAAACGAACAGCATATCAAATTCAAGGAGACGTGTGTGCAAACAACTTTGTTAATCGCTTTGGGATTACTCATTGCTTGCGATCTCAAATCAGCTCGACTTGCGTGTTATCTCCCACGACCCATAGAATTAATCTCTGCCACGTCAGTGCTAAGATACACCTTTCGTGTGCAAGGTGTCACAGCACATATCTAACCAGAAAGCAGGTGTACACAAGATTACCAAAGAGAACAGTCGAGAATAAATCGCCCAAAATGATTTACAATAATTTTTCTAAATTTTATTTGTTTTCATCATGTTTACAATATTACACAACACACATACCGTCGATCTGATAATACGTTTTACAAAATGAAAAGATCATTCATGCAAAGATTGCTTTCTTTGCTCTTGCCAACGAACTTTTGGGATAAATTCTAGTTTCGGGCTCAGGAATAAAAACAATTAAAATTAAATAAATTACAAAACTAGGATAGGTATTGGGGGGACATACAAAAAAAGAACGTCTACTGTTATAAACAGTAAAAATATATATCCGTCCAAAAGAGAAAATATCATAGGCAGGTGTATTGATAGATAAAAGCTCTTGTAGGTTTTTGTGTGTTCGTCGCTTAGTCCTTCTTTTTGTCTTCGGCCGGCTTGATGGCTCCACCGGCACCGGCTGCTTTGCGCAGGGCGGCCTCTTCTTCCATTTCACCGGAGAAACCAAACTCGTTGACCCTCTTGTGATCGACCTTGTACATCCATCGCTGGTACAAGAAGACGAAGAAGATAATGTCATCACGGAAGCAGCCAAGACGATACATCGTTGGCATTTTAATGACGAAGGCGAAGATGTCATCGATGAATGTGTTGAGGAATTTGTATGTCATCATGCGCCATGGCATGTGCGCTACTGATTTCATCTTATAGTTGATGAAGAGCTGTGGTGTCATCATGATGAAGCCAAATGTGAGGAGGTACCCGTAGAGCATATTCAACACGAAGGAATACCAGCCTTTGTGTTCGTTGTAGACTAGCGAGTATACGAAATAACCAATGAGGAGAGGGAAGCACGCCCAACTTAGATATTTGAAGGCAAGACTGTCGTACTCTTTGGTGGCGCTCTCCTCGTAGGAGCTCTTGTCTTTGAAGGAGATGCGAGGAAAGATTCCGAGAATTCTGTCTGAGCCATCGTACTTTATGTCGACGACTTTGTGAATCTTCCAGACTTCAATGCCGAGACCGGCGAAGCACGACAGACGAATCATAAAGTTAGTTTCATTGTCGAGGACGTAGAGAAGGACAATTAGTGATTGGAATACACCGAAAAAGACGGATCGCACGGACAGACCCTCGAGTGACTTCCTGTTATTCCAGAACTGAATGTCGTTCTTAAAGGCGAGCAACTCAAACACAGAATGCAAGATTGAGATGGCAATTGTCATACCTAGCAGGTAAATGTTAGTTTCCAGGAGTGTTTCCTTAATGGAGTCCTGATCTTCGTCATTCTCATCGGCAGCACCACCTCCGGCGTTCATGATTTCACCGAACATACCACCGGCCCACTTGTTCTTCATTTGCTGAGCGGCATACAGTTGCCATTTGAACATGCTGAGTGGTTGATAGGTGATGTGGAGTTCCAATTCAGGTGTGGTGTTATTGATGGGCATGTACTCCCTCTGCAAGTTCCAATAGTCATTTACGAACAAGATTGGTAGGTACGTCCGTCCACTGTCGATAAACTGAACGTATTCGTCAAGTGGCGGTGGAATAGATCCCTGCGCCCAGTTTGTTTGATCAGTAACAAGGTTTACGGTTAAATTTGGATGCCAGTGCGAAACTATTGTGTCCTTCAACACAATATCTGTTTGCACAGGCTCCTTCTCTCCGGCCAGCAGATTGTAATTTCGATTGACGCGGATTTTCTTGAACTTGTTCAACATTTTTCTCGAATATCCCATGTACTTTTTCGCGAAGTACTCACTTGTTGGATCCGGACTCTCGCCGGCTTTCGTCACGTACGCATGCATGTATATTGAACCGTTGTTCATCAGCTTTTCTGATGCCTTTATCTTGGCACTGTGCGTATAGATTCCGTCCTTACCCACACCGGAACTCCAATCGCCATACGTAAGTCCCTCTTGCAGCCAAATCAAATTTGTTGGATTTCCAAAGTTGACCTCATCGAAATTTTCCGAAAGATAGATATGTAAGTCGAAGAGCGTTCCATTCTCAAACAAATTCCAAGCGTTCACCTTGGGGCCAGTCGCAACCGCTGATTTTTGAGTTTCATTAGGTGTGGCGGCTGGTTTTCTAAAGAATGATGAAACGAAATATATAATAAGGGCACGTAGGATCAGCGATTTGGTCATCGCAAAAAATGACTCCAACTTCGAAGGCTGACGTGCATTTGCCTGTGCATCACCTTCAGCTAGTGGTTGTGCCTCACCGCCAGGAGCTGCCTCGGCAACCTATTCATATTGGGATAATAAAAAATCAGTTTCAGAAGAAATGACGATTTATATGCAAAACTTACCTCTCCCGCAGTATTATCATTGCTCTGCGGCATTTTATTTGAGTTTCTTTGAAATATTCTTGTCTTTGGCTATCACTTAAACATACATTTTATTTGTGAAATAAACTTTGGCTAAAATTATAGTGTGCAGATGAATGTCGTTTGGGGTTCGATTCCAATTGATTAAATTTTCGCTGAAAATTTTCTCGAATTTTTTTCCTCATACAGAACCGCTTTACAGCACCAACCGACACGACAATAAAATTAATTGGTTACTTATCAGTGGGTTAGAGCGAGACAAGTAGTGGAGGAAATGTCATATCACATGTTAAAAAACAGAGTGTGAACTTGGCAGTGGTTCAGTTTTTCTGAGGGAAATTTAGAAATTGAAAATATTTCGATAGCATGATGTGGAAGATTTATCGACAGACTGACTTTCAATTCAATATCACTGCAAGAAGTGTGTTTTGGTGATAATTAATGGTGTTTTCCATTGGTAAATCTAGATTTTAATCTGAAATTTTCCGTATCCCATATTAGTTTCTTTAATTTTGACATTCATTTTGTAACATAGAGAATGAATATACACATAATGTGAATTTTGTTTTTCGTACAAGGAGTAACAATTTTTGAATTTTGTCAAAACTTTAATTTTGAAATGTTGAATTGCCAAAACTTTAATTTTGAAATGTTGTGTTTCCGAGTAAAATTCCGCAAACAATTTTTTTTAATTTCCAGCGGAAAATTTGAAATTTGGTATATAGATTCTCTGTCCGACGAAGCAGAACAATGTGTACCAACTTTTAAAATTCATCCACAGCCAAGTCCCCTTTTTAGAAAAACATCAAGGCTCAAATGTCTAGGCTTGATTCCAATCCGTAGCAGCACCTAAATGCTGTCCCACTGGCCCGCCTCTTGCAATCAATTGAAAAATTAGCCGAGTGGTATCAATTGTTTTGAAAAGCTTATCTCAGCTCAGCCGTTCAGATAAAAAGGAATTCCAACCACCGTACTTTTTTTTAGTGCACTCATTCTTTAAGGGCCGGCTAGTATGCGTATCTGTAGCTGACGCTTGTCGCTGAGTCAAAAGTTAAAAATAAGGCAAGCCGTAACCTCTTACACAATGTGAAACTGTAGCTTGAAGTTGAATGAATGGCAACTTCATGCAAGAAATGTATCTCTTTTGACAGCAATACAAGATAAGAGCTACAGATATGTATTCTGGGCGGCCCTTTGGGCTGAAGGTAGACTTAGACGGTGAAGTAAATCAATGGTCGATAGAACAGATTTTCGACGGAATCTACAATAACGTAACAAGTGATCGTAAAAAAGCAAGTGAAGGGAAATTTAATTCCGATGGATTTTGTAGAAGGGCAATGCGTATGAATATATCAAATTAATATTGTTCTCATTACTCAAATTTATGAACATTAGAGATAAAACGCATGTTCCACTGTGTTAAGATTTTGTGATTCAATTGGCTTGTTCCCTTGCGGAACCCTCCGATATCTCCGAAATCTTTGTAAGTCAAATTCGATTCCTCACTTGGCAAAGGGGAAGTTTTCAGGTATATGCTGAGACAAAATTTTGATGGATTTGTCTCCTCATCCATTCTACTAAAAAAGTACACCGCTGCTATCTTATATATGTATCATGTGGGAAATTCATCATAATTATAAGCTGCGAAGTAAGAAAGTCTTTTAATGACAGAATAATTGTACGGTTAGTGATTTTTTTAATAAATTCTACCATTTGTTGATTGGTTTCAAAACAAAACGTATAACGGTCGATTAAAAATAAAATTTTAAATCAAACACTCAAATTTGCATCAAATATTCCAAAAAATTATTGCGATCGATAAATAGGCCTTTGCCATTTACGTTTTAAAGACAACTTCATGTAAATGTTGTCCGTAGCTCCGTTTCAAATGGTCGATTCGGAAGGTCCAATTTTGCGTCATTTTTTCTAGCATTTCGACCTGTAATCCACGAATTACGCGTGTTACGTTATCCTGTAAGGCTTTAATTGAGTTCCGCTTGTCCACAAAGACTAACGAATTTACATAACCCCGCGAGAAGTAATCAAGATGCGTTAAGTCGCATAATCTTGGAGGCCAACTCACAGTGCCATTTCGAGAGATAAGCTGCTCCCCAAATTCATCCTTCGACATTTCCATTGTTTCACAAGCTGTGTGTGGTCTTGATGAAACCACATGTCAACAAAGTTCAACTCAGCCAAGTGGGGCGAAAAAAAAGTTGCGTATCATGGCTCGGTATCGTTCGCCGTTGACAGTAACGTTTCTTTTACGGTCGTCTTTGAAGAAATATGGACCGATGATGCCACCAGCCCATAAGCCACACCAAACTGTCGTTTTTTCGGGATGCATCGGTAATTCTTGTATGGCATGTGGTTGTGCATCACTCCAGATGCAACAGTTTTGCTTATTTACGTATCCGTTGAGCCAGAAATGAGCCTCATCGCTGGACACAGTTTATAGATAAAACAGCGGATTTTCATGGAGCTGTTTAAAGGCTCATTCACCAAAAATTATACGATGTGGTAGGTCATTTGGCTTCAATTCTTGCACAAGTTGAATTTTATAGGCTCCCAAACCCAAATCGAATTTTCTACTTTTAAATCCAAATCGATACGTAAAATTTTCTATGTGGTTGAGTTATACATTCCCAATTTCTGTCGACAATTTGACATTTCTAGATCTTCATCAACATTGGACGCTACGACTGCAATATTCTCTTCGGTACGCACTCTACACATGCGAATCGATGGTTTAATGTGCAACAAAGTAAATTTGGTGATAACAGCATGAATTGTTGATTAACCAGGTCGATTATAATGAGCACAATATGGTCGTAATAACAAACGGTGCTCACTTTTCACGGAGCACAAGTTTTGATAATCAATTTCAATAATTTGCAATCGTTGCTCGTTTGTAAATCTTTCCATGATTAAATGGCAGAGTATACTAAAAACTCTTCACTTTGACAGATGACGTTTGGACGCCATTACTTACCAGTGCTGCCAACCTGAAAAATTTAACTCTTACAAATCACCCTCTATGAGTTTTAAAACAAGATTATCCTAAGATATTTTTATTCTTAGTTTAAGTTTTCACAGAAAATCAGTTTTTCAATGATAAAGATTTTTTTTAAAGAAACACATTCGTTCAATGAAGTGGGTTCACTTGTTCAGTCGTTCCAATCAGCCACTAGTATTTTGTATGATTAACCTAAATTGTTCGAAGATTATAACCTCACTCTTACTTCTCAATAAAAATACCAGTTCCATCTTGTTTTGTGTTCCAATGATGTTTTTCAATGATAGCTATAACTAAACCCAAACACGAATAAATTCTATTAGTTATGTAATGTTATAAGACTAAAAAAAAATCGAGCGAAACAACAGCGTTTGTTTCACAAACGGATAATGGTTGGATTTTTTTTTATTTCAATTGCCCCACATTTTATTTAATTTATTTCTTAATTTTGTTATCGATGTCGAAATATCCCAATTATCGAAAATGTCACTAAATACAATCATTTTTACCTGGCAATGTCCACAAAAAAACATGGCAGCTCTTTAAATTAAATTTCCCGCCATCTTGGAAAACTTCTTTTCAATTTGTGATTAGCATTTGGTTGCACGTTTCTAGGTAAGCTCGAAAACTTTTTGAAAAATGTGGCGTTAAATTGTGAAATTATTATGAAAATATTATTGAAAACAGTGTTTGAATATATATTCGTTGATTTGACGTAAATTTGTTTGCGTAGTTGTGAAAATTTCTCCAAATAAATTCTCGACTTGTATATTCTAACCTCAGATGTGATACACGTCACTGCCCACAAAGAAGTTCCAACTAAAAATGTGTATTTTCTTGCAGAAAACGTTTCAAAATGCAGATCTTCGTCAAGACTCTTACCGGTAAAACCATCACCTTGGAGGTTGAGCCTTCTGACACCATCGAGAATGTCAAAGCCAAGATCCAAGATAAGGAAGGAATTCCTCCAGATCAACAGCGTCTGATTTTCGCTGGCAAGCAACTTGAAGATGGCCGCACATTATCCGACTACAATATCCAAAAGGAGTCTACCCTCCATTTGGTACTCCGTCTGCGTGGTGGTATCATTGAACCATCTCTGCGTATCCTCGCACAAAAGTACAACTGCGACAAGATGATCTGCCGCAAGTGCTACGCCAGGTTGCACCCAAGGGCCACCAATTGCCGCAAGAAGAAGTGTGGACACACCAACAATCTCCGCCCAAAGAAGAAGTTGAAGTAGACTACTGGAATTTGGTCATTTTTTTTCTGTGGTTTTATCAAAAGATGGAACTTTGAAGAGGCCACGCACACTGTTGTGTTGTCTCTAAAATTCATTTTGTAAAAAATAAAAGTGTTGCTTAATCGACTCATAGAAATTATGGTTTTATTGTGGAAAATTATTTTAATGGTTGATGTTTCAGTATGACCTTGATACATGGAGAGTGGATAAGTGGATTTTAAATGGTTCAGTGGTCGATTTCTTTTAAAGAAGTTTAAAGCATTATAAAGTGTAATCACATCAGATTCTACAAATTGAAAGGTAAGCTTTGGATAAGCTCATTGAATTCTTTTTTTTTCAAATAGGAAAAATGATAAGTGTAACACTGAACTTGGAACCAATAACGTTTTCATGCAGTATCACCAAATCCTTGCTAGAACATGATGCATATGGTAGTCAGAAAGTGTCAGTAAACATGATTGTTAGATCATTGATGGTTTCTTCCAGCGTGAAGTTTAAGTACCTTACAAAACTTGTTGTTTTTTTTATTTATTGTAGGTAATCATTTTTGTAACAATTTTGTTCTAGGAGGTAGTCTCTTGGTCAACACGGAGGTTGATCATGACTCTAGTCCCTATAATACCTTACCAAATTGGCAAAACAAATGTGTCTAGAGGACACGCGATGCGAAGTTGTATGTCCCATAATATTTACAACCAGTGTTCTTACTGCCAAGCCAATAAGAACGAAATCGTCCGTTCCAATTCGACCAAGTTTTACAACAGAAGCCTGGCCCTACAGGTACATCTAAAAAATATTGGTGATTGGTGGGTTAATGAGGGTTTTTCTTGCTCATTACACTTAGATGTGATGATGTTTCATATTCAAGGTAAATATAGGGACAAGAAGATAGGGCAAGGAACCTATTCACACACCTCGAGTCAACAAATGTCGATATCCTTACTGAACTGAAGAAGTTAGTGCAGCTATCAAACAGCTGAAGAACAGAAATGTTGTCGGTGTTAAAGGATTAAAAGCAGAATTATTCAAAAAGGTTGTGTTAACATGGAAGTGAAGCCACTCACAAATTCTGGATGGAAGAAAACATGGTCGGTGACTAGAGTATTAGATCCTATCTACAAGATCAGATACCATATCAACACACTCATCAAAAAGTATCAGTATCAGACCAACGATTTTCAAGTCAAGTCACATTTTACTTTAAACAACTTTAAGGCCGTAAGATACCCATCCATCGCCAGAGAGTGTATGGAGCATTGATGGACCTCGGAATTATATCAACATTGAAAAGCTGTCCCGGTTTACTTTGGGGGGCTAGTGCTGCAATGTTCAGTTCGGAAGCGACTCATCTGATTTTTTCCAACATGCACCTGACTCGAAAAAGAAAATGCGTCTTCATGTGGTTACTTCAATTTTATGCTGGAACAGATATTTCGTAGCGCAGGTGTAAACACTGAAGACGTCATCTTTAACAAATCTGTTCATCTACTGGGATACGCAGACGATATCGACATCAGTGGTCGCCTCTATCGTGCCGATGTAGAAGCATTTACGATTTTTTAGGTGAGGACCTCTTGCCACGGGCGTCAGTTTCGATCGCGATTTTCGTCGTTTATATCCAGAGCGTTTGACTCCGAAGGCGGAGGAGTTCACCCATAAATTTTCACCGTCAGTTTGATTTCTCATCCTAACAATGGCTCACAAGAGACTTTCGTCTCAAACAAAACAAAATTTATCAACAAAGTATTTCAAGCCGAGCCTTTAATTAAAATGCACACAGATACTGTATTTCAAAATATTTTTTAATTAAAAATGCAACCGACGAAATTAATGTCAAAATACCCTATTCCATAGGGGTATATTAGTTTCGATACACAGTTCGTAACATAGAGAAATAATTGAACAATTTACACCTCAAAATATATGGATCGATTCAGAATCGCTAGTCGATGTAACCATGTCTTTCTGTCCATCCGTCTATCTGGTCCTCACCAATTTTTGGCCCTTAAATTATGACTAAGGATAATGGAAATCGGTACATAGGATCCTTGGCCGTGCCTACAGAACAGGTGTAAACATTTTTAAAATCCGCCCACTACCACTCAAATTTTTTTTAAGAAAAATGTTTTTGGCCAAACTTTAAATAATTTTGGAAAATTGTTTTAACATATTTAGACAATCGCAATATCTTTATTTCGTCCATAAAATGTTTTCTGCCACGCCCATTTTGTTGGGGTCTGTCTTAGCAAGATTAAACCATTATGCGGTAAAATTTTTAAGAATGACGAAAAGATTCGATGCAAATACTTCCATAATGTCATTATTAACATTTTGTCATTACATCATTTTAACCCACGCCCACTTTTTGTGGCCATTTTCTTACAAAAACCATTTGTAAACCTACTTATAAAGGGTGATCCAAGTAGAGATACTTTTTTCAATAGCCTTTTTTGACAGATCACGTGTGAGTCGTGTCATGCTGTCATGTTATTTTTGTTTAGTATTGTTTGGCATTTCATAATGGAAAGACTTACGCGTGAACAACGTTTACAAATTGTTCAACTTTATTATGAAAATTCACGTTCTGTGAGGAATGTGTTTCGTGCACTACGCTCAACTTATGGTCAACATAATCGGCCTACTGAGCGTACTATTCGAAACACCATCACCCATTTTGAGACCCAGCATTCATTATTGGATAATATTCGACCGAATAGACCACGTCCAACACGCTGTGAAGAAAATATAGCGGCCGTAGCTGAGAGTGTACACAAAGGCCGTAGAGAGTCGATTCGGCGCCGTTCGCAGCAACTCGGACTTACGTATGGAACGACTTGGCGCATTTTACGTCAAGATCTTAAATTGAAAGCGTACAAAATACAGCTTGTGCAACAACTGAAGCCGCTCGACCTTCCCAAGCGACATCGCTTCGCTCTATGGGCTCTTGAAAAGTTCCAAGAAGATCCGACGTTTTCGAGGCAAATTTTGTTTAGCGATGAGGCCATTGAGCCAGAAATGGGGCTCAATGGGTATGTAAACAAACAAAATTGCCGCTGTAACGAAGAGCAACCTGAAGAGATTGAAGAACTGCCACTTTATTCAGAAAAAACAACGGTTTGGTGTGATTTGTGGGCCAGTGGAATCATCGGTCCATATTTCTTTAAGAATTATGCCGGTGCGAACGTAACCGTCAATGGAGACCGTTATCGTGCCATGATAACCGACTATTTGATGCCTGAAATTGAAGCTCGTGATCTCGGCGACATTTGGTTTCAGCAAGACGGCGCCACTTCCCACACATCGCATCAATCAATGGATTTATTGAGAGAACATTTCGGTGAGCACATATCGTGTGATATCACACCGTTAGACTTTTTTCTTGTGGGGATATGTAAAGTCAAAAGCTTATGCCGACAAACCCGCTTCGATTCAGGCATTGGAGGAAAACATCACGCGTGTCATTCGCCAGTTACCAGTCGAAATGCTCGAACGAGTGATCGAAAATTGGACTCAACGGATGGACCATCTGCGACGTAGCAACGGCCAACATTTGATAGACATAATCTTCAAAAAATTAATGCCAAAGAATGTTCTTTCAAATGATAATAAACATTCTCCATTAAATTTGAATTTTCTGTGTTTTTTTCTTTAAAAAAGTAGGGAACCTCGAAATGGATCACCCTTTAGAAAAACGTAAGATTTAGATATTATTGGAACAAGATAGAAGATATACAGTCTATAAGAGGTAATAATTTTGTTTTCAGTCACGCCTAATTTTTGGGGACATTAATTTTAAGGTCCTAGTTATAGCTATCATTGAACAAATTTATTGGAATACAACACATGATGGAAATGAAATGTCATCCCCATAGCTTCTTATAGGAATTATTGGAAAATTCCGTTTCAGTTCGGTGGAATGGCAATCATTACTTCATAAAAATACATGTTGATCAGTGAAAAATAAGAACTGATTTTCTGCGAAAACTATAATTAGAAATTCAAATATTTTCGGATAATCGTGTTCTAAAATTCACAAGCTTTGTTTTGACACCAACTCGCCAATGATTGAATTAATAAAAAAAAATCTCAAGAAGTAATGAAAATTTCCAACGAGGGTTTTCAATGATAGCTATAACTGGGCCCTTAGTCAATGGTTAGGGTATTGCGCAATCCGCACAGCTGACTGTAGCCTTCTCATATGTTTTTTTTTTGTTGAGGGTGGGGAGACTAATTTGTCGGCATATCGCGATGAAATGCATTTTTGTTATTTATGTCTGAATTATGTATTACAACAACGGTTTTTCCAACTTATAAAAACAAATTTCGTGTAATTTATGCCAGAACATCTGTTGCGCGAAACAAACAATTTATACTTTATTTATTTAGTTTTTCTGAAACAACAAGCAATAATTAATAGTAAGTTTTGATTTTTATTTATTATTAATTATTTATTCCAGACTTGGGCTGACAAATGTACCTACGCGTTAACGAGTGGCGGTAAGATGATGCAAATATGTTTGGTAGATATATAAGGTATCGAAAATATCAACAGGGATCATGATGTCGTCACTGAACTTAGATTCAATTGAACTGGTTTGGTTGATATATACCAGTGATAACATTGAAGGCTTTTTTTACGTTTACAACAAATCCCTCTTTTGGAATCAATGAATGGATATAAATGGATGTTTTGTCACTTTTGTCAACTTCATTTTTCATCCAAAAGATTCGACTTGTGTGCGCCACTTAAGATGAGGTCTTCCTCTCCAAGTCTGACGTATGGCTGGGAATCGAAGACTGCGAGCCGGAGAATTGGTGTTCATTTGTTCTACATGTTCTAGCCATTTTGAACGTCCAAGACCAGGGGCATGTCCCTGTACATCTCGTATAGTTCTTGGTTAAATCTTTGTCTCCAAAGCCCGTCGACACAAACGGGAACGACCATTTTTTCTCTCAAATCGACCTAAGGATTTCTTCATCCACCTTTGACACTGTCCATGCCTCAGCGCCGTAGGGCCGGTATGGGATGATCAAGGTCTTTTCCACTAAATGGCTTTACTATTAAATTTCCTTATTAGCCCGAAGAAAGAGCGGTTGGCAGAATTATTTTTCGTTTATTTTCTGACTAGATGTTCTTGTCAATATTAATAAGGAGCCAAGGTAGACAAAGTCCCATACTGACTCGAAGTTATATCTGTTAATGGCGACGTTCTGTAGATGTTGTGTGTCCTTTCGTGTTGACAGCATATATTCATCCTACCATGATATAGTCCTAAACCCAGTTTTGATACTTCTTTTTCTATACCTACTAGCAAGCTTGGCTATGACATCAAGTTGAGTCTGACCAATGATGTCAGTATCGTCGGCGCATACTAGTAGTTGCACGGATTTATATAAGACTGTACATCTGGTTTTTGGTCGAGAGTTTTTCACAATCCTCTCAAGAATAATGTTAAAGAATTCACATGACGTGCCTTGCCTAATTCCTTTTTTTGGTATCGCATGTTTCGGTGAGGTCATTTCCTACTCTGATGGAGCACCGAAAATTTCTCGAAATACAAAAACCTATAAATACGTCTTTAAAATAGATGAATCGGTGGTGGGAATCGAATTGAACTTCTTAGACTTTTTTTAGGATCTGCCGAAGTGTTAGGATAAGTTGTGGACTTTTCTGACTAAACCACACTGACAAGGGCCGATCAAGTTGTTTGTAAACGGTTCCAATCGTTCATGCGGCTATGATATTGTACGCGATGTTGAAGAGAATTATGCTTCTGTAGTTGTCGAATTTGAGAGGATCTCCTTTTTTGTGGATACGTCAAACGTTGCTGAGGTTTCAATTTTCTTGGCATACTTTAATCCGACCAAATTTTTCTAGCTTACCAAATTTCTTTCCCCGGCTTTATAAAGCTTGAGAGGGAGCGACGTTATTTCCTGCAGCTTTGGCAAGCATAATTCTGGTTATTGCTGTTTTCGCTGTACTCGTCAATGTTGAATAATTTGTTCTATCTGAAAGCGGAAGATTGTTCGTCATCGGCGTTCAACAGTCTGTATATGTAAGGAAAATACAAAATGCTATTAGAAGGAACTTCTGCAGGAATCTGTTCGACTTCACATAAAAGTTGTCGATATAAAGCATGGGCTGATGTAGACGATAATATGAAGGCTTCTGAATTCAAAAGGTAGCTTCCAAAATTGAAGGAGCAGTGGCATTACATTTAAGTTGCTGCAATAACAGAAACGGACCAATAAAAAAGTCCTCAAGAAGCACTTAATCGTTGCTGGCACCGCTTGTTCCAAGTTTAATGCTTCTTCCGTGTTTTAGCTGGCGATCCATGAGTTCTAATTAACGAAGGGAATAAGGAGTGACTACAATTATTAATAACTACTTTCCCATAGTCCGTGAGCCATCCATCCAGTGGCTTCAAAGAAAACGAGAAAATCTTTGATGTCTTTATCCAAAAAATCGGTTAGCTTATCAATGAAGGGTTTACCTAGTGTTCGCCTTTTTGCCACTGACAATGGCGAAAATTCGGACACTTGATGGGCTGAAGTTTCTCTAACGCCACCTCCTTACAGCTGCAACAGTTGGAGTTGTAGCGGGTATGCCATGTCGTGCATGAAGATCGCTTATGTTGCATTGTTATGATGTGAATTGAAATATTTAATACATATATTCCTTTCAATGGCTGTGTTATCGAAAACAGTTGCTGCCACGTTCAGTGTCCGAATTGTGTCGTTCCGAATTTTTGCCAAGTTGAATCGATTTGCCTAGTTTTCTTGCTTCCAATACAATGGTTTGGATAACTGAACCAAATTTAAGTTTAATAGCTTTCAACGCGTTAAATTCCTTCCGTATACCCAAACCAAATAAAACCTTCCTAAAGCTTTGCCCAACTTTTTATCTCTGATTACTTTATAGACTCAGCTTCCACTTTGGTCTTAACAGGCATAAAATCTCTTCTGCGTACGCATGCTTATCTTAAATTTGATGGTCTAATGTTGAAGAGTATCAACACCATTCGAAGAGAAACATCTGCAATACCATCACCTACCGTAGCGTAGCCCTACTATCATTTGATAAACAATGGAAAATCCGGTTCTGAGAGCATCAGCCCCTCCAGAGGCCACCGTGCAGCGCCGGTTAATGGGCATATGGGGGCATCCAAAACAACAATCGCACACAAATAAATAGTGCCATGTGAACCTGGAATGCGAAATTTATGAGATTCGTGCTTCCATTGCGGGCCAAAAGTGTAGGTAGGGTATACAACTCGTTTTGCGCGCAATAAAAAAAGAGCCATCCACTGCTGCATATGCCAGGTCAGGAATTCAACACTAATCCAAAAAAAGAGGCACAATGTAGTGGTTCTTGCCAATTTCTTTACGAAATTAAACCACAGAGACATGTCCACAGCAAGAAAAGGGTTTAGAAGGGCCGCCATCATCGTGCAACCTGAGTAGGCTTTTGGCGGATGCAGGCATCCACACCTCACTTCGTGCGCCCTGCTATGAACCGCATCCAATTCTAGAATCCAATAAAGCGAATTGGCTTCGGCGGTTGTTTTTCTTCACCTTGTTGTTGCTGCTGTTGCGTTCCCTTTACTTTAGTCGTTATTTTCGCCTTCCTTGGTTTTTCGTTGTTCTTTGGCATTTCATGGATGGGAACTGGGAAGTTGAAAAATATTTTCCCAACCGTAGCTCAGAGATAGAAGATTCCTCCAGCAGTTGCTCTTACCAACCACAACAACATCACCTTCAATGACGACGGCGACTCGACGGTTGGGTTCGAATATCAACCGTGGCCAGACTCAAACAGACGTTCGGTGACTGCTCAACTCGTTGGATCGTTGTTACTCGGTCGTCGTTGGACAGAGATAAAGGTTATATCGGTGTTTCAAATCAAAACAAGTATCTTTGAAGTTGTTTATTGGCACAGCTAATATCCCCTGTCGCCGAATTATTCTACAGCAACATATTTCAAAAAGATACCCGAAAAGATACAATTCTTGTGGAGTCTGGAGCTGAAGCTAAAGCCTCTCTCTACGGACTCTGAGTGTGACTCTCTTTTGTGTGCTCTTTTCCATATGCTCTCTGTTTGTCTATCGGTTGGTTTGGTCGGTCGCTCGCTCGGGCTGCAAATCAAATTCGGCGTGAAATGTTTTGACAAAAAGAAGGAATGAAAAGTATTTGAATCTGTGCATCTTTTTTAATTGATAACCGTAACTTAGTATCCAATGGATGCAATGCCGGGTTATGTATGATATGTAAACAAGAAGATTGCTTCAGTTTGTTTGTGTTTATGGCAAAGAAATCCAGTTTTTTCCGTCTCAAACTGTGCTTTGAAGTGTGGTATCTGTAAGATACATAACATAAGTGGGAAAAATATTGTGAAAACCTGTAGGGCGCTTTGATATTATGCGTACGTAGGATGATGTTTGGACAACATCTAGTTTATTTTCGCGTGTATGTCGAAGGGATCCATTTCCTAAACGTGTTTTAAGCTTCAAACTGCCGCTCAACTTAAGAATTTTGTGAGTTTCTGCATCATAACACAACAAAGATTGTTTGGTGTGTACATTTACACAAACCTACAATCCACATTCCAGACAGCCTGGCTTAGTGTGATTAGTCGCAAAAAAGCCCATCTGTAGGCCAACTTGTTTGATATTTGGATTTTTAACGTTTTTTTCGTGTTTTTTTGTGCGTGTTTTTTGTGCGGTTTTTTTTTTGTTTGCGGGTTCTCCCTGTCTCCGGTCGTGAGCTTTTTTTTATCTGTGTTAACATATGAGCCCATGTTTGTGGTGTATTTATATTGTGCTCGATAAAAATATGTCCCCTTGATTGTCCTGGATTGGTTTTATATTACAAGCCAGCATCCTGTTTGTCCTCTTTTTCGTGTGTACCTCAGCAAATTCTATTTATATGATGTCCATAACTGAAGAAGTGGAATAGGGCAAAAAAATAAAATAAAACGAGTCCGAAAAAAGGGACGACTCCCAAAGGCGTTATGCTGTGAATGTAGAGCAAAATAAACGGATTATTCGCCCATCGAGACAAGAGAAGACGAAAAGGAAAAAAAAACATCAACAACTATTCAAAACCACCCAGGCTACACACAAGTGTATGATATGCAAGAGAGGGCGCTAGTTTATGCTCCTTTTTCTTTTTCCTTGTTGGCCAACGTAAACGAAAAAGGATTTTATACATATAGGTATTCGGTTACGTTACGGGACGGATCGAATTTCGCAGGCGAATTGTGTGGTTTCATCTAAAGCCGAATGTCCTTTTGTGCGGACTACAAAAATGTGAGTAAATTTCTGTCTAATTCATAAATGTCCACGCAGTATCCTCTATTTGCATGTTTTTTTTTTGGGAGGCAATTGAATCGATAAGAGAAAATAAAGGATTTTTGTTCCTTTTTTTGTGGTGGGTATTGGGTCGGGACGTGTATAATAAATGAAAATTCACTTAATAAAATTTGCAATCAAAATAAAGAAGAAGAAAAGGCTGACATGGGAGAAACATATGTAGGTGGTCATTGGACAAGGGGTAGAATGGGTGCTGTATGGTTTTTGTTGAACGTTCTTTGGGGGCTTGTCTAATAATATGTGTATGAGAAGTTTTCTTACCGATTATCTATAATGGATGAATGTATAGGTTTGCCAAGCTGATATTAGGTTTCCTAAGGATTATGGAGTCAGTGATCAGTTTGGATGGTTGAATTGAAGGACAAAGAGCTAGTAACGGGTGATTTTTTAAGAGTTCAGTTCAGGACAGGTTAGTAATGGCATCCAAACGTCATCTATCAAAGTAAAAAGTTTTCGGTATATTTACTTACTTACTTACTTTCTTACGTAAGTGGCACTAGAGCTCGGAATGAACCTGGGCCTCAACCAACATGCCTCTCCAATTAACCTGAACCTTAGCTAACTGCCTCCAGTTGCGCGCTCCAATTTGGTTGAGGTCGGTTTCTACTTGTGCGCGCCACTTAAGGCGAGGTTTTCCTCTACTGCGTCAGACGTCTGACTGGGAATCGAAAACTCTGTCCTAGCCATCTTAAACGTCCGATGCGGAGTTTTTTTTGACCAGGGTCATGTCGCTGTACAGCTCGTATAGTTCTTGGTTCGTCTCCATAGCCCGTCAACGCAAACGGGACCGAAGATTTTTCGAAGAATTTTCCTCTCAAATCGACCAAGGATTTCTTCATTCGCTTTTGAGACGGTCCATGCTTCAGCGCCGTAGAGCAGGACGGGGATGATCAGGGTCTTATAGAGGATCTCCTTAGTAGTTCGAGTGAGGGCTTAACTATTGAATTGCCTTCTTAGCCGGAAGAAACAGCGGTTGGCAAGATCAATCCTTCGTTTATTTTCTGACGAGAAGTTGTTGTCAAAGTTAATAGCGGAGCCGAGATAGATAAAGTCCACTACCTCAAAATTATATCTGTCAAATTAGTCTAGGTTGTGTGTCCTTTCGTGTTAACAGCATATACTTCGTCTTGTCCTCATTTACTGCTAAACCCATTTTTGCCGCTTTTTCTCTATACTAGCAAACGTGGCTATGACATCACTTTGGGTCCTACCAATGATGTCAATATCGTCGGCGTATGCTAGTAGTTGTACAGATTTTTGGAAAATTGTGCCTCTGGTGTTGGCTCGTGAGTTTTGCACAATCCTCTCAATAATCAGATTGAAGAAGTCACATGACAGCGCATCGTCTTGCCTAAACCCTTTGTTGGTATCGAATGTGTCAGTGAGGTCGTTTCCGACCCTGATGGAGCAGCGAGAATTCCCCATCGTCATCCTACACAAACGGACGTGTTTGGGCGATAGTCCGTCTCTATAAATGTTGTCGTATGCGGCTTTGAAATCGATGACAAATTGGTAGGCATCTATTTGGATTTCTTGGGTTTTTTCCAGTATCTGCCGAAGTGTGAAGATTTGATCGGTTGTGGACTTTCCTGGTCTAAACGGTTTCAGGCGTTGAGGAGACTTATGCCTCTGTAGTTGGCGCAGTTTAGAGGGTCTCCTTTTTTGTGGATCCTGCAACCGAGGCTGAGGTTCCATTCTTCAGGCATACTTTCTTCCGACCAGATTTGGCTTATGAGTTGGTGGATGTTACTTACCAAGTCATCTCCGCCGGCTTTATAAAGCTCAGCGGGAAGGCCGTCATTTCCGGCAGTCTTATTAAGCTTGAGTTTAGATATTGCTATCCTCACTTCATTCAGGTCGGGTGATTAGCAGTTTTCGCTGTTGTTGCCAACAGTCAAAGAAGGAGCTCAATGACAACCCTCGTCGTCAACTGCAGCTTGTGGGTGGCCGCGGTGTAGTGGTAATGTGTTCGTCTGTTGAGTGGAAGGTTTGCGCGTTCAATCCCAACCAAAATCCATTTCACTTTTATTTAAAAGAAATAAAAGGTCGGTGTAATACCTAAAAGTATGCACACCATCTTGAATTTCTTCAAATTTAACGAACACAAGAAAAGTGACTCCCCGAAGCGAGTTCGGACACCACCCATGGAGTTTAAGTCTCCACTACATCCAAAAATCTTTCCTATCCTCTCTTTCTTCCCCTTCTCTAACGCTCGTACTATGGTAACATATAAAAGGGTATTCATAACCCCTTGAGTACGTGTAAATTATAAAAAAAAAAAGCTTAGCCTTGTAGGCTTCGTTCTTGGCTAAGAGCATCTGTCGGCATTCCTTATCAAACCAAGGGTTTCTTGTTGGTCGGCTCGAGAAACTTGCACATCAGTTGCGGCTGATCACATGGCTTGTTGGCATTGTTGCCATTGTATTTACTTCGACATTAGATACTGGGAGTACGGTGTTAATCTAGACGTTAAGGGATACGCGTTTTGTGAAGACCTTAGCGGTATCTTAAGATTTCACCCTT
Organism: Rhingia rostrata; assembly: GCA_949824845.1. Lineage (NCBI taxonomy): Eukaryota > Metazoa > Arthropoda > Insecta > Diptera > Syrphidae > Rhingia > Rhingia rostrata. The sequence goes on along the minus strand of OX463755.1, from coordinate 15,428,482 downwards.
TGGACATTAAATTTTTGCGCAGTGTTTTTGCTTTGTAGCAGCTTAGGGCTTCCGGTAGTTCTACTGTTTATTGTTCTCAGCTTCCAGGTGCAGTTCGTCCACTTCGTAAAAATATTTTGTATTTCCTTGGGCAAGTAGTTAAAGCACAATCCCCAACTTGGAGGGCAAGTACCAATTTATTCGATACCCTTAGGAAACGGAGCCATCCGTATCCACTACGGAATTGAGCGCTGCCGTTGGTCTTTCGGCTCATCCTTCAATCTAGTGATTGCTCATGCAAACTGAGAATGTATGGTATTGACTGTACGATTGCATATGCAGCATGAGTGATTTCAGAAAATTTTGAAGTTTTTTTGTTTGCACATGCATGCATGTGTTGTGTGTATTTGAAACTGCCCAATTACTATCAAAAAATTCAACAGACAGTACATTTTCACATTAATAACGATGATGTGTGTCAGGCAGATTTAAACACACGAATGATTACTGCGCAGTTTGTATGAATAGTGTGTGGAGGAAGCGGAATTGCGAATGCTTGTGACTGCACATGCATGCATGTATGGTGTATTGACGCTATTAGCCTGCCTTATTGGATTGGAGATATTCTTGTATACATCGCCATTTTTCGCCAAACCAATAGGAATAAGAAAGCCCATCAGTTGGCGCCGATCGTATGCCTTATTGACGAAGGTGCCACTGATCATCGATATCGTGTTAAGGGACAAGAGATTAAGTTACGTGGATTCTGTTAACTTGTGATTGCTGTCTTTCAATAATGAATGTTCGCACAGTATATCACCGTTTTTGTGTTGTGTTGGATATCCGAAATCTTCCCTTTTGAACAGCTGGGGACGTTTGGACATTGAAAAACCACACAATGTGGCCAACTGCTTGGTTTACTGTTTTTTGGCCTGGTGACCTCCATGTTAAGGTGATGAAATCGGGTGCTATAGTGAAATTTTGGTTTGCAGCAAATTCCCTTGCCAGACGTGATGTTCTCTAGACTGTGTACTTCCAAAATATTGGTAAAAATGTACATTCTTCGTACTTTGGCGTTAAAATCACCCGTTACGATTTTAATTATGCGTTTCGGAAATTGCTCATAGATGTTGTCGATGTCATATTTTTCGTCCTCCCCGATTGGCGATTTTCGGCTGTATGCATATTGTCACAATGTGTTCATTGTCGTTATTGAAGAATGGTACTTTTTGGTATTCTTTCGCTTAGTATGAACAAATGTGAGCCCTTTTGAGCAAAATTTTCATTACATTCTCACACATTTCACGCGGTATTTCGTTGATTTCATCACGAATATTTTGTTTGAGTTGCTCAAGCTTTTCTGATTTGTTTGCATAAACCTTGCTTTTCAGAGATCTGCACAAAAAGAAGTCCGGAGCAGTCAAATCAGGTGACCATGGTGGATAATCAACATCACCATTTCTTGGAAATAACTTGTTGTGGAAAGAGGTCTCGCAGTAATACCTTTGTAATCCTGGCTTAATGCGATGTGGCACCGTCTTGTTGATACCACATGTTAATCAAGCCCAAGGCATGCATTTGTGGCGTTAAAAAGTTTTCAATCATTTTCATATCACGATATCGCTACCCATTCACAGTTACCGTTACGCCGTTTTCATTTTCAAAGAAGTAAGGTCCAATGATTCCTCCTGACTAAATTGCACACCAGACTGTATCTTTTAATGGATGCAATAGTGACTGATGAATAATTTGAGGGTTTGCCATTGCCCAGAACCGACTATTCTGCTTATTCACATATCCATTTAAACGAAAATTTGCCTCGTCACTCATTATGATTTTTTCATGAAAATCAGGTTGTCATGGACTAGCGGTAACATCCTATTGGCACATGTACATCGGCGTAAATGGTCTTGTGGAAGAAGCTCTTGTGTCAACTGAATCTTAAATGGAAAGAAATGCAAATCCTTGTGCGAAATTGTGGCCAAAGTTGTTCTTTGAAGACCAAGCTCCTGAGCACGACGTCGAATTGAGGTTGACAGATTGTTTTGTACACTTCCTTGAGCAGCAGTAATGTTTTCAACCGATCTTGCATTACGTTGTGGTCCATGCTTAACGATTAAAACACGTTGGTTTATCCAACATTTTTCCATAATAAATTTGCCACGTGTCTACTTCACGATTGCCAAGCATGAACCGTCAAGACTAATGTTTACCAAAATGGCGACAAAACAAAGTATTATACCTTCCCGTCGGACACCCTGTATTACCTTAAAAGCAGTGATGTCTGTTTTTTAGTAGCTTAGAAGATGTTTTTAACTTCAGCTATGCATGGTTGATAGTAATATCTAATATCAGTCATTTTCGAGGCTCTTAAATGTTATACCTATATCCTTTGCGAAACTAATATAATTGCTAACAAGATTGGATATCTTCTTCGATATCAAAATTTAAAATATTTTTTTAATTAATAATGAAAGATACATAAAAATAAAGTTAATTACGTTTTACTTAATTGCAGTTCTCTGACATACTTCTAATGTACAAGTGTTTAATTTAAAAAGTGAAAAACAGTGCTAAATAGTCTACACAAATCACAACCTCACGTCCATCATCTCATTCCGAAACATATCCGCGATTGCGTTTACCCATTTCTATTTCTAATTGCGTTTGATTGTGTAGATACAAAAATAATAAAAAAAAAGTGAGAAACAAAAAAAAAACTCGCGAATGAAAAATCCTCAATTAACCCGCGCACAAACTAGTGAATACAAAAAAACAAAACACCGTCCATTACTCCGGTTCTCTAAACTATCTCAGTGCTCTTAATATTGCTCCGTCAGAAGCTGCAGCCACAAAGGCGAAGGGTAAAATTGGATTAAGCGTATTATACAACGAGAAGAAATCACCAAGAATCCAGACCACATACAGAGAACACCATACACACAACCCCCAGCCCACCACTTTGAAAGCAGACATCATTAGCAGGGATCAAGATCATCTGAGCAAACGGGGACGTGTGCAGCAGAACGGTGTTAATCAGGTGAGTGCCAACCACGTTGCTTTCATGTTCCATCTATTTCTCCGCCAGATTAGGGGCGATTGTCTACCTGAAGTTGGTGGTTTTGTAGATTGTACAAGTAGTAGTAACTAGGTATAGGACAACTTGGTGGGTTCTCCTTCGAGTTGTAATGTCGATTTGTATAGAAAGAAATTAAAATGTAACACGGAATGGGTTCCGTGCTGATGGGGTTGAATTGCTTAAGAACGCAGAGGTTCGCGTTCTCCAACAACAGGGACTGGGTCGTGTCGTTCGTATATCCTTAAATTGGATTAACCGCAGACCCAAATGCAATTTAGAACTAATGAAGCAATAGACGGAGCTCTTAGTTGATTGGAAATATGTTTTTTTTTGTTTAGCCAATTGGATTGGAAAGGATACACAACTATGTAGTCATGCCGCTGAATGGCACCGTTCATATGGTTCTCGATTGAGATTTTCATATTTTCATTATGCTCGATAGGAAACGTGCGATTAGAAGTCGCATGGAAAGGATTGGGTTTTGGCAATGCAAATGAGGAAGAAATTTTGTGTTATTGTGTTAAGTAGAACGTGGTGGTTTGCATTTTTAATAAAAGTTAGGAAACGCAACTCTCAAGGATAATTATGAGTTTTTACCCAGTTGAAGCAAAACGATTTATTTTACCAAGATTGAGCACATAACTTGCAATGTGAGGGAAGTTACATTTTTTGGAGGAATGTAAAATTTTACGGCGAATATGAATGGCATTAAATAATCATGGCATGACAGTTTTATACTCTTGGATTTTTACCAGACTTTCGCTTTAAATAATGCAATAAAACAAGTTATTGGCAGAATCTGAACCAGGAAGCACCAACCACAGAGCCACTACTTTATATCGAACTACAAAGTTCTAGCTGATGATAATGGCACAAATCGCAACTCCTCGAGGGTCAATTCCAAATTGTTAACCGAGTCAATTTTTGAATTTGGGCCAAGTGTTTCGGCGTCAGTGTACAAAATGAGATTGAATGCTGCAGACACACAAGTCCTTGAAAAACTCCCTTTTCTACACAATCTATTTTCAAGTTGACAGGCACCTAGGTGGCTTTGTATTAGATGCTGACAATCGAAGTTGATAGGCTTACTTACTTAAGTGGCAAAACAGTCTGGAATGAACCTGGGCCTCAACCAACATGCCTCTCCAGCTAGCCCGATCCTTAGCTAACTGCCTCAAGTTGCGCTCTTCAAGTTGGTTGAGGTCGGTTTCTACTTGTGCACGCCACTTAAGGCGAGGTTTTCCTCTACTGCGTCCGACGTCTGGCTGGGAAACGAAGACTCTGCGAGCCGGAGTATTAGTGTCCATTCGCATCGCCTTGCCTAAATCCTTTTTTGGTATCGAATGTTTCGTTGAGGTCGTTTCCGACCCTGATGGAGCAGCGAGAATTCTCCATCGTCATCCTACACAAACGGATAAGCTTGGGCGACATACCAAAACTAGACATGACTCTGTAGTACAGAGTCTGTACATTTCGTCTCTATGAATGCGGCCGTATGTTGCTTTGAAATCGATGAATTGGTTGTGGGTATAGATTTGCACTTCTTGGATCTGTTGAAGTGTGAAAATTTAATCAGTTGTGGACTTTTCTGGCCTTAAGAAGTCATCTCCGCCGGCTTTGTAAAGCTCGGTGGGTAGGCTGTCATTTCCGGCAGCCTTATTAAGCTTGAGTTTAGATATTGCTTTCCTCACTTCACTCAGGTCGGGTGTTTGGCAGTTTTCGCCGTCGTTGCAAATATTAAATGGTTCGTTCTGCCTGACAGCGGAATGTTGTTCGTCATCGCCGTTTAACAGTCTGCGGAATTGGTTCTTCCATATCCTCAGCATCAACGTCATAACTAAGATATTTCCTTGTTCATATAGACAGACGTTTACACTTTTGTAAAACTTGCGAACATCGTTCCCGGCACCTCTCTATATCCTCGATCACGCGCTTTTCTTACTCTTTTCTTCTTTCTAAGAAGCCGGTGTTCTTCCCTTCTTCTCTGCCTATAGAGCTCAACGGTAGATCTCGTCTTCTCCTGCAGCACCCTTATAGGCCTCGTTGCTAAAGATGTCTTCTCTTCCTACCTTTGCGTTAAAATCACCCAGCACGATTTTAACATCGTACTTCGGTAGTCGCTCATAGGTTTGGTCAAGGAGCTCATAGAAGCAATCCTTAGCTATATCATCTTTTTCCTCCGTTGGGGCCTGAGCCCATATATAGCTTATGTTGGCGAATTTGGCCTGGATGCGGATTGATACAACGAGTTCGCTAATGTCTTGGAAACATAAGACTTCTTGCCTAAGTCTGTCACTTTCTGCTAGTCGTTGTTTCTGCTCACTATAACACGGTCCGTAGTGGTTGTCATAGTTACTCTTTTTGCCCGCCCAGTCCATCGTATTACCTGTATGGTAGTAATGTCTGCTTTTTAGCAGTTTAAGGCTTCCCCTAGTTGTTCGCTTGCACCTCTCCTGTTTAATGTTCTCTCATCCCAGGTGCAGATACGAACGTCGCTGTCCTTTTTTCGTTTAGCAGGGTCGTCAACAATAAAATCAGTCCTTTCCGATGCTATTGGTTGCTTCGTAACCGTTAGTTTTTTCCATGGTTGGGTAGTGAAACACAAATAACTAACTTATAAAAATACAAAGTGAGTGCGTATAGTCATAAAATTATATAAAAGGAGTGGAATTCATGACCAGTATCATTGCAAAGTGTGAATATAAATGCGATTTCTATGAGAAAAACCAAAAGTTAAAATTTTTTTCATACAGATGATGTCAGTTTGTCATTTGACAGTTTGACACTGACTTTGTCCTGAACAACTTTATCTATGTATAACCTGGATTGTCTACATTATAAGCATTAAGAGATCAATATTTATGCAGTTAATTTTTTATATGAATACATATTCTCTCCACAGTTAAATACTATCGTCATTGAAATTAAAACAAAACTGGACCATCGATTTTCGCCTTATCATATAAGAACTTCAATCAAACTAACAATTTTCGATAACAAGCCTATTGATAAATCAAATCACGCAATTCTCTCTCCGAACGCAATTCATTTAAAATGCAAATTTTCCAAATTGCCTTTCAATTTGAGAACTAAATATCAGCCTTGACAAATGCCCATCCTGTCGATACGAACAAAACAAGTACTAAACGTGAAAATACACAACAAAAAAAAAAGAACGCTATGGATCCCCAAAAGACAAAACAAAACAACTAAAGTACATAATTTCCCTAAAACCCATTAAAATGCCAATACTTGTTAGAGCAGAGGTCCAATTCGATCCATGTCCAGCCCATAACAATTACAATACACTTAATTCTGTACATCCCGGAGCGGCTGCTGGCGGCCGGCGTCGCCCCCAAAACCCTAACCCCATTCTCGAAAAAAACATCCCTATCTGATTGTCTATGATGGCGATGGGACTGTAGTTCGTTCGGCGTCTGTACCCTCTGAGAAAATCACTAGACACCCGCAAACGAACGAAGCGAATACGAAAATACCATTGAACCAGAAACAAGTGTAGTAATGCTTGAGTAAAAATCAATTATATTCGTATACCTCTATACCCGTTGTATGTCGGACCAGGCGTTTTATTGTGTTCAACTATAGACACTCACCCTCGATGACCGACTTTCGCCACTGCCACAGCTAGTCCAAGTCGTACACCATTACCGCTCCTCCATTGCCTTCCAATCCTGGCCTCACTCAACCAAAACAAAATTCAACTTGAATTAGGCCTTAATGGAATATTTGATTTCGGAGAATTGATATCGACAAAAACCGAGGCAAGTCGACTGCCAATGAGAAAAAGGGAGATACCGTCAGAGGACCAGATATGACTCTGGAGTAACTCGAAAAGGGCTTCTTTTAAGTCGTTAAGACTATAACAGAAAAGCAACCCTCTCGAGCGAGCAAAAAAAAATTTTTTTTTTTCTGTCGTGGTGGCAAAGGACACTTTCAGGCTAGGAAGGATAAACCCGTAGACAAAGAGGGCGACGAGAAGAATTAGCGAATGGGTCCGGAATATGGGTCAGTTTTGTTAATTAATTCAGGTCACATCTGTTGGGTAAACTTCTATAACGCCTTGGGCCACGAACACGGGTCGAATACTGAACATTTTTGTTGGTTCGTGTTTTTTAATTTGTATGTGACTTTGGTATAACCAAACTGCGAAATATCCAAATGGATGCGGTGTTTCAAGGCAAATATTGAATGTTGAGGAACTTTGAAAAAGGGACAACTTGTGGTATGTAATACTTAAACTAACATGGGTATGTCCTTTTAAAGATGTTTATGCAGATAAAAATAATTACTAGCGTTTTATGTGTAAGAGGGACATGTTTTATGTACAAAATAATGTGAATTATACACTTTTATGACATAGATTTTCAAAGGATTGTTTAATTGTCTCATATGGTAATACATACAGGGTACACGCAGTACACACTCCTGCATGGGCGGTGTAGTGATTCGATCAATATATTAAGCTGATCTGATAGCTTGTTGACATCGTCCCGACATCGTCTTCGACATTATGTTGGAATGGTATTAATCGAAAGATTGAGGGGTAAGCGGTTTGCAGAAGTGTGGTCGGTTTCTTGCGATTCCTTTTGTTGAACAATATTATTATGTTACAGTACATGCATCGCATTTGTTTTGGCGCAGTGGATATCGGTGCCGTGTAATAAGGCCAAGCGAAATAAAGCCAAATTCCAAAAATTAGCAACGCCGTCAACAATAAAATAAGTCTATTCCGAGGCTATTGGTTGCTTCGTAACGTAAAGTTTTTTCCATGGTTCGGTAGTTAACCGGTAGAAAAGCACAACCCCCAACCCAGAGGCCCAGTTCCAATTTATTAAATACCCCTAGAACACGAGCCATCAGTATCCACGACGGGATTGAGCGCTGCCGTTGGCCTTTCGGTTCGTCCGCTACCATCTCTGTTCAAGGGGCCTGACTAAGCCTTGAAATTCCAAGCAACCTGTTGTCCGAATAAGTCGAAGCAGTTTGTGTAGGTTCGCCTGGTACAGGATGCCGAGTATTCATTCCGTGCCATTCTGACCTGGCTGCTTATAGTGTTGCTGTTCTTCGTCGTGTTATCAACACTCGCGCTAATCGTTTAACAAGTCAAATCCGGTTGGATGAGGCCAGTACCCGATGGTTACCACTTGGATGTTAAAAATAAGCTCTTGATGTGAAGTCAGAGTTACAATCATTGGGAATTGCCAAGTTAAAGCTAAACAGAGTCTACCCTCGTTATACAACACCCAACCAAACTTATTTTACTTTATGAAAGCAAAATAACACAGAATTTCCATGTTCCGTCGCCGATTTGGCCTTATTGCATACATCCAATATCGCACCCGTTCCATATCCAAAAATTAGCCCAAGCAGTGGGTTCATACTTTGCATACATTCTAGTGCTACATTCTACATCAAGCCCCCTTGTCGAAAATTCGTGCATTTGGAATCGATGATAAACTTTTTCTATGGATCAGAAACTACCTCTCGAAACGTTCAATTCAAGTTGTTTCAAGTTTCAAGGTTTCAAGTCTGCAACTCACCAAATAAATGCTGGTGTCCCTCAAGGCTCAGTTTTGTCTACGGCTCTCTTTCTCATTTTTATAAATGATCTCCTGTCTGCAACTTCTAATCCAATTCATTCCTTCGCTGATGACAGTACTCTCAGCTTCTCATATTCGATTTGAGAGGAAAATTATTCGAAAAATCTCCGGTCCCGTTTGCGTTAACGGACTATGGAGATGTTACAGAGTACGACTCTATTTCCATCCCTTTTATTTCCGGAGGGCATGGTAAACCGTATATGTCTTGCGCTTTCTTTGGTTTCAACGTATTGTTCCAACTTCAACCTAAACTTCATAGAATGTCGTTAGTCGAACACTAAGTTCAACATTTTCTTCTATTTCGTTCTCAAAGCCCTTCCGGTTCGTTGATCGACTAATTAATTGACTCCAGGTAAAGACTACTTTTATGCTCAATGTCGAATGGCTAATGATCCGACGACAAATCAAAGTTCTTTTCAACTCTTGTGTGGTTGGTAGATATTAATTTCACAAAAAAAAAAAAAAACGATCGGTTAGGTGTTTTCGAAGTATCAGCGGCAGTAGGACGGTTTGAGTATATTTCACACCTGCCCCATAGAGCATTCTAACTTTTCGCAAAACGTATCTTGAACCGCTTGACGTGTGTTTTGATTTAAATTCGTCCCCAATAATAGAAGTTTCTGACTCCAATCTGACGGTCTTCAGGCTGTCGGAGGGCCATTATTTGATGGCTTTCTTAATGTTTACTTTTCGGTCTTTTGAGAATAGAAGTCAAGGACTTATCTGTTGTCATTCTTTGAAATTCATTTTCATGGTTTCGACCCGGTGGTTTAAGATTGCCACTTCAAAGGGGCCTTACGAATTGTGTTAGTAAGCGGTTTGGATTTCGAGGTTTAAAGATCGCTTTAATGTCTAAATTTCATTTACGCTATCGCGTTTAAGAATATAAACAAAACTGCCATGAGAAGCTTGTCAAACTTACCATTCAAAATCGGAGTTAAACAAAACTATAATTGGCAAAAATATAATTTCGCACACAGAAAACTGACGGAAAAGCTTGTTTTGAGGCCCTGTATGTCACGGTAATGCCTCCCTTTTTTTCATAAACGCGAGTTAATCACACAATTAAGTTCGATTCACATGAATAACAACAACACGCAATAACTGAATGAAAAGGCTTGTACCTACATAACGCCAGAAATTCCCTGAAATTGACTTTCATGACTTCCGTGTTAAAAAAAGTTGAATTCAAAAATAATTCATTCGAATCCACATAGATGAGCAATTAGCACACAATAGCAAAACAAAGAAAGCATTGAAAAGGGAACAGTCCCTCTGTTAGTGCCTGCCTTATGCATGGGCTTTGATAAGGCATGTACAGCAGTTTCAACTCCCCCGTCTTAAGTCAACTAAATACTCTTTACGATGGCAAAAGCGACTCACTTTTTTAAAATTACCACACTCCATGGTGACCCACCAAGAGCCCGCTTCAATCTTTGAAATCCTAGAATTTCCCCAGCAAAATGCCAAGGTAACAACATAATCTCCCCCATCGTAAAATTTGTTATTCTTCGTAAACCGTTCTTTAAGGTCCATTTAAACGCACGCGATTTTTCTCTGGCCCTGCGCTAGGTTTTCCATTACACACAAACCTATCTGCATACCTATTCGACATGGTATCTGTGTGTTTGTGCTGTTTTTTTATAGTTAAAAAATACATTTTCCCCATCTGCAATTAGCTTAAGAGTGCTTAGTGTTGTAAGGCAAGGCTTTCGTTAAAGAAAAGTGAAAAAAAAAACTGACCCAATTTGAACAAATGAGGGAATGATGATAATGCGATGCTTAAATTCTAGATCCGACGTTCAACCTAACCCTTTCCGAAGCAACCCAACCGTTGCAGAGTACCGCGCCCACCCACAAAGATTCGCAAGTAAATGTTAAGGTTCTAATTATGTATTCATAATTTGTGCCTTTTTGTTTCTTCTTTTCTTTTCTTTTTTTTGAGGTATTTATCCTTTTTTTTTGCTAGCATTTAATTATACATTATAAACTAAAGGAAACAAACTTTTCACATTGCACGGAGATGGCAGTTGAAGCTTAAATGTGTTATTTTAGCTTGTATAGGTACTTTGGCGAAAAGGGCTAATTGCAGTTTAGCTTTCGATTGAGTGAACAACTTTTGCTGTTGCATGTCACGAAATTCAAAAAAATGTATTTCCTCAGTCATGCAGGTTCCTTTGAACATATTCTGGGATAATTATCGTGTGAGTAGAGTGGAAAGAAAATGGCGTTTTTTTTTTTGTTAAATGTTTAAGAAAATAATTATAGCAGGTTGTAAAATGACAGATGGCTCTGTGTAAATTTTTTGATACGAATCGAAGAATGCTTGCAGCTGGAAGATGCAATTAAAGAAGCTAGCAAACCTCTGCTCTGGGGAATATATTATAAAAATTGAGATCTTAACAAGAGCGAGACGGAAACCTCTTTAAATGATGCACCACTTAACTGTCACACTGACATTTAATAACTATACGATGTCTACTATCCCACTGACACATGTAGGGCTGTTATGTTGTAATATTTCACAACATTAAATGTATTTTTGTTTAAGAAAACTAAGGCCGTGTGTCAATTTTGCTAAAGTTTTAGTCAGTGGATAATTTTTGACATAAGTGTGGTAAAAAGAGACTTCAAAATTTTAACCTGTTAAACTTAATTTACTTAAGTGTTTCTACATTCCGGAATGAACCTGGGTCTCAACCAACATGCCTCTCCAATTAGCCAGGTCCTTAGCTAACTGCCTCCAGTTGCGCACTCCAAGTTGGTTGAGGTCGGTTTCTACTTGTGCGCGCCACTTCAGGCGAGGTCTTCCTCTACTGCGTCCGACGTCTGGCTGGGAATCGAAGACTCTGCGAGCCAGAATATTGGTGTCCATTCGTTCTTCATATCCTAGCCATCTTAAACGTCCAATGCGGAGTTTTTTGACCAGGGGCATGTCGCAGTACAGCTCGTATAGTTCTTTGTTGAATCTTCGTCTTCATAGTCCGTCAACGCAAACAGTACCGAAGATTTTTCGAAGAATTTTCCTCTCAAGTCGACCAAGGATTTCTTCATCCGCTTATGAGACGGTCCATGCTTTAGTGCCGTAGAGCAGGACTACGATGATAAGAGTCTAATATAGGATCTTCTTAGTAGTTCGACAGAGGGCTTTACTACTAAATTGCCTTCTGAGCCCAAAGAAACAGCGGTTGGCAAGATTAATTCTTCCCATTTTTGCCGCTTCCTTATCTATGCTAGCAAACGTGGCTATGACATCAAGTTGGGTCCGACCAATGATGTCAATATCATCGGCGTATGCTAGTAGTTGCACCGATTTTTGAGAAATTATACTTCTGGTGTTGTCTAGTGAGTTTTGCACAATCCTCTCAAGAATCAGATTGAAGAAATCATATGATGGCGCATCGCCTTGCCTAAATCCTTTTTTGGTATCGAATGTGTCGGTGAGGTTGTTTCCGACCATGATGGAGCAGCGAAAATTCTCCATCGTCATCATACACAAACGGAGGAGTTTGGGCGCAATACCAAAACTAGACATGGATCTGTGTAGTTCGTCTCTATAAATGCTGTCGTATTCGGCTTTGAAATCGATGAATAATTGGTGGGTACCGATTTGGACTTCTTGGGTTTTTCCAGGATTTGTCGAAGTATGAAAATTTGATCGGTTGTGGACTTTCCTGGCCTAAACCCACACTGATAAGGGCCTATAAGGTTGTTGGTAAACGGTTTCAGGCGTTAACATATTACTCCAGATAGAATTTTGTAGGCGATGTTGAGGAGACTTATGCCTCTGTAGTTGGCGCAGTTTAGAGGGTCTAATTTGTGGATCGATGAAACGATGCTGAGGTTCCATTCATCTGGCATACTTTCTTGCGACCAGATTTAGCTTATGAGTTGGTGGATATTACTTACGAAGTTATCTCCGCCGGCATGATAACGCTAAGTTGGGTGACCGTCATTTCCTTTATTTACCTTGAGTTTACCTTGAGTTTAGATAATGCTATCCTCACTTCACTCAAGTCCGGTGGTAGGCAATTTTCGCTGTCGTTGCCAGTATTGAATGCTTCGTTCTGCCTGACAGCGGAATGTTGTTCGTCATCGCCGTTTAACAATCTGCAGAAGTGGTAATTCCATATCCTCAGCATCGAAAGTGTCTCAACTACGATATTTCCTTGTTCATATCGACAAGATTCGAGCCTTGTCCGTATCTGTATCCGCATTCGAACCTTGGAATGTACAAAAAAAAAGAAAATTTTCGGACATCCAAAATACTGGATGCGTGCCTCTTGTTTATCGCTATGTGATCAATTTGGTTGACCGTTCGTTGATCTGGAGACCGCCATGTCCCATTATGGATATCTAAGGGAGGAAACCGTGTGCTGTCTATAGTGGCATTTCGTTCCGTAGCGAAGTCAATAAGCATAAGTCCGTTACCAGACGTGTTGTCGTGTAGGCTATGTTTTCCGAAAATACTGCTAAAGATGTCTTCTCTTCCTACCTTTGCGTTGAAATCTCCCAGAACGATTTTAACATCGCACTTCAGTAGTTGCTCATAGGTTTTGTCAAGGAGCTCGTTAAAGAAATCCTTGGGTACATCATCTTTTTCTTCCATTTGGGCGTGAGCGCACATAAGGCTTATGTTGGCGAGTTTGGCCTTGATGCGGATTGTTACAATGCGTTCGCTAATGTCTTGGAAACATAAGACTTCTTGCCTAAGTCTGGCACTTATAACAAATCCGCATCCGAATAGTCGCTGTTTCTGCTGACTGTAACACGGTTAGTAGTAGATGTCACAGTTTTTCATCCTCTTTTTGCACTGCCCATCCCATCGTATTTTCTGTATGGCAGTTATGTCTGCTTTCGCTAGCACCACTCCAGCTTAATTTTCTCAAATTCCAGGTGCAGATATGAACGTCGTTGTCCCTTTTTTCGTTTGGCAGGGTTGTCAACAATAAAATCCGTTTTTCGTCGTGTTATCTACACTCGCGCTCATTGTATAGCAAGTCAAATCCGGTTGGATGAGACCAGTACCCGATGGTTACCACTTGGAGGTTAAAAATAAGCACTTGATGTGAAGTCAGAGTTACAACCACTGGGCATTGTCAAGTTCAAGCCAATCAGAGTCTACCTTCGTTCTACAACACCCAAATCATCATGGAACGATTGTTGACGTAGCCATTCAACCAAAAATTGAGCCTCATCACTGAACAAAATTTTGCAATGAAAATCAGCATCGAGATCAATGTAATTTTCGGCCCATACACCAAAATCACGACGCGTCGCGGCTTTAATTCTTGCACAAGATGGATCTTGTAAGTTCGTAAGCCAAGATCTTTGCGCAAAATCTTCCATAAAGTTGATAGACAAAGCTCCAATTGCTGTGCACGGTGTCGAATCGATTCATTCGGGTCCTCTTCAACATTTTGCCTTACACCGGCAACTGTTTCTTAATTAATCGAATTAATCGCTCTGATGGACGATCATGTCGGCTATAAAATTGACGGAGCTAGCGGTAAACTTCGCGAACTGAACCACTATTTTCAAAATAAATTTACACGATTTGCAAGCGTCTACCTGGTCACGATAAAATGGCAAACCAAACTCAACATACATGGCATTAGAGGTGCCCGATTTGACCACAGTTTTATCTCTATTCGAAAAACCAACCTCTAAAAAAACACCCGTTATATAATGTAAAACAAGAAAAACCAGAAAACTTCGATATGTACTTTTATTTTTCAGGGCCTACATTAATTAGCGCAAATACCTTGAGATACTAATTTACAATTATATGTCTGATTATCTTATCTTATCATTACTTTATTTCCGTTGCTTATTTCATCACAAATTCTCCTTTTCAAAGATACATTCAGTGGCACTTGAAATCACTTTAATGCCATCCTTTAAAGGACATTGTAATATTTTAAGTTTGTTTTAATTTCAAAACAATTACGCAAATTAAAAGGACTTCACGTGAAAACAACAGTGTCCCACAACCACTTTCCCAAAGTCTGGCCATCAGCACTACAACCAACAGCGAGAATGCCAAATTTGTTCCTCATTCATCACAATGCGAACGCACTGCGTCGTTGTGGTGCTCACTTTATTCCAAACTATAAATCTTTTCGCGATGCAAGTGATTTTTCTCTTGGTAGGTTTTTTCCTCAAGGCTCGGCTTGTGCTGTCCATCAGAATGTGAATAATAAATTGGATGGTCACTGAGTGGCGATTGGCATTCCACTTGGCAATTTCTTAATTTAATTTTACCGTAGATGAACGAAATACCATCCATATGCAGTAAGTTGATATAGCAGGAGGACATTTTTAAATTCAGTTTTTTATGTTAAAATGCTCTTAAGGATTTTAAAGTTATATTTACATTACATAACATAAAGGTTTACGTACATTTAAATTTAAATTTATTTTGAGATACCATCTTTGAGTCGGGATTAAATAGATAATGATATGACAGATAATGCGTACCAAACTGTCACGTCATTTTAAATATTAACATGGAAAGGATAAGCTTGGCACAACGTCTATAAGTTGTTCAGATATATTTCGTAATCGCCGTTATGGTCCAAAAATGGGTCTACCAAAAACATGATTCACTATACCATCGAAAAATTTAAAATACCTACCCCTACCGGCGAGAATTTTCCATCGTCATCCTACACAGACGGACGAGTTTGGGCTGTTAACCATAACTAGACATGACCCTCTTTAATTCGTCTCTATAAATATTGTCGGATGCGGTTTTGAAATCGATGAGTAGGTGGTAGGAATCGATTCGGAATTCTTGGGTTTTTTCCAGGACCTGCCGAAGTGTGAAGATTTGATCAGTTGTTGACTTTCCTGGCCTAAAACCACAATAAAAATGGCCGATCACGTTGTTGGTAAACGGTTTCGGGCGTTCACATATTACGGCAGATAGGATATTGTATGCGATGTTGATCAGACTTATGCCTCTGCAGTAGGCGAAGTTCAGTGGGTACCCTTTGTTGTGGATCGGGCAAACTATGCTTTCATCCGACCATATTTGACTTATGAGTTGGTGGATGTTAATTACCAAGTCATCTCCGCTGGCTTTATAAATCTCATCGGGAGGGTGGTCAATTCCGGCAGCCTTATTAGTCTTGAGTTTAGATATTGCTATCCTCCTTTGAGCAAATGTTGAATGTTTCGTTCTGGCTGAGAGCGGAATGTTGTTAAGGTAAGTTTATCTATAACTAATTTAACCACCACAACAGGTTTTCCCTTTGCCATCTACTCCGACGGTCCCAATCGGACACACTTCTGCTGAATAGCAGGAGGTCTTCTTCGCCTTGAGCGACGACGTCTCGGTCCACAGTTCTTCAGAAGGCGTGGTAGATAAGCAGAACCGCCGGTTTTTCCTGTATCCAAATATAGGAAAACTTCGGGCGAAATAAAGCCGCTTAAACGCACACTCTCAAAATATTCATCATTGGGGTAGAAGGCCCCAAAGATGAGGCCATCACTCTTGCGAAACCGAATGAGTTTAATCAGAAAATTGTCTATAGGTTGGAATAATATTTTGTGTAGTCAGATACTAGTGTTCAGTGCAGCCCAAAGCAGCTTCTCAAACACTACCTCACAAACGTCCAACTATCACCAGCCTAGAAGCTCTGGACAACTGTATCCTAAACAGAAAAGTTTTTGAATTTTGAAAATTGATTTTCAACTTCCAGTCATCACAATAGCTCTGGATTTTGTCGAAGTCTCGCTACAAAAGAGTTCTAATGACTTCGACAGGATGGGCTGTTCTTTAGATAATAAGATCGTCCGCATACGCAATTGCCTGAGTAAGATTAATATCATATCACATATCGGTGAGTTTACCGCTCCCTATTGCAGATCATATTCAATGAAATATTCTGTGGTTAAAGTTAAATTGCCACTTTTGACAACAAACGTTATACCTGTCAACATGTCATGAAGCTGTGGTTTACGTATGCTAAGTCTGGCCAGCTTTAAATAGAGGCGCTCTAACTCTACGGTGTCGAGCGTTGTGGAATAGCTTGGCGTAAATGTCCACAGCTTCAGCGGGTAAGTGCCACAGTACATACGGTGTTCGATATATCATCGACTTCCGCTGACTTCTTTTTCTAACGGGTGTTTTTTAGAGGTTGCTTCTTCGAATAGAGATAAAACTGACATTTTTTGGTCAAATCGGGCAATTCTAATGTCATTTATGTTCAGTTTGGTTTGACATTTTATCATGAACAGGTTGACAAATGAACAACGCTTGCAAATCTTCCAACTTTATGGAAGATTTTGTGCAAAGATCTTGGCTAACGACCTTACAAGATCCAGCTTGTGCAAGTATTAAAGCCGCGAGACCATGCAATGCATCGTGATTTTGGTGTATGGGCCGAAAATAAGATTGATCTCGATGATAATTTTCATCGAACAAAATAAATTTTGTTCAGTGATAGGCAAATTTTTGGTTGAATGGCTACGTCAACAAGCAAAGTTGGCGCATTTGGAGTGAAGAGAATCCACATGATACCCTTGAGACGCCATTACATCCACAAAAACTGACTGTATGGTGTGCTCTATAAGCTGGTGGAGTCATTGGGCCATACTTCTTCCGAAATGATGCTTGAGAGTCAGTTACCGTTAATGGAGACCGTTATAGAGCCGTGGTAACTGACTATTTTGTTCCCGATTTGGATGGTATGAATGTGGATGAGATTTGGTTCCAACAAGACGGCGCTAAATGCCACACAGCGCACGTCATAATCGATTTATTGAAGAAAACATTCGATGAGCACATAATTTCGCGGAATGTACCTGTCTATTGGTCACCAAGGTCGTGTGATTTGACACCATTGGATTATTTTCTTTGGGGATATGTGAAGTCGCTCGTCTATGCCAACAAACCAGAAAAGTTGGTGGACTTGGAAGCCAACATTCGTGGCGTTATTGCCGACATACGGCCGCAATTGCTCGAAAAATTGGTTGAAAATTGAACCTATGGACTTGGCTTTGTTCGAACCGGCCGCCGCGGCCACATGCCCGAAATTATATTTAAACATCTGTGGCATAAAATTATCCTTCCAATAAAGCCAAATTGGTGAACATTAAAACGATTTTCATGTGTTTTATTTCATTTCGAAGTTCTATACTTCTAAAAAAACACCCTTTATATGGAACCGAATATGATCTGGAGTTCCGCCTACGAGATTAACAGGGAAATACGTGATGAATCGATTCACCGTTATTATCAATATTTTGTCGTATTATTCTTAATTTAAAATTCGTCGAACAATTCCTCTCGTTCGCCTTCCTCGCTTACAAGAGGAAGGCGAACGAGAGGAAGCTTTGACGAGGTTTGTGAGATGTATCAAGATGTGGATGAAGCCCAAAATGGCTTCGTCGATTTCATTGGCTCGATCACATCGAGCAAATCAAATAATCAATAATTATCGGGCAATATAATCATCCAATCTTAACCCCCAGGTTATAGAGAAGAAACGAAAACTTACCACCACCCGTTTAAGCATTAGGCATTCGCGGAATGCAGGCTACATGGGCTGAGTAATAAGCAAGCTTTCTCATAATCGATGACAATGTGTGGTTGGCTTATCTCAGGAGCTCTCAAGAGAAGTAAAATAATATTTGCATGACTACTTGCATGAGGGACCTATCATTGAATACCAAATCCGACTGGTTTAATTCGGACAAGCCTTTCATGAGCATTGATACTACACGAATGATCAGTCCGATTATAGCCAGATGAGAGCTCTTTATAAACATTGATGACCATAAATAAATCGTGAAAAGTTCTCACCCTTGAGCAATCCCATTTTAATAAGGCCGATCCTAAGGTCTGCGCAAAGATCAAATCTACTCTTGTTGTTCTCCAATTCTCAGCACATCTGTAGGGGTTCTCACACTCGGAATCATCATTACAAACACGTTGATACTATGATTTATGATATAGGTACCTACATCTACAAGCCCATACAACGCTTATTTCTACGCATTGCTATTAATAAAAATAACCAGGCGTCCACCAATTAGCCTAATGGTAAAAGTGAAACCATTATATTACAACAACATTTTTCTGTAACGTCTTACCCGCACGCCGTGCCGACCGCCTCAAAGCGTCCCTCGTAGGCTTACATAATGAAATAAAACGCGCGCGCCTTAACTTGTAGTAAGGAAACATAAAAAACGTGTTACACTGGTGAGAATCTCGTTTAAAGTTGGCCCCCTTCCCCCACCAGGTTGCGCTCGTTTACACCACAACTTGTATCCAAGTCCCCCGACTCTGGAAGTTCATTCAACTTATCTTCGAGTTACAACAGGCGCATAGAGGGACAGGAAGCGCAACCACATGCACCAAAGAGGAGGCAGGCATCAGTGAAAGGCTTTCTTTTTCCGGTTACGACACACTCGTATCTTTTATGTTGCACTCGTTGGTGTTTTTATGTTTTTGTTTTTTTCACCTGACCCTGACTTTGAGTTTCCCCACACCGACCGGCGAATATGCGAATATGCCGTTGTAAAACTGCAACTTAACAAAAATAATGAAAAGCGTGTTTAGCGATTTACAGAATTTTACATAATTTATATCTTTTTTTGAAAAAGATACTTGCGTTCGCGTACTACGTTTTGTTTACTAACCTCACAAGTATCTATGGAAACCTGTTTTAGTTTCGTTTGGCCTCTTTGTCTGTGTTGGAGTCTATTCAAGAGATGATTAAAGTGTAAGCTACCTACGATGAATGGCGCTTAGACGGTTTGGTTTTATTTCGTTTGAAAGCTTCGTGGGCGCATCAGAGAGTTGTAAGTCAAGTGGGATTAGGATTAGGAAGCCAGCATGACCTATAATAATTGTGTACTTAGACGACTTTCACTCAGTTCCGTTGGTATTGCTCTCCGTTTGGGCAGTACCTATCTGATATCTTTTCATTTCGATATACGAACAATGACACTTCAAAAGATTCCTCGTTTGACGATTCGAGTTTACTTCCTTTGGACTTGCATGGCAAAAGCAGGTTTTTCCTTGGTACTTGGCATGGTATTGTGTTATGTACTCGATGTGTACTTAGAGGTTTCAGTCTTTCTTTGGCTTGGTTTTCTTTTACAATTGAAAATGCTTGTAGAATCGTATCTTCTTGTTGTCTTTGGGGATACTAGTATTTACCTTACACTGTGTGTACATTGCACATATGTATAGATGGGGATGTGGGTGTGTGTGAGGTTTGGGAATTATATCAAGTGACCACAGATACATTTCGTGGAATGGTAAAATCGATGATGGTAGGTACAAGGTAGGGATATCGTGGATAATTACGATTAGAGTACAGTTAAGGAATGCTTTGTTCGTTAATAACATTGACTTTGTGTCCAGAGGAAGTAGGAGAGATAGAGCGAGCGAGAGAGAGCTTGTTGTGTAGAGTTGATTTGAAAAGCGTATAGGTACATAGGGTCGCTTTTGATGGCTTAATGATGACAGTTTAATGAGGTTAAGCAAACAAATAGATGTAGGTATCATACTGTTAATCTTGAGTATGTACACGTGCAGAGGATTAGGGTGACTGATATATACTTTTGTAATGAATAGCTATTTGAGTAAGGATATTATTTATTTTTAATTCGAAAGCTTGGAGTTCTATTAATATGCGAGACAATTTTAATTATAAATAGAACCTACAACGCTGAAAGAGCACCCCGATATCATGCTAAGAGATGTATGTTGACCTTGCTTTTGAATTGGTGTAGATTGCTTATCTGTGAAGATACAATTCCTGAAAGTTCGTTCCATTGTCTGCCTTTTTTAGAATTAAGATATTTTTACAGATATTGTGTTTAACGGAAATATGTTACCGTTTCTCGAAAGGTTGGGTCTGGCTGCCAGAAACGACAAACATATCGGACTGTCTTCCTGAATTATCCGTTCTTTTGGATTAACGTAACCAATTCGATTTTATAATGTTAAAATCGCAAAGAAAAATGACCTCGTCTGTTGACGAAGAGTTATCCAGTCAACCCTTTTTGCTAAGTGTTGGCTTACTGTTCAAGCTTTCTCTGGCTGATTGTCACTAAAGATTGTAAAGCTATATAGATGACGCACCAGAAAAATGGTTCTATTGCGGGTTGTACACCTTACCATGAAGCTGTTTAGCAAAAGATTCTTTTTTTTGTTCTCAATGCCTCATCTGTGTGGCTTTATAATCTTTGTTGTAACTTAGAGAGTGTCAAACAAAACGTATGAATTTTGTTTGTCTCTGGATGTCAAGATAAAGCCATCATCGAGGTTATTAAGTTCCATGGCCAAGAGTCTCATTAAGACCCATGCTATATCTTTTTGGTGCACAAGCTTATGAACTTCTTGCACTCTTATGAACTTCTTGGACTCTGAAGGGGCCTCCTTCTCTATGCCAAAAAAGCCGAGTTGAAATAGGATTTTCTTGACAATTGATACTGATACTAGATGGATGATTTATCAGATTACAGCGAGAGATGCTCGATGAAAGAAATGAAGGCGTTAGGTTAGGTTGGTGGGTTGATGAGGTAGGCGGTGTGCGTTTTCCCTCATCACACTCAGGTCAGTATAGACCCATTGTGATGTCCGTTGGGGGTCCACTTGTGTGTTTGGTTTCTTCATTTACTGCCTTTCCAGCCCTCCAGATGTTGTCGCAAACCTGAAAAGATTAGATAGAGTGATTTCGGAAAGATCCGTGATGTCATGGAAACAGTATTTTCCTAAGGTTTTCATTCTTAAATGGCTGAGGCCTGGGCAGTGGCAAAGAAAGTTGAGGGTATCCTCGTGTATTTCTTCATCACCGCAGCCTCTACAGAGATCTTCATCTATAAGATGCATTCTCAGTTTGAGGGTTTTTAGTATGTTGTGTCCTGTTAGAATCCCTAAGAGAATCAAAACAGAATTCCTGTTTCTTCTAAGTAGTTTATGGGTTCTGGCCTTGTCATACTCAGGCCACATAATTTTGGAAGTTTCACAGGTGAGAAGAGAGTTCCACCTGCGTTTGTCAATATTCAAGATTTCGTGTCCCAACCTAGATTCGACATCACATAGTGGTCGTTGTGACAGACTGGTCTGCCTGGTCAATGCTGGAGGCAGATCCGTTTATCGCCAGTTCATCAGATATTTCATTGCCCTATATGCCTCTGTGTCTGGGGACCCAGCAGAGCTAAACATTATGTTGGACGCCAAGAAGCTTTAGCTTCACAAGCCTTGAATTTATTTCGACAGCAGAGATGGCTGTTATTGCAATAAAGACTGCCAATAAATATGGTGATATCATCTGGTGGTACCGCCAGCATTGAGGTCGCTTTGACTGCCTCTGGTACTGTCAATATCTCGGCCTGCAAGACACTGATGTGCTCAGGCAGGCGAAAAGTGCTGTTTATGTTTAGCTTTAGTGTTTCTGAAAACACTCCAGCACCAACGACTACATCCATTTTTAAGCCATCAGTATAGACGGATATGGTCCCGGTGCCCAGTTCGTTCCTCTCCTACTCCTCTCTGCTTGGAAAGATGCAGGAGAATGGTCTTTAAAAGTCATGACTACAGGATAAAACTGAAAGCAGATATCTGTGGGCATGTCATCCTGAGTTAGTATTTCAGCAGTTGAGTTGGCTGATTCTTAGAGCACTTTTGGCTGCAGATTCTTGAATGTAAAGGTCTAGCGGTAGCAGGTTAAAGATGGATTACAGTCCACTGTTGGTGTATTTCTCATAATAGCGCCCACACATGCTCCTTTGTACCTTTGTCATATTTTTCAGATGAGTAACTTTATTTGTGGATTGCCACCAGACAAGCCCCCCATATGGTCATAATAGAATGGGTCTTACAATGGCCGTGTACATACATAACGGGTGATTTTTTAAGAGGTTTAGAACTTTTTTTAAAAAAAAAAACACAAAAAATTCGAAAAAATGAATGAAATATTTATTTGAATCGATAGTTTGAACCTTGCAATTTAATGTTTAAAGATAATTTCATGCAAATGTTGACCGCGGCTGCGTCTCAGGTAGCCCATCCGCTGAGTCCAATTTTGGCATACTCTTTCACACATATCGGCCGGTATCTCACGAATGAATGCATGGATGTTGGCTTCCAGTGCGTCAATCGAAGCGAGCTTGTCCCTATAGACATTAGCCTTGACATACCCCCACAAAAAATAATCTAATGGTTAGTTAGATCATATGGTTCGGACCCCTGTTTTTTTTTTCAAATTCGGTTACACGTATAGAAAGCGACTGTGGCCTTTTTAATGCGTTCACACACATTTAGGTTCCAGTTGAGTTTTTTTTATCAAGAATGACACCCAGGGCCATAATTTAGTTTAAGTAAATATGTTATTGATAAGTTAGATTTAAGCATTTTTGTCTAGTATTAAGTTAATATTTTAAGGAAATAAAAAATGAATTTAAAAGTAAATAGTTTGAGGGTAATCCCGTCGATAACCGGTAGGTCGAATATTGGTGTCTCGAAAATGAAGGCGTTGCTGTCTCACTGATGCCCATCACTGCACATCCTTTAAAGGTAGACATCCATGCATTTCGTATCAAGAAAGATATGCTAGATCTGTCATCGAGATTATGTGTACTTCTGTTAGGAACAAAATGTCTGACATTTATTTTACTCAGTTTTTCAATAAAAATGCTTATATTGGTTTTGGTTTAAACTGAGAATTGATCATACTTTGTGCGTTGCTTAACATTAACAAAATGCGACATGTCATGAAACCAGATTTCTTGTCCGTATTTTGTATAGTTGCTAATATCTCAAAAACTCCTGCCCGACTTTTTTTGAAACATTAAATGTAAGTGCTCTTTGGGTTTCTTTGCTGAGGTTTTTCGAATTATGGTTCTTCGACCAGGTAGTTACCGCTGGTAGGTAGGTACTTGCTATATAACGAATTTCGAAACCCAATCAATTGTTTCTAAAAAACTTATTTATTCACGTCCAAAGACCGCCAACACAAACATAGCCGTTGAATTTTGTTGTGATGTGGAGGGCACGGCATGCTTGTTATCGCTCATCTAAGCTTGTCGGTCGCTGTTGTTATTCTACGATTACCATACAATCATTTATAATATTTATTACGTGTCATTCAATCAAAACAAAAGTTACTTTACATGGACTGCGGAGGGACTCAAAATTAATTTAGAAAAGTCATGAGAAAACTAAGATAAGTCCTTGATTTACAATTTCTGCAATGCATGACATACGGTGTATCGCTTAGCCGGAAAATAAACACCACACCTTAAGCGCTATACTAGTGCTCCCTATATCTTCGCAAAACCTCCGAGAAATGCCTCTTCTTATTGCCAAAAGCTTGCAGTATTAAACTTTCCAGGATCCCCTCATCAGCTCTTGATAATGTCTATGCTTCACCGCTATCTATAAACTTTCTTCGTTACATAGTGATTTGGTTAGGTTTGGTAAGGATCAGTTAAATTATTAAGATCTGATGTGAAGCTTCCTGATATAGCTATGAAACCGATTAGATCTGTTCTTAATTTGCGCATAATGACGATCTGGAAAGCAAAATTAAAAATCCATTTTCTCTGGCATGCTTTCATTAATCCAAAATGTCCTTATGAGTTTTTGTCTGCTCATTGTATGTCCCGCCCGTCCCGCTTTTTTACTCAGGTCTGATGCCGCATATCCGGCATCATCATGGTTATATTGGGTGTCATTTTTCTTAATACCTTTCAATAACCTTGACAAAATGGTCTCTCTGTACTCCTCAAATGGGGCGCCAGATGTGGGCGCCGAGTCCCTCGAAAACCGAATTAGTCCTTTTCAGCAGGAAATACAAAATCCCGCTCATTGACCCCCGCAAAACATAATTGCGTTAGTCTCAAGTTCACAGAACCTTGAAAGCCAATATTCAAGGGGTAAAGAAGGCCACCATAGCCTTATACACATGTAAAAAGGGAATCAGAAAGAAATGGTGTATGCAAGCACATAATTATCTGCCTTTACATGTTCAACATAATATCCATATTCTCGTATGTTGTATTTGTGTAAGTCAAGTGGGCCGCCTCCAAAAACATTCTAGGGAAAGTTCAAAGATCAGCTTACACATGCGTTTGCGAAACTCTAAAAACCAGCCCCTTCTGAGCCCTAAATGCTATTCTAGTGCCCCTTGATATTCATGGTAAACAAAACGCAGGTTGTGTAGCTGTAAGACTAAGAGCCTCGTTATAATGAAAAGTCTCTCAAGGTAGTCTACCAAGCTGAACACACGACAATCTTTTAATGAGATAGCAGAGAACTTTTCTATTCACCTTTAAAACTCTAGGCCAGATAAGCTTGACAGACTAGGAACACCCTATGATATTCTACTATGATGCCATCAAGAAAGCAAACTGCAGATGGATAGCCGGCACAACGAGTCTAATATCAAGGCAACTCTGGACATAATATAATCAGAGACGTTCCGTCTACTTGATAACACTTAACAGATAAAACATCAGTACCATCATCGGTTTTTACAAGCCTACCCTCTAGGCCTATATGCAAAAAGACAAGGTCTAGCAATGACTTCGAGTAAATTCCTTGTCTTACCTCCTCAGTGGAGCGATGGTTAGTGCGATGAACTGCCGCGCAGGAGGGTTGGGTTCTATTCCTAGTACTACCAACACCTTAATGACTTTTCGCTGGCCCTGCTCTCGTGATGATCTGCCAAATCATTCGAGTAGTATCAATTGTCAAGAACAGCTTATCTCAACATAACCCACACATGAATGGTTATGAAAAGCTTGGCTCTGTGGTACTTACAAGCCTGCCGCAACAAAAAAGTTGTAATTTCTCTAACCTTGTCTGCTCTCGTCCATCTCGCTCCACAAAAAGAAAACTCCATCTAGGACACTACTTCTTGTAGTCTTAGAGACCTCCTTTTTCCCTTATAGTAAGCTAGCAATTCTCTAAGGAAAATGTATTTTATGAAAAGTCGACTGATCCACGTTTTACCGCAACACAAGGCTGATATTCAGAGCTCTCTAATACAGTCGTAGATCAACATATTAAGGACCGCGCTCTATACAATCTTGCCAAAGGCAGGTGTTTTTTATTTATATCGCGATTGTACCACTGATATTTCATCTGCCTTTAAAAAAAATATCTTTTGCGTGTGGTAATATTGTTAAGAGAAACCATCGGTTCAGGAGACAGAACTTATTTCCTAAACACTAAAGATCCACATAATCGTAAATTGATAGTTTCAAAAGGCAAAATAGGTTTTTATTGCTTTCACATCTACCCTCTCCATGTTATTTATTCAGTCAACCCTCTCTACCTATCCTAGTCATAGTAAAAACAAAAACTCCTTCATGCGAACGCAAAAAAAAGTCCTGCAATAAATTACAACACGCAATTCGCTTTTAAAACGCATCACCTACATATGTTCCTTTTTATATCCTTCCGACGTACAGCTGCCTATGACGTGTGAAAATTGTTTCCCTTGACTTTTTGTCGCAACCTAACGCAATTACCATATTAAGTGGATGCCGCATGTGGTGGATACAACGTCATTTTTAATTAATGTTCCGCAGCATTTCTTGGTTTTTGCTGCATGCCATACCTTCCTGACAAAACAAAATTACAAGGTGCACCATCATTGTTTTTCCTTGTCTTCTGCCTTTCATCGAAGGACAGCAGGTGAACTAAGAACTACCGCAAAACCCCTTACATACAATTGTATAACACATAAAGCGAATGTGCATACAACCAAAGGGACAAATGTTCTGTTTTGGCCAGTAGGAACTAAACACAATCAACAGGATAACACTTCGCATACAGTGAAAAACATCTTCATTGCAAATTGTGGCAACAGGTGTTGGATCAGCCCCAACAAATCTTCATGCATATCCATGTAAACGTGTGTACCTTTTAATTGGATTAGGTTAGTCGAATGTGAAAATGTATCTGAATTATTTGAAATCTAAATCAACTTAACCGCCAAGATTGGCAAATATTTATACAACAAAAAAAAACAAAACGGAAGTAATATTCAATTTAAATAAACCGTTCATTTGTACGTTTGTGAATAATTTATTTTACTCTAATTACCTCTACTGAATTAAAACTTCATCAATCGATCAAAACAAAATTATGAAACGGTTGATACTTTTCGGCGGTATAGGGTGGTGCAGAATAACTCGTGGGATAACTATTCTATAAAAAAGCAGCTTACTTACTTATGTGGCGCTACAGTCCGGGATGAACATGGGCCTCAACAACATGTCTCTCCAATTAGCCGGTCCTTAGCTAACTGCCTCCAGCTGCGCACTCCAAGTTGGTTGAGGTCGGTTTCTTCTTGTGCGAGCCACTTAAGGCGAGGTCTTCCTCTATTGAGTCCGACGTCTGGCTGGGAATCAGAGATTCTACGAGCCGGAGAATTGCTGTCCATTCGTTCTGCACGTCCTAGCCATCTTAAACGTTCAATGCGGAATTGTTTTGATTAGGGGCATGTCGTTGTACAGCTCGTATTAGTTAAATCTTCATCTCCATATGCCATCATCGGAAACGGGATCGAAGATTTTCGAAGAATTTTTCTCTCAAATCGACTAAGGATTACTTCATCCGGTTTTGAGACGGTGCTTCAGCGCCGTAGAGCAAGACTGGGATGATCAGTGCCTTATATACGATCTCCTTAAAAGTTCCAGTGAGGGGCTTTACTACTGTATTGCCTTGTTAGCCCGAAGAAACAGCGGTTGGAAAGAGTAATTCTTCGTTTAATTTCCGAGATAGACAAAGTCTCGTACTACCCCAAAGTTATATCTGTCAATGGTGACCTTTTTGTCTAATTCGTCGATGATGTTGTGTCCTTTCGTGTTGAAAGCATATATTTTGGCTTGCCCTCATTTACTGCTAAACCCCTTTTTGTTCGCTTCCTTCCCTATACTAGCATACGTGGCTATGACATCACGTTGAGTACTACCAATGATTTCAATATCGTCGGCGTATGCTAGTAGTTGCACCGATATTTGAAAAATTGTGATTCTGGTGTTGTCTCGGGAGTTTTGCACAAGCCTCTCAAGAATCACATTAAAGAAGTAACATGAGAGAGCGTCGCCTTGACTTGCTCCTTTTTTGAGGTGAGGTCGTTTCTGACCCTCATAGAGCATCGAGAATATTCCATCGTCATCCTACACAAACGGACGAGTTTGGGCGTTATACCAAAAATAGGCATGGCTCTGTATAGTTCGTCTCTATAAATGCTGTCGTATGAGGCTTTGAAATCGATGATTAGGTGACATGTATTGATTTGGACTTCTTGGGTTTTTTCTAGGACCTGCTGAAGTGTGAAAATATTAACGGTTGTGGTTCCTAAAACCACACTGGTAAGGTCCAATCAGGTTGTTGGTAAACGGTTTCAGGCGCGCACATATTATGGCAGATAGGATCTTGTAGGCGATGTTGAGGAGACGTATGCCTCTGTAGTTGGCGCAGTTTAGAGGGTCTCATTTTTGTGGATTGGGCAAACGATGCTAACGTTCCATTCTTCTGGCATACTTTCATCCGACCAGATTTCCCTTATGAGTTGGTGGATGTTACTTACCAAGTCATCTCCCCCGGCTTTATAAAGCTCGGTGGGAAGGCCGTCATTTCCGGCAGCCTTATTAAGCTTGAGCCTATATATTGCTATCTTCACCTCACTCAGGTCGTATGGTTGTCAGTTTTCGCTTTCGTTGCTAATATTGAACGACAGCGGAATGTTGTTCGTCATCGTCGGTTAACAGTCTGCAGAAATGGTTCTTCCATATCCTCAGCGTGGACTGTGTCTTAACTACGATATTTCCTTATTCATCTCGGCAGAATGCTGTTCGAGCCTCGTATCCTTGGTTTTGACACTTTTACAAAACTTGCGAACAGTGTTCCTGAAGCGACTCCTCCCTATATCCTCGATGGTGCAGTTTTCTTGCTCTTTTTTCTTCTTTCTGAAAAGCCGATGTTCTTCCCTCCTTCTTTGCCTATAAAGCTGAATGGCAGCTCTCGTCTTCATCTATAGCTGAGCCTTGTAGGCTGCGGTCATCTGTCGGCTCTCATCATCCAAACAGTAGTTTCTTGCTGGTGGGCGCATGAAACCTAGTACATCAGTTGCGGCTAATGGCTAGTTGGCATCGTTTCCATTCATTCCATTCTTCGATATTCGATGCTGGTGGTATGGTATGTTAATGGAGAGGTTAAGGGGTACGCGTTGCGTGAAGTTCTTGGCGTCCCCTGCGATTACAGTCTTTCCACATTCATTTTTTTTGTAGTATTTCTTGATTGTTGTGGCGTGGTATCAGCATTCTTACCTTGGCTGCGACACTCGGACAACTACCTGTCCGAGTCGATGTTAGTTCCTCGGAATGTTCGGACAGCCAAAATTTCGCATATGTGCCTCTTGTCTATCGCAATGTGATCAATTTGGCTGATCGCTCGTTGATCTGGAGACCGCCATGTCCTCAGTAGCGATTTCGTTCAGTAGCGAAGTCAATTAGCCTATGTCCGTTATTAGACGTGTTGTCGTGTAGCCTTTGTTTTCCGACAATACTGCTAAAGGTGTCTTCTCTTCCTGCCTTTGCATTAAAATCTCCCAGTACGATTTTAACATGGTACACCGGTAGTTGCTTATAGGTTTTTTCAAGGATCTTGTATAAGCAATCCTTTGCTAAAATCATCTTTTTCCTTTGTCGGGCGTGAGTGCATATAAGGTTTATGTTGGCGAATTTGGCCTTGATGCGGATTGTTACAATGTGTTCGCTTATGTCTTAGAAACATAAGACTTCATGCCTTAGTCTGGTACTTATAACAAATCCGCATCCGAATAGTCGCTGTTTCTGCTCACTATAAAACGTTCCGTACTATATATCACACTTTTTCATCCTCTTTTTATCCGGCCAATCCTATTGTATTTCCTGGATGCTAGTTATGTCTGCTTTTTAGCAGTTAAGGGCTTCCGCTTGTTGTTCACTTGCACCTATCCGGCTTAATGTTTTCACATTCCAGGTGCAGATACGAACGTCGTTGTCCCTTTTTTCGTTTAGCAGGGTCGACAAAAATAAAATCCGCCCCTACCGAGGCTATTGGTTGCTTCGCAAAAATGTTTTTATTTCAATGTTTGGATAGTTAGCCCAAAACACAAACCCCAACCTGAGGACCTGTTCCAATTTATTAGATACCCCTAGGACACGGGGCCATCAGTACCCACAAAAGGACCTGGCTGTTTATAGTGTTGCTGTTTTTCGTCGTGTTGGATGAGACCAGTACCCGACGGTTACCACTTGCGGGTTAAAAATAAGAACTTGATGTGTAGTCAGAGTTACAACCACTGGTCATTGCCAAGTTAAAGCCAATCCGAGTCTTCCCTCGTTCTACAACATCCTACCATCCAAAAGAATCTAAAAAGATAACCATAAGTCAATTCGACGTGTACATATTTGGAAGCACACATTTTAGATTATTTATATAATATGTCAATGCAAGTGGCAATGTATTACTATTTATATCTTCGTACTATAGAATAATACAACATTTGCGTTTACTTTTATATTTATTAGGAGCAAATATATATAAAAACAACATTTTTTTGACATTAAATTTAAACAAATTTACTACGTCGATTCGACGTAGGTTGTTCCAATGATGATTGTCCTTTCTTAATCGCATAAATTCATCGAAGTAACGTTTGTTCTCTATAAAACTTAAAATATAAAAAGAAAGAAAATCATTTTTCAAATATTTAAATGATTTTTGTGCCACCCTACAGATAGATATGTAACCACAAAAAAAAACGTTTTCTGCTGCGTGTTTTCTAAAAGCCATATTAATTCATTCAAAATTAATTAGATAAATTGACAACGTCCTATAGTGGATAAATTTATAACAAGTCAAGCTTGTTAATGATTCACACTAAAATATAATTTATTAATTAATAAATCCTTTATTGCTGGTTACACCATGTCCTATTGCAATAGTCATCGTTGGCACATACATTTCAGTAATTGGCTGTTAAATAAATTTACAAATCGCCTGTACATAGGGTCGATGATATCAAAAATATATTGCTGACCACGTAGACAGTTTGCCCGGTCGATTGAATTCATTAAAATGATTACAACCGCTTTGTTTCGTTCTTCTATTTTTAACTGAACGTCAAATTAAATTATATAAGCAAATAATTGGTTCAGCTGGTTATATTTTATTAAATTTATATAATAATGAAAATCAGTGGTAATTTGTATTTAAGGGCGTAATTATCTGTATCATGTGCATGGAGTTTGTGATATATATCATGGAAATATCCTGGATAAATAGTATACCCGCAGGGATACTAAATATATGCAAAGCTTAAAGTTTGCAAGCAAATCCATTGGCATGACTTGTCCAATGGAAGTATCAAATAGAAAAGTATCACCAAGAATGTGTCGTTACTTAAGTCCAGATCATAACCAAGTCCGTTGGAAAGGAGTGGTGGGTGCACGACTGGGTCGTACGCAACTTTCTCTTTCACAGCGAGTTAATTTGACGTTTTTAACAATTTGGCCAAAATACACAATAATATTTATTTTGATTAATGATGCTGAAAATGATAAAAATAATGTCGAAATGTGATTATACGATCGTTCTTTCCGTAATTGAAAGTAATCGGTGTCCATGTATATAATAAAGATTTTCCGTTATTTTACAAAATTCAAAATTCCGTTTAGTAACTCATGAAAACTGTAATTAAAGTATAAAAATTAAATTTCATTCAATTTCGCCAAATAGTTTGCGAGGAATTGACAATTTTCTTTATATGGTCTGTATGCAAAAAATCCCTTATATGGATTTTGTGAAAAAAAAAACTGGGTATGCAGTTTTATTGATACTGATATGCTCACAGTATATATGAAGTTTAATATAAATCGCAAGAGCCGTTTTCGAGAAAATTGAGGTTATGTTTAATTTTTATATTGCTGGTACCGGTAAAAACATGGCTAAAAGCAAAAAAAAGGTCAAACAAATGCTGGGTACGAAGTTTGAAGAAAATCGGTCAAGTCGTTTAGGCTGAAGAGGCTGGTACGGACAGAAGGACCAACGTACCGACGGACGGAATTCCAAAAAAATACTCTTTTTTGAGCTCCACTATCATCGTAATATTAAAATCAATCAAAATCTCGGAGTCGAAAATTTCGAAAATTTCACGAAAACAATATCTTTCTCTTTGTAAGAGAAATTTAAAAATAGACGTATCAAGCAAAATGTCTAGCTTTGGTCCTTAACTATGCTGTCAGAGTAAAATTGATTAAAATTGATGGGCTGCCAATTAATACCTAATATTAAGTGCCCCATAGTTTACGGAAAATTTGAATTCCGCGCCGTTAAATAGTCCTGTGTTGCCAACGGCAAAAACAGATAACAATGAGACATCCAACAGTTCAAGGACAGTAAAAATGGACCCATATATGAAAGAACAACGCATTTTCATCATTGAGCAATAATGGACCATTCTTCTTCAAAAATGCTAGTCCGGCAGTGTCAAGTAGGGCCGGTTTTGCAGTGCGAGATCATCCTAGTTTTGAGATTAAACTCGAGCTTACTCGAGAATGTAGTTTTTTAGTCAATTTAAATCCAGAGTTAACATCGAGTTAAATACTAACAGCCGAATTTATAAAGGAACTCTAAAATTCCTTGTTTGTTGTTTTTTAACTTTAAAACACCTCAAAGTATCACTTTAATGCAATCGGTATCTATGATTGATTTTCACATTTAAGCAATGTTGCTAAGAAGTCGCTTAATTTAAACACGATCGACGTTGTTTAGAGCCATTTGCAAATGAAATTTGACAGATCAGAGAATTTAAATTAATTTTTTTTTAATTTATTTTAAGTTTCTGTGTTAAAAAGCGAAAGCAAACTAATAAAAATGGACTGAAGCTACATTTCTTTTATAAATGATTTAAATGTAGTGAATGTGATAAATATAGATACAAACAGACCAACAGCTGCAACCATACAAATGTACAAACCGAGAAATGCAAATCGACACCACCAACTATTCAAGGACATCATATGGCAACGTTTATATGGATAATCTATAATACTCTATTACAACGCTCGAACTTGTCTGTCCGCTGGATATCGATAGAGAATTCTCGTAGTCAAAAAAAAAAAAAAAAACAACAATCTCAGCTGAGGAAAGTAAATACAGCATCGTGAGTTGAGGTAAGGTGAATGCAAAAACCTTTGATGCGACTCTCGTGGATTAGTGTTTTGTTTTATTGACGCATCCACTTTGGTAAAAATTGGGTTTAAAAGAAAACATTTGTTTTTTCTTTCGTGAAGAATTGACCTCACTTTACGATTGGAAAGGGCTGCGAGCGGAACGTTGTGAGAGTTGTAAGTTTGAAGCTTTCACTGTCTCTTGTTCTGAAGTAGACTCTTGGGCCGAGGGACTTCAGTTCTTTGTCATGTCACCCTTTTGCTGAACGTAGTGAGCCTTGCTTGATTTCCACCCCGCGACAGGGTCATCGGGGCTAGAAGTAAGAGACTTCGGTAGGCACGCTGGGGATCATAGAACATCCGTTCGCAAAATAGCCCATTAAAGCAAAGGCATGCTTCTTACGAGTAAAATGGACTGATCAGGGTAGAAAGCAAAACTTTAAAATCACGTCTTTCAATTGCTACTAATCTCGCCTGCTACCACTACAAACTATATTGCGCGAATTTAAAAAAAAAAAACAAAGTTTTGACATAGGGAAGCAGCTCATAGTAGATGACTCTCTGCAATTCTACAACTTAATTGATTTGGTTTTCCCAAGATAATGATTTTTCAAAGATCCCGTCAAGGTTTTTGAAGTGATGCTTCCTTAAGCTCGTCGGGGTAAATCCGAACAAACATGAAACGACATTTAGACACCAAAATTTAAGCATGAGAGAGCACTCTGCAGTGAATGTGAATCCAAAGCATGCACATCAAATAATTAATTGGATAGGGGGGCAAAACGGGGGAAAACAAATGTGTGAATAAGACCAACAACTCTCTGTAGTGAATGTTCTTTGTTAGTGGAGACGAAATATGTGTTTTGTGTCATTGTGTGTGTTTCTTTTGATGAGGTGTGATTCAATACATTTAGTTATGCTTTGAATTGCTGGGACATTTCAGAGCGGTGTATGTGACATTTGTTCCACTCCTTTAGTTTATTTTGTGCTTTTGATGAATATGGACTTTTATTATTTGAGAATGGTCGGTGCGTGAAGTTTCATTACAACCTCGTAGCACTCTGCGACCTCTTTTTTTGACAGAATCTACAACTTCAATGGTTTATTGTGAGATTACCAAGCGGATTTCGATTTTTTAGGGTTTAGGAGGAGACCAGTTTGTTCAGACAATAGTCATTTAAAAAACTTGCACCATACTTAATTACGCCAAGAGGACAGCTCATATAAAGCTGAACTCCATTAGCGTATATATGAATTGAGCTGTGAGTAAATAAAGACGGCAGTTTATTCACATATAATGTAAACAATAATGGCCCTAGTATAGAACCCTGTGAAACGCCACTGGTTCTGGTTAGAAAGTCCGACAGAACATTATTAAATATGACAGCTTGCGTTCTACCCGATGACTAAAGCGATACAAGATTGACTGCAGAGGTTGAGAAGTTAAGAGACCTAGAGAACTAAGAATCAAATTGTCAACCTTATTGAATACCGAAAAAAAACAGCAAGGTTAGAAATGCGACTTTGTCACCACCCAAAGATTGTCGTAAGTATACTACTCTGTTTTGCCTTCATTTTAGTAAACATTTTAGTAAACAGTATTGACAGTTCATATTTGGCAGTTGTGAAGTAGACACGTGTTTTAATCGTTAAATATTTTATCAGAATCAATCATCGATTACTGTGACGATGATAAAGTTGGGAGAAACAACGTGCCAACAGAACGCACTATTTATCGTGGAGTGAATGATTTCGAAGAAAGAGAGTCTGTAGATGATAGGCTCAAGCATGGACATACTGCAAGATCAACTGAAAACGTTACTGCTGCTCAAGGAAGTGTTCAAAACAATCCATCAACCTCAATTCGACGCCGTGCTCAGGAGCTTGATCTTCAAAGAACAACTTTGGCCACAATTTTGCACAAGGATTTGCATTTGTTTCCATTTAAGATTCAGTTAACACAAGAGCTTCTTCCGCAACACCATTTACGCCGCCGTACATATGCCAATAGGATGTTACAGCTAACCCATGACAACCCCGATTTTCATAAAAAAATCATCATGAGTGTTGAGGCACATTTTCATGAATAAACAGAATAGTCGGTTCTGGGCAATGGAAAACCCTCAAATTGTTTATTAGTCACCTTTGCATCCATTGAAAGTTACAGTCTGGTGTGCAATTTGGTCAGGAGGAATCATTAGACCTTACTTGTTTGAAAATGAAAACGGCGTAACGGTAACTGTGAATGGGGAGCGATATCGTGATATGATTGAAAACTTTTTAACGCCACAACTGCATGCTTTGGGCTTGATTAACATGTGGTATCAACAAGACGGTGCCACATCGAATACCGCCAGGATTACAATGGAATTACTGCGAGACCTCTTTCCACCACAAGTTGTTTCAAGAAATGGTGATGTTGATTGGTCGCCTGATTGACTGCTCCGGACTTCTTTTTGTGGGGATATCTAAAAAACAAGGTTTATGCAAACAAACCAGAAATGCTTGAGCAACTGAAACAAAATATTCGTGATGAAATTAATGAAATACCGCGTGAAATGTGCGAGAATGTGATGAAAAATGTGCTCAAAAGGGCTCGCATTTGTGAGACTAACAGAGGCGAACATTTACCTGATATTTTATTCCATACATAATTGCCGACATTAAATAAAACATTTATCAATATAAGATCGATTCTCTTTCATTTAATCAAAAATTATAAACAAAAAAAGTAGTATACCTTCCCGGCGGACACCCTGTATATCCTTAGAAATATCTATATATCCATTTATACAGTTTTGTTTTGGACGAAAATCAGATTGTTGGGGTTTTAAGAGATCAAAACATTCCATTTCAACAGTTTTGCATAAAAATTCTACATTTGAAATCTGTCGAAACTCACCATTTTTTGGAAACCACTCGAAATAAACGTCTCTGACAATTTAGCAAAATAGATCCATTTGGCGAAATAGAGATTTAAGCCATTGAAAATGCACTGCCATATCTTGTTGAAAGGTTGGCTGCTTCTAAGCCACCATAGGATATACTAATAGAAAGGCTTCCCACAGCATTAAATATAAATTTATATTTTGACGATATCTCCAAAATAAAGGAGTTCCTTCCAAAAAAACACTTTTTTTCGCTAACAGTCTAACTATTCAAATGACCAACCTTTCCCTGGATAAATTCCTAACGACGAACGCTTTTAATTTTTCTTCAACTTTAACAAATGAGTGGGAAGAGTAAAATTAATCGACAGACAAGAATTGTTAAATTTACCAACTGTTTGCTGCTGATGGTGAGCAAATATTGAGTTTAGCTCTATATTACTGAAACTTTTAATTAAAATCACTCCGATGGAATCTCATTAACCAGCCCAATAACACACACAAAAAAAATAATTCGACCTGCTCCAGCACAAATTAATTGGAAAATGAAGGCTAAGATTAATGGTAAATTTACCGCACATTACAGACTCCGTTATACTTGTAGACAACAACAACAAAATAAATTTAACTTGTAATTTGTTTTTTTTTACGAATTTAATTTCGCAACCCCCGGGTCATCAATGGAGACCCAATTCATTAGTCACCGCATGAAGAAGCGCTTAGGAAAGGGCGTTCTCCGTATTAATGGGTTTGATATTAATTTACTGAAACTCCCGGGTGACGTAGAAAATCATAATCCTTGTCCTCGATGACCATTTTTTTTCGAGATAATCATTTTCTCTTAATTACCGTTGGACATTGAAATGCGTGTGCTCTTTCAGTGACTTGAGGGTGGGGTTTTGTTTATGAACTTGTTAATAATAAATTTCTAATTAATTTCAGCATAACATAGTATTAGAGGAAGCCCCCATACACCTTTTGACATCCCATGAAACCTATCAATTTTGTGTCAAAAACAATTCAACAGATAAAGCCTTTACGCATATGCGTATGCAGCACAAGGCTTTCATTGATGATATTTTGCACGGAGGTATTCTTGATTATCCTGCTCGATTTGGGATGAATGTTGCAATCTCATTGATGCGACGGGATACACATACATAGGACGAGAAAAATGACATATGGGTCTCGAATCGATGTGAACTGAAAATGTGATCGATCCCACCTTTTTTTTGTGTGT
Source organism: Rhingia rostrata (assembly GCA_949824845.1). Lineage (NCBI taxonomy): Eukaryota > Metazoa > Arthropoda > Insecta > Diptera > Syrphidae > Rhingia > Rhingia rostrata. The sequence goes on along the minus strand of OX463755.1, from coordinate 15,391,480 downwards.
GGCACGCATTTTGTATTGAGTTCGCCTGGTTAGAGGGCAAAGAGCAGGGGCTTTTCTCTGTCCATGGCCATTGAGGTATATTGAAGTGAAACGCAATTGAGGTATTCAGTCGAATGGGGATTAAGTGCATTGAAAGTGGGATTACTGAGTTTTTTTTTTCACCTGTGGATGTATGTGTGTTCTCATGGTATGGTAGGTAATGACATTTACTACTAACTCTTGAGTAAATTCTATTTTGTATCTGTAATTCAATACGCTATACCATCTGTAAGCTTGGTACAATCTTCAAGGTGTTTTGTTGACACTAATAATAGGTGAATGACACACTTGAATACTACTTGTGTGCGTAAATCTTAGTCACACGTAATGTAATACACAGTTCGAGAGCACAATCTTCTTATGAGTCTGGTGGGTATTGGCAGTTGGTGGAAATTACTTTTTGTCTGTCGTCTTGTCGGCGTCTAATGTGCTCAACAGAACCATTGGAAGTTGGACATTAAGTTGACCATGCTATTAGGCGAAACGAACAATCAAGAACAGTATCATTGCGGTGAGTTGACTTAAAGTCGAGGGTATTTAAAATTTGAATCTCTAAAAGGAATACATTTGTTGCGCATGGACAATGCTTAAAAAGGTTTTTTTTGTCATACAAGAATACTTCTTATAACATTTGAGTTGTATGGGTCCAATTTATAAATTCATTGAGTTTTCAAATTTCTTATAAAAATTAATATACAGGGTGTTCCAACGAAAACACACACACAGAGAATTATCTTAATATTTTTTATTATGATAAAATGGCTATTATATGTAAAACGGCATCGGTGGCATAGATACCTCTATCCGATGGTCCATATTTTCAATGGCTCTGAGGCATAAATAAGTTTCAATGTCGTTAATGTGCCGAGTTATCTTATCCTTAACCTCTTGAATTATTCTTGACTTAAGTATCCCCAAAGAAAGAAGTCCAACGGAGTCAATTACATGATCATCGCCACGACGTGAGACCATTGAATTTCTCGGGCAAAAGAGCCATTGTTTGGTTGGATGTGTGGCAATTGGCACCAACCTATTGGAAACACTTATTGTCCAGGTCCATGTCCTCAATTTCTGGCCGCAAAAAGTCCGTTGTCATCTCGCAATGGCGAGATTACGGTTACTGCTTGGCCGACCTCATTTTCGAAGAATTACGGCCAGATGACGCCGCCAGCCCATAAACCGCACCAAACAGTCACTCTTTGTGCATGCATAGGCTTTTCAACAATCACTCGTGGATTCTCTATAACCCTTGTTAACTAATCCACTGAGGTGAAAGTGTGCCTCGTCGCTGAAGATGATTTTCTTTGTAAAGCCAACATTCACAAGACGCTTGAAATGGTTAGTAGGCTTCAGCTCTTGAGTGACTGGGACCTTGTTAGCGTTAAAATTCAATTTTTTATTCAAAATTCGCATTGGTGATGTTCGTGAGATGTTCAATTGTTGGTCACGACGACGAGTCGAGGTCTTCCGACACTCTGCCGCGAACAACAGCAATGTTTTCCGCTAAACGAACTGGACGAGCATGTAAAGCTGTTTTCACATTTCCTACAGACCCGGTTTGCTGAAATTTGCGCACAATTCTTCCGATCGTGGACACATTTACTCGATTATGCTGACAAAAAAAATCACAAAGTGCACGAAATGCATTTTGATTTGAATGCGTCATTTCGTAAACGGCTTCAACAAATTTTATCGCGCTGCGCAATTGTGTACCGTGGCCTCCATGGTTGAATTTGTCAAACACTGAAACAAAGAAATGTCAAATAAGATTGGGTAAAAGACTTGACGTTAAGGTATGACTCACAATTAACATCATGCATTATGGTTGGACCAAACTTTATTAGGATGTCCGCAAACCGCGAAGAAATTGAGGACATAATTCAATCGTCACTGCTCCTCTTTTTTTTTTTAGAAAAGGCAAAGCCCGAGTTTTTTTTTATAACTGCTCTCAGGTTAGGTGCACTGAGAAGATGATTTCAGATGTTATTTGACTCTGTTTATGAATTACTGTAAATAGTTTTTTATTTGAAATACGCCTTTTGGAAGTTCTTTCCAGGGGTGAAAATTCAGGTTTTTCAATTGTATTTCAAACTTAATACAAATTGTACATAAATGGGTCCGATTGTAATTTTTTGTTTTGGGTGGAAATGTGCTCCAATCTGCAATAGCGACATGAATTAACTGCAATGCCTGACTTAATGGTTTACAGCTCAGCTTGTAAAAGACTAAATCATAGGTTTTTAATTTTTTTTTATTGTGCTTTGACCTTTTAGACGATTTATTAGCATTTTTTATACTGTGCTAATGTCACTGATATTGTTTGTCAGCAGCAGGTTTAAGTGATCAAGGCACGCGAAAGACAAATTGTGCTTCGCCATAACAAAGCTTACTGAAATTTCAATCCGTATAACCCTTTCCAAAATGTTTATGCTTTCTCAATTTAGGTGTAGTTGGGTATCCAATTTTAAGGTCTTCTTTCATGACTCCAAGGCTCGCTTGTGCGAAAAGCTGGAGGCATGTCATGAGTTTTGTTTCCAACAATTGGTATATTACACACGTCCCCCCGTATTAATAATCAATGACCACCGGTATTAACAAACGCTGAGTAGCTTACGAATGGTCGACAAAAAAAAGTCGACTGAACAGACCTAAATTTCATCGACTGTTAAAATGAGATGGTTGGGTGTTGTAGAACGAGGGTAGACTCTGATTGGGTTTAACTTGGCAATGCCCAGTGTTGTAACTCTGACTTCACATCAAGTGCTTATTTTTTACCTCCAAGTGGTAACCATCGGGTACTGGTCTCATCCAACCGGATTTGACTTGCTAAACGATAAGCGCTAGTGTTGATAACACGACGAAAAACAGCAACACTATAAGCAGCCAGGTCATAATGGCACGGAATGAATACCCGGCCTGTTGTCCCAGGCGAACCTAGACAAGCTGCTCGACATATTCGGAGAACAGGTTGTCTAGGAATTTCAAGGGTTAGTCAGGCCCCTTGAACAGAGATGGTGGCGGATGAACCAAAAGGCCAAAGGCAGCTCTCAATCCCGTAGATATATCAACTAAATTGGAACTGGCCCTACATGTTGGGGGTTGTTCTTTGGGTTAACTACCCAACAATGGAGAAAAGTATTTGTTACGAAGCGACCAATAGCCTCGGGAAGGACTGATTTTATTGTTGCGTCGTCTCGCGCCCACCAGCAAGAAACCCCTGGTTTGATGAGGAATGCCGGCAGATGCTCTTAGCCAAGAACGAGGCCTACAAGGCTAAGCTGCAGGTGAAGACGAGAGCTGCCGTTGAGCTCTATAGGCAGAGAAGTAGGGAAGAACACCGGATTTTTAGAAAGACGAAAAAAGAGAGGTGCCACTCCAGGAACGATGTTCGCAAGTTTTACCAAAGTGTAAAACGTCACAGCCAAGAATATATGGCTCGTACAGAATCCTGTCGAGATGAACAAGGAAATATCTCAGTTGCGACTGAGTCGATGCTGAGGATGTGGAAGAACCACTTCTGCAGACTGTTAAACGGCGATGACGAACAACATTCCGCTGTCAGGCAGAACGAACCATTCAAGATTGGCAACGACAGCGAAAACTGCAAACCACCCGACCTGAGTGAAGTGAGGATAGCAATATCTAAAATGAAGCTTAATAAGGCTGCCGGAAATGACGGCCTTCCCACCGAGCCTTATAAAGCCGGTGGAGATGACTTGGTAAGCAACATCCACCAACTCATAACCCGAATCTGGTCGGAAGAAAGTATGCCTGAAAAATGGAACCTCATCATCGTTTGCCCGATCCACAAAAAAGAAGACCCTCTAAACTGCCCCAACTAAACTGCCTCTAAACTGCCTCAACATCGCCTACAAAATTCTATCTGCAGTAATATGTTAACGCCTGAAAACGTTTACCAACAACCTGATCGGCCCTTATCAGTGTTGTTTTAGGCCAGAAAAGTCCCCAACCGATCAAATCTTGACACTTCGGCAGATCCTGAAAAAAACCAAGAAGTCCAAATCGATGCCCACCAATTGTTCATCGATTTCAAAGCCGTATACCACAGCATTTTAAGAGACGAACTATACAGAGCCATGTCTAGTTTTGGTATACCGCCCAAACTCGTACGTTTGTGTAGGATGACGGTGGAGAATTCTCGCTGCTTCATCAGGGTCGGAAATGATCTCACCGACGTATTCGATACCAAAAAAGGATTTAGGCAAGGCGATGCGCTGTCATGTGACTTCTTCAATCTGATTCCTGAGAGGATAGTGCAAAACTCACGAGCCAATACCATAGGCACAATTTTCCAAAAATCTGTACAACTACTAGCCTATGACATGATTGCTAGGACCCAACGTGATGTCATAGCCACGTTTGCTAGTATATAGAAGGAAGCGGCAAAAATATGTTTAGCCATAAATAAGGGCAAGACGAAGTATATTCTGTCAACACGAAAGGACACACAACATCGACGAATTGGACAGAACGTCGCCATTGACAGATATAACTTTGAGGTAGTACGGGACTTTATCTATCTCGGCTCCGCTATTAACTCTGACAACAACATCTCGTCAGAAATTAAACGAAGAATTGCACTTGCCAACCGCTGTTCTTCGGGCTAAGAAGGCATTTCAGTAGTAAAGCCCTCACTCGAACTACTAAGGAGATCCTATATAAGACCCTGATCATCCCAGTCCTGCTCTACGGCGCTGAAGCATGGACCGTCTCAAAAGTGGATGAAGGAATCCTTGGTCGATTTGAGAGGAAAATTCTTCGAAAAATTTTCGACCCCGTTTGCGTTGATGGGCTATGGAGACAAAGATTCAACCAAGAACTATACGTGCCCCTGGTCAAAAAAAACTCCGCATTGGACGTTTAAGATGGCTAGGACATGTAGAACGAATGGACACCAATACTCCGGCTCGCAGAGTCTTCGATTCCCAGCCAGACGTCGGACGCAGCGGAAGACCTCGCCTTAAGTGGCGCGCACAAGTAGAAACCGACCTCAACCAACTTGGAGTCCGCAACTGGAGGCAGTTAGCTAAGGACCACTTAAGTAAGTAAGTAAGTAAAATGTCGACTAAAGTTTGATCGACAGCAAAAAATTTGACAATTGTCGATAAAAATGTCGACTTTTATCAAAAATATTACAGGAATTGCATGTTGATATAAACACTGTTTACTGTTAATGTAAACATTGCCATTTAATCGAGAGTGGCTTGTTGATGATGTTCACATAAATGCGCCGCCGTTTGCACGTGAACATCGGGAAACGTACGAATTGCCGACAAAAAAATGTTGGTCGACTACCAAGAATGTCGACTTTTTCACTTGCTTAAGACTCGAACAAATTTTTTTGAAATTTTGAAAATAGCCAAAGTTTAAAATCTCGACACTTTAAATGTCGACTAATTTTTTCGTTGAAATGCAAAGTGTCTAGCGAATGATTCATATAAGACCGTTCGAACATCTGTCGTTATAATATCTGTAATATAGAGACGGATCTCCCAAAAGTTTTTTCTGTGTCGAAGGTTTCAGCTTTGAAGTGAGGGAAGAATCCTCTATTAGACGGATTGTACCTCTTTTGATAAGTTTAGTATATGTTTCGGGGCTGAACTCCAAACACGAGAACAGTATTCAAGACATGGTCGTACTTGGGCTTTCAAAATAAGAAGAAGCTGCTGATTTGGCAAAAGAGGTTACATTTTGTTGCCATGATACATCTGGGCTAATTGCGATGTTCTTTCTTTTTAATTTTGTATACTGCGTTTTCTTGAAGTTGAACATTCCCCATTCTATAATATCGATTACATCCCGAAAAATGTACTAAGCGACAATTTTTTAGGAAATTACTTTCTCAGCCGTTATGATTCGGCATAAAACAGGAGATCCCGCCATCGTTTAAAAAGTACACAAGCACACAAGAAAGTTTGTAATAGAAAACCTAGACTGCTAATGGAACCTGTAGTTTAACGGCGATTTTGAATGTTTCAGAAGCTCCTGAAGACAGTTCTATTTGACTACTTTGGTGTATTCAAGCGCGACGTTTGGTCCTGGTTTGAGGTTCCTACCATTAATACAAAATAAACTATAAAAATAAAATAATAAAAAATAAAAAAAAATATAAAAAAAAAAAATAAAGCGTTTATAGTTTGCTATGTTTTTTTACCAGTAAGGGTTTCTGTATCATTTGCCGTCTATTGAGGAATATGGTCAATGTTTGAAGTATGAAATTTTTAACTGAATTCATCTGGGGAAACGAGATCTTCCCCCGTTAGCAAATATCTGTTTCTCAATTCTCCATGATTTGTTAATTGATTGCGAATGTCCTTAAATGAGTTACATAACTTAGCAGGTTTTAAGTTGAGTGTTTTTTCGGAACTCATGTTGTCTATCGCTTATTCTTTCGGTTAATTATCAATGTCGGTATTAATTTTTTGTATACTCAACCCCATTGGGGTATATTAGTTTTGATATTAAGTTCATAACATAGGGAAATACTTAAGGAAGACATAGCGTAAAGTAATTTTATTGGTCGACTTAGAATCGATAGCTGAGTCGATTTAGCCATCCAGCCATTCGTCTGTAAATCACCGATTGTTAGGCCTTACATTTTGAGCTAGGTTTATGAAATTCGATATATGTATATGTGTAACGTCGTCAATGCCACCAGTAAAAGTGTAAGCAATTTTAAAATCCGACCACTGCCAAACCTACTGTTCAGAAAAACGTTGTTTTCGGGAAAACCACAAGGAATTTTGCTAAATTTTATGACAAAAAAAAAACAAGCGACATTTTATACAGCTGTCACCTAAGGCTGCACATGCTACGATGCGGATTCGTTGAAGAATAATAATAATCTTCTTAAGCCTGTTAGTGAGTGATCGCTGCTGTGATCCACATCAGAGCAACCTTTTGAAACATCAGCCTTATATGTGCACACACTCCCTACCGACTTGAATAAATTACCCTATCAAATGAATTTTACGACCTACTGTACGGAGCCTACGGAGCCTGGCCGGAATACGATGTGATAATCGTACTACGTTACTTCAATGCGAAAATCGGTAAGGAAAACATCATCGGCGGATCAGTTGGAAAGCACAGCCTCAACGACCCAACAACAGATAATGGCTTCCGACTAACAGACTTCGCGGCAGCATGTAATACGGTTATCAGCAGGACTAGGTTCTCATGACTTCGAATCGACAAATCGACCTTGTGCTCATAGATACAAGGCGAACATCCAACATCCTGGATGTACATACATTTAGTGGGGCAAACATCGACTCCGACCATTTTCTCGTTGCAAAAAAATTCAGAGCCCGACTGTCCAACAAAAACAAGCTTCTAATGGTGCAAAAAAAGGGACTTCTAGCTTTCTTTTCTCGTTGCAAAAAAATTCAGAGCCCGACTGTCCAACAAAAACAAGCTTCTAGTGGTGCAAAAAAAGGGACTTCTAGCTTCCTTAATGCTTCCATTATCCTTGAAAGTATGGATAGTACAATGGGTCTGTACGGTATGGATGGTATAGATTTTCTTCCATTTTTAGGAATCAGTTGGATTCCAGCAGGGGAAAATCTCTGGCATAAAATCTGCAAAAAAAAAAAAATAGCTAATGCCAAAGATTATAATGTCATACAGATGACGCACTGCATACAAAAAAAAAAGTTCTATGGCGGGTCAATGGCTACATTTGGTGACTTGAAGTAAGGCCAAACGAAATAAGACCAAATTCCTAATTTGACTTTATTTGGCGTTTAAAAAGGAGCAACTCCTCTCACTGTTGGATTTGGGCTGGGTGCGAAGTTGGGTTTATAAAAAGATTCTTTATACATATATAACTTTGCATACACTCAAACTCGCACTCAGTCTAGCAGTGATCGGCTTATTCTATTATTTTATGCTTAAACATTTCGGCTTCTGGATGATAAGTTTTATCCAATCAATCTTTTCGGATTAATGTTGAAATAGTGTCGCAGGTTGATTTTCATTTGTGGAATAAAATACAAACTTTTGGCGCAACAGGCTCGTCAGTACCCTAGGCCTAGCTTTCTCACAATCATTCATGTGTGCGTGTGTACTTCTTGCACGATTTGGGGGCCTCCTGTCTTATGCCGACTCCGAACGGCGAAGTTGCGATAAGCTATTCTTGGCAATTGATACTCTTCGGATGATTTTACAGATCATCACGAGAGGAGGGCCGGTGAAATTTCATTTTAGGTGTTGGTACGGCTGGGAATTCAACCCAGAAATTCTGCGCGGTAGTCGAGCCCGTCGATTTAACGAGCTATATGAATTTGAGATTTTTTAAAACTTAGTTTTTCTCTACTTCGCTTCCGGATTTTGCTATTGTTGAACACTAAATTACATGATTATTGTTTTTTGCGGGAAAGTGAAGATTTAATACGTGCTTGAAGCTCACTTCTATATTTTTATGCAAAAATGCGCACCTTAAGGTTTTTTTTGTAGGCCAAAAAGTGTTACCCTATTTTTCTATGGACTGACTTATAATCTGGATCTGGACTTACTGCATTTCTTCCGCCCCATCTTTATAAAATGGTTACCATAAATCTAAAAAAAAGTTTCCCAGTGTACATTCCATGGCAACTTAATTGCCTCCCGAAGAACCCAATGAAATGAGAGATAACTCATTACGAATTTATTTTTAGTTTGCTCTTTTAGTTTTTAAGGTTGATTGCGGATGAAGCTTCAAAATATTCACTTTTTTGTGGTTGCACGTGAGAATCTACTAAAATGGAAATTGTTTGCCGGTCTACCTAAAAGAATCTCTTGACTCAATTAAATTTTGTTTTCATTTCATTTTATATTTAATAAAGTGCTGTCCTGAAATTACTCACTTAAATGGAATGAAATGTTTCACTTTACCGAGATATACGATTCGTTTATATAATTTTCCAAAACAAATAACAGGAAGTGAAGTGAATACCCAAGAGCTGTAACAAATTGCATTTGATGATACCTCGTTTTGATGAAATTTTTTTGTAGATATCATTTGAGAATAAATGCAAAACGTTTTGCTTTAGCATTTTCTCGAAATGCAAATATTCGTATCAAATCAAAAAGGAAAAGGAGAGTTTGACTTACTTGATCCTGAGAGAAGGGCTTGATTTTGTGGAAAAAAATTGTTCATTAGACATCTTGTTAAATTTTTATTTTAATTTCGATTTTGATTTCTGTATTGCAGTTGAGAAGAATTAATTTATTTTTTATAAAATATCGAGAGAGTTATGAACTGGCTTTTTCACACCCAATGGAACATGTTAGGTGGAGTAGAACTTCTTCAAAATCTACTCGAAACGTATGTAGTACAATTGCAGGTTTATATGGTTAAAACAACACTTGGTGATAAGACTACCATGCGAGTACTGTATCTATCTAGCCCTCTTTACTAACAAGAGATCGATCACAGAGTTTGTGCACCGACCCTGGAAGGAGTCACCCTTCCATTGTCGACAAAAGCCAAGTTACCTGGGAGTGATACTTGGTAGCAAGCTCAACTAAAATCTTAATATAAACGAAAGGGTAAAGGAAGCAAACATTGCACTATATAGCTGCAATAGAATTTGAGGTAAAAAATGGGGTTCCTCCCCGAAGGTCACGAAATGGCTATACAAGGCTGTTGTGCGACCAATCCTGATTGCCTTGAAAATGACGAACCATATGATTGTAAAGGAAATAAGCACAATTATTATTTCCTTTTCGAAATGCCAACCGCTTTTCTTCGGGCTGAGAAGGAAAATTAGTAGTAAAGCCCTCACTCGAACTACTATGGAAATCCTATATAAGACCTTGGTAATCTCAGTCCTGCTCTACGGCGCTGAAGCGTGGACCGTATCAAAAATTGAAGAAGAATTCCTTCTTAGATTCGAGAGGAAAGTTCTTTTTAAAATCGTCGGTCCCGTTTACGTTGACGGGCTATGGAGACGAAGATTTAATCAAGAACTATCCGAGCTGTAGAGCGAGGTGCTGTGAAATAAGACCCATATGGCTGAATTCACGATAAAAGGAAATATTCCCCTCGGGGCTTATTTCTTTTCCGAAATGAAAATAAGTCCTGCGGCTGTTGATGCCTTTTGCTTGTGAGGCTTATTTGCTTTTGCATGCATCGAAACTAGCACACATTCCAAATCCAACAGTTAGCCCAAGCAGGGGGACCATTTAAGTAAGTTAGTAAGTAAGATCCACGGGGATTGTACCAGAACTGAAGGAGAATTCCGCCGAACATTAGCCTGCCATCGATGAACTCATTATAAAAGGATTATTTAAGGTATGTTGTGGTCTACCATTAAATGGGCATGATCTCCAGATTTTCCGGAAGTTTGAAAGTCTGTGGGTTTTACTTGATATAAATTTATATAAGCAGATACTGGGTGACGAAAGTCCCGCTTCAGACTTTTTAGAAGAACATGGTTAAACACATTCAAAATGTCCTTAAAAATTGAAGTCATCCAAGAGAATATTTAAAAGCGTTATTTGAACTCTTACTATTGTACCGAGGAGGTTGGTCTCAATACGACTTTAATGTCGTTCATGATACCACAGAAAGGGGAATTGTTCCGATAAAAATTGGTCAGGAACGAACGACAAAAACAATTTTTTTTTGAGGGTAGTCGAGCATCGCAGAGAAATCGTGTCCAAGCGAACAAAAAAAGGAATTGCCTCGTTCAAAGTTGGATAATATAGAAAATGTTTAACGCATCATAATTCCTCGTTTATTTTAGTGTTTAGTTGTGACATTATTTAAATTTAATGATTTTTAGTTTTCCCAATAAACATAACTTACATTGAAAAAACGTATTTTCCCCCTACTTTTACAAAACTAATCAAAGTGTCCCACCTTTGAATATTATCCAACTTCCTTGAAATTTGACATCTATACATTTTACATCACCAAGACCCGAGGCGTAAGCACTGTCTACGAAAATTAAAAAAAAGGTTTTTCCTTATAAAATCCTAATCTATAAGAAATCGTATAAGTAATCAAATACAAACAGACAAATCTATGGCTCACCATACTGGTGTAAATAACTGTATTACGGTGTTAGCTAATGCATTATGTAATCCTTTATATTATTTTCTCATCGAAAGCAATTGGTAACCGCAGACACTGTAATGGAACAAAATAAACCACTCGAACTTGACAACATCAAACAAAATCAATCAAAACATCAATCTGGTGAAACTAGCCCCAACAAAGCCACGTTCCTATGTAAATATTTTCCATTCTGTGCCGCTCTTGTTGGTTCTATTTGTGTCATAGAAAAGTCCTCATGCGAAACTCTTTGCTTAAAATCAAATGGATTTGCTTTTCCATACAGAAAAAGGTAAAACTTGACAACATGAAAAGAAGCAATTCTGGTGCTGAAAAAGAGTACAAATAGACAAAAACGTCCAATTCCAACTTGATACACATGTGGCCTAAACAAGGAGCAGCATCAGTAGAAGTGGTGTTCCTCAAATAAATTGGAAACTCGCTATCCAAATATATTGACAACAAGGTTTGTGAACGCTGAAAGCGCAACTTTGCTAGTTTTTTTTTTTGTAGGCGGAATGACAAGAAACATTTTTGCTTTGTTTACCCTGACTCCAATCAATGATTGTTGCATGCCCTAATGAACATATGAGTGCACACAAGCACCAACTCACGCATGCACCCATTTTTTGAAATTTAAGCCAATAGAATAAAATAATCGAAGGTGTGGTGGAAGGCGGGTATACTAGCGATCTTGATTTATTTACCTATACAGACATCTACAGAACGAATTTATTGCTTAATTGTTGATACCAAAAAACAGTGCTAATTTATGTAAATTGAATTATGCAAATTAACGGGAATGTTAACTTTTCATTAAGAAATTCATGTTACATAAAATCAAGCATTTGTAAATTTAATTTGTCCATAACAAGATTCATTTACGAGCAGTCTTCAAAGCTTGTAAACGAATCTTGTTATGTCTACAAAGCTTGTAAATGAATCTTGTTATCGATTAATTCATTTTCCATAAATGTGTCAAGTTACAGTGAAATGTGTCTCAATAACTTTTTGAACACAAATCAACAAGGTAGGACGGGAAGGTGATGAATATTCTGAAGATATTATTAAAAATGGAAATTTCTTTGTAATGCGTTGAGATTAGAACGTTGAGATTTTTTTTATATAACAATGGCGATTCATATATTAGTTGATAGAGCTACATATTTCAAAAAAGGTTTTGGTGGAAATTTTAAAGATCAACTGACTTCAATTTGAATTATACGTCGTTCCAGCACCATCCAACAAATTTTGTTGGACATTTTGGAGATCAACTGACTTCAATTTGAATTATACGTTGTCCCACTACTAACAGCCAGTGTTACCATATTCTCTTGAATGAGTTATTATACTATCAGTAGCTAAATATTTCAAAAAATAAGTTTGTTGGACATTTTGGAGATCAACTGACTTCAATTGGAATTATACTCCATTTCATCACTGACAGCCAGTGTTACCATATTCTCTTGAACGAGTTGTTATACCATCAGTAGCTACATATTTCAAAAAATAAGTTTGTTGGACATTTTGGAGGTCCACTGACTTCAATTTAAATTATACGTCGTTCCAGCACCATCCATCAGTAGCTATATATTTCAAAAAAAAGTTTTGTTGGACATTTTGTAGGTTCACTGACTTCAATTTGAATTATACGTTGTCCCACTACTAACAGCCAGTGTTACCATATTCTCTTGAATGAGTTATTATACCATCAGTAGCTAAATATTTCAAAAAATAAGTTTGTTGGCCATTTTGGAGATCAACTGACTTCAATTTGAAATATACGTTGTCCCACTACTAACAGCCAGTGTTACCATATTCTCTTGAATCAGTTATTATACCATCAGTAGCTAAATATTTCAAAAAATAAGTTTGTTGGACATTTTGGAGATCAACTGACTTCAATTGGAATTATACTCCATTTCATCACTGACAGCCAGTGTTACCATATTCTCTTGAACGAGTTGTTATACCATCAGTAGCTACATATTTCAAAAAATAAGTTTGTTGGACATTTTGGAGGTCCACTGACTTCAATTTAAATTATACGTCGTTCCAGCACCATCCATCAGTAGCTATATATTTCAAAAAAAAGTTTTGTTGGACATTTTGTAGGTTCACTGACTTCAATTTGAATTATACGTTGTCCCACTACTAACAGCCAGTGTTACCATATTCTCTTGAATGAGTTATTATACCATCAGTAGCTAAATATTTCAAAAAATAAGTTTGTTGGCCATTTTGGAGATCAACTGACTTCAATTTGAAATATACGTTGTCCCACTACTAACAGCCAGTGTTACCATATTCTCTTGAATCAGTTATTATACCATCAGTAGCTAAATATTTCAAAAAATAAGTTTGTTGGACATTTTGGAGATCAACTGACTTCAATTTGAAATATACGTTGTTCCAGCACCATCCATCAGTAGCTATATATTTCAAAAAAAGTTTTGTTGGACATTTTGGAGGTTCACTGACTTCAATTTAAATTATACGTTGTTCCAGCACCATCCATCAGTAGCTATATATTTAAAAAAAAAATTGTTGGACATTTTGGAGGTCCACTGACTTCAATTTGAATTATACGTCGTTCCAGCACCATCCATCAGTAGCTATATATTTCAAAAAAAAAAAATTGTTGGACATTTTGGAGATCAACTGACTTTAATTGGAATTATACTCCATTTCATCACTGACAGCCAGTGTTACCATATTCTCTTGAACGAGTTGTTATACCATCAGTAGCTACATATTTCCAAAAACTGTTTGTTTTACATTTTGAAGATCAACTGACTTGAATTTGAATTGTACGAAGTTCCAGCACTGACAGCCATTTGAATGAGTTATTTAACCATCAATTCCACCTATGGTACTTAAAAAAATGTGCACTCGCACTTGCATCCGCTCTTTGTAGTTTAATTATTCTGTTATATGCTTACGATTCTCAAAGAACGATGAAAATGCATGACTGAAAACTTCAGACCCATTAAAAATACAATTAACTTCGCGTCAGTTGATTACTTAGATAGGATAGGAACCAATAGACAATATGGGTTCAACCAAAAAAAAACATTCAAAGCATTCGATCATTTTTGGCGCAGAATTTTACAATTATTCCTCAATTATTTTTGTAGGCCTTTTATAGTATTTGTGCGCGGAGGTTGACCATTTTTGCAGTCGATTGTTTGGATAGAAGCCTATTTAAGACATTATGCAGGAAAAATCACAAGCATAACCGAAGTAATGATGGTATAATCTCTGTAATGTTGTTTTTAAGCTTCCAGAAATGTATGTAAATGTGTATAAATACGTTAGGATGTTTCGCTAGAACTTCGTACGAAGTTAATTCGAAGCATAACATGTAAACAGTTTACGAATGATGGCGTCAAATTGCTATGACTACCGTGTATCTTAAGCGATGAACTACCTTGCTGTAGTTCCACGTTCAATTCCTTGTAATGCTTTGATTACAAACATTTATTTTTATAATTTTTTTTAAATTCGAAAAAATGTTAAATTATTTGATTCTCAGCAAATATAATATGACATGCATTTCACCAAACGTAAAATAAAGATTACACAGCATAATTTTATTGTCAAAAAGATTAAATCATGGAAAAAGGAAAAAAATCGGGAAAAAGTTGAAAAGATCGGGAGAAGGTGAAAATATCTGGAAAAAGGTAAAAGTATCAGGCACCTTCAGAAGGAGAATCAGCCAACGCGAATCATGTACCTCGTTTCTCTCACTGGTCTTTCATGTTCCAGGGTACATCCTAGTGGAAAGCGTGTTGAATTACCGTGGAAGAGAACACAAGTTCAAATCCCTGTAAGGTAAAAGTTTTTATATAATTAATTGGATTGAATTTTCACCTTCTCATCATAACGAATCGGAATTCATAATAATAAAGGATTGAAATTGAAATTAATATAAGTAAACAATATAAGAAGATGGGCTCAGTGGCACGATGGTTAGTGGGATGAACTACCTTCCAAAAGGTTCTGGGTTCGTTTCCTAGCCGTAGCAACACCTTCAATGATTTTTCACTGGCCCTCCTCTCGTGATGATCTGACAAATCATCCGAGTAGTATACAGAGTCAAGAAAAGCTTGTCAAATTCCCCTTTTGGAGTCGGTACAAAACAGGAGGTCCCACCATCGTGCATGAAGTAGACACTCACACATGAATGATTGTGTGAAAGCTCGACCATGGGTACTAAGAAGCCTGTTTCTCCAAAAATTTGTGTTTTTGTAATATAAGAAAATAAATGCAAAACAAAAATAAATTTCTAATATTATCTTTAAACTTCGGAAAGGCTTGCAAAGACTTTTTGCGAAGCCTATAATTTGCTTCTGTAAGTCCTTTCATAAGCAAACAATTTTTTCTCTTTTACACTATTAAAAGTATTTAAAGAAGTCTTATAAAAGTAAATAGCTTCCCTAAAGTGCGAAAAATATTTATCCATAAGACTTCATGCAGGTAATATTGCTGGACTTTTTCATTTTTTTTTATAATTTACACGTACTCAAGGGGTTATGAATACCCTTTATATGTTAGCACAGTACCATCGTTAGAGAAGGAAAGATTTTTGATGTAGTGGAGACTTAACTCCATGGGTGGTGTCCGAACTAGCTTCGGCGAGTCACTTTTTCTTGTGTTCGTTAAATTTGAAGAAATTCAAGATGGTGTGCATACTTTTAGGTATTACACCGCCCTTTTTTATTTCTTTTAAATAAAAGTTAAAGTAAAAGTTTAAGTAAAAGTTAAATTTTGGCTGGGATTGAACGCGCAACCTTCCACTCAACAGATGAACACATTTTTTAACTTTTTAACTTTCAAATTCATTTTTTATTTACTTAATTTATTAACTTACTAATAGACGAAAATGCTTAAATCTAACTTATCAATAACTGGTTTACTTAATCTAACTTATCCGCCCTTAGTGGGCGCTGTAAGCTTATATTTATCTGTTTTATGTTGCCTTTGGGCTTAAATTTCCGGTTTTATATTTAATTAAAACATTTAATTTTAATTTGCAAAGAAAAATGAAAAAAAAAACTCTGAATAATCAGACGAACACATTACCACTACACCGCGGTTCCACTGTGCAGCAGGAAGTTTTTATAGCAGGAAGAAGTTTTATAGATATAGATTACAAGTGGTGGTGCATGGCGTTTCCTCAGATCGATTTCCTATAAGCCTAGGGATATAGGATCTCCTTAGTAATTTGATTGATTTTTTACTACATACGCTAGTGAGTCCGCGCTAGTCCGAAATAGTCCGCACTTGTCCACTTTAGTGCGCTCGGTAGCAATGCAGTCAATACCGGCAGCCGTGTAAAACTTGAGTTTAGATATTGTTTTCCTCACTTCACTTAGGTCGGGTGGTTCCCTATATAGTTCAATATCAGCTCTCGTTTTCACATCATCTTTCGCTGCGAGCATCTGTCGACATTTTTAATTAAACCAAGGGTTTTGCCAGAAAGCTAGCACGTCATTTGCGGCTGATTTAATGGCATGCTGACATCGTTGTCATTGTTCCTAAACATTAGATGCATCAGCATTAAAATTTTCACAAATATTCTGATTTGCTGTGGCATGGTGGACATCCACATTCTTACCTTGGCTTTAACAAGATAGTGGTCCGAATCTGGAGACCGGACATGATTTGAAGACCGCCATTCATGTCCACTTATGGATACTGTTCTACATTTCGTTCCACAAGAAAGTCAATTAGCCTTAGTCCGTTGCCAGACGTATTGTCGTGCAGACTATGTTCTCCGACAATGCAATACCCCTAGAACACGGAAGACAATTAAGTAATAAAGCCCTCACTCGAACTACTTGGGATATCCTATACTAGACCTTGATCATCCCAGTCCTGCTCAATGTTGGTAAAAAAATCCTTGGTTTTGAGTGAAAAATTCTTCGTAAAAATCTTCTGTCACTTCGGGCTAATTGGAGACGCATGTTGGTTGAGGCCCAGGTCCATTCCCGAGTGTAGCGCCGCTTAAGTAAGCTAATTTCTTCGTAGCTTTAGGTCTGCGAAGCATGAAAAAAGAGTATACCGGTGCACCTTCAGCATTTACAAACAAGATGCTTCAGAGCCTTGTAGACCTTGCAAAATCTCCTTAACTAATACATCGGTATCTAGCTACATAAAAAAAATAGTCAATGGGATCCATAGACCTCTCTTTCCATGGCTTCTCTTACCTTTGGGTGCTTAGTTAAATTCTGTCAAATCACCCATTCGCTATTTTCAAGATGCACTTACCACAGGAAAACGTTTCGCAGCATTAAGGAATTAAAAAGATTCAAGATCAATGGACATGTTGGTGTCATACCCGCGGAGTTTTAAGACAACTTGGTCATCCTAATGTAATTATAAAGACTATGAATTATCAATCCAAAATTCGTAGCTTCAGACAATATATGGGCCTGGCGTGGCAAAAGAAATTGAAATTTAAAGCCAACATTCTATGTAACTATACAACTTTTCAGGGTTCTACGTGGCCGTATACTTCTAAAGATAACTCGACCCCCTGGTAGATCACTCTAGAAAGATTCTCAAACCGCAGGCTTCTGGGTGTAAGTTCAATGCATACGCATTAGCGTCGCTCTAAAACGCTATTCTTATTCGAGTGCTCTTACAGTTTTTGGCAGCTTGTGCACCTGAGAACTTTATCATATCCTATATCATCTGAACATAATCACGGAAGTCTTAAAAGGCAGAGTATCGCTCTATATGTTCCGACTGGATGCCATCAAGAAAGTAAACCTTCGACGAAGTAACAGCACAAACTGTCAAATATTCATGCGATCCTGCCCTTAGTCAAAAGGTAGAAAAAGAATTTTTGCGGTACAATGGCAAAAGTTGAAAAATTTTAAGATCTGGCAAAAAATCTTCAAGCAACAAATGTGAATTCGTTTAACTTTCAATCTAACATTTTCCTAAGCAATCACAAACTTTTCCTTTTTTTAAATTTTCGAAAATTGCCGGACTCCCCTTTGTTTGTATTTTTAATTTACTGACTGCTGATATACAAAATTTACACGTCGATTGTTATACAAATCTTTGCCTAATAAAACGCAATCAAACGGAAAAAAGCTAAACCATGATGAAAGGGTAGAAACGAGAACTGACTCAACCCTCAGCAAATGAACATTACAACATCCCTGATTAAAAGGCATCAGGGATTTACCTCCAACCAAAAGGGTAGTTCAAAGATATGGAAAATAATCCATCAAAGTATTTGCGCCCATTCTTGTGGTATCCTTTCCGGATACACCCTCGAAGATCCTCTGCCAATACCTGCTGTTTGGTCCTGTGATGCTGATTGTCGTAGTGTCATAAGAAAGTTTTTTGCCACTCGCCTAAAAGGGGGACTACGAAAATATTACAACACTCCATCGGATGGCACTCTCTGATGCTCTCTGAGTTTATTGGCTCTGAGATAAATATCTTAAGGACATCGATTTATTCTTGCAGTTGGTTGAATTGTCCATTATTATCAGTTGTGATAGGATGGTCTTGGGGGAGGATTGACGGTATATTGTAGGGTATTCTAGCCCCGCAATGTTATTTAACTGCCTGCCACAGTCCTGCTGCTTTATGTAATATCTTGTAATAGTTTTGTGGCGTATTTTGCAGCAGATAAACGCTCTTTAGGTAATGGAAGTGAAAGAGCCTTAAGGATACCATAAATATGTCTTTAAAAAGATAAAAGTGTGATGTTATGGGAACAAATGTTTTTTGTTCCCATAGTTATGTGTTGGATTAATGGAAATTTAGGGAACGCAAAGGTAAGTGTTTCTAAGAAAGTTCTGAATAATTAATAAAATATTGCACTGCAAATATTAAGCTCATTTAAGCCTTAGAATAATCTTTAGAGTTTGGAGAATAGTGATTAGGCTTTGTTTATGAGTTTATTAGTTCAACCCATTCTGATTCCAGTGAAATGCTCGTTATTTTAATACCTACTCGAGGCTATCCTGATAATTGTTAATTGATTGTGTTGGTGTTTTGAATTAATTATGGTCTTAATTTCAAAGATGCTCGAAAGGATAAAAGCTACCGGTAGTGCAGTTAAAGTTAAATGAGATGTCAACGTTTCGAAAGTCCGCTACGTGGGCTGTTGTGTACCTGAAAGAAATTCTAGTAACTACAATGACAGTTTGTGGTAATATGATGATTATGACTCCTTATGCTACGAAGACGTCGAACGTTAGAACGTCATAAAGCAGTGCCACAGAAAGTGTCTGATATCGATCTTACGATCATTTGCAGGTTTAACTATTTAAACAGTTTCATCATGCTAGAGTTTAAAACGACCAGCCATCACATAACCTCTCTAGATAGGTGATTTATTGAGATGCTATTGATATTTTCCATTTCCTCTCCTTATTATCCTGCTGTCGTCGAAAAAAAACAAAAATTACTTGGCGTCAGGAGATATGAAAAAAATGCAAATATCTGCAATTACCGGCTCTTAAAAAGCCTCAAACCGAGTTCTTCCATTCATTTGGGGGTTCGAAGTTATGACGGGTGATCCAATAGGATGTTTGGCTTACCCGCCAAACGTTATTTTGTCATACAAATTATATCTAGTGAACATTTTGGTTACTTACTTACATAAGTTGCGCTACTACTGAACTGCATTCTTAGCCCGAAGAAACAGCGGTTTGCAAGAGTAATTCTTCGATTAATTTCTGACGAGATGTTGTTGACAGAGTTAATAGCAGAGCCGAGGTAGACTACCTCAAAGTTGCATCTGTCAATAGTGACGTTCTGTCCAATTCGTCAATGTTGTGTGTCCTTTTGTGTTGACAGCGTACGCTTCGTCTTACCCTCATATACTGCTAAACCCATTTTTGCCGCTTCCTTTTCTATACTAGCAAACGTGGCTATGACATCACGTTGAGTCCCACCAATGATGTAAATATCGTCGGCGTATGCGATTTTTGGAAAATTGTGCCTCTGGTTTTGGTTCGGGAGTTTTGCACAACCCTCTCAAGAATAAACTTGAAGAAGTCACATGACAGCGCATCGCCTTAACTTAATCCTTTTTTGGCATCGAATGTGTCGGTGAGGTCGTTTCGAACCCTGGTAGAACAGCGAGAATTCTCTATTGTTATCCTACACAAACAGACGAGTTTTAACGGTATATCATTGCTCTGTATAGTTTGTCATTATTAATGCTGTCATATGCGGCTTAGAATTTAATGAATAGATGGTGGGTATCGATTTGGGTTTTTTCCTGGATATGCAAAAGGTTGAAAACTTTATTGGTTGTGGACTTTCCTGGCCTAAAACCTAAAACACTGATAATTGCCGATCAGGTTGTTTCAGGCGTGCAAATATTGCAGCAGACAGGATCTTGTAGGCGATTTGGGGGAGACTTATTCCTTTTCGCAGTTCAGACGATCTCCTTTTTTGTGGAACGGTCAAAAGATGTTGAGGTTCCATTCTTCAGGTATACTTTCATCCGACCAGATTTGGCTTATGAGTTGGTGGATGTTGCTTAGCAAGTCATCTCCACCGGCTTTATAAAGTTCGGCGGGAAGGACGTCATTTTTGGCAGCCTTATTAAGCTTCAGTTTAGCTGTTGCTATCCTCACTTCACTCAGGTCGGGTGGTTGGCAGTTTTCGCTGTCGTTGCCAATATTGAATGGTTCGTTCTGCCTGACAGCGGAATGTTGTTGGTCATCGCCGTTTAACAGTCTGGAGAAGTGGTTCTGCCATATCCTCAGCATGGAGCGTGTCTCAACTACGATATTTCCTTGTTCATCTCGACAGGATTCTGTTCGAGCCTTCTATCCCTTTGCTTTGATATTTCACACTTTGGTAAAACTTGCGAAAATCGTTCCAATCTTTCCTGGAGTGGCACCTCGCTATATCCTCTATCGCCTCTATCTCTATCCCTCCTCCTTTGCCTATAGATCTCAATGGCAGCTCACGTTTTCACGTGCAGCTTCGCCTTGTAGGCCTCATTCTTGGCTGCGAGCATCTGTAGGCATTCCTCATCAAAACAAGAGTTTCTTCCTGGTGGGTGCGATAAACCTAGCACATCAGTTGCGGTTTGTTGGCATCGTTTCCATTGTTCTTCGACATTTGATGCTGGTGGTACGGTGTTAATCGAGGATACGCGTTGCGCGAAGATCTTGGCGGTCTCTTTCGATTGCAGTCTTCCGACATTAAATTTTTCCACAGTATTTCTGGATTTTTGTGGCGTGTTGGATATCTGCATTCTTACCTTGGCTGCAACAAGCTAGTGGTGGGAGTCGATGTTAGCTCCTCGGAATGTTAGGACATTCAAAATACTGGATGCCTGCCTCTTGTCTATCGCAATGTGATCAATTTGGTTGACCGTTCGTATAGTATAGTTCGGCCATAGTCGCATTTCGTTCCGCAGCGAAGTCAATTAGGCTATGTTTTCTGACAATACTGCTAAAGACGTCTTCTCTTCCTATCTTTGCATTAGAGTCCCCCTGCTTTACTTTAACATCGTACTTCAGTAGTCGCTCAGACGTTTTGAGATCATTCTAGTTTCGGGCTTAAATCTAGTTTTAAGCAATCAGATGTTTTGACAGATAAAAAAAAAGCAAGCGAACCGTTATATTCAATCCTATTTATGTGAGCGTTTTATAAATTGTTTAAGAAAATGAATACGTGTACAATCTATTCATATTCATGTCTTAGCGACTGGATGTTTTAAATGTTGACTTCAACTATTTTAGGAGAAAAATGAAAACCAAACAGCTGACAACTATGCTGTACCAGATTCGACAAATCATCGGTGTTTGTTTTGAGGTCATGTTAACTCTCGTTCAAATCTCATCCGGGGTTAGTTGAACCTGGGTTAACTCAGAGTCAACTCTGCACTAAAAAACTGTTCCTTACGCAACTGGGTAAAAATACCTCTCCTCTGTTCTATTAGTCACATGCCCTACGGTGCATAATTTAGAGTTCTCCCCGTGTTCCTTTATCGTTTCTTGGTTAACATTCGTACACCATATAAACAGAACCCTTCTTTCCTAACTTATACGGCCAAATGATTTAAAATTCAAAGTACTTAGCACATTTTCTTAAAATTCAAAAACATAACAATTCATGACCTCTACATAATTTCGAGCTCAAAACTTTCAAAATATAAATTCAAAAATATTTTCAAATCCCTGAAAGTGATCCATACCAAAGCGGTGTACTGTATACACAGCACCATCGTGGTGCTCCTTTGCACAATTCATGTTTAATTAACTATCATTTTGTGACGAAGAAATTCCAAAAGGGACACCATATTTCAAACGCCAAAACACAAAGCCAACCCAATAAGTTTGTGCGCACTGTTTCAGCGCTTTTATAGAGCGTCAGGGAATGTTAATGGACGGGGATAGAGGTTGTCCTTTTTGCATTTTATGGAAACGCTTTTCGCCTTTTTCGTTCCCAAGTTGAAACTTCAAATGGGCGACAGAATTAACAAACCATTGAATCGTTGGAGTTGTTTGTAGGTTTCCAGCAAGCTCTATGCCACCACAATGAATTATTCCTTAAGTTTTGAATATTGAAATTAAGTAAAATGGTTAATGTCCTTTTGTGTGTGCGATGGCTTCCACGTGTTTCACTTGCCCGGATTGATGCTTTCGCATTATTTATTAATAAATTCGGATATTTAGGTCTCTGTCATCGTATAGTATAAGCGGATGTTAGGTATACTTTAACAGGGATTTTGAGAACAAGCTTTATGGGAATTAGGGAATACAGTACAAAGTATGAATTAAGTTTTCTGGTATTAAGTTGGTTTACTTTGACTTTGAGGGTGTACTTTTTGTTAAGGTCTGATGGGGGTCGTTTCGAATTTTGTTTGCTACGGGGGAAGAGTTGGGATAACTAAAAACAAAACGATTTTTATTTAATCGGATCAGTTGGAAAGGTGATTAAAACCCCGCATCTCATTTTTAGATATTGGTATAATCTGATTTGCACTCAGTTTACTATATATACTCAGAGGTCGTTTTCCGTCGGCGATCAGATTCAGTTAAGTGGACCCACGAAGCTGTTTAGTTCTTTCATACAAGTCGGTTTTACTGTGTACAAGTTCCATTTTGTAGGTCTAGGATGCTGGGAAAGGTATTCCATGTTAGTATTTACTATCTAATTGAACTTTACCATCGCAATCATCCATAAGGATAAAAGTTTAGTACGTACTTAAAAATCTATCTGCTTACCAGTTGTCCAAATATGTTATAGAGGTCAGGTAAAATCATTAACTTATTCTTCTTAACTGCTAAGCCAAGGTGGCCTTATTCTTTG
Source organism: Rhingia rostrata (assembly GCA_949824845.1). NCBI lineage: Eukaryota > Metazoa > Arthropoda > Insecta > Diptera > Syrphidae > Rhingia > Rhingia rostrata. The sequence continues at coordinate 15,368,070 of OX463755.1, read as the reverse complement.
ATTCTGTAATAACATGCCTCTCCAGTTACCCCGGTTCTTACCAAACTGTCTCTAGTTTCGTAGTTTAAGTTAGCTGAAATGGGCTTCAACGTGTTAACTCCATAAATTGTGAGAACTTGCTCCAATGCGTGGACAATCCTGAAGGGATTGGAAGACTCTGCGAGCTTTATAATTGGTGCAAATTCGCTCTGTGGCGGGGGCTCACTGGTGCGATGGTTAGATCGATGAACTGCCGCGCAGAAGGTTTGTGTTTGATTCCCAGCCGTAGCAAGACCTAAATAATTTTTCACTGGTCCTCCTCTCGTGATGATCTGACAAATCAATCGATTAGTATCAATTGTCAAGAAAAGCTTATCTCAAATTCGTGGTTCGGAGTCGGCATAAAACAGGAGGGCCCGCCATCGCGCAGGAAGTACACACGCACACATGAATGGCTATGAGAAAACTCGGCATAGGGTACAAACGAGCCGGTTGCGGCAAAAATTTGCATTTTTTTTCCTATTCGCTCTCTATGTGTCTTAACATAGACCCTCTCTCGAGAGGGTTACTTTTGGATGTTTGTCAGCCTTTCGAAAGAGGTGGAGTCACCGAAGCACAAACTATTAGGTTACTGCACCCACGGTGCTGAAGCGAAGTAAAGGGTGATCCATTTCTAGGTTCCCTACTTTTTTACAGAAAAAAACATAGAAAATTCAAATTTAATGGAGAATGTTTATTATCATTTGAAAGAAGATTCTTTGGCATTTATTTTTTGAAGATTATGTCTATCAAATGTTGGCCGTTGCTTCGTCGCAGATGGTCCATCCGTTGAGTCCAATTTTCGATCACTCGTTCGAGCATTTCGAATGACTGGCGAATGACACGCGTGATGTTTTCCTCCAAGGCCTGAATCGAAGCGGGTTTGTCGGCATAAGCTTTTGACTTTACATATCCCCACAGGAAAAAGTCTATTATCCAATAATGAATGCTGGGTCTCAAAATGGGTGATGGTGTTGCGAATAGTACGCTCAGTAGGCCGATTATGTTGACCATAAGTTGAGCGAAGTGCACGAAACACATTCCTCACAGAACGTTAATTTTTTATACTAAAGTTGAACAACTTGTAAACGTTGTTCACGCGTAAGTCTTTCCATTATGAAATGCCAAACAATACTAAACAAAAATAACAAGACAGCATGACACGACTCACACTTGATCTGTCAAAAAAGGCTATTGAAAAAAGTATCTCTACTTGGATCACCCGTTATAACAAAATCAACCATGTCGTCTATGTTTATAATTATCTTGTACCATCCATTTCTACCATGCGCAAAATCTAAATTGCTGGTAGTTAATGGTAGAATTCTGATTCACTTCGGTTTCTACAAGACAAAACACGCGCCGCAAGGAAAGAGTACCAAACAAGGAGAAGGAAAAAAAGTAAATCCTACTTAGGAAATAAAAGGGAACAGCCACACTCCCAGCGCAGGGAAATCAAAGAGCCTCACAAGAATGCAAACAAGAATGCCACACAACTGGCAGGCTTAAGAATATGAACGCAGGCTTTACGAAATAACAAGCGCTCAATCTCGTAGTGGATACTGATGGCCCAGCTTCAGATTTAGTGGAACAACAATCCAGAAATACTGTGAGAAAAATTTAATGTCGAAAGACTGCAATCGCAAAAGACTTCCAAGACCTACGCGCGTGTAACCTCTCGATAAACACCATTCCACCAGCATCGAATGTCGAAAGACAATGGCAACGATGCCAACAAGCCTTTAGATCAGCCTCAACTGATGTGCTAGGCTTCTCGCGCCCACCAACAAGAAACCCCTGGTTGATGCCGACATATGCTCGCAGCCAAGAATGAATCCTACAAGGTTAAGCTGCAGGTGAAGAGCTTTCAGCGAAAGCTGCCAACCACCCGACCTAAGTGAAGTGAGGATAGCAATATCTAAACTGAAGCTTAATAAGGCTGCCGGGAAAGACAGCTTCCCGCTGAGCTTTACAAAGCCGGCGGAGATGACTTGGTAAATAACTTCCACCAACTCATAAAGCAAATCTGGTCGGAAGAAAGTATACCTGAAGAATGGAACCTCAGCATTGTTTGCCCGATCCACAAAAAAGAGGATCGTCTGAACTGCGCCAACTACAGAGGCATAAGTCTCCTCAACATCGACTATAAGATCCTATCTGGCGTAAAATGTAAGCTAATGAAATCGATTACCAACAACCTAATCGGCCCTTATCAGTGTGGTTTTAGGCCAGGACAACCGATCAGATTTTCAAACTTCGGCAGATCCTGGAAAAAACCCGAGAGGTTCAAATCGATACCTACCAACTATTCATCGACTTTAAAGCCGCATACGACAACATTTACAGCAGAGGCATGTCTGGTTTGGGTAAACCGCTCATACTCACCGAAATATTCGATAATAAAAAATGATTTAGACAAAGCGATGCGCTGTCATATGCCTTCTTCACTTTGATTCTTGAGAGTGCGAAACTCCCGATCCAACACCAGAGGCACAATTTTCCAAATATCGGTGCAACTACTAGCAGACGCCGACGATATTGACATCATTGGTAGTTGATGATGTCATAGCCACGTTTGCTGTATAGAGAAGGAAGCGGCAAAAATGGGTTAAGCAGTAAACGAGGGTAAGACGAAGTATATGCTGTCAACACGAAAGGACACACACTATCAACCAATTGGACAGAATGTCACCATTGACAGATATAACTTTGAGGAAGTATGGGACTTTATCTATCTCGGCTCCGCTATGAACTTTGACAACAACATCTTATCAGAAATGAAACGAAGAATTACTCTTGCCAACAGCTGTTTCTTTGGGCTAAGAAGGCATTTCAGTATTAGAGCCCTCACTCGAACTACTAAGGAGATCCTATACAAGACCTTGGTCATTGGTCGATTTGAGAGGCAAATTCTTCGAAAACTCTTTGGTTCCGTTTGGAGGCCTACGGAGACAAAGATTCAACCAAGATCTATACGAGCTGTACAGTGACATGCCCCTGGTCAAAAAAAAACTCTGCATTGGACATTTAAGATGGCTAGGACATGTAGAACGATTGGGTATCAATACTCCGGCTCGCAGAGTTTCCAGGCAGACGTCGGATGCAGTAGAGGAATACCTCGCCTTAAGTGGGACGCGCAAGTAGAAACCGATTTCAACCAACTTGGAGTGCGCAACTGGTTTCAGTTAGATAAGGACCGGGCTAATTGGAGGGGCATGTTGGTTGAGGCCCAGGTTCATTCCGGACTGTTGTACCACTTAAGTTAGTAAGTATGTTTAGCAGGAATCTCTAACATCTTCAAAGGAATGCGAAAACGGCCTTGTGAATGCAACCGTTCAGTCTACAATGTTTGTAAACTTTGTTTTGTTAAGTTCTGTGGAAAAAGTTTATGCCGGCGACAATAAGGGAATAATTGCTCATTTTAATCAGTGTGGTATTAATACATAAATTTATTTCTTAACGTTTTGGCACTGTCCTGAAATAATTTCCACCGTATTAACATACGCATTAACAAAGTGAAATTAAAATTCCACTCCAAGAAGCGATGTTTTTTAAGATATGAAAATAACAAAATAATCCTTTTTTAATGGCATCCAGCCATTTTGCATAGACAATCTCGTTAAGAATTCTTAAAAAGTCCTTATAGAAACTGAGCTTTTAAATTGACTGTGGCGGTGTAATACACAATTTGAAATTCAACGGCGAACAAAAAACATTTTACCAACACTTATATTTAGCATAATTAAGAAGAAGAAAATTGAGTTTTTCTGCCTCTATATTTTCCCATTCACATACAGAATTCTCCTTTTTATTTGGGTTCATAAAAAAGTGCAAAGTTAAATATTCTTTTGATACCCACACATACGTATAAAACTTTACTAACATTCGTATGTTTGTTTTTATTATTTGCTTATAGTCGCACTGGGTTTAAAAGTCATATTCACATTTTTTTCATTAACCCCTTTACACTCTTCAAAGGATATTCGATGATAGTCCTGGACAGTTTATGATTTCGCAAAAAAAAACTTAAAGCAATCCGCGGAACCAAAACTTCCTCTTTATGAGAGCATGGAGCACAAATAAAAACAAGACCGAAGGAAAAAAAACTCCAAAGTGTCCCTGCAGTGTGGCGATAAAAATAAGTACACTGAAGAACGAACAAATTTTTAATTTTCTTCTTTTTCGTTTTTCCACACCGTCGTCGTTGTGTTTGTGCGCTCTCCTTTTGGTGTCATATTTGGATAACAGATAAATAAAATTGAAATTCCGGTTCTGTTTTATATATTCTTTTGACTGTAAATCGGGTACTGGCTTAAAGGATTCACGTCTGGCACTTTCCTGTTCAATCGTTTAACACCTCTCCTTTCGTGAGCGCGCACACAGCCAACTGGAGCGTGAATACGAAATTAGTAGGAAACGAAAAAAAAAATCCTGCAGTCTGCAATTAATATTTCCCAGGAGGTTATGAACGCGGAACGATTACACCCACCACCCGAAGGAAAAACAACCGAATTAAGGTGCAGAGCTCTTAATCTCATTAAGGAATATTTTCCAACGGAAAACGTCGAAACCTTTCTTATGAGCTTTAATTGATGGCAGACTTATGCCAACGACGATGAAGACGGCTATGACGATGAGGATGAGGGTGAGCTGAAAAATATCGATATTGCCACGCTCCTTTGTATAACACCAGCTAAAAGTTCAATATACCTAGTGAGTGTGTGTGGTGTTTTTCTAAGAATTGTGCTTAAACCGAAGCATGCTCGTGGAAAAGTCCAGACAGGTGGAAGTACCCTACTCTAGACATGATTTTGTTCCTTTGCCATGATACGTCACCTTCTTACATCAATACATGTCGGTAATGTATAGCCCAAGCGAATAAAAATAAAACCCCCACGCTAGGACGTACCATGTCAACTGGGATTATGATGGTTGAACTTTGTTAAATCCAGTCTTAGTTGGGATGTGACTCTACGTAGTTCACTTATGCCCTCCGACTATCGATTCTTGGGAATGTCCTTTAGGACCATGCAATTTAAATTGTACATCAGTTGAAGGAACGGGTTGAGATTCTGCCCGAAGGGTTAGTGCAAATATATTTTGTAAAATTCATTTTTTGCACATTTAATGAGATCTGCTCTTACGGTGAGTGTAGTTCGTCCTTCGTCCTTGCTTGTTGTTGGGTCGTGGTGACGCTGCGCTGGCTGCTTCCATAGAACTTTGAAAACTTTCGCCCATTGATTGAAGTAATGTTAAGTGCTGATGAACAGAGGAGAAGATGAGGTTGCGTGGGTGTCGAAACCTCAATACCTTTTAAGGACGATATCTGGTGGTGGGTAAATTCTTTCAAAATTTATAATTTTCTTCTTGTAACTAAGAGAGCACTAGGGAGTGCGGGTAGTTCATGTAAGCTTGTACTGTTCTACAGATTGGAGCTCTCTATTTGAAGGTGTCGAGATGAAGTTTGCTAATTTCAAAGTTATTCGTAACATTTCTGTGTGCATGACGTTGAGGAGTGTTGAGTTCTCTCAATTAGGTAGCTTTAGCATTATTCCGGTAACATTTACGGGTTTCAATTAGGTGGGCAACTCATTTTCTCGTTTTCTTGGGGAAACTTTGGTGGAAAGAATTTGTTTGATGATGCCAGCCAAAGTGATCGAAAGTTTTGAACTTATCTAACACCTGTGAAGAGAAAGGAGGAACATTCAAAATTTCAAAGCTAGGGACAGTTTTTTTTAATTAGATATCTCACTGACAAATATTTATATATATAGGTATACTGCCGCAGACGGAAGGCAGATACAGAATTAAAGAGGGTTAATGCAGTTTGTTCCATGTCCATCCGTTGAAAGAAAATAGATAAAATCTTTATAATGTTATATCTAGTATTAACTTATATCTTGTTACATACATATACCTTATGATTTAAAAATTCCTACACATTTGATAGTGGTGAGACGATTCTTATCTATATTTCTTCTATATTTCAAATTTATTTAATTCAGAAATATTTAGTAAATGCAGAAGAGGGTCTCCACAAGAAAAGAGACTAGCTGAACTGCGCTTACCACAGAGACATAAGTCTCCTAAACATCGCTAGCAAAATTCTATCTACCGTAATATGTGAACGCCTGAAACCGTTTACCAACAATCTGATCGGCCGTTATCAGTGTGGTTTTAGGCCAGGAAAGTCCACAACCGGTCAAATATTCACACTTCGACAGATCCTGGAAGTCCTAATCGATATCCACCACCTATTCATCGATTTCAAAGCCCCATACGACAGCATTTATAGAGACGATACAGAGCCATGTCTAGTATTGGTATGCTACCCAAACTGGTCCGGTTGTGTAGGATGATAATGGAAAATGATTGCTGCTCCATCAGGGTCGGAAACGACACATTCCATAATAAAAATGGGTTCAGGCAAGGCGATGCGATGTCATGTGACTACTTCAACCTGATTCTTTGGAGGATTGTGCAAAACTTACCAGCCAAAACCAGAGGCACAATTTTCCAAAAATCGGTGTAACTACTAGCATACGCCGACGATATTTACATCATTGGTGGAACTCAGCGTGATGTCACAGAAACGTTTGCTATTATAGAAAAGGAAGCGGCAAAAATGGGTTTTAGCAGTAAATGAGGGCAAGACGAAGTTTATGCTGTCAACACGAAAGGACACACAATGTTGACGAATTGGACAGAATGTCACCATTGACAAATATAAGTTTGAGGTAGTACGGGACTTTGTCTACCTCTGCTCCGGTATTAACTCTGACAACAACTTCTCGTCAGAAATTAAACGAAGAATTACTCTTTGCCAACAGCTGTTTCTTCGGGGTAAGAAGGCACTTCAGTGGTAAAGCCCTCACTTAAACTACTAAGAAGTTTCTATATAAGATAATGATCATCCCAGTTCTGCTCTACGGCGCTGAAGCATGGACCATATCAAATGCGGATGAAGAAATCCTTAGTCGATACAAGAGGAAAATTTTTCGAAAAATCTTCGGTCCCGTTTACGTTGACGTGCAATGAAGACATTGATTCAACCAAGAACTATACGAGCTGTAAATCGACATACCCCGGTCAAAAAGCTCCGCATTTGACGTTTAAGATGGCTAGGACATGAAGAACGAATGGACTTTAATAATCCGGAGAGCAGAGTCTTCGATTCCAGCCAGACGTAGGACGCAGAAGAAGAAGACATCACCTCAAGTAACGCGCACAAGTAGAAGCCGAACTCAACTAACTTGTAGTGCCCAACTTGCTACAAAAATCCCTGTGGCGATCTGTCAAACACAGATCACTCACCCGAGGATTCGCAACTTCTCGTAAGTGGACTACGACAGCCCCGTTGACTCAGCGTGCGGGGTGGGTTCGAGTTTCGTGTTCACACAAAACTTTATCGAAGTTTTTGGATGACCCACAATTTTGAAAAAAAAAGTTACGATACCTGATAATAACCCGAACGAAAATTAAAACAAAACAAACTGAACATTAACCCCGATGGTATGAAATACAAAAAAAATTAAAAGAAAATGTTTTACCCACGTTATGCGCCCAATTAAATTTTATTGTGACGAATTTTCAGTGTATCAAGAGATTTGTGGACCACGAAGCTGGCCCCCGAACGAATTTTAATATATAGTGCGGTTATTATGGAGCCAAATCTGAGGGTTAAGTTCTTCGAAGACGACGCAATAAATTTGTTTCCTCAAGAATTTGGAGGACCGTTGTGTTAACGTGTCCCAATAAACATTTTAACCGCGGGAACGCTTAGAATGCTTACTAATTGTTGTGCCAACTGTTAGTATAGCTGTATCGTCAGCAAACGTGGCAACTATCGTATCGTTTCTTTGTGGGATTTCACGTGTAAATAGGAGGTACAAGAGTGGTCCAAGGACGCTTCCTTGGGGTACTCCTGCCAATATTTCGTTGAACTCCAAGAATTTGTTTCCAAGTTTCACGAGGAAGAGTCTATGTTCAAGATACGAGACGAGGATTTTATATTATTTTTCAGGCAGAAGTTGTCTTAGTTTGTATTGAAGGCCTTTATGTCAATCCCTTGTAAAAAGCATGCGACATGTCATAAAATACGGCTGAGCAAATTTTCTTTTCTTCGAAAGCTTCCTCAAATTACATCAGTATTCGAGCATTTTTTTCCACAGTCGAATGTTTACTTCTAAACACAAATTGATGGTCTGGTAAAAGGCGTTTCTAGTCAGTAATAAGGTGTAAGCGACCAGCGCAGAGATTGTGAATTTAAAAAGGGAGTAAATCTAGGTTTACTTTTGCAAACTTCTGTAAATGCTAAGGTGTCCAATTTTTATTTTGATGAACATGGAATTTATTAAAATATGGTCACATCCCAGTCCTTGTTTTCAGTCTTCCTACTTGTCAATTGAATTCTCAAAATGTCTATTAAGAAATCAAACCTGTTCTGTCTGTTGGTTCTTAATTAGGTAGAGAAAATCGAACCATAATGGATTTCTGTTTTTGAAATTGGACTTCTATTATACAGGGTGTCCGCCGGGAAGGTATACTACTTTGTTCTGCCGCCATTTTGGTAAACATTAGTCTTGACAGTTCATATTTGGCAGTCGTGAAGTAGACACGTAGCAAATTTATTATGGAAAAATATTCGATTAACCAACGTGTTTTAAACGTTAAAACATTCTATCAAAATCAATCATCGATTACTGCGACGATGAAAAAGTTACTTGACAATTTTTTTGAGAAACAACGTGCCAACAAAACGCACTATTCATCGTGCAGTGAATAATTTTGAAGAAAGAGGGTCTGAAGGTGATAGTCCCAAGCACGAACCACAACGTACTGCAAGATCGGCTGAAAACATTACTGCTGCTCAAGGAAGTGTTCAAAACAATCCATCAACCTCAATTCGACACCGTGCTCAGGAGCTTGGTCTTCAAAGAACAACTTTGGCCACAAATTCGCACAAGGATTTGCATTTGTTTCCAAGAGCTTCTTCCGCAACACCATTTACGCCGCCGTACATATGCCAATAGGATGTTACAGCTAGCCCATGACAACCCCGATTTTCATGAAAAAATCATCATGAGTGTTGAGGCACATTTTCATGAATAAACAGAATAGTCGGTTCTGGGCAATGGAAAACCCTCAAATTGTTTATTAGTCACCTTTGCATCCATTGAAAGTTACAGTCTGGTGTGCAATTTGGTCAGGAGGAATCATTAGACCTTACTTGTTTGAAAATGAAAACGGCGTAACGGTAACTGTGAATGGGCAGCGATATCGTGATATGAAAATGAGTGAAAACTTTTTAAACGCCACAACTGCATGTTTTGGGCTTGATTAACATGTGGTATCAACAAGACCGTGCCACATCGCATACAGCCAGGATTACAATGGAATCACTGCGAGACCTCTTTCCACAACCAGTTGTTTCAAGAAATGGTGATGTTGATTGATCGCCTGATTTAACTGCTCCGGACTTCTTTTTGTGGGGATATCTTAAAAGCAACTGCAACAAAATATTCGTGATGAAATTAATGAAATAACGTGGAAATGTGTGAGAATGTAATGAAAAATGTGCTCAAAAGGGCTCGCATTTGTAAGACTTACAGAGGCGGACGTTAACCTGATATTGTATTCCATCCACTCTCTTTCATTTAATCAAAAATTATAAACAAACAAAGTAGTATACCTTGCCGGCGGATACCATGTATTTGGCTGTCACCAAAACACACCTAGTTCCACAGGAAGCAAACATTTGTTGGACTCTGAAGTAGACGAGTATAGGTCGGCTTTAGGTATGGACCGGTTGAGTTCTTTTCTTGTATTGTAAGCTTTTTATTCAGTGCTTTTAAAATGGGTTCGATTTGATTAATATACGTACATATGCAAAATGTCCTAATTACCCGAACATGTTTATATTCCAAGTATCATTGGGATTTGCGGTATATTTCAAAATTTCACCCGACCCTATAATTCACAATATTTAAATTATCCTTTTATCGATCCCATCACTTCGCCCTGAATACCACATGTTAGTCTCAGGTCCATTGGGAATAGTAACTATACACCTAAAACTTTAACTTGGATGGATGAATTCGGAGAAATTGATATTTTCCCACACGGGAAACGACCTCAAAATCGTGTGTTTTCTGTCCGTATTCCAAACACAATATACCATTAAATTTGGGGCTTACATTGCTAAGCAAGAAATGAAGAACAAAAGCTCACTTGAACTACAAGATATCCAATGGCTTTAGCCTCATTAGGTGAATACCTTTGTGATTCTGATTCCCCATCCACCGCTTTCGCTTCAATTTCAAAATGTAATGCCTCGGTATTTCAATATTTATCCAAAATCCAAGCAGAGTCATTAAACTTTAAATTTGATTTGTAATATACAAATCAAAAAAAAGTCCGGTCTTCAAAGTTGCTACCTCCTGAGCCTGAGGGAGGGAATTATGAATCTACTTCAGTAGCTATTCTGCGTATGGGAACCATTTGTGAAATGTGTAGCCTAAAACCACTATTGCGCCACTCAACTCCCCCCCACCCGGACTTAATATTAAGACGATGGTGGGTGGTGGTCGTCGATTTCATCTCTGTGAAAGTGCGTGCACAACAGGCTTTGTTAAGCCTACTGAAAGTTATGATTGGAAAGGATTTTTTTTTTCCTTGCAATCATGGGAGCTTTTTGGTCCGGGTAAGGAAACAAGTACGGAATCCAATTGCTATCCATGTGTGTTGCCGTTTGATTTTCTTGATTCGCCTGAAATTGGATGATTGTAATAAAAATAAATGACTCGACTGAAAGGGGTGGCGGTTGCGAAACGACGTACGGGTAAAAATATATGCTGGCAATTTGTATCCAAGAAAATGCGGTTGTTTTTGAATTAAATTTCACTCACTTGACTTCTTCAGCTTTGATGGAGTAATTCATGTGTCTTCGGGGAACTGGGTATAGTGTATTGAAGTGAGGTTTTATTTTAAGGCAATTTGCAAATTGCATCGGGGATGTACTCGTTATATTGTGGTAGATGGTTGCGATGCTAAGTCAGATGCCCTCCAGGGGGAGACTGGGGTAGTATTGAACATTTACCAAGAATGAGAGTGTGCAGTTTAAATTTGCAGTTGAGAGTCCCTTTCGGTGCACGGAATTTGTGTTACGTATACGACCGAGTTATTTAAATATGTGTTATGAAGTAGGTAGGTTTGCAGTGTATCCTATAGGTTTGATGCGACTTAGTGTCTCAGAGGGGACATACATTGAGAATGGTATTACCTGAATGAGTTTTTTTTTTATTTGGAAAGGAGTTTAAGTGTGTCTTTAGATGGATCTTATGAGCAAAGTGGATGTCATATCTCTGTTTTGTGAACGCTCTTAAGGAAAATTCATTTGGACTCGTAATAGTAATTCATAAGGTAAAGGAAGCAAAGTCGACAAAAGGATAGTAAGGGGCACCACAAAGCCATTGAATTGTTTTAAGAAACCATCTCTTGCTCTTCATAACTTGTCTTGTCTTCATTTTCTTTGGTTCTTTAAGCCTCATATTATCTTCTTCTCTTAGTCGGTTGTTATTAGAATAATTGGAATATTCTCAAAAGTGCTTTTATAGCTTGAAAGTCCATGCAATACTGGTGTGCTGTGAAAAGTCGTATGGCCATTTGTAATTTTTAGTACTGCAGTCCGTTTAGTTGTTGCATTCATCTGTCTGTTTTCTATGGTAGGCCTCAAACCTTGAGATGTTACGCACACCATGAGTTGGTTATAAATCGTTACGTCATATTATATTTTAATTGATTCCTTCACCAGTTGCATAACTGTGCATAACTGTCTTATATTTATCTCATTGGCTGTTCAAAAACTAGAACGCAGCTTAACATATTTCCGTCAATGGAAATATATCCACAAATGGTCACTCAACGAGAAGTCTTATGTTTCCAAGACATTTACAATTCGCATTTAAACCAAACTAGCAAACATAAGCCTTATATTTCCTCACGATTACTCGGAGGAACGAGCTCCTTGACAAAACCTATGAACGACTACCGAAGTAAATACGATCTTAAAATCGTGCTGGGAGATATTAACGCAAAGGTAGGCAGAGAAGACATTTTAAGCAGTATTGTCGGAAAACATAGCCTACACGACAACACGTCTGGTAACAGACTAAGGCTAGTTGACTTCGCCAGCTTAACTGAACTAGCTAAAGCCAGCACACGATTTCCTTACAATAGGGGAACATGGTGGTCCCCAGATCAACGTACGGTCAACCAAATTGATCACATTGCGATAGACAAGAAACACGCATCCAGTGATTTGGATGTCCGAACATTTCGAGGAGCTAACAACGACTCGGACCACTACCTTGTTGCAGCCATGCGGATATCCATCACGCAACAACAATCCAGAAACACTGTGAAAAACTTCAATGTGAAAGACTGCAATAGCAAGAGTATCCCTTGATCTTTTGATTAACACCATACCGCTAACATCGAATGTCGAAGAACAATGGCAACGATGCCAACAAGCCATTAGATCAGCCGCTAAGTTTTTTGCGACCACCAGCAAGAAACCCCTGGTGTGATGAGGAATGCCGACAAATGCTCGCAGCCAAGAACGAGGCCTACAAGGCTAAGCTGCAGGTAAAGACGAGAGCTGCCATTGAGCTCTATAGACTGAGAAGAAGGAAACAACACCGGCTTCTCAGAAAGAAGAAAATAGAGCAAGAAAAGCGCGCGATCTAGTATATAGAGAGGTGCCCATCCAATAACGATGTTCGCAAATTTTATCAAAGTATAAAGCGTCAAAGTTATAGATGCAAGGCTCGAACAGAACCCTATCGAGATGAACAAGGAAAAATCGTAGTTGAGACACGCTTCATGCTGAGGGTATGGAAGAACCACTTCTGCAGACTGTAAAACGGCACGTTTTAGCTTTTATCCTGAACGGATCATTCAATATTGGCAACGGCAGCGAAAACTGACAACCACCTGACCTGTGTGAAGTGATGATAGCAATATATAAACTCAGCTGCTGTAAATGACGGTCTTCCCGCTGCGCATTATAAAGCTGGCGAAGATGACTTGGTAAACAACATCCAACAACTCATAAGCCAAATCTGGTCGGAAGAAAGTATGCCTGAAGAAAAAAACTTCAGCATCGTTTGCCCGATCCAAAAAATCGGAGGCCCTCTGAACTGCGCCAACTACGGAGGCGTAAGTCTCCTCCACATCGCCTGTAATATCCTATGTGCCGTAATATGTGAACACCTGAAACCTTTTACCAACAACCTGATCGGCCCTTATCAGTGTGGTTTTAGGCCAGGAAAGTCCACAACCGATCAAAATTTCAAACTTCGGCAGATCCTGGAAAAAATCCAAGAAGTCCAAATCGATACCCACCGTCTATTTATCGATTTAAAAGCCGCATACGACAGCATCTATAGAGACAGCATCTCGCTGCTCAATCAGGGTCGGAAACGACCTCACCGATACCAAAAAAGAATTTTGGCGAGGCGTGACATGTGACTTCTTCAATTTAATTGTTGAGAGGATTGTGCAAAACTCACGAGCCAACACCAGAGGCACAATTTTCCAAAAATCTGTACAACTACTAGTATACGCCGACGATATTGACATCATTGGTGGGACTCAACGTGATGTCATAGCACGTTTGCTAGTATAGAGAAGGAAGCGGAAAAAATGGTTTAGCAGTAAATGAGGGCAAGACGAAGTGTATGCTGTCCACACGAAAGGACACAAAACATCGACGAATTGGACAGAACGTCGCCATTGACAGATATAACTTTGAGGTAGTACGACACTTTGTCTATATCGGCTCCGCTATAAACTCTGACAACAACATCTCGTCAGAAATTAAACGAAGAATTACTCTTGCCAACCGCTGTTTCTTCGGGCTAAGAAGGCAATTCAGTAGTAAAGCCCTCACTCGAACTACTAAGGAGATCCTATATAAGACCCTGATCATCCCAGTCCTGCTCTACGGCGCTGAAGCATGGATCGTCTCAAAATCATTGGTTGAATTGAGAGGATAATTCTTCGAAAAATGTTCGGTCCCGTTTGCGTAGACGGGCTATGGAGGCGAAGATTCAACCAAGAACTATACGAGCTGTACAGCTGTCAAAAAACTACGCATTGGATGTTTCAGATGGCTAGGACATGTAGAACGAATGGACACCAATACTCCGGCCAGACGTCGGACGCAGTAGAGGAAGACCTCGCATTAAGTGGCACTTGGAGTGCGCAACTATAGTCATTTAGCTAAGGACCGGTTGAGGTCGGTTGGTTGATGCCCATGTTCATTCCGGACTGTAGCGACACTTAAGTTAGTAAGTAAGTCATGTTCTAGATAGCGTCTAGTAAACGTTTTGAAAGAAACCTTATAACAAAAATCAGGTTGAATAGCCTAAAGTGTTAACCAAACATCGCACTTTCTCCACCCACCTTTCTGATGTAAGTAAACGTCTCATAACATCCTTTCACATAAAAGAGATATTTACTTAGGATTAAATTGTTAATTAACACCACACTTAAAACAGTAATACCCTTGTTTTCCAGAGATAACATAAAGACTAAAATCAAAAGGAATACACACATCCCTAAATAAATATTTGACTTCAGAATGAGGTATTCAAGTTTATCCATCCCATCGTCATCATCCTATTCATAGAAAAGGATCACCCCACCACCCAAAGCAAATCGTTACAATTGGGAAATATTTTAATCCAATTTATGATCTCAAGGCGTGTGTTTGTTATTGAGCAGCATTTTTGTTTCAGCAAATACATCAGATACACAGAAGCTCTTTCGACACAATATTCTCTAATGAAGTCTGAAATATTTGAGAGCTCCTTTCAAATTGGATTTCCGAAACCTTTTACTGCCAAAAGTCCGTATTTTACGGAATTGATGCAATTACAGTTTACCCCCTGCATTATAGGAATTTTCATTAAAGAAACATCTACTTGGTCTTCAGCCTTACAAATCACACAAACTTATTCCACTCGTTACTACGAAAGACACTCTGGCATGTTGACCCGAAACATTTAACCAGTCTTTCTGAACACCATCATCGAGAGGAAAAGTCCCAGCCCAATCATTACAATACTGCTAGCCAAACAATGTCTGCTATTAAATGCACTTCCCTTTGTGTCCTTTGGCCATCACATCATCTGGCATTTGTGAATATACTTGTCCTTTCTCTTGTACGTTGTACAGCGGAAGGATCCATAAAAAAAAGTGAGAAATAGGATCTGCTATAAAGGACATGGTGAAATTGTTGTCCCCTTATAAAATTTCAATCGAGGGCAAAGCTATTACATAGCCCTGCTGCTTCCGTTATTGTATCTACTGCTCTGTCTTTCCCTCTCTACAAAAAAAAAAGAAAAGACAACAGACATCCTTATGCATATTTCGCTTTGTGAACATTATAATACCCAAGTTTACTTGCCGACATATACAGGCGGCCGGCACGAAAAAGGATGAGAAGCCAAACAATTGCTTCAGCACACACTATTACTACAAGCCGCCCTCACATTGTTGGTGTAGTGTGTTCTCTCTTGCATTGATACAACTAAATATAATGTTTACTGCACACACAGCAGCTGCAACTGAAAAATAAGGAAATACACACAATCTCTCCTTTTCAGAATCAGGATCGATGGTTGTGATACAATATGCTGATGGGATTCAAGTTATCCTTGGTTTCTGCAGGTTCTCTACTGGCACTAACAACTGCTTGGAAAGTCTATTAAACAAGTCGGTTAGTTGTGGCCAACTGGCCGGAGGACGTATTCACAAGTTTATTATGATCCTTGGAGGGGATGGGTTGATCCTTTAATTCTAACGCCAAACTTGTCTATGGTTGTTTATTTAGTGCGACTATAGATGCATATCTTTCCAGTGTCAAACTGTCCTTAATGCGTATAACGGTTTAAAGTTTATATACTTAACACGTCGTCGCAGGACTCGTTATCGTTGGAGTAGTCGTAGCGTTTTGGAAAATCGAAACTTTTCCCATAGCCTGATGAGTGGTTAACAATACGGACAACGATGACTATGAAGAAGTCAATAGAGGATTCTCTCATCTACTTCGAGTGTAAAATTCGCCTGAAGGAGTGTACCAATGGGAGGTTATTTCGAATTAAGTAGAGATTGTCTAGGTCGTCCTTTTTACAGAACAGCCATTTCCTTCGTGTGCTTGAGAGGTGGGTGTCAAGGATCCACCCGATTCGGAACTTTATTAGCAACTTTAATTAACGCTTCCAGCACATCGCCAATCAGTAATATTATGTGATGGGTTCAAAGGATATCCTTAGCTTCGACACGATCCTATATTTTTTCGTCCTCTTTGTTTTTTTTATTTCCTTTATAGTTCTAGCGTAGAATATTCACCGGTCTCTCATGTGCGCTAACTGTGAATGGTGGAAGATGGGGGGAAAAGGCAGCGAAGCATGAAATAATATCCAAAGGATTATAGCTGATGAGGTTTAAGGTGGATTTACTTGTCGATTCTGTTGTTTGTGTTTGACTTGCGATTAGGTTGTGTTTGTAGTATGTGTGGGGTAGTGTGATACTGATAATGAGTTTGTTATTAATACGTGACTGCTAATGTATACGCGTACGTATTTTATTCTTATGAAAAGGATATCCGTCAATTCTCTTGGGGGTCTGATAGGATGAATGGTTAATTTGTGCCTACGAAGTAAGCTGTTGCAGTTATGAAATACGAAATTATTGTGATGGTTTTAAAATATAACAATCGTTGATTGTAATAAGAGGATTACTATTGTCGAAGATGAGGATAAACATAATTGAACGTGTCTGAATGGACACAATGTTGGTTAGGAAATTGACAGCTAATACCTTTTGTATTTCCGTTAAAAAAGTGATGTATTGGACTGTTATTGCAATCCAAAAAAAAAGATATTTTGTTCTTTCTGCACAACATATGCGAACAGATTTATTGTTTGCTTTACAATAAGACTTCTGAATGTTGGCAAATTTTGAAATTTTGGAGGATTACACCGTCGAATAGGTGCTTTCGAAATAGTATTAATTATTTTATCCTACTAATCCAGACCAATTGGGATAGTTAATGGATGAAAACCCAGAAATAATCAGAGTTAACCACTGCAACATTTTTACTCAAAACACGAACATTTTTTTTTCAATACTAATGAAAAGAAGATAAACAAGTCCTATACACGTTTCCATCTGGCTCATACCTACTAACTCCTACGCTTAGCCTCCAAGTGGCGACCATTGGGTGCCTAGTGCCTTGGCCGTGGATTGGGTTTGAACAAAATGATAAAGTTTTAGCAGCAGCAAATGAGAATGTAGGGTATATTCACCTCTTGATTTCCTTCAAATACAAACCAGACCTGGAATGACCGCAAAGAACGATTTAAAAGTTTGCCCTTGAAAACGTACTTAGCTATAGATCTCAGGTGCTAATGAAAACTTTGAATTTTTGTTTATTTGTCCGTTTTTTCATACATATGTCACACGAACATTTCTTTATATTTAATTTGAAAACACGCTCATTTTTTGGGGGCGTTTTTAAGTGCAAACGATTTTAAATCACGTGCCGTAGCCTATGATAAATGTCACAGGAGTGTTGTAGTCCATCCAGACATTTTAAACTAAGATTAATAACAATAAGTGAACATTTAACGAGAAGATAGGATAGAAATAGCGTGTAAAACGATCTGTACAGATGACTTTAGCCTTCTATACAGCAGCGTGGCTCAGAAATATTGCTACACTAAGAAAGTCAAATAACTTTTTTTTCAGTGGAATTAATTTTTCTTTTATTCATACTAAAGCTCATTCAATTTTATTAAATAAAGCTGAAGTAGTTTTAAGAAAAATGGAATGCGACCCGCTGCTCGTTGATGTGCGGCATCTTACCAAAAAGTTGTTCACTACTGCTTGGTAAGTTGAGACAGGAATAGCCGCATTTATTTATCGAAAGGATTGGTTTAGTTCATTCAAATTTGTTGGTTTTGCTTTGTAGACTTCCTGTTTGCAAAAACCCCTCAAGAAAAAGTTCAGTCGACCTGGGGAGCCAACGAAATGTGGAGTTTCTGGATATCAGCTTATTGGGACATTTTCATCGCAATTCTGTCATAACAGGCCGGCCTATGTGAAGGTTTGCACCATCTTGCTGAAACCACACAGAGTTGAAAGAAATTCTCATTCCGCCTAATTTTGGATAGAAAAACTCTCTCAACGTGCTTAAGTAACGGACTCCAGTAACCGTAACGGTGTGACCGTTTTCTTCGGAGAAGTAGGGCCCGACAATGCAGCGTGATGAAATCATTGGAAGCATTCCATATTCGACAATTTGTCTGTTTAAATAGAAATGGGCCTCGTCAGACATAAAAAGGCTGTTGAACATGATTCCGTCCTCTTCCACCATATTAAGCATCTTCTGGCAAAATGTCAAGAAATTCGGCAAATCTGCTGCGTTAGCCATTTGAATTTTATATGGAAAAAAGTCCAAATCATTGTGCATAATTGACTGCAATGACTGTCTGCTTATACCCAGTTGAGCAGATAAGCTTTTTGTCGAAACTCTTGGATTGTATGGCAGCAGCAGCGATTGTTTTCTGCGTCCGAACTGAAGGCCTTTCGACTGTCCTATGCTCAGAAAAATCGTTAACAAGTCTCATTATGGTCCATTTGCTCGGAGGATTGTCGCCAAACGTGCTCCTATAATCTCTTTAAACCGAAACTATGGAGTCCAGTGTGTGATAGCGGCGGAAAATCCAAATTTTTGTTTCAGTGTCCCAGTCATCCATTTTTTTTAAATCAATCTGCAAAATAAAATAAGTAAATCAGATTCATTAAATAGAAAAAAGTTAGTAATTTTTTTTTGGTAGCGGCTTTCATCAGTCACCCTGTATGTTAAACCTTTGTTTCATAAATATATAGATTTTAGCCACGCGAACTTTTTATGGACGTTAAATTTAAAAAAAAATCGGTTTTTACCAAAAATCCCTTAAGCCAATAGGATAAGATTAAACCTTCCGTAAACTTTGAGCTTTGATGAACAAATTTGGTACATGATTTCTTTGATCATGCATCCACGTATAGTATTTAATTTTTTTAAAATTCAAAACAATGTAAATTTTTGTCAAATCATGACGAATTTTGAAAAAAGTGTCTTTATACGATATTTAGGCCTATATATGTATGCAATCTTTAGTCACCTCCTATTTTTTAGAAATTTTTCTGCAGAAGAAGAAGACAAAAATTTCAAACAAAGTAAATACTTAGAAAATACTGTTTATACGCTATCCCATAGGGGTATATTCGTTTTGATACACAGTTTGTAACATAGAGAAATAATTTAGCTAAATATACCTCAAAGTAAAGGGTGTTTTTTTTTTAGAGGTAAAGAACTTCGAATTGAAATAAAACACAAGAAAGTCGTTTTAATGTCCACCAAATTTGGCTTTATTGGAAGGATAATTTTTTAACTTTTAGAAAAACGTTATTTTTGCCCAAATAGTAGTGCACTTTGAAAAAGTGTTTGAACAACATTTAACATTTTGAGGGCGTTTTTAGTAAAAAAAAACATTTTCGGCAAGATTTTAAGATTTTCGAAAAACGTTTGATGCAAAATAATTGGGTGTGATTAGTATTTCGTCCATATATCATTCAAACACACGCCCATTTTTTGGAGGCGTTTTCCTACAAAAACCATTTGTATACCTTACCCCATACTGAGGGAGAAAAACGTTTTTTTTTGTCGAACCATACAAGCATTTGATAAACTGTCTCAACAATATGTTGCGACAATGTCAATTTTATGCCATAATTATTGCCATAAAGCCCAAATTTTAGGGATATTTATTTTAAGGATGGGATGGGATAGGGTATAAAAAGATCCACACAGTGAAGCTGAAGCTGAAGATTTTAAAGCAAGCTGAAATGTTGGGAGTGTTTATTTCAACTACGGGATAGTTTTGACGCGTTTTTGGTAATTTTGAGTATCCTTAGATGAAGTTTTAAGAATCATAGAGAATAAGCAGATTAAAAAAGGAAATCTCTAATGAAATTCCCAATTTAAAGCTATCGTTAGCTCTGACATTTGTTTACAATTTATTTACAAATAAAAAAAACGATTCCAGTCTTCTCATTTGGAGAATTAATTTTTCGAATAAAAAATAATACCGACACAGAAACAGACATTTATAACATTGCATTTCAGCTTTTAAAAAATGGGTCCTAAAGTCAAAACCCACTCATTTTCCGGATGTATATATTTGGCTCTTCTATTTATTCTCCTCATTTTAGAGAGGGAGATAGAGAGCGGGCCATAGAAACCCCTACCCCATTATGAAACAAAAACAGATAAATGTTTCGCAGCCTTTAAACCCCTTACAAGTCGACTGCAAAGCAATTAAAATTTCCAAGTATTAATTTTCACCAGTCGTCTTTTCACTGTGCATATGCCCAGAAGAAGAGTTCTCCCTCATCCATGGCGCGTTTTGCAATCTCTGCGTCTCTTCCGTTGGCACAGCAGCCATTGCCGTCATTGTGGAAAAACCATATTTCTCATTAGGAAAACGAATGGGCATGTGGACTCAGCGGTGCAAAAACTACGGACGGACGGAAAAAGGAAGCACGAAATGGAAAAAGAAAACATCATGATACATCCACTTGCCCTCGGGATTTTTTCTCCCTTTTTTTTTTTTGAGATGACTCCTGCCGCATTTACATTGCCATCATGATGAGATTCGTCCGAACGGGGTGTATTCAAGATAGAATCACTGTGCAGAATGCATGCAAAAAAAAAAAAACGAAATGGAGGCAAAGAAAAAAAGCAAGAAATAGAAAAACACGGAACACAGGGCAAACCTCAAAAATCTCTTAAATTTTTCAAATGTTTTCAAGTGGTAAATGGTATGCAGAGGCATGAAGCTGCTCCAATAACGCCACCCAACCTCAACATCCAAATTACGAACGAGCATAGATATCTTGAATGCAATGGCGTATACTCGGAAGAAGGGGTTAGCTCCTGTCGAAAGAAGAGGGTAGTAGGCAAATGGTGTGTCCACAAAAACGATGTGACCTGCCAACTGTGTGAGGATTTTTCTTTCTCCGTTTTTTTTTATTTTTTTATTATTTACTCTTTTACCCTCGGTCTTGTCTCTTCAGCTGATACTGGAAAGTAGACCAAAGGTCAAAAAGTCACAATGGCTTGCTGCTGCTGGCACAATAGCAAAGCTCTGGCAGCACAACCAGGCACCCCCATTGCCGGTTGTTAGCTCTTTGGCTTCGTCCAACCCCTGCGGGCTTAATATAATGTAATGGTTTGTAGTTGGAATTGGGCGACGACGAGGATGATGAGTAGCGCCGAGAGACGTGCGGGATGGTGTTCCCGTGTATAGGTAGGGGTGCTGGGTTGGAAGTGACGGTATTCAACATCAAGTTGGATGCGGCTAAAGGCGTACATGCACACATACCCATTTTTTTTTTTGCATGACAGAAACTTAAAAGTAGAGATTTTACGACAGCGCAGAGGGGGTGTAGTTTTATGATTCGGCCACCCACCGCCTGACGGCTCAAACAAAAATGCAAAGAGAGGCTGTGTAGCGCAAAATGCGGTTAAACTGGGATTTCAGTGTCATTAAGGTGAAAAAGGCCGGCAGCTGAGGATAGGGGAACGAAATTTAAGACTTAACTTAACTGGACAGCCCCATTGTTTCGGTTTGAATACAAAGCGACGATCTTTTGTCATACCGCCTGCGGTGCAAACGACAATGGTGATGGTAGTTGGATGTTAAATATGGATCCGCGTAATTTGTTTGAATATTTAATGCGAAGTTTAACCAATTTTTATGGTAATTTAAGATCCGTTTTTATGTGTGCTTTTGGGTTATCGAGCGGTGTGGTGAAGAGACGTAAGGATTACGGTGGATGTACGAAGTTACCTGCTCGCAGCTGTAAGGCTATAAATATTATATGGGATGGTGTGGGCTATTTGGAAAGCATGACATTTTTCTTTTAAAGATATTGGTTATGTGGAGGCATAATCATTTTTGGAATTTCAAGCGGGTCTCCAGTTTACTACTCTGATCATCCGCCAATAACTAACGAGTGAGTCATTTAAATATAAAAAAAAATATATCGGTTAATATATAACTCTTACACAAAATAACCGTTCATTGCATTTTTATGAGTGAGAAATAAAGACTTTGGCCTATACAAAGCTTGAAAGAAAGAATTCTACTTACCTACTTGAGTGGCGCTACAGTCCGAATTGAACCTGTTTCACAGTTTATAAATGCTTGTGCCTCTGGTATTGGCTCAGGAGTTTCGCCCAATCCTCTCAAGACTTATATTAAAGAAATCGCATGAGACTGCACCGACTCGCCAAAATCCTTTCTTGGTAGTGAATGTGTCGGTGAGGTCGTCATCCTGTACAGACGGGCGAGTTTGGGCGGTATACAAAAACTAGACATAGCTCTGCAAAGTTCGACTCTATCGATTTGGACGTCTTGGGTGTTTTCCAGGATTTGCCAAAGTTGAAAGATTTTATCAGTAGTGGACTGCCATAGCCTAAGACAAAACTGAAAAGTCCGATGAGGTTGTTGGTAAACAGTTTCAGGCGTTCACTTCAGGATCAGTTCCATTCTTCAGGCGTACTTTTATCCGACCAGATTTGGTTGGTGGATGTTACTTATCAATTCATTCACGCCGACTTCATAAAGCTCAGCAGGAAAAATGGTTTTCCAGGCAGCTTTTTTAAACTTGAGTTTAGATATTGAAATCCTCACTGCATTCAAGTCGGGTGATTAGCAGTTTTCGCTCTTGTTGCCAATATTGAATGGTTCGTTCTGCCTGACAGCGGAATCTTGTTTGTCATCGCCGTTTAACAGTCTGCATAAGTGGTTCTTCCATATCCTCATCATGTAGTATGCCTCAACTACGATATTTCCTTGTTCATCTCGACAGGATTCTGTTCCAGCCATGTATCCTTGGCTTTGACGTTTTGCACTTTGGTAAAACTTGAGAACATCGTTCCTGGGGTGGTACCTCTCTATATCCTCGATCGCGCACTTTTTGTCCTCTTTTTCTTCTTTCTGAAAAGCCAGTGTTCTTTCCTTCTTCTTTGCCTATAGAGCTCAACGGCGAGAGCTGCGTTGATCGCCTGCAGCTTAGTCTTGTACGCTTCTTTCTTGGCTGCGAGCAACTGCCTGATTCCTCATCAACCCACGGGTTTCTTGGTAGTGGGAGTTAAAAACCTATCACATCACTTGCGCCCCCTTGCCTTGTTGATATCGTTTCCATTGTTCTTCTACATAAGATGCTGGTGGTATGGTGTTAATCGAGAGGTTAAGGGATACGCGAAGGTCTTGGTGGCATCTCGCGATTGCAGACTTTCTACGTTAAATGTTTTCACAGTATTTTAGGATTTTTGTGGCGTGGTGGATATCCGCATTTTAACCTTGGCTGCAACAAGGTAGTGTCCGAGTCGATGTTAGCTCCTCGCAATGTTCGGACATCCAAAATACTGGATGCGAGTCTCATGTCTATCGCAATATGATCAATTTGGTTGACGGTTTTTTGATCTGGAGACCGCCATGTCCCCTTATGGATATCGAGGTGAGGAAATCGTGTGCTGGCTATAGTGGAATCCCGTTCCGTAATGAAGTCAACTAGCCTAAGTCCGTTACTAGACGTGTTGTCGTGTATTCTATGTTTTCCGACAATACTGCTAAAGATGTCTTCTCTTCCTACCTTTGCATTAAAATCTCCCAGAACGATTTTAACATCGTACTTCAGTAGTCGCTCATAGGTTTTGCCAAGGAGCTCGCAGAAGCAATGCTTTGCTATATCATCTTTTTCCTCCGTTGGGGCGTGGGCGCATATAAGTCTTATGTTGGCGAGTTTGGCCTTGATTCGGAATGTTATTATGCGTTCGCTAATGCCTTGGAAACATAAGACTTTTTGCCTAAGTGTGGCACTTATAACAAATCCGCACCCGAATAGTCGCTGTTTATGCTCACTATAACACGGTCCGTAGCAGATGTCACAATTTCTCATCCTCTTTTTGCTCGGCCCATCCTATCGTATTTTCTGGATGGCAGTAATATCTACTTTATAGTAGTTTAGGGCTTCCGCTAGTTGTTCGCTTGGAGAGTCATGTTGGTTGATGACCAGGTTCATTCCGGACTGTAGCGCCACTTAAGTAAATAAGTAAGTAATTCAATTGAGAGAAACATTATATGAGGATATGCTGACTCTTTCAATAGAGTTGGTTTTTGTTCTCTTTAAAAACAGTTCAACTTTAAATATTCCCCCAGAAATATCCCTGAACATGGCTGACATCGTTATTTGATTTTCATTTCTACTACTGATACCTTCAGATCAAAATGTTCACACCTACCCCCTGGTGGTATTTAATAGCCCCATCGATTGGCCTACAACAAACGCAATCCGCTATAAATACCAATCGACATATGCAAGAGAGACCGTTTATCGCACTTTGGCAAAACTAGCCCCGACCCGTTTACAATTCTATCAATTTTAGCTCTGCCTTGTAGTGCTCCGCTATTCCCCTTCTGTCTAACTATATCTTCAATTACCTCAAATTGCAATATTTTGCAAACTTAATTAATTTCAGTTCCAGCATTTGCTCCAAGCACACATCCCACACCCCATCGACATGTGAGAAACAGCCTTTTCGAATCTGACACTAGTCCGCATCTATCTATATGTATCAATGTAAGTGCGGCGTAAATGGCTGCCCACAAAACGCAGTTGTACATCGCACAACATCATATTCATTGCAATTACTGCAGCGCCCCTAATATGGCGGCGAACACAGCATCCGGCTAAATTCTGCGAAAACTTCAAAATTTAACGGCAATTATTGCCAAAAAAAGATTTGTTTACAGCCAACACACAGCCGCATGCTCCGCTTTGGGGGCATAACAACAGTTCGCTGTGGTAACGGATATAATTTCGAAACGTTGCAGGATAACATTTTGGGTGTAAGCTCTTAGTAATAATAGTGGCAGCGACATCATTACTGCACACAAGGGTGGTGTTTGGCTGCATTTTCAATTGATCCTAATAGGGGTGCTGTTGGTTTTTGAGCGAACATCAGAATTGGTGAAAACCATACCGCCAGACCCAAAGAGGATTTGAGGATGTGCCTGCAAAATATTTTGTGTGTAAATAAAAAAATGTTTTTATTAGAGGATTTGCCAAAATTAGTGTATATATATATATTATTGTAACTGTGGGCATTTATTAAAGTTTAAACAAAAGTGTTGTGGTTAATCTGAACATTGCTATTATTCTTGGGGAAACATTTATTGGAAGCATAAAACTTTGTTGATCCAAATGGAAATGGAAACGGATGTTAACGCATCATTTTTTTTAAAAATATATTTACATAATGTACGGTCAAAATATCGATATCATCCGGTAAAAATGTACTAAGCGACAAATTTTTCAGGAAAATACTTTTTGACTTGCTTTTGTAATTTATGCATGCTCCACATTTTGGTCTTGATTTGAGGTTTCTATCATTTATACAAAATAAACTATGGAAAAACACAATTTACAGTACACTACAAAATACACAAATAATTACCTGCATAGGAAGTTTTTTTTTGTCTCCTATAAAATTTTGAAAATTTCGCTCAATGCATTTTTCCAGGAAGATATCGATACATGTTTCCATATAATTTGACATTGACTGCTCTATTCCACTGTCAATCAGTATCATATCTCCGCAGAATAAAAGGAATCGGTTTTCAGTTTTTGGAAAGAACTTAATTCGGATGCAATGTCAGCTTATATAATAGGAGTTTTGCCTAAAAAGAGGATGTGGAACTGTGACATCTACTACGGACCGTGTTATAGTAAGCAGAAACATCGACTATTCGTTTGCGGATTTGCAGGTGA
This sequence comes from Rhingia rostrata, assembly GCA_949824845.1. Classification (NCBI taxonomy): domain Eukaryota; kingdom Metazoa; phylum Arthropoda; class Insecta; order Diptera; family Syrphidae; genus Rhingia; species Rhingia rostrata. The sequence goes on along the minus strand of OX463755.1, from coordinate 15,342,096 downwards.
CCATGGCTCAGAGGAATGCGTAGTTGACTCCTAAGCCAAACGCTGCGGGTTCAAGCCCCAGCTTCGGCAGCATTTGTTTTCTACGAAAATTGCCAGCTTATCTGAGGCCACCTGTGCGATAATGTGAGACAATATAAATCTATGTCTCCTCCTCTGTGCCACGTAGGTTTATGTTATATGTCTTTCCTTCTATGTGTCTATCTGTCTCTATCTGTTGTATTAATGTCTTGATCTGTCCCAGCCGATGGCCTCAGTCGCCAGTGCTGTTATGTGTCTGTAGTTCGATGCATTCATGTGCGAATTACTGTGATGTCAATGTCAATGTCAATCGTTTGCGGATTTGTTACAAGTGCCAGACTTAGGCAAGAAGTCTTATGTTTCCCAGACATTAGCGAACGCATTGTAACAATCCGCATCAATGCCAAATTCTCCAACATAAACCATACATGCGCTCACGGCCCAACGGAGGAAAAAGATGTTATAGCTAAGGATTGCTTCTACGAGCTCCTTGAGAAAACCTATGAGCGACTACCGAAGTAAGATGTTAAAATCGTGCTGGGAGATTTTAACGCAAAGGTAGGAAGGGAAGACATCTTTAGCAGTATTGTCGGAAAACAAAGCCTATATGGCAACACGTCTAATAAGGGATTTAGGGTAATTGACTTCGTTACGGAATGAAATGCCACTATAGCCAGATCGATATCCATAAGGGAACATGGAGGTCTCCAGATCAACGAACGGTCAACCAAATTGATCACATTGCGAATGACAAGAGGCACGCATCCAGTATTTTATATGTCCGAACATTCCGAGGAGCTAACGTCGACTAAGACAAATACCTTGTTGCAGCCAAGGTAAGAATGCGGATATCCGTCACGCCACAAGAATCCACAAGCACTGTGAAAAAAATTAATGTCGAAAGACTGCAATCGCAAGAGACCTTCAAGACCTTCGCGCAACGCGGTTCTTTTAAACTCTCGATTAACACCATTCCACCAGATCAACCTCAACTGATATGCTACCAGCAAGAAACCCCTGGTTTGATAAGGAATTCCGACAGATGTGGGGATAGAAATATCAAAGCTCAAGCTTAATAAGACTGCCGGAAATGACGGTCTTCCCGCTGAGCTTTATAAAGCCGGCGGAAATGACTTGGTAAGTAACATTCACCAACTCATAAGCCAAATATGATCGGAAGAAGATATGCCTGAAGATTGAAACCTCAGCATCGTTTGCCCGTTCCACGGAAAAAAAGAGGAGACACTCTAAACGTCGCCGACTACAGGGGCATAAGTCTCCCCAACATCCTATCTGCCGTAATATGTGAACACCTGAAACCGCTTACCAACAACCTTATCAGTATGGTTTTAGGCTAGGAAAGTTCACAACAGATCCAGTTTTCACACTTCGGCAGATCCTGTAAAGAATCCAAGAAGTCCAAATCGATACTCACCACCTTTTCATAGGTTTCAAAGCCGCATATAACAGCATTTATAGAGACGAACTATACAGAGCCATGTCTAGTTTTTGTATACCGCCCAAGCTCGTCCGTTTGTAAAGGATGACGATGGAGAATTCTCGCTGCCCCATCATGGAACACGAAAGGACACACAACATCGACGAACTTAACAGAACGTCACTATTGACAGATATAACTTTGAGGTAGTACGGGACTTTGTCTATCTCGGCTCCGCTATTAACTGTGACAACAACATCTCTTCAGAAATTAAAACGAAGAATTACTCTTGCAACCACTGTTTCTTCGGGCTAAGAAGGCAATTCAGTAGTTAAGCCCTATTCTATCGTTCTATTTTGATCACAAAGATAAAAATGCTTTGCCATCTGTTTTGCGCCATCTTGAGCAGACAAGTTTTAGACTAAATATTTTCGCAAGCCATTTTTTCGTGTCAATTTTTTTAAACAGAAAAAGGGTTGCGCTTAATATTTACATACGAAATTTCTCCGGACAAACATTTTTCCGGCACTTTATTTGAATAAAAAGGTATACTTCATCGGCCATAATGGGCCGACCAATCGTCTAATTATATGGAGACAATATTTTTTTTCCTGAATACCAACCAATTGATGGGATCATCGGCTGGTCTATGAAGATGAACAACTGTGCAGAAGGTCTGGTTTTACCTGCCAGCCAAAGCAAAACCTAAATGCTAATCTGATATCAGTTGATTCGACCTTAACCTAAAACTATCGCCATCGTGGAAGAAGTACGCTCGCACATATGAATTGCGGTTTTTCGATCTCTCTAATGGTGAAGTGAAGTACTTTTAATATCAATCTGTTCAATCTTCAACGCAACGCCCATTACGAGCACTTTAATTTTGTTATCCTACGAAAAGGATCTTCCGGTTTGTGCTTCGTATTAACACATCGGTTCATAAACCAAGCACCCTTGTAAAGCTATAAAATCCTATCACAATTTAACACCAAGATCTTCCAAACTATCTCGAACTGGGTTAAAAAACATTCCTGGAATCATTTTCGGAAAATATAAAAGTCTCCCATAAAACTTAACCAAATCTTCTCCGCCATTAATTTATCTAAAACAACTTTCAAGTATCTTCAAATAAAATGCATCTCTACATCCCGTAAGTTTGCTCCTATCCGATATGCCATTCAAGTTGTAGATAAAAAGCCAACAGAAGGCCAGCACCACTACCACCAACAGCACCCAACTCATCCAAGGAGGTTGGGTTTGTTTTGACAAAGTTATTCGAGAGTGCAGTGCAATATTGACTCAAGTGCATTCCATTTGAAAATTCACCGTTTATCGTTTTATCAGTTATTTTATTCATTCGTCTACGCTGGCGAGGATAAATTGGAATTCCACAGATTGTAAGTTAGACTGAACAACGTCCTAGAGTAATGATATAATACTCCATGTTCCAGCAGTCTGTGTGCGCTCCTATTCCTTCTGTTGTACATTCCTTACCCTCACTATTGCGGCTTTTGAATGGGTACAAGTGCTTCTTGGTATTCGCTTTGCGATGCTCTGCCACACTGCCACCCCTGGTGGAATTTTTCGGGGGTAGATTCATCAAGCGGCGCAATGTTGGCTCCAACCGCTCCCATCATGGATGTCTTGAGCTATGACGGTTGCGGTTTTCTGTTTGCGAAGACAGTAAGAAAGAAAGAGAGAGAGAGATGATGAACGGGAGGCAACATCGGCAAAGGACCATTCTATCTTTGTGTTTCAGAAATGAAATGTGTGTGCGCTCCTGTGCTCGCGAAGCTGAGCAGGGGGGTGGATACTTTATCTGTGTGTGCACAACGAGCAGGCAGGAAGAGAATTTGAGCAAATTTCAAATTAATTAACTACTTGAATTTGGTTTCAGTATAATTAATCTCCAGTGGAAGCGGAAATGTGTGGCTAGACTAGTGGCTGAGGTTACTCCATTGCATGGGGGTGGATAACAAAAATCATGACGTGTATATGGTTGGCTGGGATGAAAGCTTTGGGGCATTCCGTTGATTGATTTTGACATTTGTATCTGCAAGTGAATGTGATGCCCAAAGTTTTGCTATGTGAAGGAGGTGTAAGTAAATGTTAACATTCATTTCGATGGTAATACAAATAAAAAGGATTCTAATGTGGACCCAAATGAGGGATAACGTAATTTATGACTAACGTGGACACCTAGAATTTATTTCTCTTATTTGATGGTGGGCCTCCCTACAACTTGTACCAATGTAATGTAACCTGCACTGGGACAAATAAAAGTTTTGGTTAAGCATCCCAATGCAAGACACATTACATTGGTACAAGTTTGAAAACAATGTGTAGGGCACGAACTTCATCCTTGCAAAGGACCGCGTACATCTAAAACATATTGTGTTCAAAAGTCAAGAGTTCCAAGATCTCCGCAGAGGATTCTGTCCACCCTCCATTTGACCTTCTCAGAAAAGAATGGTTGGAGTGTTCCTTAGACAGAATTTAGCTTAGCCTAGTTGAGTTATTGAGGGTTTCAATAGATTGGCTTAATCTTAAAAAGGCTGGTGAAAATGACGGCCTTCCTGTAGAGCTATGCAAAGTCGTTGGGGAAGAAGAAAGAAGACCCTATGAACTTTTCCATATTGCATAGAGGGACGGAAACCTGGCCTGAAATCATTTACCAACAACTGCGTAGTCTTAGGTAAGGTTCGGTTGGTGTATTGATGATGTAGGCGGTAAGCATCTCCCCTTATCATACTCAGGTCAATGTAGACCCATTGTGATGTCCGTGTGTGGTTGGTTCCTTTAGTTATCATATTACCGTCCATTGTTATTAGTCGCTTGCCCGACATCTGGATGTTGTTGCAAACCTGAAAAGATTAGGGAGAAGGATGTCAGATAGATTCGTAAGGTCATGGAAAAAGGCCTGGGGACTGGGCAGTGGCACATTAAGTGGAGGGTATCTTCTTTTATCTCTTCATCACCGCAGCCTCTACAAAGGTCATCATATATAAGATTCATTTTCAATTTGTGGCTTTTAAGTGGGTTATGTCCAGTTAGAATCCCTACAAGTGTCGAAACAGATTTCCTGTATCTTCGAGGTAGTTTGCGGGTTCTGGCCTTGTCATACTCAGGCCACATGCTTTTGGATATTTCACAGCTGGGGAGGGAGTTCGCTTGTTTTTGGTAATATTCAGTGTCTTCTGTCCCACCAATTTTTTTAGGTCACATAGTGTCGGTTTGACAGACAGACTATTGCCTGATCAATGCTGGAGGCAGATACTTTTCTCGCCAGTTAATCAGTTATTTCGTTGACCTCTATGCCTCTGTGTCCGGGGACCCAGCAGAGCTTTGCATTGTGTTGGACGCCATGAAGCTTTAGCTCTTCACGACAACGCTTCACAAGCTAAGATTTTATTTCGACAGGAGAGATTGATTCTATTGCAGCCTGTCTATCAATCAAGATGGTGATATCATCTGGTTGTATCGTCAGCATTGGGGTAATCTAGGCTGCCTCTGCTGCTGCCATAATCTCAGCCTGGAACACACTGCTGTGCTCAGGGAGACGAAAATTGCTGTTTGATTTTAATGTTGCTGTGTAGTCTAAGGTCGGAAGATCCTGGGAACAACCAAAAAGGTCCAAATTTATTCACTTTAAATCGATATCAAAGCCGCATACGGCAACATTTATAAAGAGGAACTACGTAGAACTATGTTCATTTTTTATATAGCGTCCAAACTCGTTCATTTATGCAGCATGACGATGGAGAATTCTCGCGGACACATTAGAGTCGGCACTGATCAGAGTAACAATTTCGACAACAAGGGAGGATTTCGACAAGGTGACTCGTTATCACCTGATTTATTTAACAGAATTCTTGAGATGATTTTGCAAAACTGCCAAAGCCAACACCAGAGGAATAATCTTTCATAAATCCGTGCAACTACTAGCATCTGCGAGGTATGGGCAAAGTAGGTCGCATTCAACGTTATGTTAGGTCAATTATGCTGACAACACCAAGGAACACACAACATCGACGAATTGGACAAAACCATTGACAATATAAAAGATTGAGGTACCGATTTCAATTGTGTTGACGTCATCTCTTCAGAAATCAAACGAAAAATTGCAAATGCCAAGCGCTGTTACTTTGGGCTAAGAATGCAATAAGTAACAACCCCTAGTGCCCTATTACAAATTATGAAGAACATCTTTTATAACACCTTGATACTTCGACGTTCTTAGCGAACAATTCGTCAGAGAGTGTCCGGTCCTGTGATAATGAGGCTGTGGAGATGAAGATTTAACCAATGGACGCATATATTATGACTCACAGAGTCTTTGGTTCCAAAACTTCATACATAATGGACGAAGTCCTTTCGCCAAGTGTCGCGCACAAGATTGTAAATCGCAACTTGCGACAAAAAACTATGCTAGGACTCATGCTAATTGGAGTGGCGTGATGGTTGAGGCTCAGGTTGATTCCACACTGTAGCGCTAATTATGGAAGTAAGTTCCTGACTTAACTATTTTGTAGTTGGTCAGCTAATTCCAATCTTATAGTGAACACTTAGACAGTCCAGTCCAAAGGAAAAGATAATAAATATGATACCAGTGCAAATATTGGGAAATTTCATATGTAAAATACTTTGTCGAATAGCTAGGTACACTATCCCTACGCGAGGAGAGTGGATGTTGCCTGAGTAGATGTCAGAACTTTACTTTGAACCTCAAGCTTTGTTTATAATAAAATGCCTCCACAGTTTGAATTGCTATCAAAAAAATGTTGGTTCGAACTTTAACAGTATTTGTCAACCCATCCTACCTATCTTACCATAAGCCTTTCTTTTCAATTTTCAAAACCCCACCAAATCTTAATTCAAACTAAAATTAATGACTTCCCTTCTATCTACTTTCAGGTAAGCAGAAAAAGAAACGCCTCCAGACGATTCAGTTCATTAGTGAACCACAGCCTCTGCTCGTAAGTACTTTGTCAAAATTCCTTTCTATTTTCCGAGGTCTTAAAGATTTCAACAATTCACTTAGCGAAAACAATTAACAAACAACTAACGGCACTGGATCTAATGCACATTGTCACAGAAACCGCACTATTTCCCTTCAACGTTGGCAGGGAGGAGAATGTTTAGGGCTCAAGGACTCTCTCCTCACAGCAGTGCAAAACCAAACCAATGACATCGCTGACAGCATCCGATAAGTATGCTTTCAATGAGCCTTCAAATTATTGTCATTCCACTCAATTTGGCACCGAAACTCCATGTATGCGGATGTGACTAATGCATCTTCAATGAGAACAAGGAAGGAGATTGGTTTACCTTGTGCGGTTCTGGTTACTCAAGGACTCATTGCATGCATAGGTCTTAATGCATTAAGCAGATATCTGTGCAAAGAATTGTGTAGCTCGCTGAATAGGTGAGTGTCTGTATGTGGGTGTTTGTACATATGCACTATCTTAGGGGAAGGTCCTTAAACATATACCATTTAATGTAATTGGTGTGCATGTAAAAGCCCGTATACTTACTTACATTAACCCGCAACAATCATTATCATCCAGCTTCAGCTTCATTATCATCTATCAGATGACAGGTGGAATGCCATTTCGGGCTGAAGCTCTCAGTTCGGTGAAGAGCTTCCCGAATCCATTCTGAAGACGGAAAGGTGACGCCAATTCGGTTTTTGCCATTTTCTGTTGACGTCGAATCAGTGCTCCTTAGAATGGAGAATAATTTGAAGGATGCTCTCAGGTTTCCTGCGATGTGTGCTCTTGCCGTTGGAGGTTTTGCAGTGTTGTGCGTCAGTAGGTGGTGGCACTGCCACTGGATCTGAAATGGTAATTGCAGTCAAAGATTAATCTCAATTAAGTGCTTCCTAGAAGTCGGGTGGTTTGTGTTTTTATTTGTAGTCTGATAGCTGATGGTGATGGTTCTTTAAAGAACGGTATACAGACAGAGGTGTTAATTGAGGTAACGTGAGGTTTAAAGTGCTTTTTAGTAATGAAAGGTAATGGTTACACCACAGGAGGAATTTGCAACTTATCAAGGTATAATTCTACTTATTAGCAAATACTAACAAATACTATTTTATTATGCCGATTGCGGTGGTATTTCAAGGACGAATTTTCGGAAGAATGGATTAAACGAGAGGCGAGGTTCTATTGACTTGTGTTATACTTTGTTTCCCCTAAAATGCGGTAAAATGTTGCCCTTTGAGTTTGCCTTGTTTTTATTAGGGCGATATAAGACAAAAATTGCAAATAAAGACCAAAATTACATGTGTTGTCAATTCGCACTAGACACCTGGAGAGACAAAAAATATCTAAATTACTTATGGGCATAGTGGTGCGATGGTTAGTGCGATGAAGCGCCGTGCAGAAGGTCTGGGTTCGATTCCCTGCCGCAGCAACACCAAGTTGTTGAATTGTTGGGACAACGTGCTGTTGCTGCGTTCCATTGGTTTCGCATAATCAAATCTAGTTTATATCAGCATGGATTTTACAATAGTACTTATATTTAAAAAGTACTCACTTCAATAAGAAAATCAATTTTTGAAACCTTTCTAGGTAACTTTTCAAAAGCCCGTCTTCAAATCTTGTTGAACCGGAACAGCCCATACCCTCAAATCTAGCTTGTCCCATAATTTTTGTGCTTGAAGTTATTTATCCTTGCTAAAAAGAAGAGGATTTGTGGAACTTCTCAAGACAGTGTTACTCTAAGAAGTTTTTTAGACTTTCCTCTAAGCGGTGAAGCAGTTAATAAACGCAAGATCTTATAACTTTCGAGAATTGAACCAGGAACCCCGGGTTGAGTAGTCCAACGCACTTTCCACTGTCATGCTATTTTTGTTTTATTTTCAATCAGTCTTTCATATTCGAAGGGCTTTATTCGGCACAGCGTCTACAAATCGTTTACGAAAACTGCCATTTTGTCATGGAATGTATTCCTTGCGTTTAGAGCAACTTATGGTCCAAATACCAAAGAAAGAATTTGCTGTCCTCTGTATTACCAAGCAAACTGTCCGTGGAAAACAATTAGGTGAACGGATGAATTGGCCGCCTAGATAATGTGATATCGCAAGTCTATACATTTTACTTTTATGCTACACAAAGTCTTCTTGGATAGGCAGGTACTGAGGAATATGAGTCCAACATTACACACATCATTGGCCATATCTCTCTCATGTAAGCCAGAGAATTAACTTGTCATCATTCTTTCTGAAAACCCTGGAAAAATTAATTGATATTCATCTTCGCAGTAGCATTGATATAAATCAGCAATCTGAATCCCACCCAACATGCGTACTGCCAAGGGAAAATCTGTAGGAACAGCCCTACACACATAAGTACGAGTAGGGAGTATGCTATGGTTGCATTCCTGGAAATTCAACGTGCTTTTAACAACGCTCGTTCGGGAGCGTTCAACTTAATGCGATGGGTTCCTCTTCTGCGTCCGACGTAGAGGAAGACCTGGCTGGGAACCGAAGACTCTGAGTATTAGTATTAGTATTATTTGCTCTAAATGTCCTAGCCATCTTAAGAATTTGTTCGACAAGAGGTATTTCACTGTACAGCTTGTATAATTCTTGGAAGAATCTTCATCTCTATAGCCCGTCAACGCAAACGGGTCGGAAGATTTTTCAAATAATTTTTCTCTAAAATCGACCATAGATTTCTTCATACACTTTAGCGCCGTAGATAAGTTCGAGTGTGGGCTTTACTGCTGGCTTCTCAGCCCAAAGAAAAAGCAGTTGAGAAAGGTAATTCTTCATTTAATTTCTGACAAGAACTGTAGTACCTTAAAGTTATATCCGTCACTGGTGACGTTCTATCCAAAAGCTGTTGTGTGTCCTTTCGTGTAGACAGCATGTACTTAGTCTTACACTCATTTGCAGTTTAACCAATTTGTGTTGCTTTCTTTCCTATACAAGCAAACGTGTCTATACCATCAGGTTGAGCCCGAATAATAATGTCAATTCGATGTAGGCTTGCACCGATTTATGGAAGATTGTGCCTCTGGTGCTGGCTCGGAGGTTTTGAAAAAATCTTCTCATAAATTAGATTGTAGAAATCACATGAGAGTATATTGCCTTTCCTAAATCCTTTTTTGGTATCGAATGGAGCAGCGAAAACACTCCTCCGTCATCTCGCACAGATGGACGAGTTTGGGCGGCATATCTAAGCAAGACATGGCTCTATATAATTCGATTCTATAAATGCTATCGTAAGTGGCTTTGAAATCGATGAATAGGTGGTGGGTATCGATTTGGACTTCTTGAGTTTTTCCAGGATCTGCGAAAGTGTGAAGATTTAACAGTTGCCAAACAACCACACTGATCGCAGTTAACAACGTCGTCGCTTCGATAAAGCACTATCGAAGCTGTTTCCCCTCCAGCAATATTTCTTGTATGAAGTCTTATTGAAATAAATTTGGCGAACTTTTAGAAAGCTATTAATTTCTATAAAACTTCTTTAAATACTTCTAATACTGAAAACAATTTGTTTGCCTATAAAAGGCCTTACAGAAGCAAATTATAAGCTTCTCAAAAGGACCAGTAAATACAACCAAAGAGTATATACCTACATAGAACATAAATGCAACGAACATTTTCTATGTGGGATATTAATATTGCTAACCCAGTGTTCACATTGCTAGCCCAGCATCAAACAACCGCTTAGTCGACGCATTCGAGCGATTAAATTTCTCCTTCGCACTTACCGCCCTCGTCTGAAATGGTTACAAAATGTTTTGCTGTGATGCGTACTCTATGTACAAGGTGGCGCAAAAATAACCTTCCGATGTTTTTTTGGCTTTAATTTAAATAAAAAAATGAAAAACTTTGATTCTTCTTGTGGATTATTTTTATTTGGTCTTTTTTTTTTTTTTAATCAAGTCGAGAATATGATGTCATGTAAATGGCCGCCGCCACAGTTGATTGTCATTTGAGCCCTTTTTTTGGCATTTTCCATCACTTTGGCCAAAACTTCCGGCGACAGGTCCTCACATTCTTGACGCATATTGTCTTTAAGAGCTGCAAGAGTCTGAGGCTTGTTGACATAAGCCCGCGACTTCAAAAAGCCCCACAAAAAAAAGTCTGGAGCGGTCAAATCAGGCGATCTTGCTGGCCAGTGCAAATCGCCAAAACGGGAGATTAGGCGCCCGGGAAATGCATCCTTCGGCATATCGGTTGTGGCACGTGCAGTGTGTGCCGTTGCACCGTCCTGTTGGAACCACATGTTTTCCAATCCCAATTCATCAAGTTGCGGCAAAAAGAACTCGTTGATCATTGCTCTGTAGCGCTCACCATTTACAGTAACCGGTTTGGCCCGCGACGTCTTCGAAGAAAAAAGGTCCGATGACTCCTCCAGCAAAAACAGCACACCATACTGTGACTTTGAGCGGGTGTAATAGCTCTTCGTGGGTAACACGCGGATTTTCAGTGCCCCAGAAGCGTAAATTTTGCTTATTTACGTACCCGCTAAGATGGAAATGGGCCTCATCACTCATGATTATTTTTGATGAAAAATCATCTTCCTCTTGGTGGTGATTAAGGATGGCTTGAGCGTATGTTAGACGCGATTGGCGGTCAGCAGCTTATCGGATTGTCAGTTTAGCTACAAATGCATTTCTTGTATCTACCTTATGACTGCGTGCATTCTCTGGAATCGGTTGTTAGCTTGGCAACAAAATAATTTCTCCTTTCCTTATCATTCCCTCTCGAATTGAACTAGCATGAACATATGTGGACATACACGGGTACATGGTTTGAGCAAGAATTTTAAAAACCCCTACGCTTTAATATCTTATGATCCAAACGTATTTCAAACCTCAAAGCCAAGATTAAAGGCCAGATTTATGTGCCTAACCACTCATAAGTAAACAAACCCAACACCTATCATATCCAACCCGCATATCTCTAAAGTATCCTTCCCAATCTAGGTTACCAATATACATATCAGCTACAATCGGCATGACATCTCTTTCTTCGCTCAAAACCTCTCATCATCACGGATACCTGGATACCAACCTCCTGTGTTCACAAAACTTTACTATAACCTCGTAAAGTGCCGGGGCACCCATAACTTCTTATACTTTCTCAGTTCAACACGCGGACGCATAATGTGCCCACCTGATAATCACAATCGGATTGTCGTCGGGGCCTCTCCCATAAGAAAGCCACAGCGCTTGTGGACTTGTATTCCTGATCTATTTGGACTATGATTTCGAATATTTCGGTTCTTCCTACTTTGGTCCGAGGAGCATAACATACCCATAAGGCTGAATCGCATATGCATACAGAGCATGCGTATACACAATAGCAGATGTGCATTGCACTCACTTGGACTGGAAACAAATTGCATCCGAATGTTGGAAACAAATTGCATCCGAATGTTGTATGGAAACATCTTCAAATCCTATACCAAAATTCGCTGTAAAGACCGTCGACTGATACCCATTTGGGTGGCACGTCGTCTGGTCGATGTCGACGGCGCTTCCATGACATCTTCGGCTATAGCAGAACGGCTACTCCGGGGTCTGCCACGCCTGGCAGCATCTCGTGCTAGTCTCTTCGAGGCGAGCGGCTAAACGTCGCAGTGTTTCACCAGTAGGCGTTGTACGGCTAGGACGAAATTCACGTTGTGCCAAAGTCACCGACCGATTATTGCCCAAATAAATAGTCACCAATATTCCGCGTTCTGGAGCAGTGTAGCGTAACATTGTTTATTTACGTGTATTTCGCATGTGTTTACTACACAAATGTCAAAACAGAACTGACATTAGGGGCCAATCGCAAAATTATAGCATTTTTTGATAGGAGGATTACTGTAGTTCTATACTCTTTGATACAACGAAGTATTTGAATTGTGTTGATTCATTCTCCGGTTAGGGTCCCAATCTTTTCACCTTTTTCTCGATCTTTTCACCTTTTTTCCCGATATTTTCACCTTGTCACCGATCTTTTCACCTTTTCCATGACTTAATCTTTATGAATACAAAATTATGCTGTGTAGTGTGAAATTGACGTTTGGTGAAATGCATGTCGCATTATATTTGCCGATAATCTAATCATTTAAATTATTTTAAGTTAAAAAAATTATAAGAATAAATATTTGTGATGCTTCGACTGGGAATCGAATCCGGAACTTTTGCAAGATAATTCATCGCCTAAGATAAACAGTAATCATAGTTTTTTAAGCCTTCATTCGTAAGCTTTATACATATTATGATTCAGATTAACTTTGTGCGAAGTTCTACCGAAACATCTTGACGTAACGTAAATGTACACTTGTATACACATCTCCGGAAGCTCAAAAATAACCTTACAAAGGTTAAATTGGGTGTTTTTTTTTTATTAGAGGTTGGTTTTCCGAATAGAGATAAAACTGATATTTTGTGGTCAAATCGGGCAACTCTAATGCGATTTGTGTTCAGTTTGGTTTGCCATTTTCATCATGAACAGGTTGACAAATGTACAACGCTTGCAAATCTTCCAACTTTATGGAAGAATTTGTGCAAAGATCTTGGCTTACGATTTTACAAGATCCAGCTTTGCGTTGTGATTTTAATGTATTTTATGAGATTGATCTCGATGCTGATTTTCATCGCAAAATGTTGTTTGGTGCTGATGCTCATTTTTGGTTGAATGGCTACTTCAACAAGCAAAATTGCCGCTTTTGGAGTGAAGAGAATGAGATCCTTGCACAAAACTGACTGTTTTCTGTGCTCTATGTGCTGGTGAAATCATTGGGTCATACTTATTCCGAAATGATGCTGGAGAGTCAGTAACCATTAATGGAGACCGGTATAGAGCCATGATAGCCAACTATTTTGTTCCCAAATTGGATGGCATGGGTGTAGATGAGATGAGGTTCCAACAAGACGGCGCTATATGACACACAGCGTACGTCACAATCGATTTATTAAAGGAAACATTCGATGAGCGCATAATTTCGCGGAATGGACCAGTCAATTGGCCACCAAGATCGTCTGATTGGACGCCATTGGATTATTTCTTTTGGGGTTAGGTGAAGTCGCTATGCCAACAAACCAGAAAAGTTGGGGGACTTGGAAGCCAACATTCGTGGCGTTAGTGCCGACATACGGCCCCAATTGCTCGAAAAATTGGTTGAAAACCGATTTTCTTTTGTTTTATTTAAATTCGATGTTCTATACCTCCAAATTAAAACACCCTTTACCGTCATAACTTCGGTTATGCTTATGAATTTTGCTGCACAATGTCTGAACAACCGACTGAAAATTCGCTCAACCTCTGCGCTCATGTTTTACATAAGGCCTACAGAAATAATTGCTTGTGGAAAATAAATTTTATTTCTTTATAGAGGAATAATTGTTATTTGGGATATGAGCGAATCAGGTTGCTTGTAAACGGTCTCAGAAATTCACAAATTACGGCAAATAGAATTTTGTAGGCTATGTAAGGGGGACTTGTTGTTGGCGCAGTTCAGAGGGTCTCCTTTTTGGTGGATCAGATAAATACATACTTTCATCCGACCAATTTTGGGTTATGAGTTTTTGAATATCATTTAAAAAACATCTCGTCCGGCTTTATCAAGCTCGGCGAGTAAGTCATCATTTCTACCGTCTCTGTTAATCTTGAGTTTATATATTGCAGTCCTCACTTCACATCGGGTGGTTGGTAATATTCAGTGTCGTCGCCAGTATTGAATGATTCGTTCTGCTGATAGCGGGAGATTATTTCTCATCGCCGCTTAACAGTCTCCAGAAGTGGTTCTATCATATCCTTAGCATTGACTGTGTCTCAACCACTATACTTCCTTGTTCAGCTTGACAGGATTCTGTTCAAGCCATGTATCCGTGGCTTTGGCTTTGGCTGGAGTTTTTCTTCTTCTTTTCTTCTTTCTGAAAAGCCGTTGTTCTTCCCCCTTCTTTGCATATAGAGCTCAATGACAACTCTCGTCTTTATCTGCAGTTTAGTCTTGTAGGCCTCGTTCTTGAATGCAAGCATCTATCGAATCGGAATGGTTTACTTAGTCAAACGAATCTCTTGAAAAGGTTTACAGATCTACGTGGTAGGTACCGAAATAGGGCATTTACGCGATAAAAACCAAACATAAGCAAGAATGTCTATGCTTTCAAGACACTAGCAAATGCATTATACCAATCATAATTAAGGCCTACTTCGCTAACATAAGCCTTTTATGCGCTTATGGAGTAAAAAGATGATATTGCGAAAGACTGCTTCTGCGGGTCCTCTGACAAAACTTATTTGCGAATAGCGAATAGTGCGATGTTAAAATGCAAATATCGGAAAAGAAGACGCCTTTAGCAGTACTGTCGGAAAAAAACAGCGTGTGGCAACGGACTTAAGTTAATTGACTTTGCTGCAAAACGAAATGCCACTATATCCAGTAAACGGTTTCCTCAGCTCGATATCCATAAGAGGCGATCTTCAAACCAACGAAGAGGTTCCTGGCTGGAGGGCGCAAGAAACGTAGTTGAAAATAAATTTTTATTTTCGTGGAGATGCAAAATATTTTGGTTTTACATGAATTTTAACTTCTCCGTGAAATTTCGTCAAAATTTGGCATCAGTGTGTTCCGAATAGTATTATATAAATTTTAACATGCAAATGTCCAAATGTATACCTTAGCCAACCACCAACCACATAAATTGAAACAACTCTGGCTTTGAACGTATTGACATGCCTCTTCTACCATTTTTATTCAAACGTTGAATCCCGGGTTATATGAAATATGTCCCTTACAGTCTTAAATTTGTTGGCTTCAACTTTCCTTTGCAATAATATGATCCACCCCAAACGTAACCTATCCTCTTTCAGATAGGCCCAGTTTCCGTTTTCCAAATATTATAATGTTCGACAGTATTTCACTCCTTTCCATTCACCTTTTCCATCGCACATCCTGAAAAACAATGATGGCTACTTTATACCAGCTGTTGAACGAAAACCACCCCCTGCTTGTTATGAAAAATTATCCCGAATCCAATATTCCGTTTCGCGAAATTAATTTCGTAATTAAATTTAATTACATTAACTTTATATACATTCCTTACGTCAGTCATTCTCCCACCAAATAGCCTTTGTCGGTACATATTCGGCAATTCAGCGAAAAAGTACCCTTTGTCCCATTTACAGCCTTGTCCGTCATTCGTTTCCTTCACATCAACAAAAAAACTCCACCGACGAGAATCAAGAATCACCTGGATTGCATGGCAATTTATCACCTATGCGTACGCCCCGACAGGATGCCAAAAAGAAACAACGGCAAAAAAAAATTATTCAAATTATCCTCGATATGATTTTTAATGGCATCACGTAATGCCTTAATGTTGTAGGTAATTTCACAGATGATTTAAGGCACGGAAAAAAATCCTACCTTTCCCGATATAAGGAGTAGGACCGGTCATCTGTGCTTTATGGCAACGTGCGGAAATATACTTTTCATGTTCTCATCCGTGGCCTCGAACTTATCATTATTGTGCGGGGAATGCAAATTACGTAGGCGTACATGTATTTGTGAACGCTGCGGATAGAGCGTTCATTTTTTTTTAATTTACAACTCTCATCGCCGGCCAAATGGGAAATATTCTCACGTCCGTTCGCATTTCATTCTCACTCGGTAGAGTCAGAGATAAGGGACGCAGAAAATGACATTGCGATTACTTCCTCTTGCATATTTTATTACCCATAGCCTTTTTGGGGCTGTGTGTGTATTGTCTCGAAACAATTCGTGCCGTTCGAACGTGAGAAATTTTTCCCTTAGCTGCACCACCGGTTATTCAATCGTAGTTTCGTTGACGAAGCGCACAAATGGAATTCGCAGAGTTATTTCTCTCGTCTGGAGGCTTGGGTGTAGGATTTCAATGGAAACGGGATAGAAACTACGATGCGACTTCCTATTGATCGTATTGTGTCAACTGGAAGGGAAATCAAATCAAATGGGAGAAAGATGTTAGGGGGAGATTGGTGTATTGGCTGGAGTTCCTGTGGTAAATAACTGTAGAGAGATTCCGTTGATATTATCTGACACCGTCATAGAAATGGTGGTTCGAATGTCAAAATGCAAGCATCTTAAGGAAGAGTCGGATGTGAAAAAGTTTAAAATTACATTTGTAGAGGAGTAACTAATAGGGACATTTGTATACAGTAGACTCTCGACAACGTGAACAATTAAAAACAAAGGGAGTTCATGTTTGCGGGACAGTTCACGTTTTCCAAGGTCAAATTTTAATAAAGGAATAGGACAACCCCACTGCAGATTTTCATTTAAAAACGTCTTGTCTTTAAGAAATTTAGAATAGTGCGTTCTAACTATTGTATAACTGTGTGGTTGCTGTGTAGTTCACCAAACCAAATGATTTGATTAAAGACAGAAATCCGAAAAATGCAGAAATCAGACCTGAGCATTTATATCTTCGAGCAGTTTCCCACTTCAAAATTGATTTCTAGATACAATTTCTCTTTCAAAACACTTAGGCCCGGTTTTTCAGCACTAAGTTAATTCTGAGTTAACCCAGAGTTAACTAACCCCGAAATAAATTTAATCCAAAGTTAACTCATGAAGCAGTTTTTCAGTGCGGGATAAAATTTGATTTCGAGTGTGGTGATTTGATTTGGTACCACTCATGACTTATCGATTTTGCTGTCAAAAAGTTACCGAAATGTATAAAATCCGCAACAGCTCAGTTATCAGCTGTTTGGTTTATTTTTGCCCAAACAAATGCTTTCTTCTTTAAACAGTAAAACTCAATATTTACAACAGTTTCGTGTGCATATGAATACATCGTATAGCTACGTATTTAGTTTGTTTAAATTTGATAAAATGGAATTGAAAATAATTGTTTGTTTGGTGTTTTATCATCTGTCAATAACATATGATCATTAAGTCCCAGGGCTAATTCACCAAACTTGCTGGGTTAACTTGAAGTTAACTCTGGATATAAATTGAGTAAAAAACTACTTAATCGAGCTAAATCGAGTTTAATCCCGAAACTAGGATGATCTCGCACTGAAAAATCGGGCCTTATTGGAATATCATCCTTTGGATCATTTTCATTGCCTACGATATATTTTTCCAGCACTTTTCGATTGTGTCAATTTTCAATCGATCCCGTTTATAATCATAAACATAAAATGGAAACTCTAAATGTTGAGTTTTCCAGTGATCCAGCTTGTTCAAACAGTTTACTGTTAACTTTACTTACTTAAGTGGTGCTACAGTCCAGAATAAACCTAGGCCTCAACCACCATGCCTTTCCAATTAGCCAGGTCCTTAGCTAACTGCCTCTTGTTGTGCACTCCAAGTTGGTCGGTTTCTATTTCTGCGCGCCTCTTAAGGCGAGGTCTTCCTCTACTGTGTCCGACGTCTGGCTGGGAATCAAAGACTCTGCGAGCCGGAGTGTTCTACATGTAATAGCCATCATAAACGTCCAGGCATGTCAGTGTATAGCTCGTAAAGTACTTGGTTGAATCTTCATCTCCATAGGCCGTCAACGCTAATGGGGTCGAAGATTTTTCGAAGAATTTTCCTCTCAAATCGACCAATGATTTCTTCGTCCGCTTTTGGGACGGTGAATGCTTCAGTGCCGTAGAGCGGGACTGGGATCAGCGTCTTATATAGGATCTCCTTAGTAGTTCAAGTGATTGATTTACTACTTAAATGCCTTTTTAGCCCAAAGAAAAATAACAGTAATTCTTCGTTTAATTTCTGAGGAGATGTTGTTGTCGGAGTTAATAGCGGAGCCGACATAGGCAAAGTTCCGTACTACCTAAAAGTTATATGTGTCAATGGTGATGTTCTGTCCAATTCGTCGATGTTGTGTCTCCATGAGTGTTGACAGCATATATTTACTTCGTCTTGCCCTCATTTACTGCTAAACCCATTTTTGCCGCTTCCTTCTCTTTGCTAGCAAATGTGGCACGTGGTCTTGGCTCGTGAGTTTCGCATAATCCTCTCAAGAATCAAATTGAAGAAGTCACATGACACCACATCGCCTTGCCTAAAACCTTTTTTTGGTATCGAATGTGTCGGTGAGGAGCAACGAGAATTCTATATCGTCATCGTACACAAACGGACGAGTTTGGGCGGTATACCAAGACTAGACATGACTTTGTATAGTTCGTGTCTATTAGTGCTGTCGTATGCGGCTTTGAAATCGATGAATTGGTGGTGGGTTTCGATTGGACTTCTTGGGTTCTCTCCAGGATCTGCCGAAGTATGCAAATTTAATCGGTTGTGGTCTTTCCTGCCCTAAAACCACACTGATAAGTGCCGATCAGGTTGTTGGTAAACTGTTTCAGGCGTTCATATATTACGACAAATAGGATCTTGTAGGCGATGTTGAGAAGACTTATGCCTCTGTAGTTGGCGCAGTTCAGAGGGTCTCCTGTTTTGTGGATCGGACAAACGATGCTGATGTTCCATTCATCAGCCATAGCCATACTTTCCTCCGCCGACTAGATTTGGGTTATGATTTGGTGGATGTTATTTACAAATTCATCTCAACCGGCTTTATTAAGCTCGGTGGGAAGGCCGTCATTTCCGGCAGCCTTATTAAGCTTCATTTTAGATATTGCTATCCTCATTTCACTCAGGTCTGGTGGTTGGCAATTTTCGATGTCGTTGCCAATATTGAATGGTTAGTTCTGTCTGACAGCGAAATGTTGTTAGTCATCGCCGTTTAACAGTCTGCAGAGATGGTTCTTCCATATCTTCAGCATCGACTATGTCTCAACTACGATATTTCATTGTTCATCTCGCAATTATTCTGTTCGAGCCTTTTATCCTTGGCTTTGACGTTTAACACTTTGGTAAAGCTTGCCAAATTTGCTATATCATCTATCGCGCCCTTTCTAGCTCTGTTTTCTTCTTTATGAAAAGCCGGTGTTCTTCTGTTCTTCTTTGCCTATAGAGCTCAATGGCAGCTCTCGTCTTCACCTGCAGCTTAGCCTTGTAGGCCTTGCTCTTGGCTGGGAGCATCTGTCGGCATTCCTCATAAAACCAGGGGTTTCTTGCTGGTGGGCGCGAGAAACCTAGCATATCAGTTGCTGCTAATCGAATGGCTTTTTGGAATCGTTGCTATTGTTTCCATCATGGTGGTATGATGTTAATCGAGAGGATAAGGGATACGAGTTCCGCGAAGGTCTTTTGCGGTCTCTTGCGACTGCAGTCTTTCTGTATGAAATGTTTCACAGTATTTCTGGATTGTTGTGGCGTGGTGAATATCCGCATTCTTACCTTGGCTGCAACAAGGTAGTGGTCTGAATCGATGTTAGCTCCTCGGAAAGTTTAGACATCCAAAATACTGGTTGCGCGTCTCTTGTCTATTGCAATGTGATCAATTTGGTAGACCGTTCGTTATTCTGGAGACCGTCTTGTGCTGGCTATAGTGGCATGTCATTCCGTAGCGAAGTCAATCACCCTAAATACGTTATTAGACGTGTTGTCGTATATTCCTTGTTTTCCGACAATACTGCTAAAGATGTCTTCTCTTCCTACCTTTGCATTAAAATCTCCCAGTCCGCTTTTAATATGCTACTTCTGTATTCGCTCATTGGTTTTGTCAAGCAGCTTGTATAGGCAATCCTTTGCTAAAATCATCTTTTTCCTCCGTCGGGGCGTGAGCGCATATAAGGCTTATGTTGGCGAATTTGGCATTGTCGCGGATTGTTACAATGCTTTCGCTAATGTCTTGGAAACATACGACCTCTTGCGTACGTCTGGCACTTATAACAAATCCGCATCCGAATATTCGCTTTACATATTTACATTATATTAGGCAAGTACGATTTTTTTTAGTATTTATTGTAAACATAACCAAAAAAAACTCTTTAAACCGAAATTTTTGCCAAATGTCTGATGTTCCTGCTCTTCATATTTACTTATCCGACTAAGAAAACTTGAAATGAAATCAATCCAACAATTTTCGACAAAAATACCACTTGGTATGTACCATTATATTTGAATTAAAAAATCCCAATTATCCAGCAGTTTAGCAAGCACACGAAAAGAGCCAGCAATTAGCTAGGTTGCAATATTTTTCAATTAAGTCGCTGCCATGTTAACATGACATGATATGCCACAGAATTATAAAATAAAATCAACCAACATAAAAAAGAACAAGACAAACACAGCCAAAAGCAAAACAACAGTAGCCAAACGAAGGACCTACTTGTTTCTGCATAATAAGAAGTTATGATCTCCTTGGCTTACGGTTTTCTTACATAAGCATAAGCCGTGAAAAGCACTAGCCGCAAAGGCTGACTATTTCCAAAGTGCCTGGCGAAAGCGTCCTGGGATGGAATCTAAACACAGCAACATTTCCCAGGGTTCATTCACACTCTGATTTGCCAGCCAGTAATGAAGTCACGATGATTACAGTCTTGTGTTTCTGCAAGGGTTTTTTCTCCACCAGCTTTTATCACAGCCTTGATAATGATGGTCATTTGTTGAGCAAAGAACGAGGTGGGGGGGTAACAGCAAAAAAAAAAAATATATATATCCAGCAGGTGAAGGGATAACACAAGACGCTTTCAAGCCATAATGGGAAAATTAATTTTCATTTATGACTAAGTCCCGTCGGTACTACGAGCACACGGTAGCAGAGCATATCTGGGAAATACCTTCGGCTCCTGCATGTGAAACACCGAGAGATTTATACCGACACGATATGGTTAAGTAGTCTCTGTCATGACGTCGACGTTGCCGTCCTGGTTGTTGCTGGAATGCAACGCTGACGTCTTTGTTTTGGTATACACATACCAAGCTGATTGCTGAAGGGTGCGCAGTCAGCCAGTTAAAATGAAAAATTGTATTATGGTCTCAATATGTCTGCATATAAACGCGCGGGCTGAGTTGAAGGTGGCAGAACTTTAATTATGATACCAACACCTTGATGGGCATTACCAGCAAGCGCAGGAAAAGGAAGACACAACTTCGGTGTCGGTGGAAGTTCTTGCAGTGTTTGCTCATATTTATCAAAGTTATGCGAACCGATAAGAACGACAGCTATATGGCAACTCATGAGCTGCTCGGTCGTGCAAAAAGTTGAAATCTCCTTAAAGGTACTTTCCGATGGTGGGATTGTGGACATTTCGCCGTGGAGTTAGAGCCAAGTCGGTAAAAGTTAAATATGGGCATTTACTTCGTTTACACTACGTACCGGGGGTATAAGGGAACAATGGTGATTAGGAAGGAAAGGATAAGGAGGATAAGGGGAGCATTTAATTGTGAAAATGATTCTGAGAAAAGAAAATAACCGGATACCGGATAGAGAGGTATGCCGGTGGAACAGAAGGAAATACCATACCTACCATGGTGTGCACTAATTAACGGAAAAGTGTCAAATTGTCATAAATAGTTGGGTAAACGGAGATAAGGAATTCATTTTATTTTCACTTGGGAATATTGTGATTTTGTGATTATAATGCGTGCTTCTCTTAATAATCCTAAATTTGTAATCAAATTCGAATAAATGATTTTCCGTTAATTATTAGTTATGATAACAAGCTTAACTCGTGTTTTTACTTTTTTTTTCTGTACTTACAAAATTTATTTGAGTTGTCACCAATCAATCTTGTACGTTATTCTGTTGAAAAAAATGCATTTCACACATTTGTTGTAAAAAAAAAAAACATCAGGCGACATGATTGTCTTTACCACGACATGTCAATTCGTAGTATAGCACTGAGGATTATGCCTTTGAATTTACCGAGGTTGGAATGGAGAAGAGTTGGTGATGTGGAAAATTTAGTATGAGATTGCTATATAGGGCTGAATGGAAAGACGGATGATTAATAAGGTCATGATAGGTGGACGGATGAAGAACGATCATTGGTTATGATGGTCGAATCTTAAGTGGTCTACTCTGGAGCAGGGATTAGAGAACCGGATAAAGAGCGGATTAACAAATAAACCAGGAAATGGATCTTTCTTGTCGTCTCGAAGTTTCTTTTATCTGGATCGTTACTGTTCATTTGTTCGTTATGTGGACATATGCATGTGGTATTGGTCGATCTGACAGGTAAGTCAACTCAACAACACTGTCAGGAATTCACGATAGATATCCTTTCTTAGTTGGAGCATGATGTAGTGACTCTTTCTTGTAAAGGGTTTTTCAATAAGAGTGCTACAAAAGTTTTTTTTAAATAAAACAAAAACGGTTTTGGATACTGTAGTGTATGCGAATTGTAGAATGATTACAATGCTCTTGCCAATACAATCTTGTTAATTCACGATCACTATCTCGAGCGCATGTACACACAATGACACGTATGCAAGTAGAGAGAGAGCAATCGGTCGAACCACTCAAGCAGGTCAGTGGTCAGTCGATGCTCAGATATCTTGCGGTGTGGGTGCGTGCGTTGGCGAGCCGGTGAACAGTATAGATACTAATGAAATTCTTTATTCCTGTGAAAGTACGTTCGATGCCATTGTGTATGGAACTCGATTTCTTTTGCATGGCCACCACGGTACGCTTGCAGAAGTCCAGACGCTGAACCCAATTTTCGACGGCTTTCAATCCTAAATCGGCCGATACTGATGCAATTTCACGTTCGATATTCGTATGAAGTTCATCGATCGTCCCTGGCTTGTTGGCATGGACCATAAACTTGACGTAGCCCCACAGGAAATAGTCTAACGGCATCAAATCGCACGTCCGAGGCGGACAAGCGACTGGACCATTTCGTGAGAAAACACGTTCTCCAAACTCCAAAAATAAATTGATTGTGGCATTCGCTGTTTGGCTTGTGGCGCCGTCCTGTTGGAACCACATGTCCTCCAAGTCAATATCATCCAATTAGGGCCAAAAATATTCGGTTATCATTGAACGGTAGCGATTTCCATTCACAGTAACGTGCCGGTCTTGATCATCACGGAAGAAGTACAGCCCAATGACGCCACCGGCCCATAAACCACACCAAACCGTAATTTTTTTGGGATGCAATGATGACTCATGGAGTACGTGTGGATTGCTGCCTGACCAATACCGCGTATTTTGTTTATTGACGAAGCCATTCAGCCAGAAATGAGCCTCATCGCTGAAGATGGTTTTTCGATGAAAATCCGAATCATTTTCAAGTTGTTGTTCAGCCCAATTCACGAACATAATAATCTTGTAAGGATGTAGGCCAAGATCTTTTCGCAAAATTCGCCACAACGACGTCACACGCTTGAGAACGACGTGTGAGAGACACATTTGGGCTTTCTTCAACTGAAGCCTCAGCGGCAGCAATATTCTCGACACCACGGGCACGTTAACATTTTCTACTGTGCCTGTGGATTCAAATTTTTCCACTAGACGCTCAATTGTTGATCTGCTAGGACGATTATGACGACCATAAATTGGACGTACCGCTCTTAACGTTGAGGCCACTGACTCCGAATTTCGGTTGCAAATTTTAATAATTTCGACTCGTTGTTGGATCATATATATTTCCATCATGAAATGGCAAACCTTACTGGAGAGAAATGTCAAAAGAGCGGCAAGAAATATGGCGTCGTTTGCTGTCCCTGTCGCATGAAGCATGCTTTCGTTCATTCAAATTTGGTGTATGAGTTGGTTATTAAGGCATCACCCGATCAATGCTTCACCTCCTTGTTGCAGATGTTCTTCTGATAATTAATCAAAACAAGTGGTTTGTATTGTTCCTTAGCTTTTCCAAACTTTTTTACTTGTTTGTGGAGTTTTTGATTGGGGGGGTTATGATTTAAAATCTAAAATTTGTCCCACAATCATTTTCTTGTGCGTGTTAGCTCTAGAGATCACTAAGTTGGTTAGTTAAGAAATCCCTAAATTCACGGACGTATTACGTATTACGCGCTGCTCCAAAGTCAGTTATTTGAAAGCAATATCTCCTGTTGTTTCATGTAACCACTTAGGGCTGCGCGTACAGTAGTACGAGAAAGCGATGCGATGCGAGAAGCCTTTGAGTGAGAGAAAACTATTCGCATGTATTCCTATGCATGCGCGCACGGTGTAGCGATTATTTATGCGAGAAATCTGAGCTTCTCGCAAACCTCTTGCATGCTTCTCGCACACAAACTCTTCTGACGACTTTTTCAAGCGATTTGTGTGAATTTGTTTTGAAGTTAAAAAAAATCAAATAGACAATTTCAGTGCTTGTGTTGTGGTGGTGCAATTTTTTTAATAATTTTGTCGCATCTAAATATCGCATCTCGAATCGCTTGTCTCATCGCTTCTCGTATTGCATCGCTTTATCGCACTACTTTATGCGCAACCTGAGTCTCGACAACTTGAATTTCGAAAATGTTTCGGATTTTACGGGTATTCGCATTGAAATATGTGAGAAAGGAAACACTTTTTGCGAAGCCTGTAATTTGCTTATAAAAAGCCGTTTTCAGCAAACTGTTTTTTTTCTGTAAGTCTTTTTAAAAGTATTTAAAGAAGTCTTATAGAAGTAAATAGCTTCCCAAAAGGGCCCCAAATGTTATTCCATAAGACTTCTTACAGGTAATATTGCTGTTAGGGAAATAGCTTCTATAGTGCCTTATCGTTAGGAGGTCTGTGTTCGATTCCCAGTCGTAGCAAAACCTAAATGATATTTTCACTGCCCCTCCTCTCGTGATGATCTGACAAATCAATCGAGTAGTTTCAACTGTCGAGAATAGCTTCTCTCAAATTCGCCTTTTGGATTCGGCATAAAACAGAAGGTACCACAAATTAAAGAAGTCACATGACAGAGCATCGCCTTGCTTAAATCGTTTCTGGTATCGAATGTGTCGGTGATGTCGTTTCCGACCCTGATGGAGCAGCGAGAATATTTCATCGGCATCCTACACAAATGGACCGGTTTGGGCGGTATACCGGCAGCCTTGTTATGCTTGATCTAAGATATTTCTATCCTCACTTCACTTAGGTAAGGTGGTTGGTAGTCATCATATCGTGAACATATTCCTGCAATGGGTTGGTCTTGTGGATGTTAAAATATTTACAAGCATAAAACATGACTCAACATTTATTTCCTTCAGATGTAATAAAATTGAAATTATTTTAACATTTTCTGAACTAAAACTTGAAAAACACGGTCTTGCTCACACCAGTGCAGT
Organism: Rhingia rostrata; assembly: GCA_949824845.1. NCBI lineage: Eukaryota > Metazoa > Arthropoda > Insecta > Diptera > Syrphidae > Rhingia > Rhingia rostrata. The sequence continues at coordinate 15,316,563 of OX463755.1, read as the reverse complement.
GATCATTTCACTGCTCGCCAAGCAAAATTTCATCTGGCCTGAAATTAGACGCGACTCTCTCGGTGGACACCCGAATGCATTCTATGCCATCTTAAATTTTCAAATTGACTACATGGTAAACGCTTCGGTCGTATGCATCTTGACCTCATAAAACTTTCACTAGTGAAAGGACCTCATTATTGTCTCACTATGATTGACAGGTTCTTATGCTGGCCTGTTGCAAAGCCTCTCTCTGACATGGAAGCTGATACAGTTGCCACGGCTTTTTATTCGAGCTGGATTGCCCGATTCGGCACTGGTTAAACCATCGCGGCAACCCTTGGGGACAGTTCGAGTGTCAACTTTTCACTGCGCTGGCAAATTTATGATTGGATTTCTTTTAATTAGATTTTTTTTGATTTGATTTCTCTTATTAATTTGTTTGATATGAAAAAAATGGTTGAAGGTATTAAAATCCATACAACATCCTATATCGGCCTGGATTCAATGGTTTCATTGATGGCACTCATGTGTCACGGTCAAACACCATGGCCTGATTTAATTCTAATAGATCTCTTCGGTTGTTGGACCTGCATCAAGGTAGACCTCAATGCACCACCAGCTCAACTACTCCTCGGCACTGATCTTACAATACAAGGAAAATTCTTTCTCTCAGCAGATCTTCCACCAAATCCTAAAATATTCCTAGAGAAGTCTCGTGACCATATCAGGAAGGTATGACCAAAATCAACGGTTCATCACACAAAGTCACGTTTCTTCATTCTAAAGGACTTGTTTTCATGCTCTTCCAGTAGATCCCTTTCTTCTCGTGCCCGGTCACTAAAGGTGCTATGTGTCACATGCTATGTATCACAGGCACTTACCCCTGTCACAAACAGCAGCGCCGACCAACGGACATTATTTTAATTAATTTCATAACCTGTCACCTTTTTCTCTTGACTTATTTTTCTTTCTGTCATAGTTGCCTATTCACGGCCGTCGCAATTTAAAAAAAAAAATTTACTTTGAAAAAATGTTAAGTTGAACAACGGTTTTAACATGATGATAGCGTTTTAACTTACAGAAAAAATAAAAATAAATACATAGTATGAAATTCTAAGTTACAACAGTTTACTAAAGAAGCAAAACTTTACCCGCCTCCACCAATAGAACACGCGTTGTCAACAACCATATTTATCATAAAATCCTGTTGCTATATAAAAAAAAATATTATTTATATCTATGAAAAAAAAATCGTCCACCATTCATTTATCAAGCTTCCGACCATTTCCTCAAAGAAATGTAAAACACCATTCTCCGAACACACATTCGGCGCAAATTACATAACTAAGCGTTATGTAACAAAAGAGCACGAAAAACTAAAATAAAAAAAATGTAAGATATCACCATTCAGAATGCTATCACAATCTCCAACAGATGACACATCGTCCATCATAACAAAGGCAATTTCCCGAGTATCCTTCACTGTAAGCGATAATACCACAAACACAGGACGAACATTATATATACACAGAGGAACACAAATAAAAAAATAACAATAACTCATTTTTCCTGATTGCTTTTGAATTTTAAGCATCACCCAGAGATAAGAGCCGAATAGAAACGACAGAAAATCAGAAGGAGCTAAAAAAAAATATATAAGACGACGAAGAAAATCAGAGATTCCCTGTTCAACAATAAACACAATCAGAGTGTTCAAGGAGCTAGAACGACAATGAGTACAACGCCAACGATGGCAATCCGCACGGAGACAATATCGTGCTAATGGTAGCCAAGGACCATATCGAATGCCCGTGACAATCGTTAAACGTTTTTCTCTCCCTCTCTCTCTCTCTGTCTGTTCGAAAACAAGGACCACAATCTTAAAAACCACCCACAGGTCACCCACCTCCTTCACTATACACAATCATAATGACGCTTCATCATGCTCCGTAATAACAAAAACCGAAGCACATTTTCCATGTGAAAGTGGTCTCGATGTTCGGTTGTTCTGTGACAGGGTGTTCAATGTTCATGTACGCAACACAGGACATGCCATTCTGAAGAAAACTGCGTTGATAACTTCTGTGATCTTCACTGTCGGCCACGGCATGTAGTCACAATTAAAGCGAAATATAGGTTCTTATGCGAGGCAATATGGGGAAAAAACAACCCACCAAGGACCTCATAGCAAAATGAAAACACAAGCAGGGACAACCACACAACGAAGTCGACGACATCGATGATGACGACTACAGGGGAAAAAAAACCCATCAAGGAGCCTAACAAAAATCGATGCCTGCCGTTGATGGCTGCAAATGGTTTTCTAGTGCTCTTGCGGTTATTGCCATCTCGGCGGTTTCCCATTAGAACCTTCCCGCATCCCACAGGATCTTAATAACAATATCGCAATGGCTTCAACTATACTCCACCGATGATGATGACGACGTCTATCAATGCCGCAAGTAGATAAGGCATATTTGCGGCCAAGTGAATATGCTGTCGAGTGGTTCGGTGAATGAAACGCTTAGTGGCCCCAAGGCGTGTTCGGTGGCAATGGAAGATTGTCCACCCCTTCGGTTGGTTATCGAGCCCACTCGACTCGATGCAGTTCTTATATTAGCGCTGACGTTGTGTGGCATGAATGTGGTCTGGCCAGCATTTTACCCACCCCAGTGTACCTGCATTTAATATCCATATGTCATGGAGCAGTTTAATTGCAATAATAATGCAATTGAAGCCGTGCCAGCATACCCGCGTATATTAATTAAGTAATCTCCGCCATTAAGGCAGCGTAATTTGACGGTCGATTATTTGAAGGATCGACATAAGCCGCCAGGGTATAGTTATAAACCCGGAATGTGTGCGGTTATGTATAAGCCAACAATGGGGCAAAATGTCCACTTAAAATTAAACTGTCGCGGTCAGGAAGATAATGGGGATAAAGTGGAGTGTATTGTATTGACAAAAGGATAAGGATAATTCGTATAAGTTTGTCATAAATAATTTTGATATTCAGGACGAGATTAATGGGTTGAAAATGGCGAATTGCAGTATTTGAAGATTGGAGGTTAGCCAAGGGTTGAAATGTTAACTAAGATAGTATTCGATTGATTTTTATGCCTAAAGCTGCGAAATGGAATTTGGTTCCTCTACTATGTGGTTCAGTTGTTGCAATTCGGTGCCTAAATATACACTGAATTTACTGCGCTCTATTCAATGACTTGCAATCCCCTATTTTAATCCGAACAGACAGACAGCTAGTGCAGGAGTGAGCCTGAGTTCCTCGTCACAATGAGCACCAACTCACGATGAACACATAAAGATATTGAATCAGTTTTACATTACAGAAAACACAGACCACACCACTACCCATCTCAGTTTTGAATATAACTTTAGGGTAACCTTGCTTTGAATAAGAGGCGGAAATCAGCCCACAAATGCCGACTATTACCCAACGAGATGGCAAAGCATTTACTATTCACCTCTTTAGGGTGCTGGAATACAGAGACATACCAGGGAATTCCAAGGCAGATGAGGTTGCCAGACAGGGCACAAAAATTTATATTCTACCGCCAGCGGATAAGTCAAGTATGCCCCTTGCTCCATATGCATCACAGTTCAAACTGGATGCGATCAAGAAAGCGATGGATAACCTGCACAAATATTCAGGCCAAACTGTAATCAGAAGCGCTAAATCTGCTTGGCAATGCTGAACAGATGAAACATCAGCACCATAATCGGTGTCCTCTCAGGGCACTGTCCTATTGGCCTTCACTCAAGAAGACTAGCCCTTTTCAGCAATGACTTCTGTAAAAGCTGCTTGGACGACGAGGAGGAGGAAAATATAACTCACCTTATATGCTCTTGTCCAACTCTATCCGAAATAAGGAAACTTCATCTGAGAGACTACTTCTTCGATAATCTTGGTGAGACGGTAACTTTTAGAGGCGAACTATACCGAGCCTTGTCTAGTTTTGGTATACCGACTAAACTCGTCTGTTTGTGTGGGATGACGATGGAGAACTCTAACTGCTCCATCAGGGTATCGGAAACGACCTCACCGACACATTCGATACCAAAAAAGGACTTAGGCAAGGGAGTGCGCTGTCATGTGACTTCTTCAGTTTGATTCTTGAGAGGATTGTGCAAAACTCCCAGGCCAACACCAAATCGGTACAACTAATAGCATACGCCGACGATATCGACACCATTGGTAGGACACAACGTAATGTCATAGCCACGTTTGCTAGTATAGATATGGAAGCGGCAAAAATCGGGTTAGCAGTGAATGAGGGAGACCAAGGCTCCGCTATTAATGTAAATAATAGGAATGTAAAAGGGCATATTACTCAATTTAGGCGTGGTTATTCCTTACCTCGTCATATTGAAAGGTTTCATTCATAAATTGCTATTATCGAAAATTTGAAGGTCTGCGTTGTTGATATGTATGTACGATTAGTCTGCTTTATAACTAGGCTTTCGCGCTAAACTTATAGTTTCATCTTCTATTGTAGGAGTTCCTAGATCCCTATGGTCATTGTCGTAGCTAGGTTATCACGGCGCTTTTAAAATTTCTCCAAGTCATTGGCATTTTTTTTTTGCCAACCCTAAAGTTGTAGACTTGTTTGTTCAAAAGCAGTTTGTTTTCAGTACTGAGCTCAGAATATTTTCGGAGAAGCCAGTACATTTTCCTTTGTTTGTTTTCGAGTTTCTTGCGATTCATTTTCACGTGGAAATTACATTAAGGCTTTTCGCAGACTCGACTGTCATTCCCAGTTATTTGACTTCGTTTGTAAAATATATTCCGACCAAGTTTGGAAAAATTACCAAAGCCTAATTTTCGTATAGGTAGAATTCACATGAACAGATTGAGTATCGTTGAGGGTGATCCGTCGGCCCGTCGTTCAATCATTCGCTTTATTCAGAGCGTTATGCAGTTTTATAGTCGTTTCTGCGATCGTTTTATCTGCAGTTAAGATTGCAACCTTGGAAGAGTTGTAGTATCTTCTTTCGGTATATCATGAGTATATAACAAGAAGAGAAGCGGTAGAAGATCACTTCCTTGTTGTACGCAGGCCGTACTAGAGCTTTATTTAAGCTCTGAGTTTTCGTTATCATGTCTCATGCTGAAGAGCCTGTTTCTGAGATTTGATTCTATAATTCCGTATAGACGCTTGGAAGAAGTTGTCGTGATTTGCATTTCACGCAAGTATGGTTCACCTTATCAAAGGCTTGTGGGTGGTCCCGAATTACGCTTCAGCATTTCAAGTTTTCATCGAATGCTTTCTCGATTACGTCAGTTATCGTTAATCGTTGAATGCTTACTTCTGAACCCAAACTGGTGGTCGAATAGTAATAGTTACTCTATTGCCAATTTCGGATGTGACCTGTGTTTTTTGGATGTCACATCATTTGTAAAACTTTTATGACCTCCTCAACTGTCCATTGCCACGGCGCATCATTTAATTAATGCTTTTCTAGGTAGAGCCTTAAGAACTTCTCCGGTGTTCAATTCATAACCAGGAGCTGTTTTACGTTTAAGATCAACAGTCTCATGTTTTGTTCCCCTCAAGTTGCTCTTTTGAGTGCTTAATTCTAAGTATTTCCGTCCTCAGGTTTTAGATCCACTAAAGTTGCTCTTTTTAGTTCTTAACTCTCAGTAGTTCCGTCCTATACAATATATTCTAAAACCTCAATTGAAGTCACAGCTTTTCATCATCGAATGCTTTCTCGATTACGTCAGTTATCGTTAATCGTTGAATGCTTACTTCTGAACCCAAACTGGTGGTCGAATAGTAATAGTTACTCTATTGCCAATTTCGGATGTGACCTGTGTTTTTTGGATGTCACATCATTTGTAAAACTTTTATGACCTCCTCAACTGTCCATTGCCACGGCGCATCATTTAATTAATGCTTTTCTAGGTAGAGCCTTAAGAACTTCTCCGGTGTTCAATTCATAACCAGGAGCTGTTTTACGTTTAAGATCAACAGTCTCATGTTTTGTTCCCCTCAAGTTGCTCTTTTGAGTGCTTAATTCTAAGTATTTCCGTCCTCAGGTTTTAGATCCACTAAAGTTGCTCTTTTTAGTTCTTAACTCTCAGTAGTTCCGTCCTATACAATATATTCTAAAACCTCAATTGAAGTCACAGCTTTTCATCATCGTTCGGTCCTATAACTTTACCTATCTTGGTTAAAGGTGGTGTCTGATTCGTAGAAGCTAAGGGACTAAGTTAGTTGTCGTCCACCACATGTTAATTTTTTTTGGTTATTCCACTTGCAGCTATGAATGTCATTATCCTATTTTCCAGTAGCATTGTGTTCAACATTACAATTCTCCCTACTAATTGTTATAGTTTTCTTGATTCTAGTTTTGTCCTGAATTTAAAAAATAACATCTCGTGTAATTTAAAAAGACTTAAACGAATCCACCATCCATGCTACCTTCCAACAACCATAAACACATTAGCGAAATTATAAATATTTCAAGCTGTTAAAATCAAAAGCCTTTTTAGTGCCACCCCTTCTTATCAAAACAAAAACATCTCCTTCACCTGCACTACAATCTGCAATTTGCAGAGGGATACCATCCCAGGCTATTCGTGGTAATCCTCTGAGTTGCCGCTTCGTTCTGAAAACAGTCTCAGAAAAATTAATTATTTTGTAATTACGCCATTAAAACTACATTTCATCTTTAAATTGAATTTAATTGCTAAACATTATGCAACCCCAAGCTCCTGACATCGCAAGACCAAGGCAAAACCAAATCCTTTACTCAACACTCGTCCAGCAACCGCATCGACCATGATAAAACATAAATTTTACGTTATTTTTATGTATCTCCTTGGTGATGCATATTTTTTTGCAATTAACCGCATTTGCATTAAGACGATAAGATTAATTGTATCTGAATCAGCGATAAGGATTTCATCATCCTTGTCGCCGTTGGTCTGCAATAGAATGGTACATTCCACAACGACATAAATACATTGATAGACATAGTAATCGCGTTGGCAAAAGAATGCATGTTTACATAAACTTTCCGCCACTATGTCGTCTATCCTTTTTGAATATCCTGAGTACCTACCTACCTACTTTTCTTTTGCTTATTTTGTTCGTTCTATTTTGTCTGGTGCACTGCATGTCCTTATTTGAAGTTATGTCTGCGCCCTATTAAGGTGAGTTGAAAGCTTCCTTTTTTGTTGGCTCTCCATATCCTTAATGAAGTCGTCTTTATTAACCAGTTGAAGGAACCGACAAAATGAAAGTGCTGAGTATGACTTTCATACATCGTAACTAATGCAGACCCGAGTTGATGTAGCTACTTGGACTGCCCGTCAGAATACAACAAAACACTTTCTGACATAACACTGTTTCCTATGCATGACTTGGCCGGAGACTCATCGACAGTGTGGAAGTCCTTTTTGGGGAAAAAAATACAAACAATTTCGAAAAGGACACAAAGACGATGTACGACATGTCCCCCGTGAGAATCCGGAATGTTTCGACAAAAATTTTTTTTTTCGCAAACCAAGGATTTTTGTTGTCCTATGGAAATGTTGTACCCCATCGTCTCGTATCATTTTCGAGTACAACACCCAGGTGGCAATGGTGCAGGTTTCGTGTGAAATGACATTTTTCCTGGAATTTATTTTTTGTTCTTGTTAGCCAAACTATTGATCCTTGAATAGACATCTAATGACAGCACAGGTCGGAATGTCATAGTGCTTGTGGTGTACGGCAAATGTGTCGACCTCCTTTTGATGTGCACTGTGGTATGCATGAGTTTTTATTTCATTCAAGGAAAAGCCTCAAAGAAGACTTGTTCGATTTTATTTGATTTCTGTTCTACAGAATTCTATTATTTGGGGAATGCACAAAGAGAAAAAAATATTTATTCCTTGTGTGGAATCACCTCTGTCGGTGATGGCAAATGTAGTCAAAGTTGGTGAAGTTACATCATCCGTAGTAGGTAAACAGATATGGTGCGCGTTATGTAAATACATTCCTGATGAAGGAAATGGCTAGGATGAATGACTTGTTAGACGGAATTTCAAGCTTTATAGGTTATTAAAATCAGCAACAGGGTCGGCATTGGTGTATGTTTAATATTTTGAATAAATTTCATTATACCAAGATTTAGCAGTGACATATTCAAAGTAAGCTGTTGAGACTTTAATCAATGGAAGCTGAAAGCTGTGTATAACGAAAGCTACATGCCCAAAACTGGGTTTGAAGGCTTATTTTTTAGAACAATAAAACTTGGTAACCATTCTTATAAAGTCCACCGTTTTATTTGGAGTGAAAATGCAGATGATGCGAGCAAATATTCAGGGCATTGATGGTGAGATATTGTGAGATGGTGGATAAATCATATTGTTGTGCTCAAAACTCACCTGGAGAATTCCAGTCAATTCGAGCAGGGTTAGTAGTACATTCTTGATGGTAAAAGGACAAACTGTCACCTATAAGCTCTTAAAATTAAGTACGGTAATGATTAATACTTGGTTTCGCTTTTGCTAAAGTAGAAGCTGCTCTCTCTTGAACCGGTTACGTTTTCGTGGTTCAATTGTAGCGTACCCAAACCCTACCTACTTCCTGTATAAGTCATTAAACTAAGGGGTGATTTTGTAAGCGTAGTTTTTTTTTAAATCGAATAAAACACTCAAATTTGCATCAAATATTTAAAATTTTTATTGTAATCGATAAATAGGCTATTGCCATTTATGATTTAAAGACAACTTCATATAAATGTTGTTCGCGGCTCCGTTTCAAATGGTCCACTCGGGAGGTCCAATTTAGTGTCACTTTTTCGAGCATTTCGGCCTGTATTGCACGAGTTACGAGCTTTATGTTATCCTGTAAGGCTTCAATCGTGTTCGGCTTGTCCACATAGACTAACGACTTTACATAACCCCAAAATAAATTGTCAAGAGGCGTTAAATCGCATGATCTTGGCGGCCAACTCACAGGGCCATTTCGAGAGATAAGCTGCTCACCAAATTCATCCTCCAACATTTCCATTGGTTCAAGAGCTGTGCGACGTGTGGAACCGTCTTGGTGAAACCACACGTCAACCAAGTTCAATTCAGCCAACTGGGAGAAAATAAGTCGCGTATCATGACTCGATATCGTTCGCCGTTAACGGAAACGTTTCTTCCAAGTTCGTCTTTGAAGAAAAATGGACCGATGATGCCACCAGCCCATAAACCACACCAAACTGTCGATTTTTCGGGATGCATCGGTAATTCTTGTATGGCATGTGGCTCTTCATTACTCCAGATGCGACAGTTTTACTTTTTTACGTACCCGTTGAGCCAGAAATGAGCTTAATCGCTGGTCGCCATAATATGGTCGCAACAAACGGTGCACATTTTTCAAAGAGCACGAATTTTGAGGTTATGGCATTTTGAAAACTTTGTGGATATCATCTAAGTAATTGATTTAACGTGGAAGAAATATTAGTATTAATGAACCGAAGTTCTGTGAAAGCAACGCAAAATATGTGCGTTGCTTTCCCCAAACCAACACGAATTGCTTAAAGAAAGAACAATAACCAGCAACGGAAATTGTATCTTAGACGCTTAGCATACTCGAGAATGACATTGGAGTCGATCTAATTAATTCTTCATTCAATCATTCGTTTTCTTAAATTAAAACACCAAAGTTTCAACCAGATTTAACTACATGTATCAAATCATATCTTGACGAAGCTCAATACTACTCTTTTTAAGCCATATCCTGGAGTGCCTTAAGTAAGCTATCTTGGCTATTTTATATTTATTATCAATGAATGACGTTGACTATTTCATGAAAACTTTTATTTATCAGTCCATGATAATCACATTAAAATCATCAGGCGTATTTCCTCCCTCGCAGACTCTTATCCACTTCGAACTGATTAAATAACCTTTTTTCTAATTTTCTTAAGACCAATGTAAACGTATACCATAAGCGCCTATCATCAGTATCTGGAACCTATTTTATCTGCGACCAGCCCGACCACTATCCCTTCCTTGCGTGATATGGGTGTTGTCTGCAACAGAGGACGGACTTTTCGCTTTCATTATCATTAACAACCCGCATGTTGTGTAATGAGGTCTAGAGGATTCTCTTACATCTATGACGCAAAATCTTTCTTTTTCGCGTTTGTAAGACCTATTCTTGAATATACTTTCTTACTTACTTAAGTGTCGCTACAGTCCGGAATGAACCTGGGGCTCAACCAACATTCCCGGTCCTTAGCTAACTGCCTCCAGTTGCGCACTCCAAGTTGGTTAAGGTCGGTTTCTAATTGTGCGCACCACTTAATGCGAGGTCTTCCTCTACTGCGAAGGCTCTGCGAGCCGGAGTATTGGTGTCCATTCGTTCTACATGTCCTAGGCATCTTAAACGTCCAATGCGGAGTTTTTTGACCAGCTGACTGTACAGCTCGTATAGTTCATAGTTGAATCTTCGTCTCCATAGCCCGTCAACGCAAACCGGACCGAAGATTTTTCGAAGAATTTTCCTCTCAAAACGACCAAGGATTTCTTCATCCGCTTTTCAGACGGTCCGTACTCCAGCGCCGCAGAGCAGGACTGGGATGGTAAGGGTCTTATAAAAGATCTCCTTTGTAGTTCAAGTGAGCGCTTCACTACTGAATTGCCTTCTTAGCACGAAGAAACAAAGGTTCGTTGAATTTCTGACGAGATGTTGTTGTCAGCATTAATAGCGGAGCCGAGATAGACAAAGTCCCGTACTACCTCAAAGTATCTGTCAATGGCGAGGTTCTGTCCATGGTCGATATTGGGTGTTCTTTCGTGTTGACGGCATATACTTAGTCTTGCCCTTATTTACTGCTAAACCCATTTTTGAGGCCTCCTGCTCTATACTAGCAAACGTGATATCACGTTGAGTCATACCAAAGAGTATAGAACTACATAGAGTAGGCATTACAGCTAAAAAATTTGTAGCCCTTTCAGAAGCGGGCGGTAAATGCGATGGGGAAATTACGTTTATCGTGTCCTGTTGTTTGATGCTGATATCATTACCCCACATATAAACTTTTCGTTGTATGGGATGTGCACTCTATGAAGTTCTATACTCTTTGGTCCTACCAATGTAGTCAAAATTGTTGGCGTATGGAAACCGTTGCACCAATTTTTGGAAAATTCTGCCTCTGCCTCAGGCATTATTTCTTCCGACCACATTTGGCTTATGAGTAAATGGATGTTACTTACCATGTCATCTCCGCCGTCTTTATAGAGCTCAGCGGGAAGGCCCTAATTTCTGGAAGTCCCATTAGAGCTCGAACTCGCAGTTGACTCCTTTATCGATACCGTTCAAAAAGCAGCATGAAATAATACTCCTCAACAACTCAAAATAGAGAGCTATAGTTATATCAAGTATCCATAGGAAATAAAAGATTTGGTTAGACAAAAAAGAAAAGCTCACTGTGCAACCAATTAGGGTAACTCAAGGCGATAGTCAAAAACCGATAAAGAAAAAGCAGACGTTTTTGCCGCACATCTCGAGGAAACATTTAAGCCATTTGACGGCCCAGCGCAACATGAATGTATTCGAGACTACATCGATAGCATAATAAAATATGCAAATGTTGACGAACTTAAACGGGAAATACAGAAATTAAAGCCTAGAAAAGCTCCGTGTTATGACCTAATTACAGGAGAACTTCTTAAAATGTTGCCCGTAAAAGCATTAACTAAACTATTCAACATTGTAAATGCAGCAATTAGATTACAACTTATACCAAGACAGTGGAAGGTCACGGAAGTGATTTTGGTTCTCAAACCAGGAAAATCACCGAATGAAATAAAATCTTACAGACCTCTTTTACTTAATAATTGGAAAACTTTTTGAAAGGATATTACTCGGTCGCTCACATTCCATTATTGATCAGAAACGCATTTTACCTGACCATCAATTTGGGTTTAGAAGTAAACATTCGACTGTGGACCAAGTTCGTCGAATTACTGATGTAATTGAGAACGCTTTCGAAAAAAGAAAATTTGCTCAGCCGTGTTTCTTCACGCGTCACAAGTTTTGACAAGATCTGGCATGGAGACCTTCAATAAAAATGATTACAAGTTCCGCCTGAAGAATTATATAAAATCCTTGTCTCACATCTTGAGCACAGACTCTTCCGTGTAAAACATGCAAACGAATAATCAGAGTTCAAAGAAATATTGGCAAGGAAGCGTCCTTGGACCACTCTTGTACCTCCTTTTTACACGTGATATCCTACAAACAGACGATACAATAGTTGCCATGTTTGCTGACGATACAGTTATACTATCAGTTGTCACAAAAATAGAGGAAACAAATATAAAACTACAAAACGCTCTTAACGAGGTTAATACCTGGACAAAATGGTAGCGGATTGCATTTAACGAGAGCAAATCGATTCATATAGATTTTTCGTAAAAACGGACAAGCAATTTGCCTGTATTTCTCCAAACGGTTCGAGTCCCCTTTGCAAATGAAGCATAATATCTCGGAATGACACTCGCTGCAAAGTTAAAATGGAAGTCGCATGTAGAAACGAAATGCGAAGAACTTAAAAATAATTACAGTCAAATGTACTGGTTACTCGGAAAATATTCGAAGCTTAACCGTGATAACAAGCTGCTATTATGCAAGCAAATGCTAGTACCGGTCTGGAAATATGGTATACAACTATTGCCATGTACCAGTGAAACGAATCTAAACATTCTACAAATTTTTGAAAACAAAATGTTAATATCATTCGTCAATGCGACGTGGTATATAAGGAATGAAGATCAACGCAGAGGTCTGGGTATTCCCTCGGTTAAAGATGACGCGAAAAATTTTGCACGCAAACTTAAAAAACGTTTATTGGGACACGTCCTCCAAACAACGAAACAAGTTTATTGCTACGATTCAAAGAACTAAGCCCTTAGATTTGGCCCGATAACAACAAACCGCGCTGTAAATTGCGGAAAAGCAGGAACTCTCAAAGGAAAGTTACCTGCCAAACATTCATTACGCGTGATAAAAAAATTGCAAATTGTGTCCTTGGTGTTGACGTCTTACAATTCGGTAGAACGTGCGAACACCGTTTCTGGAATGGCACCTCTACAGCTTAGCCTTGTAGGCCTCGATCTTGGCTGCGAGCATATGTCGGTAGTCCTTATAAAACCAGGGGTTTCTTGCTGCTTGATGTGAGAAACCTAGCACATCAGTTGCGGCTGATCTAATGGCTTGTTGGCATCGTTGCCATTTTTCTTCGACATTCGATGCTGGTGGTATGGTGTTAATTGCGTTGCGCGAAGGTGTTGGCGGTCTCTTGCGAATGCAGTCTTTCGACAATAATTTGTTTCCCAGTATTTATGAATTGTTGTGGCGTGATGGATATCCGCATTCTTATATTGAAAGCCACAACGTAGTGGTCCGAGTGGATGTGAGCTCCTCGGAACATCCATCGCAATAAACCACCCAGAGCTTTTTGGAACTTATTCCCCTTAATGTCTATAATAATAAAATATCGCCATCATCTAAAGTCGAAGACTAGTCTCGACGAAACTATTTAATTCCATTGTAGCCACTGTAAGTTGCCAGTCAAGTTGTTGATGAACAGCCACTTTGCATTGCAACTCGCCTTAAAATCTTTTAATTTTTTTGAAAGCCTTCGCTAAATATGAGCCATGTAACTAGTAGACGTGCCGCATAGCTAAATTTCCTTTTACTATCCGCTTTTCATAAGCATCATCATCATCAAGCATCATTATTGCAATGGCATTCATGTCCTTCTTTCAAAACACGATATTTTTTGCCGCATCATGTTAGTAAAATAAAAGTTTTAAAACCTCACTGAATTCCTTACCCAGTCCACTTTCCACTTTTAGCATGGGACAAGTCTGAGTTCTTCCGCCCTATTTAATTATGAAAAGGATGAATCTTTTAGGTCACCTTCCACCTTCTTTAATAGGTGGAATCCTTTCCCGTTCTTTCACAAAGAAATCTCATTACACTGTTGATATAGTGCTTTCATATTGAGAAACACAGCGCGCTTTCATGTCATTTAATTCTAAAGCCGCACCCATGTCCTGGCGTTTTTGTTTCCGCATTCAATTTCTCTTTTATTTCTCAACTGCATCCGAAATTACCACCAACGGAGAAAAAAATAACCTACCTACTCACATGTGTCTGCGGACACCTTAAACCCACCTCGGAGTAGATTGGTCCTTTAGCCTGATCCTAGCTGTGCATTGGCCGTCATGTTTCTTCATATTCTCCTTCAATAGAACGTAATAAGTAGCTGTGTTGTCGTATCTACCTTGTATCATGGTGGAGGTCTTTCCCCGGGGCGATTCGATTTCGAAGTAACAAAACATCACAGGATCGGGCAATACGGTGAAACAAAATAATACCGTGTACGATGGTTTCTACGGCTAAAAGGACAACAGCAACAGTAGCACACCGCAAATTTATACTTATTGAGAAAACCTGGATAAACAGGAATTGACAGGACGCTAGATGGGCTTTTAATATTGGGCTTGTATTGCGCTGGTGGGGCCTCTACTTTGAGATTTAGTTTTGCGAAGAAAATATTATTTTGTTGTCATCGGGGGGCTGTGGTGGATTTCGATTATTTTGTCCTTTCCTGGAGTTGCACTGCATGCGACAACAGCAGTGTTCGCAATCGGTAACTTGTTTTTTTTTTTGGAACACGTAATGCCGGCCAATATATCTACACATTGAATTTCAAAGAACACAGCAGGGGACAGTGTGTGTGTGTGTGTTTGCGTCCCGAACATATTGCTGGCAAAGGATTTGATTAGGAAAAAATTGCTTGTGGTCATCGGCAAAAAGGTAGACGGGGTTTGAGTTGCAAAATGGGCTTTCACCGAAGGACGACGTGGTCATTGTCGTGTGCGATGCATGGGCAGAGAATTGAACATATTGCATTATTTGTGTCAAGGATGAAATATTTGAAAAGGGATATGGCTGTGATTTGATTAGTATTTTCTGCTTGGTTGTGAAGTAACAATGGAACTTTCATTATTGGAAATGGGGAATTTCGTTAGTTGATAGAATATTGGCAGAGTTTTGTTGTCTAGCAGTATCCGAAGAATGCACAATTTCATGACAGGCTTTATTTTCAATGAATTCCTTATTCACAATCATCATCGCAATGTGACACAACAAAACCGGCCACAGAAGTTTACTCTTTGGAACCTTCAGGGGGACATTGCATTTCGTATTATAGAAGTGCATATTATTTCTTAGCAATGTTTTCATTGACTACACTTCCTGGCAGATATTTTAAAGTCAGTTATGAAAACTAGCACTACACAACTATACAGCAAAGAGTGACATAAGGGTAATCAAACTCGTTTGACTTGGTTTTTATAAATCCCAACGTTAATGTTTTTACTAAAATCCAATTTAGGACCAAAATAAACACCAAAATCTTTAAAGCTATCTATAAAACGAGAGAGTGTGTCCGGACAGGGTTAAATTAAAATTTTATGGAGCACAATTTCATGAAAATGGCGTGCGCTGGCACTTATTAGGGTTCAGATTCAAGCCGTCTTTAAGAAACCATATGACAAAATTTAATAAAAAGACAACAATTACTATAAAAACCATAAATACATAGAAAAAGAATATTAAGTTTGGTGGACCTTACCTGTCTGCTTTTTAAAAATTTAGTTGAAAACTGCAATTTTATCCACTGATTTGCACTTGACATGTGCTCCGAAGTCAGGTAAGTTGTGTGCATGTTTTTCTGGGTCTGATTCTGATACAGCCTATCATGATGCTTGGATTTCGTTCACTCTTGTTCCATTAATTTCTAATTCAAAGATGAAACACACTCTGGAAGGCCAATCGTCAAAAATGTCAATAAAATCAGGGACATCATCGATCCTGAAAGCTAGCTGTACAGCCGTATTAACCTCATCAAAATATTCCGAATTTTAAGATATTAATGACATGTACAGCGATTAGACACAAAAACTCCTGCGCGTAGGGTGTTTGATTTGCAGCCAGATATTAGAGACAGTAGAAGCCCCCGCTTTAAGTGGCGCGCATAATTAAAATCGATTTTAATGTATTTATGTGTGGAACTTTTTACTGTAAGCTAAGGAATAAGGACTCGCCGCATAAATAAGTAAAAGCATAAATAAGTAAAAGCAAAGATACTACCAAGGTCACAACCACATAAATTTAACCATGTATGTATTATGTATGTATACTTTTATTCCCAAAAGTAATATTATACTTCATCAACACCATTGCTGTAATGTAAAAAAAACAGCAAGTTCCTAAACATTTTTCTACACAATTTTTAGAATTTTTGTGCTCAAGAAATTGAGCGTAGATATAACAGCAAAGATACTTAGTTACTTAAGGGGCGCTTCAGTCCGAAACGAACCTGAGCCTAAACCAACATGCTTCTCCAATTAGCCCTGTCCTTAGCTAAACTGCCTTTAATTGCACAATCCAAGTTGGTTGAGGCCGGTTTCTTCTTGTGCGCCCCACTTAAGGCGAGGTATTCCTCTACTGCGCCCGACGTCTGGCTGAGAATCTAAGACTCCGCGAGCCGTAGTATTGGTGTCCATTCGTTTTACATGTCCTAGCCATCTTAAACGTCCAACGCAGAGTTTTTTTGACCAGGGGCATGTCGCTGTACAGCTCGTATAGTTCTCGGTGAGGTCGTTTTCGACACTAATGGAGCAGCGAGAATTAGTCATCGTCATCATACACAAACGGAGGAGTTTGGGCGGTATACCAAAACTAGACATGGCTCTGTATAGTTCGTCTCTATAAATGCTGTCGTATGCGGCTTTGAAATCGATGTATAGGTGGTGGGTATCGATTTGGACTTCTTGGGTTTTTACCGAATCTGCTGGAGTGTGAACATTTTATCGTTTGTTGGTAATTGGTCTAGGCGTTCAAATATTACGGAAGATAGGATCTTGTAGACGTTGCTGAGGAGACTTATGCCTCTGTAGTTGGCTTGGTTTAGAGGGTCTCCTTTTTTGTGGATCGGGCAAACGATGCTGAGGTTCCATTCTTCAGGCATACTTTCTTCCGACCAGATTTGGCTTAAGTTGGTGGACGTTAATTACGAAGTCATCTCCGCCGGCTTTATAAAGCTCGGTGGGAAGGCCGTCTTTTCCGGTAGCCTTATTAAGCTTTAGTTTAGATATTGCTATCCTCACTTCACTCAGGTCAGGTGGTTGGCAGTTTTCGCTGTCGTTGCCAATATTGAATGGTTCGTTCTGCCTGACAGCGGAATGTTGTCCGTCATCGCCGTTTAACAGTCTGCAGAAGTTGTTCTTCATACCCTCAGCATCAACTATGTCTCAACTACGATATTTGCTTGTTCATCTCGACAGGATTCTGTTGTATCTTTGGTTTTTACGGCTTACGTTTTGGTAAAACTGGCGAACGTCTTTCCTGGGGTGGCATTTCTCTATATCCTAGATCCCGCGCTTTTCTTGTCCTTTTTTTTCTGAAAAAACTGTGTTCTGCCCTTCTTCTCTGTCTATAGCGCTCAGTCGCAGAACTCGTCTTCACCGGCATCTTAGCCTTGAAGGCCTCGTTCCTATCTGCGGGCATATGTCGGCATCCCTCATCAAACCAAGGGTTTCTCGCTAGTGGGCTCGAGAAACCTAGCACATCAGTTGCTGCTGATCGAATGGCTTGTTGCCATCCTTGCCATTGTTCTTCGACATTCGATGCTGGTATACGCGTTGCGCGAAGGTCCTGGCGGTCTCTTGCGATTGCAGTCTTTCGAAATAAATTTTGTATAAGGTATATCTGGATTGTTGTGGCGTGGTGGATATCTACATTCTTACCTTGGCTGCAATAAGGTAGTGGTCCTAGTCGATGTTAGCTTCTCGGAATGTTCGGAAATCCCAAATACTAGATGTTTGTCTTGTCTATCGCAATGTGATCAATTTGATTGACCGTTCGTTGATCTGGAGACCGACATGCCCCCTTATGGATTTCGAGGTGAGGAAAGCGTAAAATCCTAAGTCCGTTACCAGACGTGTTGTCGTGTAGGCTAAATACTGCTAAAGATGTCTTCTCTTCTTACTTTTGCGTTAAAATCTCCAAGCACGATTTAAACATCGTACTTTAGTAGTCGCTCATAGGTTTTGTCAAAGAGCTCGTAGAAGCAATCCCTAGTTATATCATCTTTTTGCTCCGTTGGAGATTGAGCGCATATAAGGCTTTTGTTGGCGAATTCGGCCTTGATACGGATTTTTTCGTTTTCGTTTTTAAAATTAGTCCTTTCCGAGGCCATTTACGATGCAACGTAAATAGTGGATTTTTTTCCATGGGTGGGTAGTTAACCTAAAGCACAACCCCCAACCTGGAGGGCCAGTTCCAATTTATTAGATAACCCTACGACACGGGGGCATCAGTATCCACTACGGGATTGATGAGCACTGCCGTTTGCTTTTCGGTTCAGACGCCAATATCTCTGTTTAAGGGCCTTGATTTACTCTTGAAATCCATAGACAAACTGCTGTCCGAATATGTCGAAGCAGCTTGTCTAGGTTCGCCGTGTTTTAAGTCCGTGCCGTTCTGACCTGACCAACACTCGCGCTTATTGTTAAGCAAGACAAATCCGGTTGGATGCGCCCAGTACCCGATGGTTGCCACTTGGAGATTAAAAGTAAGCACATGATTGCCAAGTTAAGGCCAATCAGAGTCTACCCTCGTTCAACAACACTCAACCATCGGCGGTTTATAAATAAAACTAATTAAAATTGAGATTTAAGAGAGCGAGACAGAGCGGTAGAAGTGTGATTGCGAATAAGATCTCAAAGATGCTGAAATTGAATGTAAACTTTAAATTTGGCGGACGGAATATATGCGGCACATTAGTGACTCCGGATATTTCCAGTGGTTGCTTAGCATTTTCATTTATGGAGGACGTCACAAGTGATGGTGATTGACGGCTTAAACTTTTTACATTAAGCCGGGTGGTCTACACTGGAAACAGATTCTTCTAAACGAACGTACGACGCAGTTTCGAATCCGAATCTACGATTCTTCGAATAGATTTTCAACAGCGTTTGTGACATTCAGGCAAGGCGTTGCATGGTAGCTCGTATTTGTGTAGCCCGAATCACCAATAAGAATGAAATGCCCGAATGCGCGATTCTTCGAATCGTTTTTTAAGCCCGACATATTGAAAATGCGCTGGTCATGCGTGGAGCCATTTTAAAGAAGGAAACAATATAAATTGATAAAAAAAATCGTACTAATTTTACGAGCTAAATACCTGCAGCAGACGGGCTCAATGGCGTTATGGTTAGTGCGATGAACTGCCGTGCAGAATGTCTGGGTTTGATTCCCAGCCGTAGCAACATCTAAATGATTTTTCACTGGCCCTGATGATCTGACGAATCATCCGAGTAGTATCAATTGTCATGAAAAACTTATCTCAACTTAGCCGTTCGGACTCTGCATAAAACAGGAGGTCCCACCATCGTACACGCACACATGAATGGTTGTGAGAAATAAACCTTTTTTTTTAAATACCTGCAGCCGAGCGACTAAATCGATTATTTTTCAATTCGTAGTGGACACCTTCTAATCGTTTTGGGAGAACCATGCCCATATGATTTATGGAAATTTCCGGATGAGTATCATCTGGCGAATGAATGCGGAAAGGCTTGCAATCTATCGCAATTGTTCGACGAAAAAGTCACGTGCTGCAAGCAATTGTTCCCTTTGCGTTTTCGGCATAGAATAATTCGTGGTTAGGGATTGGTAAAAGCTCTAGACACACGTTTTAACACATAATTGACTGTTGTAATGCCAACCCCAATGAAATCTGCAATCGCCAGTTGATCACTGCCGCTATGGGGTGCCGTAAAATAAAGCCGAACGAAATAACCTGCACTTTCACTTTTTGAAAACGAAATAACGCCGAATTTCTATGTTTGGTCTTATTCATGCGAAGGCATGATGCCCCCCACCCATTTAATAACTTTGTATACACCCAAACTGGCACTCGGATGTATTCAAAGTATTAACACCCTGTTGTGCAAAGTATGATTCCCTCTCCCTCTGGATTCTGCTTTATTTCACAAGCAATGTGCGGCGTCATTTCACCTTGTCATTGTGAAATAACGCCAAATTCCAAATTTCGGCGTTATTTCGCATGGCGTTATTTCCTGCCACCGCGCGATGGTTGGTGCGATGAATTGCCGCGCAGTACGTCTGGGTTCGATTCCCACACCTAAATGATTTTTCCCTGACTCTCCTCTTGTGATGATCTGACAAATCATTTCTAATTCGCTCTTCTGAGTCGGCATAAAACAGGAGGTCCCACCATCGTGCAAGAAGTACACACGCACATATGAATGTTTGTGAGAAAAATCGGCCCTAGCTACTAACGAGCCTGTTGCTCCAAATCAAAAGTTGAATAACTTTGAGTCTTCACAACTTTTAATATTTTAAGTTGACAGAGTCAACTTTGAGTGAATAAAAGCAAATTTCTGAAGTTGAAAATCAAAATCCCCAAGCATTCAACTTCGAGTGAATAAAACGGCCCTAAATGATGTCATGTTCTTAATTTTGGGACTAACTGTATAATGCTAAAGTAAATTTGATTTTTATTCAAATTATCAACAGTCAATATACGGCATAAATGTCATCTTTCCAATCACTTATGCGCTGTTCTTTGATTTGCCAAACGAAGGGGTCCTACAATTGATTACGTCAATTTCAAATCATAAAATTTTGAAAAGGATCTCAAAGCAGTTGTTATTTTTATATCGTTGCCAGGCTTTATCTCTATCTCTCCTGTTTATATTGTATCATTCAAAAATCACTCTCGTAATCCAATTCCTGACCCTACTTCAATCATAGTAATTAATTTTTATACCAACGCTTCACATTTAGCTTGTCACTCATCCATAAGATGACCCTTCGATGTAATCAAAGCAAAACATTTTCTGCTATAAAATACCATCTACTCGAGCCATTGAATATAAATTCAATTTCATCTTAAAGCATTAAAATCAATAGAACTAAACAAATCCCTTCCAATAAATGTCTTCTTACAAATCTTTTAAACATTTTTTATGCGATGACTAAACCCATGGAACACAAGAGAACCTTAGAACTTGAATTATCCTTTCAACCACACAGCACAGACTTTGATCGAGTTTAGCGGGTGTGGTAATGGCTACACGCCTCCAAACATCTTATTTCATCCCATCACAAAGAGAGCGAGAGAGAGAGTGGGAGAGGAACAAAAAAATCACCCAGTACCTTTATCCTTTTGAATATCCTTCGGCCGTTGATGTAACTCTCCGGATACATAAAATTCTTTAAATTTTCTCTAAAGAGAAATAGAGTGAAAAGGTATAAACAATTTGCACGCATCTACAGCCAAACAAAGCCTTCAAACGACCATCGATAGATGGATGGATAGGCGAAGATGAAAACCCACCTAAAAAAAAAACGTTATTTGAAAGCAATGAAGCGTCAAGGGCTTTTTGCTCCTTGGACTAGTGTGTTGGTTGAAGAAAAAAACCTCCTTATCACGGCGAACCCCCCACTGTTTCCCCTTCCGACCTTGCATTTGTATTGTTGGTCTAATTTCGTATATTTTCTCTCTTTTTTTTTTACCAAACCGCTATCTCTAAGGAACTTTAAAGGAAATTCCATTTCAGGTTATACACAATACCAACATAGAGTACCCCCCCATCCAAGCAACGCACGAGGAGGGACCTTCAAGGGCAAATGGGTTTTGCATGTAATCGGGAACATCAGAAAGGCATTACACGCAAACACAATGTGTTTTTTTTTGTGGGTTCAAAATATCCCCCTACTGTTCTAGAGCCGTGGCATTTCATTCAAGGATAATGGCAAGGAGCAATGTAGCGTTGGGTATCGCAGTAGGTTCCTTTGCATACACATAGCAGAGGAACTTTTTGTTATTTTTACTACGAACATTTTTTTTTAGGTATAGAACGATGTTGGACTTGAAAACTCTGCTAACGTTATCCCGCCCTAGTTTAACCTTGAGGATTTTTTCTCTTCTTCTTTTTTTTTTGCTTGTTCCAAAAATCTTTCTTCGATCCGTTTCAATGATGCACAGGATGTGGGTTTTTTTTTTGTTTAGTGACTGAGATGTCTGTTGGAATATCGTTATCGTTTGTTATCGGCGCTGGGGCAGGCGTTGGGATAAGCCTGTACATAAAAAAGATATCAGCTAGGAATTCAGTCACTCGAAGGAGGTTTACAACCGTGGAAATCTATTGTCATGGTAAAAAGTAAGAATAGAAGGCTGTCGGTTAAGTTTTACATTCATTGGTGGAGAAATGCCGGCATGATATTTAATTTCGGAGTGAACGTCGTAATCAGTTGAATTGGATTGGGATGATTGTCTGAACGTGATGAATATTTTAGTATTATCGTAGATATATCCGAGCTGTGATTAGATATTTGGAAAACACGGCGAAATATTGCGCATATGATTGCCAGTTATTTCTGTCATTGATTATTATGGCAGTATTAGCGTGGCATTTATGTAAAATGAATTTTAGAGTGCGCCTTATTTGATCCAAAAACAGTTTTTGTTCAATTTTGACTGTACCAACATGCCAGTTTGTTCTCATTAAAAAAAAGTCTCTAAAAATTGTATGCTACAAGTCGGATAAACTTTGCAGAGTGCTCCATTAAATAATGGGTTACTGGATACAATTATAAAAATATTTTATTTATTGATAAAAAAACATTGCTTACTTACCTATCGTGCTCCCAACCGTTGAAGATTCTCTGCCTGGACACTGCAGCCTTCCATCGCCTACGATCCCGGGCTCGCTGCTTCCGGTTATCTAGACCAAGCGCTCTGGCATCCGCGATGGCTTAGTATTTGAAACGGAGGTTCGGTTTTCCTTGCCTTCTCGAACCCGGGGGGCTGGGGTTCGAAGATCCTCTTAGCTGGAGCATTATTGTCCATTTGCTCGATGTGGCCGGGCCGCTGTAATCGAAGTGTTTTGGCTTTTTGGACTACATCAACATCTTGGCACAGCTCATAGAGTTCGCGGTTGTATCTTCTCCTCCAT
This sequence comes from Rhingia rostrata, assembly GCA_949824845.1. Taxonomy (NCBI): domain Eukaryota; kingdom Metazoa; phylum Arthropoda; class Insecta; order Diptera; family Syrphidae; genus Rhingia; species Rhingia rostrata. Next base: position 15,293,510 of record OX463755.1, on the reverse strand, counting down.
TCGGCCTCCTCGCGCACCAAAAATCCGCCGTTTTTTTTACGAAGGAGCCCAGTATTAGCTCTCACTTCTGGCTTATCGTCCAGCACTGGGCGCCTTAGAGCAGAGCTGGCAGGATAAGGGTTTTGTAGAGCACACATTTCGTCATTTGAGTTAGGATTTTAGAATCCAGTTGATTTGCCAAACCGAAGCAGCAGCGGGTTCCTAAGGTAATTAATATCGTCCGCAAAGCCACGCAGCTGTTGAAAATAATGCTTTCAGTGTTGGCACCTGCCCTTCATACTATTTGCTCTAGTACGAGATTGAAGAAGTCACATGATAGCGCGTCTCCTTGCCGACATCCGGTGCATGCTTGTAATAGTTCGGAGGAGCTACTTCCAAACTGCTCGTTGCAGCGCGTGTTTTTTTTGCCGGGATTCCGAATTCGACCATCGCCATTAAGAGCTCCTGACGATGTATACTATAATACGCGGCATTGAAGTCGATGAATAGGTGGTGAGTTTCGACTTAAAATTTGGTCTTTTCTAGGATTTGTCTCAGTGCGAAAATTTGGTCTATAGTGCCGATTAGTGTGTTGCAGAAAGGTTTTAGATGTTCAAACAGTACACAGATAGGATTTAAATACGACATTTAAAAGGGATATGCCTAGATAGGATGATCGCCTTTTCTGTAGATGGGGTATCTTGAACTGATAGTCCAGTCATCGGGCATGTTTCCTTCCACCCATACTTGGTTGATGATTCGGTGTATGCTACCAAAACATCACCACCGTACTGAAAAAGCTCCGCTGGAAAGCCATCAGAGCCTGCGGGCTTATTATTCTTAAGCTTTTTTATAACTAGGCCAACTTCTTCTATACTAGAAGGTAGTTTCCTAGGTTTTCTTCGCTGTCTCAAAGAGCCTGTAGCCAGCAGCCAGTTGTTTGGCTCTTTTATAAAACCTCCGGATGTTGTTACGATCGCGTTGACTTTAGCTCCGAAGGCTCCATCAAAAAAAAAAAAACTTTTTGGCGCAACAGTTAGTACCCAGGGCCTAGCTCTCTTACAACCATTGATGTGTGCGTGTGTACTTCTTAGCACGGTGGCGGGACCTCCAGTTTTATGCCGACTCCGAACGGTGAAGTTGAGATAAGCTTTTCTTGACAATTGATACTACTCGGATGATTTGTCAGGTGATCACGAGCCAGGAGGTCATAAAACTGCTCTTTGATGGGATCTTCAGCCTCGTGGGTAGTGGCATGTGCACATATTAGGCTTGTGTTTTGGAACGTAGCTTTGATGCGGATCAGAGAAAGGCGATCACTTATCGGCTCGAAGTCAATGACTTCACGATTTTCAACGACGAATCCGTATCTTGATACATGCAATCTTTTGTTGCAGCTTTAATAAATGCAGCAATTTTATCTTTCTATATACCTGACCCTATCCATCGTATCTCCTGGATTGCGATTATATCTGCTTTCTACCGCATGATGACAGATTCAAGTTTTTGAGTAGCACCCAGGGGTAGAGTGTTCGTACATTCCAGGTACATACTCTCATGGCATAGTCCATTGACGTTCCGAGTCTTGTTGCCATATGAGGAGTTTCTTTATTCGAGGCTGGTTGCGTCTTTCTCATAACTAATGGTTTTTTCCATGATGGCACAACCCCCAACTTGGAGGGACAGTTCTTTGTTTTGACCCTAGGACAGCGGGCTAGAAATACCGAAGTGAGTAACCAATTTTGGGATATGAGCGCTGTCTTCGACCCATTGAGGGCCTCTCCGTCACAAACTCGTTTCCAACACGCATGCTCAGTATTGGAAATCCCTATAGACCTGGTGTTCAAATATGTCGAAGCAGCTCTATAGGTATTATTTCATTATTAGTGTACAGCTTGTTGTGCTTATTCAAAATCTATATTCCTGGTTCAGCTATTCCCTACTCATGATGCGTTCTACTCTCGTGTTGCGTAGTCCATGTTTCTTTTCATGTTCTACATTGTCCCTGGGCCACACATCCATCTCATTTTTCAATAACTAGTTCTTCTAATGACGAAAATCCTGTTGTATTGATGAATCGGCTGGTATTTGAACTCACGAAATCTCCGAACCTTTTGATTGACTACTGACCATGTCAACTGTTATTCGCTTTAAGTGGTTCTCTACCCCCTGAATCTCAAAGGCTCAAACATTTTTTTCTTGTTTCATCGGACACTCTATCATCTGAAAACAAACGCCCACAAGTACCAGCAAAAAAAAAATTTCTGGACCTGTGGATAGCAGAACTACTTTCCTTCCAACATGATCTCATATATTTGGGGGCGGCATGCCAACCACAGGATGTTTTGTCCATATTTTTGATTGCAGAAGAATATACGCCCCATTTCTTCTTCCCGTATTCGCTGATGTAGTGACAAATCCTAGGCACATTACTTTAACACAGATTTCCTATTCTGCTGCTGCCTGATAGATTGCTGTTGCTGCACCTAGGCCAAAACTTATCTTCGCAATCCCAAAAGTTGATCTATTCCTTCGTGGAATGTAGCATTCCTTCACTAAGACTTTATGATAGTTTTAGCCAATTAACTAATTCTCGTTCACTAAATCTCTTATTTTTCTAAATCAGTAAATTGGTGGCAACGTAAGAACTACAACTAGGTGTCACCGTAGTCACTATTCAATTTACAGTTTTATTCACAAGAAAACGTTTAAAAACCGTTTTTTTTTAAAGAGGATGAAAATCTGTGCCTTCTACTTGACAGTGTGACCATAAACAACGACTATTCGGATGCGGATTCGTTATAAAAGTCAGACTTGGGCAAGAAGTCTTATGTTTACAAAACATTAGCGAACGCATTTTAACAATCCGCATCAAGGCCGAGTTCGCCAACATAAGCATTATATGCTCTCACGCCCCGACACGGACGAAAAAGATGATTTTGATAAGGATTGCTTTTACGAGCTCCTTGACAAAATCTATGAGCGACTATCGAAGTACGATGTTAAAATCGTGCTGGGAGATTTTATCGCAAAAGTAGGAAAAGAAAACATCGAATGTCTAAGAACAAATATGGCAACGATGCCAACAAGCCATTAGATCAGCAATCTGATGTGCTAGGTTTCTCGTGCCCACCAGCAAAAACCCTTGGTTTGATGAGGAAGGCTAGGCAGAGACAAGAGCTGTTATTGATCTCTTTAAGCAGAGAAGAAGGGAAGAACACCGTCAACGTCAAGGACACAAGGCTCGAACAGAATCCTGTCGTGATGAACAAGGAAATATCGTAGTTGAGACATAGTCGATGCTGAGGATATGTAAGAACCACTTCTGCGGACTGTTTTAAAGCGATGACGAACAACATTCCGCTGTCAGGCAGAACGAACCATTCAATATTGGCAACGACAGCGAAAACTGGCAATCACCGAATCTGAGTGAAGTGAGGATAGCAATATCTAAACTCAAGCTTAATAAGGCTACCGAAAATGACGGCCTTGGTAAGATGACTTGGTAAGTAACATCCACCAACTCATAAGCCAAATCTGGTCGGATGAAAGTATGCCTGAAGAATGGAACCTTAGCATCGTTGCCGGATCCACAAGAAAGGAGACCCACTGAACTGCGCCAACTACAATGGCATAATATGTGAACTTCTGAAACCGTTAACAACAATCTGATCGGCCTTTATCGGTGTGATTTTAGGCCAGGAGAGTTCACAAACGATCAAATTTGCACACCTTGGCAGATCTTGTAAAAAAAACCTAAAAGTCCAAACGATACACACCACCTATTCATCGATTTCAAAGCGGCATACGACAGCATTTATAGAGACGAAATATACAGAGCCATGTCCGTTGGTGAAGTATGACGATGAAGAATTCTCGCTGCTCCATGAGGGTTGGAAACCACCCCACCTAGACATTCGATACCAAAACAGGATTTAGGCAAGGCGATGCGCTGTCATGTGATTTGATTCTTGAGAGGATTGAGAGGATTCAATTTGATTCTTGAGAGGATTGTGCAAAACTCCCGACCCAACACCAGAGGCAGCTACTAGCATACGCCAACGATATTGACATCATTGGTAGGACTCAACGTGATGTCACGATAGCCACGTTTGCTAGTATAGAGAAGGAATGGATTTTTCAGTAAAGTTTATGCTGTCAACACGAAAGGACACACAACATCGACGAATCGGAGAGAACGTCACCATTGACAGAAATAACTTTGAGGTAGCACGGGACTTTGTCTATCTTGGCTCCGCTATTAACCCTGACAACAACATCTCGTAAGAAATTAAACAAAGAATTACTCTTGCCAACCGCTGTTTCTTCTGGCTAGGACATGTAGAATGAATGGACACCAATACTCCGACTCGCAGAGTCTTTGATTTCCAGCCAGACGTTGGACGCAGTAGATGAAGACCTCGCCTTGAATAGCGCGCACAGGTAGAAACCGACCTCAACAAACTTGGAGTGCGCAACTGAAGGCAGTTAGCTTAGGACCAGCTAATTAGAGTTGCGCGTTGGTTGAGGCCTAGGTTCAATCCGGACTGTAGCGCCACTGTCGGTTAGGAGGATTTCGGTCACATGCAATGTGACACTAGACTTGTACAAGGTGGGCCAATAGAAATCATACGATGTTGTTTGGCTTTCAGAATATCAGTTGTGGCTCGCGCAGTGTGTGCCGTTGCTTTGTCCTGTTGGAACCACATGTCCTTCAGTCCTGATTCGTCCAATTGTGGCAAAAAACTCGGTTAACATGACCCTATAGCGCGCACCGTCCACTGTTGTCGTTTTACCAGCGGCGTTCTCGAAAAAAATGGCCCGATGACTCCTCCAGCGTGGACAGTGCACCATGCAGTAACTTTGAGCGGGTGTTATGGCTCCTCGAGCATTACTTGTGGATTTTCGATGCCCCGGAAGCGATAGTTTTGCTTGTTCAAGTACCCGCTAAGGTGGAAATGTTCCTCATCGCTCGTTATGATTTTGGTCGAAAAATCGTCCACTTTGATTATCCCGCGTTCTTGTATTGTATTCTTGTATTCTACATCTGTCTAGTCCACAAATGTCAAAATAGATTTGACATTGGCGGCCATGTGAAAAATAAGATCATCTTCCAATAGGGTGATCCCTTTTGGCCCACCTTGTATATATTAGAAGACTCTATAAGTTTAACTAGCGGAGGATTGATTTGTCACAACACATCAATCTTCTTTTATGAAGTTCCGGAAATTCTTTATTGCCATCCTACATAGCTGAATTTTTTTGGCCTATATACCGACTCAACATGATAATTTATAGTTCGGTCCTATAAATATCAAAATATGCGCTTTTAAGGTCAATGAACTGATGCTGAGCATTTGAACTTCATGGATTTTGGATTCTTTGATGATCTTTTGTGATATTACAAATCGATCAGTTGTTACTTTCGTGGCCTAAAACTTTACTGATACCTTCAGTACTCGCTTGGGAGTTTTGTACAACCACTTTAGATGAGAAGATGAATTCACCTTTATACATCAGTTAAGATTTTAATTTAGATTTAGACTTAACTGGTAACTTGAATTAATTAATTGGGTGTTTTAGAACAAGGTTAGACACTGAGAGGCAACTCCCAGTCATTGTAAATTTTACCTCACATCAAATTGTGCCTTTTTCATTTCCAGTGGTAACACTCGGTTATTGGTCTCATCCAACCGTCTTACCTAACTCAAAGCACATAGTCGTTAGATACTATTCCAAGCATATTTCAACCCCCAAACTTCTCAAAATGTAATCCTTACTCTGTCTCAAAATAGCAGTGACTTTTACCGCCTCTCGAAATAGCAGTGACTTTTACCGCCTCTCAGAAGTGCACCCATTTAACTAAACACCCCTTTTAGTAATTGTTCGCGTTGGCATAATTAGTAGCACCAAACTCAATTGCTAAAGGTACCTAATTAAAGTTAAAAAAAGGAATCATACCAATTAAACCAACATGTCTGTAAAGCTCATACATATGCACACACGTACAATGTAAATGTCTAAGGAGGTATGTTTTTGACCTCCACTAACTCATCAGCGTTGTTTTAAATTAAAGCTACACATGCGAAACCAGTCTTTGTTAATTTCTTTAATAAAAATGTCACTTTGCTGACATCCGTGCTACCACATATCCAAACTGAGTGCTACAGCCGCGCGCGCCACGCCCAACAACCCCCTCCCTTCCTGAGCTGATAATTGCTTTACATGAATGTGCAACGTGAACAATTTAATTTCGTCTGTCAACTCGTATTTCCAACGTAAATTCCAAAGAACGAACGAATACGTCATCCTTATCCGCATCGCGTAATATTAATGTCCTTCGCTTAGTGTCGGCTCGGCTCCCTTCATGTATACATACCTACCACATATGTGTTATGTTCGAGTGTGTGTTTATGTGTGATTGCAATTCGCATTTCCTGCGACCCTTTAATTATATACACACGCTCATACTTATCCTACCACATGCTGCAATTACTGCTTCCTTAATTATGCAAATTTCTCCAACAGTGCGCTCAGCAATGGCACGCTGCGTTGCACACAAACAAAACAGTTGTCACACAATCCCCAATGGATCCTTCAAATTACCGCAACAAATGGCAAAACATGTCAAACTAAAACCAAACCCCATAAAGCAAAATGACAGTCTTGTGTGTGCACCGTAATACAACCAGACAACACAAAACCCCGATATAGCAGGACTTAGCCCTTAGGTCTAAGGTATGCGCGCGATAGCTTTGGATGGAAAGGGTGATGGTGGATAAGTTAAAAAGGACTTTTTGCTCATTTGTTAAACGTTGAGCCGAAAAGTGTCTGCTCTCGTGCTGGAGATTATGCTTGAGGTTACAGTCCGCGATGTCGAGGTTAACATATATTACATCCGGCTCGAAGGACCAATGTGGTAAAGCGCTTAATGAGAGGAGTAGTGAGGTATGAAGATTGAAATTGTTTTTTTTTCCATACATCAGAGAGGTTGTGTAAGAGTACGTGTGTTTGGGTGTGTGCGGTAGAACGTATGGTATGCTTTTGTGATTAATATGTCTAGACATGACTCTACTTTGTGTTTAAGTTCTTTACATATTTATGTAGGGATTGGAATTGAAAGGTAAATGCCAAACTTAATTTATGCGCAGGCATTGTATTTGACGAAATTGTCTGGATGTAAATCAACAGGATAATTCTCTTCAATTTTCATCTTACTAAAAGTTGGCAAAAGGGAGTCTGTTTCGTCATTCTATTCTGCTATCGTGATCGCAGTCGCTTTTTTAGCTTTAAAATTTATTTAGTTAACGGTTTTGTAATTAATCGACATATGCATCGCCTTGCATATGTCGTTTTTTCATATCGAATGTGTCGGTGAGGTCTTTTTCGACCATGCTGGAGCAGCGAGAATTTTATATTGCCATCCTACACAAACGGACGAGTTCGGTCGGTATACCAAAACTAGACATGGTTCTGTATAGTTCGCCTCTATCAATGCTGTCGTATGCGGCCTTTAAATCGATGAATAGTTGGGGTTATCAATTTGGCTTCTTGGGTTTCAAGGATCTGCCGGAGTGTGAAAATTTGATCAATTGTGGATTTTCCTGGCTTAAAACCACACTGCTAAGGGTCGATCAGGTTGTTGGTAAACGGTTTCAGGCGTTCAAATATTACAGAAGATAGGATCTTGTAGGCACTGTTGAAGAGACTTATGTCTCTGTAGTTGGCGTAGTTTAGAGGGTCTCCTTTTTTGTGGATCGGGCAAACAATGCTGAGGTTCCATCCTTCAGTCATATTTTCATCCGACCAGATTTGGCTTATGAGTTGGTGGATGAGACTTACCAAGTCATCTCCGCGAGCTATATAAATCTCAGCGAGATTTAAGGCCGTAATTTCCGGTAGCCTTATTCAGCTTAAACTCAAGCTTTTGCTATCCTAACTCACTCAGGTCGGGTAGTCGGCAGTTATTCTGTCGTTGCTTTTATTGTATGGTTCGTTCTTCTAGACAGCGGAATATAGTTCTTCACCGCCTTTTAACAGTCTGCAGAAGTGGTTCTTCCATATCGTCAGAATTGACTGTGTCTCAACTACGACGTTTCCTTGTTCATCACGACAGGATTCTGTTCGAGCCTTGTATATTTGGCTTTGGCGTTTTACACTTTGGTAAAACTTGCAAACATCGTTCCTAGAGTGGCACTTCTCTATATCCTCGATCGCGCCCTTTTCTTGCTCTTTTTTTCCTTTTATGAAATGCCGGTGTTGTTCCCTTCTTCTCTGCATATGGAGCTCAACGGCAGCTCTCGTCTTCACCTGCAGCTTAGCCTTGTAGGCCTCGTTCTTGGCTGCAAGCATCAGTCGGCATTCCTCATAAAACCAGGGGTTTCTTGCTGGTGGGCGCGAGAAACCTAGCACACCAGTTGCGGCTGATCTAACGGCTTGTTGGAATCGTTGCCATTGTTCTTTGACATTCGGTGCTGGTGGTATGTTGTTAATCGAGAGGTTAAGAGATACTCGTTGCGCGAAGGTCTTGGTGGTCTCGTTCGATTGCACTCTTTCGACATTAAATGTTTTCACAGTATTTCTGGATTGTTGTGGCGTGGTGGATATTCGCATTCTTACCTTGGCTGCAACGAGATAGTGGTCCGAGTCGGTGTTAGCTTCTCGCAATGTTCTGACATCCAAAATACTGGATACGAGTCTCTTGTCTATCGGTATGGGATAAATTTGGATGACCGTGCATTGATCTTGAGACCGCCATGTCCCAAAATTATCGGGGTGAGGAAACCGTGTGCTGGCTATAGTGGCGTGTCGTTAACACACGTGTTGTCGTGTAGGCTTCCTACCCTTGCCTTAAAATCTCCTAGCACGATTTAACATCGTATGTCGGTAGTCGCTCATAGGTTTTGTCAAGGAAATGATAGAAGCAATTCTTAGCTATATCGCCTTTTTCTCCATTAGGGCGTGAGCGCATATAAGGCTTATGTTGGCGATTTTTACCTTGAAGCGGATTGTTACAATGCGTTCGCTAATGTCTTGGAAACATAAGACTTCTTTCTTAATTCTGGCACTTATGACAAATCCACATCCGAATAGTCGCTGTTTCTGGTCACTATAACAAGGTCCGTAGTAGATGTCACAATTTTTCATCCCCTTTTTGCCCATCCCATCCCTTCGTATTTCCTGGATGGCAGTAATGTCTGCTTTGTAGCAGTTGAGTGCTTCCGCTAGTTGTTCGCTTGCACCTCCCCTGTTTAATGTTCTCACATTCCAGTTGCAGATGCGAAAGTCGATGTCCTTTTTTTCGCTAAGCAGGATCGTCAACAATAAAATCAGTCCTCTCAAATGCTAATGGTTGCTTCGTAACAAATAATTTTCCATGGCGTCTCATCCGCCATCATCTCTGGTCAAAGGGCCTGACTAACCCTTGAAATTCCTAGATAACCTGTTGTCCGAATATGTCGAAGCAACTTATCTAGGTTCGACTAGGACAGCATTCCGTGCCATTCTAACCTAGCTGTTTATAGTGTTGCTGTTTTTCGTCCTGTTATCAACAATCGCGCTTATCGTTAAGCAAGTCAAATCCGGTTAGATGAGACCAGTTACCTGTTACTTGGAGGCTAAAAAAAAGCACTTGATGTGTAGTTAGAGTTACAACCACTGGGCATTGCCAAATTAAAGCCAATCACAGTCTACCCTCGTTCTACAACACCCAACCATCAACCATCAACCAACTAATAAAATAAGTGCGCCACTAAAAAATCTCGCTATGTATGATCAAGCGCTTCCAATGCTTTCTTGTGTTACATTGCACATTTGCCTTAATTGATAACTTGACATGTTTGGAGTACTTTGTCCATTCCAGAGTTTTAGCTGATGTTGCAGGTTGGTACCTCAGCGTTTTACAAATTCAACGGAGGTTTCAATGCTGAATGCGCTGTTCAGCCAACATCCATGTTGGTGCCTCAGGGTTTTGCAATTTCAATGTCAGTTTCAATGCTGAATGCGCTCTTCCTTATGCGATGGCCAGTGCAATATCATTTTGTTATCGTATGGTTGCCAAAATGAGTAAAAGAATAAAAGTCTTGCCTGTGCTACCGGAAGCATCTCACGGAAACTACAAAAATTCAATTCGATTGAATTATTTAATATTAACTCACAATAAAATGTACAAAACTAATAAAAAAAAATGACAAAATTGTCTGTTCAATGTGAGTCGGACATTAATTTAAAAATTTACTTGAGTTCTTATACATATCACCCACACCTTGAAATCTCATTATTCGTTCGCTATTTTCGTTTCAATTCAAATCAGCATGAACTGTCACTGCCATATATGAAATTAATTGGAATGACAGTGGTGCCATCTGTAGAAAATTGGTCGTATTTACTCAGAAACCTTCGTGGGCTCATGCACAACAACTATGCTAAAGATCAATGCATAGCTTACGACTCTATAAAGGACATACAAACAAACAGTTATATAGAAGATAGATAGATAAATGTGTCCAAGATTGTCCAACTTTTATCTAACGTTTCTATTAATGAAATAACTTTTGGACTCTTAAAGTCTTAAACACGTTTTTGTACATAAGACTATACAAACCAAAGTGTGCTCTTACCTTTAATTGGGTTACGAATTTCCACAGACTTAACAAATATTTCCCTATAATTTCACCAGGTATCTATCATCTCGACATCCGAGCACATGACCTTGATACCACCACAGCCCTACCGACCTACCAAAAGTACTTTATGTTCTCTGTACCTATACCATATAAATTCATCAAAAAGTATGTGTCTACCTTCCCTAAGCGCCCAAATAGGGAAAGAGACAGGGATATAGAGAAAGGTTAAACGAATATCCTGTATGCATGTGCGGTTTAAGTTTTATACCATGAGGACGAGGAAATGGATAAAAGATTTACAACAGAATTCCTCGTTTCCGGTGAGTGGAAAAGTTTGTTTTATTACAACCAACTAAACACAAAGTATGGTTGCACGACGACAAGGACGAGGACTACTACAATGACGACGATCACAGAGATTGAGGATGCCGATTTTCATAATAAATATATTTTCAAGCATCCTTTTTCTATGTGAATATCCTCCCTATGTTCTGGAGAGCATAGTTGTATTCTACCTTATTGCCCCTTGTGTATTTTTGTGTCCTGATAACAAGAAGTTGAGAAGAAGTTTCCTACTGCGGAATGCGGCTTACCATCTGATTCGTCGGTATGATAACATGTTGTAGATATTATTTTTTTTGTTAATTTTTTTTTCTTGTTCATCCTTACACTAAGTTTGGATATGGTATCCGAAAAACAGTTGCCATATCCAAAGGCTGAGTGTACATATCCTTGTGTTGAGTTGATCCCAAATGCCAGAAGGCTAATTAAACTGTAAGCTGAAAATTTAATGGTCTCTTTGGGTAGACAAATTATATTCGCTCGTGAATGAGAATACACACATATCCTATCTTAGAGAACGACGATGAGAGTCCTTGACTATCCACTTACAGTGAATTGCAAGTTGAAAATTACTTTTCTTCAGCGAGGCCTTTGTTTGCAAGTAGTTTCGAGTAGGGACGATATAGTCCGATTTTATGCTTTCGTGTTTATAGATCTTGTGCGGTTTTTGTAAAATTAGTAAGGGATTGGCAGGATGCTTTTTGATTTATTTCCATACAAATGGGATATAAATTTAGGCTGGCTACAGTGTTTGAGATACTTGATGGTTTTTTTTTTTTGTCAGTTGGTTAACATTCACAACACGCCAGCTCTCTTTTTTCTCGAGAGGATAATTGGAAAAGTTTAAATGTCAAGAGCCCTTTGGGCACACAAGGAAGGGTTTTTTTTTCTTTCTGCTCTACTTGGATTGAGTGCTCACTTGCGTTGATATTATTACAAAATTAACGAAGCCCCCTAAGAGGATTTTAATTGTGATTAATTTCGGATTAGGTTTTCGTCCTTTGTGGACTTACGTTTTACTAAATTCCTTGCGTCTTTATTCATTTATGGCTTGATTTTCGATACACATACACTATAACATCAGATCCATCATTCGGGTTGAATAAAACGTATCTAGATGCGATGAGTTGAATTAATTTGATTGCATTTTGTATGGAGGTTTGTGTATCTACAGGTAAATATATCCAATCTACACGTATACACCGTAAGGTGCTAAGAGGACCAGGACACATACATTTTGGGCGACAATTAGATTAAACTGATTGATCTGAATGTTAGTAGTATAGCGTTGAGAGGGTTTTGCTGAAATGTGTCAGGATAATGGTTGATACCATTCGGGGGCTGGCATAGCAAACAACGCCTAATCTGGTATGTGGTTATTTTAGTTGACGTGGTTTATGGTAGATTTGCTGATAGAATGGATTGCTTTTGTTGTGCGATGAGTAGAGTTGAGCTGAGTTCGTGTTTGGATAATTAACTTGCCATGACTAAATTGCGTCTTTGGATTGAATATAACCAGTTTTTTGGGTTGTACTTCTTTAATGACTGTCTTGTGCCATGGGATTCTGTATATATTTTCAGTAATACGACTTATTGTGGAGCATCCTCTATTTATAGCTAAGCATGCTTTTTTCTAAGGACATCAGTAGTTCGAAATGATTAGTCATTTTTACTGTGGTGAATGTCGTATTTGACGTATTAGGATTTATGTAATACTAAAAAATTCATCGGGCTACAATTTGATATCAATCTGGTTTTTTACGGAAGTTGGTTCATATGCTTAAGAACATATTTTGCTTTGTATTTAAGTAATGCCGGTTTGAATATATTTATACACAATGCGATTACATGAGCATTTAACCTAGCTGATGCCTACCAACATCTACTTTGCAAGTGGTGACCAATAGGTGCCTAGTGTCTTGACCGTATATTATTTCCTATGCGTATTTCTGGTAGTTAGCAGGTGAGAGCGTAAAGATTTTGTCTTTTCACAATGTTACCTCTCCCTTCTCCTTTACCGCGAAATCACATGATGTAGTGAACTGTGGGATCTTCGGTCACATTTAGTATGGAGAAAATTAACATTTGAGGTCACATGACAGCGCATCGCCTTGCCTAAATCCATTTTTGGTATCAAATGTGGAGGTGAGGTAGTTTCCGATCCTGATGGAGCAGCGAGGTTTCTCCATCGTCATCCTACACAAACGGACGAGTTTGGGCGGTATACCAATACTAGACATGGCTCTGTATAGTTCGTCTCTATAAATGCTGTCGTATGCGGCTTTGAAATCGATTTTTTTGTTTAGGATAAGGGCCGATCAGGTTGTTGGTAAACGGTTTCAGGCCTTCCCATATTACGGCAGATATGATTTTGTAGGCAATCTCACTTCAGTAGTCAATTCTAGGTTTTGTCAAGGAGCTCGACAATTCTAAGCTGGATCATCCTTTTCATCCGATGATGCGTGAGCGCATACAAGGCTTATGTTGGCGAATCTGGTGGATTATTTCAATGCGTTCGCTAATGTCTTGGAAACACGCAGGTGGCCATGGCTCAGAGGAATGCGTAGTTGACTGCTAAGCCAAGCGCAGCGGGTTCAAGCCCCAGCTTCGGCAGCATTTGTTTTCTACGAAAATTGCCAGCTTATCTGAGGCCACCTGTGCGATAACATGAGACAATACAAATCGATGTCTCCTCCTCTGTGCCACGTAAGTTGATGTTATATGTCTTTCCTTCTATGTATCTATCCGTCTCTCTCTGTTGTATAAATGTCTTGATCTGTCCCAGCCGATGGCCTCAGTCGCCAGTGCTGTTATGTGTCTGTAGTTCGTTGCATTCATGTGCGAAGTACTGTGATGTCAATGTCAATGTCAATGTCTTGGAAACAGAAGACTTCTTGCCTAAGTCTGGCACTTATAACAAATCAGCAACCGAATCGTTCCTGTTTCTGCTAACTATTGCACGGTCCGTAGTAGATATCACAGTTTTTCATCCTCTTTTTGCTCAGCAAATCCAATCGTATTTCCTGGATGGCAGTAATGTCTGCTTTGTAGCATTTTAGGACTTCCGCTAGTTTTTTGCTTGCACCTCTCCTGTTTAACGTTCTCAAATTCCAGGTGTAGATACGAACGTCATTGTCTTTTTTTTTCGTTTAGTAGGAACTTCAACAATAAATTCAGTCCTTTCCGAGGCAGTTGCTTCGCAATTAGTGGATTTTTTGAAGGGCCAGTTACAATTTATTAGGAAGGAGCTAGTTTATACGGTTTTTGACCTCTTGAAATTGACAGGGCATAAGAAAGTGTAAGGGCGCATGAAGTTGAAATCATTTTAAGTGTTGCTGCGCTTGGGAATCGAATTCAACCCTTCACAGCAGTTCACCTCACTAACTATCGTGCCACAGTTCCCGTGGCAAAAAACTATCCCTAAAAAACAACAAAGTCGTTTTTGACTAATCAGATTCAAAAGAAAACTTTCTTTATAAAAAAACGTCGGTTCTCCCGCAATCCAATCAGTTTTTACACACCAACTTCTAAAAAAATGATCGAAATGATAATTATGTCATGATCGTAATACTTGTACCGCATACAGATGTAAATCACGATATTCGACTATCCGGAATAAGTGTAAAAAACACAAAAAAACGCAAGCACATTTGCTCAATAGAAAACGATAATGCGAAAAGAATACCTTTTGTGCGTTGATAGCTTAAATCAACGTATAACGCCATCTATCGGGTTGTGCCATTGATCGCATCACAGCGTCATCTTTTATTTATCTCGTTATCTTCTACACCCAAAATTATTATCACACAATTTTATGAATATTCCAAATGTTTGCAAGTTTCACAACAAATTGTCCACCTTTAGGTCGCAACGTATAAAATCAACAATATTTCCTCGAAAAATAAATTCAATTATTTTCCATTTTTCTTAAGTTTGAAAATAAGTTTTCCACTAAGAATCTTTCATTCGTAAAGCCACTCGGGGACATTTGCACACATACTTGCATAAAAAGAATCAATTTGCAATTTTTCCGATCTCCCGACTTTTCCGAAGTTTTTTCATAAAATTTTCTCTCGTAAAAACCTTCTCCTGACAATTGCGAAACACTTGAAAAAAAAAATAAGACTTAATTTTAATTAGATTTGAGCAAAGCGGGTCTGTAGGAGATGTGAAAACACCAGTGCATGCCCGTACAGCTCGTAATACAGAAAATATTGCTGCTATTCGCGATAGTGTGGCTGAAGAGCCGTCCACCTGAACTCGTCGTCGTGCCTGACAATTTCACCTCTCACGCTACCGTTGATGAACATAAGACTTGAATTTACACGGTTACAAGGTGCAATTGACTCAAGAACTTAATCCTCTTGGCCATTTCAAGCGTCGTCAATGGCCAGAATGGTGGCAAGATATGGCAACAGTGGATGATCAATTTTCAAAGAAAATCATTTCAGTGATGAGGCACATTTTCACCTCAGCGGATTCTTCAATAAGCTGAATTGCCAAGAGTGATTGTCGAAAAACCAATTCACCCACAAAGAGTGACTGTTTAGTGCGGTTTATGGACTGGCGGCATCATCGGGCCGTATTATTTCCAAAATGAGGCTGGTCAGGCAGTTACTGTGAATGTTGTTCGTTATCGTGAGATTATAACGAAATTTTTATGGCCCGTATTGGAAGATATGGATGCGGACGACATGTGGTTTCTACAGGACGGTTCCACTTACCACACAGCTTACGTGGTGGCGATGTCAATTGGTCGCCAAGATCATGTGATTTGACACCGTTGCACTTCTTTCTTTGTGGTAATTTGAAAGAAAATGTGTAAGTTGATAAGCCAGCAACAATTTAATAGCTAAAGGATGATATAATTCGGCACATTACCGTCGTAGAAGCTCAATTATGCCTCAGCTTCATCCATTTGGCCATTTGGCCGATATTTTGTTCCACACATAATTGAACCATACAAATATTATTATAACAAAAATAAATGACAAAAATTTCCTAAATTATTTGTGTTTAATTCAAAATCAACATCGGCTCTTAAAATTTAACCACCCTTTATATACAGGGTGTCCGCCGGAAAGGTATACTACCTTGTTTGTTTATAATTTTTGATTAAATGAAAGAGAATGGATCTAATATTGATAAATGTTTTATTTAATGCCAGCAATAATGTATGGAATAAAATATAAGGTAAATTTCCGCCTCTGTTAGTCTCACAAATGCGAGCCCTTTTGAGCGCATTTTTCATTACATTCTAACACATTTCACATGGTATTTCATTAATTTCATCACGAATATTTTATTTGAGTTGCTGAAGCTTTACTGGTTTGTTTGCATAAACCTTGCTTTTCAGATATCACCACAAAAAAAAGTCCGGAGCAGTCAAATCAGGCGACCAATCAACATCACCATTTCTTGAAATAACTTGTTGTGGAAAGAGGTCTCGCAGTAATTCCATTGTAATCCTGGCTGTATACGATGTGGCACCTTCTTGTTGATACCACATGTTAATCAAGCCCAAAGCATGCAGTTGTGGCGTTAAAATAAGTTTTCAATCATATCACGATATCGCTCCCGATTCACAGTTACCGTTACGCCGTTTTTTTTTACTACAAACCACATTTTATTTTTCATAATATACATTTTTACATGTTGTAACAGAGGTTTCTGACAAGCCGAAGGCTTTTCTGCAGAAAGAAGTAAGGTCCAATGATTACTCCTGACCAAATCGCACACTGTAACTTTTAATCGATGCAAAGGTGAATGATGAAGAATTTGAGGGTTTTCCATTGCTTAGAACCGAGTATTCTGTTTATTCATGAAAATGTGCCTCAACACTCATGATGATTTTTTCATGAAAATCGGGGTTGTCATCGGCTAGCTGTAACATCCTATTGGCATATGTACGGCAGCTGAACACAATCGAAAAATTGTGGCCAAAGTTGTTCGTTGAAGACCAAGCTCCTGAGCACGGCGTCGAATTGAGGTTGATGGATTGTTTGGAACACTTCCTTGAGAATCAGTAAAGCTTTTAGCCGATCTTGTAGTACGTAGTGGTCCATGCCAATAAAATACAGAGCCTCTTTCTTCGAAATCATTCACTACACGACAAATAGCGTGTTTCGTTGGCACGTTGTTTCTCTTAAAAAATTCACGTAACTTTCTCATCGTCACAGTAATCGATGACTGATTTTGATAAAATGTTTTAACGATTAAAACAAGTTGGCTTATCAAATATTTTCCATAATAAATTTGCCACGTATCTACTTCACGACTGCGAAATATGAACTGCCAAGACTAATGTTTACCAAAATGGCGGCAAAACAAAGTAGTATACCTTCCCTGCGGACACCCTGTATTTTTAATATTTGCAAGCTTCACAACAAATTGTCCACCTTTAGGTCGCAACGTCCAAAATCAACAATATTTCCTCCAAAAATAAATTCATTTATTATCAATTTTCCGGAGTTTGAAAATGAGTTATCCAATAAGAATCTTCAATTCTAAAAGCCACTTGCACACAAAATTCCATAAAAAGAATCAATTTGCAATTTTTGCGATTACCCAACTTTTTCGAAGTTTTTTCACAAAATTTTCTATCGTAAAAACCTCTTCCTGACAATTACAAAGCACAAAAAAAAATTTGAGCCAAACTGGCCCAGCCGTTCGCAATTGATGAATTACTAAACATTTTCCACTCCATTTTTATGTATATACAGACATAATGAACCTAAAAGAACAACTGGATACTCTAAGCTTCTAACTTTTTATGGTGAAATGTCTTAAAAATGTTCAACATTAAGAGACCTATTTTGCTCTTAAATTTCACCAAGCGACGCAACATTATTTAAAGTATGTCTTATCGGTCTTTGTCTTACTTCGAGTCTATCATTAAAAAATGAATACAAATCTGTTTATCCCCACGCCATCAACAAACGCCATAAAAAAGACGAGGGATTTAAACAAATTACCTATAGCTGATAATGACTCAGTTGGCGTAAGGGTATTTCCCCGAAAAAAAATCCCTTTTAAGTCCAGTGATTCATTAAATCCCTTAGTTCACATAACAAAGTTCTCCTTCAAAGTTAAAATAAAATACCGTTTAAACATAACTACTAAATAAATCCACCTCATGCATAAATTAGGACTTAATTTGACCTACATCTTTGTTATCCTCCACCTACAGTCACCAGCATCCAAATCCCTAAGCGTCATTCTTTCCATCTAAACTTCAGCATTACGCTATACAGCCGTAGAAAAGACTGCATAATAAGTTTCACTTCATTGCCAGGATGCCAACAGAACCGCACTTCCCCGCACGACGAATCCCCTGAGTTGCCATCTAGCTCAACAACAATAAGGAAAACAAAAAATGTTGCAACACATCCTGAAGCATGTCATTAATCTTTTCCACCCAATTCAGATTGTTGTACTGTTTTATGTTTTGCCGTTTTCCCAACAACAACTTAGTCCCTTTGACGTCATTTAATGGACAATCCAGGGATACTAAGTGTGAATGCTATGCAGGAACTTATCGCTCCCAGATAGAGAGAGTGTAAACAAATTTAGGTCACATCCTAAAGTTCGTTCAGTGTCCTTAAAACATTTTTACTTAGACAATATTGGAATAGTGTGCATATGGGTGTGGGTGTGATGCGAGATGATTAATCTTCTCGATTTTGATATGCGCGCCACTGTATTCTGTCCGACATGCATCACTCACCGGTGAGGCACTTTATTATTAACCGATTTCTTGCAACGCACACACCACCACGAGGATTGAGATGCCTATCTCAAACTTGAAGGAAACAACTATGCACGCTTCTGCATGGAACGGCTCATGAAGTTCCAAGGTGATATATGTGTGTGCCACCGGGATGTTGTTAGGTTATATTGCACGCAACAGCAGGACCATTTTCTCACCGTCTGAGCTGGAGAGGTAATAAAATACAATAACTCCCAAGAAGTAGTTCTCTGGGTCCTCCTATTATGTGACGTTGCTGTAATTCAGCATGGAGCCTGGGTAGGTTTCGTTACGGTGTACCTACTCACAGGTAGCAATCGTACTGGTTGGAAGAATGGTTGGTGTCACCGTTAGATACAAGGATGCCGCCGACGACGATGCTATTCATAAATTTTCCTTTATTAAAACTGTTCGTAGTCAAGCAGTGTCTATGTAATATAATTTTGCTCCTAGCACTTCCTACCGCGCCAAGATGTAGCTCGCTCATTTGGACGACCCTGGGATACAAATCGTCGTCGTCTAGGCACCTGATGGTGGAACAACAAAAATTCGACTGTACATCCGGAAGGAGCATAGATACGCCCGTCGACTATTGAAAATGATTTGTTGCACGACAATCATTAGATACTACCGATATATAGATACACACGCACACATACACCTATTACATACATTCCTGCAAACAGAGCGTATAATTCATATTTTCCAATTTTTTTCGTTCGTTTGTCTTCCCCGTGCTTGCTGAAGATATGAAATTTTATACGATCAAGCATAAATTACGCGCTGTATCCTTAAGCGGGGGAGGAAGGACGAAAATATAAAAAAACGGTACGTATACGCACCGTAGGCCAGAAGTTTATTACACATTAATTTGCTTATTCAGACCATTTGGGCTGAAATTTATTGGAGATTTTTAACTTTTCGGGGTATCCGTGGTCTTTTCTTTTATTTTTACCAGGCCCTGGATGGCGTACCGGAGTATCTAAGAGTTTATGATGAATGCCGTTTGTTGGCCGTGAAGTTTAATACGTTTGATTATGAAGAATCTGTGGAAAGGTTATGAATGGCATCGTTAAATTACTTTACGAGGTGTAGAATGGTTTTTTGTTTGCCGTCTCTGGCTTTGTTTTATTGTCATTTGGTGATGGTGAAGATACGGAAATAGAATCACGTTTAAGGTGATTATATTATAGCCAGGATGAAGGAATTTTTTTTTTGTGGGTGCACTTTTTCACTAGGGAGAGATGTGCAAAGTTTGGAAGATCTATGAATTATGTGTTAAGTGATATGAAGGCGATAATGGTTGGAGATATAAATGGAGAACGTGCCTTTTCGAATTGAGTTGTTTTACATTGTAACAGGTAATTTTAGATAAGATTCGACATTTGTTTGCAGAATTTTTCATTAGGCTGCAGAGGTACTTCTCTTTGATTGTTGTATGTTTGGTATTTGACAGATGTTTTGATGTCCATATTTGGGACTGATTTCGTTTCAAAAGGCAAAAGAACGACGCATATAGCATAAGTATACTTTGAAACAGGGCTTTTGACGAATTGCTTTAGCAGTAAATATTAATCGATTTGACTTTCCTAAACGTCTTTCTCGTAATCTATTTAAAATCTTAGCGTTATGTGCACAAGTCACAAACGTTTGCAGTTTCGACAGAACATTAATCAGACAGTGCAGACTATTCATAGTGTAAAATTGCACAAAAAGAACCTAAATTCTGATTTTCAGAAAATAGGCCCCGACAAAATTGAGGATTCAACTTTAAAGCCACGCGTATTTTAAAGCTCTGATTATTAGAATTCTTAACAATTAATTTGATGGAAATCTACTAAAGCTAAAATAAGTGAATTTATATTTTTACCCAAAACTGATAATTCCACTTAGGATATCTTATAAGTAAAATAGGGTTGGCATATGTAACACAGCGCATAACTCGACCAATCTGTCTTTTATCTCTTGTGTTGGGTGTTATAGAACAAAGATAGACTCCGATTGGCTTTACCTTGGCAATGCCCAGTGGCTGTAACTCTGACTACACATCAAGTGCTTATTTTTAACCTCCAAGTGGTGACCATCAAGTACTGGTCTCATCCAACCGGATTTGACTTGTTAAACGATAAGCGCGAGTGTTGATAACACGTCGAACAACAGCAACACGTTAAACAGCCAGGTCAGAATGGCAAGGAATGAATACCTTGCCTAGACAAGCTGCTTCGACATATTCGGACAAAAGGTTGTCTAGGAATTTCAAGGGTACGTCAGGCCCTGAACAGAGATGGTGGCGGATGAACCGAAAGGCCAAAGGCAGCGCTCAATCCCGTAGAGGATACTGATGGCCCAGTGTCCTAGGGGTATCAAATAAGTTGGAACTGGCCCTTCAGGTTGGGGGTTGTGCTTTGGGTTAACTACCCAACCATGGAGAAAAGTATTTGTTACGAAGCAACCAATGGCCTCGGAAAGGACTGATTTTATTGTTGACGATCCTGCAAAAAACGAAAAAAGAACAACAACAATGTGGGAAATTCAAACAGGAGAGGTGCAAGCAAACAACTAGCGGAAGCCCTAAAAGGCAAAAAGAGGATGAAAAACTGTAACATCTAATACGAACCGTATTACGTATAGCAGAAATAGCAACTATTACGATGCGGATTTTTTATAAGCGTCAGAATTAGGCAAGAAGTCTTGTGTTTCCAAGACATTAGAGAACGCATTCAAAAATACCGTGAAAAAATTTAGTGCTGAAAGACTGCAGTGGCAAGAGATCTGCAAGAGCTTCGCGCAACGCGTATCCCTTAACCTCTCGATTCACACCATACCACTAGCATCGAATATCCAAGAACAATGGTTACGATGCCGAGAAGCCATTAGATCAGCCACAACTGATGTGCTAAGTTTCTCGCGCCGACCATCAAAATACCCCCGGTTTGATGAAGAATGCCGACATATGCTTGCAATCAAGAACGAGGCCTACAAGGCTAAGCTGCAGGTCAAGACGAGAGCTGCCATTGAACTCTTTAAACAGAGAAGAAGGGAAAAACACCGACTTTTCAGAAAGAAAGAAAAAGAGCAAGAAAGGGCGCGATCGAGGATATAGCAAGTATTACCAAACTATTAAACGTCTTAGTCAAGAATACAATGCGTGAACAGAATCCTGTCGAGATGAACAAGGAAATATCGTAGTTGAGACACGGTCGATGCTGATGATATTGAAGAACCACTTCTGCCGACTGTTAAACGGCGATGACGAACAACATTCCGCTGTGAAGCAGAACGAACCATTCAATATGGGCAACGACAGCGAAAATTACCAACTAACCGACCTGAGTGAAGTGAGGATAGAAATATCTACACTCAAGCTAAATAAGGCTACCGGAAATGGCGGCCTCACCGCTGAGCTTTTTAAAGCCGGCGGAGATGACTTGGTAAGTAATATCCACCAACTGATAAGCCAAATCTGGTCGGAAAAAAGTTTGCCTGAAGAATGGAACCTCAGCATCGTTTGCTTGATCCACAGAAAATGAGAACCTCAGAAGTCTCCTCGACATTGCTATGTGAATGCCGGAAACGTCTTACAATAACCCGATCAGCGGATATCAGTATGGTTTTGGGCCTGGAAATTCCACCACTGATCAAATCTTCACAACTTGGCTTTCAAAAACAAAAAGTCCAAATCCATGCCCATCATCTATTCATCGATTTTAAGCCCTGGCCGCATACAGCACCATTAACAAAGCCATCTCTAGTTTCATTTCACCGATGAAAATCGTCTTCTGCTCCCTGATCATCATGGATCGTAGCAATGTGAATAAAGAAACCCTTGCTTGGTTTGAGCAAAGAATTCTTCGAGAGTTCGTCGGCTCCATATGTGTTGATGGGCTATGGAGACGAAGATTCAACCAAGAACGAGCTCCTCATTAAATTTTTAGCGTCATAGGATTTTTGTGGAGCGTATGGGCAGCATTATTTCGTATCGCAGGCTTAACGTTGGATGCAGTAGGAAGTCCTCGCCTGAGGTACGAAATACAAATACAAATTTTTGGCGCAACAGACACGTTACTACCCAATACCGATCTTTCTTACAACCATTCATGTAGGCGTGTGTTCTTCCATGGCTGGACCTTCTGCTTTTTGCCGACTCCGACTGATTTGTCAGATAAAAAAAATCATCAAGGTGTTGCTACGGCTGGAAATCTTTCCAAGACCTTCGTGTGAGGTGGCGCAAACAATATGAAACTGACATCAAAGCACGTTGGTTAAGAACCGGGATCACTCTAGAATCAAGCGGCACGTCATTGAGTTATTGGACTCTTGGACTTTGCATCATATATGTCAAAAAGTATGCATATATGTTTAAGCTACATGCTGAATGTCTGCTATGGCCCAAACGCTCTTTAAGTTTTTCGATCTATTAGGTTGGGTGTTATGATTTTTTTTTGTGTTCTATTAAAACTCGTTAAATCTTATTTCAGAAGTCGATAGCTTTCATTATTTTTGGCTAGCTTTGGTCCAGCAACCATCTCCTTAACATCTTACAAACATTGTTGGAGTACATTCGGACATAATACAAAATTTTGACCTTGAATAAGATCTGCAGATCTAGCATAAGATCTGCATATACCGGCCCGCAAGGACAAGGTTAACACGATGTCATAGAAACATAATGGAATAAAATATATCCCGCTACATTTTAACACGAACGCTATGCCACGTGCGCCGCCAAGTCCAAGGAAGCTTCATTTTCCTAAGAAGGAATTCCTAAAAGATCCCAACCATATCGCGGTGGATGTCATTACACTAATACAATGTTAAATTTTAAAACCCACACATCGTTTCCAAAAAAAAAAAACAGGTCCCTGCGTATCCGTTTTCTTTGCAATTGCACTTTCAGTCAAGGCACTTGAATTCCCAGAGAGTTGTGTTATCTGTCTGTGAATACACAATTTGTGTTGCACAAACAAAAGCCAATTTATTTGGTTCGTCTATGAGTACCTCCGTTGAATCCAAATTTCGCTCCTTAAAGGAACTATTTGAGTCCCTTTCAGTTACTATTCGTTTGCTGGCAGGTAAGCGGTAGGAGGAGAATGCACACACAAGTGTTGTTTATTTCAATGTTTGAGCAGGATTTTCATGAAAGTGTCCTTTTGTTGCTGTGGATAGGACGTGTGCACGCTGATAGCAGTGGCTGAAGTGTGACATCATGACTGGAACATGTGTCATCATACAGGGTAACCAGAGAGGTTTTCAATTCAAAAAAAAAAACTTTTTTCCCCTTTCAAGTATCAAATCTACACAATTCCTGACATTCCCTAGGTTATTTTTTTTTATTGTTAGTTTCTCTCGTCCTTTTCTTTATGTACACACACATCTACTCTAAAAGGCTTTTTGAGATGGGTTTTCACTGAACTGAACTGAACTGAAAAAAAACGCAACGCGTATAAATGTCCTTTTGTCAAACTCGACAAGGTTTCGTTTCAACTTGGCTTTTACGTGTGTACGCTTTGTAGACCATGCTTTTGCTGAAAATCTTGAGATATTGTGACTTTGTGGTCGGAGCAGAATTTTCAAAGAATACTAGAGTTTAGGTTTTCAATTGACACAGAATGTATCTTGTTTGGGAGCATATATTTGGGGAAATCAAAAGAGGATGTTACTACATTATCTTGCGTGTGATTCAATAACCATTACATTCACGAAAGGAATGTACTCAATGGCTGTAAGGTGGAGGTGGAAGAACCATTACTTTTGTATCACCATCGTCGCGAGCTCTGTGAAGATTGATGACTTTGTCTGCACTGAGATTTGTCTGGATTTACGGGGGGTCGGAATGACCCCACTCGGCTACAATATCGTCAGCAACCTTGTTTGATTGATGTTGCCATTTGGAAAATAAATTTATGGATCATACTATGGATTGGATTCGTAAAATCATTTTACGATTTATTTTGTTGTTTACCTAACAGGTTTTTATTGCTTTTATCTGAGATTTGAAGTGTGATTGATTTGGTAGAGGATAAAGGCTGATAGGGGTTCTCTCAATTCAAAGTATCGGATAGTTGGGTAATACTGCGATTAACATTTGTTAAAGTCATCTAATGATGTTGTAAGATTTTGGAATACAAAAACACATACTTCAGCGGAATGTAAAAGTCCAGAAAAAGTTTTGCAATAACTCATAACGTGATAAATTTTGCAAATACCCTCAGATGGTATTGTGATTATACATTTTTGTTGTAGACAAGTCGAGAATGTTAACAATAAGCAATGGACTTATACATATGTGAAGACCGGTTTTCAGTGCGAGATTATCCTAAAAAAAAAAAATTACTGGCGCAACAGGCTGAGCTTTCTCACGACCATTCATGTGGGAGTGTATACCACTTGCACCATGGTGGAACCTCCTGTCTTATGTCAACTTATGACAACTGATACTACTCGTATGATTTGTCTGATCACCACGAGAGGAGGGCCAGTGAAAAATCTTTTAGGTGTTGCTACGGCTGGGAATCGAACCAAGACCTTCTGCGCGACAACTCATCGCACTAACCATCGCGCCACTGAGCTCGTCAAACATTTATTACTCATTATAAAAAAAATTGCTAGATACGGCGTATACTAAGTTGCAAAATTAAGACTAAAAGAATGGTGGTTTTAGTGAGTAAATATCTCACACTACTTTGGGCACATGCTCACCGTGTCTTTGAAGATTTCCACCAGCCCAAGGATATATTTGGTTTTGTCACTCTGTTTTTGCAGCGAATGAAGATCGCCTTGATTTCGAACAATTATGGCAATACAGTAAGTGTATGGTAGCAGTTCCAACTGTTTATGAGGTGATTGAGGTCGTTGCCTTTTTAAAAGACATGTAAGTACTATCTTATGAGGCTTTAAAATCGTAAGGAGGGGACGGGCTAAGATTTTAACTACTTCGATCCATTTCAAAATTTTCTAAGAGATATTTTACAGACCTATGTGACTCTAACTGACGCTATTCCACACGAGCCTTGTATCTGCTTAAAAATTTTAAGTTTTATTTCTGGATTACGAAGCTTCCAAAAATCTTTTATGCTGGTGTACCTACTTACAGCAATCCTCAACTACAGAAATAATGCACTGCTAATCCTGGCATAATTCCTGGGGCAGAGGTTGATCTGTTTTCAGGATTCGATAACATTCCTGCCTGTATCATTGGGTTCTGCTCTCTAAATGTGCCCGATTGAAATAAACATGTTCAACTCTGCGAAATCCATTAATATCTTCTATATATGCCAACAAATTACACAATTCAGTCGTCGAAACATAAGAATGGTCGGCATTGCCTACTCAAATGAAAACCTAAAAGCTCGAAATGAAGGTGATAAAACAACGAAACAAATGTGACAATAAAATTCACATCACGTCCATTCTAGAATACACTATTGAATATGGATGAGATATGTTTCAAGTCGCAAGCTCGCAATTTATTCACCAAGTGTCCGCTCCGCTGACATTCAAAATATACTCGCAAATAAAAATAAAATTAGACAGGATAGCCATTCCGCCGTTATTCAAATGACTTCAAAATACGGTTTTACCGCAATAAAAAATACCTACTCACCCTTTAAACATTGATGGAATTCATGTCACATAAAAAAAAGGAACGCTATCAGCCCCCATATAGAGTGAGGATGAGCCCAGCTTTACCGCAGACACGTTCAACAGGAAGGGCCAGCTAAGCGTGCACCTGTAAATTTTGACACCATTAAATAAAAACTACCCCAGACCGCTGCTGCCGTCGAATTAAACCCCCTCATTTCCAAGAGTCCATCCTCAGAAAAGACGAAAACATAAAACGCATCAATGTTGGTTGGGGGTGAATAACAATTTTCTTCACCCCATTACACCTAACGAAAGGATTATTCCATTTTCTACCCAGGAAATTCCAAATCACCTCTTCGGTCGGTGAATGCGTGAATGTCCTCAATTTACAAAGTTTGGCTACAGATAAAAGCATGCATATTTCATCATCCTTATGGTTATTACATGCTCTTGCTGTGAGCTCTTTTACTTGCGAAAAAGGACATCAGTGCCAGCAAGCACTAAACTAAGAGAGAGATGGAACACAAGATGATGATGATGATGGGAAAGAAGTTGCAAAAAAAAGAAGAAAAATAATAATAATAGCCAGGAGAAACAGAAGGAAAGCACTCATGCTATTAACCAGCAACGAACAACACCTTGTCCATTATATTAAGCCAGGAGAAAGACACAAACACACAGAACAAGTGAGACAGATGCTGGCTGAAGTGTGAGATGAATTCAAGGCTCCCTCAAGCATTCACCTTATATTTTCATAAGCAAGCAGAGCACCTCCGCGCCCGCACACACACATCTCCCAGAATATCCTTTAATTTTCCTACAAAGGTGTGATCTGTGTTGAGGACGAATACGACATGACATACACTACTCCCACTCGCACTCAGATAAAATGGCAATGTTTATGCACGCAGTCGTATGAAGAATTTAGGTTATGTCATCAGACCATTTCAGGTGGATGGATGTTATCCTGTTTTATTTGTTTTGTACGTGTTTGATAATAAGTGTTGCACGACCTGAATAAATATCCTGACTACTTTCTTTCTCGCACGGCACGTAGTAAAAATAACAAACATACAAGGACCACCGTAGCTCTGCGTCGAATGGCTGAGAACGCGCGACTACGCGGCCATATGTATTTTTGTACTACTGCCTATTACGGACAATAATCATATCCTTCTAAGGCTTCCCCAACACGAGTAGTTGTGTGTATTTACATTTTATATTTTTTGTTTGGGGGTGCTTTCAGTTTTTTTTAGGGAATGGGCGGGTATTTTTTTTTTTCACTCACATCACACAACGCATACAAAAGGATCTGAGACTATTCAATTTGTGTGCCTAGTTCGAATTTGCATAGTTTTGGAATGTCTACAAAAGGTGGGAAAAAGGGATTTTCAAAGGATCCATATCCATATAGCCATTATTTCATTTTTTTGGTTTATTTTTCTATTCCTGAGCAACAACAAAATGGAAAGAAAAATTTCATCATACGTTCTTTATATTCGCACACGCATCTAAACGTAAAACACACACAAACACCCACACAGGATGAAAGGATATACTGTATGAGGAAAAAACAACATTGAAACATCAACAATATGACGGAATTGAAGTGAAGGCTTAAGGATTCAAAATTCAATTTTCTTACAAGATGACGATGCCAGTTTCTGACGTAGGTAGGTGGGTGTCCCTCGAATATATTCCAGTGTATAGAGGACCCTGTGACATGCTACGATGATGATGTTATTGGTGTTTGCTGTTATTGTTGTTTTTACTTTTTGGTCCTTTTATTTTATCGAACATCAGAAATCGTGAAATTGCCAATTGGGGTATTGGGCTGGAGACGTGTTGTGTGTGCGTCAACATTATATGAATAGCGTTTGTGTAAAAGGATGTGCGAGGATATTTCTCTGTGGGCTGAGTAAATTTGTTCAAATACAATTCGAATACAATTTAACATCGATCAGAGTAAATATAGAAATATGTTTGGAAGACATTTTGCCAGTAGTATGTAGGCGGTTTATTTAAGGAAAACTTATTCCAAAGGATTGCTTGAGGTTGAGGTGTGGGTTAAAGTGACTGAAGTTCATTTTGACTTTGAAGGATTATGGGGTATTTAAATAGGTAACTTTTGGATTAATGGTAAATTGCTGGAGGATTATAATTATTAACTTTGAAACTAATTAGACGCATCTTTCTTCGGAAAGGTAGCAACTGTGTAAACGGGTATAGTGACGAATTGTGTGTTTTAAATCCTTGTTAGGTGTATGCCTACAGATATTTGTTGAGAGAATGTATATGCGAAAAGAGATCCCTTGGTCGCAAAAGCTAGTTTTTGAGTTAGTTTACGATCGGCTCCGTCCATTTTGTATTGTGTTTTGTTTTAAGTTAGTTCCTGTAAGAAGTAAAAAATAAGTTAAAATGTCACTATTTTTTTATAGCAAAGAACTTGAACAAAAGACTAACTAAAAAAATATTTTTTTCCGGGGCTGGCTGGTGGAAATCTTCATAGACACGATGAGCACGTTGCCAAAGGAGTGTGAAATTTTTACGAACTAAAATCACCACCCATTTTGTATTTGTATTGAAACTAGGTATGCGACTAACCTAACAATTTTTGTACCACGAGTGTATATAAATGTTTGGCAGGTAATTTTATTTGAGAGCTTCTGGTTTATCTGCAACTTAAAGCGCGGTTTGTGATTATCGAACTAAATCTAAGGGCTCAGTTCTTCGAAGACGCCGCAACAAATTTATTTCGTGTTGTTCTGTTAACGTGCCCTAATAAACGTTTTTTATGTTTTCGTGCAAAATTTTTCGTTTCATCTTTAACCGCGGAAATACCCAGATCTCTGCGTCGTTCCTTCTATTATACGGTGCGGCGAATTGATGAATACTTACTTACTTACTTGAATGGAGCTAAAGTCCAGAATCCCCCTGGACCCCAATAAACAAGCCTCTCCAATTAGCCCGTTCCTTAGCTAACTGCCTTCAGTTGCGCACTCCAAGTTGGTTGAGGTCGGTTTCTATTTATGCGCGCCACTTAAGGCGAGGTCTTACTCTACTGCGTCCGACGCTGGCTGGGAATCGAAGACTGCGAGCAGGAGTATAAGTCGTTCTACATGTCCTAGCCATCTATATGTTGTACATGTTCTACATGTCCTAGCCATCTTAATCTTCCAACGCGGGGTTTTTGACCAAGGTGACCAGGGGCATGTCGCTGTACATCTCGTATAGTTCTTGGTTGAATCTTCGTCTCCATAGCTCGTCAACGCAAACGAGACCGAAGATTTTTCGAAGAATTTTCGTCTCAAATCGACCAAGGATTTCTTCATCCGCTTTTGAGAGGGTCCATGCTTCAGCGCCGTAGAGCAGGATTGGGATGATCAGGATCTTATATAAGATCTCCTTAGTAGTTCGAGTGAGGGCTTTACTACTGAATTGCCTTCTTAGCCCGAAGATACAGCGGTTGGCAAGAGTTATTCTTCGTTTAATTTCTGACGAGATATTGTTGTCAGAGTTAATAGCTTATGAGTTGGTGGATATTACTTATGAAGTTATCTCCGCCGGCATGATAACGCTAAGTTGGGTGACCGTCATTTCCTTCTTCACTCCTATCCTCACTTCACTCAAGTCCAGCGGTAGACAATATTCGCTGTCGTTGCCAGTATTGAATGGTTCGTTCTGCCTGACAGCGGAATGTTGTTCGTCATCGCCGTTTAACAGCCTGCAGAAGTGGTTCTTCCATATCCTCAGCATCGACTGTGCCTACACTACGATATTTCCTTGTTCATCTCGACAGGATTCTGTTTGAGCATTGTATCCTTGGCTTTGACGTTTTACACTTCTGTAAAACTTTTTTCCGAGCGCTTTTCTGCTCATTTTTCTTCTTTCCGAAAAGCCGGTAGTCTTTCCTTCTTCTCTGGCTATAGAGCTCAATGGCTCGTCTTCACCTACAGCTTAGCATTGTAGGCCTCGTTCTTGGCTGCAAGCATATGTCGGCATTCCTCATCAAACCAGGGGTTTCTTGCTGGTGGGTGCGAGAAACTTTAGCACATCAGTTGCGGCTGATCTAATGGCTTGTTGGCACCGTTGCCATTGTTCTTCAGCACTCGATGCTGGTGGTATGTTGTTAATAGAGAGGTTGATGGATACGCGATACGTCAACGTTTTGGCGTTCTTTTGCGATTTCAGTTTTCAACATCAAATTCTTTCACAGTGTTTCTTAATTGTTGTGGCGTTGTGGATATATCCGCATTTTTACCTTGGCTGCAACAAGGTGGTGGTCTGAGTCGATATTAGCTACTCGAAATGTTCGGACATCCAAAATACTGGATGCGTGCCTCTTGTCTATCGCAATGTTTTCGGTTTGGTTAACCGTTCGTTGATCTGGAGGCGGCTTCCCCTTATGGATGTCGAGGTAGAAAACCGTGTTCTGGCATTTCGTTCCGTAGCGAAGGTGTTTTCGTGTAGGCTTTGTTTTTCGGCAATACTGCTAAAGATGTCTTCTCTTCCTGTTTTTTTTTTTGGTGCAACATTCTGGTTAGTTTCCAAGGGCGAGCTTTCTCATAGCCATCATGTGTGCATGTGTACTTCTGCATGATGGCGGGATCTCCTGTTTTATGCCGACTCCGAACGGCGAATTTGTATAAGCTTCTCTTGACAACTGATACTACTCGGATGATTTGTCAAATCATCACGAGAGGAGGGCCAGTGAAAATTCGTTTAGGTGTTGCTACCGCTGGGAATCGAACCCAGACATTCTGCGGGGCAGTTCATCGCACTAACAATCGCGCCACTGAGCTCCTTCTTCTCTTCCTTCCTTTGAGTGGAAGTCTCCCAGCATGATTTTAACATCGTACTTCGGTAGTCGCTCATAGCTTTTGTCAAGGTACTCAAAGAAGCAGTCCCTAGTCATCTCTTTCCTACGTTAGGGCATGAGCGCATGTAAGGCTTATGTTATGTTATGTTACATTAACGTTTTCACGTTGCGATGGAGCATCAAATGTCTTAAATGATTCCTCGAGATATGCGGCAAACACGTCTACTTTTTCCTGATCGGTTTTTGCCCAATCGTCTTGAGTTACCCTAATTGCTGGCACAGCATTTTCGGCCGTAAAAAATAGTAACTGTCATAATAGCCAGATCAACTTACTTATAATTGAATAATTTGATTATTTTTTTAACAAGAAGTCCTTAATGTAAGATTGGGGGTTGTGTCTTTTATGTGCCACTAATATATACTCCGTAAAGCTTGACTATGGCCTTTTTTTTAAATTGTGTATAATGAAAATACCTTTAATATTTATTACTTGATATAGGCTTGGAATATTATACGGAAAGACTAAAAAAATTAATTGAATTCGAACACAAGTAAGTTTTTGTCACTGGTATTTTATAATACAAGGTGCGGCAATATCACCATATAACCTACTTACTTACTTGAGTGGCGCTACAGTCCGGAATGAACCTGAGCATAAACCATATTGCCTCTCCAATTAGTCCGGTCCTTAGCTAACTGCCACTGCGCAAGACTGATTTTTCGTTTAATTTGTGACGAGATTTTGTTGTCAGAGTTAATAGCTCAACCCATCTCTTACCTAACCAAACCTTTCATATTCCGGGCAAGGCTTCAGGAATATGTACAATACCGGTGTTGTATGCACAGAAGATCTAAATTAAGTAGAAAACACAATTTTTGGAAGTTAGTAATTTTTTATTGGGTTCATGGGTTAGGCTTAGAAACACAAATGGCTTCAACGGCTCTACTGGTACATACAAATCGTTTTATCCAATTTTGCCACATAGTTTTGCATAAACGTGAGTGGATTTTATTGACTTGGCGTCGAAGCTCCTGTTTTATTGAACCAATTTCGCCACATAGTTTTGCATAAACGTGAGTGAATTTTATTGACTTGGCGTCGAAGTTCCTGTTTTATTGAACGGTGGTTGTGGGCTTGTGGGTATATACCTTTGACATCAACTAACTCTATGGAAAGGAATCCACATAAACTAGGTTGCAAATTCCGATTACAGAAGCGATAGGCTACACGACCAGGAAATATCTGTGTGACACATAGCACCAACTGGTTGCCACTACATCTCGTCCACATCAATACCATACAGGTAAACAAAGGGCTTAACCAACTGCGTCGAGCATCTAAATAGAAATCAAAGACTCTGCGAGCTGGAGCATATGATTTTATTTGCTCTATATTTCCTAGTCACCTAAGGACGATCGCATTTTACCACAACTATATGTACTTCTTTCAGAATCTTCCAACTTCCATCTTCCAACCTTTTATATGATACAAACAAATAAAAAGCTCAAAGGACCTCTATTCACTCATCAGTTAAAGCTAAGAACTCATCTCATAACTGACATCTATCTGCAACACATCAAACACTAAAACAGAAAAATATCCATTAAACCCATTAGAACCTGTGCAATTGTAAACCTTCTAACGGAATAAAACATCATCACCTAAAAACGTGATTCACTTAAAATCCCTATTGTCCTTCATTCGCTCTCTCACCTACTTTTTTAGCACTCGACAACTGCAATACATTGCTCTGCAGAGCGTTTTTCTTCGTTGATTTTAATTATAAACTTCATCAGCAGGTACACCAAAAAGGAGGGTTACTTACAACGAAGAGAAGAGCTTAAATGTTTTATGGAGAAAGAAAAAAAATCCAAATCCTGCAACAACAAAACGAAAGCTACTATTAAGAAAAATCCATTTCATAGAAGCCAGTTCGTCGGTAAATAAGGATACGTCAGCTACATTGCACTAGCGCTCAGTTTCCATTATTGTTAGTCGGTAACTTTTGTACCTTTTAAGCCAAACAGCAACAACAACCCCAGCTTCTGTGTAGAAAGTCCGCAGTACATTTTCTTAGAGATTTCCTGTTATAGATGACTCAAGGGTGGTGGTGAGTTATGGCCAAAGGCAATGAAAGGATAACTTAACTGGTTTCCATGGATTAATACGCTAGAGGATATTTTTCATACTTTGGATGACACTTCAGTGTTATCCTTTGGCGAATGACTAACCGTTCTATTGACTTGGTACTTTCAAAATCGTCGAATTTTAGCTTAGTTTGGAGTTTGGAGGAAGTTTCCCAAAAAAGGAATGGGGTGGAGTTTGTTAAGATCTCCTTGACAAAGGACGGGGTTTGTCTGTTGGGGATACTCGAAAATAGTGTCTGATGTCAGTGTAAATCAATTGAAAGATTGTAAGGTGGGACTATTTATTATATTGTTGACAGTTCGTACAATGAAGGGGGATTAGGAAGTGCAAGGATGATGTGGCTACTATGGGAATTGTATTTTTTTACTGTTCTACAAGGTGGCGCAAAAATAACCTTGCGATGTTTTTTGGCTGTAATATAAAAAAAAAATGAAAAACTTTGATTCTCCTTGTGGATTATTTTTATTTGGTCTTTTAATTTTTTTACATCAAGTCGAGAATATGATGTCATGTAAATGGCCGCCGCCACAGTTGATTGTCATTTGAGCCTTTTTTATGGCGTTTTCCATTACTTTGGCCAAAACTTCCGGCGATAGGTCCTCACATTCTTGACGGATATTGTCTTTAAGAGCTGCAAGAGTCTGAGGCTTATTGACATAAACCGGCGACTTCAAAAATCCCCACAAAAAGAAGTCTGGAGCGGTCAAAGCAGGCGATCTTGCTGGCCAGTGCAAATCGCCAAAACGAGAGATTAGGCGCCCGGGAAATGCATCCTTCAGCATATCGGTTGTGGCACGCGCAATGTGTGCAGTTGCACCGTCCTGTTGGAACCACATGTTTTCCAATCCCAATTCATCAAGTTGCGGCAAAAAGAACTCGTTGATCATTGCTCTGTAGCGTTCACCATTCACAATAACTGTTTGGCCCGCGACGTCTTCGAAGAAAAAAGGTCCGATGACTCCTCCAGCGAAAACAGCACACCATACAGTGACTTTGAGCGGGTGTAATGGCTCTTCGTGGGTTATACGCGGATTTTCAGTGCCCCAGAAGCGTAAATTTTGCTTATTTACGTACCCGCTAAGATGGAAATGGGCCTCATCACTCATGATTATTTTTGATGAAAAATCATCTTCCTCTTGGTGGTGATTAAGGATGGCTTGAGCGTATGTTAGACGCGATTGGCGGTCAGCAGCTAACAGCTGATGCACCGTCTGGACTTTGTACGGAAACATCTTCAAATCCTATACCAAAATTCGCTGTAAAGACCGTCGACTGATACCCATTTGCGTGGCACGTCGTCTGGCGCATCCATTACATCTTCGGCTATAGCAGCAATATTCTCTGCAGAACGGCTACTCCGGGGTATGCCACGCCTGGCAGCATCTCGTGTTGTGTTAGTCTCTTCGAGGCGAGCGGCTAAACGTCGCAGTGTTTCACCAGTAGGCGTTGTACGGCTAGGAAATCTGCGACGAAATTCACGTTGTGCCAAAGTCACCGACCGATTATTGCTCAAATAAATAGTCACCAACATTCCGCGTTCTGGAGCAGTGTAGCGTAACATTGTTTATTTACGTGTATTTCGCATGTGTTTACTACACAAATGTCAAAACATAACTGACATTAGGGGCCAATCGCAAAATTTATAGCATTTTCTGACAGGAGGATTACTTTTGCGCCACCTTGTAGTATGTGAAGTTTAGGGAATTATTGTTCATATTTTGACAAATATTCAACGTTTTAGGGCATCGCGAGTGAAAGAAAAGTATAACCGTCAACAGAAGTAAGAATTTGGTATTGAGAGCAGGATTGGCGTAACCCTCATATCCATAATTTTGATTTTATTTCACCATCATGACGAAAATCATAGGATTGCAGTTTTTACGATAAGTCGTTGTTAAACGGAGACCAATATGTCCTTAAGCATCGAGGTTGTGGTTGCTTTGTTGATGTCCTTCTTTTCCTTCATGTACCTCCATAGGCAGAAATCATGAGACGTCAAATCAAGGAATCGTGGGGGCCAGTCGATATCGATATCGAGAGGTTTCAGTGTCCCAATAGCTGTTATTCTATTTATTAACAAAGCCGACCAAGTCGAAATGTGCTTCTTGCTCATAATAATTGTTTGCTAAACTTGAGCAATTATTTGAATAAATAATAATAGCTGGCAATCGAATACACTGCGAGCTGGAGTATTGGTGTCTGTAATGACCGGTGCTGAAATAGTAGAAAGCGACGATCTCCCACAGACTAACTCGCGTAACCGAAGCTGTGTGGAAGATTAGCGGCGAGAGAGAGAACGCATCGTGGGTGTGGAGAACTCTATGTATTAAAGCGATGAGTTTCGAGAGCGTAAACTGCGTGTCAGCCTAGAGCTCGTCCTCGCTGACAGGTCGCCACAGTGTCCATTCGTGTTACATGTCCTAGCTATCTTAAACGTCCAATGCAGAGTTTTTGTAAAAGGGGCGTGTCGCTGTACAGCTCGTATATTTCTTGGTTGAATCTTCGTCTCCATAGCCCGTTCAACGCGAACGGGACCGAAGATTTTTCGAAGAATTTTGTCTCAAATCGACCAAGGATTTCTTCATTCGCTTTGAAGCGGATCCCATAAATAGTTCGAGTGAGGGCTTTACTCTTGAATTGAGTAATTCTTCGTTTAATTTCTGAAGAGATTTTGTTTTCAGAGTTGATGGCGGAGCCGAGATAGACAAAGTCTTGTACTACCCGAAATTTATATCTGTCTATGGTAGGGTTCTGTCCAATTCGTCGATGTTGTGTGACAGCATATACTTCGTCTTGCCCTCATTTTCTGCTCAACCCATTTTTGCCGCTTCATTCTCTTTACTAGCAAACGTGGCTATGACTAAACGTTGAGTCCTAGCAATGATGTCAATATCGTTCCGATTTTTGGAAAATTGTGTGTCTGGTGGTGGCTCGGGAGTTTCGCACAATCCTCTCACGAATCAAATTGAAGAAGTCAACTGACAGCGAATCGCCTTGCCTAAATCCTTTTTTGGTATTGAATGTGTCGGTGAGCTCGTTTCCGACCCTGATGGAGCATTCTCCATCGTCATTCTACACAAACGGACGAGTTTGGGCGGTATACCAAAACATGGCTCGGTACGGCTCGTCTCTATAAATGCATGCGTATGCGGCTTTGAAATCGATGAATAGGTAGGTGGTGGGTATCGATTTGGACTTCTTTGGTTTTTTTCAGTTTCTGCCGAAGTGTGAAAATTTGATCGGTTGTGGACTTTCGGCCTAAAACGACACTGATAAGGGCCGATCGGGTTGTTGTTAAACGGTTTCAGACGTCCAGATATTACGGCAGATAGGATCTTTTGGTCGATGTTGAGGAGACTTATGCCTCTGTAGTTGGCGCAGCTTAGGGGGTCTCCTTTTTTGTGGATAGGGCATACGATGCTGAGGTTCCATTCTTCAGGCATTTTCCTTGTTCATCTCGACAGGATTCTGTTCGAGCATTGTATTCTTATTATATTGCAGAGTTTAACACTTTGGTAAAACTTGAGAACATTGTTCTTGGAGTGGCACCTCTCTATATCCTCGATAGCGCGCCTTTCTTGCTCTTTTTGCTTCTTTCTGAAAAGCCGGTGTTCTTCCCTTCTCCTCTGCCTATAGTGCTCAACGACAGCTCTCGTATTTACCTGCAGCTTGGCCTTTTAGGCCACGTTCTTGGCTGCGAGCATCTGTCGGCATTCCTCATCAAACCAAGGGTTTCTTGCTGGTAGGCGCGAGAAACCTAGCCATCAGTTGCGGCTGATCTAATGGCTTTTTGGCATCGTTCCCATTGTTCTTCGACATTCGATGCTAGTGGTATGATGTCAATCGAGAAGTTAAGGGATACGCGTTGCGCAAAGGTCTTGGCGTTTGCAGTCTTTCGATATCAATTTTTTTTTT
Source organism: Rhingia rostrata (assembly GCA_949824845.1). NCBI lineage: Eukaryota > Metazoa > Arthropoda > Insecta > Diptera > Syrphidae > Rhingia > Rhingia rostrata. The sequence goes on along the minus strand of OX463755.1, from coordinate 15,256,350 downwards.
ACAGTATTTCTGAATTGTTGTGGCGTGGTGGATAGCCGCGTTCTTATCGTGGCTGCAATAAGGTAGTCGATGTCGATGTTAGCTCCTCGGAATGTTCGGACATCCAAAACGCTGGTTGCGTGCCGCTTGTCTGTCGCAATGTTATCAATTTGGTTGACCGGTCGTTGATATGGAGACCGCCATGTCCCCTTCTGGATATCGATGTGAGGAAACCGTGTGCTGGCTATATTCGCTCATAGGTTTTGTCAAGGAGCTCATAGAAGCAATCCTTAGCTATACCATCTTTTTCCTCCATTGGGGCATGAGCGCATATAAGGCTTTTGTTTGCGAATTTGGCCTTTATGCGGATTGTTACAATGCGTTCGCTAATGGCTTGGAAACATAAGACTTCTTTCTTAATTCTGGCACTTATAAAAAATCGGCATCCGAATAGTCTATATATAACACTATAACACGGTCCTTAGTAGATGTCACAGTTTTTCATCCTCTTTTTGCCCGTTCCATCCCATTGTGTTTCCTGGATCGCAGTAATGTCTGATTTGTAGCAGTTTAGGGCTTCCGCTAGTTGTTCGCTTGCATCTTTCCTGTTAAATGTTCTCAGTTTCCAGGCGCAGATACGAACGTTTTTGTCCTTTTTTGATTTAGCAGGGTCGTCAACAACAAAATCAGTCCTTTTCGAGGCTTTTGTTTGCTTCGTAGCTTTTATTTTTTTCCATGGTTGGGTAGTTAATCTAAAGCACAACCCCCAAACCTGGAGGGTCAGTTCCAATTTATAAGGTACCCCTAGGATACGGGGCCATCAGTATCCACTACGGGACTGAGCGCTGCCGTTGGCCTTTCGGTTCATCCGCCACCATCTCTGTTCAATGGGCCTGGCTAACCCTTGAAATTCCTAGACAACCTGTTGTCCGAATATGTCGAAGCAGCTGGTCTGGGTTCACATTGGACAGCAGGCCAGGTATTCATTCCGTGCTTAAAAACAACCTTACTGAAATTATTCCATCATTACTTCGGTTATGCTTGTGAATTTCCCTGCATAATGTTTTTAGTAAGCTTTTACCCAAACATTCTACTGCAAAAATGTTCAACCTCCGCACTCAAGTACTATGTAAGGCCTACAGAAATACATAATTGCTTGTGGAAATTGAACTTTATTGCATTATAGTTTACTTAAATTCAGTCTCCGACTGGAATTTTCGTTGCATAGAAAATGACTCCCCGAACGGATACCATGATAGGGCAGTATATCTTTTAAGGACTTATCTTATTAAATTTTTATTTTGATTTATATAATTCAGACCTTAAAAACGTGCACAATACTTTGCTAAGCACATTGTTTTTTTTTTAATTATGGATTCTTTTTAAATATGGATATGGATTGAACACATTAACAATAAATTGTAAATTTTAAAGCCCTATGAACCTCAAATTATTTCCAAGAGAAATTTTCATTTAAGATGTTAATTGATAACATGACCAATTTAATTATCAACTTAACCACAAATCTTAAAATTCCCCTTCAAATGTTTCAAAATAAATTTTACTGAAACAATTTCCCCACTTTCTGAATCTGCTTTATCCAACCATGAAAAAAGCGAAATCATTCTCGATATACTTGATTAAACAATTTTTTGTCTATTATCTGCTCTCTCTAACCCTCATTTCGTTGACCCATACCCTACTAATATACAACCAGAAGGGGTATAAGTTAAAAAAAAGTCATTCCAGGAAGATCTAATGAAATAATTATCCTTCTTTATTCAGCTCGCATTTCGTCTTCCTTTTAATACATCTGTCCGTGGCAGAGAGTAGTCACTTTTGCGTGTGCTCTTTCTGAAGGCCATTTTGTGTCCTGGGTTTTGCTTCCTCACTTTGGGTTAATTTTGAGAAATGACTTTGATTCCCTTGATTTATTATCGCAATGTAACATGAATTAATGCTGTAATTAATCTGTTCGCATTCCTGCATCCATTTCTTTAACTTTCTGAGACAGATCCTGTTTGTTGATTTAGTTTTCTCAATTTAATTTTTGCTTAAGATGTTTCAGGTGTTGTTAGGTCGGTTTGACGTTGAATAAGGTTTGGACTGTAACGGATCAGAAGGTGAGGAGTAGGATAAGAATTGACCAAAATTCAGCCTTTACACGGTGAAGACAATGAACAATATGGAGTGACAAGTGAGTAGGGTGGTTTAATTAGACCGAGTTTCAAGTTGATGAAAAATTAATTACAAAGGCGAAAGGTAATGATGCGCAGATAATCAGTCATTTGAAGGTCAAAAAGCTTAGATGCTCGAATATATTTTGTATTTATTGGAAGGAGTTCTATAGGCGATGTCCAATAATTTATACATATTCATTGGCTTAAAAGTTCTGGCTGTGAAAAGCTTTTAGTCTCCATAAGAACAAAATCGTGAATGAACACATTAAATAGCTCTCCCTTCCACATTTTACTTATTCAGATTGAGGGGCACTTAATAAACTCGTTGAACTTTTTATGACACCCTCGGGAGTAGTTATATTGTTACACGCCATAACAGCAGACATTAGCCAAATATTCAGAGTGAACATCTGTGTAGTACCCACTCAGAAGTTTTTAGAGCAAAGTTGACCTAACAGATACATGTATATTTAATAAATTCAAGCATACATTACTTAATTCAGTTTGATGAAAGTTTCGAATTGGATAATATTTCAATAGCACTGCTTTAGTTAAAAGAAGCGTTGAACCAAGGTTTGGTCTTCTTTCAGTTGCGCTATAGTTCGAAATTTACCAGTGCATCGACATGATGGTTGGGTGTTGCAGAACGAGGGTATACTCTTATTGGTTTTAACTTGGCAATGCCCAGTGATTGTAGCTCTGACAACACACCAAGTGCTTATTTTTAACCTCCAAGTGGAAACCATCGGGTACTGGTCTCATCCAACTGGATTGGACTTGCTTAACGATAAGCGCGAGTGGTGATAACTCGACAAAAAACAGCAGCACTATAAACATCCAGGTCAGAATAGCACGGCATGAAAACCCGACCAAGTGTTCCAGGCGAACCTAGACAAGCTGCTTCGACATATTCGGACAACAGGTTGTCTAGGAATTTCAAGGGTAAGTCAGGCACCAGGAACAGACATGGTGGCGGATGAACCGAAAGGCCAACGGCAGCTCTCAATTCCGTAGTGGAAACTGATGGCAACGTGTCCTAGGGGTATCTAATAAATTGGAACTGGCCCTCCAGGTAAGGGATTGTGCTTTGGGTTAGCTACCCAACCATGGAAAAACAATTATGTTACGAAGCAACCAATAGCCTCGGAAAAGACTGATTTTTATTGTTGACGACCCTGCTAAACGAAAAGAGAACAACACCGTTGGCATATGCACCTCGAATGTGAGAACTTCAAAGGAGGAAAAAGATGATATAGCTAAGGATTGCTTCTACGATCTCCTTGGCAAAACCTTTAAGCGACTACCTATGTACGATATTCCAATCCTGCTGGGAGATTTTAACGCAAAGGTAGGAAGAGAAGACATCTTTAGAAGTACTGTCGGAAAACAAAGCCTACACGAAAACACGTCTGGTAACGGACTTAGCGAAGTCAATTAGACTTCGCTATGGAACGAAATGCCACTATAGCCAGTACACGGTTTCCTCACCTCGATATCCGGCCGCCTTCAGATCAACGAACGGTCAACCAAATCGATCACATTGCGATAGACAAGAGACACGCATCCAGTATTTTCAATGTCCGAACATTCCGAGGAGCTAACATCGACTCAGACCGCTACCGCAACGATGCCAACAAGCCATTAGATCAGCCGCATCTGATGTGCTAGGTTTCTCGCGCCCATCAGCAGAAAACCCTTTGTTTGATGAGGAATGCCGACAGGTGCTCGCAGCCAAGAATCAGGCCAACAAGGCTAAGCTGCAGGTGAAGACGAGAGCTGCCGTTGAGCTCTCTTGGCAGAGAAGAACTGAAGAACACCGGCTTTTTAGAAAGAAGAAAAAATAGCAAGAAAATCGCTCTAACGAGGTTATTGAGAGGTGCCACTCCAGGAAAGATGTTCGTAGGTATTTAAGTGTAAAACGCCAACGCCAAGGGCACAAGGCACGAACAAAATACTATCGTGATGCTCAACGAATTATCGTAGTTGGGGCACAGTCGATGATGGGGATATGGAAGAACCTCTTCTTCAGACATTTAAATGGCGATGACGAACAATATTCCGCTGTCAGGCAGAACGTTTCATTCAATATTGGCAACAACAGCGAAAACTGCCAACCACCCGACCTGAATGAAGTGACGATAGCAATATCTTAACTCAAGCTTAATAAAGCTGCCGACAATGACGGCCTCCCCGCTGAGCTTTATAAAGCCGGCGGAGTTGACTTCGTAAATAATATCCACAAACTCAAACGCCAAATCTGGTTGGAAGAAAGTATGCATAAAGAAATAAAGAATGGAACCTCAGCATCGTTTTCCCGAAGTAGTTCGCGCAGTTAAGACCCCCTAAACTGCGAGGCATAAGTCTCCTCAAGATCACCTACAGGTTCCTATCTGCTGTAATATGTGAAATCATCAAAAAGTCAGCCCCTAGCCGACTCATGGTTAATATTCAAGACATTTATCCGCCTCCCGGAATAGGCATTCTGTAACTTACTACTTGTAGCAATGATTTCCTTGTTTTGAAGATCCTATCATGAATAATTCCTTTAAAATTGGTTAATACCCCACAATCTCCTTAAAATAATTCTTTGAAATGGAATTCCCCGTCAAATAGCAAAACAATCCTTCAGTAATAATATTTCATTCCTTGGTGACGTTTATTTTTTTTTCGCTTTTTTTGCCCATCTTTGTTCGCCTTTAAAATGAACGATAGAAGGATTTCATATCAATTTCTCATAAATAAGACTTCTTCATAACAGCGCCAGCTATACGGATCCTTTTACAATGCCATTCATCCTTATCATATCGTCAATCATAAAAGCCATAAAAATTGTATTCCAATGAATCAATTGAGAGGGAAAATTCAAGGACTTAATATGGTAATTTTTCTTCATCCTTTATTTCCTGGCTCAATTTTTCTTCCACGTTCTCGTGGACCAGCACTCTAGCCATACTTAACAAAGGAACGGTATAATTTTACATAAAATCAATCTAAATATATTTACGTAGGACAAAATGGCTTTGTTTTTTCGCTGTCCTTCATTTGATTTAAATATTAAATTCAATTTTTGTTCCTTCGCCACGTTCTGGTGCCTCGTAGGAGCTACGAAAGTCTTGGGTAGTATACGTGTGCCTGAAAAAACCCGAATAAGAAGGCTTAATCTGGTGGACCATATGGGCGTATGTAGCTACATCCGACTTTCTCATTTAATTTTCTCGTAAGATGAAACAAAAAAAAAAATAATAAAAAGAACGACAAAAAAAAACTTTTCAAACTTTAAATAGTTTTGGCCCATTCCGTTTTCATCGCATCGGAAAGGAAAATGGCGAACGACATTTTATCTGACGTTATAATTTTATTTTTTTTTTTTGCCTTTCACTTCTTTTGTTGATTTCAAAATTCGGGTCACAATCCGGCATGGCATAGAGGCAGGAAAAAGACTGCCACGGCTATACAAGGACGAACGATGAAAAGTTTAAGTGCAGAATCCGAAATGCTATGTAAGTTGGCATTTTTTAAATAATTTATTCCACGATTTCGTGTAATGGCACTCGCTGTGTTTCTGTTTTATACGCTTATTCCTTGTTTTCCTGCGAGTAAGCGGGGTGGATTCTTTTGCAGAGTTTTTGCTCAGATTCGGATTTAGATTCGGTTTCTCATGCTGCTGCCGCTGCTGGTGTTTGAAATTGCCTCCAAGAATTTTTATCAGCCTATGTGAAGATATAATGTATCCCTGAGGATACGGCTACAAGTGTGAGTGTGCAAGGGAATAAAATGAGGTGATGCAGGAGGAAGAGGAGGTGGAGTTGTGAAAAAAATCAAAAACATTTCCATATGAAGAGGAGTTTTTAGTAGAAGAGGTGCACGAGTGGGCTCGGGCGGCACCACTCGGAGGCAGATCTTCAACTTAAGGATGTTAATATAAATGTTGAATTTTGTGAAAATAAAGGAGAGGCGTAACGGGTTCTCATTCATGTAATGCTGAATGTAGCGTTTACATTTTTTTTTGTTCATCTTTGAAAAATATCTTTGGATAGTTAGAACGCGGTCTACAGATGGACTTTTCTGAGAGAATGCTGGAACATGTTTCATTTCACATTATTGTGTTCAACGTTTTGCTAAGAGAGTGGTAATGGCTACATCAGGGTAATATTTCATAGCACTGTAGACTTTGAGTCCACATATAGTGTAAAATGGAGTCAGATCGATTTTCAGTCGGCAATTTAAAATAATGTCACATCATGAATTTTATTTCATTATGAACGTGATATACATTTTTGGGGAAAGAATGCTACCACAAGAATTTAGTTTGTTGTTATCAATTGAAAATATATATACGACATCGAATTGTTGGGTTACTATGTTAAATCACTCATAACTGAAAAACAAATCATCAAACAATTTAAGTTCTTTATTTTTTTCCAGCCTAAGGCAGTTTCGAACTTTGGTACACTTTGGAAGCCACAATGGTACGTGCCGATAAGTCTGTTACAGAAAAGCTTAAACATTTATACAGTGCTTTGGATAGGATCCTTCATTAGACATGACCTACTTACTTAATTAGGTGACGCTACAGTCCGGAATGAACCTGGGCCTCAACCAACATGCCTCTCCAATTAGCCCGGTCCTTAGCTAACTGCCTCCAGTTGCGCACTCCAAGTTGGTTGAGTTCGGTTCCTACTTGTGCGCGCCACTTAAGGCAATATCTCAAATGCGTTCGACGTCTGGCTGGGAATCGAAGACTCTGTGAGCCGAAGTATTGGTGTCCATTCGTTCTACATGTCCTAGCCATCTTAAACGTCCAATGCTAAGTTTTTTGGCAGGAGGCATGTCGCTGTTCAGCTCGTATTGTTCTTCGTTGAATCTTCCTCTCCAAACCCAGTCAACGCAAACGGGAACGAAGATTTTTCGAAGAATTTTCCTCTTAAATCGACCAAGGATTTCTTCATTTTTTGAAATGGTCCATGCTTCAGCGCCGTAGAGCAGGACTGGGATGATCAGGTCTTATATAAGATCTAGTAGTTCGAGTGAGGGCTTAACTACTGAATTGCCTTCTTAGCCCGAAGAAACAGCGGTTGGCAAGAGTAATTCTTCGTTTAATTTCTGATGAGATGTTGTTGTCAGAGTTAATAGCGGAGCCGAGATTGATAATGTCCAGTACTACCTCAAAGTTATATCTGTCAATGGTGACGTTCTGTCCAATTCGTCGATGTTGTGTGTCCTTTCGTGTGAACTTCGTCTTGCACTCATTTACTGCTAAACCCATTTTTGCCGCTTCTTTCTCTATACTATCAAACGTGGCTATGACATCACGTTGGTAGTTGTACAAATTTTTGGAAAATTGTGCCTCTGGTGTTGGCTCGTGAGTTTTGCACAATCCTCGCAAGAATCAGATTGAAGAAGTCACATGACAGCGCATCGCCTTGCCTAAGTCCTTTTTTGGTATCGAATGTGTCAGTGAGGTCGTTTCCGACCCTGATGGAGCAGCGAGAATTCTCCATCATCATCGTTCACAAACGGACGAGTTTCGGCGGTATACCAAAACTAGACATGGCTCTGTATGGTTCGTCTCTATAAATACTGTCGTGTGGTGGATATCGATGTGGTGGATATCGATTTGGACATCTTGGGGTTTTTTCCAGGACCTGCAGAAGTCTGAAAATTTGATCGGTTGTGGAATTTCCTTGCCTAAAACCACACGGATAAGGGCCGATCAGGTTGTTGGTAAACAGTTTCAGGAGTTCACATATTATGACAGATATGATCTTGTAGGCGATGTTGAGGAGACTTATGCCTCTGTAGTTGGCGCAGTTCAGAGGTGCTCATTTCTTTGTGGAACGGACAAACGATGCTGAGGTTCCATTCTTCAGGCATACTTTCTTCCGAACAGATTTGGCTTATGAGTTGGTAAATGTTTCTTACCAATTCATCTCCGCCGGCTTTATAAAGCTCAGCGGCAACTTGCCATTTCCGGCACCCTTATTAAGCTTGAGTTTAGATATTGCTATCCTCACTTTTTTCAGGTCGGGTGGTTGGCAGTTTTCGCTGTTGTTGCCAACATTGAATGAAACGTTCTGCCTGACAGCGGAATGTTGTTCGTCATCGCCGTTTAACAGTCTGCAGAAGTGGTTCTTCCATATCCTCAACATCGGCTGTGTCTCAACTACGATATTTCCTTGTTCATCTCGACAGGATTCTGTTCGATCTTTGTATCCTTGGCTTTGACGTTTTAGTAGCACCTCTCTATATCCTCAATCGCACGCTTTTTTTCTCTTTTTTTCTTCTTCTTTGTGTTCTTCCTTTCTTCTCTGCCTATAGAGCTCAATGGCAGCTCTCGTCTTCACCTGCAGTCGGCATGAAGACATCGTTCTTGGCTCCGAGCATCTGTCCGCCATGTACCCTTATGGATATCGAGGTGAGGAAACCGGGTGCTGGCTATAGTGGCATTCCATTCCGTACCGAAGTCAATTAGCCTAAGTCATTTACAAGACGTGTTGTCGTGTAGGCTATATATTTCCGACAATACGGCTAAAGATGTCTTCTCTTCCCAACTTTGCGTTAAAATCTCCCAGCACGATTTTAACATCGTACTTCGGTAGTCGCTCATAGGTTTAGTCTCCTCGTAGAAGCAATCCTTTGCTATGCCATTTTTTTTTCTCCGTTGGGTAGTGAGCGCATATATGGCTTATGTTGGCGAATTTCGCCTTGCTGCGGATTGTTACAATACAATCGCTAATTTCTTGGAAACATAAGACCTCTTGCCTTACTGTGACACTTATAACAAAGCCGCATCCGAATAGTCGCTGTTTCTGCTCATTTAGCAGGGTCGTCAACAATAAAATCAGTCCTTTCCGATTCATTGGGTTGCTTCGTAACAATAAAAAAAACAGAAAATTGTAAATCAGAATATAAACCAGAATCACGTAAAAATAATTAGCATCTCAACCCTTGTTCACAATGCTCTTAAAATTTCATCTTTAAATTATTTAATGCCACCCCCATTTTTGTGGACCTTTTTACTTGTCCTTAAACATTTAAAGTATTATTAGGAGGATGTTATTAGAAAGTTATAGAATTTAAATGTTCGACTTAATAATTTCAATAAAACTAATATAGGTATCTACAAAATATCCTGAATCGAACAGGAAAAATTTAAACAATTGAAATTCCATTGCAAGCTTTCTTAAAATCTGCCTTTATTTATTGTTGTACAATTGTTGTACAATTTTTATGTTCGGGATATCTACCAAATCCCAAGCCCCGCCTTTAGTTCTGCTCCATTAAGCCGACTTTATAAAAATATAACTTAACAAAGAGCTAATGTTACAAGGTTTTTCCTTCATTAGAAACACTCAGTAAGTCCTTTTTAAAATTTTGTTTTCTCATTTTATTATTACCCGCTATTACATCTCTGGAATCCTTTCGTAACCAAATATTCATTGTCATCAATTTTACTTAACTCGTTTGCAAATTTTTACCAGAAGTGAATCTGAAGAAATGACAATTTATTCCTTTGCCTTATGCCGTTGTTTGTTTTCCTTTATTTTTAATTAATGAAGCAAATATACTTAATCTGACAAATCCTCAAATTTATTTATACTCGTATCCATGCATGAATCCTTAACTAAAACCAAAATAATGTTCTATTCATATCTCGTTCAGGACCCACGCACAAGCACATATGTTAGCCGTAGTGTCATTTTGTAAGTCATTTAGCTGCCATTAGCTGAAGCACAAGCAACAATAATTTAAGTCCTTTGCAAAAAAGGACGAAAGTGAAAAAAAATCCCACCACCATGAAATAAAGGATGAAAAATCAAAACAAAAGCCCAAGAGCCCGACAGTAGCGCACAAGAAAGCACAAAAAAGTAATAAAACAGAACTGTATACAAAAAAAGTTTTTATCCTTTTTACCACGGAATTGTTGTTTGCATAGCGTTTACATGGCACAACGTTAATAACCATCTTTATTTCATAAGCACGCCGCCAACAACAACGACGATGCCTTCATCTTCCTTCGTTCGCATTTCTGTATGTATTGCAACCGGGGCAGAAAAAATAAAAAATATTTATATTAAATCCCCACGCCTAAGGATTTCAACTTGGTGGTTGAGTTAAATCCTACTAGGAGAAATGACAAGGATTAAAAGGATCAAGACGCAACGGTAGCATGGGATATCGCTTCCAGCAGTCAAATGTTGCGCTTACGCGAATTGCATACACAAAGCAGTGTACCCTGTGTAGTGTGTATCATGTTTCGTGGTCTAAAGCTGAAGCTATCAGTGGTTGCAATTTAGCACTCCCTAGCTGGAGGGTGACTTTGACCAGATTTAAGCGTCGTGTAAGACGTCTGAGTAGAGGTTTCAGTATCTTTGTTGTCTACATTTTTGTCGAACTACCCAGCAACATCTTAGCTCATTCAATGTTGCTTTTTCACCATCGTCATGATTTCCATCATCGTTTAGTCGTCCTTTTTCTATTCAGCGAGTGTATCCATGAGTGCATCCAGGTTAGAGGATTTTTTTCCGTGAGCGTCATCCGTCTTTCCGCTGTAGTGTTTCAGGAGGGACTCCATTCGAAAAGCGGTGTTATTTCCTTTTCATGTCCCGAAGGGATAATGTATAACAGTAACGTGTATGAAAACTAATGTCCTGGACGACGACGTTTAAGTTCGTAAACAGGAAACGTTTTTCCTTCCTTCTTGAAAGTACGGCAAAGAGGGAACAAGAAAAGTGCTGCGATCCAGCTATAAGAGTCTTTTCAGTTTGATGCTCTGCGTGAGTGTTCCTGACTCTGACTCTGGCTCAATAGTATCTCTAAGAGTTAGAGCTGTGGATGTGTGTGCTCTTGTGCAGGTATAAATCCTTTTAAAAATACATTTTGCAATTTTTCTGATTGTATTTATTTTAGCTTTCTTGCATATACTTTCTGGTTTTGTTTCTCTGTATCGCAGATACTTTTTTTTTGTCTTATCCTTTTTTTTTGTTCTCTTGGCCTTTGTTTGAAGTCACGGTGAGTAGTTTTGAGATTCATAGCGTGTAGTATCTATACTATATGCTTGTGTGCTGTCAATGTAAAGTTCAGAGTATGCTTTGGATTTATCCGACGACGGGATAAACATCATTTACCATCCTTGGTATGGGATGCGATTGAAACGTCAAAGTGATATATATGCATGATGCATATATGTGGGAATCAAGGACGATATGATGGTGTTATTTTGCTTTTCGTACATGTTGAAAAAAAAGAGTCTGTTTTTTTTTTTAAATTACATGATAATACAATTAGCTAAAAGTACTTCCATATATTGTTCTGTTTATCAAAGCCAACATACTCTTTGGCATTTCAATCTCCTAATAATAAGAAAACCTTATAAAATCTATTTTTCCTATACAAATATTATCCACAACATGCATTATAATTAAATTAAGGTATCTATCGTGAAAAATTGTCCTTTTATACCCTATCCCGTAGGGGTATATTAGTTTTTGCATTAAGTTTGAAACATAGAGAAATAATTTAGCTCCCTGAAAGTATAAGGATCGAATCAGAATCGCTAGCTAATTCGATTTATCCATGCCCGTATGTCCGTCTGTATGTCACCGATTTTAAGGCTTCAAATTTTTATATTTAAATTTGGTGTATAGGACCCTTGTCCGTGCCTACAGAACAATTGTTAACATTTTCAAAATCCACCCACTGCCACGCCAACTTTTAAGAAAGAAGCTATTTTTGGCTAAACGTCCAGCTGCGTCCCCAATTGTTTTCAAAAAAAACAGAAAATAACCAGATTCACTGAAAGTGACACAAAATCTAGGTGGCAAAATATTAACACTTGCAAACACACTAAAGACCTTTGGTCGGTATTAAGCGGTAGCAAATCTTACAAGCTTATAACTCTGAAATAAGTTTACATTTCTAGAGCTGTGAGAGTTATAACAGGTCACAATCTGCCAGAATTAACCTAACTGATTCGCACCAACTATGCAGGAAATGCGAAGGACCCATACGTCGAGGAGGACATCGTCCACCTACTGTGTCACTGCCCCGCGATCTTCTACCGCCGCAACAAACCCCCCCGACTTATTCGGAGCAAGAATCACCATCAACGGAGCTAGCATCACCATAAACCCCCATATCAAAGATCGTCAACTTCTGCTGAAAGTCGGTATGGTGCAATTACCTCTTTGAAGCTAATGAAGCAGCACAAATCACCTAAGTATTACTCCTTATACTAGCGTAGCTTTCTTTTCAGGTAAAATCGGTATAGAACTTCGAATTGAAATAAAACACAAGGAAATCGTTTTAATGTCCATCAATTTGGCTTTATTGGAAGGATAATTTTATGCCATTTATGATGAAATATGATATCGGGCTATGGTGTCAAATCACACAATCTTGGTGGGCAATTGATAGGTCCATTCCGCGAAATTATGCGCTTATCGAATGTTTTCTTCATTGAATCGATTGTGATTTGCGCTGTGCTGCATTCATGTCATCTAATTGACTCTCCAGCGTCATTTCGGAAGAAGTACGGAACCATGAAAACACCAGCCCATAGTGAACACCAAAAAGTCAGTTTTTGTGGATGTAATGGCGTCTCAATGGTCTCATGTGGATTCTCTTCACTCCAAATGCTGCAATTTTTCTTGTTGACTTACCCATTCGGTCGTAAGCTATGATCTTTGCGCAAATTCTTCCATTAAGTTGATGGACAAGGCTTCATTGACATTGACATTGACAGTACTTCGCACATGAATGCAACGAACTACAGACACATAACAGCACTGGCGACTGAGGCCATTGGCTGGGACATATCAAGACATTTATACAACAGAGAGAGACTGATAGATACATAGAAGGAAAGACATATAACATAAACCTACGTGGCACAGAGGAGGAGACATCGATTTATATTGTCTCATGTTATCGCACAGGTGGCCTCAGATAAGCTGGCAATTTTCGTAGAAAACAAATGCTGCCGAAGCTGGGGCTTGAACCCGCAGCGCTTGGCTTAGCAGTCAACTACGCATTCCTCTGAGCCATGGCCACCTGCAGACAAGGCTTCAATTGCTGCGCACGGTGGTCAATTGATTAATTCGGGTCCTCTTCAACACTTTGCTCTACCGCGGCAATTGTTTCTTAGGTGCGCACTGTTCAACGTCTCTGGGGATGCATTTTATCACATAGAGTAAATGTAGTGCGTAAACGATCCATGGGTTACCGAATTAATTGCTCTGACGAACGATTATGTCGACCATAAAATGGACGTAAGTTGCAGGAAACTTCACGACCTGAACCGTTATTTTCGAAATAAAATTGAACAATTTGCAAGCATTGTTAATTTTTCAACCTATCCATGGTGAAATGGCAAAATCATCTCTATTCGAAAAACTAACATCTAAAAAACCACCCATTACAATATAGGGTATCGTTATGGGCCCACTTAGGCCTTCGCGAGTTTGACGGCTCACCTGAGCGTCAACAGCCCATCAAGCCTAACCTAACCTTTGGCTAGACGATGGGGAATTTTGAAAAAGTTTCTGAACAAGATATATAAAAAAAAACCTTATATCTATATTTTGTCGTGCATACTTCTTGCAGGATGGCGGCAGCTCCTGTTTTATGCCGACTCCGAACGGCAAAGTTGAGATAAGCTATTCTTGAGATTTGATACTACTCGGATGTTTTGTAAAATTATCAATTATCAATTATATACCAGCTACGGCTGGGAATCGGACGCGCCACTGAGCCCGTCCTATGCACATCTTTTTGCCACGCCTACTTTTTGGGGTGTTTTATTATAAAAGCGATTTCTTTATCCTACTCCATAGCATATTCTATAAAAAATCGTTGTATTTTGTTGAACCACAATATATTTAGATAAACGGTCTGAACAAGATTTATTCAGATTTTAGCAACGCCCACTTCTTATGAACATATTTTATTACAACACATCAAATGTTTTTTTTTTAACTTTTTCTAATAAGTATTTGTTTTGTATTTAGGCAGTCATTTTAAGTGCGATGAAATCGTAACCATCCTTCTGATTTAAATAAAATTTCAAAAGTTGGTTAAATTGGTTTTTTGTCGGTTCAAACGTTCAGTGTTTTAATGAGATAGATAGTGAAAAGGAATAACGTTATTCCTGTAAATGCGATTTGAACGACAATTTCGTATATTAGTTATGTGATAGTCGGTTTATTATGTGTATGTATGTGATCATACTCTTCCACTCTTTGTTAACACCTCCATTGTAGCCTTTTGTATGAAGAGCGAGTTCAAAATAAAGAGTTAAATTAAAATTACCGGTTGTTTTTAAGGCAATTATTTTATTCAAATCCGACCAGTGTTAGTTTAAAAATGCATCGCTAATCATTCATAAGCCAGCAACATTTTTTATGTTAAGTATTTACTACTTACACTTGCATCAAACAATGCGTTAACTTCAAACAAAGCAGCACCAAAAAACAACGCACAAAATGTTTAAGATATTTTTATCAATTTTTGTACGTATGTACATAGAAAAAAGGAAAAAAAATAGTTAATTTTAATTTGAAGTCATTGAAAATGTATATATGTCCGCACACTTTACACTTATTGCTTACTGATATGACAGGCTCATTGGCGCTTCCTAGCAGAAGGTCTGGGTTTGATTCCCAGCCGTAGCAAAACCTGAATGATTTTTCACTGGCCCTCGTCTCGTGATGATCGGACCAATCATCTGAATAGTGTCAATTGTCAAGAAAAGCTTATCTCAAATTCGCCGTTCGGAGTGGGCATAAAACAAGAGGTCCCGCCATCGTGCTAGAAGTACACACGCACACATGAATGTTTGTGCGAAATCTCGGCTCTGGGTACTAACGAGCCTGTTGCGCCAAAAATGTGTATTTTCTTATGTTACATTTAACTCCGTTTTTTAAAAAAATAAACCGATCGTGTTTGTTGGCCACGATCGGTTATTGCGGGAGAACTTTTTTTTACCGAGAGCGCAAAGGGCTTCTCTTTCAATCAATTTCCTCTGTAATCACTTTCCTGGATGGAGTGGAATTAGGCGGTGCAGGATATGTGACATGGTTAAACTCACTTAATTTGGAATTAACTTATATTTAGAGGGATAAGATCACCTTTACTTTTATTGAGGTCTTTGATATGATGTTGAAGTAAAAAATCGTTGCGGTTGGTTCTGCAAAATATTTATACTTTATACCAAATATTATATGGTAGAAAAATCGCGAAACTATTTACCTTGCGGAATTTAATGGGTAACACTCTAACCTGGAGAAAGGGTTCTCAGGTTTCTTTTTGCTTTTAGAGAGGTTAGATCAGATAACTTGCTTCCTCAAATGGCTTGTCGAAAAGAAAGTGCCTCGAGGGAAGCGGCCGGATTTGAGCTCAGTTTTTTTTTTGAATTAATACGTTCCCTAGTCAATTGAAAATAAGTGCAATGCAGGGTGGAAATACATTTATATTCATAGACTAATCTATTACTTTTTCATTTTGATTTGTAATAGGTAAACTTCGGTGATATTTTAGGTATATATGATGTTGTGATTTCTAGTGATATTGTTGTTATTTATTTAATTTTGTTCGGTATTTATTGACTTATTTATTTCTTTATTTTTGTCGAATTGACGTTTCATCACAAACCTTTTCTTTTTATCGCAATTGAGCAGATAGTTTATGGACAGGTAATGTTAGAGTGGCTGCCAGCGTTCGCCAGCACACTAAGACCGTTTTGGTCCATTTTGATACCACGTGGATCTTGTCCATTCTCTTAAATATCCGTTGGAAAATCATTCTGAACTTTTGATAAAGCGGAGGAGGATTTTAACATGGTAAGGTTGTTGCCAAACTTGATGGAGCAACGAGGAATGAAATTGTCAATCTGCCCAAAAAATTCGGACTTCTTGTGATATGGAAGAAATGAGAATTAAATTCCTACATTGCATTCAATTGGGTGGGTGCATTGACTTAGTGGTTTGTCCGTTGGACTACTAAGAGCAAGTTCCCTGTTTCGAATCGCGAAAATGCTCCACCTCTTGGAGAAGTCTGACAAACATCCAAAAGTAAAGAATTTGAAAGAAGCAGCGGGTAGCCAGGGTTCCATCAGCCACTGGTCCACGACCGCCAATGCAACCAATAACAGGTATAATGAGTGCTACAGAGCAGTCCACTCATGAAGAAGATTGCCCAACGCTGTTGGGTGTAGGCCTAGGGAGATTAGGGAGACTCACGACAGAGCAACGCCACACAAAACGTGCGACAGGAGTCCACGAGAAAACGCCGTCGTCGAAGCCCAAAGGACATAGGAGACTCGGGACGGGCAGCATTGGACACGAGCGGTCCGAAAAGTTCAATGGGTGAGGGAGGACGACCCCAACACAAAGATGATAGGTGTACGAGGATAATCCCTGGACCCTACACCCCAACAAATGGATTGCGCCACCGCTATACTGCCGCAAACGCAAAAAATTACGATGGCATAGAGTAGACGTTCTCCTATTTCACCCAACGAGGGAGCAATGCAAGAGCGACAGAGGCGTGTCGCGGACGGCCCAAGAGACACACCTCCAACAAAGTCGCAAAAATAAAAGTTTGGTTCGATGGCAATTAGAAAACGATCTCCTTCAACGCTGAAGCAACGGAGGACCAACAGAGGTGTTTAGGCCATGTGCAAACACTCGCAAAACATTATACACACAAAAAAGGACAAAGAAGACAACTGTCAATGTGTCTAAAGGCAGCAGTCATGCTATCCGAAAGCTGTCAAATCGACAAACAGCTGGCGAAAAGGACGACGACTGGTGTCCCAAACATCGGAGACACCTCAAATTCAAGGCCATGAGCCCAAAGAAGTAATAATGTGAAGATTGCACCCGAAGGTAAATCCCTGACCCAAAATCTGAACGCGAAACCACCAACATAGTTCGCGGAAATGTTGTTGTTTTTTCTTGTCAGTTCATCTTTTCCTCCTTCCTCAAAGCTCATTGCTTATGAGAAAGTGCGGTGCCCTCCTTCCTTACTTTAATCTTCTCCACCATAGTTCGGGTCGTTCGGTTTTCGGATTGGTCGCGGTCGATCCAAAGTAGGCATTCGAGCAAATGTTCGATTGACAGAAAATAGTTGTGCAGGGTTTTCCTATGGAAAAACTGGTGTGAATATTAAAATACAATTGGTGTACCCAATTGGAAGGAGCACGTGTGAGGCGTCTGGCAGCGATAGCAAGCGTATGGGATATACCTTACGTCGTTGCGTTTAAGCGTGCGGTAAGACCAGCCACGTGTGAACGCGGGTACCTTGAAACTAGTAAACGCGAACACACTTTCCAGCTAAAGGGCAAAAAGCGTTAGAAGTCGCAGTGGGCTTAGAAGTGGAGAATATGAATGCTTCAACGGGATCGACAGTGGACAACAGGATTGTTGCAACAAAGAGAATCCACTTCTTAGATATCTAGCGTCTTTTTTCTAGCAGTTAGTAAATTTTGTTGGAAATTGTGTTTTCTATTTTGTTAAAAAGAATTTCCTGTGATAAAGAGAAGAAAATTTGGATATCGAGAAGGGTAGAATGATGGTGTGAATGATGAATGTAATCTTGTATATCAAGACAATTGTAACTTTTGAATGAAACCGGTCAAGAATACATTTTAGCCTTCGATTTGAAAAGGTCTGAGTAGCCAGACTGAGATGTTTGCTAAGTAATACGATAAAGATGTGCACGCGCAATTTCAACAAGTCCAGCCAACCGTCACGGCCAAAGCGTGAATAATAATGAATTCGTTAAAGGAACTCGTTTAAGCATATTTTGTATCTTTGATGATAAATTTATTTTAACCTATAGTTGCTTCTCACCATGTAGAAAGAACATTAGTAAGCCTTCCAATTATATCACATGTACAAGCAGTATTACATAAACATGGGAAGCATTAGGTTTTACTTCGCAGTCCTCGACAGCAGACGCGACAACTTCCGTTAGCTCCACAAACAATTTCGTGTTCAAGAACGTCCTATTCTACAAAAAAAAAATCTTAAAAAAATAATAATATCACATACTTAAGCACAACACGCGCTGTCGCAGAAATCCATTGAAATCGTCGTCCTCAATAAGGAAGCGACTAGAACAACCGCAACCAGTAAAAGGACACCCATTAAAACCGCACAAAGGAAGCACACACCTCGTGTTACGTCAAGCTCCTAGTGCCATCCAACAGTACCTACTTGTCCTCTGTGTTCAGCATTCAACAATAAGCCTAGTAAATTATGACATTAAGAACAGGTTTCCTTGTTTCGTCAAACTCCATCCTTGTTCGTATTTGTTTTTCTGATGGATATGTGAAGGTGTATTTATCTCCATCATTCACAAACAAAATTGGATTTATCTTAGTTAGCTGCCGGAGGGTGGCTGAGTGGCTTGCGAAAACCTACACATGAGTTTCTTAATCCCGAGAGGATGAAACTGGCAGGACCGTAAACGAACCGGAAGCTCTTAAGCAATTAACTTTCCATTTAAATGCAAACACAAAAATCCTTTATTCAACTGTTATATATATCCCTACATGTAGATATCACTATGGTGGGCCACCGCCAGACACGGGGGGATTCCAGTGCTTGACTCTGTGCCATAGGAAGACAACGGCAATGATGATGATCATCATAGGAATGATTATGATGCACCTGGATACCCTCTATTCTAGAAAGCACTTTCCAACTTTACTGCATACACTCATTTCGACAAAACACATTCTTTACGTTCATAGTCTGTTCCCGGTCTGGTTTTACATGGTATACGTGTGGGAAGACAAAACCTTTAACCCACCTGTGCAACAATTTCGTTGTTTTGAGTTCCGCATCTAGGCTACGATGGAAAACAACATGAGTGCCTGCATTCGGAAAGCATCTTATTCACAGAATCGTAGGACAAAGTTAAGAAACCAAAGAAAGGGTTATGTGTCGTCGTCCAAGCCCAGACATAAACAACACGACAAAATAAAATTATGGTCGGAAAGACTTTACGAGCATACGAGTGTGTTAGTGATTGCCAGCGTGTGTGAGAGGAAGAGCAAAAACTTTTTAATGGAAAACTTTCTTCCTGCTGTGCAGAGATTTTCTTAGTGGGCTCCTTTTCGGTTATCTTGCAGCTGTTTGACTTACCTAATCCTTTTGGCTTTCATCCGACCACACACATACACACCCAAAACCTAGCCGTAAACGTGCTAGGGAACTTCGCCAATATCCATTTATATGACACAATGTGCAGACGTGGCATAGCATCGCTTAAAGCGGTGGTAATGGTGGTATTGCTGGCGGTGGTGCATGCCGATGCACGATAGGTTGACAGCTTTTATTCAGCAGCAGGGATTAAGTTGAAGGGTTGCACTTCGGAGAACTATATTTACTCTGGCACTCTAAGAAGCCGTATGCAGCTGAAAGGCATGAAGACATTTGCGAAGGGTGCATCATACACAGCACGCTCGTATATCGAGGTGCGTTCCGGATGGATGCGGTTGATCGGAGCTGCTGTGTCACACCCTTCTGATGTGTCATACATTTGCTGGGACACTCGCACGGATAGCAACCTGAATATTGGAATATTGACAGCAAATTTATGATGGATGAAGACTTTTTGATTGGTTTCATGTGTCAAGTGCGAAGTTATTTGTATGAAAGTGGAAAGAGGCGAATTGAATACTATGTTGCTGAAGGATGTCTGGGGTGGAGCGAGATTATTCGCTAATAGGGTGGAATGAATTTGCAAAATATATAACTTTAATGGGAAAATGCAAATGAAGTAGTTTTTGCGGAAAGTTATCGAATCATCAGTGTATCATCATTATTTTGATGTTTTGCGGGGCGGATTCCAGATTTGAATGGAATGAACTGATAAGGATTTTAATAAAAGATTTAGTTTTTGAAATGGGAAGGGTCATATTATTACTGGAACTTATCTCTGTCACCTTAACCATTATTAAATTCATTGGTAACATCCACAAGGACAACTGAATATTTTCTTTTGTATTTTTTATTTCCTTTTGAATTGTATTGTCCCCTTTATATTTGGAAAGGATTGATTAACAATAAGTTGCTACTACCAATTTTGAACAAAGCCACATTTTTAAGGCGAGAAAGTGAGAATAATGGAAGAAGTACCTACTCTTGAATTCGGTAAAAACGTACATATGTCGAATGTACATTGGCAACAATGAACATGCCTCTACATTACGCTCATTCCTCAGTTAACTGCCTATAGCAGCGAAATCAAAGTTTTAGGTGTCAGTCAGACGTAAATCTCTACCTCAACCAACAAGCCTCTGCAATTAGCCCAGTCCTATGCTACTATTTTAGTTGGAAACACCGCGTTGGTTGCTTGGTTTCTACATAAGCGCGACACTTAGGGCGAAGTCCCGCTCTATTACTTAGCTTACTGCCTGGAGAATTGGCGATCATTCGATCTAGATGTCCTAGCCATCTCAAATATACAATGCGGAGTAGCTCTCAAAGTTCGATACTACTTAACTTACTTACTTAAGTGGTGCTACAGTCCGAAATGAACCAGGGCCTCAACCAACATGCCTCTCCAATTAGCCCGGTCCTTAGCTAACTGCCTCCAGTTGCGCACTCCAAGTTGGTTGAAGTCGGTTTCTACTTGTGCGCGCCACTTAAGGCGAGGTCTTCCTCTACTGCGTCCAACGTCTGGCTGGGAATCGAAGACTCTACGAGCCGGAGTATTGGTGTCCGTTCGATCTACATGTCTTAGCCATCTTGAACGTCCAATGCGGCGTTTTTTGACCACGGGCATATCGCTGTACAGCTCGTATAGTTTTTGGTTGAATCTTCGCCTCCATAGCCCGTCAACGCAAACGGGACCGAAGATTTTTCGATCGACCAAGGATTTCTTCACCCGCTTTTGAGAGGGTCCATGCTTCAGCGCCGTAGAGCAGGACTGGGATGATCAGGGTCTTATATAAGATCTCCTTAGTAGTTCGAGTGAAGGCTTTACTACTGAATTGCCTTCTTAGCCCGAAGAAACAGCGGTTGGCAAGAGTAATTCTTCGTTTAATTTCTGACGAGCTGTTGTTGTCAGAGTTAATAGCGGAGCCGAGATAGATAAAGTCCCGCACTACCTCAAAGTTATACCTGTCAGTGGTGACGTTCTGTCCAATTCGTCGATGTTGTGTGTCCTTTCGTGTTGACAGCATATAGTTCATCTTGCCCTCATTTACTGCTAAACCCATTTTTGCCGCTTCCTTCTCTATAATAGCAAACGTGGCTATGACATCACGTTGGGTCCTACCAATGATGTCAATATCGTCGGCGTATGCTATTAGTTGTACAGATTTTTGGAAAATTGTGCCTCTGGTGTTGGCTCGTGAGTTTTGCACAATACTCGCAAGAATCAGATTGAAGAAGTCACATGACAGCGCATCGCCTTGCCTAAATCCTTTTTTGGTATTGAATGTGTCAGTGAGGTCGTTTCCGACCCTGATGGAGCAGCGAGAATTCTCCATTGTCATCCTACACAAACGGACGAGTTTGGGCGGTATACCAAAACTAGACATGGCTCTGTATAGTTCGTCTCTACAAATGCTGTCGTATGCGGCTTTGAAATCGATGAATAGGTGGTGGGTATCGATTTGGACTTCTTGGTTTTTTTTCCAGGATTTGCCGAAGTGTGAAGATTTGATCGGTTGTGGACTTTCTGGCCTAAAACCACACTGATAAGGGCCGATCCGATCAGGTTGTTGGTAAACGGTTTCAGGCGTTCACACATTACGGCAGATAGAATTTTGTAGGCGCTGTTGAGGAGAGGGTCTCCTCTTTTGTGGACCGGGCAAACGATGCTGAGGTTCCATTCTTCAGGCATACTTTCTTCCGACCAGATTCGGCTTATGAGTTGGTCGATGTTACTTACCAAGTCATCTCCACCGGCTTTATAAGGCTCGGCGGGAAGGCCGTCATTTCCGAGAGCCTTATTAAGCTTGAGTTAAGATATTGCTATCCTCACTTTACTCAGGTCGGGTGGTTGGCAGCTTTCGCTGTCGTTGCCAATATTGAATGGTTCGTTCTGCCTGACAGCGGAATGTTGTTAGTCATCGCCGTTTAACGGTCTGCAGAAGTGGTTCTTCCATATCCTCAGGATCGACTGTGTCTCAACTACGATATTTCCTTGTTCATCTCGCACGGATTCTGTTCGAGCCTTTTATCCTTGGCTTGGACGTTTTACACTTTGGTAAAACTTGCCAAATTTGCTATATCCTCTATCGCGCCCTTTCCTGCTCTTTTTTATACGTTCTGAAAAGCCGGTGTTCTTCTGTTCTTCTTTGCCTATAGAGCTCAACGGCAGCTGTCGTCTTCACCTGCACCTTAGCCTTGTAGGCCACGACCACCAGCAAGAAACCAGGGGTTTCTTGCTGGCGGGCGTGAGAAACCTAGCACATCAGTTGCGGCTGATCTAATGGCTTGTTGGCATCGTTGCCATAGCTCTTCGACATTCGATGCTGGTAGTGTGGTGTTAATCGAGAGGTATAGGGATACGCGTTGCACGAAGGTCTGGCGCTCTCTTGCGATTGCAGTCTTTCGACATTAAATTTGTTTACAGTATTTCTGGATTGTTGTGGCGTGGTGGATATCCGCATTCTAACCTTGGCTGCAACAAGGTGGTGGTCCGAGTCGATGTTAGCTCCTCGGAATGTTCGGACATCGAAATACTGGATGCGTGCCTCTTGTCTATCGCTATGTGATCAGTTTTCAATGTACTCAAAGTTCGATGTTGAATTTATTCTACACTCTCTATTAACGCAAAAGTCCCGAATATTTTACTTAGATTTTTTCGTTTAAATGGGTAAAAATCAACTTTAAAATTCGTGAAGGATCGTTATTATTAAATTTCTTTCATAGCATAATTTCCTACGTATGATTTCGGAAGAAATTTCATTGTCCGATTTGATACCGCAGCTGAAGACTATCACCTTTATAGCTAAAGATTGATCAGTTGTGGACTGTCCTGACATACAATTAACGGGTGGGCCAAATACAAGTGTCTTTCTTAAAATGCACTAAAATTAAAAAAAATTGATTTTTTTTCCATGCATTATGGAATTATTATCAAGAGCAAATATTTCCATTAATAATGCAACACAACTCCGTCCAAATGGCTGCCTCGGCTCAAGAATTGCTTGAATGATGTTGGCCTTTGGTGGTTAAATCGTTTCCGAATTGTTGGCGTAACACAGTTTATTCACACAAAAAATCTAAAGGGGTTAAATCGCATCAAGTCGCGGTCAATCGACATCGCCAAGGCGGCTGATAACGCGATTTGGCAATTTGGTTCGCAAAAGATCGATTTTGGCATGGGCTGTGTGGAATAGCGTGTCATCCCGCATTAAAGTAAAAAAAAGTCGGTTAACAGGGCTTTGTAATGCCCACCGTTGACCAAAGCCTGATTTACGATGAAAAATCGTCCAATGATGCCCACCACTCGACAATCCGCAATAAACATAGAGAGTTGACGCATCGACTTCTCGACAATAACATGCAGGTTTTTCGAGCCCCATATGTGAGCAATTGTTTGCCAATGTAGCCGCCGAGATAAAAATGCGCCTCATCAGAAAAGATGTTTTTTCACCAAATTCGTTGTGAAGCTGTTCTTTGCAGAATTCTTCCCATGAAAACTTCGTTTCAAATAACGCATTGTTTGGGCTACACAGCACTCGCTTTGAGAATAATTTTACAATATTTCCCAACGGTGTAAAGGGACTGCTTTTATTCGCGGATGTATGATACTGACTTTCTGTTAAGATTTCGAGCGGGAAACAGTTGCCAGACCTGTATAACCGGTACACTAATAATGGATCGCTCAGGTAGTTAGTCTATATGTCCTGGATCTCGTAGGCGATGAGAAGATGAGGAGACTTAGGGCCCAGTTAAAGCTTTCATTGAACAACTTCATTACAACACAACACCTGATGGAATTGAAATGTCACCCCCATAGCTTTTTTTTTATATTGAGCACGCGCCAAAGGGTTTATGAATACTCTTATAGTGTTTGGACACAGCGCGGGCATTTAGGAAATTGAGCAGAAGAAAAGAGGAGATACCGATGTGCATTGGTTTTAAATTTTTGTAAATTGTAATGCAGACTATAAAGTTTGCTACGATTGGATCTCCTATTAGTTTTATCGCACGCTATTGTATCCTATCCAGTAGATGCAATGATGTTTTTGCTGCACCTGACCAGATGTGGGCGTTGAACTCAACTTTGGGGCGTATATACGCTTGATATATTGAAGTCAGATCAGAAGGGGTTAATTTTTTCTTGCATCGATTAAGGAAACCTAGACATTTCGCTGCGTTTTTAGCGATTTCGAATACGTGGTCGTTCCAACGAAGGTCGTTACTAACACACATACCGAGCATGGAAAGTTTTTCGGTTTCAGCGATGCAAGTGCCAGACATGGATATTGGCTGTACATTTTGGTTTAGGAGTTTTCGTGATTCAATTTCATAAGCTGACGGTTTATCAGCGTTTCGATGATCTTTGAAAGAAGGGACGTAAGTGCAATTGGTCGGTAGTTGGAGAGAGAAGAAGATTCGCCTTTTTCAGGGACGGGATTGACAATTGCTGTTTTCCAACTACTAGGGAAGAGTCCTGATGAATAGTAGAGATAAAAATGCTTACGCAGTGGTTTTGCTAGCGTGAAAGAACACTTCTTCAGAATTATGGGCGAGATACTATCTGGACGATATATATCAGACGATTTGTGAATGTTAAGATCTAATAATACTCTTGCGACTGTACGAGTACGGCAGTGGAAGGTCCCATGGAATGTTCTACATTCTCAAGTAGAGGAGGAGACTGGGCATAATCTGGTAACGTGGAACTGGCTGCAAAATGGGCAGCAACCAGATTGGCTTTGTCTATAGAGGTGACAGCTGGAATGTCATTGTAAATGAGCGTTGGGATAGAAGATGAGGTCGAATTCTTAATGTTTTTGACGAACGACTAAAAGTTTTTACTACCGTTGGGACATAGTAGAATTTTTTGCCTCAGCTTTTGGTCGTGGGAGAATTTGACACTCTTAATGCGGGCATTACAATTGTTTCTGGCTCGTTTGATCTTAGATCGGTTTTCTTCAGTAGGATTTGTCTTTTTTAACCGAAAACATAATTCTTTCAACCTAACAGCATCTTTGCAGCTCGAGTCATACCACCCATTTGCCTTAGGTTTGATACTCTTTACCCGGTGAGTTATAAAGAATTTCATACCCAGGAGAATGGTGTTCGTTATCGCATCGGCAGTAGCATCCATGTCATTATCGGGGATACATAATGACCAGTTAAAAATTCTTAAAGAAACTGTTAAGAGCTTCCCAGTTGGCTTTCTCGTATTGCCATATGGTTCTTTTTTGGAATTTGTTCTTCAACTACGTGTTTGGAGTACGAGAAATTAGCCGAAACGATACAGTGGTCTGACGAGCCTAGAGGTGATAGCACATTGATAGTGGATTTATTAGGATGAGAGGTCAGAAACAAGTCCAGAGTATTAGCGGCTTGACTGTGAATGTCTGGAATTCACGTTGACTCATTTACAAGCTGGGTTAAGTTGTTTACCTCAGCAAAGATCTCAACATACCTTCCTTCGGGTGTTGACTGTCCAGAATGTCGAAGCCACGATGAATTGTTTGTTATTATACGAATTATTGGAAATTCCGTTTCAGTTCCTTGGAATGGCAATCCTTACTTCATAAAAATAAATGTTGATCAGTGAAAAATAAGATTGAATTTATAAAAAAGCCGCAAAAGATAAAAGAAAATTTCCAATGATGGCTTTCAATGACAGCTATAAGAGGTCCTTTATTCCTCCAGAATTTTTGCAATTTTAACAGTTTTATTTCGCCAAAAGTATTCATGTGTGCGTATGTACTTCTTTCACTATAGCGGGACCCCCTGTTTTATGCCGACTCCGAACGGTGAATTTGAGATAAGCTTTTCTTGACTATTGATACTACTCGGATGGTTTTTCAGATCATCACGAGAGGAGGGCCAGTGAAAAATCATTTAGGTGTTGCTATGGCTGAGAATCGAATCCAGACCTTCTACACGGCAGTTCATCGTACCAACCGTAGAGCCACTCAGACATCGACTATCCAATTATAGAAAAGCTTCAGGCGCAACATAGCTGATTAAACACATACACTTAAAATATTAATCTTTCTGATAGAAGGCCCCAACTGAGTTTTACCAGAAAATTGTCTATTCCGAATATGTTGGCCCCGTTCTATAGAACCTGGTTGGAAAAATTCTCATGATAGTGATACTTTTTTATGCCTGTCAGACTTTTGCCAAAGTTGAAGTAAAATAAAGTAAGTGTTGCCCCTCCGGTATTTGGTTTTCGAGTCAATAAAATTGTAGATCATAGCTCTATCGGTAATAATTCCAGTCAATGGTGTATCTAAAGTGCAAACATATTCAACCAGACAATTTTAGCAGCAAATAAAAATTGTCTGTCTTCTACACCAACTACATTCCATTACTTCTAAATAAAATCTTCTGATCACCACTAAACGGCTTCAAGTAAATCGCTTCCATTTAACGATAAAAGGACCTCCACACACGACCCCCGAAATGACTCATCACTTTGGCTTAAAAAACTTTTGCATTATGAAAGAAAACACAAACGCGTTTAGTTAGTCCGTCCACATAACCTTCAGGTTTAATCCAAGTCACGTTGGCTGCGAACAACCCAACTCTTCACCAGAAAACCAACCTCTCCGCATACGAAAAGCGATCACATTAAGGCTTTTCATGGCAAACAAGGAATTAGGAACACGATGCACTCACAATTGTCCCTGTAATACTCTCAAGCGCTTGAGCATTAACCTACCTAAAACTATTAAAAACTTTTCCAGTGCAGTTATCTCCTGAAATTTTTGGGAAAACTCTTCCAACCAAAAACCGAACGCATTAAACTCCATTAAAGCTATAAAAGTTAAAA
The DNA here is from genome assembly GCA_949824845.1 of Rhingia rostrata. Classification (NCBI taxonomy): domain Eukaryota; kingdom Metazoa; phylum Arthropoda; class Insecta; order Diptera; family Syrphidae; genus Rhingia; species Rhingia rostrata. The sequence goes on along the minus strand of OX463755.1, from coordinate 15,229,201 downwards.
GCATTGTGAATATTTAAAATCACACCGTCACGTCGCTTGGTGTGGTAGCCATATTGCCACGGCGATGGCTTGGCGATAGCTTAGCAGGAAGCAGGAATGGTAACAAATTTATCGTCCGTCTAAAATCTTCCAACAATTCAACGTGATAGTTGGGATTTTTTTTTAGCACGCTAAAGAAGGCTGCTCTACCTACTTCAGCCGACCACCGGTTCATTTAAATAACCCCCAAAAAAAGGACAAACGTTTGGCAGGTTGGGGGATCCTTTCCTGATTTCTTTCCTTTTGCATTTCTTGACTATAAGGACGTGTATATTCGTAGAAAAGTGATGTTTCCGGGTCGTATCTATGTGTCCATCTGTGGCCGCTCTGCCATCTTTCGTGTGCAGAGAAACCACCTCACAAACAGTAATATCAATAAATTTTATTCGAAAGCATAATGTCCTTGGATGGTGGCATTCTGTTCCGTATGGGTTTTAGTATTCTCATCTGGCGCAGTGGATCGCTGGTTCGTTGGCTCCTTTTCTTGCGATAGTTATCTAATAATAATTTTTTTTTAAGTGCAGGAGAGGGTGGCTATTTTTTCATTATCTGGTCTGTCGGTGAATAAAAAGGTACTACGTTTGGAGTTTAATAAATAATAGGAAGATTCAAGTTTGTACGTGACTTCAGATGGTTTATGACTTTGGTGATATATTTTTGTTTTCCAATGTTTTCCTTATGTGACTAAACCACAAGTAGATATTCGAAGATAAAGGAAAAGAAGGACAGAAGGAAGACCGCCCTTCGTTGGGGCCGGGTTGAAAATAATTAAAATAAATTAAGAATCTGCAAAGTTTGCTAATGGAAACCATTAACTTTCCTGCCGAAGGGTTTAATGCTAGGGAAGTGGCAGGAACCTGAAAGGTAGTATATTCAGTTTGGAATTAATTATGTAAGGATTTATTGTAGGAACGCATAGTTATTTGCTGATTTTATAATTTTATTTTGTAATCCTTTCATAGATAGTGGGGGTGGGTACTCAGCGGCCGGTGGTAACATGAAAACTACCCAGTCGTTCTAACATCAATTTTGCTTATTTTACCCGGATATTGGTCTTATCTAATCGGAATTGACTTCCTAAATTTATAAGTGTTTGTGTTGACCACAGAAAGAAATATATAAAAAGGCTACTATCCGATGTGCGAAACATTTAATACCCTTTTCCGATCTATCCCCCAATTAATCATTCTCGAAAAAAGTGGGCGTTGCTAAAAAATTTGTTTGGATAAAGTAATAAAGCAAGCGAGCCAATATCGGGTGTTTTTTTTTAGAGGTACAGAACTTCTAAATTAAATAAAACACAAGTAAATCGATTTAATGTCCATCAATTTATCTTTATTGAAAAGATAATTGTATGCCTTTAATGCTTAAATATGATTGTGGGCATGTGCGCGCCTCGGATGGTTCGAATAAAGCCAAGTCTAGAGTTCCAATTTTCAACCACTTTTTCGAGTATTTGGGGCCGCATGTCGGCAATTACGCCACGAATGTTGGCTTCCAATTCCCCTAACGAGCGACTACAGACATCTCCAAAGAAAATAATCCAATGCTGTCAAATCACACGATCTTGGTGGCCAATTGACAGGTCCATTCCGCGAAATTATGCGCTCATCGAATGTTTCCTTCAATAAATCGATTGTGACGTACGCTGTCCACATTCATGCCATCCAATTCGGGAACAAAATATGCGGTTATCATGGCTCTAAACCGGTCTCCATTAGCGGTAACTGACTCTCCAGCATCATTTCGGAAGAAGTATGGCCCAATGACTCCACCAGCCCATAGAGCACACCAAACAGTCAGTTTTTGTGGATGTAATGGCGTCTCAAGGGTCTCATGTGGATTCTCTTCACTCCAAATGCGGCAATTTTGCTTGTTGACGTAACCATTCAACTAAAAATGAGCCTCATCACTGAACAAAATTTTGCGATGAAAATTAGCATCGAGATCAATCACATTTTCGGCCCATACACCAAAATCACGATGCATTACATGATCTCGCGACTTTAATTCTAACACAAGCTGCATTTTTGAAGGTCGTTTGTCAAGATCTTTGCTCAAAATCGTCCATAAAGATGATGGACGAAGCTCCAATTGTTGTGCACGTTGGCGAATCGATTCATTCGGGTCCTCTTCAACACTTTGCTCTACAGCGGCAATTGTTTCTTCAGTGCGCACTGTTCAACGTCTCTGCGGATGCGTATTATCACACCGAGGAAACGTAGTGCGAAAACGATCCATGGCTAACCGTATTAATTGCTCTGATGGACGATTATGTCGATCGCGGTAAACTTTGCGAATTTAACCATTATTTTCGAAATAAATTAATTCATTTTGTAACCTGTTCATTATGAAATGGCAAACCTAACTGAACATAAATGACATTAGAATTGGCCGTTTTGATAGCAAAATGTCAGTGTTATCTCTATTCGCAAAACCGACCTCTAAAAATACCCTGTAGATCTGTAGAAGAAATAATTCTAGCAATATTCATCCTTCAAATTTTACTAAAAACAATTTTTTTACTAAAGACAAAAAGTGGCGGTTGCAAAGAAAAACTGCAGACATTTATTCAAAATCCTTACGGTTGACAAAAAACTATGTTTTTCTGAAAAGTGCTGTGCCATTGAGCATGTCAATGGCACAGCCGCGCAGATGGTTTGGGTTCGATACCTAGCCTTAGCACACCTAAATGATTTTTCACTGGCCCTTCTCTCTTGATTCTTGAGAGGATTGTGCAAAACTCCCGAGCCAACATCAGAGGTACAATCTTTCAAAAATCGGTGTAACTATTGAAATAGGCCGACGGTATTGATATCATTGGTAGCACTCAACGTGTTGCCATAGCCACGGTTTTTTGACAGAAATTAAACGAAGAATTACTCCTGCCAACAGCAAATTAGTAATAAAGCCCGCACTCGAACTACCAAGGAGATCATACATTAGACCCTGATCATCCCAGCCCCGCTCTATGGTGCTAAAGCATGGACCGCCTCAAAAGCCGTCGATGAAATCATTCATCCCGGACTGTAGCGCTACTTAAGTAAGTTAGTATGCCTCCAAACGAGAAGAAGGACTAAAGCTTTAGTTTAAAGATTAAGGAATGTGGGTTTTCGGGTTGTCGCTATAATCAGTATCGTATCGAGGGTGGTGCAAGGGCACACAGGCCGGGGCGGCACTTTGCAATTGGCGGTATTCCGGAGCGGTTAAAATATATAAAATTCACCAACATTAATCCTTTTTCGTTGTGGCGACCTCAGTTGGGCACCAAGAGCATGCGATTCGAAGTTGGGCACCAAGAGCATGCGATTCGACACTTATAGATATTTTTTTGCTGTGGAGCAACGCAAATGAATGTGTTTACTCGAATAGTCTCCGAACTCTAGGCGCAGAGATTCATCAAAAAATCCAATGCTGCTAATCTTCCCAAGGTGGCCATTTGAATGATATTGTTTTTCACACTTATTGGCAAAGTCCAAGCTTTAATTTGAAACTAGCATCCCGGTCCGACTTCGCCCGGGTACAATAATTATGTCGAAAAATGTAATCTGCCACTTAAAACTCGAATGATCAGCTCCTGTAAGTGACAGAGCAATTTTGAATACGCGCATTCATACACATTTTAGGACTTAATTTTATACTATAGATAGAAGAAGATAAAAATTTCATCGAAAATGTATCGCTGTGTGTGTTTTATCAAAGATTATAAAGCCATACAAAAAAACAGAAACTTTTGCTCACAAGCATCACGGTACGGGAGGACGGGTGCACGTGCATATATAAGAAAAGAGATCGAAATTATATGATGGGCTGTGCCAGTACGACCCGACATTGAACGATTTTTTTGTATGCAGTGCGTCATCGGTATGGCTTAATAATCTTTGGTTTTATTTAGCTCTTACTTTCGAAACCGAAAAATTAATGACCTCCTTTATCTGTAGGTATGACTGGTTAAAAAAGTAGACAACTTTTTTTTTTGTGTGTGAACAATTTTTTTTGGGGGTAGCCAAGGCGCCCCTAATCCACGCTACGCCACTGGGTATAATGGATCATTGGAAAGTGCATTGTGGTCTCTGCATACATTTTCAACAAAATGAACGTTTCTTCACTGCCTAATCTCTTGCAAAAACCTTCAACACAAACAGGCTGTTCGACTGCCTGAAAATTTTCTCAAAACTGACATTCAGAATTGGCGTTTGTGGCAAAAGATGACAGTAAAAGCTTTTTTTTAAGAGGTATGAGTCGTTAACACTTATGAAAGAACGCTTTTACTGAATATGGTTCTAGACATTGTAGATAATACACGGCAGCTTTGTCCCTAGAGCTGTAGCAAACCGTATGTGTTCGTTACGTGAGTAACGCATCAAAATAATTCGTATGTTTTGATTTCGTTACTCGAACTATTCCACACGTTTGCTGTTCGGTTCGTACCAGGTGGGCCAAAAGAAGTCATTCGATGTTGTTTGGCTCTCATTTTTATCGGTTGTGGCTTGCGCAGTGTGTGCCGTTGCCCCGTCCTGTTGGAACCACATGTCCTCTAGTCCTAATTCGTCCAATTGAGGTAGAAAAAACTCACTTAACATGGCCCTATAGCGCGCACCGTCCACTGTTGTCGTTTGACCAGCGGCGTTCTCGAAAAAAATGGCCCGATGATTCCTCCAGCGTGAACAGCGCACCATTCAGTTACTTTGAGCGGGTATAATGGCTCCTCGTACATTACACGTGCATTTTCGGTGACATGACATTTCCTTCACCACAAGGAGTACATTTGTCTTAATGGTTCACCGTTACTGTAGTATTGATGTCTTGAAAATTCATTAGCTTATAGCTTTTCTTTCTATAGCCACACATTGTTGGTTACACCACAAAGGTGCTAGCCGGTCAAAGTAACCATTAAAGCTGAATTTTTCACATTCAGCAATTTAAACGAAATAGTACTCCCACTAACGTGCCAGCTTGTCAACTGAAAACCTATCAACTTGATCACTGGCTCACGACATGTGGCCAAGTCCATTCCGGTACCTGACATAAATGCCATCGTCATGAGTGACCGCAAAATTCAATTCCCCCACAGTAGTCGAACATGTAGACATAGATTAACTGACTCCTCAAATTTGCGACAAAGGAACCTACAACGCCTTCACCCACAGTGGCTATAGCCAACCTTTTAATTCGTCTCCCCCCCATCAAACACAAATAACAACGACTGAGCGCAGTCCATACCAAAGGACCTCCTTCATCTGATTCAATTAATCGATTCCAAGTAAAAACAAAGCCAAGGGGATTCGAGTGAAATTTAATAGGCAGCGCGAAGCATATTAGGTGGGTGGTCGTAGCCGATGTGACTGGGTGGGTCGAGCCAAATTCACTGCTTGATGTGGTCCTACATTGATTTGAATCGAATAATAATAAGTGAGGAGAGTGCCCTCAACCCGCATCAATCAACCCGATGTAACCCTTAAGAGTCATTGTGTGGCTATCGGTGCAGACCAGCGGACCCGAAAATAAATAAGAAATTAAAAGGATTGCCCTTCTCGAAGCGGGCTAATGGACGACAATAGTGTGGGTTAGTGATGGTAGTATGGAGGTATCGGTTCGAATCAAGGATCAATAAGCATATCACGTAGTTGCGATAAATTTGTCTTATTCGTATATACCATTCCAGTTGTATTATTCTTGTCCTTCCTTTCTGTGTATGCATGTGTGTTGATTGCCACACCATATAGATGATTCCATACGCTGTGTGAGTATTGGAGAAATAATCGTATTAGTGTGAAAAAAAAAATCCATTTCGCTTCTTCTATCCAATGTTGCAAGGTTTGGAGGGAAGCCAATTATTTTAACGTTACCGTCTGCAACTCCTTTTTGCAGGAGACATATTTATGTATAAGAAAACAACTTGAACCCCTTCAAGGATGTTCAGCCCTCTCAATTTTCCCATACCGAAGTTGTTCTTGTTGTGCAATCCTGCCTAATCGAGTCAGACTGAAGGGGTGGACATGCTTTCTTCCATCGTTTCCTTGACTGTTTTTTTTTTTTGTCTTCTCACATATCCTTTTCATTTCCCATGACTCTGTACTGGTGGTCTATTTTAACTGAATTTTCTAATTTTAGATCCATTAGCCCAAATTGTTCACACTACCACTCATGTGGGTTTCACACAGGTGTAACCACCTTTCTATTTAAGAATTAAGCTAATTGACTTGAAGGACACAATTAGTTGTGGATTTTTAGGTGTAATAACTTTGGCGTACGTTTTTCAGTTTAAATTAATGTATCGACGACCGACGTCTTTGTAGGTGTCAAGTTAAGGTGTTTACTGCCTGGGTGCTGGTATTTTGTTCGTGCTGTGAAAGCTACTCTTATTGTTTGAACTTGATTGGGTGACATCGAATGATTTATTTGTGGCTTAAGGACATAATTGCAAAAATGCATATAAATTATGCGATAGGAATAAAGGATCAGCTGATTGAATGAGAAATAATTTCATTTTGTATGGCTGTAGGTGGTATACTGATTTGATTGGATCTTTTAAATGCGAATTAACGACACTATGGCGTTGCCGCACAAAACAAATTAAGAAGTTATCTTCTGGTATAAGGTATCAGCCTAATTATTGGATAGTAGTTTCACCACTCAGAGATCAATCCGTTTCTCTCGTAAAGGCTGTATTTTTCAACCATCCATACAAGTATAGTTTTCCGATTTTGGAGGGCTTGTTTAATTAAGTTGCCCCTAGAATGCGGTGCCATTTAAGCTCATTCACCACATATCATTGAACAAAAACATCGAGCAGTACAAATTACAAACTTTTGGCGCAACATTCGAGTTAGTACTCAGGGCCTAGATTTTTCCAACAATCATTCATGTGGACATGTGAAATACTTTCACATGGTGGAACGTCTGGTTTTATTCCGAACGGATTAGTTGAGATAAACTTTTCATGACAACTTGTCAATTATCGTGAAAGGATGGCCAGATGAACAATCATTTAGGTGATGATACTGATGAGCTTGTAGATCAGACCTTTTGTGTAGTAGGCCATCGCCCTAACGCGCAAGTATGCCCTTCGACCTCGACTATTGTACGAATCTGTCCGAGGAGCTAATCATGTTTTTCACCTGCACCAACCATACTGAAAATGTCAATATTGAGTCCACCAAGTGAAATCTTTCTCACTTATGAAAGTGTCGAGGCACTCATGTAGTTGAATGAAAAGTGAGTTTCATGATGGATGCCATTACGAGATGAATATTTTCTTTCAAATGCGATAGGGAAGTCAAGTTATTGGGGCAAACTTTCAATTTTAGATAACAAAACACGAATAAATAATTCTCTGATTTCATTGTAACAACGCATTACCTTTCCACCTTCAAAAGAGTAAAGGGCCGATAAATTCTAGCAGCAATATCCAAAAATAAGATGCCCGTAAACTTTAAAAATCTCTGCAGGGCAAAACAAGGGCAGCGAGAGAATAACATCGAGCCAGGAGAATGGAGGAAAAGAGGATCCTACGTAGAAAGAAGAGTACTTACGCAGCATTTCCAGCAGCTACTTAATGGGCATCATGTAGATATTGATAGGGCAAGAAGAGAACCCACGTCCAGGCAATGAATAACTTGTTCCACTGGCTATAAAATAGGCCGCATGCTCTCATGGCTTACCAGCGGAGCTTTTTAAATACGATGGTAATGTTTTGGTAGGGAGCATGCACCATGCAACCGAGTATGGGTGGAGGAAAATATGCCCGATGAATGGACTTTCAGCTACATATGCCCCATAAACAAAAAGGCGATCCAATGTCTAGCGAGAAATATCGAGGCATATCCCTGCTTAATGTTGCATACAATATCCTATCCAACGTACTATACGATCGTCTAAAAGCTTTCTGCAATACACTATTCGGCACATACCAGTGTGACTTCTGGTCCGGCAGATCGACTTAAGACCAAATTTTCACACTGAGGCAAATCCTGGAAAATACCAACGAATTTTAAGTCGAAACTCACCGCCTTTTCATCGACTTTAAAGCCGCATATGATAGCATACATCGCAGGAGCTCTTTATGTCGATATTCGAACTCGCAATACCGACAAAATTGATTCAGCTGTGTCGCGTGTACTGAAAAACATGCGCTTCAACGTGCAGTTTGGAAGTAACTCCTCCGAACTACGCACCGAATTTCGGCAAGGAGACGCGCTATCGTGTGGTTTTTTCAATCTCCTACTGGAGAAGATAGTACAAAGGGCAGGTGTCTACACTGATGTCACTATTTTTAATAGGTCCGCCCATCTCCTGGGCTATGCGGACATCATCAGTAGCTCCCAGAAAGCCGTGATAGAAGTGTTTACGGAGATTCAAGTACAAGACTAAGTACATGCTGATAACAAACAAACAAGCATCTGTCCACTGCCTAGGACAAAACGTCACTATTGATAGCAACAATTTCGAGGTATTTACGGAGTTTACCTACCTCGGAGTAAACATAAACTCCACGAAAGACACCCTAGAGGAGATCAGGTGAAGAACTAACTAGGAACCCATTGCTACCTCGGTTTGCAAACTTACCGGTTTCAAAACTCCTAACTTGAAGGGCGAATTGTGTGCTCTACAAAATCCTTATCCTGCCAGTTCTGCTCAATTGCGCCGAGTGCTGTGGACGATAAGCAAGAAGGGAGAGCTAATACTGGGCTCCTTCGAAAGGAAAATTCCACAGAGGAGAAGATACCACAGCGAACTCCATGAGCTGTACCAAGATGTAGATGTAGTCCTAAAAGCAAAAAAAAAAACACTTCGACTACATTGGCTCGGCCACATCTAACGAATGGACAATAATGCTTCAGCAATGAGGATCTTGGAATCCTATCCCCCAGGTTCGAGAAGACAAGGAAGACCGAACCTCCGTATCAAAGACCAAGCCTTCGCGGATGCCAGAGCTCTTGGTCTAGACAACTGGAAGCAGCGTGCCCGGGATCGTAGAGGATGGAAAGCAGCAGTGTCGGGAGCCCGATAAGTAAATAAATAAGTAATTGACCCATACGCATTTTTAACCCCTAAATATGTTCTGAAAATGAAACACCAATCTTAAGAATCTTTCGACACGTTGGATATTGAAGCCCATAGTAACTAAGGCCATACACACGTTTGCTGACATTTCTGGTTATGTTCGGATTTTATTTATGGTGTCTCGAAAGTCTAAATATGTACCAGAGTGTCCTTGTGTAGCATAGAGGCGTAGCACTGTTTATAATTATTTAACTGTAGCGTCACAGAATGACACCAAAAGGAATGCTATACTTGTTTTGTCCTTTGCTTTTGTCCCTCTATACAATGAAAATGAAATAAATCCATAGGATGGATGACCATATGAAACCAACCACTCACCAGTATAGACTGCTTTATGGTACATTTTATCCAACATTGTTCAGGGATGTTATATAAAATTTTTTTGTCTCAGCAGTGTTTACTGTTAGTTTTTATTTCATAAGCTGATGTTAGAACCTCCTACTTCGTTGATTCGATGAACATTTAAATCGTAGTGGACCGCCGCTCTCGTGCTCAGCATCGAAGCCTCATTATCCATTTGAATTATTAAATTATACGTTTGGGAATGAGCTACTTGGTACTCCAGAGTTGTCTCGCTTCAAGGACACCATATTGTTTTGTGTTCATATTTGTATAAGCCACAACATATATCCACCACAAACATACCTAAGGGAGTGATGATACTCGGTTGTCATACTGACGTCCTATCATGCCATGCCGATGACGATCACACTTCACGGTAAGTCCCCGCGAAAGCAAACGAGTTAACGGTGTGTAATGAAAAATTTAATTAAAATTAGGATTCTCGGTTATGAGGCTGCTATACATTTTTGTAATGTCTATTACCACTGCCAGTCATATTGAAATTAATTACACAAATACATGTTGCCAACAACTGCACAAGCACTCGTGTACGCTGTTCCGAGTTGAATTGAAGGGTATTCATGTGGGATTAGATCCGGCATACAGAATGCTGTGTCTCTGTATGAGTGACAAATAAGGCAGTAATAAGTGAGGATGTTGATGCGAGCAAGCGAGCACGGAAGGTTGACGCAAATTAACTGGGTAATGTTGCGTTATGAGTGAAAACTATTGTAACAAATGTTTTGCGTAACACATGCTCCTGTAGTCGGCAATAATGAAATATAATGTGATGCTACAACCGACATTCCTTGGGGGGTTACTAAACGGGAAAACAACGTTTGTTTTAATTTTAATATGAAATTCCACGGGAGGTTTTGCTATTATCTATTGAGGCTGCTTGCGGGTAAATGCGAGCTATTTACAAGGATCAATAATAACGATCCTTGGAAATGACATATTTGTTGTATGCCATGACATAGATTTTGTTTTTTCCTTACGTGTGTTTTTTTTTAAATGCAACAAAATGAAAGCAAACTTTCCCATTAGTTATGGAACACAACGTCGTTCTAGTGGCTGCCGAGGCTGGCTTCGCAGAAGCTCATTCTGTCACTCCAATTTTCCAAGACCTTGTTTATGTATTAGCGAACGCATTATAATAATCCGCATCAAGGCGAAATTTGCCAACATAAGTATTATATGCGCTCACGTCCCGACGCGACGGAGGAAAAAGATGATATAGCTAAGGATTGTTACTACGTACTCATACCTAAGTACGATGTTCAAATCGTGCTGGGAGATTTTAACGCAAAGGTATGAAGAGAAGACGACCTTACCACTATTGTCGGAAAACTTAGCCTACACGATAAAACGTCTGACAAGGGACTTAGGTTAATTGACTTCGCTACGGTACGGAATTCCACTGATGCTCTGAGCCAAGAACGAGGCCTACAAGGCTAAGCTGCAAGTGAAGGCGAGTGCTGCTATTGAGCTCTATAGGCAGAGTAGAAGGGAAGAACGCCAGCTTTTTAGAAAGAAGAATAATAGCAAGAAAAGCGTGCGATCGAGGATATAAAGAGGTGCCAGGAACGATTTTTGCAAGTTCTACCAAAGTGTAAAACGTCAAGGCCAAATGGTAAAGGCCCCGAACAAAATCCTGTCGAGATGAACGAGGAAATATAGTAGTTGAGACACAGTCGATGCTGAAGATATGGAAGAACCACTTCTGCAGACTGTAAAACGGCTATGACGAACAACATTCCACTCTCAGGCTGAAAGTACCATTCAATTTTGGCAACGACAGCGAAAACTGCCAACCACCCGACCTTGGTGATGTGAGGACAGCAATATCTTAGATCAAGCTTAATAAGGCTGCCGGAAATGACGGCCTTCGGCCCTTATCAATGTAGTTTTAGGCCAGGAAAATCCACAACCGATCAAATTTTCAAACTTCGGCAGATCCTTGAAAAAACCCAAGAAGTACAAATCGATACCCAGCACATATTCATCGGTTTCAAAACCCCCTACGACTGCAATCAAAGAGACGAACTATACAGGGCAATGTCTAGTTTTGGTATACCGCCAAAACTCGTCTGTTTGCGTAGGATGACGATTTTGAATTCTCTCTGCTCCTGCTGGTTCGGAAACGACCTCACCGACACGTTCTATAGCAAAAAGGATAAAGGGAAGACGATGCGCTGTCATGTGTCTCCTTCAATTCGATTCAGATATTCATTGATGCAAATAATAATAATCTGCCCTAGCGAGGTATCCGCCGGATCGGACAATTTTCCGCAAGGCATACTTCTTTGGAGGTTAAAATTCCATTCGAGGTATGTGTCCGCGGAACAAAAGTCATTTCACTACAATTCGTAAATAATTTCCGCGAAGATTTTGGGTCGGAGAAAATCGGAGAGAGAATTGCACTTAGCTTTCAAAAATTGCACAAAAGATGCACCTGAACGCGCTTCAACGCAATTCGCCGGGATGCATTACAAAATGTCGGAGAAATATTCCGAAAAGCGTTTTGGAAGAATACCTCGATAGCCGTAAAATACAAGGGTCACAAGTTTTTATCAAAATTGCCTTATTGAGAAAAGCAATATTCCACAACTAAAAAATAAAACTATTTGGCAGTGTCATGTCCATTTTCATGAATAAAAAAATAGGTAATGGGGTAATGCTGGTAACATCGAATGATGAGTTTACTCTGACAAAAGTTAATCCAACAACAGCCACCGAAATCCGAGGCTATAGTTTTATCACTACTTAAGTTGGCTTCACCTTTTAAGTCGACATTGTGAAACAACAAGTTCAGTTAAACCGTATATAAGGCACCAAGTGAGGCTAAATCTCACACTGTTAAACAGGACAATACCGTTACAATAAATTTTACAACTAGAGCTTAGTGAAGGTTGAGAAATAATCTCATATGATGAGTCAGTCAGACACCTTTACAAGTTAATACGAAATAACACGCTCTGCATTGATATAATTCCTAACTCACACTTTTGTTTTTGTTTTTTACCCATAGCTCACTTTATTCAATTTTATTTAAAATCCTTCGATTCCCTATATTTTCTTTAAATTTCAATTCACCTATTAAATTCGTTCAAACTACAGAACGTTTTATTTTTGTTTACCCTTCACCACACTAATCTCACATTCATTGAATACAAATTCCATAGTGAACAGTAAGTGAACAAAAACCGTTCCATTATAATCAATAGTAGCGTGAAATTGTTATCCGTAGAATATAACCCCAAATAGACAAAAACACTAGTGGGATGGTCGGGTGGGATAATATAATACGAGTTAGTATGATTTACAAAAAATAAAAAAATAAAAAGAAAAACGAATTTTCCACAGATAAACACACAAAATAGATTTCACTTCTTCCACTTTAGATTCCATTTGTTTTTTTTTTCGTTTTTTGTGCTTGATTTTCAGTTAAGCCTTTGTTTCGTCTATTTTTGAGGTTTTGTGGTATATAGATAGATTTGTGGTTTTTTTTTTACATTTGTATTATCAGTTATAGGGAATGTGTAAAATCCTATTGACCTAACGGTACTCAGAAAAATAAAATTTTTATGTTTGACTTCCTTTTATATTTATATTTCATTTAATATTTAAATTTATTTTTCACATTTTCATTAAAGCACACCACAGCAGTTTTCAGAACGTTCATATAGTGCTGCGACACGATGCGTTAAGAGGCGCTACAGTCCGGCATGAACCTAGGGCTCAATTAACATGCCTCTCCAATTCGTCCGGTCCTCAGCAAACTGCCTCCAGTTGCGCATTCCAAGTTGGTTGAGATCGGTTTCTACCTTTGCGCTTCACTTAAGGCGAGGTCTTCCTTTACTGTTTCCGACGCGACGTCTGGCTGGGAAACGAAGACTCTGCGTGCCGGAGTATTGTCGGAGTTCTACATGTCCTATCCATCTTAAACGTCCAATGCGTAGTTTTTTGACCAGGGGCATGTCGTTGTACAGCTCGTATAGTTCTTGGTTGAATCTTTGTCTCCATAGCCCGGCAACGCAAACGGGACCGAAGTTTTTTCGATGAATATTCCTCTCGAATCCACCAATGATTTCTTCATACACTTTTGAAACGGTCCATGCTTCAGCGCCGGGATGATCAGGGTCTTATATAGGACCTCCTTAGTTGTTCGAGTGATGGCTTTACTACTGTCTTGTCTTCTTAATCCAATGAAACAGCGGTTGGCATGTGTAACTCTTCGTTTAATTTCTGACGAGATGTTGTTGTCAGAGTTAATAGCGGAGCCGAGATAGACAAAGTCCCGTCTTACCCCAAAGACTCAATGGTGACGTTCTGTCAGAATCGTCGATGTTGTGTGTCCATTCGTGGAGACAGCATATACTTTTTCTTGCCCTCATTTACTGCTAAACCCATTTTTGCCGCTTCCTTCTCTATACTAGCTTTGACATCACATTGATGGCAATATCTAAGGCGTATGCTAGTAGTTGCACCGATTTTTGGAAATTGTGCCTCCGGGCTGTGGAGTTTTGAACATTCCTTTCAAGTATGAAATTGAAGAGGTCACTTGACAGCACATCGGCTTGCCTAAATAGATTCTTGGTATCGAATGTGTTGGTGAGGTCATTTCCGATCCTGACGGAGCAGCGAGAATTCTCCATCGTCATCCTACACAAACCAAAACTAGATATGGCTCTGAATAGTTCGTCTCTATTAATTCTGTCATACGCGGCTTTGAAATCGATGAATAGATGGTGGGTATAGATTAGGACTTCTTGGGGGTTATCCATGATCTGCCGAAGTGTGAAAATTTAATCGGTTGTGGACTTTTCTGTCCTAAAATCAAACTGATAAGGTCCGATCGGGTTGTTGGTAAACGGTTTCAGGCGTTCACATATTACTTTAGATATGATTCTTTATGCGATATTGAGGAGACTGACGCACCTGTTCAGAGGGTCTCATTTTTTTTGGATCGACAATTGATGTTGAGGTTCCATTCTTCATGCATACATTCATCCGACTTAATATTGTTTATGAGTTGGTAAATTTTACTTACCGAATCATCTCCACCGGCTTTATAAAGCCCAGTAGCAATTATTTCTACTTAATTTTTGGCAGCCTAGTTAATCTCAAGTCATGACTCAACACTCACTGCTGAAGGCACCAATTTCAGAAATGCTACCAGACGTTTGACGATATGAGTATCCTAACAGTTTTAAATTTCCAGGATAGTTATCTCGGTCCTATTGTATCCTGTTCTAAACTGAGGAAAATGGAGAAGGGGTTATAATTAGTCTGCAGAATTTGCTCCTTTTAGTTGTTCTCGATGGATTTCGGACAATGTTTGTTTCTTCTATGGAAGAATGACCTTCATTGAGATCCGCGCCGACGGGATGTGTAGGGCTTCAAAATCAAAAGGAGTTGGAAGGAACTGTTGATATAATTTGATGGACTTAACTTCTAAATAAAGGTGGGCCAACATGTTGGTTTGGAATATCAAGATTTGTTAAAAATTTAGTTCATCTACGGACATGGTGGCTATCGCAACTATCTTTACTAATTTGAAATAGAAATAAAGATCCCATTTCCTCACCGCTCTTTTTGACTGTGCACAAACTAGCCTCCTTATCAACTACTTCACTAACTTACTGGCCCTATGCGGGAGCTCTAAATTAAACAAAAACAACTTGATTCGAATTTCTTTCAGCCTATAATCTAAGACTTTGCATATTTTTTTGTTTGTTTACTCTTAGTTTTATTTCATTTAAACTTACTTAATAATTTGATTTACTAAGCTTTTATACAAAACTACTTAAAACTACATAAAAATAACTTAACAACTAGAACAGGCACATCAAGCAATTTGTATGTACTTGGCTGTTCTCTGCAACATGCAAGAGCAGTCTCAGTTACAAACCTCTTGAAAAGTGTTCTATAAACCTTGATTGAAGGCCAAAGAAACGTGCTGTCAGTCGCTCTCGTTTGTGCACTACACATTCATTTTACAACATGGAATCATGCCCAGACCTTTTGCGTGGTTCATCTCAAAAAAAAAAAAAGTAGTCACCGCAGCTGATATAAGCCTTAAGCCACTAGC
This sequence comes from Rhingia rostrata, assembly GCA_949824845.1. Classification (NCBI taxonomy): domain Eukaryota; kingdom Metazoa; phylum Arthropoda; class Insecta; order Diptera; family Syrphidae; genus Rhingia; species Rhingia rostrata. The sequence continues at coordinate 15,213,660 of OX463755.1, read as the reverse complement.
TCTATATATATTATGCTTCTATATTACTTCGGCGAATGCTCTACCAAAACATATTTTCTCGGAAAATTTTTAGAAGCTTTAAATAAATATACCACTTCGTCTTATATAAAGGGTGTGGATTTACGTAATAGAGTTGTTTAATATGCTGAGCTTCTCCCCAGATGTACAAAAAAGGCTTAATAGGAGAAGTTGCTTCCGTAATTACAAAAATATAAAAGTGTAAACTTATTATACTTTTTATACTTGTTTGAGGCCCTGCATATTTTTATTACAATCATCTTTTTTAACTTCGATAATTTTGACTAAAAGATTTTTTTCTGTAAAATTAAAAAAGTAATTAACAAGTAATTTTTTTTTATTTCAGGTAATATCCACATTAAACATTGTTTTAAGCTACAAACTGTAAGTACGCACTTAGGAAATATCATTTACTTAAATATTTTTGTTTGTTTCCAGTTTTATTTGTTATCCTTATATGGTAAACTTGTACTAAAACGTAAAATTGGCGCGATTACGATGAGAAGGTCTCATTTTTTTTAGATCGACAATTGATGTTGAGGTTCCATTCTTCATGCATACTTTCATCCGACTTAATATTGTTTAAGAGTTGGTAAATTTTACTTACCGAATCCTTATCCTTATCCTTATATGGTAAACTTGTACTAAAACGTAAAATTGGCACGATTACGATAAGTTTGGTGCCAAAAACTGATAACGGTTTTAAGTAGAAACGTCAAATCAAGCATTTTTTACTATGGGAGGAGGGGTCTATTTCGCCCCGGTTTGGTAGTAGGGACAATTTTAGAAAAAAAATTATTTTAAATGAAAAAATCCGTGGCCCTTGCTGCAAAATAAGCTTTCATACGGTTCTGATGTTGTACGTCGTAATGTTCGTTTATTCTCCGAAATTTACAATTTAGAGATTTCTATCATTTGGTTCGCCGAGCTTTATAAAGCCGGCGGAGATGACTTGGTAAGTAACATCCACCAACTCATAAGCCCAATCTGGTCCGAAGAAAGTGTGCCTGAAGAATGGAACCTCAGCATCGTTTGCTCGGTCCACAAAGGAGACCCTCTAAACTGCGCCAACTACAGCGGCATAAATCTCCTCAACATCGCCTACAAAATTCTATCTGCCGTAATATGTGAGCGCCTGAAACCGTTTACCAACAACCTGATCGGCCCTTATCAGTGTGGATTTAGGCTAGGAAAGTGCACAACCGATCAAATCTTCACACTTTGGCAGATCCTGGAAAAACCCAAGAAGTCCAATCGATACCCACCACCTATTCATCGACTTCAAAGCCGCATACGACAGCATTTATAGAGACGAACTATACAGAGCCAAGTCTAGTTTTGGTATACCGCCCAAACTCGTCCGTATGTGTAGGATGACGATGGAAAATTCTCGCGCTCCATCAGGGTCTGAAACGACCTCACTGACACATTCGATACCAAAAAAGGATTTAGGCAAGGCGATGCGCTGTCATGTGACTTCTTCAATCTGATTCTTGAGAGGATTGCGCAAAACTCTTGAGCCAACATCAGAGGAACACTTTTTCGAAAATCCGTACAACTACTAGCATACGCCGACTATATTGACATCATTGGTAGGACCCAACGTGATGTCATAGATACGTTTGCTAGTAAGCGTCAAAAATTTATCCTCCAAGTGGTAACCATTGGGTACTGGTCTCATCCAACAGGATTTGACGTTTTAGCAGTAAATGGGCAAGACGAAGGATGTGCTGTCAACATGAAAGGACACACAACATCGAAGAATTGGACAGAACGTCACCATTGACAGATATAACTTTGAGGTAGTACGGGACTTTATCTATCTCGGTTCCGCTATTAACTCTGACAACAACATCTCGTCAGAAATTAAACGAAGAATTACACTTGCCACAGCGGTTGGCAAGAGTATCTTCGGGCTAAGAAGGCAATTCAGTAGTAAAGCCCTTACTCGCACTACTAAGGAGATCTTATATAAGGCCCTGATTATCCCAGTCCTGCTCTACGGCGCTAAAGCATGGACTGTCTCAATGGCGGATGTAGAAATCCTTGGTCGATTTGAGAGTAAAATTCTTCGAAAAATCTTTTAATTGGATTGAATGTACTTCATGAGGCAAAAAAGCTTCCACTTGCATTTTAATTCCCTTTGTATATTTCCAAAATCTAATTAGCAAAACTCAAATAAAAAAACAGTGAGGTTGGCAAAATTATATTCAACAAAATTAAATTCGTTCTAAAAGTATACGAAAAGTATAATCTTACGTTTCTTATTCATTTTGTATCCATCGACCATTTGTAACTCCATCGCAATCCAACTAAAAGGCCAAATCGTGTTCCTGTCACAATAATTAAATTGTTTAAATGAAATAATCCTTGTAAAATTATATGGATTCCATGTCTCCGGCTGTACAGGTAGTTTTGGTTAAAGAACGACGAGCACACACAATTGCAAGGACCAACAACATTTTCGGCTTGAATAAAACGTAAAAGTATTCGAATAACATGAACGTCGCGCCGCTGCGCTATCGCCATGGCTACCCAGCGAGCGCTATTGTAAAATTGAAAAGGACAACAGCAACTTTTGCTTTGTCCTACCTATGAGCACAATGGTTAAAACAAAACTTTCTCTCATTCTGTCTTTTCGAATTTTGTACTTACCTTACCCCAACCGGCCCCAAAAAGCCTTCAGGGAGCACAGTGTTTTGTTATGGTATCCTTGCTACGTTTGGTTGTGTTTTAAAACTTTTGTAAGGATTTAATTTCCTTGCGGTAAGGTGTTACGCCGACGAGTTGTGTTCTGTTCCAAAATGCTTAAATGACATTTGTTACCATTTGTGTTTGTACAAAGGGGATTACATTTTTTTGCCCAAAAAAAAGAAGAATACAAACACAACTTGACAGGGATCGAGTTAATTAAGGAAGACACATTAACAAGTCAAAGTCGTGTTGCTCCTTTTGTAGTGCTTTTTGTCATAAATGTTGTGTAATTGGATTTGTCATTGAGTGACATTATGTCAAATCCATGTTAAATTTTTATGAAATGGACTTAAATCTGTTTGTGTTTGCATTAAGGAGCCTATGTGATGCGCCATTCAAGGTTGTGTGATTAATTGTCAAGAGGAAATATGAAATGACTAATCCTGGTATCATTAAGCTAAATTTTGTATATAGTTAGGGAAATACTTAAAAACGAGACCATATAGTGCTAGGAGGTTGAAGTAAAACTTCATGCATCCACGTTTCACAAAAGTCCTTCCTTATCAAGAGAAATGTTGACTTTTTCACATAAATGAAAAAAAAAAAAACACATTTTTGGCACAACCGGCTCGTTAATTCCCAAAGCCTAGCTTTCTCAGAATCATTCATGTGTGCGTGTGTACTTCTAGCATTATGGCGGACCTGCTGTTTCATGCAGATTACGAACAGATCAATTTAGATCATAACTAGAGGAGGGCCACTGACAAATCATTTATACGGTTGAGAACCGAACCCACCCCTTCTGCGATGCAGTTCATCACACCAACCATCGCTGAGCCTATACATTTTTTTTCGATTTTTTCGATTCAATTTCATTATTTTTCAAATTCAAGAAAATTAACTAAAGTTTTGTAGTATGAAAGGTATGATATGAAAGCTTGTGATTGCACTTTTTTTTGAAGTGAAACTTCTTTTGGGACGGTTTGACTTGGATTTTATGAAACATAAAAACATCACGATGACGGTGTTCTGATCCGATCCGCCATCCAAGTACTAACCCCTAACGATACTGCTTGAATATTTTAATGAACCAAACCAATCGATTGGAAATAGGTTTGTGCCTGTCATGTAGAAAAACCATGCAAATTAGTTTGATGATGGCGGTATGTCATTTTTACCCACGTCCACTTTTTGGATGCCTTTTCATACCAAAACCATTTGTATACCCTACCCCATAGCATAACCAGGCGAAAAACGTTGTTTTTTTCATCGAACAATAAAATATTTTGATAAACTGTGATAAGCAATATCATTTTCAATATTTCAATGTCAGAAAGCCCACATTTTGGGGATATTAATTTTTAGGATGGGATGGGATAGGGTATTACACCGTCAGCACAGCGGATTGTGCCCATATAACAATGGGGTTATATTAGTTTTGACATTAAGTTTGTGACATAGAGAAATAATTTCGATAGATATATTTCGATACTATATGGATCGACTCGGAATCACCAGCTGAGTCGATATAGCATTGTCTGTCGGTTCGTCTGTGTGTCACCGATTTTCTGGGCCTTAAATTTTGAGCTAGAAAGTTGAAATTTGGTAGATGACTCTTCGTTCGACAAGCAGATTCCGCCCAATGTCACACCCACTTTTTAGAAAAATATTATTTTTGGACAAAAAAAAAGTATCAAAAAGATATGTAGGCAATCCCAATATCTACCTACAGTACGTTTCTATAAAGTTTTTATGCCACGACCACTTTTTTGGGGACGTTTTTAGTAAAAAACTGTTTTTGTCCAAATTTTTGCCATAAAAATGCGTTTGCAGGTGGCCATGGCTCAGAGGAATGCGTAGTTGACTGCTAAGCCAAGCGCTGCGGGTTCAAGCCCCAGCTTCGACAGCATTTGTTTTGTACGAAAATTGCTAGCTTATCTGAGGCCACCTGTGCGATAACATGAGACAATAAAAATCGATGTCTCCTCCTCTGTGCAACGTAGGTTTACGTTATATGTCTTTCCTTCTATGTATCTATCCGTCTCTTTCTGTTGTATAAATGTCTTGATCTGTCTTATCCGATGGCCTCAGTCGCCAGTGCTGTTATGTGTCTGTAGTTCGTTGCATTCATGTGCGAAGTACTTTGTTAAAAGTAAAAGTAAAGTAAAAATGCGTTATTTTCTGTCGAACCACAAAAGATTTAGATTAACTGTCTTAACAATATGTTGTGCCAAAGTCATTTTTTATATTTCATCGCAAAAAAACACATTTTGGGGATATTAATTTTAAGGATTGAATAGGGTTCTATACAATCCGCACAGCGGATTGTAGCCTTGTCATATGTTTTTTTTTTTTTTTTGTATATTTATTATTTAACTCAAATTTCTGAGGAGATGTTGTTGTCAGAGTTAATAGCGGAGCGTACGTAGAGTCCTGTCTTACCTCAAACTGTCAATGGTGGCGTTCTGAATGCTAAACCAATTTTTTCCTTCCTTCCTTCTCTATACTAGCAAGCGTGGCTATGACATCAAATTGTTTCCTACCAATGATGTCAATGTCGTCGGCGTATGGATTTCAGAGGGTCTCCTTTTTTGTGGATCGGGCAAACGATGCTGAGGTTCAATTCTTCAGGCAAACTTCCATACGACCAGATTTGGCTTGTGAGTTGGTGGATGTTACTTACCAAGTCATCATTTCCTGCAGTCTTATTAAGCTTGAGTATAGGTATTGCTATCGTCACTTCATTCAGGTCGGGTGGTTGGTAGTTTTCACTGTCGTTGCCAATATTGAAGGGTTCGTTCTGCCGGACAGCGGAATGTTGTTCGTCACCACCGTTTAACAGTCGGCAGAAGTGGTTCTACCATATTCTCATCATCGAATGTGTCTCAACCACACTATTTCTTTGTTAATCTCCACAGGATTCTTTTCGAGCCTTGTACCATTGGCTTTGACGTTGTACACTTTTGTAATACTTGCGCACGATCGCACGTTTTTCTTGCTCTTTTTTCGTCTTTCTTTAATGCCGGTGTTCTTCCCTTCTTCTTTGCCTATAGAGCATAATGGCAGCTCTTGTCTTCACCTGCAGCTGCGCGAAGGTGTTAACTTCGATGTTAAGTCCATATATCATCGAGGTTAGTAGGTTCCATCGATACTTCTCTCTTGCGTACTAGGTCAGATCGTATATATGTAAACTGACCGCGGAGACGTTGACGCAGTTCACAGTCAGAGTACACAGAGGAGTTAACCTGGATTTCCTTAACGAATAATATTTGTGTTCTGGAAATGTTGTTGTACGCAGTAGAAGTTGATGTTGGTATATCCCTCACCTAGAATGTTGCAGAATATTACAAGTTTGCTTTTGATGTTTGTGTTGGTTATGATGTTGATGTTTTTTTTTATTTTTTCTTTAATCTTGCTCACCTTGAAATAGTAACCACAGGAAATCCGGATGGGGAACAATTTTACCGGAGTTCTTTATGTGTCATCATGATTCGGTTTCCACCGTTTTCTTCATTCGCTTTAGCCTATCTGCCAAACTTCGAAATAAACAAACCAGCTCGGTAGTAACAATTTTTTTAACGGATTCTCCGACATGATGTGGTGATATCTCACAGTATGACAACGTGGTGGTGCTTCGTCTACCACCTGATCCCATCTTTATTGGACCGGCCCATCGGCCAAATTTCGAAACGTAGTTACAACTACTTCAAGGATCCAATAGCATTATATATTGCTGACAAGGAGTTGGGGCCTCGTTTACCATCTTGTAAAAAAGCTTATCTCAACTGAGTCGTTCGTATTCGGCACAAAATAGTAGGTTACGCCATCGTGCAAGAAGTACACACATAAATGGTTTTGAGAAAAAATTGCGGTCCAGGGTACTATAGAGCTTGTTGCGACAGTAGATTTGTTGCCTGAATGTTTTTTTCTTTTAAGAGCAATATATGTAGAAAGTCCGAACTAAATGAAATGATTTGTGTCTCCGATGGTAATTCAGTTTATTAATAAAAAAATAAATAAGTGAATAAGTAAAAGAATAAAAGGCAACTGATTCTACTGATACCGATGACTAGCTCACGACTGTTTACGATGACCGATGAATTTGTTCTTTAGAAAACGCTGTAGAATTCTGCTGGGGCTCTTCTGCGCTTGGTGAAATCTTTCTGACAGTATTTCTATCAGATCTGCATACTTCAATGTCATCTTTCTGCCTCATTCTAAAGCCAAAAAGAACTTTCAATATTGTTCGACCGGCTGCTCGCTGAAGACTGTTGTTTAAAGTCATTTGGACCCGACGAGTGTACTTAAACGATTTCTCTAGATTCTGTTGATCCTTTCAATTTAGCCGCTGCCACGGGGGACGCCTGTTTTAGTAAGGCTTCTTTCGATGTTGCTTTGTTCGCAGCAATGTTCTCCTTGAGTTACCCACAAATGACTTCAGATCCTTTAGGCAAAGAATAACCTCGTGAGCACTTAATGTTTTCGTTTGAGAAATCCAGACATATTTCGAAAATCCGTCCACCACCTCAAATATGGTATTTGTATTGTTTCGCAGTTGTATCTATTGATTTTATATCATCCACGTGAAACGTTTGCAGTGGTTGATCATCCTTGCAAATTGGCTGTTGAATACCTTCCCTTTTGGTATTTTTTTCTTGATTCCCTGAACGCAGCACACATAGCTGTTTACACATTTCCCCCCTTGACCTTCCGATACTAAATAAAAAAGTTCTTGAGATACTAAGTGCATGCACACCAAAGTGGTATTTCGACTTATTAAACTCTGATTCCATGGTTTTAGGGACCTCTATCCGATCCTCACAACTCACGCTTTTTTAACAGCACATCACTTTTAACGACGAAGTTTTCAGATGGTTTCTTCTTTAGCACCTCCTCAACCGCTGATATCTAGTCATAATTAACTTGTGGTTTTGTTATTCCTATAAGCAACTCATTACCGATGTAATTCACATCTGAATATCTGCTGATTGCATCCACGTGTCTCATGAAGGTGCTCTTTCGATGTTCTGCATCGAAGTTTTCCATACTGATGACTTATCTCGAAACAGTTGCTGGCAAATCCTCCTTTTCGACTATCTGTTGAAAAGCGGCTATGGAGACGAAGATTAAACCAAGAACTATACGAGCTGTACACCGACATTCGTCTAGTCAAAAAACTTCGCATGGCTAAGAAGTTGGCTAAGACATGATGAACGAATGGGAACCAATACTCCGGCTCGCAAAGTGTTCGATTCCCAGCCAGACGTCGGTTGCAGTAGAAAGTAGAAACCGACCTCAACCAACTTGAAGTGCGCAACTGGTGTCAGTTAGCTAAGGACCGAGCTAAGTGGAGAGGCATGTTCGTTAAGGCCCAGATTCATTCCGGACTTTAGCGCCACTTAACTAACTAAGTAAGTAAGTTGAAAAGCGGCGAAATCCGTAATGACTTTAAACTTAAATCCAAGCAGGTATGCTCGAAGTTTTCTCAAGACAAGGTACATTTCCAAGACATAGCTATGAAGTTTTTGCTCAGCTGGGCTATTCTTGTGACTCATATTGTTAACTGGTTGTTGAGCACCTGACAATTTCTGAAACATCACCGCATAACATCCTACCTTGCTTGCTTCTGTATGGATTTATTTGTGCGCACCATGGTGGTAAATATTCATTCTCCTAGCAACCAATCCCACTCCATTCATACCTGAAATCAATTATAAAGATGTAATCGTATCTAGATCAAGTACAGTAGCTACCTTCACAAAAATTGAGTGATGCTTTGATTTTATTTTAAGATTTTTTGCTTAATAATTTGTTTTTTTTCCGAAATGTGTGCTTTATTAACTTTTATTATATATCTTGTCTAGCATCTAATTTACCACTTCCAAGAAATACTTTTGAAACTCTGTTTCCAGAAGCTATATACATCAAACGTTTCCACATGTCAGAAAATTCGGTAAAAAAATGAACGTCCTCCATTTTTTTTTTCATCACATGGCATGCGATATGTAAATTTCATAAATCTCTTTTTTCTCGTAAATATTTACAAGATTTCATTTCGACAACAACATTTCACTTCAGCTCATATATAATACCATCCCCTACATCTAGCCATCAACATACTCGACACGGATTTCCTTATAAATAACATCCCTTTTACAGGACCATATCTTGTATAGGGCAAAATCGCACCAGACGAAAACAAAAATCCCTGCCGGAGTTATTACAAGCTTTCGATGCGCCATTCCACTTTCGCCCCTGTGAGTTCCCTTCGCCAGGAAGGTTATCAAAATTGAACAATTTATTCTCCTCTCCGCAACACTGGTGGCACCCGTTTATTATGCCTCACAATTGGAATAACAGAAACAAATTTACACCACCACCCTGAACCACCATTTTGGAGTGGACTGCTCTATGGACCATATCGTCATACCGAAAAATCGTATGTCACCACGGGATGTGGAAGCAGTTTCTCTCATCTCTGCTTTTGAAATATCACATTGACCATAATTCAGATAACAACTAGTCCAGTGTAGTAGTTTTATCCTTGTGCGCCTTGTTTCCTGTTAATCTAGTTCTACACGAACCAAACAAAAAAAAAATTCCTAAAATAAAAACAAGCGACTATACAAACAGAGTGCAAGTAAGCAAATTTATTATGTCGAGCAACAGCAGGAGCAGACATCGACATCCGTACACGAATACTAAGTGAATAAATTTTATGCAATTTATGACAACTTTTTGTTTTCGTGTGGTTCCTATGTGATTGGTGGTGGTAATGGTGGGTGGTGTAACAAGTTCCCCACCATCACACAGCGTAGTTCAAAAATCACATGTAGGTATCCACTTTTAGCGTGGGTATCCTTGATTCGTTCCTTCTTTTTATTCACGTTTTTTTTTGTTCTCGTCGTAAGTGAAACTATCCCAACCCGCCAGGACGATGACGGCTTGAACGAAAAATGAATTGTGTACCGTCTCTAGGAGCCAAAGTCCTTGAGAGAGTTGTTTTGCAGAGTTTATTTCTGGGCCAAACATAGTGTATACGTTTTGCTAGGCCCCGTCTTCAACACAATCATATTCGTTTGCTAGACTGTGTGTATGCGGTACATATCCTGGCAGTTGCTACATTTTTGTGGTAAGCTTTCAATTGTACGTTTTAAGGTTCGCATGATGCTTTAGGTGGGGTAGACAACAAATATTCGGCAATAAAAATATTTTTTTTCTATTTTTGTTGGCAGGAGCACAACATGAAGGATGACATTTTTATAGTTGAGGATATTGCTTGTGGAATTGGGTTTGCTTGCGTTGAGTGGGTTTATTTTGGAATTTATCATAGTTGAAGGTGGTTGTTAACCTGGTTATCAAGTGTCACTTTGGAAAAAAGTTGTTTTCCATAAATTTCAGAGCGTATAGAATTTTGTTGTTGTACTAAGCCCTTACTTGAACTATGAATATGATTGCAGCTTCATTGGATCATCATGTCTCATTTTTATTTGAAAGTTTACTTATCGAATGTTTTTTATATCCTAATTTGAATATTTTAATGTCCTTTAATTGTTTTCCTTAGGTTGGTATAGTTTTTTTTTTTTAAATTAAACGACTTGTTTTGATTTTAATTTGCTATGTAAAAAAAAATTAGCTCAAGGCTCCCTTTTTCCTCTGAGGGTAGGTGAATGTTTTTTATAGAGAGTATAGCAACAGATTCTGGCTTAAAACACCAACATTCAATACAAATAAATTTAATATAAATTTCATCAAGCTATTTTTCTATCACAAATATAAAAAAAAAATTATTGAAAAATCCTACATGTTACGCAATTTAGGTGCGGTCTCCGTATCTCAAGTCCAAAGGTTAAGTTCCTTCGATGTAGTCGGCGCAATAAATTATGTAGGACTGTATTGGTTATATGTCCTATTTAACAAAAATATTCAATACGTCATTATTAACTGGAATGTTCTTAGACCAATGGAAAATTGCATATATTTCACCCATTTATAAAAAAGGCGCAAGACATCTTTTTGAAAATTATAGACCAATTACTAAACTTTCATGCATTCCTAAACTTTTAGAAAAAATAGTTAAAGAAAAACTTTATAGTGATATCAAGCAGCATATATCTCCAATGCAGCATGGTTTCGTTAAGGGTAGATCAACAACCACAAATTTACCCATCTTTACGAAATTTTGCCTTGAAACAATTGAAAGTGGAGCACAAGTGGATGTTTTGTACACTGATTTCTCAATGGCTTTTGACAGAATGAACCAAGATGTTCTAAAACTAAAATTGGCAAAACTTGGTTTTCATTCTGAAATACTTCTGTGGTTAAACTCATATTTAACAGATAGAAAGTTGAGGGTTAAAGTTGATAACTTCTACTCAGATGTATTTACTGCGACTTCTGGAGTACCACAGGGTAGCCACCTTGGACCGTTGCTATTTACTTTGTTTGTTAACGAAATTCCATCACTTCTATCAATCAGCAAATGCCTTTTATACGCCGATGATATTAAGGTATTTATGAAGATATCTGATAATAGTGATTGTCTTCTGTTCCAAAATGAAATATTTAATATTGGTGTAAAGCAAATGAATTACAACTTAATTTGCCCAAATGTAAAGTATTATCAGTATATAGATCGCGAAGCCTCTTACAATACCAATACACTGCGAATGGTGTAATGTTTACCCGTGAAACAGAAGTAAATGATTTAGGAATACTGCTCGATAATCAATTGACTTTTAATCGGCACTTTGATTACATTATAAGTAAGTCATACTCAATGTTAGCGTTCATCAAACGAAATACCACAGACTTTCAAGATCCTTATACTTTAAAAACACTATATTGTTCGTTAGTTCGCTCCTTATTGGAATATTGCTGTTTAATTTGGGACCCCACTTACGATGTTCACTCTGTCAGAATCGAGAGAATACAAAAATCTTTTACTCGTTTTGCTTTACGAAGGTTTAACAGAGATGACGAATTACCACCATATGCGTCACGTTGTTTATTAATTAATCTCCAAACTCTTTTTGTTCGAAGAAAAATGCTATCATTAGTATTCTTAAGTGATGTATTTAATAACCACGTTAATTGCGATGAGTTGCTTTCTTCGTTACCTTTTAATGCTCCTGTAAGGTATCTAAGAGAACCAAGTTTATGTATTCCACCTTTACATAGGACAAACTATGGATCATGCGAAATCATCACGCGTTGCGTTAATTTATACAATTCGGTAGTAACCACTGACCTAGATTTAACTTTAAATCGCGATTATTTTAAACGAATTGCACTTGAAATTTAAAAATCCAAATATGCTTATTTAATAAATTAATATTAAATTTTGTTGAATTATTACTTATCAAATGCATAAATATAAGATATTAAATAAATAGAATTAAGTTATTAACATTATAATTAATCTGTAAAGGTCTTACCTGGTAGATATATACATTTTTTTTTTCAACGTTTATTTATTCACAATTTCTTTAATATTAATTAATAGCCTAAATAAACTTAAAGACTAGACATTTTTAAATTTTGCCAAAGTAAAAGACCATTATGGTTCGCATTACATGATATATAATTTGTTTGTTTAATTCAATTTTTATATTTTTTGTGAATTTTTTTATTATTGTTATGTACCTACTATATTTTTTTTTTTTGAAAATAGGAAAATGTGAATCAAAACCTATTAGAAGACAGTCGCAACTTTTTGTAGATATATAAATAAATAAATAAATAGATTAGCCGGTTTCCATTTTTTCTTCCGAATCTTTTGGTTTCAGCTTCGATCGTAGGAGTTCGGAGATCCCTATGGATACCGTTGTTTTAAGTATATCACGGTGATTGGTCAATTCCTCTAAGAAATTTATTTAGAAAAGGTGTAACATATTGGTATTTGTTTTCTTGGTCAGTCATAAAGTTGAAAACCGTAGCTTTACACCGGCCTTAACACGCGCTTGTATAGAAGAAGTTATTTCCAGTACTGAGCTGATTTCGAGTTCTCTACGTTTCATATTCACGTGTTTCTCGATTAAGTCATTAATTCTGTGAACAAGGTCAATCATCGAATGCTTACTTTTGAACAAAAACTGGTGGTTTGGGATAAGATTATTTGTTTTCTAGTAAACGCCCAAGTAATATCATCTCGAAAATTTCGGATATGATTAAAAGAAGCGAAATAGGTCTATGCCTATGTAATTTTTCTTCATTTGACGGTTTCCCTGGTTTTAAAATCATTGTGACATCGGAAGCTATCCATTGGCTTTGCATGTGTTGACAGGTGTTTATATGGAGAAATTTTTCTTGGTAGAAATCTAACAATTCGATGAATGAAAAGTTCTAAAAAGTAAGAAATCACATGAAATCTATTTCTGCTGCATCAAAGGCTTCAATGAGTTTTATAAAAACTTTTATGAAGAATTCTTGCAATCCCAGTTGAACAATACTAGTTATGTTTTAGTTACTTACAGACTATAGGCGGTAATGAACCTGGCCTTCGACCAATAAGCCTCTCCAATTAGCCCGACCCTAGCTAACTTCCTTCAGTTGCGAACTCCAAGTTGGTTGAGGTCGGTTTCTACTTGTGGGCACCAACTAAGGCGAGGTCTTCCTCTACTGCGTCCGACGTCTGGCTGGGAATCGAAGACTCTGCGAGCCGGAGTATTGGGGTGCATTCGCTCCACATGTCCATTCCATCTTAAACGTCTTATGTGGAGTTTTCTTTGCTGACTATAGGCATGCGTCTATACAGCTCATATAGTTTTTGGTTGAATCTTCTTCTCCATAGCCCGTCAACGCAAACGGGACCGAAGGTTTTTGGAATAATTTTCGCCTCAAATCGACCAAGGATGTCTTCATCCTTTTAATACTAAATTGCTTTCTTACACCGCAGAAACAGCGATTGGCAAGAGTAATTCTTCGTTTCATTTCTAAGGAGATGTTGTTGTGAGATTTTTTTAGTGGAGCCGAGGTAGACAAAGTCCCATACTACCTCAAAGTTATATCTGTCAATGGTGAAGTTCTGTCCAATTCGTCGATGTTGCGAGTCATTTCGTGTTGACTGCATATACTTAGTCTTACCCTCATTTACTGCTAAACCCATTCTTGCCGCTTCCTTGTCTTTACAAGCAAACGTGGCTATGAAATCACGCTGAGTGCTACCAATGATGTCAATATCTTGGACGTTGCACATATTTTTGGAAATGTTTTGCATAATCTTCTTAAGAATCAAATTTAAGAAGTCACATCATAGCGCATCGCCTGGCGTAAGTCCTTTTTTCCTATCAAATTTGTCGGTGAGATCGTTTCCGACTTTGATGGAGCAGCGGGAATTCTCCAAACGGACGAGTTTGTCAGTATACCAAAAATAGATATGGCTCTGAATAGTTCGTCTCTATTAATGCTGTCGTATGCGGCTTTGAAATTGATGAATAGGTGGTGGGTATTGATTTTGACATCTTTGGTTTTTTCCAGGAAAATTTGATAGGCTATTGACTAAAACCACACCGATAAGGGCCGATCAGGATGTTGGCGAAAATTTTCAGACGTTCATATTTTATGGCAGATAGGATCTTGTAGGCGATGTTGGGGAGAGTTATACCTTTTTAGTTGGCAGAGTTCATTGGGTCCCCTTTTTTGGGGATCGGGCAAACGATGCTGAGGTCTCATTTTTCAGGTATATTCCGACATACATCAGATTTGGTTTATGAGTTGGGGGGATGTTACTTACCAAGTCTCCTCCGCCGGCTTTATAAACCTCGGCGGAGAGGTCGTCATTTCTGGCAGTCTTAAATAGCTTGAGTTTCAATATTTCTGTCCTCACCTCAGTCAGGTCGGGTGGTTGGCCGTTTTCGCTGTCGTTGCCAATATTAAATGTTTCGTTCTGCCTGACAGCGGAATGTTGTTCTTCACCGCAGTCTAACAGTCTGCAGAAGTGGTTCTTCAATATCTTCAGCATCGACTGTGTCGATATTTCCTGGTTCATCTTGGCAGGATTCTGTTTGAGCCTTGTGTTCTTGGATTTGACGTTTTACACTTTGGTAAAACTTGTGAACAACATTCCTGAAGTGGCACCACTATATCCTCGATCGCGCGCTTTTTTGTTCTTTTCTTGTTTCTGACAAGCTGGTGTTCTTCTCTACTTCTTTGCCTGTAGAGCTCAATGACATATCTCGTCTTCGTTTGCAGCTTAGACTTTTACGCGTCGTTCGTGGATGCGAGTATCTGTCGGTATTCCTCGTCAAACTAGAAATTTTCTTTGTTGCAGGCGCGACATAAGATGCTGGTGGTTTGGTGTTAATAAAATTAGTCGTTACCGAGGCAGGCTCAGTGGCGCGATGGTTAGTGCGATAAACTGCCGTGCAGAAAGTCTGGGTTCGATTCCCAGTTATAGCAATACATAAATGATTTTCACTGGCCCTCCTCTCGTGATGATCTGAGAAATCATCCGAGTAGTACCAATTGTCAAGAAAAGCTTATCTCAAATTCGCCGCTTAGAGTCGGCATAAAACAGGAAGTCTTTCCAATTTGCAAGAAGCTCACACGCTCACATGAACGGCTGTAGGAAGGCTTGCCCTTAATACTAATAAGCCTGTTGCGACTATAAAGAGATTCCTAAATCGTACAAATATAAGGAAACAGCTCATCTAGGTTGGCCTGGGACAGCAGCCCGGGTATGCAGTCAGTGCCATTCTTACCAGGCTGTTTATAGTGTTGCTGTTTTTTGTCTTCTTATCAACACTCGCATAAGTTTAGTAAGTAAGATCCGATTGGAGGAGGCCAGTATCTGATGATTACCACTTGGAGGTATAATATTCTACAATATCTAACCATCGTTGGGTGTTGTAGAACTATCCGTATCTTCCAAAATACCTCCAATGAGAGAAGCATTATGCGGTCAGATCGGCCGACGTTGTTGGCAAACGAATACCCGAAAAAGTATCTTTCAAAACTACATTGTCGATCGTCTTCCCGATAGTCCCATTTGAACAATTCCCAGCAATAACATTTTTTTGGTCATGGCTCTGAATAACTCACCAATCACAGTACCCCTGTTACCTATGGTATTCTCGACTTGACACCTTCGGTCTAAAGACGAGTGAAGAGTGACTTTGGTTGAATGTAATTTCTCTGTTGGACTATCTGGTTATAGATTTCGTCACTCATAAAGCATCATTTAAGTTCATGATGGCTTAATCGCAGTTTTAACTCATTTGGTGTGTGCAGGCAGTGGCTAATGGGTTGTGTGTCCTGTAAAACATGTAATGCTCCCAATAATGGGATCCTCCATAAAATGTTTAGCTACGACAGCGAAGATTTAAATTTTTGAGCTCGTGGTAGGGGACATTCAGTCTCCTATTCTGAAACGTTGAAACAACATGGCCAAAAACCAGGCAATCTTTGCTGAAATTAACGATTTTAAGGCGACTAATTAAAATGTCGATCGGTTTTCGATGTTATTTTGTTACAGATGTCTATTTATAGGTTATATACTTCAGTAGGGCGGCATTTGAATGCTTCTTCCTTAATCTATATTGCCAAATGTTTACGACTTAATTCTCTCTACGTAATCAACAGTCTCGATGCCTTGTCATGAAAAATACAATGGATATTATGTATGTGTATCCGACTTCTCAGTTTCTTGATTCAGTTAGACTCTTATCAGTTTTCCAGCAACTTGGAAAAAGCCTAGGTTATATCAAACTTCTTATTAAGAAAGCATATACATTTTTTTTTAATCCTAAAAAAACCTCTTTCAATGGCATTTTAAAACCCTTCCTTCCTAGCCAAAACGTTGCAATGTCTCTATGTCGAAAAAAAAAACTAGTAAGTGCTTCATTAAGTTCAAAATAAGCTAACACCTGAACTCCTTTTCCCTGTGTGTATGTATGCTTGATATATTCAAAATTCCCCATAAACTACTACTATGTGTCGCTTGTTTCATTAAATGCGAAATTCAAATTGCACATTTGTCAACTCCTGCATGCAGGATCATGACGTGGCGGCGGTGGTCATTGACCATTCCGCAGCTATCCTGTCAAATTGATATATTGGACATCTCATGCGATGACTGCTGCGAAGCGATACAGAATCTCAAAATTGTGTCCAAATCACAATCCGTATGATAGTTCCGGACTAATATCTATGTTGGTATATAACTACATACACAAACATCCTATGTAGCTGTAGATTATTGAAAAATTCATATTTACCATGTTCGAAGCGATAGCTTAGCTGATAGAACTGACGACGACAACGACATTGACCACGATGGTGATGATTATGATGCTGCTGGTGCTGCTACTGCTGATGATGACGATAATCGTATGCCTCTGGACGATGGAGATGAATTCTTCTCGTGTACTCTGTGAGTTGTGTCGGCGACGATGATTAATTGCTTAGCATGTTCGGCATTCATAAATATTGCACAGGACTTTGTTGAATTTGAGTTGATACTGATACAGCTTCCATATCTTGGTGTAGGCATCATAAACTGAATGCAGGGGCTCCGCCCACTCTGTGTTTTTAGGAATGCAACATCACCCGTTTTGCATGTCACATAAAGTACAATGTTTCGCATATCTAAGGCCGCTTCTGCAATTGCTGTTGCTGAATGTCCTTAATTGAGGGTGCATGTTAGTGTAATATGAAGGAATATTTAGGTCACGTGCAGTACCGATGGAATGTATGCACTGTCATGGGTCTGGTACGTTTTGTTTGTGTAGAAATTGAAACTTTATGGAACGGTTAAGCGGCACAATTTACGCTTATCATGACCTTCGTTTGATGATGAGAAGTGTTGGGAATTGTTACGCATATGTTTTAGATTAAACTTATTTAGTTCTATATGGAAGGAGAAATAAAGAAAAATATATACTGCACATATTTATGAACCAGACTGATATTGATTTCCAGTGATTATTTAAACAAAAGGATGAACGGACTACTAAGCGAGGGGTCTCGGGTTCAAATTTTGAAAGTGACAAATACTAACTTTTTTCACCGGTCCACCTCTAGCGATAGTCTGAAAAACTCCCAAGAGTAACACTGTCATGAGAAGCTTCCCAAATTTGCCGCTTATACAGGGTATCCGCCGGGAAGGTATACTACTTTTTTTGTTTATAATTTTTGATTAAATGAAAGAGAATGGATCTTATATTGATAAATGTTTTATTTAATGTCGGCAATTATGTATGGAATACAATATCAGATAAATGTCCGCCTCTGTCAGTCTCACAAATGCGAGCCCTTTTGAGCACATTTTTCATTACATTCTCAGACATTTCACGCGGTATTTCATTGATTTCATCACGAATATTTTCTTTGAGTTGCTCAGGCGTTTCTGGTGTATTTGCATAAACCTTGCTTTTCAGATATCACCACAAAAAGAAGTCCGGAGCAGTCAAATCAGGCGACCGTGGAGGCTAATCAACATCACGTTTTCTTGAAATAACTTGTTGTTGAAAGAGGTTAGTCACCGTTTTCATTTTCAAAAAAGTAAGGTCCAAAGATTCCTCCTGACCAAATTGCACACTGTAACTGTAACTTTTAATGGATGCAAAGGTGACTGATGAATAATATGAGGGGTTTCCATTGCCAAGCACCGACTGTTCTGTATACTTACATATCCATTCAAATGAAAATGCGCCTCGTCACTCATTATGATTTTTTTTATGAAAATCGGTGTTATAATGGGCTAGCTGTAACATCCAATTGGCATATGTACGGCGGCGTGAATGGTCTTGTGTGAAGATCTCTTGTGTTAACTGAAAGTTGTTCTTTGAAGAACAAGCTCCTGAGCACGGCGTCGAATTGAGGTTGATAGATTGTTTTGAACACTTCCTTGAGGAGCAGTAATGTAGTCAGCCGGTTTTGCAGTAAGTTGTGGTCCATGTTTGGGCCTATCACCTACAGACCCTCTTTCTTTGAAATCAATCACCACACGACAAATAGTGCGTTTTGTTGGCACGTTGTTTCTCCCAAAAATTTCACGTAACTTTTTCATCGTCACAGTAATCGAGGATTGATTTTGATAAAATGTTTTAACGATTAAAACACGTTAGTTTATCGAATATTTTTCCATAAAAAGTTTGCCACGTGTCTACTTCACGACTGCCAAATATGAACTGCCAAGACTAATGTTTAGCAAAATGGTGGCAAAACAAAGTTCTATACCTTCCAGGCGGACACCCTGTATTAAGCGTTAAGCAGGATGTCAACATTTTTGTTACAAAAATAGTAATTTGCACATAAAAAACGAGAATGCACGACTGGGTTGTACGCAACTTTTTCTTTAACAGCGTGTTGGGCGTTAGATCAAATCCTAAGCATGAGAGAATTTCACTATAGCTATTCATAATTTTGCCAAAATCTACGTTGCGTAATACACATTTCTATTATTGATGTTAAAAATAATATAAATAATGTTGAAATATGTTTAAACGAACGTTTATTCCGGAATTTGAAGGAATCGGTGTCTATGTGAACAAACGATTTTCCATAATTGGTCAAAACTGAAAATTCAGTAAGCAAATATTTGGATCAAACTAATTATGCGGTGTTACAGTAAAAGTAGATAAATTATATAAATTCATTTATTTTCACCAAATATTCAGTGAGAAATGGACAATTTTCTTTATGCAAAAATCCGTTATTTGGATTTTCTCGAAAAGACCGGGTATACAGTTTTGTTTCAAATTATACTATATGAAGTTAATTCAAAATCGTCAGAGCCGTTTTCAAGAAAAGTGAGGTTACGTATTTATAATTTTTATACGGCAACGCGGTATACGAAGTTTGAAGAAAATTGGTCAAGCCGTTTAGGCTAGAGAGACCATTACGGACAGACGAACAGCCGTATAGACGAACATACGGACGGAATTCCAAATTTTCTAAGTTCCGCTATCATCGTAAGGATAAAAACAATCAAAATTTCGATGTCGACTTTTTTAAGGATAACTGGAAATGGACATTAAAAGTCAGCACATTTAATTTTGATGGCTTAGTAATGAAGACGCTTCAAGACTACGAGGTCTTTAGATCTGCAGCGTAATGAATTTCCATCGTACTCAAAGAATTTTTTAGAATGACATAGGGTATGTGGCTACGAGTGCTTTCTATCCGTATTATATTAAAGCTGAGTTTCAGTAGTGTAGGTCGAATCTTATTTAGGTAGGTTAAGTTTAATGTAACAAACTTACATAAATCAAATTGTTTTTATATTTATTCATCGAAAATGTAATTCAAAATAAAAGTCCGGTATTTAATCGGTAGTTAAGACAAAAAAAAATTATGGCACAACAGGCTCGTTAGTACCCATGACCTAGCTTTCTTCTCACAACCATTGATGTGTGCGTGTGTACTTCTTAGCACGATGGCGGGACCTCCTGTTTTATGCCGACTCCGAACGGCTAAGTTGAGATAAGCTTTTTATGACAATTGATACTACTCGGATGATTTGTCAGATCATCACGAGAGGAGGGCCAGTAAAAAATCATTTAGGTGTTGCTACGGCTGGGAATCGAACCCAGACCTTCTGCGTGGCAGTTCATCGCACTAACCATCGCGCTACTGAGACCTTGAGCTATCCCATAGGGGTATATTAGTGTTGATATATAGTTACATAGAGAAATAATTTAGCTATATATAGCTTAAATAAAGTATATGGATTGACTCAGAATCGATAGCTGAGTCGATTTAGCCATATCTGTCCGTCCGTCCGTCTGTGTGTCACCGATTTTTGGGCCTTAAATTATCCGACGAAACAGAACATCGCAACAATTTTTGATATCCGCCTACTGCTACGCCCCATTTAAAAAAAAAATACTTACTTAAATGGCGCTATACTCCGGAATGTACCTGGGCCTCAAAACACATGCCTTTCTAATTAGCCCTGTCCTTAGCTAACTGTCTCCAGTTGAGTACTCCAAAGGAAACTACCCTAAAAATATTGAAAAGAATATTATCGGAGGTATAGAACTTCGAATTGAAATAAAACACAAGAAAATTGTTTAAATGTCAATCAATTTGGCTTTATTGAAAGGATAATTTTATGCCATCAATGTTTAAATATGATTTCGGGCATGTGGCCACTGCGGCTGGTTCGAATAAAGCCAAGTCTAAAGGTCCAATTTGCAACCATTTTTTCGAACTTATGTCGGCAATTACGCCACGAATGTTGGCTTCTAGGTCCCCTAAAGTTTTTGGTTTGTTGGAGTAGATGAACGACTTCACATATCCCTTAAGAAAATAATCCAATGGTGTCAAATCACACAAAGTTGGTGGCCAATTGGCAGATCCATTCCTCGAAATTATGCGCTCATCGAATGTTTCCTTCAACAAATCGATTGTGACATGCGCTGTATGGTATGTATCGCATGAAGGTATGTGGCATGTATAGGTTATCATGGCTCTATACAGGTCTCCATTAACGCTAATCGACCCATAAAACACACCAAACGGTCAGTTTTTGTGGATGTAATGCCGTCTCAAGGGTCTCATGTGGATTCTCTTCACTCCAAATGCGGCAATTTTGCTTGTTGACGTAATCATTCAACCAAAAATGAGCCTCATTACTGAACAAAATTTTGCGATGAAAATTAGCATCGAGATCAATCACATTTTCGGCCCATACACCAAAATCACGATGCATGATCTCGCGACTTTAATTCTAACACAAGCTGCATTTTTGAAGGTCGTTTGTCAAGATCTTTGCTGAAAATCGTCCATAAAGTTGATGGACGAAGCTCCAATTGTTGGGCACGTTGGCGAATCGATTCATTCGGGTCCTCTTCAACACTTTGCTCTACAGCGGCAATTGTTTCTTCAGTGCGCACTGTTCGACGTCTCTGCGGATACGTATTATCACATAGAGTAAACGTAGTTCGAAAAAGATCCATGGTTACCCGAATAAATTGCTCTGATGGACGATTTTGTCGACCATCTGGGCCATAAGACGCTTCAGCTTACCTTGTTAGACCTTTTAAATTTCAAAACAGGTATGTTCGATTAAGAAATGGATTATTACTCTTCTTAACAAATAAAATTTTACTTCTATAACATTTCACTTCGTGCACTTTTCCTTCTTTTTGACCCTTTTTGGTAATTTCGAAAAGTGGGCAATTTAGTGTGCCTCTGTATATCCTCTCTTAGAGTCTTCTAATGCATTTTTCATCTAATCGCCTTTTATTGATCCAAAAAAATCACCTAGTGCTTTACATTTTCTTACCTTCCAATATCCCTGCGGTAGATCAATTATGCCCTACAATTTGAATCACAGTTACTACCTACACTTCAAACTCTGCAACGTCTTTACTTTCATCAATTGCCACCACCCACACTCATGTCAAGTGAAAAGGCCAACACTACCAACTAATATTCCTAACGAAGCACGAATTAAGTGTATCCTTCGTCAATCACCCTCTGATTGAGCGTCAAAATCAAAACCAACATCAAAAACTTATTTCCAGCACACTACCATAGCCGGCAACCTCCATAATTGGAAACTTTTCCTATTCGATTCACAAAATCACCATCCCGATCCCTCGCCGCGCGGCAACTGCCATCATACGTCAAAAATGTTATGAAATTATGCAATAACTGTTCATGATTCTACCTAAAATGCAAAAGAACCACACTCGTAAGGACTCACTTTCCGAACTAGTACTTTACACAACTCTCGTAACTCATCAATTTTCAAATATACACCGTCAGAAAGTTGGACCGAAAATGTCACGTCCTTTCGGGCTATTTCCTTCCACCCCTTAAAAAAATGATGAAGAAGAAGAAAAGGTGATTGGAAAATTCACAGAAAACTCATTCACCTTCTCTCCATACACTGTGTGGAGTGTTAGCCAGTTCTCACCTTGTATTCGGATTGGGTTTCGCATAGAATCATGAAAAATTCATACCCCGAAGGACGTTTGTGGTTACTTTTGAAATAAAATATTCCAAATGTTGCATATATACACACACACACACACACTATGCCGCACCAGCAACCATGCAAAAGGACACAACGACGACGAAGGACTATACAATGTCGCAAAATCGATGTAAAGTGTTAGCATAACAATTCAAAATATTCCTTCTTTTCTTTTTTTTTGCTTAAGGACTTTGGCTATGGCAACGTCATTTTCTTGAATTGACAAGGTCCCCCTTACTCTTTGCCATCAAGGACTTATTCATTGGCGTCTACTTGTGGCCGGAGTGAAGCTGAAAAGGAGTGACTTGTGGAAGGAAGAAGAGGTTTTCGGTTTTTTTTTTATGTTTGCTGTTTTCTTCCATTTCCATATTGAAGGTTACTTCTCCTAGGGGTTATTACCCGGATTTCTATTTTTGCTGTATGTGATCCTTTTTTATGCCTGTTCTATGAATAGTTTTGGTGTGGTGTTAGTGTGGTTCCCCTATCAAGCCTCAGCAGAAGTGCTCAGCTTAAAGCAATATAATACCCATCTGAGAGTTTCTTATGCATGATTGAGTCCTTATGTGTGGAAGTCATCGTCTCGAACATTCAATGGTATAGGCTGGGCTGGATTAGGCAATGCAAAGTAGGTTGGGTATTCCATCATAGGTAGAGCCACTATATCGCGAAGGCAAATGAGTTGTCAAGAGAGTGATTCAGTCAGCCCTTCAAGTTAGTTAGAAGGAAATCAATTTCCTGTGCATGCCTATGGAAAGCAACCTCAAGGATTACATGCGACTATTTAGTGAGCAACATACTCTTACGAGGATATATGGGAGTGGGCCACAAAGAGTGCACACTTCTCAAAGGCAAATTTTCGAAAACAATTGGGTTGTATACGTATGTCATTTGTTTAAGGTTCTGATGCCAATAGGCTAACTTTTGTGGTGTATGTGTGCATTTTGAAAATGAAATTCATAACTGTGAAGATGGGTATATTTTGTAAACTACACACACTCAAGCCTTCACATATATGAAAAATATGGAAAATACCTTGAGTAGGTTTGCCTACCGCTTGAGGGCTGAGGCTGAGTATGAAATTGAATTGAGCTGGAGTCTTATTCATGTTCGTCTTCTCTGAAATATCATCTGAAGGATGATATTTTACGGACTTATGAACATCAACTAAAATGTAAATGGAAAGTAAAACAACACATTCTGGAGAGCACATAGAACAGGAGCAATTGCTATTGTATGGCTATGTCAGGCAGTGTCATAAAGGACTCGTTTCACATAGACTGGGGAATGGGGCTTTTGTTCGTAAGGAAAATGCCAAAATGCTTAGATTTACTATTGGGCTGAGTGGACTTACTTATGTGTGTAGTAGTAATGCAAACATTTGAATGATGTATTCAAGTGCTCGAGGATATGTTTCTTTACATAGTTATCACTGTGGTTAGCATGGTTCAACCGGCTTAATTAAGATATTTGTCAAAACTCGACAAAAAGGGTTATGCTTGTTCATATAGTTTCGGGCGATCGGCTTTACCTATTCTTTGTTAATGAACATGAAAAGGAAAAATCATTCTCTGAAAGCTCGAAGTCCTACCTTAAAATTTAACCAACAAAAAGTGGGTTTTGATTTTTAAGAAATTTGCGAATAAAAAAAGAAATCCTTTCGATCTAGAGAAAATTGAATCCTTTGTCAACATTAAAAAACTTATTATGAACAAAAGCTGTATGGACTTTCTTTTTTTTTTTTTTTTTTTTTTATAATTTACACGTACTCAAGGGGTTGTGAATACCCTTTTATATGTTACCATAGTACGAGCGTTAGAGAAGGGGAAGAAGGAGAGGATAGGAAAGATTTTGGATGTAGTGGAGACTTAAACTCCATGGGTGGTGTCCGAACTAGCTTCGGGGAGTCACTTTTTCTTGTGTTCGTTAAATTTGAAGAAATTTAAGATGGTGTACATACTTTTAGTTATTACACCGACCTTTTATTTCTTTTAAATAAAAGTGAAATGGATTTTGGTTGGGATTGAACGCGCCACCTTCCACAATCTTTAGATGACACTAGCGCACTGAAGGGGAACAGTACAGTGGTTGGGTTTCTTCAATTTTAGCTTTAAAAAATGCTCCGCTGAAGGAAAAGGATGACATTACGAAGAATTTTTTTTACTAACTCCAGGAAGGACTTATGCGCCAGTAACTATGTAAAAATCATGCTGGGAGAATCTAAAGCAAAGAGAACATCTTAAGCAGTATTTTCGGACAATACAGACTACACGTCACCATGTTGGGCAACTGACTTACGCTAATTGAAGTTGGAAGAAGGGAATAGGTCCCAACATTTGATGCAAATGCCATATATTTAAACGTTGATGAATCTGCGAAAATATATGTCATGCGACTCAAAACATTGAGAATCTTATTTTATCCATATGCCAACCATTTGAGAACCGTCAAATAAAGAATTTATTCAGATTTTTGAGTTTTCCAAAATGTAAGGTCAGATGGATTTACTCCCTTGTTGAAACTGGTGATACAGTTGACTTCCGCAAAAAGGCTCTTTAATCAGCACTCGGTTTCCTCAACTTTCCATAAGTAAGTCACTTCATTATCTATATGTATATCTTCCATTCCATATACTGTTAACACATACGGCACCGAAAATTTCATCTCAAAACGACCAAGAATTTCTTCATCTATTTTTGTTGCGGTCATTGTTTCGGCGCCGTAGACAAGGAATAGGGTTATTAGGGTCTTAAAAAGAGTCTACTTAATGTTCTTAGAGATTTCTTAACAATCCTCTCAAGAATTGCATTATTTACCTTGCTTCTGGTATCAAATATTTCTTTAAGGTCTATGTCGACCCTTCTGGAGCAATGATAGTTCTCCAACCGAGCTATCATAGACGAAAGAGTTTGATCAGCATTCCAGAATTATTCTGGAGCAACGTTAGTTCTCCATCCTCAGCCTTCATAGACGGAAGAGTTTGATCAGCATACCAAAACTATGTAAAGAAAAAAAAATATGGCGCAACAGGCTCGTTAGTACCCAGGGCCTAGTTTTTTTTTTTTTCTTACAACCATTCATGGGTGCGTGTGTACTTCTTAGCACGATGGCGGGACCTCCTGTTTTATGCCGAATCCGAACTGCTAAGTTGAGATAAGCTTTTCATGACAATCGATACTACTCGAATGATTTGTCAGATCATCACGAGAGGAGGCCCAGTGAAAAATCATTTAGGTTTTGCTACGGCTGTGAATCGACCCCAAGGCTTAATCCAAGCTGTCCGAGTATTACTCATGCGACTGAGCCCGGCTGCGCCAGAACTATGTATCACCATTTTTAATTCGTCTCTGTAAATAATCTCTCATGCGGCTTTGATGTCAATGAATAAGTGATGGGTATCGATTTGGACTTCTTGGTCTTTATCAAAGATCTGTCGAAGTGTGAAGATTTGATCAGTTGTAGACTTTCCTGGCCAAAAACCACACTGATAAAAGCCGATCAGGTTATTGTTAAACGGTTTCAGGGGTTCAAATATTATGGCAGATAGGATCTTGTAGGCGAGATATTGACGAGACTTCTTTCTCTGTAGTTGGCACAGTTCAGAGGGTCTCCTCTCTTCGGATCGAGCAAACGATGTTAAAGGTTTCATTATTACATTAATACATTCATCCGACCAAATTTGGCTTAGCCACCGTCTTTATAAAGCTATGTGGGAAGGCCTCCAATGTTTAGACATTGCTATCCTCACTTCACTTAGATCGGGTGGTTGGTAGTTTTCGCTGTCGTCGCCAATATTGAATTCGTCGTTCGTCGTCTCCATGTAACAGTCTCCAGAAGTGGTATGGACTTTGCCTCAGCTTTGATATTTCCTGTTTATCTCGACAGGATTCTGTTTGATACTTGTATCCTTGGCTTTGACGTTTAGAACTTTGGTAAAACGCTTTTCTTGCTCTTTAACCTTTGTTCTAATCAGAACATCAGTTGCTGCAGTTCTATTACCTCGTTGGCATCTTTGCCATTGTTCTTGGATATGACATGCTGGTGGTATCTTTTAAATCGAGAGGTTAAAAGTACGTATTTCACGAAGGCTTACGCGTACTCTTGCGATTGCAGTCTTTGATCTGTTAATATCATCTACTTACATTATATCACTAGCTGAAACGTTGGTTTTCTCTCAATTTAAAGCACGTTTTTGAATTATCATTTATAAATGTTAATATAGGTTTACAAAAAATACAAATTTTTGGCGCAACAGGCTCGTTAGTACCAAGGGCTTTCTCACAACCATTCATGTGTGCGTTTGTATTTCTACCATGATGGCGGTTTATAGCTGTGGGGTATGTTTTTTTTATTAGAATAAATCTTTGGACGCCTGATTTACATTCCGATTAATAAATGGATATTCATCTAACCAATCTATTGCCGTGGAAGGGACGAATGGTTAGCAGCGGGTGGCACGCTTTTGAATGCTCGGGCATCAGCTCGTGGAATCGAGGAGGTTGCTGCTGCTTGAAATCCTTAAACAAAATTAATAATAGTGCCTGTTATTCTCCCATTATCCAAAAGATCAAACCACGTCATCTTCTCACAAACATATACCTCGCCACATGTGTTCTAGTCGTATATAAGTAACCCTTGAGGCTACATAAGGGCAATCCCACAGACTCCGAGATAAACACTATCTCGCGACCTTGTCCCGCTCTGCCCTATTTTCCGACCGAACCCCTAACTAATGTTCCCTTCCAACTCCTAACTATCTTCTCATTCTACCTTCATTCCCGCCCGTTAAAACAAACTTAAGCACTCAAGTTATTTTTCCATTGGATACATTCGTATCTCATTTTGTGGCGGGACTTCTTCCGATAAAGGGGAGGTCAATTTAAAATAATAATCATAATATTTTTTAAATTTAATTTAAACACTAACAATAATCCAAAGAAGGTCTTCCGATACTTTCAAATTAACCAATGAATCAATAAAACTTTATGTGCTCAGATTGTATCGGGATCCGTTTTCGATTATTTAATTCAATCGATGCAAAATAAAAGTAATGACTTGTACTCACGATTTTAGGGTGATGATCTAGCTGATGTGCGCACGCCTGCTATTGCTGTAGAGAAAAATGTTTACTTTTACTTACTTTTTTTTACTTTTAAATTCATTTTTTATTAGCTTACCACTGGAAAAAAAATGTTTAAATCTAACTTATGAATAACATGTTTTCTTAGCCTAACTTATCGGCCCTTAGCGGGCGCTGTAAGCTTGTATCTAACAGTTTTATTGTGCTTATTGGCTTAAGTATGTCGTGTTTTTATTTTTATGTGAATATATCTTATTTTGAATATTCAAATAAAAATTTAAAAAACTTTGAGGAGTGACATTTTCTTTTATATAAAAAAAAACTTAAGACTTCTTAGGACTACTTAACTACTTAAGACTACCTTACTACTTAATACGACTTAAAACTAACTTAATTATAATCGGGGTGGCGAGCACTCGCTGCATATGCCCCGAGGTGTCGCCATCCTGATCGAGTCTTTCGGGCACCAGGCAATCAACCATATTGTACGCCAATATGGTGTACACGCCCCCGCCCCAGACCTTATACATAATTTTATAGTCTATATTATGCAGTGGACTAAAAGTCCGCAAAGTCCTGAGGAAGTGCAGAATCACCCTCCTCATGTAGCCACCAGAACTCCGTTCGCTGCTTTTCGGCATCGGTCCTATCGCGATCCGATACCGAACTGCTAAAGCGGAGGAACTCCGGAGCATTGTCGACATACCCGTCGCGGATTAGCCGCTTGTCACGCGCGTTACGGTAGCGGTGGTATAAAACCGGGATGCCGTTCCTCTCCTGTACTAACCCTAACGAGTCTATATAAATGAATACCTCTGGTGGAATAGAGCCAGACATGAGCGTACTCTCCATGTATGTTTCATTGGGGTAATAAGCCCCGAAGATCAGGCTGTTGTCGCTACTCATCGCCCTTGCAGCGTGCCTTCGAATCACCTTAATTAGGAAATTGTCAATTCTATTCAACTGAGCCCCATTGTATAGAACCTCTTTGCGATAGTATTTTATGTACTCGGGGTCCGGCGTTCGGTACAATCCTAAGCAGGATCGGAGACAACGCTTCTCAAACAGCCGTATCCTTTCCATGTAGGATGGTGATACATTGAACCACACGGGACAACCGTAAGCGATGATCGGCCTTATGACAGCCATGTAGCAAATGACTTTCACCCTTGAATCAAGTTGAGTGCTATGAAACAATCTTCTTGTCAGGGCATAAGACCCCTAGCCCTGGCCAGACAAGCATCCACATTTTTATTAAAATACAGAAACTTGTCAAGCCAGATGCCAAGGTATTTGACTTCACTTCTCACTGCCAATGCCCGTCCATGCTGTCCAATGATACACAATTTTTTCCAGTTTTTTCTGGTATCGTAAGAAGCCCCCTGTAATGGGGTCCTGAAAAGAATTGTTTCGGTTTTTCGGAAATTGATCCTCAAATTCCAATCAGCGCAATATCCCTTAATGTGATCGAAGTCACGTTGCTGTACGCCACTAGATCATCTGCGTACGCTATAGCGTGTCTGAGAGAACCGGCAAGATCACTTGTATAAATGTTAAACAATATCGGGGATTTCACCGCCCCTTGTTGTAAACCGTTTTTAATTTCAAAGACTTTACTCGAAGTTACGTGTCCACATTTGACAACGATCTTCTTTCCCTTAAGCATTTCATAAATCATATATAGCATGGGTTTACGCATGCCCTTCTCAAAGTCAACCAAACAGGCCCCTGTGCACTGTTTTTTGGACTTATTCCATTGAATTTCGGGCACTATTTTCGACGCGGCATGAATGGTGTCATGCCTCGCTCGAAAACCAAACTGATTTTCCGGTATAATCTTGTTTTCCTCGACCCACTTAAACAGAGCTCTATTGACTATCTTTTCGAAAACCTTGCTTACATTCGGCAGAAGGCTTATTGACTGTTGATTAGCTAGGTTTGTTTTGTCCTTGCTCTCTTTAGGGATTGGATGTACCACCGCCGTTTTCCAGTGCACCGGATAATGTGCATTATTCAATGCATTGTTAAACAGGGTGGTGAAAATTTCGACTGCTTCTACTGGCAGATGTCTCAATACGACGTTTGGGACACCGTCCTCTCCCGCCGACCTTTTGTTTTTCAATGACACGGAGATGTCCTGGAGTTCATCTCTTTGCACGAACAACATCAGGCTATTGGCGATTATGCCATTTGAAGGGTTTTCATCATTGAATACGGTAAAACCGTGATTCTCAGATCGCCAAGCTAGGAGTTCAATGCGTAGATAAAAGTGATTCAGACAGGCTCTTTCCTCAATATCACGATTTGGGCGAACAGGGCTGTTCACCGTATACAAGGTCTCGAAAATAGCGCCTATCGACTTCGTCTTCTCCTGCGGATCTTCGATCGTGAAAAACCGTCGTTCGATTCAACCCTTTTCGGACTTATAGCCGTGAGTGTCTGTCTGTTCTCTGTCGTTTGGGAAATTCGGACTCATGGAATGTCGTTATGATCTCTTCGCCTGAATATTTTATTTATTTGCGGGAAAATATTCGGGCTACTGGTTTTGATTGCCTAAATGTTTTTTTTTTTTTTTTTTTTTCAATTCATTTTTATTCTGTTTTTCTTAAAAACTATCTTAAATGCTAGACAAAAATTCATGAAAAAAACTAGCCTACTTATCAACTACTTAACTAACTTACTTGCTCTATGCGGGCGCCCTAAATTATACGATAACTTAATTCTAATGCCTTTCGCCTATTATCTAATATATAAAAATATAAAGTAACAAAATTTTTACCAAGACATTGCCTAAATGTTCTTGCCCCAGTACAAACTTACAGATTTTCTGTAATTCTCCGAGATTACCTGTTTAAGGTTTTTGATCAGTGACTTCAATGTCCAAATCTCCGGATCTTGTCTGTAGAGAAAAATATATTCGACGGAATACGCGAATTCGGTGCTATGATATCACAAACTAAAATATCAGCACTCAGCAACTCCTTTTTGTTTTGATACAAATGAACCTAATTGTGGATACCTTACTTGGAATTACTTAGCAATAAAATAAATGTAATAAACATGCAAAAACTTTAGAGTAAAATTAATAAAAACAAATATAAAAAAAAATCGGTGATGAGCGGCGATCACTGGCTTGCTTTCAGATTCTATGTTTCTGCTCTCTTTCCCCTGTTGTTGGTATCTTGGGTGATTTTCTGAGGTATGGGTATGGTGGTCTGCATAAGCTTCTCAATCGCATTCCCGCGAGATAAGAATTTTGTATCCCTCAGACTAAGGGGAAGAGAAGAGTCTTGAAGATCGATCGGTTATCCTTGTGCTCGGTAGTGGTCTGGCGAAGCTATCGCGGCGAGGAGGGGGCTAGGTTATGCGCTCCGTGTGGACGGCAACCAATGAGAGGTATGCCAACAGCAAATTCGCACACGCGTTCTTCCAATTTCGCACAATTTGAGATCTTTCTAATAAAAATTACTTTATCAATTTTTAAAAAAAATAAAAGTATGTTGAGAATATTTACCTCAGTAAAAATAGAGAAATGAAGAAAAAGTGGTGAAACAAATAAGCCTTCTGGGTCTTAATTCATATTTTCTACTCAGCGGTTGAATGATAAAAGAACGATCGCTTGATCTCCGCATGGCAGTAGGTACGTCACAGATCCGCGAGCCATTTCACTTTGAATCTTGAAATTCAATTCGCCGTTTCTAATGTCCACTAATTTATTTGAAAATACTTCTCCAGATTGGTCGTTCTGCAGATCGACAGAACAGTCCAGAACAGTCCAACCGTCAAAGGATTGATTCGTAAATCTTGCATTGTTTTGTCTAATGTCTCCAAATACTTTTTATGCACCTTGTATACTCAGCCCGTACGATCTGTTTACTTTGCTGCTAAACATTGGCCATCACACTGTTCTTGGAAATATTTTACGTTGGATTTTCATTGATTTGCATTCTCAACGGCGACTCGAGTGCTGAATGAGCATTTCAGTAGCCTTCCAACAGTGCAGATGCTATTCCTCATTAATATATCGTTGCCAAAATAAATCTTTAAAAAAAGTTTTTCCAGTTCCACCGGGAACTTAAAAAATCATCCCCGATTCCCTCAAATCATCGCAATCATATTATTTTTCGCGTCGCAACTATTTATCAAAAGCGTCGCGCATCGGATGAAAGAGAGCTGTCATGCCTAAGTCCGAAAATACCATGTTCGACATCATCAAGTACATGTCCCCAATTAGTATCAAAGCCTCGTTGTGAATTTTCTCGCTTAGTTGTAATTTCGATGCATCTGATGCAAAAATTTGAACGCACATGGCATCATTGTATTTGCTCCACAAATCAGTTGGTTTGGATGGGAAGCATGTTCGTATTCGAGGAAAGCAGAGAATCTCCATGTATTTAATCCCAATGAGTGTCATTCTCTAACAATCGCAAACGTTGGCACGCTTCTCTATACGTGTAAATCTTGGAATGATGTTGGGCCACGACCGTTGAATAATAGTTAACGCAAATAGAAGCACCCGTCGTTTCTTGTGGACT
Source organism: Rhingia rostrata (assembly GCA_949824845.1). NCBI lineage: Eukaryota > Metazoa > Arthropoda > Insecta > Diptera > Syrphidae > Rhingia > Rhingia rostrata. The sequence goes on along the minus strand of OX463755.1, from coordinate 15,181,409 downwards.
TTGCAAAGATTTACAAAAAAAATTAGACAAATCGATAAAGGAGTTAATCGACCTAAAAAGGAGTGGGGGAAAAATATGGGTGGTATATTTCTTTTCGCTTAAAACTTAAAATGAATCACTGCGAGCATTTGAAAAAAAAATAAGAAAAATTGTTTCAGTTTTTTTTCTGTAAAAAGCAAAATTGGATTATGACGAAGATTTAAGAAGAAACATATGAAAGGCTAGATCCACTTTGCGGATCATCTATCAAAATCTTTTATGGTTCGACAAAAACCAACGTTTTTAGCCTGGTTATGGAATGAGGTTGTGTATACAAATGGTTTTTGTATAAAAACCCTCCCAAAAAGTGAAGACAAACAACTTTTTTTAGACGAAATGTAGACATTAAGATTGTCTAGATATGTTGTTCAGACACTTTTTCAACATCTCTAACGGTTTGGCCTAAAACTACGTTTTTCTTAAAAAGCGTCGTGGCAGTGGGTTTTAAAAATCTGTACACTTGTTCTGCTGGAAGCAACAATGAACAAATTTATCATTCTAGCTCAAAATTAAGTCCCAAAAACTGGTGACGTATCTACGTACAGACGGACGGACAGACATGCATGGATAAATCGAATCAGCTATCGATTCTAAGTCGATCCATATACTTTAAGCTATATCTAGCTTAATTATTTTTCTTTGTTACAAACTATGTATCGAAACTTGAATGCCCCTATGGGATAGGGTATAGTCATATGAAAGGCTAGATTAACTGTGCGGATCATTTAATCCCATATCTCATTCCTTACTTAAAATTGGTATACCCAAAATGTGAGCTTTATGGGGATGGAATATAGGAAATGGCAAGGCTACAACATATTGTTCAGCCAGTTTATCCAAATATTTTATTGTTATACAAAAAACCACATTAGCCCAAGGCAACGGAATACAAATGGTTTTTGTAGGAAAACACCGCCAAAAAGTTTTTTTTTCCGTTGGCTGGTGAAAATCTTCATAGACACGATGAGTACGTTCCCGTTGTGACATTTTTACTCACTGAAAACACCGCCCTTTTTGTATTTGTATTGCAACTAAGTATGTGACTTATTTAGCAATTTTTTTTTTGTCACGAGTATGTATAATTGTTTAACAGGTAACTGTCCTTTGGGAGGTCCTGCTTGATACGCAATTTATAGAGCGGTTTGTGATTATCGGGCTTAATCCAAGGCTTTAGTTCTTTGAAGAACCCGCAAAAATTTTTTTTCGTCAAGAATTTGACGGGCCGTTGTATTAACGTGTCCCAATAAACTTTTTTATTTTTGCGTGCAAAATTTTTCTTTTGATCCTTAATCGCGGGAATACTCAGATCTCTGCGTAGATCTTCATTCCATATATACCACGGCGCATTGACGTATGATCTTTACATTTTGAGTGTTTGGATTCGTTTCACTGGTACAACCCCATAGTTGTATACCATATGTCAGACCGGCTATAGCACGCTTGTATAATAGCAGCTTGTTATCAAGGTTAGGCTTCGAATATTTTCCGAGAAACCAGTAAACTTCTCTGTATTTGTTTTAAGTTCTTCGCATTTCTTTTTAACATGCGGCTTTCATTTTAATTTTGCATCGAGTGTCGTTCCGAAATATTTCGCTTTATTTGCATAAGGAACTTGAGCCGTATTTACAACTACAGGGAAATTGTTTGTACGATTATATGAAAAATCTACATGAATCGATTTTCTCTCGTTAAGTGCAATCCTTTAGGATTTTGTCCATTCATTAACCCCGTTAAGAGCGTTTTGTTATTTCATATTTGTTTCCTCTATTGTTGTGACAACTTCTAGTATAGCTGTATCGTCAGCAAACGTGGCAACTATTGTATCGTTTGTTTGTGGGATATCACGTGTAATTAGGAGGTACAAGAGTGGTCCAAGGAAGCTTCCTTGGGATAGTCATGCCATTATTTCTATGAATTCTGAATATTCGTTTCCAAGTTTCACACTGAAGAGTCTACGCTCAAGATACGAGACGAGGATTTTATATAATTGTTCAGGCAGAATTTGTCTTAAGGCCTCTATGCCAAACCTTCTCAAAAGCTTGCGACACGTCAAGAAATACAGCTGAGAAAATATTCTTTTCTTCGATAGATTTAACAATTACAATGTGCGGCAAATCGTCAGATTTTTCCTTATCGCATTTTGCCCAAACGTTTTGTCAGTAATTAAAATGACATTTGGACAAAATCGTTATATGAATATTGCTAATGCTAAGTCAACAAAAGTTTTTTTAGAATATTTTGAAATTTGACCGAAAAATGTTTTTTTTTTACTAAAAAAACCCCTAAAAAATTGTCCGTGGCAAAACACTTTATATGGGCAAAATATAGATATTGAGATGGTCTGTCTGGTTCAAACAAATTTTCAAAATTCTTAACCGTTTGGCCAAAAATAACGTTTTTTTTTTAAAGGAACAGTACGTGCTGCTGAATCGAATAGAAGAAATTTTATTATTCGAGCTCAAAATTCAAGGCAAAATAATGTATGACCTAGAGACGGACGGACGGAAGGACAAACATACATGGCTTAATCGACTCAGGTTGCGATTATCAGTCGACTCGATACTTTGCGGTATATCTACCTAAATTATTTCTCTATGTTACAAACTATGTATCGAAACTAGTATAACCCTAAGGGGTAGGGCATACAAATTAACCTTTGGCTAACGGTTCAGCCGTTCTCCGACTTTAGGGAAATCCAAAAAAGCGGGCGTAAAAGTCTGCATTGTAAATTTTTCTTTCGTAAAAACATAAGTTAGGTTATGAAAAATATTCCAAAAAAAAGTTAGCCGAATCGGTGCAGCTGTTCTCAGGTGATGTGATCCCAATGAACGAACTGTTGATTTGAATTTATTTAAAGGATTAGATGATTCAGTTGCTAAATGCTGTTTTAATTCCCAATCAAAAAACATCCGAACTTTGAAAACTATATGAATAAATTTTGAAATAACTGCATTTAAGCGTCAAAACTTCCAGGTCCATGTTTGTTATTAGAGCAAGTCATGAACTCATACCCTTAAACAGCAAAAATTTAGTATTTTTCGTCATAAATCCTCGTCATGATCTGACAAATCACCCGAGTAGTATCAATTGTCAAGAATAGTTTATAAAACAGGAGGTCCTCCCATCGTGCACACATAAATGGTTGTAAGAAAGCTAAGCCATGGGTACTCACGAGCCTGTTGCGCTGAAAATTTGTTTTTTTTGGCTCATTTCCAAAAAAAGGTAACATTACGTGTAAAACATTAATCTGTTAAAAAATTCTTTAAATTTGAGAAAACATTTTATTTTTTGTTAGCAGTAGAGTCCCTCATGAGGAGAGATACATTGTAGTCACAAATATGCATAACTCAACCGAACATAAATTTATTAGCATTTGTGTTTAAGTTTAAAATGTTGAACACATTAGCCATATGCACCTTACAACCACCAGGTGCAGTCACTGATTGGTAAATTTTAACTAAATATACTAAATATTAAAACATGCGGGTTGTTTAACAAGAACCACCCCATCCCCATCCCCACCCCCACACAAGCAGAAACAAAAGACTCACCTCCATCCATTTACCCCCGAAAAGATTTCCTCTCCATGGTGATGAATTTTTAATACGAGTTTAGAAATAGGACTATGAAAAGCCAAATTAAAACGCCTCACTGCCATCGAACACATTATCCTTTAAAGTACACATCCACACAGAGACTCATATCTAAACGGTAAGTGAATATACATACAATAGCATTCGTTATAGCAACCGTGTATTATAATGCTGATGACGACAATCGCTTGTATATGTGTTTGGTGGCCTTTGCTACTCCGCTCAATTCTGCTTTTGGCAGTCAACTCTCTGACCTGGAAAATATCTCAGATATATCATTGCGAACAGAGGCTGCTTTATTGTGATTAATAATCTAGTAGAAGATTCTCCGCTGTAGCAAATATACACTCCCTTACAGAAGAAGAGCCACGAGGATAACAACGACTACGACAACGAGTGCGATGGCGAAACCGGAAAAGGGACTAAAGTCAGGAATCCAACGAATATTTATCTTAATAAAACATTTTCATGTTTTATATTGAGATGGGACCAACCGTCGACGTCTTGGGTATGGGGGTGACGCCAAAAAGTAACCTTCAAGGCATCGCACTTCCTAATGTGCGATCAGAGTGCACCATCCCATTATATCATACACATACAGATACCCAAAACAAGGTCTCGTCCCAAAGCAGTTTATGTGCCAACACTGAAATTGATTATGCAGAAAAATGTGGTTTTATGGATTTTGCACCGTTTGACGAAGGAAAAGGGCGGCCGGATAAACAGGATTTCCAAAAGTCTCCTTTTAGTGTTCGCATTCATTTTACAATCCTGCCGCACGGTGTATGGTGTGTAACGTCCTCAATATGAGGAAATGCTAGCGTTTTGTATGTATACACGGTTGTCTCGTTGTGACTGAGTGTGACCGCATAATACTGAAGCTCCCCTATACACAGGGATATTCGTGGCATGCACAAAAGCGACATTATTTCCCAAAAGGATATTTCTACTGCATTAAGTAAATATATACTCTGTTTCACAGCAGCTCGCCGTATTATTATGAAATGCTTAAGCAGATGTTAATGTTCTGTGATTTATGTCCGTCATAATGCACTCTCAAAATCCTTTAGTTCCTAGCAAACGAGTGTATGTATCTAAGTGTGAGAGTGTATGGCGTATGCTTTATGAGCTGTTACTGCACAGATGGTGTCTCTTGTGGAAGAGCTATCAACACATTACTGCACATTTAATGCATGACTTAAAGTAGGTTACAGTAAGGCAAGTAACGTGGGTCGGTGTAAAAAGTAAAAATGTGTACTTGTTCCAAAAAGCTGAAGAAAATAAACCCTAATGAGGAGCTATTGGAGGTGTGAAATATTCTCAAAACTGATATATTCTCAAATATTCTGAAAAATATTCTCAAAGCTGATGTTGATTTTTACTTAAATTTAAAATTTTAATTCAGTACTTTACTTTTATAACATTTCTGGTAGAGCCTTTGAAAGATACTTTGTCTAAGTATCGTATCGGGATTCAAAAGCGATTTCTAACAGATGACGCGTGAGTCGTGTCAAGTTAACGTGTGTTAAGTTAACCTATCCCAAATAAAAATACAAATTTTTGGCGCAACAGGCTCATTAGTACCCAGGGCCGAGCTTTCTCACAACCATACATCTGTGCATGTGAACTTCTTGCATGATGGTGGGAACTCCTGTTTTATGCCGACTCCGAACGGCGAATTTGAGATAAGCTTTTCTTGACAATTGATACTATTCGGATGATCATCACGAGAGGAGGGCCAGTGAAAAATCATTTAGTTGTTTCTACGGCTGGGAATCGAACCCAGACCTTCTGCGCGGCAGTTCATCGCACTAACCATCGCGCCACTGAGCCCTTGACCTATCCCATAGGGGTATATTAGTGTTGATATATAGTTACATAGAGAAATAATTTAGCTATATATAGCTTAAAGTTTATGGATTGACTCAGAATCGATAGCTGAGTCGATTTAGCCATGTCTGTCCGTCCGTCCGTCTGTGTGTCACCGATTTTTGGGCCTTAAATTGTCCGACGAAACAGAACATCGCAACAATTTTTGATATCCGCCTACTGCCACGCCCCATTTAAGAAAAAATACTTACTTAAATGGCGCTACAGTCCGGAATGTACCTGGGCCTCAAACAACATGCCTTTCTAACTAGCCCTGTCCTTAGCTAACTGTCTCCAGTTGCGAACTCCAAGTTGGTTGAGGTCGGTTTCTACTTGTGCGCGTCACTTAAGGCGAGGTCTTCTTCTACTGCGTCCGACGTCTGGTTGGCAATCGAAGACTCTGCGAGCCGGAGTATTGGTGCCTGTACATACTTTTTTCGGACTAGATTTGGCTTATGAGTTGGTGGATGTTATTTACGAAATCATCTCCGTCGGCTTTATAAAGCTCAGCGGGAAGGCCGTTATTTCCGGCAGCTTTATTAAGCTTGAATTTAGATATTGCTATCCTCACATCAGCACTAGCGAGATATCCGTAGGAGCGGACAATTTTCCGCAATGCATACTTCGTCGGAGGTTAAAATTTAATTCGAGGTATATGTCATCGGAATTCACTTCAATTCTTAAATAATTTCCACGAAGAATTTTTGTCGGAGGAAATCGGAAGAAAAATTGCACTTAGCTGTCAAGAATTTCACCACAGATGCACCTGAACGCACTTCAACGCATTTCTCTGGGATGCGTTACAAAATGTAGGAGAAATATTCCGAAAAGTTACAAAAATCGGAGTATTTTTCCGCTCCGACGGATACCTTCCTTAGGCTGAATATTGGTATGATTCAATAATGTATGGAACAAAATATCGGCTAAATGGTCGCCGCCGACTCGGCGGCTCACCTCCATCAGATGATCCGAATTTTCGATGACTCTGAGGAATAATTGATGTTCTATGCCGTTAATGTGCCGAATTATCTCATCCTTTAGCGCTGAAATTGTTACCGGCTTATCGACGTACACCTTTTCTTGCAAATAAACCCAAAGAATTGTTTCGTTAGCTGTGTGGCAAGTGGCATCGTCCTGTTGAAACCACATACCGTCCACATCCATATCTTCCCATTCGGGCTATAAAAAGTTCGTTATAATCTCAAGATAGCGAACACCATTCAAAGTAACTGACTGACCGGCCTCATTTTGGAAAAAAAAACGGCCCGATGATGCCGCCATCCCCAAAACCGCACAAAACAGTTACTCTTTGTGGGTGCATTGGTTTTTCTACAATCACTCTTCGATTATCATTCGCCTAAATGCAACAATGCTGCTTGTTGACGAATCCACTGAGGTAAAAATGTGCCTCAACACTGAAGATGATTTACTTCGAAAATTGATCATCCACCATTTCTTGCCACCATTCTGACCATTGACGACGCTTGAAGTGGTCAAGAGGCTTTAGTTCTTGAGTCAATAGCACCTTGTAAGCGAGTAAAAGCGTATAATATTCGTCAACGACGAGCGTGAGATGTGCAATTGTTGGGCACGACGACGAGTTGAGGTGGGCGGCTCTTCAGCCAAACTGTCTCGAACTGCAGCAATATTTTCTGCAGTACGAGTGGTTCGAGCATGCACTGATGTTTTCACATCTCCTACAGACCCGGTTTGCTCAAATTTTTGCACGATTGTTCCGATTGTTCGCACATTTGGACGATTAAATTGACCGAAAAAATAACGAAGTGCACGATATGCATTTTGATTTGAACCCCCATTTTCATAATAAGCCTGAATAACTTTAATGCATTACTCGATTGTGTAGTCTGAAATTAAAAAAAAACCTCAAATGAAATGCAGAAAAAAACTTTGGTGTGGTTCACATTCAACATCGGCCCCTTAAAATGTAACCACTCGTTATAAGAAATTGATGTTTAGTTTTGATTTAGGTTTAGTGAGTTGTTAACCACTAATATGAGGCCCCAAGATCACTAGGAGCCTTGTGGTATTTGTTGAAATCAATAATGAACAAATAAGTAGCGATGAAAGAGGGTTTGTATGGTGACATTTAAGTCTGTTAAGGTTATGGTGCTCCTAAGAGATAGTCCCTCCAGTAAAACGTAGCTTTTACTTTTAAGAATTATTATGGAGTGTCCGGGTGTCATAATACACAATCTCAATATTTTGAAAAAATGTCTGAATATCACAATAGACAATCTCAACATCTATATATCGTACATTTTTCGGTACAAGTTAAGGTACACTTGAAAAAACGATCGATGAAAATATATCAAGAATAATACTATGATCGGTTCAGCTATAGACAATTTTAACCCACATCCACCTTTTGGGGCGTTATTCTAGAATAATGATCTGTCAAGCCTATTCCCATTGCATATCCATAGAAAACGTCGTTTTTTGTTGAACTATAAATAATTTAGTTAAACCGTCTGAACATTCATTCAGCATAGGATGGGATAGGATATTCAACGATTCAAACAGCAAATTTTAGCCCTCTCATATGTTTTTGTATCATTAAAAGCTGCAGATATCGTATTCTGTGTTTCCCGAAAGTACTGGTAAATATCTCGTCTTTGAACTTTGACGTGAAAATCACCTAATACAACTCAACATTCATCAGTTTTTTTTTAACAAACAGTTTATAGTGTTGTCATACCTTTCTTCCCCTGAGGGCGGCTTGTTATTGTCAAAACCTTCCTTTGACGGCATAATATGTCTTGCCTCTGACTGTCTCTTATTACAAATATTCGTTATAATAAAAGGTGAGATGGTTCGTTATACTGCGTACCACAGCTTTTCGATCTCCTTTTCTGTCCATGCTCAATAAACAACTGAACGATGTTTTTGACCACCTAGCACCTTTAAATAGAAATATGTTGTCACCCAAGCAAACAGTGAGGGCCAGAATATTCGACATTACTGCCATCTCAGATATACGATCTTATATCTGTTTGCTTGGCTGACTATATATTGACAAAAACATCGTTGTCAGTTGTTCATTAAGCATTAACGTTGTTTTAACTAAAACCTTGTGCTGATGAGTTTAGATGACGATAAGTTAGATGTCACAATAATCGATGGTTAACACAATAAAAAACAAAAATCAATTTTTTTGGATTTGTCACCGATTTTTCAACAATGGTGCAAGTTAACATCGATCTTAATATACCATCTTCCCACAACATTCAATGATTCAAAATAAAACAATTAAAAACCATTTAAACGAGTTTTCTTGTTAAGAACTCACAATCACCATATTTCTCAAAACTATGCAAACTAAATCGATTTAATCCTACACTCGTTTGTATCGGTTTGTTACGCAAAAGTTTTGAAATAGTGTGTCTCCTATGAAAAGGGCACTCATTAACTGTCAATTTGCTCAATTTACTAGTCGAAACAAAATTTTTATGAAACACTTTTTCATTCTCGTATCCTTTTGACCTGCACGCCATAAGAAGTTCGGACTGACATCAACATGCAGATTGGTATGGCACGAGTATGAATTTGCATCTTTCAGCATCATTTCAAGTGAAGAAAAACTTTTGAAATTGATGTATGGTACCACACATAGAGAGCTTTTCCTTTTTATCAGCATATTTGCTGGTAGTTTTGCTTTTGCAGTCGAAATGAAAATGTTATCTTTGTACAAAATGGAGATAAAGAAGAATCTGTCGATTTATTACGAGTGGAGATATATTTGTTTTTCACTATATGTATGAGTTGGTTGGTTGATTCAGCACTAGTATATAATTTCATAAAATACAAATGTGATATGGAAAGGTTTTCATAAGTTTTGGCAGGTTAGTGAAAACGTGCAGGGAGGAGTATCATGCATCTCAGGAAGAAATGATAGAAAAGAAGTGAATGTCCTGATGGTGATGTGTGCTTAGAGTCCCCTGACGACTTAAACTTAACGATGCCAGTAAGCTATTGGTGCGGAAATTGCAGAAGAGAAGAAGGGTTATATCAGATACCACCAATTATCAACGAGTGTCGCAGAAGACAGCTGTTATATACGGTACGAAGTATTTTTGACAGACTACCACATCTTTATTGGAAGGATAATTTTATGCCATTAATGATGAAGTATGATTTCGGGCATGTGGCCGCCGTGGCTGGTTCGAATAAAGCCAAGTCTAGAGGTAAAATTTTCAACCACTTTTTCGAGCATTTGGGGCCGTATTCCGCCCCGTATTCCGAATGTCAGTTTTTGTGGATGTAATGGCGTCTCAAGGGTCTCATGTAGGTTCTCTTCACTATAAATGCGGCAATTTTGCTTGTTGACGTTCAACCAAATTAGCCTCATCACTGAACAAAATTTTGCGATGGAAATCAGCATCGATATCAATCTAATTTTCGGCACATACACCAAAATCGCGACGCATTGCATGGTCTCGCGTCTTTAATTCTCGCACACGATGGATTTTGTAAGGTCGTAAGCCAAGATCTTTGCGCAAAATTTTCCATAAAGTTAATGGACAAAGCTCCAATTGCTGTGCACGGTGGCGAATGGATTCATTCGGGTCCTCTTCAACACATTGCTCTACAGCGGCAATTGTTTCTTCGTCTTCTGCGGATGCGTATTATCACATAGAGTCAACGTCGTCCGAAAACGATCCATGGTTAAACGAATTAATTGGTCTGATGGACGATTACGTCGACCATAGAATGGACGGAGCTTGCGGCAAACTTCGCGAATTGAACCATTGTTTTCGAAATAAATTTGCAGGATTTGCAAGCGTTTTTCATTTGTCAACCTGTTCATGGTGAAATGGAAAACCAAACTGAATATTAAATGACATTGAAGTTGCCCGATTTGACCACAAAATGTCAGTTTTATCTATATTCGAAAAACCAACCTCTTAAAAAACACACGTTAGCAATCATCAATGAGTACGCAGAAGACAGCTGTTATATACGGTACGAAGTATTTTCGACAGAGTACCACATCAGTTAAAAATAATTCAACAAATTAACGTTTGAAAACCGAAACTAAAAAGATACTTTTTAGAGTCAATAACATACTTACTTAAGTCGCGTTACAGTCCGGAATGTGCCTCAACCAACATGCCTCTCCAATTATCCCGATCCTTATCTAGCTGCCTCCAGTTGCGCACTACAACTTGGCTGTGGTCGGTTTCTTCTTACGCGGGCCACTTAAAGCCAGGTCTTCCTCTACTGCGTCCGACGTCTGGCTGGGAATCGAAGACTCTGCGAGCCGGATTATTGGCGTCCATTCGTTCTACATGTCCTATGCCATTTAAACGTCCAATGCGGAGTTTTTTTTTGACCAGGGACATGTCGCTATAAAGCGCGCATATTCCTTGCTCGAATCTTTGCATCCATTAGAAGCTGAGGTATATAAGGTCCCATACTACCTTAAAGTTATATCTATCAATGGTAACGTTTTATCGATGTTGTGTGTCCTTTCGTGATGCACATACCTAGTCTTGTCCTCATTTAATTCGAAACCCATGGCTATGACATAACGTTGAGTCCAAGCATGATGCCAATATCGTCGGCAGATGCTAGTAGTTGCATCGATTTTTGGAAAATTGTGCCTCTGGTGTTGGATCGGGAGCTTTGCACAATCCTCTCAAGAATCAAATTGAAGAAGTCACATGACAGCGCATCTTCTTGCCTAAATACCTTTTTTGCTGTCGAATGTATCGGTGAGGTCGTTTCCGATCTTGGACTTCTTTTTTTTTTCCAGGATCTGCCAAACTGTGAAGATTGTAGTCAATAACATAATTGTTTTGAATTTAAATTATTAATTCAGGACAAATAATAGCGATTCCTGTACTTTAATATTGATGACTGAAACATGTTCGTTCAGTGAACGAACATCTTTTAAACAACCTCCTGCAGAGAAGCTATAAGGCCTTGTAAGCCAGAAAATTATAAGTCAAAGACAATTAATCGAAAATTTTTAGGAACTAGGCGTTTCACCGGGGTTTTGAAAAAATAAGCTCGATTAAATCTACCAACAAATTTTTCCGATATTGATTTCAAAGTGAGTCCCGTGGTTAGTAAGTTGCATTTCCTTGTTCACTGCTTCAACGCTGACGAAATTCTGACAAATATTAAAGGGCCACACTGACATGAGGAGATTCGCAAATTTGCTGTCTGGATTCTGAGTTAAACAGGTGATCCTCTTGCAAAAATAAAAAGTGTGCAAATCTAAATGGAGGGAGAAGCTTAGTTTGAATCCGTGTGAGGGCCATTAATGCTAGATACTTATGACTTCATTGCATGGTCGACTGGGTCAGAAAGTCTGGGTTCGATTCCCAGCCAAAGCAATGTCTATAATATTTTTTTACTGGCCCCCTTTCGTTATAATATGACAAACCATCCGAGTGTTTTCAATCATCACTGAGGTCCAGCTATCGTGCAAGAAATACACACGCAAACATGAATGGTTATAAGAAAAAGCTAGTCTCTGGGAACTAACGAGACTGTTGAGCCAAAAATTTGTATTTCATTTCATTAGTGCTAAGTATTGCCAACATCCACATAAAGTGGTAAATAAATCCTGCGTATTACTCAAATACTTCATCGAGTTTTTTAGTTCCCTAGAATACGTAGTATAGAGAAGTATTGTGATGGTGCGAAAATTAAAATTGAGATTTTTTAAGGCACCCAAAAAGTGAACGTGGGTAACATTCTTTTTGGGACTTTATTTATACAAAGTGAGCACCTTTTAAAAAAATTCAAACAAAATGTGACCATGACTCAGAACATGTATCGGCTTAATTTAGACAGCAGCGTTGTGTATGTGTGCAGACGCTTTTCTGAAAATGAATGTTTACTTACTCAAGTGGCGCTGCAGTCCGAAATTAATTGACCAACATGTCTCTTCAATTTACTTGGTTTCCTCCAGTGGCGCACTTCAAGTTGGTTAGGGTCGGTTTTTACATGTGCGCGCCACATGTCAGCCATTCCTCTATAAGCTTCCTATTTCAAGAAGCAATGCCTTCTATTGAACTTTTTTTGTACTTGGGCGAAGAAGTTCAGAATGGTTAATAACTCTGTTAGGTAAATACACAGACTATATAGATGAGTAGTACCAAATATCAATAATACTTATCTGAAGTCGGCATAAAACAGGAGGTCCCGCCATCCTGGAATAAGTACACACGCACAAATAAATGGTTGTAAGAAAGTTAGGCCCTGGGTTCTAACGATCCTGTTGCGACAAAAATTTGTAAAATATTTCTTTGTCGTTGTTCGATTGATAGCTTCATTGGGTATTCCTACGTGCAATTTTACTGTAATCAGGTTCATGCTTCCCGGAAGGTAAGAACATCCACTACGACTGAGAAGTATCTTCTGTTAATTGCAACATTGTTTCAAGTTCTACCACATTGTTTCCATCATTTGCATTTGCGTCTGTTTAGCTACAAAGTCGAGTAGTATGTGTCAGAAAAAGCTAGCCGAACAATCTAACAACATGATGAATTTTCAGACGACATATTTAAAATTCAAAAGTAGAGTCCATAAACATCTGCAAGCATCATCTCGGGGCGCTATTTAAACATATAGGTTTGCCTTACCTAAGAAGACTTTATAAAAGATATCGTCTACACTGATAATGGTATTCTGGGTTTACTCTTGATGTATTCGTCAAGGCTCTTGCGGAAATTTTTCTTGGTAGAATCTCTTTCCCCTATTGGACCATATGTGATTATGGTGGCTAAGGTGTCTTGATGTGGATCGTTGTCCCTTGATTGCGGTGCGAGAGCTAAGGACTACTCGTCGTACAAGCTATGACGCACTAAGACGGACTTTCGATCGAGATGGAGTTACACAGCACAGTTTTCATTGAGCCAGTTCCATTCTATCGAATTTTCTGAAGCTGTTGTCGTCAAATTTAATACTTAACGACGAGGATTATACGGCATCCTATGCTGTGCAGTGCATGCTCCACGTATAGATGACATCAAACATTTTTAAATATTATTTGGTTCAAGGATCACCCTACATACACGATACATACAATGAATTTAAAATCTAGGTGTACTCTAAAAACCTGAGTGATTTTTTCCAATCAATCTAAGTGATCTGATCCAAATTCACATTCATAAGAAAACTATGTCAAAATATTCTTTTCTCTACAAATTATCCTCTAAATCCAAAAACAAAAACAAAAAACCATATATTCCGCAGGACAATGTTGCCTCAATTAAACTCATCTCAATGCAGCACTTAGTTATTCAATCACGACTGATGACAAGCCTATAGGCTAAATTTCATTAAAGGTATTATATGGCCCCATTTAGTCCTAAACGTGATTGCATCACCCCAAAGCCCCCGACTCATAGTTGCCTTCTCTTCACGTCAAGGCTAACCTACATGCCTTACAAAGGAATTCATTTGCAACGATTTTCATCATCTTTCTCTCTTTCAATTGGATAGTAGTTGCGCCAAATAACTCACCACCCGTCACTCAATATAGGGTGGGTAGTGCTATTGAAATCATATGAAATGTTTATTAAATATGCGCTTCATCGATTTCCACTTTCAGGTCCTGAGGATTTCTATCCTTGATATCATCGTAGGCAGTTGGTTGAGTTCATCTATGTTCATTTTCATCATCCGTATAGACGGCATCACATTACCATTCGCAATGCGTTCGATCCGTCCTTCATTGAAAGTATCTAGTCGTATACTTTCAACGCTACTCATACATACGCATGAAAATAGTTTGTATCAGTGAAATAATTCATCATTATGTCTGTTTGCAAGCTGTATCAAAGGCAGTGTCCTGAGATAACTCCTTCCTTTGATTGCTTTTGATTTGTATCCCTCTGCGCTTTATGGTGTTTGTATGCCTGTGCGATCATACTCGCATATGTATACGAGCCTCAATCGAACTAGACAGAAGGTTAAAATTTCAAAGGAATCGGATTCCGAATGCAGTTACAATTTCATAAGGGCGATGGTGCTGCTTTCGACGACGGTGAACACTGAACACACAGATGTTAGACACGGCTGTTCTGCTTCTGCACTTGCAATTGGATATGATTGCAGGCAAAGGGTAGTGGGTACAGATACGTCCTTATTACAGTGTTCGTTTGCCTTTGCCTCGAATTGCAATTGAACTTCGTTAAGAATTCATTGATCAGTGAAATCCGTTTTCTTTTACAAATGCTTGACATCGACTAGTATGTGTAAGCTCTTTCAGTCGATAATGATGAGAAAACTAAAGGCGATTGCGTTGCGGTTATGTGCACAAGTTAATGGAGTAAACGTGAAGCAAAAGGGGTAATAATTGCCTTTGTGAAAATGGTGGGCTGATTTATGTAACACTGTAGTGAATCTTAGTATGTCCGAACGATGATCTTGGTATAGGTCGCTTTTTGTTGGTATAGGTCGCTTTTGTTAGGGCAATTCATAAAAATATTAACTATGTACACCAATCACTTTCAAGACGTGAAAGGGCTTGTTAGGCACGTATTACAGAAAAAGCGATTTCCATTAACCATTTCAGACTGACTATGCTTATAGTTAGCAAACGAGGGGCATTGTTTGTAAACAACGTCTGCGTGCCATATTGTTTTTTTAGCTCTGAAATGCTTATCAGGTGACATGTTATATCGATTGCATAACAGTAATTTATTTAAGGCGTCATCTCTACCGAGGGTCGACCCTATGCCGACGAGCTCGGAGATGACGGAATCCCTGTCAAAACATGCCTCACAACATGAACCCAACAACGCTACCTTCTCTGAGGTTGACTCAAAGTCAACAATTTTTTTTAAAAAGATGCGCCATGGGGATGAGGCAATTGCGAATATTTTGGTTGCAAGAGTTGCAAAAATGGGTTCGGTAGAGACTCCTGAAATCGATCGATATATTAAAGTACATTAATCAACTCGAAGAATTATAGAAATCGGTACTGGAATCTTGAAGGAGAAATTTCCATGTCTGAAGCATTTACAACGGCAACCGATAAAAGGCTGTAATGTCATAAAATGGTCTTGCGAGAAAACGTATAATACAAGTATGAAAACGATGATAATCTGAATGGACTCGCTATCTTACAATATTTTCTAGGTCTGTCTATATATATAAAAATTGAGCCTTAAAATGTTTGTCGCCGATTTACGCCTAAATGAATTTACCGAATTCAACCAAACATTCACACATCTTTGGTATTTGTA
The DNA here is from genome assembly GCA_949824845.1 of Rhingia rostrata. NCBI lineage: Eukaryota > Metazoa > Arthropoda > Insecta > Diptera > Syrphidae > Rhingia > Rhingia rostrata. Next base: position 15,165,685 of record OX463755.1, on the reverse strand, counting down.
TACAAGTGGATTTTGCGAAGTTTGGTTAAATCTGAAAACGTATATGTGTGCTTTGTGCTTGCGTGTCCACTTTTCAGAAAGTGTCTGATATTTAAACATTCTAAATATCTTTTCTTTGTCAACACACTTTTTTTGCCACGCCTTATTTTTTGAGGTTGTTTTTCATATATGTATGTACAATAGAAAAACGTTGTTTTTTAATCCAACCATTAAAATGTTTTTAAATACTCTCTGATCAATATTTTGTGACATAAGCATTTTCAATTGCATCATGTTCGTAAAGATTTTAGTTTTAATTTTAATTTTAATTAAAGGATGGAATGGGTTGGGATGTTCTATGATTCATAAAGCGGATTGTAGCCTTTTAATTTACATTTTTATTTAGCCACCAAAATACTAGAAATAATGTATGTAGCAAAACAGCATTCGCCGGGTCAGCTAGTTTTTTGAAACTTATTTTGGGACGGTGTAAATTGACGGTATTGTGATCCTGTCCAGCACCCAAGCACCAACCACAACTGATGCTGCTTGATGTCGGTGATCGCGTGTTGTTGGTTTATATTGTTTGTTTGAAGTGAAACTTATTATTGGACGGCTGTGTTGTGGCTGTTTGATCATGTGTATTGAACGGATGGACTTTTAACTCAGCCAACACGTAAGTTGGTGTTAAAAAATGGGATGATTTGTGTTAGCATATTGCTTGGAGAAAGGACGTTGGTGGGCCGGTATTCACCAAGAAAGTATGGTCTCTGTCAATACGTACGTGGAACTGTGTGTGAGCAAGATTAAGTTATGAAACTCATCGGTCAGTACAGGAAAGCAATATCGATTGTTGTTGACATTTGGTAACATGTAGTTGGCTGAATGTTAAAATGACAGCTGATCGATGGTACTGGCTTTCTATTAGTCTCATAAATGTGGTTGACCGTAGCTGTGAGTCTGACGTCTGAAGTCTGTAATAAAAGCTTGAATCCAAACAGCTAGATTTGATTGCGTTTTCGATGTATATGCAAGTAGTGTGAGTAGCCTTCTGGAAGGACGGTGTTTTTCTTATGACGTCATTTGTTAAACGAGATATCGGAAACGCCTCTTATGTTTGAGGGTGTAATACAAATTGCTATTCTTTGAAAAGGACAGATTGGAAGAGAGAGGCTGCAAGTTGAATATCAAAATTGGTATCTAGTCTGATTCGGGTAGGATGACGTGTTCAGATTGGATGATGATGGTATTCAGTTGTATAACGGTTGTATAACATTTGGCCAAGATTGCCTTTTGGAACATGTAGTTTGGATGGATTTTGTTAATTGATCACAATGAACAGCGAATATCTTCACATTAGAGATATTGCAGAAGGGACTAATTGCGATATTTGTACGATTGTCTTTTTGAGGGGAAACTTCTTTTCGGACTTTGTGAATTCGAATTTAAACAAAATATCGGTCATCTTCTGATCTTAGAAAGCAAGCGTTCGCGGTTAGTACATAGATATGGGAAAGCTTGGGAACTCCTTGTGTTGTTGGTTATTGGAAGAGAATGAGATGAGCCCAACTGGTATAAAACTGTACCAACCGTAGAACAAGGTTGAAAACTAATCGAAACATATTTTTCACCAATTTAATTCTAAACTAAATCGTATTTCATTCGGCTTTCATATGCTCTTTTTAATTCGAACAGTCAACATCAATTAAGTTGCATATGACTCTCACTTAAACTAAAGAGCTCGAGAACTTTCAAAAAGTTAACAAGGCAATTGTCAAAATGTCAGTTGAACGCATCTCGACTAAGATTAATAAATACACTATGCCACTATGGATGTGGTAAACAGAGATAGTGCGAGTGAGAGAAATTAAACAGAATACAGTTTCTTCAACCGCTTGTGAACTCACACTCGATTTTTTAACTTTCTCTTACAAAGTTTTCGTGAAAATTTTCGAACTCGAGATTTTGATTGATTCTAACATTACGATGATAGCGGAACCGAAAAAAAGTATTTTTTGAAATTTCGTCCGTCGGTTCGTCTGTCCGTACTGCTCTTTCCAGCCTAAACAACTTGGGCGATTTTCTTCAAACTTCGTATCCACTTTTTTTTTGGACTCAATTCTAGGCCATTTTTTTGCCATTTAAAAAGTATACATAACGTCAATTTTCTCAAAAATGGATATAACGATTTTGATCAAACTTCATGCATACTGTAAGCATACTAGTTCCAACAAAACTGCATACCCTGTTTTTCCGAGAAAATCCAATAACGTAAAATCATTGTTGTTCACATAAACGACGATTGCTTACAATTACGCAATTAAGCGACTTGTTGATAACGCTAGATATCTTTCCTTTTATCGGGCATCAAGTCGCGCTCAGAGGCGCGATGGTTAGTGCGATGAACTGCCGCGCAGATGGTCTGGGTTCGATTCCCAGCCGCAGCAACACCTAAATGATTTTTCACTGGCCCTCCTCTTGTGATGATCTGACAAATCATCCGAGTAGTATCAATTGTCATGAAAAGCTTATCTCAACTTAGCCGTTCGGAGTCGGCATAAAACAGGAGGTCCCGCCATCGTGCAAAGAAGTACACACGCACACATGAATGGTTGTGAGAAAAAGCTAGGTTTTGGTACTAACGAGCCTGTTGCGCCATAAATTTATTTATTTTGAAGTTGCAAATTATAAATCTCCGACTGCAGTCTCTTTTTCTTGTGCAAACATAGGTACCCTCAATTCAAATATTGGCTATCAATGTCTCAAATTTGTTTCCAGTCTTTGTTGCTTGCCTTGAGACGTTACGTAGCAAAATTTTCTTCTAATCGCCATATTTTAATATCGTGCGTTAAAATCTTCGAAAATTTCGCAAACAAAGTGTCTCTACTGTCCCTGATTAGAGACGCAACTAACATTATTTTTTTATTCATTCATCGCTAAATGTTTTCGCTACGACGCACGTTCAATAAACTTGTGAGAAAAAACTTCTAGATTACAAGTTAATAGAAAACCCGGTGAAAGTTTTTTCTTACAATTTTCTTTTAATTTTTTTTGCAAATTTGTTGATAACAAATTTGCAATTCGGGAAACAAAAAACAACGTGATTACAAATTGTTGGTTGTAATTTGTAGATTGTTGAAATAAGCCACAGGGGTAAGATCAAGATATCCGATCTAGAATATCCTACCTCGACGCCTCAATTGATATTTTCGATTCTATAAAAACTAACCTTACATTGCGGAAATATTTTTTCGTTGAAATTAAGCGATTGTCCAATTCTAGAGTGGCCGAAATAAGTATAAAGACACGGGCAGCTCTATTGTTTGATTTGAATTTATTACGAAATAAGGAAATTTGAAGAGTATATTCTAAAAGAAAAAAAAAATATTAACTTTATTCGATTTTATAATCAAAAAAAAAAAAAATTTTTTGAACACCATGGATTATTTTTTAGATCGTTAACGAGCTCCAAAACATTTTTTCCTGCAAAATAAGTATAAAGACAGTAAGCAATTTAAGCATAAAAGGACGAAATTTTAAGTTCTAACTACCAAACTGTAACTCAGTACTTTGTACAGCCGCCTCGGCTCTCAATAACATCAAAAATTCTATTCGGAATAGAATTTATCAAGTTATGCAAAACTTCATCATTGAGCTCGTTCCATGCATGGATTATTTGTCCCTTAAGCTCTTCCACATTCCTGTACTGCCACCCATTCGAATAGATTTTTCTAGCCATGATCCCCGACATGGTTTCGATTGGGTTAAGGTCAGGACTACATGATGGCCACGGTAAACAGCTTGTCCCGCTGACTTCAAACCATTCGCGGACTGTTCTTGCCGTATGAAACGGAGCATTGTCTTGCTAAAAAAAAATTTTCACCCGCCGGGATTTTTCCAAATTCGTCCGTTGCATATTCCAGCATCTCCCTGTATTTTGTACCATTCATTTTGGATGGTTCCCACATCAAAGAGATTTTTTCATGGAATCCAAACGCACCCTAAACCATCACGCTTCCACCTCCGGAGTGCCGACTTATTTTCACTGCTTTGTCATCTCGCAAATCACGCCAATAAAAACTAAAACCGTCTGGACCGTCTAAATTTTGTTTTTTTCCGAAAAAATAACGAATTCCATGCCATGTGGTCTCTGGCGAACCTTAGTCTGGCCTCCTTATGATGCAGCTGCAATAGCGGCTTTTTCATAATTTTTGTGTATTGGGATTTTCCTTCAACACTTGCTGCACTCTTCTTAAACCTACTGGAAGGTCCAACTTGATCCTTATCAGACAAGCATTCAGTTTGTTTTGCCTGGCTTCATGGGATTAATATTCTTTTCAAGGGCGCTAAGAACGCTTGGGCGACCAGATCTTCTGGCAGAGCCATTACTTTCGCCCGAATTGACAAAATTACATACAACGGTAAGGGATCGTCCTATCTTGGTAGCAATTTATCGATTTGATAGGCCGTGCCCTTTATGAGTTCTGATTATTGCCTTTTCTTCCGGGATCAAATGGGTTCCGCGGGGCATGGCTAAATTAAGATTCAATTATTTTCATTTGGAATCGCAAGAAGTGCAATTTAAATATGGAATTACCGCTTAAATATTTTCACACACAAACCTTAATACTTAAAGATTAAACACAGTGTCTAAAGACTTATTTCGGTCACTGTTTGTGTTGCAATGGTCTGTAGATGGTTGCGTTTCCGAAGCTTATAAAACTGAAAATTGTAAAAGTTGTTAAAAGATTAAACTATTAAGTTGCTTGGAGTTCTTAAATGGATGATATTATGTTGTTAGCAGCTAGCTCCCTTTTGAGCCAATTATACATTTCCTGCCAGAATATATACCTACTTACTATGTAACCTTAAGTCTACCCTACAATTTCCACAGATATTCACTCAGAGCTACCTAAAGAGGTCTTCTCGTCACCAAAATAAAACTACAAATGCCCAACCCCGGGCAGACTAATCATCCCCCGAAATGAAACTTAAGTCATTTTCCCATCCCAGACAAATAGGTGAATCCTTTTTGTTTGCCAGCAACTCACGTAAACTCTTTTATTCCCATTTGTCCCTTCCAACTTAATGATCTAAAATCTGTTTATACGATGAGTAGAAAAGGACTCTCTCTTGATACAAACAAGAAGATTAAATACGCAATTAAGGGAATTTGAAAAGTCTTATTGCTAGACTTCCCTGGAAATTGGCAAAATGACAGCAAACAGTCCGAGTTCAATCGACATCCTCCACTCATTAAGCAATACCAATTGCACACACACATACACTAATACGTGCAACATGGTCCTTTCCGAAAGGTAAACAAGTGAAATCCGTCTCTGTAAACTGCAATTAAACAAAGGGACAAAAAATAAATTTCGAACGTTATATCGCTTGATTGTCCGATCGTCCAGACAAAAAGGATAACAAATTGAGAGCGAACAAGCACACATAATATATGATAAGACATTTAACAGAGTGTTGGCACGAAATTACAATAGCATAACGCTGTGAGCTAACAAAACTGCACAGTCACCTAACCTCCTTCCACCATCTGCTCAGATCTATAGTGTCCTTTCAAGGATGAATACTCTTTTGCCATGCCGCAGATACAACCACTTCGCACTATATGAATGAGAATGGCAAAATGGCAGATTACAAATGCAATTTCTGCCGTCGCAATTCCTGCTCTCGCTTTGTGAATATTTTTCATTTTCTGTTCCTCGCACAGGCTGATCCTTTTGCACTATTACGTGCCGCTTTTCAGATTTTAACTACATTACGAACTGGAAATGACATTTTCATGAATCTATGGAACTTATGTTGGCGCTAGAACCCAGTCATAGCTGGTGCAAGTAAAAGGAAATGCTAAGGCGAAAATGTTCCTCCCCAAATGCACACAAACACATACACACAATTTACACAACTTCGTTGCTACTGCTGCAGTATCCTGGTTGGGAAGGAAACGAATGCAACGAAATGAAAATTCTGCGTGCAGAATTTAAGTTCACTCAATGGCAGAAGGATATTCCAAGGCAGTCATCGCTATTGAACAATATTTGCCGAGTACTTTTTCGGTCTGCGAATATAGGAACACCCGAAGGAGGGTGATTTTTGGAGTAGGTAAGTATGTGTGTGTGTTTGTGTGAGTAAGAGCGAGACCAAAGAAAAAACAGAAAAAATGAATTACTTAATGTGGAGAAAACGCCAAAATGATATTTTACTGGCTCGCACTGAATGCATGCGAGCAAGAAATACTGAAATGCGGAAGGATTTGCCATCGTGTCCTTCTCAGATTTTGCAAATGACATTTTAAATGGAAAAGTTGAAAATTATTCAAAATGGTTGAGGATAGTCGGAGTTTTCGGACTTTGAATATGAAATCGGATTTGATGGGTGGTCCTGGACTGCCAGATCGAGCTGGAGCTACGCAGTCGAAATTTCTGGAAATTCTGGAAGCTGTATAAGAGGACTCGCCTCTTTTGCATTTGTTTCTTTAGGAGGAAGTTCATAACAGAAATTATTTGGATGGAGAATTTCTGATGAGCAATTTATCAACATGGTGTTGTGATTTATGAGGCCAATAAGTTTGGCCAAGAATACTTAGTTACTGATGGAGTTGATGGAGAGTGAAAGAAAATTGCCAATCTGCCAAGGAGTTAGGTCAGAGCGATTGCCATTTTAACTCTTTGCTCCGCATTCAACAGCATATGTGGAAATGGTTAAATTTTTTGAGAGCTGCCTTATGAAAAGATAAAATGCGATTTTACATAGGTTGAGGAATATTACTTGCATTTTCCCCTTATTAAGCATTCAAATTCGATAGTAAATTGTCTCAAATAAAATAATCTGATATGCTAATTGCTGAGTTCGTTTATGAAGTAACAAAGGTTATTGCTTAGTCTAACCAAACTCTTCTCAAATTGGAAGTACAAATACGTGGAATGATAACAGAACGGAACTTCTTTAGACCCAAATCGCTCTATTCTCGTGCAGAAAAGCTGTGAGTCTCAAATGAATCCATCATTCAAAAATCATGCAGAATCTATACGGCTGTAGTCAGACCGATATTAGTCTACGGCATAGCTGTATGATGGCGTTACCTGTACTCTCCTCTCCTCTCCTCGAGTCAATGTTAAAATACGTCATCCCAGCGTGGGGTGGAGCAGTAGAAACTCACATCGCGAAGCTTTAAAATATCCAAGTCAGGGCGATCAAATTGCAGTTGGAAAGAAACAGAGTAGATGACAGAGTGAGAGTCCTCTCAGTTCAGCAGGTATCTTGCATGACAGCAGCGTTCTAATTCTATGAACTGTAATCAGTCACAACTTCAACACCAAAACACGAACTGATACCATCTTTCAATAACGTATACGGCAATCATCAGCAGATGCACACAATATCAAACAGCCTTAATTATCTCCCAAATAAACATAAATTATATTAATTTAAGAAAGAAGAGACTAAAGTCATATATCCCAGAAGCGGTTATTTAATTTTTACTTAAATGTCATTAACAGATATCTCATTTAAAATTCGAAATGTTAGTTTTTTTTTATTTAAAGGAAAATTTCTTATTAATAATGAATTACAATCAAATTTATATATCTTCACTTATGCTATTAATTTAAATTAACTGTCATTTGGATGATAGAAATGAAAATAATTTGAATTGAGAAATAACCTCCATCAGGTAAGTCGTATGGCTTCCCAGGTATGAATGAATATTGTACTACATCTAAGATATATGAAACGAAATAAAAATCAAAATTAATCAATCAAAATTGTATGTACTACCCAATAGCGGGAACGATCTGAAGCCTGTCTTAATGAACTACAAAGACTAACTAGCGTTAGTGCATCTCGTGCAATAAAAATGCACCAAGCACAGAACAAGATAACATCTTAACATCAATATGAATAGATACAAAGGCTTTCTTTGTACCCTTCTTTGTACCCAGGACCTAGCTTTTTCTCACAACAATTCATGTGTAAGTTTGTCCTTCTGGCACGATGGTGGCTACGTTTGAATCACCACCTTTGTAGTAAGTCTTAATAATTTTAATGAGTTGTTCGATTGCTAGGCGATTCATTATCGTAAATGACAAATACTCAACTAATATTATGACACTTCAAATGATAGCTGAGTTTGACAGATTTCAAATGCCAACGCCACCAACTTGAAACCACGAAATGAATGACCCCTTACTAAGCAGTTGTACTATGTACTATATCGTATTTTAAGAAATTACTTTGAGTATAGCTCCAAAAATAATCCGAAGAATGTATCATATGAGTGCCTATTTAATCAGATATCATCAGTTTTTTTTAAGGTCAAACCAGTGAATGTAGTTTTAGATCAACACCATAACACCATGTTGTGACATAAGACACTTCGAGGTAAGGGATCATGTTTCATTTACGATTTTTTCAGGGATCTCGGAGAGATTCGTAAATAAAATGGAGCATCCATACTTAAAAATTCGAGCTAATCGCCTGAGATTTGACAGCTGCTTTGTAAGGATCAATTTACATTAAGAGTTGTCTTATGCGACTATGGTCAATACTTCTGATAAATGTTTTTTTTACTGGGCCTAAGAAAGCTAGTCAAATATATAATTCGGAGTGATATTTCATTTTTGCAATAAAATTTGGAAAACATTTTATTATGAAAAATGTTGCCAATATTATAACTTTTTTCACTTTGGTTTTTGGGTTATTTTTCATTGTGCCATATTCATATTATATCAGGGTCGTTCTTAGTCAATATTTGAGTGCTAAATAAAAGTTTTTAAAATATTGCCTTATGTTACAGAAATGTATATAGCCTTGTGTCACTTTAGCAAAACGACATAAGGCCATATATTTGAATATGGCCATTTTTCAGCGTCATTGTGCAATAATTAAACATTCTGAAGCTACCTTACTTACTTTTGTACCCATATCGTAAAAATCTCCAAATACGAAAGACTGAGTCAATGCTCAAATTTGTTATACAGAGCAATTACTTATATATAAATATTTGGTCCTGATCGATTTCTATTCACTCATAATCTCACAACTATTGGAGAAAATATTTATGACCCGAACTGTTAATTATATGGATGATTGGGTGTTGTAGAACGAAGGTAGACTCTGATTGGCTTCAACTTGGCAACGCCCAGCTTACAACCACTAAACTACAGATCAAGTGCTTATTTTTAACCTCCAATTGGTAACAATCGGGTACTGGTCTCATCCAACCGGATTTGACTTGCTAAACGACGAAAAACAGCAACACTATAAACAGCCAGGTCAGAACGGCACGATGTAAATACCTGACCTGCTGTCCCAGGTGAACCTAGACAAGCTGTTTCGACATATTCGGACAACAGGTTGTCTAGGAATTTCAAGGATTAGTCAGGCCCCTTGAACAGAGAAGGCGGCGGATGAACCGAAAGGCCATCGGCAGCGCTCAATCCCGTAGTGAATACTGATGGCCCCGTTTCTTATGAGTACCTACAAAATTGGAACTGGCCCTCCAGGTTGGGGGTTGTTCTTTGGGTAACCTACCCAACCATGGAAAAAAAGTTATTACGAAACAACCATAGCCAACATATAGCCAACAATAGCCTAGGAAATGACTGATTTTATTGTTGACAAACCTGCTTAACGAAAAAAGGACAACGGAACAATCTGCACCTGGAATTTGAGAACATTAAACAGGAGAGATGCAAGCGAACAAATAGCGGAAGCCCTTAACTGTTACAAAGTAGACATTACTGCCATCCAGGAAATACGATGGGATGTGTCGGGCAAAACGAGGACGAAAAACTGTTACATCTACTATGGACCGTGTTAAAGTGAGCAGAAACGTCGAATATTCGGATTTGACTTAGGCAAAAAGTCTTATTTTTCCAAGACTTTAGCGAACGCATTGTAACAATCCGCATCAATGCCAAATTCGCCAACATAAGCCTTATATCGCTCATGCCACAACGGAGGAAAAAAATGATATAGCTAAGGATTGCTTCTACGAGCTCCTTGACCAAACCTATCAGCGACTAATGAAGTACGATGTTAAAATCGTGCTGGGAGATTTGAACGCAAATGTAGGAAGAGAAGACATCTTTAGCAGTGTTGTCGGAAAAAATAGCCTACTGCTAATTGACTTGGCTACGGAACGGAATGCCACTATAGCCAGCACACGGTTTCCTCATCTGGATATCCATAAAGGGACATGGCGGTCTCCAGATCAACGAATGGCCAACATAATTGAGCACCTTGCGATAGACATTTTGGATGTCCGAATATTCTGATGAGCTAACATCGACTCGGAGCACTACATTGTTGGAGCGAATGTAAGAATGCGGATATCCACAATAATCCAAAAATACCGTGAACAATTTGAATGTCGAAAGATTGCAATCGCAAGCGACAGCCAATACCTTCGCACAACGCGTACTTTTACCATCAGCCGCAACTGATGTGCTAGGTCTCTCGCGCCCACCAGCAAGAAACCTGTCACGTGACTTCATTAATTTGATTCTTGAGAGGATTATGCAAAACTCACGAGCCAACATTAGAGGCACAATTTTCAAAAAATCGGTACAACTACTAGCATACGCCGACGATATTGACATGATGACATCAACTTGATGTCATAGCCACGTTTCCTAGTATAGAGAAGGAAGTGGCAAAAACGGGCTTAGCAGTAAATGAGTGCAAGACGAAGTATATGCTGTCAACACGAATGTACATACACCATCGACGAATTGGACAGAACGTCACCATTGACAGATATAACTTTGAGGTAGTACGGGACTTTGACTATCTCGGCTCCGCTATTAACTCTGGCAACAACATCTCGTCAGAAACGAAGAATTACTCTTCCCAACCGCTGTTTCTTCCAGCTAAGAAGGCAATTCAATAGTAAAGCTCTCACTCGAACTACTAAGGAGATCCTATATAAGACACTCTATGGCTATATACGAGCTGTACAGCGACATGTCACTGGTCAAAAAACTCCGCAATGGACGTTTAAGATGGCTAGGACATGCAGAACGAATGGACACCAATGGCAATCAATTTCGGCGTTTAGAATGAAAAGTTCCAAAGTAATAGAATATTCAAATAGACGAAATTCGGGATTTAAGACTTACCTTTGTAAAATACTGATCGCCATGAAGTTTGTGAATTTGTTCTGTCATCCTTGGAATCGGGTCAAACAATGGCAAGGTTGTACCATACGGCTCCCCTGTCAAGCATTCTAAACAGGACAAAATGTTACAACATAAATGAAATTCACCCATTTCTTTCAGTTAGAACAACAATTCAAAAGGTATCGCCAAGGCACCGCGTAGGCCCTGTCGCGCTTGACGCCTAGTCATGATAACCTTCGATAAGCTCATTCAGAAACATGTTCCAATTAGGTATTGATTACAAATTCCCCAAATCAGAGTTATCGAAACCAATAAAATTCGATTTGGGAACTTAAAAACAAATGCAGATACATGGATTTTAGGAATTTTCGCTGAGTATTTGTTATATACATGTGTTCCCATCCCTTTTGCCTTTTCATTCGTTTTGTACGCTACTCTCTGTGTTTATTTTTGTTTGGCACCAATTAAAAATAATGTTCATGGGAATTGAATTGTTATGGTTTCCATTGAAATTGCCACCTGCTTTTATAACTGCTTTGATCGAATTTTGAAACTCAACGATAACACAAAAACAAAAACACATTGCTTCCAGACAATTTTCATAGCAGATCGATTCCCATTAATAAACTGAAAATAAGTTCAATTTTGTTGCCAGCTTTACACTTTAATTTACCGCCAGATACTTGTGCAAAAATTCTCACGCAATATGTCATCTTTGTTCCAATCAGTCCTCACTATTCCACTTTAGAAAATGAAAAAAAAATCGTCTCAATTCTCAACAAAAAAAAACGTTTTAATAAAAAAACTCCACCAAAAAATAAGGTCCTCCACAAATGCTATTTGTCATCGGTGATATAATGACAATGACGAATAACGAACAATTTTGTCAGGAGGTTTTATTCTTTTCATTTTCCTTATGAAAAAGTTTTTCTCCCTGAATTTTATATCTCTCCCGTTCCGGACGCTGCGTTGGGGCTACATTGCATGCTGTCTCTTTGAGAAACACGCTCACCTGCTAAAGCGTCATTTCCTCATTTTTCTCCCTCATATTTGTGTCAATGACTTTTCCAAGGAAGTCTTTCACCCGTCGTTGGGTTGGATTGTGTCTGCTTTGGAGCGATGTGGCTCGTTATAAACTTGCGTATCATAGATACGCAGGCCATTCTTATCGGAGATCCTTTTTTTTTTTAAATTGGATAGTTTGTGCGTGTGTCTAGCATCTTCAAGTATCTTCTCTTTATACAACCTGTTTTAGGGGGAGATGGAAAAAGTTATTAATTTAATGTTAGATGGGGAGAAAAGCGTGTTCCTTCCTTAAAAGATATTCCTGGTTGATAATAAGGACAAGATTGAGAAACGTACAGCTTGATACTTGAAACTTTATGAGCACAATTCAAAAGGCATTAAAAAAATGATCTAAATTGTTCGTGCGGTCGAGATGAAAGTCTGATGGGAATATGGGAATATGTTTTAGAACTTTGCTTGGACAAGATTGCAATCAATTGTGTAAGCACATCATTTGCATTTTTACCAGATACAAACATATTGGCAGACCAGCTGTGATACATAATATGTCTTAGGTTTAAAGTATCTACACCTCGTTAAATTTTAAAGGCCGATGTTGATTTTGAAGAAAACACAAATTATTTGGGATATTATTGTCATTTATTTTTATTATGATAATATTGGTATGGTTCAGTTATATATGGAACAACATATCGGCCAAATGGTCGCCACGACCTCGGCGGCACACCTCCATCCGATTGTCCAAATTTTCTATGATGCTGAGGCATAATTGAGGTTATATGCCGAACAATTTGGAAGAGAAAACTAGAAGCTATGTGCTGAATTATCTCATCCTTTAGTTCTTGAATTGTTGCCGGCTTATCGACGTACACCTTGTCTTTCAAATAACCCAAAAAAAAGTCCAACGGTTTTAAACCACATGATCATGGCGGCCAATTGATATCGTCACCAAGTAAGATAACACGGCCATTGAATTTGTCGCGCAAAAGAGCCATTGTTTCGTTAGCTGTATGGCAAGTGGCACCGTCCTGTTGAAACGACATATCGTCCACATCCATATCTTCCAATTCGGGCTATAAAAAGTTCGTTATCATCTCAAGATAGCGAACACCATTTACAGTAACTGACTGACCGGCCTCATTTTGGAAATAATACGGTCCGATGATGCCGCCAACCCATAAACCGCACCAAACAGTCACTCTTTGTGGGTACATTGGTTTTTCAACAATCACTCTTGGATTATCATTCGCCCAAATGCGGCAATTCTGCTTATTGACGAATCCGCTGAGGTGAAAATGTGCCTCATCTCTGAAGATGATTTACTTCGAAAACTGATTATCCACCATTTCTTGCCATTTCTTGCCACCATTTTGACCATTGACGACGCTTGAAATGGTCATGAGGCTTTAGTTCTTGAGTCAATTGCACCTTGTAAGTGTATAAATGCAAGTCTTTATGCAGAATGTTCATCAACGACGAGCGTAAGAGGTGAAATTGTTGGGCACGACGACTAGTTGAGGTGAACGGCTCTTCAGCCACAGTATCGCGAACAGCAGAAATATTTTCTGCAGTATGAGCTGTACGAGCATGCACTCGTGTTTCAAAATCTCAAATCTGGTTTGCTTAAATTTTTGCACGATTTTTCCGATGGTACGCACATTTGGAAGAATAAATTGACAGAAAAAATTAGGAAAGGCACGATATGCATTTTGATTTGAACGCCCATTTTCATAATAAGCCTTAATAACTTCAACGCATTGCTCGATTGTGTAGTCTGAAATTAGGAAATTTCAAATGAAATGCAATAAAAAAATGACGTTAAGTAGGGTTCACATTCAACATCGGCCCACCCATTACAAGGATTTATCATTATACCGGCTATAGCAGGTAAAAACATTCAACTACCATTTAATGTTCGAAGTGATTGTAAATAAAGTAAATGACACCTTCTATGATCTTCCTTGAGTCTACTCAAAATAATAATAAATAGCTTATATAGTCAAAAATGTAGCTTAAGTCGTATCATAGATCTTTTCTTTGTTAACCTAATAATTCGTAATTCAACTCAACATAATCAGGGGCTGATGAATATTGCTACGTTAAGAAACTCACACAACTTTTTTTTTCAGTGTATGGATTTTTTTATGTTAAAGCACATACAATTTTACTAAATATATCTTAAGTAGTTTTAAAAGTAATGAAATTTAAATGGCGTCCTGCTCGTAGATGCATGTGCGGTATCTTACCAAAAAGTTGTTCATTACTACTTGGAGAGTTGAGACAGGAATAACCGCAATTGTTTCTCGAATGGATTTCTTAAGTTCATTTAAATTTGTTGGTTTTTGCTTTGTAGACATAATGTTTGCAATAACCGAACAAGAAAAAGTCTGTGGAATATGGAGTTTCTGGATATCAGCTTATTGGGAAATTTTCGTCGCAATTCTATCGTAATAGGCCGGGCTATGTGAGGACCATGGCTATGTGAGCACCATCTGGGTGAAACTATAAAGCGTTGAAAGAAAGGCTCGTTCGGCGTGATTCTGGATAAAAAAAACTCTCTCAACATGCTCAACTAACGGTCTCCAGAACCGTAACGGTGTGACCGTTTTCTTCCATGACAGTGCAGCGTCATGGACCTGCACACCACACTGTGACAAGAAGTGGATGAAATTCCGTTTCATGAATTATCTGAGGGTTGGAAGCACTCCATACTTGACAATTTCGTTTGTTTTTTTTTCCGTTTAAATCGAAATGGGCCTCATCAGACATAAAAAGAGAGTTCAACATGTTTCGTCCTCTTCCACCATTTGCAGCATCTTCTGGTAAAATTCCAAGCGAATCGGCAAGTCTGCTGCGTTTAGTTGGCTGGTCATTTGAATTTTATATCGGAATAAGTCCAAATCATTGTCCATAATTGACTGCCTGCTTATACCCATTTGAGCAAATAAGCTTCTTGTCGAAACTCTTGCATTGTTTTGTATGGCAGCAGTTACAGCAGCGATTGTTTCCTCCGTCCGAACTGAAGGGCTTCGATGGCAAAATTGTTAGCAAGTCTTAGTATGGTCCATCTGCTCGGAGGATTGCCGCCAAATGTGTGTCTATACTCGCTTTGAACCAAAACTACGGGCTCTAGTGCGTGATAGCAGCGGAAAATCCAAATTCTTGTTTCAGTGTCCCAGTTATCCATTTTTGTTAAATCTAAAAATCAAACTGCAAAATAAAACAAAAATTAACGAAATTCATTAAATAAGAAAACGTATTTTACATTTTTTTTGGTAACGGTTTTTATCAGCCATCCTGTATTCTACAATCTCAAAAGGCATTCGAATGGAATACCAAATTGAACGCGTTTTTCTGAAAGCAATTCATCTGATGTAAAAAAAATTTGTAATACGTTTGCAAATTTGTTTCGATTTGTTATTTGCTTTATTTTGAGCATGTCAAAAATATGTTTTTGAAAGAATATAAGCAACCAGACCATGGTGGCATTCATTTTTATGGTTTAAAAACAAACGACAGAAGGACAGAGGACAGAAGGACATTCCAGGCAGAACTGAGGGCGATAAAAAAAACAGTATCTTGGCTGAAAGAGAATATCCTGACATTATTATCTTCTGAGGGAGCAAAGCGGCCATCGAATCCCTAGAATCAGTCTCAACGAACTCAAAGACAACCCATCTCTCCAAAGATTTTAGAGCAGTTCAACATCCACCTATGCTGGGTGCCTATGCATAGTGACTTTTCAGCGAATTGTAAGGCTGATGGAACTAAATTACCAGTCGTTCCCTACACTGGTTTGAATCGAAGACTCTACGAGCCGGAGTATTGGTGTCCATTCATCGAAATGAAGCTGGGCCTCAACCAACATGCCTCTCCAATTAGCCCGGTCCTTTTCTAACTGCCTGCAGT
Organism: Rhingia rostrata; assembly: GCA_949824845.1. Classification (NCBI taxonomy): domain Eukaryota; kingdom Metazoa; phylum Arthropoda; class Insecta; order Diptera; family Syrphidae; genus Rhingia; species Rhingia rostrata. The sequence continues at coordinate 15,149,630 of OX463755.1, read as the reverse complement.
TGCACACTCCAAATTGGTTGAGGTCGATTTCTACTTGTGCGCGATACTTAAGACGAGGTCTTCATCTACTGCCTCCAACGTCTGGCTGGGAATCGAAGACTCTACGAGCCGCAGTATTGGTGACCATTCGTTCTACATATCGTTCGAGTTAATATCGGAGCCGATATGGACAAATTCCCGTACTACCTAAAAGTAATAACTGTCAATGATGGCGTTCTGTTCAATTCGTCGATGTTGTGTGTCCTTTAGTGTTGACAGCATATACTAAAACTTTCTCTAATTTACTGCTAAACCCTGTCTCTTGCGGTTGCAGTCTTTCGACATTATTTTTTTCACTGTGTTTCGGAATTGTTGTGGCGTGGTGGATATCCGTAGTGTTACATAGGCTACACCAATGTAGTGGTCCAATTCGATGCTAGCTCCTCGGAATGTTCGGACATCCAATTTTGTTGACCGTTCGTTGATCTGGAGACCGCCATGTCCCCTTATGTATATCGAGATGAGAAAACCATTGCATTTCGTTCCGTGGCGAAGTCAATTAGCCTAAGTCCGTTACCAGATGTTTTCCTGACTAAATATTTGACGAATATTTCCTGCTAACTGTCCTTCACACTTCGCCATAAAATATTACTGAAAGGATAAGAGGACAATTGTGAAAGCTTTTGGAGTTTTTGATTAGCAATAAAAGTTTTGAATCCATTTGTTTCACCAAAGCAAAGTAGTACCGGTTTCAATGCATGGGTCAATTTCCGTCGTGTCTCCACTTAGTGTCTCGAGTGTTTTCCATTGTTAGGGGACACAGCTGTATAAGTTTTGAGCTCTAGACAATGGATGATATAATCATATGGATGCTAAGGTCGATGAAAAGGTGGGTGGTGTATCTCGACTTGAAATTCGCTGGTCTTTTCCAGGGTTTTTCAGATAGGTCGCACTATTATGTGCCGATAATTTTGTTCCAGAAAGGCTTAAGACGTACACCGGTACGTTGGATACGAGCTGATATGTGATTTTCAAAGGGATTGCCTTTCTTGTGGACTGAACATATGCAGCTGATATTTCAGTCTTCGGGAATACTTGTTTGAAAGTTCGATGGATGCATACTTTTGTTGAGGGCTTCAACTCTTGATTTATTGGAATTTGCTACCTTGGTGTTCATTACACTTTGAATGCTGCGCTGACATCGTCAATTTCCTGCTCGTTTGTGACTACCTTGCCATGGCAACATAAAGCCTGCACTTCTTAGTCCTTGAAGTCAGTTGTCAGAACAGCAAGGCTGTTCGATTCCTCTAATCTGGAAGGCAAGTATAATCTAAGTAGGATTTGTTTTTCTCCCTTCTTCTAATTCGATACTTTTTTCGAGCGGCACTGATTCTTGTTATAACCACTTGATGACTGTTACCTCTTTTCTTGATACCTGCAATTACCATTGCTTTGAAGCTTCACATCTCTTCTTCCACCTCTTTTTTGAACCTTTAAATACCACGGCATATTTTCTGGATTGGTGGGGGATAAAGATACCAATTTAATAATATTGCGATAGATATTATATCCACTGGGTAACATATTGGTGGATGGTGAGACTCAGCGGGAAGCCTCTTACTTAGTTGTTCCTTTGCTAATTCCAGTTCAGTAAGGCGACCAACGTAAATTCTCATTTTCTACATCATTCGTATAGATTCATATCGTCGGAAAATCGAGCTCAGAATTTGTCTGCGTCGAGAAATGAGTCAGAGTCATATTGGAGGCATAAAATTTCCTCCCTAATATGGACTTCAGTCTAATCGATAGAGGCGTGTGTACATATAAGGGTGATGTTGTAACACATTACTCTGATACGGATCACAGACAGTCGACTTCTGAATCAACATCATAACCACCTCTATGTAGGTATCCGTTTGGGGTAATATTATCCGAAACGAATTTCAGTTCCAATCGGAACTCAATTTGCTTTCGAGGTTTCCGTTGCGGAGTATATTTAAAAAGCATTCAATCGCGTTCCTTTCGCAGCAATTCTTCGTCGGTTAAGGGCCTATCTCCATTACGCGATCACGTGCGTCACGATTCATCGGAATATCTGTTCGATAGATAATTCTGTATTTGTACTTCGGTAGAAAATTCTTTGATTTCGAACAAATCGGAGGAAGATTTCTTCCAAAATGATACCTCGATAGGGGTGAATATGTGAAGCCTTGGTGAAAGCTTTATGGAATATCTCATGTTTTGTATGTAAGTTGCAACTGCTGGTGTACAGCTTTGATAATATACTCGTTGTTCGTTTTCGTTTCGCGGAAAGTTTTTATTTAAGGGGATCCGTTATCTCATTTCACGCGGTAAGGAAGTTTGCATTATGGCGCACTTCCCAACCTGATTTATAAAAAGAGCCGTGGGAAGTAGAAGAATTTTTCAAATGAGGGTTTTCAATGACAGGTAATGGGTTTTTTTTTAGAGGTTGGTTCTTCGAATAGAGATAAAAGTAACATTTTGTTGTCAAATCGGGCAACTTTAATGTTATTTATGTTCAGTTGAGTTTGCCATTTTATCATGAAGAGGTTGACAAATCAACAACGTTTGCAAATTGTGCAATTTGTTTTGGAAAACAATGGTTTAGTTCGCGAAGTTTACCGCAATCTCCGTCCATTTTATGGTCGACGTAATTGTCAATCAGAGCAATTAACTCGGTCAACCAAGGATCGTTTTCGGACGACGTTGACTCTATCTGATAATACGCATCCGCAGAGACGTCGAACAGTACGCACCGAAGACACAATTGCCGCTGTAGAGCAAAGTGTTGAAGAGGACCCGAATGAATCGATTCGCCACCGTGCACAGCAATTGGAGCTTAGTCCATTAACTTTATGGAAGATTTTGCGCAAAGATCTTGGCTTACGACCTTACAAAATCCAGCTTGTACGAGAATTAAAGAAGCAAGACCATGCAATGCGTCGCGATTTTTGTGTATGTGCCGAAAATTAGATTGATATCTATGTTGATTTTCATCGCAAAATTTTGTTCAGTGATGACGCATTTAGAGTGAAGAGAACCTACATGAGACCCTTGAGACGCCATTACATCCACAAAAACTGACCGTTTGATGTGCTCTATGAGCTGGAGGAGTCATTGGACCATACTTCTTCTGAAATGATACTGGAGAGTCAGTTGCCGGTAACGGAGAAAGGTATAGAATTGGATGGCATGAATGTGGATTAGATGTGGTTCCAATAAGACGGCGCTAAATGCCACACATCGCACGTCACAATCGATTTATTGAAGAAAACAGTCGATGAGCGCATAATTTCGCGGAATGGACCTGTCAATTGGCCACCAAGATCGTGTGATTTGACAACATTGGATTGTGTTCTTTGGGGATATGTGAAGTCGTTCAAAAAGTGGTTGAAAACTGGAGCTCTGGACTTTTCTTTATTCGAATAGCCGCGGCGGCTACATGCCCAAACTCATATTTAAACATTAATGGCATACAGTTGTCCTTCCAATAAGGCCAAATTAATGGACAGTCAAACGATTTTCTTGTGTTTTATTTTAATTCAAAGTTCTGTATCTCTAAAAAAACACCCGATATAACTAACTGATGGTCCAGAAAACATTAATTTATTCCAGACTACAACCGATAGAAATCTATAGGTAGTTAGATATGCAAGTATTGCCGGAAAATACAGAAATTGATGCCTAAAAAAGCTCCGGGTTATGACCTAATTACAGGAGAACTTCTTAAAATGTTGCCCGTGAAAGTATTAACTAAACTCATCTACATTGTAAATGCAGCTATTAGATTAGAATACATACCAAGACAGTGGAAACCAGGAAAATCACCGAATGAAATAAAATCTTACAGACCTATTTCACTTCTTCCAATAATTTCAAAAGTTTTTGAAAGGATATCGCTCGGTTGCTTACACCTTATTATTGATCAGAACACCTTTTACCTGACCATCAATTTGGGTTTTTCTGCCTGAAAAATTATATAAAATCCTTGTGTCGTATCTCCAGCATAGATTCTTCCGTGAGAAACTTGGAAACGAATATTGACAGGAGTACCCAAAGATAGTGTCCTTTTGCCACTCTTGTACCTCTTATTTACACGTGAAATCCCACAAACAAACGATACAATAGTTGCCACGTTTGCTGACGATACAGCTATACTAGAAGTTGGCACAACAATAGTGGAAACAAATATGAAATAACAAAACGCTCTTAACGGGGTTAATGAATGGACAAAATCCTGAAGGATTGCACTTAACGATAGCAAATCGATTCATATAGATAGTTAGATAAACGGACAAACAATTTGCCAGTATTTCTCAATAATGTTCGTGTCCCTTTTGCAAATGAAGCGAAATATCTCAGAATAACACTCGAAGTAAAATTAAAATGGAAGTCGCATGTAAAAAAGATTTGCGAAGAACTTAAAAATAAATACAGAGAACTGTACTGGTTACTCGGAAAATTTTCGAAGCTTAACCTTGATAACAAGCTGTAATTATACAAGCACGTACTAAAGCCGGTTTGGACATATGGTATACAACTATATGGTTATACCAGTGAAACGAATCTAAATATTTTACAAACCTTTGTAAACAAAATGTTAAGGTCATTCGTCAATGCGCCGTGGTATATTAGGAATGACGATATACGCAGAGATCTGGGTGTTCCCGCGGTTAAAGATGAAACGAAAAATTTTAGGAACTCTCACAGGAAAGTAATCTGCCAAACATTTATTACTCGTGATAAAAAAATTGCTAGATAAGTCGCATACTAAGTTGCAATACAGATACAAGAAGGGTGGTGGTTTTAGTGGGTTAAAGTCTCACACTTCTTTGGGCACGTGCTCATCGTGTTTTCCCCAGGGGGAAAACAAACTGGGCCCTAAGTATTTAGATTCCATGATGACTTGTTGTCGAGATTCGTCGGACCAGCTCATTTCAGTTGTTCACTTGTCCATCCTAACTGAGTGTGTCGGTGTATACACTGCGGTTAGTTTCAGCCTAGAAATATATCCTCTGCCGTCTTCTTTAAGGAAGAGCTGTATTAGTGTGAGGACACGTTTTGGCGTATATTAGTTTAACGATGATACTGCCATGGTACGGTTGTACAGGAGAGATCAGTTAGTATTATATAGTTTGACTTAATTCAGAAGTTACCGGTTATTCGGTTTGCTAATTAAAATTAAATTCAATGTAACTGTCATAAGCTATCAAATAGTGTTGTGTAGATACTCACCAATCTTAAAATACCTTATGAATATTATTTAAAGCAAGGGTGATGAGGAACAAGTCCTTGTCTCTTATAAAGGTTTATTTACTTTCACAGAAGTCGGTTGACTTTGATGACAGAATTATATGTATATTTGATGGGTCAAATGATGTTCGGTAGATACATTTATTGATTATTTTGATGAATACAATTATGAACATAGGTGATGTGAAGTAGTCTATTGGTCTTTTGCTAAATAAAGGTTGGTTCATCAATTAAGAGATATTAGGAAGTAAATATGATATATGATAAATCACCCTTCATAAGACTAAAGATACTAATGTATGATCTTTGCTTTCGTAAATTGACTTCATACACCACTCCGATTGCGATTGAAAACAGGAAATCAATCCAATTTGCTAACCCCCTGACAGCTCTCCGATTATTAATTTGATATTTATGCAGTTGCTTGCTTATGCCGGGGCGTGCAGAAAGACCTATCAAGGCAAACTGAAAAGCTTACAGTATCTTCCATTTGGAAATGTCTAAAATTCATCCGACTGTGTATGAAAATTCATAATTCCGGTATGATTTCCTCCCATCTGCACCCGCCGCAGTGTAAATACCATTAGGATCTCCAAATAGATACTTATACCAGCTATACTGGCAAGGCATCTTCCACGTCTGATTAAGAGTAGCAGCAACTTAGCCGGAGTGCTATTTGAGGCTGCACGAGAAATATTTCAATTTTGTATTCGTGGGCCATGGTTTTTGAATTTTGAACTCTATTCTCAGTCAGTACGAGTGGTGCTCCACCACTTGGGTAAATGTTTTTTTTTTCGTTTTGCATTTAAGTCTACAGCAGAGCTAGATATTTTATTTATTTTCTTCTCATTCCCATTTATGTGTTTACTCTTCTCATCCGGAAAAGTAGACTGTTTTGGAGAGTTTACTATCCCCACGTTTTTTTTTTTTTTCGTGTTGGCCTAAGGGATATTTGTGGTACAACAAACAGACGGAAAATCGATAGGACTATGGTAAGAGTACGTGTATGTGTTGGACGTGTATCTTACTTCACATCTAGTAGGATCAACTTTTGTTTTGCATTCGTTCTTCCGTTCTAGAAAACAATCTCGGTTAAGAGATGCACAAAATGTAATCATGGTCGTGTGGGACAGTGATATGCCGGCCACTTTTCCGTTTCCAGGAGGAAAAACATGAAAAAGCATTTTCTCTGTCTGTAGAGGAAGTTGAAATCGTATCGTGCCAACCAACCGAATCTTGGAACATGAGGGGAGAGAGTTAACATCCAGCAAGCAGAGGCAGAACAACAAAAACGTTGAAACTTCAAATGCACTGAATTGTGGTCGAGTGAAGTTAATTCCATTACGTTGTGTCTCCACACCCTTATGTGAGTAGGGATCTTGATCTAGGACATGCAGGATTGCAGAACTTGGATATTTTGTTTATTTTATTTTTTTTTTTGATGGCTTCGTAGATTATTGTGAAACAAGGAACAAATTGGATAGAAGAGGTGTCGAGATTACTTGGAGTCGTTGCTTAAAGATTTTACTAAGGATAAGGAGTAATTGACTTAATGAATCCACAACATATTGTCCTCAAGGCTGATTAAAAAAAATTAAACCCTATACGTATACCTATATATATAAAACATCTTGTGTCTCCTTGTCAGTGACGATTTAAAGGAGGGATCGCAGACTAGTACGGGGTGCCACCAATAACATAAAAATAACTATTGTGCACATTACACAAAATAAAAACACCGCTAAAACAAATACGTAAAATTAACTTTCGATATGAAGATTTTGGTGAGTTGAAAAAGCAAACGACAAGCAAAGTGTGCTTTGTTTATTCTGATACTGCAAATTTGGCCAATTCCGCATTCTGATTATTAGAGAGTTGATTTAATGAAAAAGGGTAGTACTCATGGTCCTTTTAATAACGGATGTGCAAAGGTCAAACGATAAAACCAAGGGGAAGAGTAGGTATCTTTTTGCGGCTTGGTTTTATAGTACCCACCGAAATCGAGAAAGAGTATTGTGGGAATGGATGGTATACTCCAAGCTATCAAACAATTTTATTTGTTTTTGCTGTTGGCTATTTGCATGCAATATTTCATCACTGAGCCCACTTTGCCCTAAGCTATTCGAGCACGAGGCATCTGATCGCCACCTTACTTCATTAGGAAAGTTGAAAACCTTGAAAATGGGCTTAAAGTTGCAAAGCATAATCAGCAACAATTCGCAAGTGTCAATAGGTGCAGAAACAAATAAATGGCGCGATATTCGAAGACTGCTATTGGACGTTCTCGTGTTTCGTGCTTGTAAAACGAATTACTTACTTATCGAACTCCCGACCGATAAATAGTCTCTGCCTGAGACGCTGCAGCCTTCAATCCCCTACGATCCCGAGATCGCTGCTACAAGTTTTCTGTTCAAGCGCTCTGGCATCTTCGATGGCTTGGTCTTTAAAATGGGGGTTAAGTCTTCCTTGCCATCTTGAACCTGGGGGCTGAGATTCAAAGATCCGTCCAGCTGGGGCATTATTGTCCATTCGGTTGATGTGGCTGAGCCAATTCAGTCGACGTGTTTTGGCTTTTTCATCTTGACATCTTGGTCAAGCTCATAGAGTTCGCGGTTGTATCTTCCCCTTCATTCGCCCTCCTCGCATACAGGACTAAAAATCCGCCGAAGTATTTTTCTCTCGAAGGAGCCCAGTATCAGCTCCACCTTCTTGCTTGACGTCCAGCACTCGGCGCCATAAATCAGAACTGGCAGGATAAGGGTTTTGTAGAGCACTTTGTCCTTCGAGGAGTCTATATTTACTCCGCGGTATGTGAACCAGTTATCTATCTCGAAATTGCTGTTATCAATAGTGACGTTTTGTCCTAGGAGATGGACAGATGCTTGTTTGTTTGTTGATAGCACGTACTTAGTCATGTCCTCATTTACTTCAAGGCCAATGGATTTCGCCTGTTCTTCAAACGCCGTGAACGCTTCTATCACGGCATGCTGGGAGCGACCGATGATGTCAATATTGCCCGAATAGCGAACCTGTTGAAAATAGTGCCTTCAGTGTTGACACTTGCCCTTCGAACTATCTGCTGCAGTACCAGATTGAAGAGGTCACATGAAGCGTGTCTCCTTGCCGAATGCCGGTGCATGTTTGTAATAGCTCGGAGGACCTTCTTTTTTTGGTCTTTCCTATGAGTTGCCACAGTGTGAAAATTTGGCCTAAAGTCGATCTGCCGGGCCGGAAGCCGCAGTGGTACGTGCCGATTAGTGTATTGCAGAAAGGCTTAAGACGTTTACACAGTACGTTGGAAAGTATCTTGTAAGCGACATTTAGCAGGATGTGCCTCGATAGTTCTTACAAGACAAAGGATCGCCTTTTTTTTAGGTGGGGCATATGAAGCTGATAGTCTATCACGGCATGCAGGGAGCGACCGATGATGTCAATATTGTCCGCATAGCTGTAACGCACCTGTTGAAAATAGTGCCTTCAGTGTTGACACCTGCCCTTCGAACTATCTGCTGCAGTACCAGATTGAAGAGGTCACATGATAGCGGGTCTCCTTGCCGAATGCCGGTGCATGTTTGTAATAGCTCGGAGAACCTTCTTTTTTTTGTCTTTTCTATGATTTGCCACAGTGTGAAAATTTTGCCCACAGACTATCTGCCGGGCCGGAAAGCCGCACTGGTACGCGCCGATTAGTGTATTGCAGAAATGCTTAACACGTTTACACAGTACGTTGGAAAGTATCTTGTAAGCGACATTTAGCAGGATATGCCTCGGTAGTTCTTACAAGACATAGGATCGCCTTTTTTGTAGATGAGGCATATGAAGCTGATAGTCCAATCTTAGGCATGTTTCCTTCCACCCATACTGGGTTGATGATTCGGAGCATGCTCTCTGCCAAAACATCACCACCGTATTTAAAAAGCTCCTCGGTAAGCCATCAGAGCCTGCGGCCAGGTTGGTATTATGCTTTTTTATAGTTATGCCAACTTTTTCTATACAAGGTTGTGGAACAAGCTCTTCATTGACTGGATCTGGGTTCCTTTCTGGCGCTGTCACTCTCTCTACATGATGCACATAAGCTGAAAATGCGCTTAAACATATCTACTGTTCCCTGTTCCCTGCGCTTGTATTACTAGGTTTCCTTCGCTGTCACGAAGAGCCCGCGTTCCGGTTTTGTAGCTAGCAGTCAGTTGCTTTACTTTTTTACAAAACCTCCGGATGTTGTTACAATAGCGCGACTCTTCGCTCTCCTTAAGCTGGGAAGCTGCACAAGCCCTCTTCTTTCTACGTCGGGTCTTATTTTCCTTCCTTCTCCTGACTCTTGTGAGCCTAGGACAGCGGGTTGGAAATACCGATTTCAGTAACCCATTTTGGGATATGAGCGATGCCGTTGACCCATTGACGGCTCCCTCGCCACCAACTCTTTTCCAACAACCTGGCTCCCTATACACCTGGTGTATCTTGGTTCGCGCACAAAAAACTGCATACCCATATATTTTTTTCGAGAAAATCCATATAACGTATTTTTGCATTGAGGTCGTATAAAGAAAATTGGTAATTTCTCTCAAAATATTTGGTCAAACTAACATATATACTACTATTACTGTTTGCAACAATTCGACATAATTTCTTTTGGCCCAACTATCCCTAAACGGAAGTTTCAGTTTTGGACAATAACGGAAAATCATAAATATTCACATAAACACCGATTCCTCCAAATTCCGCAATAACCGTTCGATTAATCACATTTTGATCATTTTAAGCATCAATAATCGAAATGTCTATTACCTATTGTCTATTTTGGCGAAATGGTGAATATCGTCAAATACTCTCAAAGGGAAGGTAGCGTACGACCCAGTCGTGCACCCACCACTCGATTATTGGTGTTACCGCTAATAAAATAGCAGGAGTAAACCAAAAATGGCCTAGAATTGTGACCAAAATACAGCGTATATGTAGTTGAATAAAATCGGTCTAGTCTAATCGACGAACCGACGAAGGGAATTGCGAATACCACATGTATGTGTTCCCCTATCATCGTTATTATAGAATCAACCAAAATCTTGAGATAGAAAATGTTTTCGAAAATAATACCCATTTCTTTGTATGGGAAAGTCGCAGTATTTTTCACATTTACCCAAGTATCAAACAATCAGAGATTTTTTAATAGCGTTTATAATAAAAAGAACGAATAACTTCAAGCTTTCGCTTATATAGGTTGGAGTTCTGACAGTAGGTATAAATTAGATTGAAAACCCAGCAGAATTAAATTTTGTTTAATGCCTGATTTCATCCAATATAAAGGGTTTTTCAATAAGAGCGCTACGAAAATTTTAATAAAACAAAAACGGTTTTGGATATCAAAAAAATCTTTATTCTTCAGAGTATCTCACAAGGCTACCTTGTCTATTACATCATAGTTTTTCGTCTTTTTTTTTAAAAAGTGACAACGTGACAACGATCTATATACTACCAAACCAATCAGTTGGATAAATTTTGTTACTCATATTCATTCTCTTAACAAAATTATGTGGACAGATCCTTAAAATTCCCTATTTTCACACTCGTTTGTGTTGCAAATATTTATATTCCTCTCACACGTCACACTATCGTCGCTAATTATTATAGATTCAGCCAGACAAGCGTGTCTCATTAACATAGTTTAGCATCAGATAACACCCTCATTATAGATGCTCTTGGAAACAAATTTGAAATCCTTCACGTAGAACGGAAAATTTGCAACTTTCCCAAATTACGGATCAAACTCGGAAAACAACTTTTAAAGACCATCTAAAGACAAAGAAACTAAAAGTTGTCTCCTCCTGCCAGTGGTTCCGTTCCATTCTTTTCCTCTTTTTAACCTGCTAACAGCGATCCCTACAAGAGCTCTAACAAATTGTGAATAAATAAAGCATCAAGCATTTTTTTGATGGCGGCATGGCGCACCATTCCTCTTAACAATCGATAGTATGTATCCTGAACCTGATGAAGATGCGCTGCTTCCCGTCACCAATATTAAGAAACCACCAACAGCATGCGACACACAAACAGATGAATTCTACCTACCACAACAAAAACAAAATACAATCGCAAGAAGAAGTGAACAAAAAAAAAGGACAATGAAGCGAACAAAAGTCGGTTAAATGGAAAAAGTTCCTTCTTCCGTGATTTATGCTAAATAGGCTACTTTACTTCAGAAAGTAACACAGAAAAAAAGGACAATTTAGCGGATTCATTGAATCCTTCAACTGATATTCAAATGGAAGGTGGTACCGTGGTGGCGTGGCGGTGCCAGTGTCAGCTTGATGGGTGGCAACAACCAAAGGAGCAATCCGTTAAGCAGAGTGAAGTATCCTTCAACTTTCATCCTGACAATACAACAAGAGCAAAAGAATCCACCGAACATGAACAAGGGACAGAAATGACTCCGAAAAAAAGGAAAAGAAATTCCTGACTTTCAAACTTGTACATAGTCGTGCAAAAGCAAGTTGACTTTATCTGCGGTAGGTGTTGGTCGGTTGGGTTTTTTTCAGCTTATACCCACTCAACAAGGACGAAAAAAAAAACGTTTTCGAAAAGATCCAGAATTGTGATAGTGACAGGTTGGTTTGGATCTGTGACAGTTCCTTTTCCTTTCTCCCCGAATGCAACTAAGAACATTTGCACGTTGGTGTATAAATGGCAACCATTGCACTGAGGGGCAAAATGCCCTCAAGGACATACACACAGAGCACTTCTCCGGAATAAGAAGAGGCAAAAACAACTTGAGGTTGATACTTTTCCTAATTTTAAACTTCAAGACTTGTGTGTATTTATGTCATGTTGTACATACACACAACAGGCTTGTGCGATTAAACTTTAGTTTTCTGATTATCCTTCGACTGGCATTTGTTTTATGGCTGCAATGAGTTGGGAAGTGTATTATGAATCCTTTTTTTGTAACTTTTTGGGATCTCCATTAAGAAATCCCATCACTCTCTTGTTCTGGTTTGCAAATGAACCACCGTTGGCATTTTTGGAATTAAAATGTTGATGATGATGATTTTCCCGCCCACTTTGTCTTTGCACACCATCAGTCTGTATCGCCGTACAATCGTTCCTATGTACATTTCTTGCGGAAGTTTCGTGTTTTTTTTTTTTTTTGTTGATTTTCTCTAAGCTGTAAGCAAGTTGAGCTGAGATGGTGGCATAAATCCTTCCGTTCTATACACATGGTATGTGTATCTGTCTGTGTGTTGAAACAAAGTTTTACCATGTAAATTGCAATTTAATGATCAAAACTTGATGAGTCCTGCAGAATTCTTGCGGTCCAGTTTGTCGTCGTTTGGTTTTAAGGGTTGCCCAAGGCTGGCTTGGATATAATCAAAGTTGCTCCTTGTTATGCGTAGGATGACGATGACGAAAACAACAATGGTCTTCTTTTCTTGTTTCTGCTGTACACCCTTTTGTACTATGTGTATGTAGAAGGGTATAAGGACCTTCTAAGTGATGGCAATTTATTGTTTTGTTGTTTTCTGTATGTATAGGTTCGTTTTTTGTGTTTCTTCTTTTATCCTTTTTGCCTTTTTTTATAGTTGGGAAATTTAAATTTGAACAAGAAATGGTTGGAGGACAAAAAGGATAATTTATGAGCAGGCTAAATGCTGGCAAATGGGTGGTCAATTAGGAAAATTGCTTGCACCAGCAGTGGTGACATTTAATGCAAAAGGAAGTACTTGGTCGAAGGAAAGGCTAAACGAAAAAAAACGTTATGGCATCATGTTGAGCTTTCTGCTAAGTGCTTAACCTAATAAAAGCCATAGATATACATATGTCTTTCAAATGCTATAGTTGATGTAAAAATGCCATTGAGGGTGATTATTTTAATACTTAAGGTACAAGGTTTTCAATTAAACAAAAAGATATAAAAAAATGTATCAAGTACTCAAATGTTCTATGCGTACGGGAATTAGGCGCACCGTACGGACTATAACGTTGTTGGAAAGAAGGAGTTAAGAATTTCAAACAGAATCAATATGGCGATTATTTTATATTTAACATTAATTGAGGCCAGCTCACAAGATAATGATCCTGCAAAAGTGCGCCATATTACAAAAATGAAAACAAAACGAAGAATTATTTTACAGTTACTGATTTATATACTTAGACTAATATTAAAGATAGTATTAACCAACACAAGTCCGCACTTAGCGATTCACTAGTTAACTAAACTTCTTTCATTATTAAAGATTATTTAAGTTTGCTATTAATTTAGATGCTTGAGATAAGCTAAGTTTAATTGGATCCGCAGGTTGAATGTCCTTTGAACTTCAAACGCTGCTTGTCAATTCAATTTTTGAGTTTTTTCACCAGATGTTTAAAGTATTTTTCTGGGTAGAAGCTAAGATTACAACTTATGTCATATTGCTGTCAGATTTCTACTGTCAGATTTATACTCTCATCTTCTTCTTAACTGCAACAGAGCTAACTGCATTAAGTATTTTAATGTTGTCTTTGCCTGAGATAAGGCAGCTTCTGTTCTCTTCGATTCTGGGCACTTAAAATCCAGCAATTCAGTCAAGGGCCCTGTCATCCCTGATCGTCGTCTCGAAGCTAATTGCTGGGATTTAAAGAATCTTTGGGCTGGAGCGGTGGTATCTTCTTCTCCATCCGCAATTCTCACATACAGGATAAAAAATCAACGAATCATTTTTGGTTCGAAATTGGCAAATATTTGCTCTGCTTTCTTGCTGGTGTACATCTTGGCACCGTAAAGTAGGACTGGAAGGACTAAGATCCGGTACAGCAAATTTTTTGACTTTTGGGTTAAGGGGTTGAGTCCAATTTATTTCACTAAATGGTTTTATAGAGTCATGATTTCATATTTACACTAGGGTGCCATTCGTTAAGTTTGATATTAACGTTTCTATAACGTCGCGATGGGAGCGACTAATAATGTCGACACATATCTATAGATCTTCAGACGAAGGATGATATCATAAGCTGCCTAAAGTCGACGAAAAGGTGAAGAATTGTGATTTGAAATTCGAAACAGACTGTGACGTGGCGATAAGAATATTGGAGAAAGGCTGATGGATTAATTCATGGATATTTTTACTGAAGCACATCCTTATTATGACTCTTATCTCTTCCATCTTCGGCGAGTCCCAGTCAGGGGTTGAGCCCCTATTGGGCGCGTCCTTGAATGTTGGATAGAGGCAGCCGCAGTAAAGCGAAGTTTCGTTCATTCGTAGCAGTTTACATGTAGGTCCGCATCCATCTGGCTTTAGCTTAGATGAACAAGTTATATAATTTATGAAACGGTGTGTTCAATGAGCAATTGAAGTTAATTGGTGCATGAAGTGAGTAAAAGTTACTTGATGTTGCTGCTAATTACTTCCCTTGGCTAGCAGTGACTTCTTCTGGATTGGGTTTGTTATGGAACTAAAGGAAAAGGTACGGAGTCTGACCATAGACTTTAGTATGGTACCACCGGAATCAGGAGCTCCTAAGACTTGTCTTAGCCTGATTTTGAGGTAGGCCCCCATGTGGGAGTATCGTGGTTGCTGTGGTTTATCCAGAATGCTGGGGCGGTATGTGTATTTTATAGTGGAAGTAACGACACTATAGAATACAAAGAGGTGCAGATAGACCTCGGTCCGTAGCAAGAATGGTGTTCGTGCCTAATTTACGTTTTTTAAAAGTGCACCAATGCAATGCGTTGGGGTGTTAACCAACACTTTCCTAAAGGTTCTGATATGTGGGTAGGCCCACCATAAAATAAGAGCTGTGATGGATAGGTAGGTGTTCACGTTAAGCAGACTCCAATTATCTTCAGCGAGTATAGGTGACCAACTATAAGGGCTCTCTAGAAACTGTGCTCATTAAGAAGCTGCTACTCGTCAGTGACGAATGGGCTCTCGAAAGACTTTTTGAAGAACCACTGTTTTCGACCTACATTTTGTGAAACATGAGGCTTATTTTTGGCTCAAATTTTATTTTTGATAATTTGCACGCACTCAAGGGCTAATCAATTTTAGGTGTAACAACCGACGTCAATAAGCGAAATTGCGTTATACGGGCCGAAGAACAACCGGAAGAGGTTAAAGACCTGCAGTTACATCCACTCTTAGCGGCCGTGTGGTGTGGTTTATGGGCCGGTGGTGTAAATGAGACTCGATATCGCTCCATGGTATCTGAACATTTTTTGCCTGAAATTGAAGCCCGAGGTATATTCGAATTTGTTATATTATTTCGTATTTAAAGAAAATACCTCTTGATTGATCACCCTTGAGTACTATGAGCGGCTCGAATCTTCGCACATGGTCGTTACTTTTTGAAATTTGTATTCCCTATCCCATAGGGGTATATTAGTTTTGATACATAATTTGTAACATAGAGAAATAATTGAGCTAGGTATACCTCAAAGTTTATTTAGCCATGTCTGTCCGTCCGTCCGGGCGTACGTCACCAGTTTTTGGGCCTTCAATTTTGAGCTAGAATGATAAAATTTGGTAAACTTGCTTGTTGTTGCTCCCAGCAGAACAAGTGTAAACATTTTTGAAATCCGCCTACTGCCACCCCCCCTTTTAGAAAAAAACATAGTTTAACGCCAAACCGTTAGAGACACAATCACAATGTCTATATTTTGTTCATACAAAGTTTTTTGCCACTCCCACTTTTTCTGGGCGTTTTTAGTAAAAAATGTTTTTCGGAAAAATTTTAAACATTTCGAAAAAAATGGTGATGCAAAATCATTTGTTTTGTTAATATAAACATTTCTTCCATATATCATTTTAAGCCACGCCCACTTTTTGGAGGCGTTTTCATACCATTTCTATACACTACCTCATAGCATAACCAGGCGAAAAACGGTGCAGTAAGAGCAATATGTTCTTACAATTAAATTTTCTATATTTCATCGCCATAAATCCGACATTTTGGAGATATTTGTCTTAAGGATTGGGTGGGATAGGGTACAAAACAATCGACACAGTGGATTGTAGCCTTCTCATATGTTTTTTGACGGTTCGACCATCGAGATATATCCAGCATACTTTCTGGATTCGAAGTCGAGGAATCGCTGTGCTGGTTATCATAGTATTGCAGGCTTTTACAAAGTCAGTTAGTTTGAAGGCATTGTCTATTGTCGCCACATGAAGGCTGTGCTTTTCAACTAACCTACTGACATTTTTACTATCGATTTTTACTAACAAGTCCAGAATTTAAAGTTTGTAAAACTCCTCCTTGATGTTGATATAGTATTCAATATCGTCTGAAAGAAGTGTAGCAATCAGGCTCCAGATAAACACGTATCTCTAATGCGGTAGTCATTAACATTCCTAAAGCTAATTACTGTTAACCTGAGTCGGCTTCCCATAATATTATTATATGTACAGCCTTTGGTGACAGCTGTATTAAATTTATCATTTCCTGATCTTATTCCTGACTTTGTCTATTATATTACCTGAATCGGGATAATGTCTGCTCGGCACCGCTCAAGGGCATATTACAATTTTTTAGTAGCAACTGTGCTGTACAGCGAGCATATCTTCCAGGTTGCAGGGAGTCCCTTATTCGAGGCTATCGTCTATGGCAATAGTGTCTTACGTGGTAAAAAAATACCCTGACGTGTCATTACCCTACCCTCTAGGGTAGGGTAATGACACGATTTCCAACAATGTTTACCACTGATGCGTGACTGTTGACTAAGGGCAATTTCTGGAGATGATCTAACTGATTTTTACGAATCAGTGTTAAGTATTTTTGTTACGCTAAGTCACCTCTTTTCCTTACAAGACGGTAAGAGAAGAATCTTCAAGATGAAGTCAACATGTAAGCATTAGGATAGGGGATGGTTGTTCCAATTAATCAATAAGAAATGTTGTATAAAGTACTCAACTAACAATTATTCCTCTATAAGGCAATTAAATTTCATTTCCACAATCAATTATTTCTGTAGGCCTTATATAGAACTTGTGCGCGGGGGTTGAGCATTTTCGCAGTCGTTTGCTTGGGTAGAATCCTGTTTAAAACATTATGCAGGATTATTCACAACATAACCGAAGTTGTGATAGTATAACCTCCGTAAAGTTGTTTTTAAGCTTCCGGCGATGTGTGTACATATGTATATGGCCACTGTCGTTCGTTAAATTCAAAGTTGAAGCAACGTAATAACCTGTTTCCTTAAATAGCCCAATCATCGTCAAAATAATACTATTTGTGTGGCTTATCATATACAAGCAAACCGGATACCAGACATTCAAATATACCCCCCATAAGATTATCTGCTCCAAAAACGATCGTTCTGGCATTCAAATACTCGCAAATCATTGGAAATATCAAAAGGAACCCAAATATACCGACCCGACCTGTCCAATTTTATGTCATTAAAAAAAACGAACGCACAATTCACAAAGTCCCTTCGTATGCAAAAGCCCCACTACAGCTTCCCTCTTCAATGGATGACCACATTTTCATTCATTTGGGAAAATGGAAATTTACTTAGATTCTCTGCATTGTTTCTTCTATAACTATGCATTGCATCTAGTACTAACAGAAAAGAAAAGTTGCCAATATATTTGCACATACTACACGTTTAGCACATGTATATATTCACCATATCCTTTGTGCGAATAAATGGTAGTACCACAGACACATGGCAGACAATCCAGGACCCCATTAAACAATTCCAACATGGAAGGTTTAACAATGGAAAATACCGGAAAATTACGTTCATTTCGAAACAAACAATCCTTTCCGCCAGAATGCCATTCGATACAAAGGTACCTCCTAATATCACTCTCTCTCTCCCGGTATCTCTGTAAGCCCTGTCTATCTACACATGGCTCACTCCATTCTTCGAGCCAACACTGGTGTAGTTTGTTCTCCTATATACTGTTATTGTTTGGTCCTGAATGCATGAATCCAACGCCCGCATTGATTCTTAAATTCACATATCCTCGGCAGAAGGATACCATATGTATATATATAAGCACTCATTCGAATTCAGACAGAGGACAAAAAATCTACCCACTGTACCGTTCCTTCATCAAGGAACGAGAACAAAAAACGGATACAACACATTACATGGGTACACGCACGCAATCCCACATGTTGCACATTGTTACAGATTTGTCTCCTATCTCTACAAAAGTAAATATCTACCTGCCTTGGTACAGTTGAAAGAGGTAGTGAGCAGCTTTGAATCTTCAATTTGGTCTCCCAGGGAATGCAAACGGATAGGCGAGGAGTTTAACCATTTTATTCGAGCACACATCTATGGGAAAGGGAACGAGATTGGCATTAGGTATCAACTTTGATTCATTTGATCGGTGAAGTAAATACAAAGTACGACACTACGGTGTACATGTATCTCTTGACTTGGCCTCTTCAGTTAGAAAGGGTGGTGGTGGGTTGTGGCTCATGTCTATGTGTGCATTTTTAACAAACCTGCCAGCTTAAGTTCCCAGGAACACTGTAATCCACGTGAAGGATTTTTGGTATCTCGTTAGGTATTAAAAATGCACAAGCTAAATGCACCAGAGATGAGCAATAGGAGGATGTCCTCCTGCAATCGAGTGGGGCATGTTGCATTGCGGTATTTCCGGATTTAAAAGGTTCCGTTCTGTAGTTTAGAGATTTGTATGTTGCGCAGAATGGTGATGGAAAGTTTACTCCCAATTTATAATAAGATATGTGGGGATTATGTTGTTCGCTTGTTGGGAGGGATGGAAGTAAATTTTTTGAGGTTAGAGTAGGATGAGATTGACACTAGAGGGAAGTGAAGTTTTGTAGATTTAGAATTTGGTATTTTATTTAATTAGTGCGCGAGATACTTTGGGCATAGAGATTGTGTTTTAGACAAGTTATGCATCAAGTTGAAAACATATAATGGAATTGATAACACTCTTTCAGGAGACTGGTAATTTGGCAGTTGACGGTTAATTTATGCTCAGTTGGGTTTGACATTCTTGCATGAGTGAAATAACGCACAAAGCTTGTGCGTTTTTTTTTCGAAAATCGTGGATAAATTCTTAAGAATATTTGGTCATCTAATCTTAAGGACAACTTTGTGAAACGATACGCAAACGAGGATATTACAAAATCCATATTGCTTACGAATTAAAAAAAAAAACATGGAACATTATTGTATGCGACGAATATTTGGAGAATGGATATTCTGGAACGTCATTCTGGTGGTGTAGAAATAAAAATCGTCTGTCATGCCATTAGCTTCCAAGTCATACGTGATCATGTGGCTTTAGACGAGAGCTTTGTAAATTCTAGTATAAACCCAAGAAGTCCAATTTGAACACCGTTCACCAATTCATTAATTTGTTAGCGATATTTGTAAGATTAGTCACCTCCGCATTGTCAAGCATAAAGAAACTGATAATTAAGAAGATTCGCCTTCATTCGATGAAACAGTGAAAATCAAGCCAACAACAAATAGGTTAACTGAAGAGTTTGAGGTAGAGAGAGAATCAGTCTCGAAAATCCCACGGCGTGCGTTTCGAATGCAAAAATGCTCCTGAATTTGGGCTTTCTTAAAGTTCAGCGATGTGAATTCTTCAGAGCGGCCTTCATTAAAATCTGTTCAAGGTCGTGATTGTGCAAAGACTATCTCGGCGAGACTTTAATTCTAATGGCGACGGATGTTACACACTTCTTGAAAACCTTCTAGAGGATGCAATTTCCTGTTCAGTCATAACTTCCAATGTCACTTGAAAAGGTGCGTCAACAAAAAGAACACGCTCTACAAGGTAGCCAGCAATTTTTGAGAATTGCATCAAATGCCCTTACATTCACCTGAAGTCAAAGTGATCCATGTTGGCCCAGGTTCATTTCGGACTGTGCCCCCACTAAATTTAATTTTTTAGTGGCCCTATAGTCAGTTTTGAGAAAATTAAAGTCAAGGAGTAGTGTGCAATCTCCTCACCTGGAATTGTTGGTCTCTGGTCTTTCTGAAGAAAATGTATTCGCATTTATAGTGAATTCACATCGGTATGTGAACATTGTTTGAGGAATTTCCTTCCACGACTTGATGAATTCCACATTGCAGACATTTAGTACGAACCAAGTGGAGCTACTGTTTTGAGGTCACACTTCTCACAGCACTTCATTTCAATAAAGGACGACTTCGAGTGGGCAGACGGCATCGCCGATTTGGACTTGTACGATTTGTTTGTGCGGTCATTTGAAAGCTCGCGTTTATTACAAGCAATGAAGGACCTCTCCAGACTTGAAGCAAAACATCCAGGTAATCACTGCTGGCAACGATTGGAGGCCTCACTGTTTGGTGTGCTCTATGGGCTGGTGGGGTCATTGGGCCATAGTTCTTCCGAAATAATGGTGAAGAGTCAGTTACCGTTAATAGAGACCGGTAAAGAGCCATGATAGCCGACTACTTTATTCCCGTAGTGGATGGCATGAAAAGCCGGTGCTACATGCCACACAGCGCACGGCACAATCGATTTATTGAAGGAAAAATTCGATGAGCGCATAATTTCGCGGAATGGACCTATCAATTGGCTTCCAAGATCGTGTGATTTGACACCATTGCATTATTTTCTTTGGGGATATGTGAAGCCGCTTGGCTACGTCAACAAAACAGAAACGTTAGGGAACTTGGAAGCTAACATTCGTGTCGTTATGGCTGACATACAACCCCAAATGCTCGAAAAAGTGGTTGAAAATTGGACATGTAGTATAGGCTTTATTCGAACCAGCTGCGGTGGCAACATGTCCGAAATCATATTTAAACATTATTGGCATAAAACTATCTTTCCAATAAAGCATTGGATGGACATTAAAACGATTTTCTTGTGTTTTATTTTAATTTGAAGTTCTATTGCTCTAAAAAACACACCCGATAATGGTAAAACCAATAGTTTCGCATCAACATTTTTTTTCGAAATGTTTTATTTTTGCCGAAAAACGTTTTTAACTGAAAACGCCCCCAAAAAGTTTGCGTGGCATTAACCTGTGCATAGACTAAATACAGACATTAGGAGTCTATAGATATGTTGTTCAGACACTTTTTCAAAATCTGTAACGGTTTGGCCGAAACTAGGTTTTTCTAAAATAGAGGGGCGTGGCACCCGATAGTAAAACCAATATTTTTGCATAAACATTTTTGTTCGAAATGTTTTATTTTTTTACCGAAAAACGTTTTTAACTGAAAATGCCCCCAAAAAGTTTGCGTGGCATACAACTGTGAATAGCCGAAATACAGACATTAGGTTTATCTAGATATGTTATTCTGACACTTTTTCAAAATCTGTAACGGTTTGGCCGAAATCTTGGTTTTCTAAAAAGGGGGCGTGGCAGTGGGCGGATTTTGAAAATTTCGAGCAGCACGTACCAGGATCAATCAAATTTCATTAGCCTAGCTCAAAATGTTAGGCCCAAAAACCGGTTACTTACAGACGGACGGACGGATGGACAGACAGAGATGGCTTAATTGACTCAGCTAGCGATTCTGAGTCGATCCATATACTTTGAGGTATACCTAGCTAAATAATTTGTACATGTTCCAAACTATGTATCAAAACGAATATACCCCTATGAGATAGGGTCTAAAAAGTCCAACGGTTATTCGATGTTTTCCAAAAAAAAAACATCGCACTTATCCCAAATCCTGCAATGAACCCAAGGAGTAGGTTGCAGTGGAACAGCATGCTCTTTCACTTTTTATATGCCGATTAAATTTTATTAATTTTCAATTTTTACAAAAACTAGAATACAAAAATTATTTAGCTTTCAGTTTCTGATTAAGAACTAATAAGAGCTACGAACTGAAAAATTACCCTTAAAACTTTTTTTTTATTTGTTCCCCTAAATTTTGAGTTCAAAACCAGTTTTTCTTTCAAAAACTATGAACAGATTTTTTTTGAATTAGAAAATAGAACAAAGTATTGTTTTTTTTTCATTTTAATACATTTTTATGAAAGTGCCCCTTGCACAAAACTTGTTTGCGTTATCAATTTTTGGCGAAAAACTTAGCGTACTCCTGCCATTTCTCTTTCAAAACATTTAATGCAATGTGATAAATAAATTCAAATTACATATTTGAAAAAAATTTGTTACGAAAGTGTTATTATTGCATTTCTTTCTATAATAACATTTTGCTAACAAATCTTTTTTCAAAAATGCTGTATAAGAAAAATCCATTTAATTTGATCAAATACAGGGGGATATCTTCAATTCGTTAATTCTTGAAAAGGAATTTCCTTAATGTCAATATAAAATTTAAAAATATGTTATTTAAGTCTTAATATTTTAATCTAATTGACCAACAAAAGTCATCTTTTTACGTCAAAAATAAGCCAGTGCAGAAAATGTAATCGCAATTTTAATGAAATTATCACATGGGCCATTTTACACCTCCAAATAATTTCACAGTGAAAAGATAGCTCTTTTTTCAAACAAATTACAGACATTTCGTTTTATTATATGATATTACTTTTGCTCAACCTTGTAGCTATAATAAGGGTCTATTTTTTAAATATTTGAACTCAATCTTAGCCAGGCTGGATTGTTCAATTTATAAATTAGTTTTAATTAAAAAAATGTCATCGATCAAAGCTGGCAAATTTTATGACTGCCGCTCATCAATCATGCCAATGAATAGTTTGTTTTGATAGTTTATAAAGTCACTGTTCTGTCTTTTTCAAAACTCAATTAAAGAACGAAACAGAAACAAAGAAGAATTAAAAATTCATGATTTGGAAAATTTATTTCGTCTGGGCATTGAATGCGTGGGTACAGTTCACCTCTTGTTAATGATATTTTGTCTACTGTGTGTATCGTTGCAAAAAGAATTTATTGCTGTTACAAAATTAATAAAAAAAAAACACCACTACAACAAACTTGATTCCGACAAAAAATGGTGTCATTTGTTGATTTAATTTTGATTAATTGAGCTACTTTTTCCAAATGAATTTAGCGCTTGACTGAACGCGCGCCGTTTGTGTAATCAAGACAAAATTTGTAATATTTATTTTGTGAAGAATTAAATCAAAATATAAAAACCCTATTTGGTTTGTTTTTCGCTAGAACGGTCATTATTATACATTCGAATTGTATTGCCTTTCCGATTTTTTTTGGCTAGCTGTATGGATATTATTATTATTTAAACTATAATAGCAAAAGCTATTGGTATTCCATAAAAAGGTAGACTGTAGGTAAACATAACTTTTTAATTATCCCAATTAATGTCTACCCACTGAGACTTTATATATTGAGAAAAAATAAATTGAATATGCACTAACCAGAACAAAATGCATATATGATTCAATATGCGATGACTTATTTTGATAATTTAATTCTTACCTTAATCTATGTCGATAGTTAAAAAAAGTTAAACTTCCGTCACCGAGTTTGTTGGTTTTGAGAAAAATCAGCTGACCGGGTCGAAATTCAGCTTTGTAAAATTCAGTCTATTTAGCCAAAAATTATTTCGTTATTTTTGGATCTGCTTTTCAAAATTCTATTAGTTCTGTTTTTTGTTAACTAAAAAATGTAAAATAAAAAAAAATCTTTTTAACTTTGTCAGCATTCGGAGTGCCAGCATTAAAATGGTTTTTTTTGAGCTATCGTTAAATATACTAAAAAAATCAACTAAAATATTTTTTTTGTGAGGTAATAAAAATTATTTTTAACTTTATCCTACAATTAGAAAGATATTGTTTTCATGAAAATGTTCGACCACGAGATTCTGATTGATTCTAACATTACGATGATAGCGGAACCAAAAGAAAATTATGTAACCTTAATTTTCTCGAAAACGGCTTTTTAAGATTTTGATTGAACTTTATATATAATACTATAAGCATATTAGCTTCAACAATTAATCCACATTATTGATTTTGACTTAATTATCCCTAAACGGAATTTTGTTTTGGCCAATAACGATGAGAAAGACCGTCTGGTGGCCGCCAAAAAAACCATGACCACTATTTTCCCATGACAGCACTAATGATATTAACATTACAGGTCGGACTGAACAAAATACGTTTTCGAATATAGAGAACAAAGCGGATATCGTCGGTTGATCATCGGATGAAAATCACAATCGACACCTTTGACTCCGTGGTCGTTACAGAGTTTGTCTATAAAGGCTTCGCTGTGAGTTCTTACAGAACAGTCTAAATTGAGCACTTCGGGCTACTAAGGGAATTTAGTAATAAAGTCCTTGCTCGAAATGCTTTCAGCTTTTAAAAATCTTTTATTTTTTAATTAGGATTTATTTCTTTTGACCTTATTTTACGTCAGCATCACAGTGGCATGTAGTAAAGCGGGCATTTTAGAATGACAAGTATTCAAATAATTTTGGTAAATAGGTAGTTAAAAACCAGTGGAGGATGGAAATCGCAAAAAATACTTACATCCTTTTGCTGAGTTGCTGAAAGCAGTTTTATTTGTGTCTGGCGATTTCCGGAATAAATTGTAGGAATAAAATGGAGTGGTGGGTGCACGACTGGGTCGTAAGCAACTTTCTCTTTCACAGCGAGTTTAGCGTTAGATCAAATCCCAAGCATGAGAGAATTGGACGATATTCATCATTTGGCCAAAATACACAATAGGTTATAGTCGTTTCGATTATTGATGCAAAATTGATATAAGTAATGTCGAAATGTGATTAATGAAACGTTTATTCCGGAGTGACCTGTACGGACAGACGAAACGACAAACCAACGGACGGTGTTCCAAAAACCACTTTTTTGGGTTCCACTATCATCGTAATGTTAGATTCAATCAAAATCTCGAGGTCGAAAAATTTCACGAAAACGATATCTTTCTCTTTGTAGGAGAAAGTAAGTGGCCTGAAAAGATAAAATTGATGAATTTCTATATTCGAAGAAAAATGCATTTTATCATATTAATTCGTTTGCCATTTGGGTCTCTTGATTCAGGAGTAATGTAGCAGTACTGCGTTTTGGAATTCAGCCCATCTCGAATACATCTTTTGCGGCTTTATTTAGCGCGGTAGGAAGACCAATATTTCTATCCCCTTTAGATATTTCTTACCTTATTTTATTTATATTACCAATATTCGTTCGTTCTGTGTTGTATTTTAATATTTTATACAAGGGCTGTGACTCAACTAAGAGTTTTTCTTGTTAATTTTGAAAGGTTCTTTTAAGGCCTTGCATTTCAACGCAGTGGCATCTCTCTCTTTATATCATTGATTTTCTTTTTCTAAATTCTTATTTTAAGAAGTTTGTGTTCTTCCAATTCCCATTGACTAGAGTGTATATATTTGATGTAAAGACTTTCTGCTCGACAAAGCAGAACAGATGTAAACATTTTCGAGATCCGCCCATTGTCACGCCTCCTTTTGGAAAATTTGAATGCCATATTTAGGTAATCTCCATATTTTTTGGGGGCGATTTCTTATAAACAAAATATTTTTATTTAATTAATTAATTAAATTAGGAAAACTCGAAAAAACTTTCAATGAAAATATTTGGAGAATAATACTATGAACATTTCTTATATAGACCATTTTAACCCACGGCTATTTTTTTGGGCGATTTCTTAAAAAAAAACTATTCTATGGAATATCAGCCAGCAAATGCCCTAAAAAACATGAATTTGTAACAATTCAAAGGGTCATAAAAGGGGGTTGTCCTTCTAGTAAAGTGCAGCAGGCATGCTTGCAGAAGACGATTCATATCTCGCCGGCTTAACCCTTAATATTGGACAGCCGTTCAGTTTTGCATGCCTATGTGTATTCAAAAAAATGTATGGGACCACGAAACTATCACATTTAATTACGGAGAATGCTAATTTAGTTGAAACACGAATAATCCTTTAGGAAACCATTGATGGATTTGCTTTCCGATCAACTTTGGTTATCGCGCCGCTTAACTTTTACGAAAACCCATAACAAAAAGCCGAATCATTGTTTATGATTCGGTTATTTCTATGTCGACGTATCCTCCTTCGCAGATTTCACTTCCCAATTGCACTCAATTTTCAACTGAAATTCATTTTAAAAATTAAGCTTATAAAAGATAGATTTTAGTTTATTGGGTTTCATCTCAAGGATCAATTTGATTTATTTCAATAAAAATCATAAGGTAAAATGTATATTATGTAGGTAAGAATAACATATTTAAGTAATTAGATATTATTATGGAATTTCATTTAAGTTTTATTTATTGTATGTATCTTAGATCAGAAGGTATATTGGCAGTTTTATTTATATAAATTTATTTTCCTTGGGCTGGTGTAAATCTCGATAGACACGATGAGCACGTGCCCAAAGTAGTGTCCGACTTTAACTCACTAAAACCAGCAACCTTTTTTGTAATTGCATTGCAACTAAGTATGCGACTTATCTTGCAATTTTTTTTTATCACGAGTAATGAATTTTTGGCAGGTAACTTTCCTTTGAGAGTTCCACAATTTATATCGCGGTTTGTTATTATCGGGCTAAATCTAAGGCCTTGGTTTTTTGATTAAAATTGTTTCGTCAAGAACTTGGAGGACCGTTGTATTAACGTGCCTCAATAAACGTTTTTTATGTTTGCGTGAAAAATTGTTCGTTTCATCTTTAACCGCGGGAATAACCCGATCTGTGCCTAGATCTTTATTCCTTATTTAAATAATTTTTCAGGCAGAACTTGTCTTAAATTGTATTCCAGGCCTGTATGGCAGGTTTATGTTTGTGCGTGTGTTAGACTGTATTTTTCTTGTCTAATATGTCAAATTATTTCAACTGTTTGAAAACATCTATGGTAGACCGTTCCAATATATAAAATGAAATAGAGAGATTAACCGGTTTTTCATGTATCATGTATTGGCTGAGATCTCCTATGATGATGTGCGCACAGCAACATGGAAGCGGCTTGCTTGTTGTTGTTTTTATAACCTGCACACTATATATTAGAAATTAGAAATTCACTTGAACGATCTTTACACTATATGTTGTACAAAAAAATCACCCCTCTCGAGGTATCCCTTCGGAACAAAATTGTCTCCGATTTATTTGATATCGGAGAATTTTGTAAAGAGGTATCCCTTCCCTTCGGATTTGCCTTTCGAGTAGATCTTCCGACGAAACGCATCGCACATAACCGCGCGACGGCTTAATGCGTTAAATCGACAATTTTTGACAGTTACGCGTTGAATTTCTTCAGAAAGTCTTTGACAAAAATTGTTTCGGAATTCTTACGAAAACGGAAACTACTCCAAAGTTGTAAGTAAAATAATAAACAGAAAAAAAACGAAAAGTACACAACAAGAAAAATTAGTTCAATTTTGTTTTCACTCACTTGTTACATTTATGAAACTATACAGCTGACAGATTGTCAAAAGTACGCGAATGTATAATTCATTTATTTTGTTTCGCATCGGATACTTCGATAATGAACTGTGTTCCGATCGGAAATGGCTTTCGTATCGAAAATTCTTTGAACGGATACCTCGATTAGGGTGAATATCGTTAAGTGACACGGGTAGCGATGATGGCACGATGGTATGTGGTAGCTTGCGCGGCTTTCTCGTTGTGGCTGACTGAAGAACTCACGTGTGTTGTCCGACGAATGTAAACTCTGATTTTGTTGTCGATTGATAAACCACAGGTATGAGCTTTGTATTGCGTGAAGATTTTGCGTTTTTGGACAACATCTTCTAGAGCTTAGTGACTACACTCCTCGTATTTAATTTTTGGAGAACGAACCACAGCAGATATGCTCTAAGCTGTGGTAAAAGGATAACTTAGTTCTAAAATAAATTTTTATGTTGGCCGCAGTGCCGGAAATAATCAAACGCGTGGTAGTGCATTCAGGTCGCACAACAAAGGATTTGCTCCAGGATTTATTGCACGATGTCCCGCACGAATGTTCTTCACAAGTCTAAATAAAATAAACTCTTGAAGTTTTCTGGTTGATACAGAGAAACGCTTTCTGCTACGAGGTATTGTCGCCCTTCGAAACAAATGCATACGCATATGTCAAGGAAATTAGTTTGCCTTCTCTTAATTTTTCAAGTGAATGCTTTTATTGCACTTAGACTATAGACTACTCTACCACGTTCTTACTTTGGTAACAAATATATAAGAATCGGACCTATCATTGTTTCACGAACTTCTTCTTAGTAGAGTTGAAAGTACGAAGAAACACTTACTGATAGTTACATTGGAGCAAAGCTGTTTTATGTTGTATTACGAACTTTCGCCGCTCTTTTCAGCTGATCAGTGTCGGAATTTCTAGCTCTGTGGTTCTTATATTCGCTAATAAATTTATTTTCTCATACCGCGTGTTCCTAAATTAATTCATTTATCCTTGTTAAAAGAAGGTCTTTTTTTTGGGTTGGTACTTCACAACTATCTGAACAAGACGTGGGACGATGTCATTTTCTATATTTTATCCACATTCAGTTTTTAGGCCCTCCCTCTTTTTTGGTACATTCATTTTATTTATGGGATGGGATATGGTATTCAACGATTTGTACAGCCGATTGTATCCTGCTCATATATTTTTTTTTTATAATTTGATTAAAGATGTTGGATGAAGTGGAAACTAACTTTTTTGTGTTCGTTATATTCGCAGAATTTTGATCTAAGCTCGAAACCGACATTTTTATTTGTACATCTTTAAATTATGGTTTTATGAATTCTGGCTGAGATTGATCGTAAGACCTTCCTCTCATTAGGCAATAGTATAATGACTACACCCCCCCCCCCTCCCCCATTTTGTTAAATTCTTCTTCCATTAAAAAGCTGTGGTTGGATGAGAACAGTATCCGATGGCTAGCAAAGGTACAATAAGCACAATTAAAATTGAGTTAAGTTATAACAACGTTATCGTCGATTAGTGTTAAGCATTTACCTGCAAAGCCAAACTATCTCGAGGGTGTAGATACAATGAAAAATATGCCTTTGAAGTATAATGGGAAGTATGCTTTTAGCAACTGCTGTTTCTCAGGTTTGTAAACTCTGATGTGTAATCCATACTTGTGATAGAAATTTTGATATTTACGAAAATGTAATTCAATAAGAAGGTTTACCGCTGTTCTCTAGAAGTTTGTCCAATTAATATTCACTTGCTTGAAAAAGTATGAGTTTCCTTAGATGATGTCTTTCTCAGGGTGAGTTATTGTAAAACATACACACCTTTGTAAAACTCGATACCACATTTAGACAAGACTCCATCCACACTATAAAATCATTGCACTCCCTCATTTGTTACATAAAATGAATTACGCTAATTAAGAATCTGTACTCCCATTCCGTTTTCAAGAAGAATGCCGAAGGATTTCACTTCCCTCTCAAAAAGAAGGTTGAAACTACTTAGGAGACATTCATTAATCTACCCACATCTTATGTGATGCAATTACAGGTCTATTGTTATTTGTTCACATCACATTGTTTGTACGTATGCAAAGTGCTCCAGTTCTTCATTAAACAAAACAATTCAACCATAGTCGTATCCTTTATTCAGTTCACCCTTACCCTCACATTCCTGGTGATGTGTTTATTTTTTCCTACAAAGTGCATTTAATTATGCAAATTCATTTCAACAAATTAACGAATAGAAAGTACAAAGGACCACAAGAAAACCCATCCCCACGTTTCCCTTATGGCTGAAAGAATGTGCATAAACCTAGGTGCTTCTATTCATAAAACAACGATCATCACCACATCGGGGTGGGTATGCAATCCTTCAGCAATCTCCAAAATAAAGAATAGCGGTTGAGAGGAATTTTCCCATTACTCTAAAACAAAACCGTCTCAACGGGACGAAACAATGGATATAAGAGTACTTCGTTGGATGACAACGATATTACATGTCGTACAACTTTGGAATTTCATGAAGAAAATTGGTAACCTCTAAGAAATAGGTGTCCTTTGGGTATTTCGTTTCTTATAAAACGCTATTATTCTGCAAAGGTGAGTTAAACCGGTAAAGATTATGTTGACTGGATAATGGTGTGCTTACTTAATTCATAAAAGTTGAAATTACCAAAAGGTTACTGCACAGAGGTTTTTTGCCCAGCTGCCTAAATCAGCTTGTAGACAAAGCACCTGATACTGATAGTTACAGCCACAAAAGGTTGTGCTTTATCCACGATCCCATCGTTTGTCTACAACGCCAAAAATTACACAGACCCTCAAGAAAAACACATCTGTTTGCAGCTGAATCCACCTTACCAGATAGCACTTCTTCACCACCTTCGCTGAATCCGGTTCGATACTCTTTAGGGCTGATATTTTTCAGTGGTTCCACTTTTTAAGGATCTTAAATGCAATTAAGCTTCGCGTCTTTCCCTTGTTCTGAGGAGTTATTCTTCAACTCTAGAAGAAACTATTTCACCTGTCACCATGAAAACAAAATTACTAGGTAAGCCGCTTACCAAGTTGCAATACATATAAAGGTGGTGGTTTTAGTTAGTAAACATCATACACTACTGTGAACACTCGCCGATGCTTTTCATAGCGTCTGTAGAAGATTTAGAAAAAAAAAAAAAAAAAGAACAAAAATATTTCAGGATAGCTGAAAACCTTCTTATGTTCAATTCTAAGAAAGGGCGATAAAACCTCCTCTTGAAACTACCGATCCATAGCTCTAACGTGAGTACTTTCTAAGGTCATGCAGAGTAGAATCAATTTTCACCAGAGAAGCCATCTCGAAAAAAATCATCTCCTTAGTTACCGACAGTAAGGTTTTGGACTGCGCCGTTTCACTGGTGATCTTATGGGTTATACTTATTTACTTAAGTGGAGCTACAGTTAGGAACGAACCTCGGCCTTAGCTAACTTACTCCAGTTGCGCACTCCAAGTTGGTTGAGATCGGTTTCTACTTGTGCGCGCCACTTAAGGCGAAGTCTTCCTTCACCGCGTCTGACGACTGGCTGGAAATCAAAGACTCTGCAAACCGGTGTATTGGTGCCCATTCGTTCTACATTTCCCAGCTATCTTAAACGTCCAATGCACAGTTTTTTGAACAGGGACATGTTGCTTTACAGCTCGTATAGTTCTTGGTTGAATCTTCGTCTCCATCACCCGTCAACGCAAACGGGACTGAAGATTTTTCGAAGAATTTTCCTCACGAGTCGACCAAGGATTTATTTATCTGCTTTTGAGACGGTCCATGCCACGGTAACAGATAAATACATGATGTTTTAGTTGGGTAAACTTTCACCAGCTTTCAGGTTCAGTCCTCACACCTACTCTAAGTAATACAATCCTTTCATTCACAGATTACATCATCTTTGACCCCGTTTACTATTTGAAGACTCCACGGTATGAGGACTCCTTAAACTGTGTAAACGGTTTTTCACTCCATCGAATTTAGCAAATATCAAAGAGTATAAAACTTCATAGAGTGCATCTCATACAACGAATATTTTCTATGTGGGGTACTGATATTGATACCCCAGTCTTTAAATTTCCCCTTTGCACTTACCGCCCGCGTCTGAAACGGCTACAAAATTTTTAAGCTGTGATGCGTATTCTATGTAGTTCTATACTCTTTGCTCATGTCTATAAAGCTTACAACCGCGGGTTTGACAAGATGAAGAGCCAAGACTGGAAAACAACTCGCACATATGGGCGGGTGTGGATGCAACTTGCTGGAGTCTACTTGATGGAGTCCAGCGTCATTCTATCAAACTTATTGACAACCAAGTGATTTTTAGCAAAATGCCTTCGATTGAACACCGGCTGAATGTTGAATGGCCTTTACTACATTTTGTTGCCACAGCCTGTATAGTAAAGTATTATTTATAACAATACGGAGCTAAAATGTTTACTATTTATACTTAATTTCCATTTCGATAATTTTTTTTTAGATAACCTTACAAATTTTAAATGTGGTAAAAAAAGGTATCTTTCGTTTAAGGTAATCTCCAAAATGGTGTCATTTTGGATGGCTAAAATTTTTTTGTTTTTATTATCCCTTGGGCAAAAGGGCCTACAAGCAATGCTGACAAAAACAGATTATTTCTCCACAACTTTTGTCCCCAATGAATTAGTGAGCCAAAAATATTATTTTCTTAGCAATACAAAACTGATGAAAAACAAAATAGATGAAAACGAAGGTAAAAGGGAAAACGAAAATTTGTACCAAACTTGGTCCCTGGGGCATCCATGGAACTTTGCTAAAATCACCCAGATGAGATAATATCTTTGTCACTTTTTCAGCAAGATTTTCCATTTCTAAAATAGACCTTTGAAAAAATCCACCTCAATTATTAATACCTTACCTTTTAATATTTTCCAAAATTATACAAAAATGCATTAAAATTTCATTAATTTTTAATTTAATTTAAAAAAAAACGCGCTCTTTAAATTTTCACACACATTCACAACCCAAAAGTTAATTTGCGATATCCTTCGCTATTATTTTGTTTAGTTATCAAGTTTTTTCTCACCATTCTCTTAAGAAAATTAAAATTAAAAACACAAACAAGAAAATGGAAAAAAAGAAAC
Source organism: Rhingia rostrata (assembly GCA_949824845.1). Classification (NCBI taxonomy): domain Eukaryota; kingdom Metazoa; phylum Arthropoda; class Insecta; order Diptera; family Syrphidae; genus Rhingia; species Rhingia rostrata. The sequence continues at coordinate 15,116,955 of OX463755.1, read as the reverse complement.
AAAAAAAGAAAAAGAAAACTCCACCAAGTAAAGGAAAGATGGGCAAAAAAAACATGAATAGCTGTAGTGAAGAAATTTCTTGTAACATAGCAAACGAATATTCTTGTATAGTTTTCACCCTAATTAACTTGAAATTTCATCAAGGAAATAAGATAGAGAAGGACGAGAAAAGTATAGCATTGTAGGGGGATGATGAAGTATGACATCTTATTTAGTAGACATCAGCTTATTCTGTTGTTCTCGTTAAGGTCGATGATATTTTTTTAAACATTTTTTATGACTTTATCACAGGATTCTATGAAATTCCAGAGCTGTTGCTTTTTATCATTGGAAGTTTACAAAAAAAATTCCAAATAGTATCAAAGAGTTCATAATTGGGATTATTTAGAATATGGATGGGACAAAAACAGAAAACAGATATTTTACATCTCCATGACATTCGAATGGCGTTTGGTGAGGATATCGGTTTTATATATATAGTTTGGTTGATGATTTGCTGATGAAGATGATTTATATCATGGTCTTCAGGTTTTGCATAAAAACCTAAAAAGTTTGAGTTGGGTTGTCGGATAAAGCAGTCCTTAAGTATTTTTTTATATTTAACTTAGGCATGGAGGATGCCAATGAAAGTGTTTTTCTTGATTTTTGATAGCTACAACCTAGTGGATACACCATTCTCGAAAATCATAAGCCAAAAAGGTATTAATTGATAAGGACTTTTTGATGTGATTTGGTAAGCTTAGTATTTTTATCGTAATTTTATTGTGCTTATATCAATATTAACGATATAAAAGTTTGTTTGATTTTTCTTCTGTTAGCTTTGTTTTTGATGAGGGTGAGCAAATGGTAGAATGGAAACACTAACATGTGCTCCTACACCAAGGTACCCCATTAATTTTTATACCCTCAGCGAAATAATTTGTAACATGGAGTCATCAAGGCGGTATCTACTTTCCTAGTTAGGATGTGTAAAGTGATTGATTGGGCTAAATTTCCAAGAAAAGGAAATGACCCCAGTGGGGTTTCTTCTTTGAAATAAGTCCCACGGCTGTTACTGCCTTTCGCTTGTGGGTTTATTTCCTTTTGAACGTTGCATGCACCAAACCTGAATAGAATTTCAGTTTCAAATTGCAATAGCACCCGCGGGTGTTACCGCATTAAGGTGGCAGGGCTTATTTCAATTTAAAAAAGAAATAACCCCGTGAGGGCTATGCCGAAAGCAGCTCTCATTCATATTTTTGGATGTGTCGCAATGTCGTCTTACTTACTAAAGTGGCGCTTCAATCAGGAATGAACCTGGGTCTCAACCAACAAGCCCCTACACTTAGACCGGTCCCTAGCTAACTTTCTCCAGTTGCGTACTCCATATTGTTTGAAGTCAGTTTCTATTTGCACGCGCCACTTTTGGCGATGTAGCTTTCGACTGCGTTCTGGCTGTTAATCGAAGACCCTGGAGTATTGGTGTCCATTAGCTCCACATAACTCCAATGGGAGTTTTTTTTTGACTAGTAGCATGTCCCTGTACAGCTCGTATAGTACTTGATTGAATCTTCGTCTCCATAGCCCGTCAACTCAAACGAGACCAACGATTTTTCGAAGAATTTTCCTCTCAAATCGACCAAAGAATTCTTCATCCAATTTCGCTTTAGTACCGTAGAATACACTACTGGGATAGTTATGGTCTTATATGGGATCTCCTTAGTAGTTCGATTCAGGACTTTACTACTAAATTGCCTTCTTGGCCCGAAGAAACAGCGGTTGGCAAGAGTAATTCTTCGTTTTATTTCTGACGAGATGTAGTTGTCAGAGTTAATAGCGGAGCTGAGATAGACAAAGTCATGTACAACCTCGATGTTATATCTGTCAATGGTGACGCTCTGTCCAATTCGTCGATGTTGTTAGTCCTTTTGTGTTGACAGCATATACATGGTCTTAACCTCACTGACAGCTAAACCCATTTTTGCCGCTTCCTTCTCTATACTAGCAAACGTGGCTATGACATCACGTTGATTCCTAGCAATGATGTCAACATCGTCGGCGTATGCTAGTAGTCGCACCGATCTTTGGAAGATTGTGTTACAGGTAGTGGCTTGGGAGCTCTGCACAATCCTCTCAAGAATCAAATTAAAGAAGTCACATGACAGTGCATCGCCTTGCGTAAATCCTTTTTTGATATCGAATGTGTCGGTGAGGTCGTTTTCGATCCCGAGCAGCGAGAATTCTTCATCGTCATCCTGCACAGACGGTATACCAAAACTAAACATTGATCTTTATATTTCGTCACTAAAAAATGCTGTCGTATGCGTGTATGTGGGTATCGATGTGGACTACCTGGATTGTTTCAAAGTTTGTCATATCCTTGAAAAAAAAAAACCAAGAAATCCAACCCAAGTATCAAGTTTTGATCAGTTGTGGAATTTTTTGGCCTGATAAAGGACGATCAGGTTGTTGATAAACGGTTGCAGGCATTCGCATTTACGGCAGATAGGATCTTTTAGGCATTGTTTAGGATACTTATGCCTCTGTATTTGATGGCGTTGAGAGGGTATCCTTTTTTGTGAATCGAGCAAACGATGCTGGGTTTCCATTCTGCAAGCATACTTCCTCCCAACCAGATTTGGCGTATGTTGGATGTTACTACCAAGTCATCTCCGCCGGCTTTATGAAGCTCAGTGGGATGGCCATCATTTTCGACAGCCTTCTTATATCTGATTTTAGATATTGATATCTAACTTCACTTAGTTGTGATGGTGGGAAATTTTCGATCAAATGTCGCAATGTCGTCTTAGGGTATCCACATTCTGAGTGTTGTGCCATCTGTATTACTTCCTTACCACGTGAACAAGATGTTATTTTTGAGACATCTTGAGATTACGATATTTTTTTTTTAACATGACAATTGTGTACCATGGACAACAACATACAAGTATACACCTGAAAATAACTCACGCTCTCTTACAAAGCTACTTCGAAGATCATACCGCAATTCATCAAACTTCTTGAAAGAAGCGTCTACAGTGTGTATTGAAAGGACAGCACCTACGAACAGATAATGGTTTCTTACTTTGCAGCAGCATAACTGTGATTATTACCACTGGATTCCCTTGACTTTTTGCAACATCGTGAATGTACATACATTCAAAGAAAAAACCTCGACTCTTTACCATTTTCTCCTTACCCTTTTTTCAGCTGCGGCAGTTGTTGGGTCTTGCATCATAATCGCTAATTAGACTGTGTCCTGTAATAATCGTTGACATCTTAAATACTTATTAGGTTGAGATTTATCTGTTGATATGGCACACCTTATTAGGTTCTTTTTTAGTAAAGTTTATCGACACAGCAACCATATTTCTTGAGTCTGAGGGAGCTGCATATATTATAAGGTGGTCTACATTTAGTATTTGACTAAGTCCCGTGAAATTATCAAAAATTCTCAGTAGGGCATAATTTCACGGGCTCAGTTCTGCCAACACTCGTAGTTCTTTGTAAAAACCTAATTTTGCAAAAATGTATCCGCTTCTCACAGAAGGTGTGCTCTAAAAATCAGCAATATTGTAACTACGTCATTGTACATCCAATGTGTTAGCTTTGATTGCTGTCTTTTCTCGAAAGACAATCATACTACAATCATTCAATGCTGTAAATGCTTTAGCGACTCTATGTTTTTGGTTTGGTTTCTAGTCAGGTTTGATATTCCAGATAGTTCCTAGATATTTGGGAAGTTGAATTTCAATAATTTTGTCTCTAAGGTAAATACATAAAATTTTTGAATTGTCGGATTTAAACACAGACCACTGCTACTCACAGTATCCAAAACCTTTTCACGATTTCCCTGATTACAAAAAGACTATTCTTACCATAATCATATCAATACTGTGAGTTTCTGCGAGTAACATATTGTTAAGAAATAATATTGGTTTCATATGTGTCTAGAAAACGGGCCATCACTCTAAGGTTGTCTCCCTTTTGGAAGTCAGTTTCTTAAAGTCGATTCGTTAAGTTGGCTTACCCGCCTTATATGTTTCGTTACTTAAGCTGTCGAGTACGACTTAACAAAGTTTCTTTCACCCAGATAATAGGACAAAATAGACAAAACCTTTCAAAATATTCACCATCAATCTGCCGTGATATTAAGCTTAAAACACAGCCTTAAAGATTTCCTTTCCACTAATTCAATTTCAAAAGCCAAACAGCCCTAAAATACCAACACAAAACTAAGGATATAACAAGTCACATGGAAAATCTCTTGCCCCACATCAATCCTTTCGGTTCATTAACTCTGGCTAAGGAGTTTTACTTTTAATGAGCCCAGTGTGTATATAGCCCAAAAGGGGAAGGAAGAGCAAAAAAAAAACTTCCCAAAGAGTTAGGTTACTGATATCCGAACATCAGAGGACTTTGCGTCCTTGAAAATTGCTTTCGGCTGCTTTCATTCACACCGAAACCCCCATAAACATTCAGTAACTATAACTTCGAGAAGGGACAGCCCAAAGATAAAATTGTTACATTTCAATGAGGTAATATGTAGGTGATTTCTCTTCCTTAAATCCATGTCCTCCCAGAAACCAATAGGGCTGAGATGATGACAAAAAAAAAAGTTGTTCGATGGTAGAAGCGGGGAAGGAAACATACTTTTGAAGAATATAAGCTGTTTCAACATTTTTCTCCTTTAGGCTGTTAGATTATTTGCAAAGACGAAATTCGGTTAGGGATGATACTGAACAAATCAAGCCCCTTCCTGACTGATTTAGTCTCTCTTTAGGGTTGCGAATACGCACTGAATGCCAATCATGAAGGCGATGCTTGTTTTATACACTTCTTTCATATGCGTGTGTGTGTGCAGGCTTAGTAAACCTACAAATTTTCCACACAGCTACAGTGTACCGATAACGGCCTGTATAAATAGAGGGTTTAGCAGACGGATGGGGGATGCTTCATATAATGATATAAAGACCGGAAAAAAACGTGTCCGGATAATGTCAAAGCTCCTCTCATCTTCCATCTCAACACAATCCAAATAAATTGCTGGGCATTTTTCCCCGTCCTTCTATTCACACTTCCTGGTGAAATTTTCCTATCAGTCCAACACAACAGTTGTGTCTTATAGTTGAAAATATTCACTTCCTTGAACATCTCGAAACATCCAAAAATGGGGCATTATGAGCAGATGACCTTGTTTTATGGGGTTTCCCTCTGCAGTGCGTATACCTCCTATAGATCTCCCCAATCTTATAACGAATTCTTGTTTTTACACACCCAATTTAAGTAATATTAATGTTGCCAATGGTATCCTGCGATACAAGGTACCCACACACACACAACAGAATAAATCAAACGAAATCAGGAATATAAGGGGAGAATAGAATGAGGACAACAAAAAAACGAAAAGTATAATAAAAGTGGCATGATGAAGGAAATTCATATTCCATATGATTGATCAGCTATGTCCTTGACTTTTGCATACGTAATATTGTCATGCAATTTTTATTGTTTGCTTTTGTATTGAGCCGGGTTGGTGGGGGATCGGCGAACAAAAATGTATGTGGGCTAAGGACATGCAGATGACGTGAAAATGTTTTTTTTTTGTGTTCAGTGTGTGTGTGCGAGTGTTGGTTTTGTTGTGCTAGCACTCTTGGAAGCAAGGTTGAATTTGGTGGTGATTGAGATTTTCGGAGAGTAATGACGAGGTATGGATATGTGAATTTAGAGGAACAGATTTGCAAGGTCGAAAGGTTATGTGAGAGTTGTAGAGATTTCGTTATAACTTTGAAGTTTACAAAACACTTGTATGATTAATAATTAAAATTAATAAGATCCCATGTCATAAATCGTACATGGTATGAAATGGTAATAAATACTACTACAGGGGTTATAAGGGATATACTTTTTTTTGCGTTTTCAATAAAAACCACTCAATTTAAGCTTAGTACAGAAGATCTCAGTAAAATCATCAGGAAGGAGCGAGGGAAAGACTCCATAAAGCAGAAGTTCCCAATTCTTTTCGGCCTTGGAAGCTTTAGTTATCAAACTTTTTTTGGCGGGCTCTCATGTTGATATTAACAGAAAACATCGTTCCTTCAATTGCGGCTTAGCTATTACTGTGTTTGACATGAAAAGAAAGAATAAACGTTAAAAAAATAATTATTTTAAGTTTTTTTTAAACATTGTACAAAAAAAAATACGTTGTAATTTTTAAAAGTGAAGAATGAAATTCGTTCACATATTAACTTTAAATATACTTTAAAATTCAACTAATGTACTACAACTTAAGCGGAAATCGGGGGAGTCCAGTCTGTTTCTCTATGGTATGGTATTATAAATGGAAGGAGAACTAAAAGAGATTTTTCTTCGACTGCAGGGTATTCATCTTTAAGTCCAACCCAAAATGTATCCAAATTAAAATCTTGCGATTCAAAATTTGGTTTAAGAATTGATGAACTTTTGATGCCAATCAAATTTTTATACTTTGGCACAGTAAGCATAAATGTTTTGCTATAATTTGCAACTGGATTATGTACCCAGTTGATGTCGTCCATTTTCTTTCAAATATTTTTAAGGGTAACCAATTTTTTTTATAAATGCTTATTTCATCATCTGAAGTAACCTGCAACATATTTTTCCCAAAAATCCGTTGAAGAAAGTAAAACTTTCGTATTTTGTTTGGTTAACACATTTTATTGAGAATCCAAATTTGGTTTTAACTGAAAATATTTTGTTATTAACTGAAAGTTTGATGGTGGTTCTTCCCCGACAAATCACGTTGATCTTATCGAATATAGGTATCGGTCAATATATCGAATATTTAGCAGCCATTCGTCATCGTGCAAGAGTATACCAAGCGTAATTGCGAATGCAGAAATATGCTGTTCTAGGAATGCTGTTCTAGGAATGCTGTTCAAATACTCTGAATAAAAATTTTCACCTCGAAAGCCATCTCACTTCCGTGTATAGAAGAAGAGGATGATGTTGACTTCCTTCAGGCCTTTTTTAAACATTTTTCCCGGTTCCATGAAATAACGCAGAGCGAAATAAATTATTTGACAATGACGAACTGAAATAACGCCGCATATTGTTTGTGAAATAAAGACGAATCCAGAGAGAGAGGGAAACTTACTTTGCACACATCCGCATGCGAGTTTGCGTGTATGAAAAGTTTAAATGTGCGTGGGGGTCATGCTCCCCACCAGGAAAATCCTGCTTGTTTGTCCATACATGCAACCTCGCATGCAACCCAAACCCAACAGTGAGCCCAACCAGGGGGTTGAATGGAGCAACATCCCCCCCACTAATTTTTAAACTTCGCATACACCAAACCTCGCACTCGGGTGTATTAGAAGTATGAAACCCCTGCTTGGGCTCACTGTTGGATATGGGATAGGTGAGAAATTGGATATAAGGAAAGTGAAATAGGCCGAACCGACTTTATTTCACTCTAGCAAAGTTAAATAAGACCGAACAATGAAATTCGGCGTTATTTCGCATTATTAACTTGAAATATTGCCGAATTGTGGAATTCGGCGTTATTTCGATCGACTTTATTTCACGGCTGCAATTTCTTCGTGTGAAGGGCATGATCATGTAAAACGCAGCGACTGCTTCTAAATTTTGGTGCAACATTTGCTTATTCTTGCCACAGTTATAGTTTTTTTTTATAAATCACTGCTGCTGCATCATTGCTGAATACGTCATTATATCTGATCCGTTGAATATGGTGTTAACTCATGTAACTATGAATGACTTCAAAAATTTCTTCCCAATCGCCAATAAATCCTCGAAAGGGATGTTTTACAAAAACAATAATAATATTGATACCCGGTGACAATCTGTTGTGTTGCAAACATCAACCTACAACCTACAATTTTTTTCATCTTCAATATCGAATTTTATAATTTTTCTTCCATTTTTTTAATGGAATAAAAAAAAATACTTCCTGTGTAGGTGATTATTTGTGTATTTTGTAGTGTACTGTTAATTTTATTTTTCTATAGTTTAATTTGTATTAATGGTATAAACCTCAAACAAAGACCAAAACTTGACGCTTGCATAAATTATAAGGGCAAGTCAAAAATTAATTTCCTGAAAAATTGTCGCTTAGTACATTTTTCCGGGATGTTATCGATATGATGTGAAATCGTAATGACTCGATCAGATATTACTGAAATACTGGATAGGTGTAACCTTCTTCGCTGCTTCTTCTCCAAGTACGCAACTAGGAATTTCTGTCGTGCATGGTTTTATTTCTCTGCAATAGTGTTTGGTTGACCAACACGCGCAATTATGTACCTTCTTCGGTATGATGCTTCAATTGCGATTTTATTATCTGTTTTTGCATATCGCAATGTCCGTCAGGATGTTCACCATTTGCAACTCTATAATGCATTTTTCAACCGAACTTCTTTGGCCGTTCCAGGGAACGCCAGGGAAACTCTGCTGGAAGATCTGTTTATTAAAAAAAACTTTCAGGAGTTTTAATAAACTCTAAAGAAAAATCTTCAAGGACGTTGGGGTGCTACTTCACTTTAATAGGTTCATCCTTAGAATTACAATGTGAGCAAATGTATCGTCTAGGCTTATAATTACTTTCGCCTGATCGCTCGCAAATTACTACCACCATAGATTCCAGATATTGCTAATAGACAACAGTGCAATATGCATTGACCTTAATGATAATAACTTCTGGTGATTTTTGAGAGTTAAGTTTTTCAGATTGGTAGCACTGGTTAGTAATGGCGTCCAAACTTCATCTGTCAAATTGAAAAGTTTTCAGTATACTCTGCCATTTAATCATGGAAAGACTTTCAAACGAGCAACGATTGCAAATTATTAAAATTTATTAACAAAATTCGTGCTCTGTGAAAAATGTGCACCGTTTGTTACGACCATATTATGGTCGCCATAATCGACCTCATTTCTGGCTCAACGAATACGGAAATAAGCAAAACTGTCGCATCTGGAGTGATGAACAGCCACATGCCACATGAGAATTACTGATGCATTCCGAAAAAAACGACAGTTTGGTGTGGTTTATCGGCTGGTGGCATCATCGTTCCATTTTTCTTCAAAGACGACCTTGGTAGAAACGTTGCCGCTAACGGCAAACGATATCAAGCCATGATACGCGATTTTTTTTTTCGCCCCAGTTGGCTGAGTTGAACTTGGTTGACATGTGGTTTCTTCATCAAGACGGTGCCACATGCCACACAGCTCGTGAAACAATGGAAATGTTGAAGGATGAAGTTAGTGAGCAGCTTATCTCTCGAAATGGCATTGTGAGGTAGCCGCCAAGATCAGGCGATCTAACGCCTCTTGCTTATTTCTTGTGGGGTTATGTAAAGTCCTTAGTCTATGTGAATAAGCCAAACACGATTGAAGAGGAAATGCTCGAAAAAGTGACGCGAAATTGGACCTTCCGAATGGACCGTTTGAAATTAAGCAGCTGACAACATTTACATGAAGTTTTCCTTAAGACGTTAATGGTGAAGGCCTATTTATCCATCACAATTAACATTTTGAATATTTGATGCAAATTTGAGTGTTTTATTCTATTTAAAAAAAACTACGCTTATATAATCACCCGCTATGTATGTTCCAAACTTAATGTCAAAACTAATATACTCCTATGAGATATGGTTCAAAAGCAGAGTATTCAGTATTCGAATACACGTCTGCAGTAGCTAAGCTTCAAAATTTAATCAAAATTGTTAGAGCCGTTTTCCAGCGACGCTACATTAAAATGTAACGTTAATTAACTGTTTTTGAAAAATCAGAGTCACTAGTCATATTCCAAATATCAATACTACACTACATTCCAATTTTAAATTCGCCCACGCGTTCGACCACGTCGTTCTTGAGGAATCAGTCATTTTCAAAAGCACCATTATGTGCATTTTTGGCGAAAAACTTCTCATGTCATATTATTTATTGCAAAAACTTTTGAAATCGGGTCAGGATACCTTGAAAACCTCATTCATTTTCTTATTTATAATGCACACTGAGAAATTAAAAAAAAAAACGCGTATACGCCCGAGTATAATCATTTAATTCATTAAGACGAGACCTTTTTTTAACAATCTGCAGCATTTTCGTTACATTAATCTACAATCACTATTTGATCAAACAAGTTAAACAAGATTATCCCTATTGCTATATCCTTTGGCAAAAGCACATGATTCCTTGACGCCCGCATCTGTTTAAAAGCCAGTCGTCTGTCTGTCGCTTTATCTGTTTGTCTGTCTGGCACATATTCTGCACAAAGAGACAAAAATAAAGGATTACGCTCAACCCTCAACCCTCGACCCCTTTATCTCATGTGTCAGCTAGTGAGTGAGTCTATTTGTCTGGTTTATCGTTCCACATCCACTTTAATATCTGAATACAAAATGTTGAAAATGCTAATATCCCGTAGTCCTTTCCACACAACTACTATCACACACAAGGTAGTAGGTACACCCACTCTGGCAGAAACTACACTCAGCCAGCTAAATGGGAGTGTGTGACTGTGTGTACAGGAAAACCCGGCTGGATGGCTGGCTGGCAGACATTCAGTCGGACTTCACTTCCTTCTCTTTGGGCCGCTTCGAGGGCGTGCAGCCGCCAGAAAGTTCTACGCCGTGGAGCGGCGCGCAATAAAACTTATATGCAGATGTGATTTGTTATGGTTGGATGGAAGGAACCACCAGCATTAAATTTATGAAATTATTATGCGCATTTACCTGGCATTAACATAATACGTATGTGCCATTGTACGAAATGAATGCGAGTACTAGTCGTGGTGATGGTGGTGGTATCACTACCTACATACAGAACGACCGAGAGCAGGATATTGGCTGGAGTACCATTTTCAGTGTGAAGCGGCAGCCTTATCTATGCGCCTGCAGTTGAACAACTCGCAGCAGAAGAGAGATTTTCCTTTCTTGTTTTTTTTTTGCCAGTCTGTCGTTTTTTGGAAAATTAAATTGGATCCTTTCATTTTCATTTTCCTCCTTTGGTTGGGTGTGTATTTTTTTTGCAAACGAAATGTAGCAAGGTTCTGCATGCGAAAGGCATACCGCATCAGCCATGCTCGTGGGCTAAGTAGGAATGAAAGATGACGACCAAAGACGGAACATCCGCAGAGTCGAGTGGCACTCATCCTTGTTGTAGCTCTCTAATTCTCTGTGAATGAATGCCGTGGCTTTATTAGATATTAGATTTTAATTCAAAAATTAAATCTTAATAAAATGATTAAAGCATGATAACTGAATGTATGGGTGAGGGAGGGGTATAAATTTGAACAGAGAGTTACTCTATCTATCAAGAGTTGACTTTAGCATCACGGGTGGTGATTTGAAAGGGATTTCCAGTAATTGGCTTTATTATATCCAATTATACGGCTTGTATGGTTTGTTACGCGGGGTTTCGGTTCGCAGATACGAATCACAGAGGGAAACGTGTGTGCGTGCCTGAATGAGTTTATGTATCGGGAAATTTTAATTAAATCTCTTCAAAGAGGAGCACTTTGACTTTTGTGTTCGAATAATAACTTTATTGATTATATCTTACAATTTCAAAATGATTTCAAGCACCTTTTGAGCCGAGTAAAAAAAATGTTTTTCCATTACAATAACATCCTTTGGGTATCGATCGAGTATGGAGGGAAGTTTAATTCGAAAAAGGGAAACATGTTAATGTTTGAGTTCACTATTAGTTTATTAAAAAGGGAGTTTTTTTTGAGTACAAGTTGAAGCCAAAGGGTTTCGGTTTTTTAATTAATTAGAAGTTCTGCTTTTACTGACTACAGGACACCGACATTTCATATGAAACTATTTGAAAATAATTGAAAACAATAAGGATTACGAATTGAAATCCCAGTCTTCATTTGTGAATGTTTCTGTTAATCAAAACCATCAACAACAAGAACTTATTCTCTGATATGAACAATTAGTGATAAAAGTACCCGAATAATGCACTTGACGTGTTTCATCCAAACAATGTTCGTGGAAAGGTAAACGGATTATTGGCAAAGCATTTGTAAAACATGTCCCTGGCCACATCCATAAAGCCTGCATTTTTGAGTTTCATCAATTTTTTTTTGTATTGTTAACTAGGCTAGTTGGTAAGATTATGTTAGGTTATGGTACCACGTAGATCTGTCGACTTTTTTTTTACATACGTTTGCCTAATTGAACAAATCAGATCTGAAAATATATCGTATGAGTATTTTGACATTAATATAAGCTAGCTCACCAAGGTTATCAAAGAAGTAGTTTTCCATTTTCTTTTGACAGAGATATGGAATGAAACTTGGCCTCAACCAACATGCCTCTCCAATTAGCATGGTCCTTAGCTAACTGCCTCCAGCTGCGAACTCCAAGTTGGTTGAGGTCGGTTTCTACTTGTACGCGCCGAAGACTCTGCGAGCTGGAGTATTGATGTCCATTCGTTCTACATATCATAGCCATCTTAAATGACCAATGCGGAGTTTTTTGACCAGGAGCATTTCGCTGTACAGCTCGTATTGTTCAGGGTTGAATCTTCGACTCCATAGCCAGTCAATGCAAACGGGACAGAGGTTTCCTCGAAAAATTTTCCTCTAGAATCGGCCAAGGATTTCTTTATCCGCTTTTGAGACGTTCCATGCTTCAGCGCCGTAGAGCAGGACTGGGATGATCAGGGTCTTATATGGGATGTCCTTAGTTGTTCGAGTGAGGTCTTTGCTACTGAATTGCCTTCTTTTCCCGAAGATACAGCGGTTGGCAAGAGTAATTCTTCGTTTAATTTCTGACGCGATGTTGTTGTCAGAGTTCATAGACAAAGTCCTTTTTTGGTATTGAATGTGTCGGTGAGGTCGTTTCCGACCCTAATGGAGCAGCGATAATTCGCTATCGCCATTCTATACAAATGGACGAGTTTGGGCGGTGTACCAAAACTAGACATGGCTCTGTAAAGTTCGTCTCTATAAATGCTGCTTTGAAATCGATGAATAGGTGGTGGGTATCGATTTGGACTTCTTGGGTTTTTTTTCAGGTTCTTATCGGAGATAGCTGGACCTATTTTTCGTCCAAAGCTGCTTCTACATATAAGTCATTGCTAAATAGGCCTAAAATAGTCTCTTGTAAGGACACAGATCATGGAGCTGATGTTTGTTCAGCATTGTCAAGCAGATTTAGCGGTTCTGATTATAGTTTGTCCAGAATTGCCTGGATATTTGACAAGTTTTGCCGATTATCCATCTGCGGTTTGCTTTCTTGATAGCACCCAATTTGATCTGTAATTTACATGTAGCGATGGCCATACCTAACACATCCTCTTCCCTAGAATATCAAAGGTAATGCCCTGTCTGGCAAACTCATCCGCATACCAGTTACCTGGTATTTCTCTGAAATGCTCTGCCAACTTGATTTAAATGAGATCGATTCCAGGGATTTGATTGTCGCTTTTCTATCATTGAAAATGTAAATATACCTCGTGGATATTACATCTCTTCTCAGCCAGAACAGAGCTTCTTTAATTGCCATAATTTCCACCTGAAAAAAGCTACAATGATCGGGAAAAAAAAAAAGCAAGAATATGCTTAGGTTGAGCATCTTGGAGAAAACACCTCAACAAACTCCAGGCTCAGTCTTAGACTGAATAGAATCATTGTTACCGATGGTATCAGATATATATCGAGGCGACTGGCAAAGGTCGTTTCGAAGTTATATTAGGTGTTTTTTTTTTCTGTAACGTTAAGATGATTCAGAATCTTTTTGTGATCACCTTGAGTGGGTGTCCATTGTAACGAGTCTCTCAATCTCACAGCTGCACTAGCCGCTATCTGTTTGCTGGAAATATCTTGGGGAACTAGATGTAGGATAACGTCTATGAGATATGTTGCGTATGGTGCAATGTAATAACAACCACGGGATTTATTTATTTTGCGAAATGGCAATAAGCCCCGTCACCATAAAGCGGGTGTTTTTGTCATTTGAAATTGGAATTCTATTCAAATTTGGTGTATGCAAGGTTTGAATGGGAGTTGGATGGCCATGCTGACCCAGCAACCCCTTGCTTGTACTCACTGTTGGATTTGGGATGTGTACGCGTTTGTATGCTTATTTCCTTTACGAAATCGAAAATAATTCCCTACGCCATAAAACATTAGCAGCCGCAGGTGTTATTGGCATTGTGTACGAGTTTGGGAGCATGAAAAGGAAGTAAACCCCACAAGCCAAAGGCATTAACAGCAGTATGACTTATTTGCATTTCCAAAAAGAAATAATTTTCCCTTTTATTGGGATAGAAGCCCCATTAAACTTATATCCGTGAAGGTTTTACACTGCACCGTTGCATATCCCATTTCTTTCTGACCGCTTTTTTAAAGTGTGCAACGCGCTCTTGGGTGTTGGTTATCCGATTCAGTTTCTTATCCAAAACCAGACCAAGGTACTTTGGTTATTCTGTGAACTTGAAACTGACGCCTTATATTTTAGGAAGGTCGGTGTGCGAGAGTTTGTATTTCCTGCTGAACAGGACCAGTTACTGGTACTTTGGTTATTCTGTGAACTTGAAAATTACGCCTTAAATTTTAGGGAGGTCGGTGTGCGGGAATTTGTATTTCCTGCTGAAAAGGAACAATTTGTTTTTTTTTATGGTTTCTGCCGATTCCACATCTGGCAGTCCATTTATAGAGTACTGATAGACCATTTTGTAATAGTTCTTTGCCACGTCATCCGCTTAGGCAATCACTTTGCATCATTCTCACTTTGAATTTACTAGCACCCCGTTGGCCACTAGATTCCAGAGATAAAGGATGCCCCCTTATTGGCCCATTCAAGATGAGTGCACTCACTATTCACGAACTAAGTGCAAGCTATGATCACTTCTGTTTCCTTAACAATTGTTAAGGTGGTTCCTATATTGCAACAGTATTGAAATCAAGGCAAAATCGAAACACGACTCCATTAAAAAGATACTGAAAACATGTATAGATAATTAGAAGATATTTTAAAGATTTTTTTAATACATTTAGGGTGGAGCACTATGTTATCGCACAGCGAACAAAAATTGTAAATTTGTTTTTTTGAAATTGCTTTTTAATAACGTAACGATTTTTTAAAATTTTGTTATAAATGTTCGGACAGCACCCGCTATTCGTGTAATATGTGAACATTGGAGATGTGAGGCATTCATGAAGGCCTATTTCTAGATGATCGATCGCAAACTTCCAGGTCATTAGGAAAAGTGTTGCAAGCGATCCTGAAACATTGATACGACGACATTAAACACATTCAGGCAAACCTGTATCCTTAAAAAAAACAAGTGTTTCAACAGCTCGATCCTGGTGACTTAGAAAAACGTCAGAAGTATTGGTGAACTGTCATAGATATAGCCGAGAATGAATAAGATTTTATGCAGCTCAAAACCTGCACACATCTCCAAAATCTCCATCAACGTCCCTTACACTTGCATACTTCGCGTTACTTGCGTAAGATTTATGGGCCATATTTCTATGAAAATAATGCAGGTGCCGTTGTGTGCTGCAAGCAGACAACAAGCTTAGCTGAGTTGGTTTCAGCAAGACGGAGCTACATCGAAAGTGAATAAGTTTGACTTGAGCAGGCATGTTTCTGAAATTCAGTACAATTTGAACCAGAATTGCCTGAAACACCTGAAACAACTCAGTACATTGATAATTGTCATTCAGTTGTGTTAACTCAACTTGTGGTTATCGTGGCCAACAAGCACTGTCCAAGAACCCAAATGTCTCGTATCATCACCGAATCAGTGGAACACCCTTGCGGGGCATTTGGAAAGATTATTTACATTTATCGAAGTAGTACAACTCGCTAGTAATAAGACCAAACAGTTGCACGCAGTTAATATTGGCGGAATATTTTTTTTATGAAAATTCGAAAACGGGTCATGTGCCTAAAATCTAGATTTTTCCTTAATTCGTGTGTGTAAATTATTATCATTGCTAAAATGAGGTGGACCTCCTGTTAGTCGTTGATTTTTGATCTGCAAATCTTAGAAGCTTCTCATGAAAATTTTACTCTTGGAAGTTTATCAGACTTTTGCATGATATTGATAAGAGAAAAATTCCCACAAAAGTGTAAAGAAGGTCTGGATGGTTACTGGCTTCCATTAGTCAAAGCAATATACAAAAATAAAAGTACGAGCAACAGGCTCGCTAGTAGCCAGGGCCTAGCTTTATCACAACCATTCATGTGTGTGTGTTTACTTCTAGCACGATGGCGGGACCTCCTGTCTTATGCCGATTCCGAACGGCGAAGTTAAGATATGCTATTCTTTACAATTGATACTACTCCGGTGATTTTTGAAATCATCACGAGTGAAAAATTATTTTAGGTGTTGCTACGGCTGGGAATCGACCCCATACCTTCTGAGCCACAGTTCATCGCGCCACTGAGCCCGTCAAAGCGCAATTCCACACTGCAAATCAAGCAATGCAGTTTCTGCAACGAAATTTCCCTAGACTGTTGTCAAAAAATGGCTGTCAAAAAATGTTTAGACCTTCAGATTTATTTGAGAATAAAATTATACACCAGCAAGCCAAAAGCCCCGCACCAAAGCTCTAGGTAAACTTTCGTGCCAAAATCATCGTTATACCGTCAAATATGCTCGAAAAGTGATGGAAAACGCAGCAAAGGAGGACACATTTTGCTTTGGTCAACAGAGAAGGAAACTTGATTGATGTTGTATCCTAAAAAAAAGTCCCAATAAATTCTAAAGGACCAAATTAACTAGAAATACCTCATATATGGAAATAGTTTTTTGATTTTTTTATAGTCACATACCGGTTGCAGTATAATAGAACATATAGAGGAAGATTACAGCTAACCTCCACTTAAAGCTATCATACGCTGCTTCCAATAGTTCGTTAAGCTAATCTAAGCAACTACAAAAACAGTTGCTATCGACTTTAATATCAGAGAAATCTCATATTATTTCTTATACAGGGTGTCCCCCGGGACAGTTCATATTTAGCAGTCGTGAAGTAGATACGTGGCAAATTTATTATTGAAAAATATTCCATAAGCCAACGTGTTTTAATCGTTAAAACATTTTTATCAAAATCAATCATCGATTACTGTGACGATGAGAAAGTTACGTGAGGTTTTTAAGAAAAACAACGTGCCAACGAAACGCGCTATTTATCGTGTAGTGCATGATTTTGAAGAAAGAGGGTCTGTAGGTTTAAGGCGCAAGCATGGATCACAGCGTACTGCAAGATCGGCTGAAAACATTCCTGCTCCTCAAGGAAGTGTTAAAAACAATCCATCATCGGGAGCTTGGTCTTCAATGAACAACTTTGGCCACAATTTTGCACAAGGATTTGCAATTGTTTCCATTTAAGATTCAGTTAACACCAGAGCTTCTTCAACAAGACCATTTACGAACATATGACAAAAGGATGTTACAGCTAACCCATGATAACCCCGTTTTTTATTAAAAAAATTCATAATGAGTGACGAGCCACATTTTCATTTCAATGGATATGTGAATAAACAGAAAAGTCGGTTCTGGGTAATGAAAAACCCTCAAATTATTCATCAGTCACCTTTGCATCCATTAAAAGTTACAGTCTGGTGTGCAATTTGGTCAGGCGGAATCATTGGACCTTATTTCTTTGAAAATGAAAACGGCGTAACGGTTACTGTGAATGGGGAGCGATTGAAAACTTTTTAACGCCACAACTGCATGCTTTGGGCTTGATTAACATGTGGTATCAACAAAACGGTGTCACATCGCATACAGCCAGGATTACAATGGAATTACTGCAAGACCGCTTTCCACAACAAGTTATTTCAAGAAATGGTGATGTTGATTGGCTTCAACGGTCGCCTGATTTTACTCCTCCGGACTTCATTTTGTTTGGATATATGCAAAGCAAGGTTTATGCAAACAAACCAGAAATGCCTGAACAATTCAAACAAAATATTCGTGATGAAATTAATGAAATACCGCGTGAAAGGTGTAAGAATGTAATGAGAAATGTACTCAAAGGGGCCCGCATTTGTGAGACTAACAGAGGCGAACATTTACCTGATATTGTATTCCATACAAAATTACCGACATTAAATAAAACATTTATCAATATAAGATCCATTCTTTTTTATTTAATCAAAAATTATAAACAAACAAAGTAGTATATCTTCCCGGCGGACATCCTGTATCTATAGCTGACAAAATTTTTCATTTCATTTTTAAATATTTCACATTTAATTGCATATATATGGATTTAATAAAAAATAAAAAAATTCTGCTGATATGCAAATATCTGACATATTTATAAAATATTTTCATTTGATCCATTGTTTTCCGAGAATAATAATTCACATCATTCTCGTTATTCATTGAAAGTCCTTTCAAGCTGAAAGTTATTTCTTTCAAGTTGAAAGGACTGCCTTTTAATGCTTGTATGCCCTTGACACTCTGAGTGCTATATTACAATCGAACAAGCCAAATCCATCTAGGGCTATAAATTCCGAAATTACACACAAGAACCATGGACCATGCACATATCCATTAAATGCTTAATCCCCACAATGCCATTGGAAAATAACAAAATAAAATCTAGGACGCATAGAGAGAGACAGAGAATTGTGGGATGATAAATTTGAATTTCGTCCTTTTTGCATAAGGACTTTCTCGCAAATGAAAAACAAAAAAAGTGGTGCTTGATTTTCCTTTCGTTCTCTGTTAATTTCTCCTTGTTCGTTTTAGCTGGAGGGGATATTTTATAATACACAGCAATCAGAGAGATATCCTTGTTTTTGTGTTTAACTTCCCTCGACTTCTTCCTTTCGAAGGATTATCAAGATTTCCGCTTGGAAGTTCATTTGTTATATTTTATGTGTGTTCATTTGACTTCTGTTATCTGTTCGTCCTTCTATATGTTTTTCTTTGGCTCGACTCGTTATGGGTATTGATTGTGCAGAGTAATGTCTTAAGGTGTTGGTGGTAATTAAGAGAAGTTTTCTTGCACAAGACTTTTCCAACGAATTAAGGTTTAAATTTACACCACTTTTTTAAAAGTTTTGAATTATGTGCGACATTTATTAAGGACTATTTGCAGTGGTTGTGGGTAATATGTAATTGTTATCAAGTTGATTTTTTTAAATTAAATTTATGGCGCAACAGGCTCGTTAGTACCTAGGGCCTAGCTTTTTTCTCACAACCATTCATGTGTGCATGTGGACTTCTTTGCACGATGGCTGACCCTCCTGTTTTATGCCGAATCCGAACGGCTAAGTTGAGATAAGCTATTCATGACAATTGATACTACTCGGATGATTTGTCAGATCATCACGAGAGGAGGGCTAGTGAGGTGTTGCTACGACTGGGAATCGAACCCAGACCTTTTGCGCGGCAGTTCAACGCACTAACTATCGCGCCACTGATCCCGTCAATCAAGTTGATTGCATACATATTATAATAAGCTGAATTTCTTTTACTTAAGTCCTGTGATGGAATACCTGGAAAATATCGTTTCGTATGAAAAGGAAATTATGGCAAAGTGAATTCTCGTTAATTATCTTATTATCTTACAGAAATTATAATATTGTACGAATCACACAATAGTTTCACGTGAAATTCTTAAAGGGTGAGAGCTTCATTCATTTTCAAACTGAAAATACGAATCAACGGCAATGATATCACTGATGCTTGTATCACTTGTCGACTAAGCTAAGGTATGCCTTGTAGGTAAGTTAGAGTCATGCAGTCTGAGTTTGAGTTGACCCATATAGGGCGTACAGAAAGATCTTTCCCGCTGAGACGTGGTATCTGGTAACCAGATGATGTTCACTAAGGTTACAAGTCCTCTACCGGCACTATCAACAGCGTTGGTGAAGGCCTTAAAATGGTTGACTATCGCATACCGAAAATTCGCTTCGAGATTAAACCACCCATTTATATCGTCCACCCTTATTACATATTGTCACATGACCCGGAAATGCCAGTTCGGGAAGGTTAACATGCCTGTGAAAATGAAATCGGAACCGTAACCGAAAAATTCAACAACAAAAAATCCCATAAAACATTGCAAATCCTAAGTTCCTCCTCAGTGGATGGAAGCGAATAGGTCATGTCGAGCTCAGCATCAATGGCCATCGTTTTTCCCTATTCAATTAAAAAGTCTGCGCTTCACGAACTTTTTCAAAATCCATTATCATTTCACAAAAATAACGTTTATCTTTAAAAAGGGCGTGGCAGTGGGCGGATTTGAAAATGTTTTACACTTGTTCTGCTTTGTCAGATAGAGAGTGTAGTTACTAAATTTCAAAACTCTGGCTCAAAATTTAAGGCCAAAAAATCGGTCACACACAGACGGACGGAAGGACGGACAAACAGACATGGCTAGATCGACTTAGCTAGTGATTCTATACTTCGAGGTATATCTAGCGAAATTTGTTCACTATGTTACAAACTTAATGTCAAAACTAATATATACCTATGAGATAGGGTATAAGCAGTGGCTCCACAAAGTTAGTTCGGACACCAACCATGGAGTTAGTATCCACTACGTCCAAAATCTTTCCTATCACTCTCTTTCTTCCCCTTCTCTAACGCTCGTACTGTGGTAAAATATTTAAATGGTATTCATACCCCTTTAGTTTAAACAGACGAACAATTTGTCTGTATTTCTAAATACGGTTCGAGTCCCTTATGCAAATGAAGCAAAATATCTCGAAATGACACTCGATGCACAATTAAAATGGAACCCGGAAATTCGAAGAACTCAAATAAAAAAACAAACAAGTGCTAAAGCCGGTTTGGACATATGGTATACATCTATTGGGTTGTACCAGTGAAACGTCAGTACCCAGGGCCTAGCTTTCTCACAACCATTCATGTGTCCATGTGTACAAGGCACTATGGCGGGAACTCCTGTTTTATGCTGACTCCGAATGGCGAAGTTGAGATTAGCTATTCTTGACAGTTGAAGCTACTCGAATGATTTGTCAAATCTCTTATGAGCATTTGTTCAGACAGTCCAACTAACAATTTCGCTTCGATAAATCACTTTCGAAACTATTTCCCCTCCAGGAATATTAGCTGTGTAAAATCTTATGGAAAAAAATTTGTGTACTCTACAGGACTCTAACATGTTGATGTTGGGAATCAAACCCAGATCTTCTGGGTGGTAGTTCATCGCAAAAAATGTACTAACCGTAGACAGCTGGTCATGATGGTTAGTAGCCATGGTAGCAGGATCTCTGTATTGGATTGGAGTTCAGTTACCACCTGGTCCAAGGGATTTAAATGGTTTGAAGCTCTTAAGGACCCAAAGAAGTTTTGCTTTGGGGATAATTGTGTTGGTATATGGAATGGACATACCGATGTACAACTCTGAATATTAGCTTTAAAAAGTCTTATGAAAAAAACATTTAAAGCACTACAGGATATGTTGATGTTGCTATGATTTGGAATCAAACCCTTCTGGGTGGTAGTTCATAGCAAAACATATACTAACCGTTGACAGCTGGTTGTGATGGTTACTACCCATGGTAGCAGGATCTCTAGGTTTGGAGTTCCGCAGGTATGATTCAACCTGGTCAAGCGAATTTAAATGGTTTGAAGCTGTTAGTGGACCAAAGAAGTTTTTCTTTGTTGATAATTGTGTTGGAATGTGGAACGGATACACCGAACAACTCTGGTTCGGTATCCACGGGGTTAGAGGAGCTACCAGGAAAGTGGATGTCCAGAAGTAGGTCAATAGTTTCCATGCTGGAAGTTGTCCATTGACCATATGGTTTGAGTAGGTAGCTCGATATTGGTGGATTGGTGAAAAAAATTTCGCGGGGTCTAGTAGCCTCTGAGGTTTCTTCTGTTACCACAGAAGGTATGCCAGAATGCTCTGTTTTCCTTTCTCAACACGTTCTGTAGGATTTGAGAGACAACTTGTCTTGGTCTCCATATAGTGTCTGTTTGGAGTTCTTGGCTTTGATAAAAGTTTGATAAGAAGTTCTACCATGGAGGCTTGGCCCTTCCACGAGGCTTTCTAATAAGACATCCTGATGCTAATGTTCTTGCATCGCTCAGTGCTCGTGAGAGGGTTTCCACCAGGCTGTTCAATTCTGCCTTATTACTCAGTTATACCAAGAAGTCGGAGAGAAGTTTGTTGGTTGCAATTTCTCTAAAAAGTAGTCAGTTGTTGTTTTTGGGGTTCCTAAAAATCTTCGGGTCAGTGAGAGTATCATCCAAGGTGAGCTTGATGTATCTGTGGTCTGAAAAGGAGTGTACGTTAGAAACTCTCCAGTTTCTAATCAGGTCGATTAAGTTTTCGGAGGCAAAAGTGACATCTAGCACTTCTTGTCTTATTCTATTCATGAAGGTGGGAACGGAACCCGAGTTATAGAGAGGAAGGTTTGTTTCTAGAATATAATCAAAGAGTTACTCACCTCGTTCGTTGGTATCACATCCAAAGGTGAGGGCAGGTTTGCGAATCTTCCGCATTCAGGTTCCTTATGTTGCCCTGAAGTATTGGTCCCGCATGATCGTGAGCCAAGTCTGCTGAGACCAGCCAATAGTTGTTGTCTTTTGTTTTAATATTTCCTGATTGCTGTAATTAGAGAGTTCAAATATATTTAAGGAGTTCTTACAATATCTAGGTTTATCTTCATTTCTCTCGTAGAGCAGTTTGTAGTTAGGGGTTATGAGTCCGCAAACCAGGTTGTTGACAACCCATATTCCTCGAGTTTTGTAAGTCGGAGAATAAGGGTGGCGAAACCCGCTTTGGAGTGGTGGCAGTTAATCTGTAAAAGTTCCATCATTGGAACAATTTAAAGAAGCCAGTATCACCGTGTTGTTGGCATCGTCAAAATAGGACTCTAGGAGGTCCTCTTCTGCAAGCCTTAAATGGAAGTAATTGCTTCTTGAATTTTGAAAATTTTAACAACTGTTCTCGACCAAATTTCATTATTTGAGCTTAAAATTTAGGGCCTAACAATCGGTGACGTACAGATTGGCAAACAGACAGACATGGCTTAATCAACTCAACTAGCGATTCATATCCCTGAAGGTTAACCTACCTTAATTATTTTCCTATGGGAAAGGGTATACAAAGTTCTACGAGTTATATCGAACACAAATAGTAATTTGCTAAATGTTACTGATAATTTGGACCCATCGAGTATATACCATTTGTCCATCACTCTCCATATGTCGCTTCCTCAAAGCCAGCGCTGTGTCAGTCGTAAATACTTTGTCATCGACATAAAAACATAAGTTTTTTTTCTATGGTGTGACACATTAGCAATTTCGTGACCTACTTCGATAGTAAGGCAATTCATAAAATAAAACATCAACACCAACGATATTCCAAAATGCGTTTCTCACATGATTGCTTGAATGAGATATGTACAGAACAATTTTCAACTTAAAACATTCATATACGGACTAGCTTCAACTCAGATGGTAGCTCCTCTTAAACATAAGTAGAAACCGACGTAACCTAACCTTACAAACATTTTGTGAAATTTATATATGGACCAAATACGAACAACTGTACACCATATTCTAGCCTATAGCACTCTACAAAGTTTTCTTGTACACTTTTGCAGAAAAAAAATACAACAACAACAAAAACACACAAGCTGTCCATTCTCAAGTAACCATAACCACAAATTTGGAATATCCCTCTCAAAATGGAAATATATTAATTTCCTGCCAATTGCAAAACTCAATAACTCAATTTAGCGTTTGAAATGTTGTCCCAACTGACATTTCAATTTTGAAATGTTGAACATTTAAATTCTTGACACACAGTTCACAGTTTCACAACTTCAATAGCAGAACCTAAGTTTTATTAATAATAACCAAAAGGATACAATGGAAGGAAAACCACAAGTAATCCATACCACAGGCCATCACCATTCACCACATTTAACAACGAACAAGGAACGAGGACTTTATCTTAATTTATTCACTCTCTGTTTCACACACCTAAACACACACTTCTTCCATTCGACAAAAGATACTCTCTAACTAAAGTTACGAACCTCCTGTGTGCGTTGAATGGACCCAGAGCCGTCCGAGAGTTTTCATCTGCCTAACCCAAATGCCTATCGAAATGAATTAATTACCTTTCAGCTGCATATCCTTGGACATTTTGGCCATATTTCAAAAATAACAAAAGGGTCGAAAATTAACACTTTTGCCATATGAAACAGTAGATGTGGGTGGATGGATGTGGGTGGGTTTCATTTAAGCATGTCTAGCTTATGAACTTGGCAACAGTTCGTTCCGAAACTGAATTATTTTATAAATGTTCGGTTGGGAATAAAAGTCATGTCCTCGACAAGCTGGATGTCTTAAGTTTTCATCAATGTGGGCATTATAGTCATCCACCCACAGTAGTCAGAGATGAATTGATTTAAGAGGCTGTCAGTGGCTGGCCTTTTCGTACTCCTTAGATATATACGTATTGAGATTTGAGTAATCACTTTTATCCGCAATTTGTTGGAGGAGGTGTTCTTTGATTTTTTAATCCCTTAGACATTTTTTTTTAAATCAAACCCATCCCGTAGCACTTGATGAAGAAATGAAGGCCGTTGGGTATTTCGGAAGGTGCTCCAAATTTAAAATTGTAAGCCGAAGGCTGTGATTGAAATAGGTGGTGTTGTTTAATTCACTTTATCGCTGCAGACTTTTTTTTTTGCCTGTAATTCAGCAAGGATAACCACACCATCACCATTAACAGCATGTCGATTGATTGATGTTGAGCTGCTACCCTCAAGGGATTGTGATGATTTCTCCGCTTACTCCTGCAGCAGTTTAATTACGTTGGGTAGACTTCTTTATTAAAAGAAGTTAAATTGGATTTTTTACTTCCTCACCAGCCAAGGCGGGCCATCGCCCAACCCCATAACATCGCGGGGTGGGACAAGTACATTTATCTGATGATTGTTCCCCGGTTGGGTTTCAACAGCGAACACAGAAAAATCCTTATTGCGGAAACCACAATTCGAAAATCGTTGTAATTGCGCTCACTCACACAGCGCGCCTTGAATGAACGAATTTCGCAATACCAGGAAGAAGGGCAGCAAGGAAGCTTCATCAAGCAGCCGTTTCATAGGGTATCACAGAGCTTCGCAATGTCGACCACCAACACAGCACGTTCGTGGTTGGAACTTTAATGGAACACACATGCACATTATCCTGGTGCAACGGAAACCCTATCGTCGTCGATGTTCCCATCCCGGTACGTCTAGCCCGTTGGTAGGGTCCTCTAATGTATAGTCTCTTTCGGTGTACATTTTAGGAATCTGAACGGTTTAATTTTTTTTGTACTTTTTTCCTGTTTGTTGTTGTTCATCCTGTCGTTTCCGTGGTTCTTGGGGTTAGGAAAACTTCCAAATATATTGCGTTAGTGGGGCAACGCTTTTGTACGAACGTCGTGCCTGTATGAGTTCAGGCATCCATGGTGAAATTTATTAGCACACTGTTCGCTCGTACAGGATAATTCGTAAATAAAAGGCAGAGCGCTGAGCCGATCCGAGCTGAGTCGTGCCGTGCATCGTACCGCAATAAGGGGCGCATTGTGCATACAGCGTTAAACAATGCGATCTACAGGAAGCCCACAAGGATTCAACCAAACAATATACCAAATTCTAATATCCTGTGCTCGATGTGAGTGGTGGTGGTTGAGAGAGTACACTGTTTCACCACTTGCTAGAACGAGTACAACCAGTGCAAACTGTTTCGCTGTATACACCTTTTGGGGTTCGCTGGA
This sequence comes from Rhingia rostrata, assembly GCA_949824845.1. NCBI lineage: Eukaryota > Metazoa > Arthropoda > Insecta > Diptera > Syrphidae > Rhingia > Rhingia rostrata. The sequence continues at coordinate 15,091,235 of OX463755.1, read as the reverse complement.
CTGGCGGATGTGGATCAGAGTTCTAACCAAATTGTATGGTTTGGTTATTTTATACGATGAACTGTCGGAGGTAGCGGTTTGCTTCTAGCCTCTAGATGATTTCCAGGAGGGAGTGTGGATTTAATTTTGATGTAAATCATGCATGAGATGGTCTCCGGGGTTGTACTTGTCGTTGGGTGTTATAGTTAACCTGATGAATTTTCAATTACTGGATAATAGCAATATGACTCTAGTGTTCGTTGAGACTAAACCAAGTCTAAGTTTGGGATTTTAGGTATTGTGCAATCTGAAGTAGGGGAGATGTTTAGTTTGGTGAAATCTAGAATCGATAGACCCGCAAACTTAAGGTCTAATTAAAAAGTGTTCGATGTATTAAGCTAGAAGTTAACGTTTCTAGAAATTATTCTTTTCTTGGTCGTGTTTTGAATTAGGAAGCACATTTAAGGTAAAATGAATAAACAGCGGATTGGTACCTTCTATTCAAACAGTGTTCCAACCACCTTCAAAGTTAGGGGTGTTTTTTTGTTTTTTGTTGATTGCATCTAGTTTACGTAACTTGGGTTACCGACCATTAAGGGAGTCATGAAAGATGGTATAATGTGGAGTTACTGTGGGAATCCTCAGACATTTTTTTATTCTTATTGAAAAGCTACAAACGTTGCTTGGAATTTCTGTATCAAGTTATGGAGATGAATAAGTTCGAATTTCACATTTGCATTATTGTATTAATTAGTGAAACTCTATAATTCTGATCAAGTCCGAAGATATGCCTAAAACCAAAGTAATTTGGTTTTAATTTCATTACGGGTATTGGGGTTGAATGTGAGGGTTGGAACTTACTATTTGATTTGAGTATTTAATGAAGGGGAGGTGCACATAGGTTTTAAGTTATTAGACGCTATAATAAGGTAGAGCGTTCCACATTCACGTTGTACGGGTTATATACGAACCATTTATCAGCGTACTTCCTTAGGATAGTTTGAAGGTAAACTGATTTGCAAGCATGTTGGTTGGATGATGGAATGCATTTCATTTGAATATTGGTTGTCAAAGTAGCGATAAATCAAATAAGGGCAGGTGATGTTCGAGCGAAACTAATCAGTTCGCTGTTCGTATGTCTCATTTAAGTTTATCTTTCGCACGCATTTGAATCCTTCCTAGGATGTCCAACATTGTTTTTGGTTCACGCGACCAGACGTGGCCGTTTAACTCAAGATTGCGATGTATTTGCGATTTATATACCCCGGCCAGATCGGAGGGGATGAAATATTTCTGATGAAGAGGGACTTGGATTCAAAAAAGAATATGATAAGCTGAGTGAACTGTCGTCAGCAATGGAATGAATTGGATTAGAAGTTGCAGAGAGGACATCATTTATGAAAAATGTGGAAGAGAGTTGCACATTTCGTGAAGATCTGAAAAATTGTAGGAGTAATATCAATTGACAATAAAAGCTCATTGAAACTAAGGCGTTCGGAGTCGATATAAAACAAAAGGTCCCGACAACGCGCAAGAAGTAAAAACCGCACACATGATTGGTTGTGAGGAAGTAAGGCCCTGGGTACTAACTGTTGCGTGAGCAAGTAAGGCCCTAGGTACTAACTGTTGCGCCGAAAATTTGTTTTGGTTAAATAAGAGTTAGGCCAAAACAGAGCCTTGTGGAACACCAGCATTAATTCGCTGAGTTGTAGGCTTAAAACCGCTCAAAACAACTTGAATTGAACATCTTGAAACATAATTTCTAATCCATTGAGGAAATTGTTCATAGATTTTAAATGCACGCATTTTCGACAAGAAAACTTGATGCTCAACCCTATCAAAGTCCTTTCTCATCCAAAAGAACAAAATACACACATGACTCATGAGGCAACACAAATGTCACATTTCTCACATTTTGTTCTGTCCGCGCTACCCTAACCCTACATATTCAATTTTCTGATGTGCATGCTCTGGATTCACTTTTGTTTTGCTAGCCTTACCCTAACTATGACTTTTGGTGTCTAAATTTCGTTTCATGTTTGTTTGGATTTACACCGAAGACCCCAAAGATGTTTTACTTCAAAAGAAGTACGCAGTTATTTTGATTGTGTCGAAGAAAAACTCTTCACGACATTGGGGGATTTACAATATAGAACAGCGGATTTCTGAATGTCAAGATCAAACAAAACTCTTGCACGGGCACGAAAGTCTAACTCCCACATTGAATGACCTTCCCAAGTACAGGAAGAGGAAATGCTCAATGTGGAACTGGGAGATCGACGCCATGCTCAGGAGCTTGGTCTCCAAAGAACAACTTTGGCCACAATTTTGCAAAAGGATTTGCATTTGTTTCCATTTAAGATTCAGTTGACCAAAGATCTTCTTCGTCAGGGCCAATTTCGCCGCCGTACATATTCCAATAGAATGTTACAGCTAGCCCATGACAACCCCGATTTTCATGAAAAATTCATAATGAGTGACGATTCACATTTTCATTTGAATGGATATAGGAATAAACAGAAAAGTCGGTTCTGGGCAATGGAAAACCTTCAAATTATTATCATCAGTCACCTTTCCATCTACTAAAAATTACAGTCTGGTGTGCAATTTGGTCAGGAGGAATCATTGGACCTTACTTCTTTGAAAATGAAAACGGCGTAACGGTTACTGTGAATGGGGAGCGATTGAACACTTTTTGGTATCAACAAGACGGTGTCACATCGCATACAGCCAGGACTACAATGAAATTACTGCGAGAACTCTTTCACACATCAAGTTTCAAGACAGGTTGAAGTTGATTGACCTCCACGGTCGCCTAATTTGACTGCTCCGGACTTCATTTTTGTGGTGTAATCTGAAAAGCAAGGCTTATGCAAACAAACCAGAAAAGCTTAAGCAACTCAAGCAAAATATTCGTGATGAAATTAATGAAATACCGTGTGAAATGTGTGAGAATGTAATGAAAATGTGCTCAAAAGGGCTCGCATTTGGGAGACTAACAGAGGCGGACATTTACCTGATATTGTATTCCATACATAATTGCCGACATTAAGTAAAACATTTATCAATATTAATTCCGTTCTCTTTCAGTTAATCTAAAATTATAAACAAACAAAGTAGTATACCTTCCCGGCGGACATCCTGTCTATAGAGCTCTAGCAAACCGTATGTATTCGTTAGTGGGTAACGGGTATTCGATTCGAGTCGAAGTACCGAATCGTTACTGTCGACTAAGTTTCGTTACTTTCACATGTTTCTTTACTCGCATCAAATACCTTATTCGTATGTTATGATTTCATTACTCGCATTATTCCACACGTTTGCAGTTCGATTCATAGAAGTAGGAGAAAGATTTGTTAAAATTCAACCCTTGTTGTATGTGTTTTAGTGTATACGTCAAACGATAGATTTTTCTGATGAGTCAACTGTTGATAATGTGGGAGTGGCTCCATGATGTGCCGACGTATCTTGGTCTCTAAGTAGTGAGTACATGTACTTTAAAATGTAAATGATATGATTTGTGTCGAACATATGAAAGTAACGAAAGTAACGGTTTCTTTTTAACGGGAAGTCAGTGAAAAAGTACCGAATCCAAACGGGTATTCATTTTTTCGTTACTTTTGCAGCTCTACTAATATATCCCTATTGGATGGGGCATAATAATGACATAACTGTTGTTTGTAACAGACTCTTCTAAAAAGTTTTAGTCCAAAAGTCTCTTTTAGTCGAGCACTCCCAATCGTAATTTGCAAATGTGATGTTTCAACATGAAACGCAGGCGAAACCATATAGTTTTTAAATAATGTGTTTGATGACAACATTATCTCCAGAAATTATGTGTTCTCGCATTCAAGAATCTGTAGTCTAACATTGATGCACTGTTTTCTGTTTGCCTAGTTGAACTCATTGTTCCATGCGAACAAGCCAACAGTCCTTCCAAATGATGGCAGCATTTAAATAGTAATAATCGTAATAATTCTTTTTATTTAAATGAATGGGCTATTCATTGCAATGAACAATGTCTCCAGGAAATTTATAGAGTGCATTGAAATATACATATGGTCTCCAGGATATTTTTTCTTTGTTAACAGAATTGTGGGATACTCAATTCTATGGTTAAAACTTTCGAGTTATTGAAGGAAGTGTTTGATGACAAAATTTTCTCAGATATTAACGAATGGTCTCCAGGGTAGTGTGATTACACGCCAAAAGGCGAATAAAGTTTTAAAAATTAAATTCCTTAGACAGGTCACCTATGTGTCGTGGATTTAATGCAGTTTCTGAAGAGCTGCAGTGGCGAACATGATATTATGAAGTGATATCCATGTGGGAGAAGAAAAAGGCAGCATTGGTACCCGTAGTGACTTTTGAAATAGGAGCTCCTTTTAAAGGAGCCTTTCTACTTCGTAGAATATATCTATCTCCGTAGACGAATTTGGATAAATTCACATTCGAAATCACAACTGAAAGTAAATCAAGTATTCCAAAATGCACCTTTAAACTCCCACATAATCCTTCCTAGCGACTTTCTAAAAAAAACAGTCATATGTCTTATCAAGGATTACCATTACCATAATATATTCCCTTCCCAATTCCAACTTTATATCCCACTATACCTATGCATTTCCGTCCGCTTTTTCCAACTCACGTTTTTCCTGTGATATTTCCATTTGACAAAAATAAATCGAATTAATTTGACAAAGCCTCACGCGATTTACACAAGCCGCCCCTATATCCTCTAAAGCACACATACGAGCTTACACATGATGCTGTTGAATAGCACAATTTATCCACGCCAGAAATTGAATGAATGCGCTAAAAGCAAAGTCAAAGCGAGTAAAGAAAATAAATTTTGTCAGACTAACACATACCTATACCTATGCACATAGAGCGAAATCCGGGCACAAAATGATTCGCCGATATAATCGTCCGATACACGCGCAACCAACGGACCAAGACAGGAGTTGTATTCAAATCCGCTGACAATTTGACATTCTTACTCAGAGTTTTGACACAAATGTGGCCCTAAGCAAGGAAAAATCGTTAAATTTATGCCACAGTGGATACACACAGCCTTACGCGTGTATATCTATCACAATACGTAGCAATTACTTACAAGTTCGATATCGCATCCCAGTTCTTCGTCCGTGGGAGGAAGAGCAAAGCGAACAACAGCTACAAAAAATTGTCGAAATTGCCTTGAGGGCTACCGGGTACAGGGGAGTAATAAATTTCTCTGCGGGGATGTTGTGCTGCCCGTCGCAACCCCTCCCTGATAACTGTGCCACGTAAAAAAAAAATAGAAGTACCCACCAGAAAAATACAAGATGACGGTAAAAAGCGCAAGAGGGATAATCAGAATTCGAAACTGACAGGTTGTCACAGGTTCGCAATGCGCCCCCCCCCGCCAATTGGGGTTTGTTTCGATTGGGAAAAAAACTTGAGGCGTCAGAAACGTGCCTACGTGTAGGACAAATACTTACCCTGCCAATATTCGCTCCTACAGCTGAAGCCGTCGAGGGGAAGGTGAAATTACGTTATTTATATGCTTGCGTGTTACATTCGCATTCATTCGTATTCGCGTACTGTCCTTGCCGACACACGCACATAGAAAACCCACATCCACGCAGCTACCGCAATAGACGAGTATAGATTCCTTCACGTAAATTGGGTGATAATGATAATGGCAGATATGAAACAATGACTGGTGTCCACGTACAATACGCCCGGTCTTAAGGACAGCGTGTGGCTAACGTGAATTGCCGACTATTCAATCATTGCCGGGCGACATTGTAACGAAATTACCTTTCTTCTGGTTGGTCCTGCCTATATGATTTATTTTTGTGAATAATTGATTGGTGTGCTCCAAGGAGGAAATTACCTTGAATCTGGACATGGTTCATTGGGCAATTGGTTGCCTCACTCTTGCGAAAAGTGCGGTTGTCGTAACGATGTGTAAAGTGATTGAATGTCCTTACTCAGCATAATGCCGTCATACGTCATGGATTTTCTCTCTCACAATAATGATGGGTGAGTTGATACAGCATTTTCGGATTTTCATTTTTATATACATTCAGACATTAATTGAAATAAATGTGAGAGAGTTGATAGATACTTTGTTCATGGATCGTTAAAAGTTGAACGATCATTAAGTAAAATAAACGATATACTTCGTCTTCATAAATGCTGTCATATGCGGCTTGAAAACGATGAATGGAGCATGTGTATCGATTTGGACTTTGGACTTACGCTGCGGAATGAAAGGCCAGAACAAGGAGTCCGATATCCGTTACAGGATATGGCAGTCTCTATATCAACGAACGGTCAATTAAATTGCGATAACCAAGAGGTACAAATCCAGTATTTTGGATGTCCTAACACTCCAAGGGTATAATATTCACTCGGATCACTACCTTGATGCAGCCAAGTTAAGAATACGCATCTAAACCACGATAATGTAAAAAGTAAACTCCTATTTAGCTTTAGGGGCAAAGGAGAAGTGAAGAGCACCAGATTTTAAGATAGAAGAAAAGAGGAAGAAAGTCTGCCGCTGTACCGCTGTAGGAATGATGTTAGCACGATTGTTGAAGCAAGGGATACAAAACGAGAGATGAACATGGAAAAATCTGAGTTGAGGCACAGTTAATGCTGAGAGTATGAACAAATCTTTTCTGCAGACTGTTAAATGGCAAATATAGCGAGAACTGTTAAAATCTGGTCACAGCTATATGTTAACTTAAGCTTAAAACGCTAGCGAATGTGACGACACTCAACGAAGAACATTTCCAATAGAATCTTAATGATCAGGAGGTCTTCTACTTACTTAATCAGTTAAGTGCGGAACAGTCCTGAACCTAGGTGTAAACAAACATTCTTATCCAATTAGCACGGTCGGTTTCTACTTGTGCGTGTCACTTAAGGTGCCGTGGTATTGGTCTTTTTCCACTCTGCATATCCTAGCCATCTTAGTGGTCAAATTGCGAAGTTTTCAATTTATTTTTAAAAATTTTCGGTGTAACAGGCTTTTTTCACAACCATTTGTTTTTGCGCGTGTATTTCTTGCACGATGGCAAGACCTTCTGTTTTATGATGAGATAATCTTTCCTTGACAATTGATACTACTCGCATAATTTGTCAGATCATCACGAGAGGACGGGCGAGAAAAGTTAAATAGGTGTTCCTCGGCTGGGAATCGAACCCATTCCTTCTGCGCAGCAGTTCATCCTGTTACTGAGACTGCCGCTGTACATTTCGTAGAACTTGTGAGAATTTTAGTCTCAGCAAACGGAACCGAAGATTTTCACAAAATTTTCCTATTAAAATGGCCAAGGACTTCTTCATCCACTTTTGATAAGATCCATGCTTAAGCGTCGAAGAGTATGAGTGTGAGTATCAGGATCTTACATGGGATCTCCTTAGTATACTATCGTTTATTAATACCCTATCCCATCCGACCTTAAAACTAATATCCTCACAATATGGGACTTATGACGATGAAATATAGAAAATGCCATTATCACAACATATTGTTCAGAAAGTTTATCAAAATCTTTTATGTTTCGACAACAAAACAACGTATTATGCTATGAGGTAGGGTATACAATATATTTTTGTATGAAAACGCCTCCAAAAAGTGGCGTGTGCTAAAATGATTTGTGGAAGAAATGTTTATATTACCATAGCAAATGATTTTGCATAAACATTTATTTTCTTTGAATTATTTTAAATTTAACGAAATTTGCACTGAAAACGCCCCTTAAAAGTCGGCGTGGCAAAAAACTTTTTATAAACGAAATATAGATATTAAGATTGTTTTGCCTAAAACTAAGTTTTTCTAAAAAGATGACGTAGCATTGGGCACATTTCAAAAATGTTTACATTTTTTCTGCTGGGAGCGACAAAGAATATTTAAGGCCCAAAAACTGGTGACGGACGGACGAAAGGACGGACAAATATGGCTAAATCGACTCAACTATTGATTCTAAGTCTATCCATATACTCTAAGGTATATCTAGCTAAATTATTTCTCTATGTTAAAAAATAGGTACCAAAACTATTATACCCCTATGGGAAAGGGTATACAAAAAACGCCTTCAAATGATCGTTACAGTAGGACACCTTGAAGATCATCCACTTTGACGTGATGGAAGTGCTGAATTAATTTCCAAAGTACCAACGAGCAAAACCGGATTCTTATGTTGAGGGTCACTTCTTCGAATAAACTGTCAGAGCTACCCATGCCGGTAAGGTCGGAGGTGGGGAAACGAAAACTAAGAAGTAATGTCCAAGCTAAGGAGCGCGCCGATACCTGCATGGTTGAGGGAGGGCCCAGTCGCTGTAGATACCAATGGAATTCTAGTTTCAATTCCTTTAAACAGGGGGGGAGTACAGTATAACATCCTTTTCTCCCTTACTTGTGGGTCCAAAACCGACATATCAAAACCAAAAAATGTCCTATCACAAAGGAATCGGGAACTCCAAACATTATAAACACCTATTCTCAACAACAACTGACGGAGGAGGAGGAAAGTCCAACTAAGGCAGTTATATTTAATTTCCACAAGCAATTATTTCTGTAGGCTTGTGCCCTGAGATTGAGCATTTTTGTAAATTATTGTTTGGGAAGAAGCCTGTTTAAGACATAATTAAGAAAATTTACAAGCATAACCGAAGCTATGATGGTATACCCTCTCTAAGGTTGTTTTTTAAGCTTCCGAGATTTGTACATGTACCGCATTTCGTTGTTTCGGTAGAACTTAGCACTAAGTGCTTAGAAAAGATACTATGAAAAGATCGGGAAAAAGGTGAAAAGATCGGGAAAAAGTGAAAAAATCGGCACCTACCGGACAATGAGTCAATACGATTCAAGGTTTTCATTAAACTTACTGGTCTTTCGTGTTCGAGAGTACAGCCTAGTGGATAGCGTGTTAGATTACCGTGCGAGAGAACGCGAGTTGGAATCCCAGTTAGATGAGAGATTTTATATACTTAATTGAATTGAATTTCATAATTTTATAATAACGAATCGGGTTTTAATTATAAAAGATTGAAATTGAAACTAATAAAAGTAAATAAAATAAAAAAAAATAAGAACAACAAGAAAATAATAAAACATAATGTTATTTTTCAACGTCGGGAAGGCTTGCAAATATTTTCGGTAAAGCTTGTAAATATTTTCATTATTCATAACTTCGGAAAATATTATTTTTTACAGGCAACAGCGGCAACCCAAACTCAATGCTGCCACACCTCGACGGGTAGAATTAATTGAAATCCAAAGTTTATATCAACAGCCATGGACCATATATGCTCTTGAAACAATATAAACAAAGACGGTTGCTATTAAGTTCGAAACACTTCGAGATTTCATCATTTTATCTCAAAATTTTAGGTCCGAAGAGCTGTAGCAAAATATTTTGTTACTTTAGTTTTTGAAATTCTTGAATACCAATATTTCATATTCAAAACATCGCCTTGCGGGTGAGTAGATTAGCCTATGCAGATCCTACACACAACCGATAAAAACTATTTGCTTATATCGAACTATATACATTTTGTACGATCATAACTAAAACATTCAAACACAAAGTGTGACATTCTACATTACCCCTGCAGTATTTTTTTTTTAAATCCTCTATAAAAAACGACATTAAATTTTAAATTCTTATCCTCGTACAACAAAAAAAAACGGAAAAGAACACATGAAAGGTCACCAACCACTCTTGCAGCTGTGCCACATTCACTTTGAGCAAGAGAAAAACTAAAGCAGGCCTTTATTTATCGCCTAATTGGACAGTTTTATTTGCAAAGTTAACCCCTGAGGGGCAATTTTAGCTGAATGCAAACTAGGCGGCGCAATACAAAACCCAACACCATTTTGTGCTTCTATTTTTCAATGTACCTAAGTGTTTCACTCCACACCTATCCTCCTCCCATAACAATTTGGTCACTAACCTACAAAAGTCACATCCTGCACCAGCCTTCACCTAAAAACACATTACGCATAAAGGCGAAGAGCATGAAACATGAATTAAAAGAACAATAACACACTCGAGTAAGTACGAAAGGCACTGAAAGAGAAAGAAAGCAACAAAAGCGACAGCAAAAGAAAGAGATGGATCAACAAAAAATACGAATCCTGCCAGGAGGTGGTTGTGCAGTGCAACATTTTGGCGCGATAAAAATAAGACAGCACAAGAGAAATGGCCATGAGCACATAATAATTTGCTACTTCTTCATTGGTGTGTGTGTTAGGTATGCAAGTCTCACGTGAGTAGTCTGCACTAGACTGCACCGATGCGAAGCAAAAAAAAGGATACAGAATAAAATAAGGGAAGTTAAATTAATATTCCAGGTCAAGTGAAAATACATTTAGTAAAACTGCTAAAGGATTGCACATAACCGGGTTGGTCTGAACTGTGTATTCTTTTCCTTTTCGAATATATTTTGCTGTTCTTTCTATCCTCGCTGCTAGTTGCAATTGTTTAAGAGCACGTCCTCGCCTAACACACATTCATGACTTTTATACTTCTACACCTGAATGAAATGAGGTGAATCATTGTTACTTTAGCATACACACAGTTCTTTAAAAGGGCCAACTCTTTGAAAAATTAAAAAAAAAAAAAAAACTGTTTAACCAACTCTGTAAGTATAATAGAATGTTACATTCTCTTGGCACAGAGCTATAGGAGTTACATCGCCCTCACATGACAGCGAGGAAATAAATTTCCCTCCATCTGTATCCTGCTGCATGCAGTTCTACCACTGCAGGGTGTGAGCGAAATATCTTCTTCCATCCATTAACATCTCACATGCAGATTTCGAGTAGCGAAAAGCAACCACTCCAGGACGTGGTGATAGTATTGCAAAAAAAAATTCCCTCTCATGTCGGAGAGTTGAAAACAGCCCAGCAGCGGTACTGCTGAATGCTGAGGCTGCCTTCTAGCGCTGTGAACTTAAAAGTGTGAAAATAAGTAGCGTATACGCCCCCGAGTGTGTCACGAACGAATATTGTATTCGCTGGCTATGTGTTCTTTCCATAAAGTTGTCCCTTGTTCTATTTTAGGGCGGCTGCACTATCTCACGGGATTTTGCTTTCCTCCCATTCATTGATGGGATGGGGTCGATTGTCTGTGGCAAGGAAGAAGTATGTATTTCGGGGGGGAAAAAATGCTAAAGATGGGAAAAACTTCATCCATATTGGAATTTTGCATGAACCATCGTCGTAGTCATTGGTGCAGTATCGTTGGAACTTGTAATCCTTACCAGGGGATAGACATTGGCAATACAGGATGACAGCTAAAACAAAAAGAGAATGCAATCGAAACAGCTATCCAAGGAATACCAATTTCAAGCTGAAGTTCGATAGTTGCAATCGGACAATTGGTAGAGGAGTTGTCGCAGCACGAAGCAGTGGATATACAGCGACAGCTTATTTATGAATAGAGCTATCGAAGGGAAGAGTTTCAGGCGTTTTTTTTTTTTGTGAGAGTCTTTTTTTATTGACGATGTAGTGCGGTTCAGTTGGGTGCATACAATTCGCCTGAAGATGGTAGATTGTTTATTGAATGTTATTTCCATCTATACGGTTGTGTAGTCAAATGTGTTAACAAAACATTGGCAAAAGTACACAGTACTAGACAAAAGTATAACTTTGGGAGAAGAGCATTATAATTATTTTTTTATAGAACGTCACATAAAAGTCTGATCCAAATAACGCAAAAGACCATCGATCCAGTTGAGTCCTTAGCTAAAGGAATGCTTTTCTGAAATATTTAAGAACATATACGCAATTGGAATCTTCGTAAGCATTCTAAAAGCTGAAAAATCTTTGTTTTTCAAATTTAATCATAGGTTGAGGCAGGTTTTGATCGGCTCTTGCAGTCGCATTTATTAAAATAAGGATTTGATGAGCTGCACAACTCCATAACCTGTGGATCTCTGGACAACTCAGAAAAATAGGTCTCAACAACTTTGATATCGTTTTCTTCTAGAATCCTAAATCATAGGATTGTGACTAAGGATCTGTGCAGCTTATCGCCCCAATAATAATTGCTCATGTCGCACAGTGGCAAATTAAAAAAAAATGGCCAAATCTATAATTTGGGTTTTTTCAATTTATTACTGCATAAGAATATTAAAAGCATATAGTTTTTAAAAAAAGGAATATTTTCAAGTTAATTTACATTAAAATTTGTTAGAAACTGAAATAATTCTGGTTTTTAAAATTTGTCTAATAAAACCTAAAAACATTACGCCACCGAGTATCTCGCATTTGGCATTCAATAAAAATAAAAATAAAAAATAAATTTATGGCGCAGCAGGCTCGTTAGTACCCAGGGCCTTGCTTTTTTTTCACAACCATTCATGTGTACGATGGCGGGACCTCCTGTTTTATGCCGAATCCGAACGGCTTAGTTGAGATAAGCTGTCCTGACAATTGATACTACTCGGATGATTTGTCAGATCATCACGAGAGGAGGGCCAGTGAAAAATCATTTAGGTGTTGCTACGGCTGGGAATCGAACCCAGACCTTCTGCGTGGCAGTTCAACGCACTAACCATCGCACCACTGAGCCAGTCACTGACAGACATTTAATAACACTGACCAAAATAAAACAGTGAAGTTGTTATAATTATGAATAAATAAACAATAAATAAACATGTGTACGTACATCACTCAAGGATTTGTTAAACAAGCTCGCTCGAACTCTGGTTCTATTAAAAAATAAAGTACTTCATACGAAACGCATTTTTGGTTTAGTGTTTATTTATCTCAAACATTTTTTCAATGGGTCAGAAGAAACCAAATGGTTGTGAAGTACATCCTTCCTATTTTGCTGCCTTGAAAAATAAATTTGTTGAAAAACTTTCTCGAAAACGGTTCCGAAGAGTTTTCAAAGTATTTTCCTTTCGAACCGACTAAGGATTTCTTCATCCGCTTTTGAGACCGTCCATTCTTCAGCGCAGTAGAGCAGGACTGGGATGATCAGGGTCTCAGGGTGATTAGTTGAGCGTAATTTTTCTGATGAAACAAATCGAATAAAACACTCATCATCATCAAATATTCAAAAATTTTATTGTAATCCGTTAAAAGGCCCTTGCCATTTATGTTTTAAAGACAACTTCATGTAAATGTTGTCTGCGGCTCCGTTTCGAGCATTTCGGCCTGTATTCCACGAATTACGCCTGTTATGTTATTCTGTAAGGCTTCAATCGTGTTCGGCTTCACATACCCCCACAAGAAATAATCAAGGCGGCCAACTCACAGGACCATTTTGAGAGATAAGCTATTCACCAAATTCATCCACTAACATTTTCAATGTTTCACGAGCTGGTTTCGTCAAACCAAGTTCAACTCAGCCAACTTGGGCAACGTTGGCTCCGTTGACGGTAACGTTTCTTCAACGGTAGCTTTTGAAGAAAAATGTACTGATGATGCCAGCAGCCCATAAACCACACCAAACTGTCGTTTTTCGGGATGCATCGGTAATTCTTGTATAGCATGTGGTTGTTCATCACTCTAGGTGCGGCAGTTTTGCTTATTTACGTATCCGGTGAGCCAGAAATGCCGCTGAACAATTTTTTTTCGATAAAACAGCGGATTTTCATGGAGCTGTTCTAAGGCCCATTCACCAAAAATAAGATGTTTTGGTAGATCATTCGGCTTCAATTCTTACACAAGTTGAATTTTATAGGTTTTTAAACCCAAATCGATACGATTCTATGTGGTTGAGTTAGACATTCCCAATCTCTGAGAAAGGCGACAAATTGACATTTCACGATCTTCATCAACATTGGACGCTACGACTGCAATATTCTCTTCGGTACGTACTGTACGCATGCGAGTCGATGGTTTAATGTACAACAAAGTAAATTTGGTGCGAAATTCGGTGATAACAGCAAAAATTGTTGATTCACCAGGTCGATTATGACGACCATAATATGGTCTTAACAAACGGTGCACATTTTTCACAGAGCACGAATTTCGTTGCTCGTTTGTAAGTCTTTCCATGATTAAATTGCAGAGTATACTGAAAACTTCTCACTTTCTTAGCCCGAAGAAACAGCAGTTGGCAAGAGTAATTCTTCGTTTAATTTCTGACGAGATGTTGTTGAGTTAATCGAAGAGCCGAGGTAGACAAAGTCCCTGTAAATGGTGATGATTTGTCCAATTTGTCGATAAGTGTGTCCTTTCATGCTGACAGTATATACTTATTCTTGCCCTCATTTACTGCTTAACCCATTTTTGCCGCTCCTTCTCTATATTAGCAAACGTGGCTTTGACATCACACGTTGCGTCCTGCGAATAATGTGCTACGGCATATGCTAGTAGATTCACCGATTTTGGGAAAATTGTGCTTCTGGTGTTGGCTCGGGAGTTTTGCACAATCCTCTCAAGAATCAAATTGATGAAGTCACGTGACAGCGCATCGCCTTGCCTAAAAGCTTTGCGGTATAGAATGTGTCGAAGAGGTCGTTTCCGACCCTGATGGAGCAGCGAGAATTCTCCATCGTCAGCCTACACAAACGGACGAGTTTGAACGCTATACCGAAACTAGATATTTGCCTGTACAGTTCGTCTTTACAAATGCTGTCGTATGCGACTTTGAAATCGATTAATAGGTGGTGGGTATTGCTTTAGACTTCTTGGGTTTTTCCAGGATCTGCCAAAGTGGAAAAATTTGATCGGCTGCGGACTTTTCTTTACAAAGACCACACTTATAAGGGCCGATCAGATTGTTGGTAAACGGTTTCAGGCGTTCAAACTATGGCAGATAGGATCTTGTAGGCGATGTTGAGGAGACTTGTGCCTCTGTTGTTGGCGCAGCTTAGAGGGTCTCCTTTTTTGTGGATCGGTCAAACGATGCTGAGGTTCCACTCTTCAGGCATACTATCCTTCGACCGGATTTGGCTTATGAGTTGGTGGATATTATTTCCACAGTCATCTCCGTCGGCTTTATAAAACTCAGCTGGAAGGGCGTCATTTCCGGCAGCCTTATTAGGCTTGAGTTTAGATATTGCTATCCTTACATCACTCAAGTCGGTTGGTTGGTAGGTTTTGCTGTCGTTGTCAATATTGAATGGTTGACTATGCTGACAGCGGAGTGTTGTTCTTCACCGCCGTTTAACAGTCTGCAGAAGTGGTTCTTCCTCAGCATCGTCTGTGTCTCAACTACGATATTTCCTTGTTCATCTCGAGAGGATTCTGCTCTAGCCTTGTATCCTTAACTATAACGTTTTACACTTCGGTAAAACTTGCGCACATCGTTCGTCAGCATTTACTTGTCTTGAACTTGCTTGTTCATTACAAAATACGTTTTGTTGAAATCTTCTGATGTTAGACCACAACGATAACAACTTTAAGTTAAATAGGTTTCAGTTATGGGATTGTAAATCTTTGCGTCACATCTGTTGTTTTGTGAATGAGTTGTACTCGTATTGGTCTACGGAACCTCGTCGATGGTGGTCGAGGATTTTGCAGAAATATTATTTGTTATGTGATTCTGGGTCACCTGACATTAACAAATTATGTTAAGGAAATGCTTGCATCTGTAAATCGTTGTTTGTATTCACTCATGACTGAGTTCGCATCACAAACCCAGTTAAAAATTTATTACGCAATTCATTAATATACACATCATCAATTCCTTGCAATAAACGTCGAATTGTTATATGTAGTTAACTTTAAAGACGTGTTTTTGGGACCGATTCGTTTATGACCAAGTTTTTCAGGATAACATTTTTGTTTAGCTGCATAGTTTGGATACATATGGTTATTATATTTCATTGCAGATTTCTAAAAAGATTGTTTCCTGGTCCATTTTATTAAAATCTTGTTGGCACTATTCAGAAACAACGATGTGGTTTCTTGACACCACCGGTTGCTGCAGCACTTTTACGAGCTGCTTTAGTCGCCAATTGCTTCCTTGGTAGGTTTACGGTCTGACACATTTGAGGAACGGAATTTTCATTGTTCTTGAAGTGGCTTAATTCTTCTTTGATCGTTCGCTTAAGTCCGAAAATTCCATTTGAAGCCGTTTAACAAAATCATGCGCTCGAAATAGAAATGAACGAAAAGTGGGCGTGACAGTGAGTGGATTTTGAAAATTTGTACACTTGTTCTGCTTCGTCAGATAGAGAGACTTTCGTCAATCTAGCTCAAAAGTTAAGGTTCAAAAGTCGTTGACAGACGGACAGACGGACGGAAAGAGATGGCTAGATCGACTCAGCTACGATTCTGAATACTTTGAGGTATAACTAGCCAAATAATTTCTCTTTGTTACAAACTTAGGCCGCGGCTACGACCAACGCTAGGAAGCGTTGGCGCTAGTTCGCGCTAGTGCGCCAGTAAATCGAATGTTTAGTTAATCAATGAGGTGGTCGCAGATCAAGCTTTTTGCGTTCGCGCGAGGTAGAACGCGCTAGTCTGCGCTAGTCCACGCTAGTCCACGCTTGTAATTTGTATATCAAATCATATGTGATTTTGATGTTAACTAGCTTGAACTAGCGTGAATAATCATCCACGGATTTTTTACTAGCACACTTTCACGGACGATCGTGGACTAGCATTGACTGTAACCACGGCCATAATGTCAAAACTAATATACTCCGATGGGATAAGGTATAAACAATACTTCATCTTTCTTCCAACTGTCCAGCCCTACTAAGCTCCATTTTGGAGCTTACTTTTTTCATAACCTCTACGATTTTTCAAACACGGATGTGAGAAGTCTCCTCCATTTAATTAATAGCACAAATTGGTTTTCCTACAGCTAACAAGGTAAAAGCACAAGACCCACGTGGCATCACAAACCAAAATACTTGTATAAGTGTGCTGGCGTATCGCTGGCAGCAACTCCAACCTAACCTAACCTATCAATGTTGGGACTATTATTATATTACCTACATGCGCCACCAGCAATTAACTAGCAGATGTTTAAGGGACACTTTTATTATTCGCTCACCTTTTGATGGTGCAAAATTTACAACGTAGTCACCGTTACTCAAACCCTAACTTTCAATAAAATAATTCAACACATCGCTGTATTGTTCTGTAGTGCATTATTTCGCACCCTATTATGAATTCAATTCTCTCCGGTATTTTATAATTAAAAGCATTGCCGTTGTGTCCCGCACTAATCCACTTCACAAACATGCATCGAAATTCCATCAAAAATCCGTAAGCCACCCTCAAAATCACACCTCGTTTCAATCAGTGGTGTAGCAATTAATCACCATAATTGTATAAATATTCACACTTTGCGCGTATAATGCCTCTGTGCGCATCAACGTGCATAAATTTTAAAAGCTGGCTCAAATTTCAACTTTCATAATTAATCGGGTATAATGGAAAAATCATCGCACATCGCATTCGGGGCTTAAATATGATTAATATTCGGTGGTGGCGACGTCGGTGTTACCCCTATTGTACATGTACGCATAGGTGTTGCCTTGCAATAAATGTCTAAATAGGACTTTTGGGAGGGCGAGTGTAACATCTACCACGGTACCGTTTCGCCACCTACGTTTCGTCATTATCGAAGCGAAACAACAACGAAAAAGCAACGATCCATGTTGCCAAACAATAATGCTTACCCTACCGCTACCCCATACCAACACACACACACTTTATCCAACCGAAACTTAATTAAAATCTCATCAAATATTCTATACAATTCCACATCCGAAGGTAGATTTCATTCATTTTGAATAGGCAGCTGTGCGGACCCGAAAAATCTGTTCACCCCTCTCTCATGGATAACCATCAGAAGTTTTCTATAGCTTTTTTGGATTCCGGGGTACGCCTGTGGAGCGCCACCTGGAGTGCTGAGCAGAGGCGGAGAAAGAAATCGCCTAGGATTTCGAAATTTCAGTGCCGTTGGGGATGTGCAGGTGTGTTCAACCACACCGTTTAGTTAGGTGAATGGATGTAGTTCTGCTCTGAAATTCAGAAAGTTTGCGCATCCTTCCGGCCAACATTTGCCATTATCATTAAAATTATGATTATACTAGCCTCGTT
Organism: Rhingia rostrata; assembly: GCA_949824845.1. Lineage (NCBI taxonomy): Eukaryota > Metazoa > Arthropoda > Insecta > Diptera > Syrphidae > Rhingia > Rhingia rostrata. The sequence continues at coordinate 15,073,234 of OX463755.1, read as the reverse complement.
CAGAGTCGTTTACATGCTCCGCCGTCTATTTTAGGAGGTATCATCAAATTAATGAAGTCCAAATGGAGATGCAGGAACATGCTGATGGCCAGTGAGGTTCGGCTTAGGAAATATTTTCGTATTTTTGATTAGGAGATTAGAAGGATACATATTTCATAAGGCGGCGAAAAGAGGGTTTTGATGCCTTGTAGCCGTGCATGTTTTTGGTGGTAGCACAGATCTTAATTTGTTTAAAAGGATTTCAATGTTAGTTGAAGTCAATAAATGGAAGATTTGGCAAGACCCTACACTCTTGTCGATCGTTGGTACAACAAACATTCTATAGGCATTGCGAAACAGTTGTCACTTCCTTACATGAAGATTTATAGATAGGCCTGTTCAACAAGAGTTTGCACCAACAAGTCATGATTACTCGCCCTGAGTAAGAGAACTCCATAGTCGTAGATAATGTAGCTCTAAACGCTCTAACTAATTCTAAAACAAAAATATTGCGGCTGACAGTGGGTAACTTCACTGTCCACACTTTTGGGAAATCGGCGAAAAACCTTTTGTTTCTTTTTGTAACGACGATCAAGCAATCTATTTCCCAAATATATACAAGATAGATGGCAGCAGATCAAGCAAATGAGCTTCTGGTTATTGCACTACATTTATATAGAATCAAAGTAGCACAACACGTAGATATCGTGTAGAATCGTTTTAATGTCCATCAATTTGGTTTCAATGGAAGGAAGTTTTAATCCATTAATGTACAAATATGATTTCGGGCATGTGGCCGCCCGGCTGGTTCGAATAAAGATAAATCTAGAGGACCAATTTTGTACCACTTTTTTCGAGATTTTGGGGCCGTATGTCGGCAATAACGCCACGAATCTTGGCTTCCAAGTACCCTAACGTTTCTGGTTTGTTGACGTAGACGAGCGACTTCACATATCTCCAAAGAAATATAATAATCCAATGGTGTCAAATCACACGATCTTGGTGGCCAATCGATAGGTTCATTCGGGGAAATTATGCGCTCATCGAATGTTTCCTTCAATATATCGATTGTGACTTGCGCTGTGTGGCATGTAGCGCCGTCTTGTTGGAACCACATTTCATCCACATTCATGCCATCCAATTCGGGAACAAAATAGTCGGTTATCATGGCTCTATACCGGACTCCATTAACGGTAATTGACTCTCCACCATCATTTCGGAAGAAGTATTGCCCAATGACTTCTTTTTTATGTAATGGCGTCGCAAGAGTCTCATGTGTATTCTCTTCACTCCAAATGCGGCAATTTTTCTGGTTGACGTAGCGATTCAGCGATGAAAATCGGCATCGAGAATCTCATTTTCAGCCCATAATCCTAAATCACCACGCATTGCATGGTCACGCGGCTTTAATTTACGCACGAGCTGGATCTTGTAAGGTCGTAAGCCAAAATCTTTGCGCAAAATCTTCCATAAAGTTGATGGACAAAGCTCCAATTGCTGTGCACGGTGGCGAATCGATTCATTCGGGTCCTCTTCAACACTTTGCTCTACATCGGCAATTGTTTCTTCGGTGCGCATTGTTCGACGTCTCTGCGGATGCGTATTATCACATAAAGTAAACGTAACCGTAACCATGTGTAACCGAATTAATTGCTCTGATGAACGATTATGTCGACCATAAAATGGACGGAGCTCGCGGTAAACTTCGCAAGCTGAACCATTATTTTCGAAATAAATTTGCACGATTTGCAAGCGTTGTTCATTTGTCAACATGTTCAAGATAAAATCGCAAACTAAACTGAGCATAAATGACATAAAAGTGGCCCGATTTGACCACAAAATGTCAGTTTTATCTCTATTCGTAAAACTAACCTCTAAATAAACACCAATTATAATATACTGTTCAATATTAGGCTGTTTCTAGCATGAGTAATGTTCTCTACTCAAACTCTTACTGTTAATAATGATTTTAGTCCATCTCAGGTTGTTATCTTTTCAGATGTACTTCGACATTTTTCGTTTATAGGAAACGCGGTCGATTGGAACTGCTTTCGTATAGTGGAGCTCACCGTGAAGATCTTATTCATCCTAATTCGGCTGATTTTGGATTCCCAAAATGTAAAAATGTTCTAGAAATTAGACTATTTGGGCTAAATTATGTTAAATTGGGCATTTAGTTCCCTTCGATAATGATATCATCTAAAATTATGTGTCCTGTATTATAGCCCATTCGGTAGCTATGATAATGGCATTTGCTTGGAGAGGTCTTACTCTCGCTATAGTTAGTGCCACTGAATCTTTGCTTGGAGACAACGCAATAATTTTGCTAATCTTAAATAATTGGCCCAATATTTTCAGAGTAAAATCTAGAGCCTTTTCAATATTCTTTTTCATTCATAATTGTTCGTTTCTGTTTCCAATCTTAATACCACATTACCCGAGACCATTCATTCTTCAGCTTTCACATACAAAATATTTAAATTCTCGCACTTTTGTTTGTCACAAACAGTGCATTACTAAATATTTAATACTCCCGTTATGTCCTAGGCTTATATCAAAGCTTAAATCATATGAATTTATATGGACATATGAAAGATTATAAAAAGGTTTACCGTTATACCATATAGCAAGCAAATTCCAGGTAAAAAACTTAAAACAAATATTACGGATTTTCAGTAAAAACCTCGCATGAAATATTTGCGCCTCAAAAACTCAATCTGGAATGCAATAACAACGGATCCAGATACGGTCCAGCCGTCTCTGCAAAAGGTACGCATATTTAAATTTAACAACAGACTTCAGCATCTAAAGGGTTTTGAGTTTTCATTTTGTTTTTATCCCGTTTGTTTGTTGCAGCCCTCAGTCGATAAACCTGAAATCCCAGTGTTGCGCCCGTTGTAAACAGTTGCGATTTATTCAATTTGTAATAGGTTTTCATGTTTGCATTAACAATGCACATTGCACATTGCACAACCCCCCTGGTATAGATGTGTTGTTCCAGGGTTTACCCAGGTCCTACCATATTGAACCTATATGGATGCCGGCCTACAGGACGTGAAAATCAACTGCAAAGAGAATATTCCAGGAAAGAGCATTTATGGCATAGGGATTCTGAATCCAAATGTACAAACTGGTGGCCCTATAGGGGGTGGTGTTAGCAACCCCCTTTGATTGGGTGTAGATTTTTGGAATGCATAGACAATTTTGCGCTCTGAGCTTTTCGGTTGGGTGCCGTTTTAATGAAAATTACACACTGTGCAATTTTTTCAACGATTTAAACTTTATGTAGATGTGTGTGGATATGTGAAAAAGGCTGGCTTCTCGTAATGAGTGTGTTACATCGCCTACAGCGAACTGATAGCATGGTGTGAAACGGTGAGATATGATAACTGTCTCTAGATTTGGGGTTGTGGGGCGCCCAACGTTTCAATAGGAGCGAACGTGCGAACAACTATGTGGAACGTTCAGCATTATTACACAGCTTGGTGTGAACATTTGTGGGCAATATGATATGTTCCGGTGTCGGAGTACACTGGAGTTGCAGAGAGGAGATGACTTTTGTTTTGAATGCGTTTTTAAAAGACTCAGACGCTAAGTCATTCCGACGAAATTTTCTGATGTAATTTCATTCGAGATTAGTAAGTTAATTTTGGAACCACTTTATTCGCTGATTAAACTGTAATCCATTTCGAGGGAAGAGATCAAACTAATATCCCTACATTAGAACTGTGAAGGTATTTTAGCCCAATGTTTGGTTGCTGGGTCGTTATTCCTCATAGCAATCTGGTTAATGCAGATCCAAATGATCTCCAACGAGGATTTTACATGGCTAGTTCCTTGCTGTCAATGATGCCTCTTTCTAGCTATCCTGATAACGTTTTAAAAATACAGTAATAGGGTTTTTCGAATAGATGCGGCACGTTGTGCCAAAAGTAGTTTTGTTTTCTAATTGGCTGAGACCTGGTCAGTGGCAAAAAAATGAGGGGTATCACCATATGTTTCTCCATAACCGCTACCACTGCAAAGGTCGTAATCTTTAAGATGTTCAGTAAGGTAGATACTTCCGATCCACAAAAAAAACACACAAAACCCTCTAAACTGCTCCAACTATAGAGACATTAGCCTCATCAACATCGCCCACAATATCCCATCTGCCGTAATATGTGAATGCCTGAAACCGTTCATCAACAACCTGATCGGCCCTTATCACTTTGGTTTAAGGCCAGGAAAGTCCACAACCGATCCAATTTTCACACTTCGACAGATCCTGGAAAAAATCCAAAAAGTCCAAATCGATTACCACTACCTATTTATCGATATCAAAGCCCCATACGACAGCATTTATAGAGACGAACTATACAAAGCCATGTCTAGTTTCGGTATACCGCCCAAACTCGTCCGTTTGTTTAGGATCACGATGGTAAATTCTAGCTCCTCCATCAGGGTCGGAAGCGACCTCACTGACACATTCGATACCAAAAAAAGGATTTGGGCAAGGCGATGCGCTGTCATGTGACTTCTTCAATCTGATTCTTGAGAGGATTATGCAAAACTCCCGAGTCAACACCAGAGACAACATTTTCCATAAATCTGTACAACTACTAGCATACGCCGACGATATTGACATCATTGCTAGGACCCAACTTGATGTCATAGCCGCGTTTGCTAGTATAGAAAAGGAAGCGACAAAATTTGGGCTTAGCAGGAAATGAGGGCAAGACGAAGTATATGCTGTCAACACGAAAGAACACACAACATCGACGAATTGGACAGAACGTCACCATTGACAGATATAACTTTGAGGTAGTACGGGACTTTAATTATCTCGGCTCCTCTCTATGTTGCGGCTTTGAAATCGATGAATAGGTGGTGGGTATCGATTTGGTCTTCTTGGGTTTTTTCCAGGATCTGCCGAAGTGTGAAGATTTGATCGGTTTTGGACTTTCCTGGCCTAAAACCACACTGATCTGGGCCGATCAGGTTGTTGGTAAACGGTTTCAGGCGTTCACATATTACGGCTGATAGAATTTTGTAGGCGATGTTGAGGAGACTTATGCCTCTGTAGTTGACGCAGTTTAGAGGGTCTCCTTTTTTTCTGGATCCCATACCATCCTTAAATAAATATCCCCAAACTGTCGGCTTTGTGGCGATGAAACATAGAAAATGTTATTGCCAGATCACATTGTTCAGACATTTTCTGAAAAGTGGTCGTGGCAGTAGGTGGATTTTGAAAATTTGTTCACTAGTTTGAACAGCACGTACAAGGATCACATGTACCAAATTTCATTTTCCTAGATCAATATTTAAGGCCCAAATACCGGTTACATACAGACGGGTGGACTGACGGACAGACAGTCATAGCTTAATCGACTCAGCTAGTAATTCTGAGTCGATCCATATACTTTGAGGTATACCTCGCTAAATTATTTATCTATGTTACAAATTATGTATCGAAGCTTATATACCCCTATTGGATAGGGTATAAACAGGAGGGATCGTTAATTTTAGGGCTAAAAGTCCAAGATCTAACACCTTTGTCGAACGACCAACAATACACATACCCAAAATGCCCGTCAACTCGTCGGAATAGTTCGAGCTCCGCTATCAATAATAGACACCATATCACTGATCACAGACTACAGACTCCGGACGGCAGACATTATTTTTTTAAAAACTACTTTTCTGGCCGCGGGGTAACTCAAAACATAAGAATTTCTAAAAATTTAACTTCGAGTTATCATGCCATCACAACACTTCTCTATACTACGCATACTGGGAAAGTACACATTTTAATTTTCAATTTATATCTTATACCCTAGTGTTTTAAACAACCCCCACAACTAAGATATTCAATAGTATTCTAAAGTCGCGATTGGTTTTTGAAAAAAAAGATGTCATCCAACTTAAATGGTTATAAAATTAAATACAACTTTTACAATTAAAGCTAATTCACTCTATTAACAACACAAGCAGAAAAAAAATATTTCTCAAGAAGTTTTCCAATAATCAGAGAATGTAAATTGGCAACATGAGTGTTCCTAACTACATCAATCTGACATAGATATCTTCGATACTTTCTACAGATACAGAGTGGGGATCCTTTGATTTCTTGTGTAAACAACATTTTAAAATTACATCAGGATCCCAAGACGACACTCTGTAACTTCTGCCACGCCAAGTACAAGCAGATTGAATGAAAATGATGATAATGCTTTTAAGCATCATCCCTATCATCGATGATAAGGAATTTTCCAATTTTCCCTTATCGAATGTCTCTCTACCCGTCGTACCGCCAACAATAACCAGAACAACACCATCAACGTTAAGGACATTTGAATTTAACAACGAGCCAAATTTAATTAAACTTAAATTTAGTTTTTTTTGTTGCGTTCCTTATAGATTGTTCGTTCACTCGCCTGTTGTCGATTTTTTGTTCGGTGTTTGTCTGCTCTACTGTGTGGGAATGTTTTTCTCAAAAGGAATGCCAATCAAGATTTTTTTTTTCAATAATAATTATAATAAGGTTCAGCGTAAAGAGAAGCCAATATAAACGAAATGCCGGGAGAGTTTTCCCCCAAGGGACCAGCACAGCAAAAAAAAAAAATATCCCAAGGATAACAATGAAAAAGTTTCAATATCTATAATCGAAGGATTCGATGAAAAATACCAAAGTCGTGGTCTGTTCCTTGTGTGTCGTAAAGGATTGAGAAAAAAAGCTCAACAGAGAGAAAATTGAAATGTCCCTCCATCATCATAACAGGGACTGGGGCGATACAAATCCACTTTATATCGTCGACATCTTTTGTTTGCTAGTGTGAGCATATCTTTGGACTGACTTTTTTTTTGTGTGTGGGTGAATCTTTAGTATGCGGATAATAATGTCGTCGCATATAAAATAAGGAACGACAAATGTAAAATGTAAATAAAGGAGAACATCCTTGAAAGACGTCGATGCAGTAAAAGAGTACTAGCTCTTGAAAGATCAAATATAGAAAAAAGGAAACAAAACTGCAATTGAACATTTGTCTGGGACTCAATAAATGTGCAAAAAATTCCAACCGTAAAGAGAGTTGTAGGACTAAGATACGCCTCAAGCAGTTTGCGAATGTTGTGATATCAAAAGGAAAAATATTTATAAACCCCTTAAACTTCTACTGTATGGCATTTGGAAACTCTTAGGGGGTTGGTTAACTGATAAAAAGCATATTGGCCATCAGAAATAGGAAAATGTGTACAAGCAATAAGATTTTAACTTAAACTTTGGGTTACCCGAACCAATTAGTGGTGCTTCTCCAAAGGTAACACCCTTACTGCAGAAAATTAATTACTCCAATACATTTACAGAACCCTGATTCCCACATATAACTAGAAATACCAATTGGATCTGTTGCTAAAAGTTCTAAAGCCTGAGGTATCTCCGGCCAAATCGTCCAAACTGTCCAAGAATCGTGTCCATGTCGGATTATCATCCGTTCTGTAGAACTGGCACAGGAGATATTTTGCACACTCATGTTACTCTTTATCCATTAAACTTCCAAGGAATTATTTTATAAAGATATCTAGACTCGCAGACACTTTTCCAATGATGTACAAGGTGTCTGCCGGGAAGGTATACTACTTTGTTTTACCGCCATTTTGGTAAACATTAGTCTTGAAAGTTCATATTTCGCAGTCGTGAAGTAGACACGTGGCAAATGAATTATGGAAAACCATTCTATAAACCAAAGTGTTTTAATCGTTTAAACATTTTATCAAAATGATTCATCGATTACTGTGGCGATGAAAAGGTAACTTCAAATTTTTGGAGAAACAACGTGACAACAAAACGCTCTATTTATCGTGTAGTGAATGATTTCAAAGAAAGAGGGTCTAAAGGTGATAGGCCCAAGCATGGACCACAACGTACTGCAAGATCGGCTGAAAACATTGCTGTTGCTCAAGGAAGTGTTCAAAACAATCCATCAACCTCAATTCGACGCCGTGCTCAGGAGCACGGTCTCTTCACAGAGCAACGTTGGCCACAATTTTGCACAAGGATTTGCATTTGCTTCCATTTAATATTCATCTGACAAAGGAGCTGCTTCCGCAAGACCATTTACCCCGCGGGCCGTACATATGCCAATAGGATATTACAACTAGCTCATGACAACCCCAAATTTTATGAAAAAATCATAATGAGTAACGAGGTACGTTTTCATTGAATGGATATGTGAATGATCAGAATAGTCGGTTCTGGGAATTGGAAAAGCCTCAAATTATTCATCAGTCACCTTTGCATCCATTAGAAGTTACGGTCTGGTGTGCAATTTGGTCAGGAGGAATCATTGGACCTTACTTCTTTGAATATGAAGACGGCGTAACGGTAACCGCGAATGGGGAGCGATATCGTGATATGATTTAAAACTTTTCAACGCCACAACTGCATGTTCTGGGCTTGATTAAGATGTGATATCAACAAGACAGTGCCACATCGTGTACAGCCAGGATTATGATGAAAGTACTGCGAGACCTCTTCCCACAACAAGTTATTTCAAGAAATGGTGATGTTGATTGACCTCCACGGTCGCCTGATTTGAATGCTCCGGACATCTTTTTGTGGGGATATCTGTAAAACAAGGTTTATGCAAACAAACCAGAAATGCTTGAGCAGCTCAAGCAAAATACTCGTAATGAAATTAATGAAATACCGTGTGAGATGTGCGAAAATGTAATGAAAAATGTGCTCAAAAGGGCGACTAACAGAGGCGGACATTTACCTGATATTATATTCCATACATAATTGCCGACATTAAATAAACCATTTATCAATATAAGATCCATTCTCTTTCATTTAATCAAAAATTATAAACCTTCCCGGCGGAGACCCTGTAGTATCAAATCAAAAATCAGATGAGCACTCCCACTTGGAATCTATCAGATGGACTAGAGACTAGGAACTTTTATTGTAAACAATGTGCCTGAGGCTGCAGATTATAAAGCAACACTAGTCTGTCAACTTAAAAATGCAAAAGCGTAGCATGACTCATGTAAGGATCTCACCTTTTGGCCACAGCACAGTGAAAGCAATGCATACCAGGAAAGAATTTCTGACTATTTCATTACTTACCACGATTTTGATATCAAATATTTGATCAGAATACCAAGCAGGGATGAAGGTTCTTCAAACATCTAGAAAACTCCGATCTACGCTAATGAATCAAAATTGGAAATCACATTAGAGAGTAGTACAAGCAGATATATTATATCTTGCCATACTCGAAGCTGCCGAATTGACTAGGGTGCTAGACATATTTGGATTAGGGGATATCTCCATCTACGTTCATATTCCAGTGGCAAAAAAATCTGCGGCATTAAAAGTAGGTAAACTCATGTTGTTGAACGCTGCCTCACAGAGCTAAGGGCTAAGGCAGAGATCGTATAAAATCTGTAAAATCCAAGCCATAGTCTGCAAGGGTGCATTTACTACATCTCAAAATTCCAAAATCATTGATGCCAGTTCCATAGGATTTATATTAATGAGCGCAAAAGCACCGTCGACCTGATCATATTGATGATAAGTCAATAAGACAAGAAAATCTTTCTTTTGCATGAAATTTTGTACCATGAATGTATGTTCCACGTCTAAATTCTTGATTAACGTTTTTTTTTAAACCTTTGTTTTGACTGATACGCTTCAAAAGCAAGGCCCATCTAACAATTATTCCTCTTTTTCTGTAGGCCTTATATAGTACTTGTGTGGGTAGGTTGAGCATTTTTGCAGTCGATTGTTTGGGTAGAAGTCTGTTTAAGACATTATGCAAGCAAATTTTCAAGCATAACCGAAGTTTTGATTATATAATCTCCATAAGTTTGTTTTTAAGCTTCTTGAGATGTGTGTTAATGTAACATACGTTAAGATGTTTCGATAAAACTTCGCATGAAGTTTTTCCGAAGCAAAGCATGTATAGAGGTTACGAATGAAGGCTTAAAAATCTAAGGTTAAAAGATCGGGAAAAGGGTGAAAAGATCAAGAAAAGGGTGAAAAGATTGGAAACCTACTGGGAAATGAGTCAACACGATTTAAGTACTTCGTTGTAACAATAATATCTTGCATGTGTTTATATATTTAAATCCATAGCTATGTTCACACAAAAAATGTAATTCCAACACGAAAATTCAAAATAATAAACGTCAAATGATCACACAAATAACATTGATAATCAAATACATTTAAGGACTACTAAAATGCCATCAACACACACACAACACAGCTGTCTTTTATGGTGCTAAGTAAGAATACCTTAACGACTATCAACAAAGTGGTAATTTATGAATCAAAGTTGATAATACATTGAGATCTGTCCGAAAACCAAAAAAGTCTTGAGCGGGAGCAGAGTGTTGTAACGAGAAGAGAGAATTGCATCAAGTCCTAGTAGTATATCACAAGGTAATTCTGTAGTTTCCTCATTCGCTTCGTTAAATTGGAACAAAATGGTAGAGGTATTAAGTTATGTAGCCTGGCTTAGCTGTTCCGTAGTAGCGCGTTATTTTAATCAGCTTCATTGGATGATTCGGGAGTCATGTTTTCTTAGTTGTCAAAGGAGGTATCCCCACGACCCTCACGAGTTCGCTTTAGTTTTCTTTTGAGTGTCATGATACATTTGTTTAAAAGTTTTCGCTGAGGAATTCTCTGTGGTAGATGCCGCTATTGCTCATGCTGCCTTAAAGTAACGATGCTCACAGCAGTCTTTGAGAAATATACACCTTGCCGGAGCAATCGATCGGTGAATTGCGATAAATTTGGTGATAGAAATACTGCAAAACAGGGTAGTTCCATATGGACAGGCCGTATCATATCCAAACGACTATATTTAAAACGATTTTCAAAATTCTGCGCATTTAACGTGGGAACAAGGTACTTAAAGACATGGGACCATGAAGCAATGCGTAGTCCTAGGAAAATCTGGTAAACCAAGCGATTTCGATGTGACTTCTGCAAAGCGAGACGGAACAGCACTTCAGTTATGGTGTTACAAACGCCCAAATTCAAGCTCAGTCCAAAAAAGTTGTTTTCAAACTTGTATCCATTGATTGCGGTCAAGGACAGTGCGTATAATGTTTTTGATGCAGCTTCAGAAAAATCGCATTCCTCCGAGTCCAACATTGCCCCGTGGAGGTAAAACGTTATGATAAAGAGCGAGTAGAGTTGGAACTTCTCGCACGACTGAGATTTATAGAAAATTGTGTTTTCGTAGGTGGGTAAAAGTCGGCCAGCGTTTTCGTTCAGCTGCTGTGAGTGCATGTATTCATTGTAGTAATACAGAAAAACTGTCAATGCTGCGTAGAAAGCGATGTTCCAAATGGAGCGAGCGAATTGCTTACGCTTGTAGAACTTGACGTTGGGTGATTTGAAAAAATGTGAAACAGTCGATAGAATTCCATGGAAGCCCAGTGTAAACATAGGGAATATCCACACCACTGTAGTGACGAGATGATTAACGTTGTCATCCTTCAGGAACACCTCGAATTTGTTGATTGCCAGTAAGTACTTGAGTGGTGTGAAAAAATTGGCTATCTCCCGAGTGTAGTAGTCAAAGCTGCTGGGGCTCACAGTTGTTCGCATGTCCAAAATCGATGCCATGGCTCGTGTTTTGTCGAATTTTGTCGGTTTCTTAGCTAAGCTTAACTATTTGCATGGTTACATGGGTTGAAAACGGTTTAATTTGCCATAGAATACCGGTTGGAAAATTGTATACTTACTGTACTTTCATGTTCCATAGTACAGCCTAGTAGATAGCGTGTTATAATAAAATTATTTTCGGAAAGACTTTTTGCGAAGCCTATACTTTAGATAGCAATATCTAAACTCATGCTAAATAAGGCTGCCAGAAATTATGGCCTTCACGCTGAGCTTTATAAAGCCGGCAGAGATGACTTGGTAAGTAACATCCACCAACTCATAAGCCAAACCTGGTCGGAAAAAAGTATGCCTGAAGAATGGAACCATAGCATCGTTTGCCCGGTCCACAAAATAGGAGACCCTCTAAACTGCGCCAACTACAGAGGCATAAATCTTCTCAACATCGCCTACAAGATACTATCTGCTGTAATATGTGACCGCCTGAAACCGTTTACCAACAACCTGATCGACCCTTATCAGTGTGGGTTAAGGCCAGGAAAGTCAACAACCGATTAAATTTTCACACTTCGGCAGATCCTGGAAAAAAAAACCCAAGAATTCCAAATCGATACCCACCACCTATTCATCGATTTCAAAGCCGCATACGACAGCATTTATGGAGACGAACAATACAGAGCCATGTATAGTTTTGGAATACCGCCCAAACTCGTCCGTTTGCCTAGGATGTCGACGGAGAATTCTGGCTGCTCCATCAGGGTCAGAAAGGGCCTTACCGACTCATTCGATACCAAAAAAGGATTAAGGCAAGGCGATGCGCTGTCATGTGACTTCTTCAATCTGATTCTTGAGAGGATTGTGCAAAACTCACGAACCAACACCATAGGCACAATTTTCCAAAAATCGGTACAACTACAAGCATACGCTGACAATATAGACATCATTGGTAGGACCCAACGTGATGTCATAGCTAGTATAGAGAAAGAATTGGAAAAACTGGGTTTAGCATTAAATGAAGGCAAGACAAAGTATATGCTGCCAACACGAAAGGACACACAACATCGACGAATTGGGCAGAACATCACCTTTGACAGATATAACTTTAAGGTAGTACGGATTTTTGTCTATCTCGGCTCAGCTATTACCTCAACAACAACAACATCTCGTAAGAAATAAAACGAAGAATTACTCTTGCCAACCGCTGTTTCTTCGGGCTTTCAGTAGTAAAGCCCTCAGTCGAACTACTAAGGAGATCCTGCATAAGACCCTGATCATCCCAGCCCTGCTTTACGGCGCTGAAGCATGGACTGTCTCAAAGGCGGATGTAGAAATCCTTAATCGATTTGAGAGGGAAATTCTTCGAAAAGTCTTCGGTCCCGTTTGCGTTGACGGGCTATGGAAGAACTATACGAGCTATATAGCGATATGCCCCTGGTCAAAAAAACTCCGCATTGGACGTTTAAGATGGCTGGGACATGTAAAACGAATGGACACAAATACTCCGGCTCGCAGAGTCTTCGATTCCTTGCCAGACGTCGTACGCAGTAGAGGAACCCCTCGCCTTAAGTGGCGCGCACAAGTAGAAACCGACCTCACCCAGACCTGCGCAACTGGAGGCAGTTAGCTAAGGGCCGGGCTAATTGGAGAGGCACGTTGGTTGAGGCTCAGGTTCATTCCGGGCTGTAGCGGCACTATACTAGCCACTGTAGCGCCACTTAAGTAAGTCGTATAATTTGCTTCTATAAAGCCTTTTACAGCAAACAAAGTGTTTTCTGTTAGGCTTCCTAAAATAGCGCTAAATGTTTGTTCCATAAGACTTCTTACAGGTAATGTTGCTATATGGGAAATAGCTTCGTTAGTGCTTTATCGAAGCTTGTTAGTTGGGAACGTTTCTTTGACAGCCGTCGATTCGACTGTATGGATCATCACTCAAGGAAGGCAGAAGAAAAAAATCAAAAAACATATAATGTTCTAATGGCAGTATTGATATTCGCTTTTATAAATAAATGTATAGTCCAATCATAAGCTAAAAATCGCTTTACGTTTTATTAAAACGACAACCTTAACCACCCGAATTCGTCTTTATTTTTAAATACCGAACTATCATAGATAAAACTCAACTCACTAATCCTCTCGATGTCTTCCATCGTCCGTCTATTCCAACGCTACTCCAAGTTAGCCTTTTCTACTCACAGAAGTACAAAAGCCTTTCATAAGTGGTACACATAAGCACTGATCCCGCAGATACTTCAACTTCCATATGTTTGCATGGCAGAAGGACTAAAAAAAAACTAAGCTTTTCGCTTGATTACAATGGAATCACAGAAGTTATAGCCGACTTTCACCATGGAGCATGGATATATATCCTTTTTTTTGCGATGACCCGATGGGTATCCATCAACGTCATCATCATCATCACCCCGCGAACCGAACAGGGAGACTGACATCCAAGTAAATAATGATTTGTTCTCAAACCTAGCCCCAGTTGTTCCACAAATAACCAGTAACCACTCCCGCCATATTATTGACGGCATTCCCTACGGAGATCATCCGAATTGCAATGGACGACTGGGGCAGCACAGAACAATGCCACTAGTTCCAGGTACCACCACCATTGGAGCGACCAGCAGAGCCAAGTGAGAGTGAAAACCCACTGGAATCCCGATGGTTAATTGTATATGGTATTTGACATACACACACACACACATCCGTACATACACATTGCTAGTATAGCGGGTCATTCCCCGAGGGAGTTACGATGGATAGGAAACGAATAATCCTGTCAGTTTGCTTAGAGTTTGGATTTCTCGTGCGCTTGATGAACGATTGTGGTCAAGGATAAGCGCCCGAACAAAAGGAGGCAAGTCTCGGTCGGTCTGGTTATGTGAACACGATGCCAGTTGATTGGAACTGATGGGTATTGGGAATTGTATTTTAGCTGTCGTTGTAAGGTCATTATTTATTGAATTTTTTTTTTGTTTTCAGTCGATTGCGAGGGGGTAGTAATTAATGGATATACAACATAGGATGAGGTAGGACTTTGAAGGGAATGACTATGGTAAGTGTTCCTTAATGTGGAAGTCTAATCTGTCTTGCTGGAAAGGTTAATTTGTAAGAGCAAAGAGTGTCAATGTAGATTGTTTGTTTGCATGTTGGGAGTTATCGTGTTTCTTGATGGGGGTAGGTTGACGATCTCAGTGGTTAGTGCGATGAACTGCAGTCCAGAAGGTCTGGGCCCGGTTCCCAGTAGCAACACCTAAATGACTTTTCACTGCTCCTTCTTGTGATGATCTGATAAACATCCGAGCAGTATTTATTGTCAAAAAAAACTTATTTGAAATGACCCCTACAGCTAGAGGCTCCAGCCATAGTGTAAGAAGTTCACCCGCAAACATGAATGGTTGTGAGAAAGAGTCTGTTGCGACAAAAATTTGTATTTGTAGATGGAGGTATAGGTCAAAGGTTGAATGTCCTTTTCTTGCATCTCATATGCGTAAGAAACGTGTTTTGAATTGGCTTGCCATATCCCTGGCTTAATTTAATCAATTGTTTATCATAACGCGGTTTTACAGTTTGCATAGTAGGAATTATAACAAGTTCATCCGGCTAGTGGTTAGTAGGCTTTGGATTTCTAATCTTGCTGAACTTGCGAAAGAAGAAATTGTTCGCTGATCGCATTGTGGCAAAGACCGACAGGAAATAAAATTGTCTGAACAAGGTTCTCAGACTTCGGAATTTCTGAAACATACGATAAATGAGATAAAAAAGGTGTTAAGCTCTTATGGAGTGGTCTATATCTAAAAAGTATCATAAGTCTTGAGTCACATTGTAGGACTCAAGGCAATCAATTCAGTTTATGCCGCCGAAACGAATTGGAGCTGGTTCGATAAAGAAAGTTTCTCAGCTTCTGATCCTTTGTTTAGTGGTTATGTAATGAAGATGAAATTTTGGCTTGCTGATGATGAAATTCCTTGACTTTTCAATTTGCATTCAATCACGTGCTGTGGTGTGAACCTTATATAAGGTAAGGTAAGGTTATATGGGCTGTGAGTGCAGTGGCCTACATGTTAGAGCGTTTGACAACTACGGGATACCTGATTTAAGTGCCGAAAGTAGCAACATTTAAGTTTTTAGTTCATTGCCAAACATTTTAGCGAGAATCTGATGGGCATCTTCTCAAATTTGCCGATCGGTTTTGGATTAGATGTCCCAATTTTTTTTATTATTCTATCGAAATTTTTAAGGGTGCGTCACCTTACACTGGTGAAAATGCGATCCAAAGTTGCCTTCCCAACGGAACTTTGGATTGCATTTACGCATTTACGCTTTCACACGCATTTACACGCATTTCCCATATGAAATTCTACTAAAACTTGCCGGATTTCAGCAAGGAATAGCTATCATGCGGTTTCTTCAATTCCACAAATAAGGCTTTAGACGAGAAGAGATCCGTCAAAAATTAACTGTGGGACCAAACTTTTAAATGTTTTGTCTACTCGACTATTGTACTAGTCTTAGGTTAGGTTTGATGGGTTATCAAACCCGCATAGGCCTACATGCTCCCGTAGCAAAACCCTTTATTGTAACTGAAAGGAAAGCCGCTTTAGTATAAAGAGTGATGCTTAGGTGATTTTTGTTGCTCCATTAGCTTCAAAGAGGTATTTGCTTCATCCCGACTTGCAGAAGAAGCTGACGATCTGTGCTATGGGGGTTGTGGCTGGCTCCGTCAAGTCCTCTTAGTAAAAATTGCCCAGGAGTGTTTGTAACGGCAGTTGCAGACTATTAGGGGCAGTGACACAGTAGGAGGATGATGTCCTCCTCTGGGTGTCCGCATTTCCTGCATAGTTCGTTCGAGTCAGTAAGGTTAATTCTGTGGTACTTACTACCCAGCAGATTATGACCTGTTATAACTCTCATTATAAGCTTGTTGGATTTCCTTTCTCTTAATTCTGACCAAATGGACTTAGTGTGCTTGCAAGTGTTAATGTTTTGCCACCTAGATTTTGTCTCACTTTGTGTGAATGTGGTTATATTCGGTTTTTTGAAAGACCCTAGTCTGGCTAGCTCGTCTACTTTCTCGTTTCCTGGAACGTTAATATATCCTGGCAACAGATAATTTGCACTTTTTCACAGTATTTTTGGTTTGTTGTAGCGTGGTGGATATCCGCATTCTTACCTTGGCTGCACCAAGGTAGTGGTCCGATTCGATGTTAGCAACTATCAATGTTCGGACATCCAAAATACTGAATGCGTGCCTCTTGTCTATCGCAATGAGATCAATTTTGTTGACTTCGTTGATCTGGAGACGTCCATATGGATATCGAGGTGAGGAACCGCTAGCTATAGTGCCATTTCATTCCGTAGGGAAGTCGATTATCCTAAGTCCGTTCTCGGACGTATTGCCGTGTAGGCTGCACGGATTTGAACATCGTACTTAGGTAGTCGCTCATAGGTTTATTCAAAAAGCTCGTAGAAGCAATCCTTAGCTATGTCATCTTTTTTCCCCGTCGGGGCTTGAGCGCATATAAGGCATATATTGGCGAATTCGGCATTGATGCGAATTGTTATGATGCGTTCGGTAACGTATTGGAAGCATAAGATTTCATGCCTGAGTCTGGCACTTATAACAAATCCGAATTCAAATAGTTGCTGCTTCTGCTCGCTATAATACGGTCCGTAGTAGATTTCACAGTTTTTCATCCTCTGTTTGTCCTGCCCATCCCATCGTATTTCCTAGATAGCAGTAGTATCTTCTTTGTAGCAGATTAGGGCTAGCGCTAGTTTTTCGCCTGCACCTCTCCTGTTTAATTTTCTCACATTCCAGATGCAGATAAGAACGTCGTTGTTTCGCTTACCAGGGCCATCCACGATTGCTTAACCCAAAACACAACCTCCAATCCGGAGAACCAATTCAAATGTATAAGACACCACTAAGACACGTGGCCATCAGTATCATCTATGGGATTGACCGCTGCCGTTGACCTTTCGGTTCATCCGCCACCATCTCTGTTCAAGGGTCCTGACTTACGCTTGAGATTCCTATATAACCTGTTGTCCAAATATGCCGAAGCAGTTCATCTGGGTTCGCAAAGGACAGTCTGACCAGACTGTTTATAGTGTTTTTTTTTTTTTTTTTTCTTGTTATCAAAATTCGCACTTATCGGTTAGCAAGTCACATCCGATTCGATGATTATCACTTGAAGGTAAAAATAAGCAGAATTGATATGTAGTCAGAGTTACAACAACTAGGCATTGTCAAGTTAAAGCCAAACCGCGGCTACCCTCTCTCTACAACATCCAACTATCCAACGTCCGTATAGCAAACTTCATATATCCTAATCCATGAGCCAAATAATAAATACGTCCACGTGTTGAATATCGCATCAAAATTGAACAATGAAAATCTCTGGACCATCTAAAAACCACATTACCAATACATGCCGGTGTAGCTTCCGGTTCCTTTGAGCAAATCCAGCCTTTTATATATCTCCAAAAAAGTCGAACGCTCCTAATGGATTTGCTAACCTACTTTGGAACACCATGCTAATCAACCAATTTTTTTCCTCTCAACATATTCCCTGTCTTCCTTAACATTGAAGGATTAGCCTAGGACCAACATTTTCAAGAAACACATTTCCCCCCCATCGGAATGAATTCAAGGATGTGGGCCAACTAACATCACCCCTAAAGATCATCTTGTAGGCATCCATTCGATTCTGTGTTAGACTGTTTGTCTTCCCCATGCCTTTACAATAGCTGGATGTCTAATAATAAGCACGTACACACCCACTAACCAGATATATCACACACGTTCGCCAAAATACCACCACGTTCAAAAGAAAATCCCCTCAGGGGTACATGATTCTCCTGTCATTGTCACAGGCTCTGTCTCAGCAAATTATGCATCTCTTTACATTTTATACAAATGTCAACGTGACGTTACAAGACCGGCTGAAAGCATTTTGTTTGTACCTTTTTAGAGACATTTTTTTAGGGCTCACCTTTGACTTAAAGACTACCAGAGCGAAAATCAGGAGGGTTGCAATCTATTTTTGAAACTCGTTTATCCTTGTTCAATTGTCCTGCCGCCCATAGCAAATACTTCTATTCCTCATTGTTTGACGAACAAAAAAAAAAAGTCGTTCGTCGGTCTGATCGGGAGGAAGTAGGAGATGAGAATCCTTTTGAATCCTCCACCAGAGACAAACAAAGAACGAATAGAATTTCTGTGTTTACTTTCTTGCTCGTTGGTGCGTTCGAGCTTACTCCACAATCCTCCTTGGTATAGTTCGATGTAGTATTCTCTCCATTGTGGATATTACGCGCGAGCGAGAAAATTTGCCCTCCATACTATTACAACACTTTGTGGACCGCGTGCGGATTACGTATATGTGTGTGTATGTATACTAGTCCTGCCATTGTGAATCGTTTTTAGCAAAAGTTAAGTTGGGTATGTATATTCTTTCCTTTGGCAAACGGGAAATTATGTGCCAAAAATATCAAATTTAGGCCACGTCGGGGAGTCAGTCGATGGGATGCGGCACCGACACAACAGTCAGGACGCGGGATATAAAGATTGTCACGCTAGTTTAAGTGTACTGGAGTTTGGTGCCGTAAGAGATGTTGCAGAATGTAAGAACACGTGTGGATTTTAGAATTTGATATGCTCCAACATTAGGTGTTACATAGCTGCGAATTATTGATCAATTGAATTATATATGCACAGAGAGATGGCCTTGCTGAAAGGATAGAGTTCAAAAGGATATCTTTTGGGATTTTTTGTTGTTGTTGTGAGTCTAATATTCATGTGAAGGCTTTGAAATGCCAAAAGTTAATGGAAATATGAGGAGCATTTACTTGGGAGAGGAGGTTGAACTATTTTCTCGTGGTAGGGGATAGGCTGAACTTTTGGATTATATGATAAGACTTACATCTAGTTAGACATTGGGGGAGTAGGCATAATTGAAATAGTTACTTCCTGTTACAACCTTAAGGTTATGGTAATGTATGTGATTTGTATAAGCAAGCAAGTGGAAATGGTTTTTTGTAATTGAAATTTTTGGAATACTTTCGACTACAAAGAAAATTTAGGGGTTAGAAACACAGGGGATGGTTGATTTTTATGTTTTATTTTATTTCTTACGATGCAGATAATGAAGGTCATTTCCGACCCTTGGAGCAGCGAGAATTCTCCATCGTTTGGGCGGTATACCAAAACTAGCCATGGCTATGTATAGTTCGTCTCTATAAATGCTGTCGTATTCGCTTTTGAAATCGATGAATAGGTGGCTTGGATTTTTTGGATTTTTTTCCAGAATCTGCCGAAGTATGAACATTTTATCGGTTATGGGCTTTTCCGGCCTAAAACCAAACTGGTAGGGGCAGATCAGGTTGTTGGGAAACGGCTTCAGGCGTTCGCATATTACGAAAGATTGGATTTTGTCATACTTGGCATACTTTCATCCGACCAGATATGGCTTATGAGTTGGTGGTTGTTACTTACCAAGTCATCTCCGTCGGCTTTTTAGAGCTCAGCGGGAAGGCCCCGTCATTTCCGGCAGCCTTATTTATCTTGAGGTCAGAATGGCATGTAATGAATACCCGACCTGCTGTCCCATGTGAACTTAGACAAACTGCTTCGGCATATCTGGACAACAGGTTGTCTAGGAATTCCAAGGGTAAATCAGGCCCCTTGAACAGAGATGGTGGCGGATGAACCGAAAGGTGGATACTGATGGCACCGTATCTTAGGGGTAAATTATTTGGAACTGCCCTTCCAGGTAGTTGGTTGTGTTTTGGGCTAACTACCCAATCATCGCAGATAATTTATGTTACGAAGCGACCAATATACTCGCAAAAGGACTGATTTTATTGTTGATGACCCTGCTAAACGAAAAAAAGACAGCGACGATCGAGGTGCAGGCGTCAACTAGCGGAATCTGCGCTCACGCTCCAAAGAAGGAGAAAGATGATATAGCTAAGGATTGCTTCTACGAGCTATTTGTCAAAACCTATGAGCGACTACCGAAATACGGTGTTAAAATCGTACTTAAGCAGTATTATCGATAAACATAGCCTACGCGACAACACGTCTGGTAACGAATTTGGGCTAATGGACTTCGCTACGGCACGAAATGCCACTGTAGCCAGCACACGGTTTCCTCACCTATGTGGAGCTAACATCTCGGACCACTACCCTGTTGAAGCCAAGGTAAGAATGCGGATATTCAACTTGCCACTACAATCCAGAAATACTGTGCACAAATTAATGTCGAAAGACTGCAATCGCAAGAGACCGCCAAGACATTCGCTCAACGCGTATCCCTTAACCTCTCGATTAACACCATACCAACAGCATCGACTGCCGAAGAACAAGGGAAACGATACCAGCAAGCCATTAGATCAGCTGCAACCGATATGTTAGGTTTCCCGAGCGCCAGCAAGAAACCGCTGGTATTATGTGGAATGTAGACAGATGCTCGCAGCCAAAAACGAGGCCTAAAGGCTTAGCTGCAGGTGAAGACAAGAGCTGCCATTAAGCTCAATAGGCAGAGAAGAAGGGAAGAACACCGGCTTTTCAGAAATAAAAAAAAAGAGCAAGAATAACGAGCGATGGAAAATATAGAGAAGTGGAACGAGGTTCGCGAGTTTTACCAAAGTGTAAAACGTCAAAGCCAAGGTTACAAGGCTCGAACAGAATCTTGCCGAGATGAACAAGGAAATATAGTAGTTGAGACGCATTCGTTGCTGAAAATATGGATGAACCACTTCTGCAGACTGTTAAACGGCGATAACGAAGAACATTCCGCTGTCAGGCAGAGCGAACCAGAACGAACCAGCGAAAGTTGCCAACCACCTGACATGAGTGAAGTGAGGGCAGCAATATCTAAACGCAAGCTGAATAAGGCTTTATAAAGCCGGCGGGGATGACTTGACAAGTAACATCCACCAACTCATAAGCCAAATCTGGTCGGTTGAACGTATGCTTGAAGAAAGGAACCTCAGCATCGTTTGCCCGATCCACAAAAAAGGAGACCCTCTGAACTGCATCAACTACAGGGGCATAAGTCTCATAAAAATCGCCTAAAAGATCGTATCGGCGTTAATATGTAAACGCCTGAAACCGTTCACCAACAACCTGATCGGCCCTTATCAGTATGGTCCTAGGCCATGAAAGTCCACAACCGATAAAATTTTCACATTCCGGTAGATCTTGAAAAAACCCAATAAGTCGAAATCAATACCTACCACCCATTCATCGATTTCAAAGCCGTATAGGACAGCAATTATAAAGACGATCTATACACAGCCATGTCTAGCTCATCCGTTTATCTAGGATGACGATGGAGAATTCACGCTGCTCCATCAGGGTCGGAAACGCCCTCAACCGACACATTCGATACCAAAAAAGGATTAAGCAAGGCGATGCGTTGTCATGTGACTTCTTCAATCTGATTCTTGAGAGGATTGTGCATAACTCACGAGCCAACAGCAGAGGCAAAATTTTCCAAAAATCGGTACAACTACTAGCATACGCCGACGATATTGATATCATTGGTAGGACTCAACGTGATGTCATAGCCATCACATCAGAAATTAAACGAAGAATTACTCTTGCCAGCCGCTATTTTTTCGGGCTGAGAAGGCATTTTAGTAGTAAAGCCATCAGTCGAACTACTAAGGACATCCTATATAAGACCCTGATCAACCCATTCCTGCTCTACGCCGCTGAGGCATAGACTGTCTCAAAAGCGGATGAGGAAATTCTTGGACGAAAATTCTCCGCCCACTTTTGCATTGACGGGCTATGGAGACGAATATTCAACCAAGAACTATACGAGATATACAGCGACATACCACTGGTCAAAAAACTACGCATTGGACGTAGACTTAGAACAAAATCGACTCCCAGCCAGACGTCGGACGCAGTAGAAGAAGACCTCGCATTAAGTGATTTGTATGTTACTCAACCAATCATGATTTTTGTCATTTTGTGCAAAGTTTGGAAGTAACTTTCGGTAAGCTGACATAAAGCGACACAAAATTAAATGAAATGTCAGCCCTTGCTAATGTGCAGCAATTGCTTGAAAAGATCGTTCTGCGTGATCTTGTAGGTTGCATTGGCAAGACTTATGCCCATTAGTTAGAGTAATTCAGATAACTTTTCAGTAGATCTCATATTCACAAACGTTGTGTAGGCCTCATTTTTGATAGCAAGAACCAGTTTGTGTTCTTCGTCAATCTGTGGGTTCCTTTTAGATGGGCGATAGAAACCCAACAAATCTGTGAAAGCTTGTGGCACATGTC
The DNA here is from genome assembly GCA_949824845.1 of Rhingia rostrata. Classification (NCBI taxonomy): domain Eukaryota; kingdom Metazoa; phylum Arthropoda; class Insecta; order Diptera; family Syrphidae; genus Rhingia; species Rhingia rostrata. The sequence continues at coordinate 15,050,331 of OX463755.1, read as the reverse complement.
GCCATTATAGTCTTCTTCATTTGATACTGGACGTTTTGAAGACGTAGGGAAACCCATGCAATTTCATTAATTCCTCACTACTGCTCAATTTGCTCTTGCTATTTTTTTCTTTAGTATTCTGATATATTTGGTGCATATAAAGGATGTCAGTAATAACAAGGGGTGGTTAAATTTTAAGGGCCGATGTTAAACGTGCACCAAACATCTAAATGTTAATTTTTTTCTGCATTTCATTTGACAATTCTCAATTTCGGAATAACTCTATTCAAAACATGGAAAGATACACAATCGAGCAGCGCATTACAATTATTCAGGCTTATTATGAAAACGGATGTTAAAAACAAAATGTATATCGTGCACTTCGTCATTTTTTCGGTCAATTTAATCGTCCAAATGTGCGTACAATCGGAAAAATCGTGCAAAAATTTGAGCAAACCGGGTCTGTATTAGATGTGCAAACACCAGTGCATGCTCGTACAGCTCGTACGGCAGAAAATATTGCTGCTGTTCGCGATAGTGTGACTGAAGAGCCTTCCATCTGCCTAAAAATTGCACCTCTCACGTTCGTCGTTGATGAACATTATGCATACAGACTTGCATTTACACACTTACAAGGTTCAGTTGACTCAAGAACAAAAGCCTCTTGACCATTTGAAGCGTCGTCAATGGTCAGAATGGTGGCAAGAAATGGCAACAGTGGATGATAAATTTTCGAAGAAAATCATCTTCAGTGCTGAGGCACATTTTCACCTCAGTGGATTCGTCAATAAGCTGAATTGCGGCATTTGGGCGAATGATAATTTAAGAGTGATTGTCGAAAAACCAATGCACCCACAAAGAGTGACTGTTTTGGTGCAGTTTATGGGCTGGTGGCATCATCGGTACGTATTTTTTCCAAAATGAGGCTGGTTAGGCAGTAACTGTGAATGGTGTTCGCTATCGTGAGCTGATAACGAACTTTTTATGGACCGAATTGGAAGAAATGGATGTGGATGATATGTGGTTTCAACAAGACTTCAACTTGCCACATAGTCCGCGCGAAACAATGCAACAGGAGCTAAATGATGAGAAAATTCGACACATTAACGGCATAAAACCTCAATTATGCCTCAGCGGCATCGAAAAAATGGACCATTGGATGGAGGTGTGCCGCCCAGGTCGCGGCCTCCATTTGGTCAATATTTTGCTCCATACATAACTGAATCATACCACTTTTATCAAAATAAAAAGAAATTACAGTAATTTCCTAAATAAATTGTGTTTTATTCAAAATCAACATCGGCCCTTAAAATTTAACCACAATTAATAAGTTCATTCAGATGCCCTTAAATATAATTCGTAACTGTATTTGTTTTCTGTGATAAAGTTTACCCAAAGCACAAAACCCTACAGAGAGGGCCAAGATTTTTTTTTTTGACACAAGGTTATAGTGTATTTAATCTTTTTTTTCTCTCTCTCTAGACGCGCGCTCTGTAATACCGAAGCATCGGCCGCATCAAATGCTTAAAATAGCTAGGACATGTAGAACAGTCGGACACTATTATTCCAGCTCACAGAGTCATAGCTTCGCAGTATGTCCTCGGACACCACCATAAAGTGCGCAAGGCCCAAGTTTAACAATTTGAAGTCGATTGGATCACGAGCATCGATTTGTAGCTACTAGGTATTTACTTTTTCGACATGTAAATCGAAAAAAAAAATCTGTAAGGTTATCGATTCTTTTGCGAAAATAGATTCGAAATGTCTTCGTTATTTGAACTGACAACTCTATGGAATTTATATGTTATGAATATGAACCCTAGCGTGCTGTTCAATGTGAACATACTTTTTCTTAATCCTAGTCCCCCAAATGTTTGTTCAGAAACTTGTCCCTTTCATGATTGTTTTAGTTGAATTCCCATTTTGCTAATTGATTTCAATTTGACACTTGAATTCTTCGTGTTTTGTTCCATTGTTTCCAAAACGAACACAACACTTGATACCATCTGATTGCAGACCTAAGCGTGTTCCATATCTGCAACCTCAATGAGTGTTACAACTTCAATAAAATTGGATTATAATTGCTTATTGTATCCGACCAACACTTTTGTCATATCTGTACCAATCAAATGCGTGTGTTCCAAATTAAAGGTTTAACCAGAAACACGTAAATATCTACAACCCCATATTGTTGTAGTTGGGACGTTACTCCTACTAGTTGAATAACAAACAGTCCTTTACCAATAATAATGTTGTACACAATTACTTTCTATTTTGCCATGCTCTACATTATCGTCGTTATGTCCTCTGTTTCCTAACCCCTGATTCATAATTAATTTAACGCTGTCAACCCTTAAACGCCCACTATTAGCCTCAAACCCATCATCGACACCATGCGCTCCCCTAGCAAAAACAAGGGGAGCAAAAAAAAAAATAGACATCCTCTTTCATTAACACTCATCCTCTTCTTTCATGGAGGACTGACTACACATTGTCCTTAAACCCCCAACTCGCTCAGTTGAGTGCCTCATTCGGAATATTATGAGGTAAAATTATTACAAGCACTTACCTGTCTTGCATAACAGCTTGGAACAACACTCTTCATGTTATAGAGGATGGTGGAGGGATGTCCTTCAGCACGCACCATCAGTATATCTACACCAGGGGTATCTAAAGAAAAAGGAACGCAAAACTGTTACACATAAATTACAATCTTAAATATTTAACGATGACGCAAAAGTATGATAACGATGTAGGATTGCGTTCGAGTTGTTGGCCACGTACCTCCCTCGCTCCGTGTGTCCCCTTCAAGTTGTTGGCCACGTACCTCCCTCGCTCCGTGTGTCCCCTTCAAGTTGGCGAGCGATGAAGCAGGTCAGAATGGAATTAGGTCTTCCGGCCAATGTTGACACGGAATCATCATCGTTATCGTCGGCACCGTGCGCCGCCACCGCCATCACTACCACCATAATAAAGCCGGAGAAGAACATCATCACCACCAGTGCTGCCCCATCCCATCAAGATGACGTGCGGCTGTCATTGCAATTTGTAGTAAATTTTTATTTTCAACCAGAAGGAACCATATAAAAACAGAGCGAGAGTCCTTTTCGTTCTCTTTTGCTCGCGAAATGTGTCGCATGTCGCATGGCATATGCCTTTGAGGCAGTTAACTGCAGCAGTAGTAGCTAAGGATGGATGAGTGCTGCGGAGGAATAAAATGGATGTGTGTCGTTCTGATGCTGTAAATGTTGGTATTGCCGCTACAGGGTGGTACTAAAATGAGGCAAAACGACGCCATAACACGCGTAAGCAACAAAAATCATTTCGAATGCTTTCGAATATGGTTTTCTATAACTGTTTTGGATTGTTTGTGTGTGTGTGTATGCTGTATGATTATGAGTGGGTAATTTTCTTCTTCGCCATTAAGCATAACCATCTTTTGTAGCACTCCTAGTACCGAAACATACACAAAATGCTACTAAATTGAGTATTAATTGTAATTATCCTTGTGACTGCAGCGCGGAGGTAGTTATGTTTCCTGTCAAGGACATGAGTGACACAAGCACAAGCACAAACACATGAGTATGAATATGAGTATAGGAGCCATAAGGAAGACTTCGTAAATTGCGTCATTACGCGGTGTAATTTTATAATGAATGGAAGCTATTCCCTTTCGCCAATTAGGCATAAATCTGAAGTTCCTGCTTCGCATCCTCTTACTTCCGAAGGACTTTGCTTTCAATTACTCTCGGCACGAGAAATCCACCCAGATTCTACTATAATGAATGAAAGGAAATGCTACCTCTTGCTCCTCAAATAAGAAGTCATGATGGAGAAGTATGCGGGGAAGGACTTGTTGTTTTTTTTTTGCGTATTTGGCTTCGCGATTGGGAAATATTGATGGAGGAGTCCATCCATTCAGCCATTCACGACCTTCTTCATGCGTCCATCAAGAATAAGAAAGTACTTTTCTCATTTATCCTGACACTAATTATGGCTTCCTTGAGAATTTAATCAGCTGCTCAATCAATCAATCGCACTCTGTACCAGAGCAGGATATACCGTTCCGAATTAGTACTGGGGTGGCAAGGGGAAAGCAAAGAAAACACTTGAATCTTACGTTTTATGTAAATTTTCTATTTTTTGTGCCTTTTTTCCAATTACCGAGAATGCCATGGTATCGAGAACAGATTGCCATCGACATAGTCGAAATCACGATTGTATCTCGTCCTTTGTTGCTTTTAGAATGGGTGAATAAAAATTAGGTTTCGGTATTTATTACGTTTTTTAGGACGTGCTTTTGTTCGATGTTTTTTTTTGTTATTCGTTGCAATTGGGTATATGTGTAGAGTGAAATACGAACCATATCCGAAAATGATTTGTAATCAAGAGTTGAGTTACATACAATCGATATCCGCCTAAATAAAGGGGGTATCCAGCAAATGGGTTATTATTGGTGGAAGGTCATCGGGGTGATCGGCGTCCAGGAATTTGATGGGGACGTCATCGATTGGAGAACCATTTCCGGTTGGAAAGATTTATTCATGCTTAGTTATTGTTTATTATTTTGAATATGGATGAGCTATGTACTCTGCCTCTGGGCAGTCAAGCCAGTTAAAAAGTGTTTACCCTTCGAAGCTATCAGTTCAAATTTGGGGATATTGTGGGGATATTACTGGTCTATGATTTTTAAAGGGTGAAGGCAAATATATAATCAAAAATCATACAACTAAATAAATTGTGGTAATGACAGCTTTGATATTTTATTGGCGAACTTTTGAGACAGGGATATCTTAATAATTATGTAGGCAGAAGGGATAAGTTAATATTTGTAATCCATCTACCTAAATATAGATGTAAAAGTTGTCAAAATATAAAATGAATAAAAAAAATACAACAAAATGTATAAATTTACGAAATATGACAACTTGGTAACACTTTTACCTTTCAACATATAAAGGGTGATCCATTTTGAGGTTCCCTACTTTTTTAAAGAATAAAACACAGAAAATTCAAATTTAATGGAGAATGTTTATTATCATTTGAAAGAACATTCTTTGGCATTTATTTTTTGAAGATTATGTCTATCAAATGTTGTCCGTTGCTACGTCGCAGATGGTCCATCCGTTGAGTCCAATTTTCGATCACTCGTTCGAGCATTTCGACTGGTAACTGGCGAATGACACGCGTGATGTTTTCCTCCAAGGCCTGAATCGAAGCGGGTTTGTCGGCATAAGCTTTTGACTTTACATATCCCCACAGGAAAAAGTCTAACGTTGTGATATCACACGATCTTGGTGGCCAATCGACCGGCCCAAAACGTAAAATTATGTGCTCACCGAAATGTTCTCTCAATAAGTCCATTGATTGATGCGATGTGTGGGAAGTGGCGCCGTCTTGCTGAAACCAAATGTCGCCGAGATCACGAGCTTCAATTTCAGGCATCAAATAGTCGGTTATCGTGGCACGATAACGGTCGCATTGATGGTTACGTTCGCACCGGCATAATTTTTAAAGATATATGGACCGATTATTTCACCGGCCCACAAACCACACCAAACCGTTGTTTTTTCTGGATAAAGTGGCAGTTCTTCAATCTCTTCAGGTTGCTCTTCGTCCCAAATGCGGCAATTTTGTTTGTTTACATACCCATTGAGCCAGAAATGGGCCTCATCGCTAAACAAAATTTGCCTCGAAAACGTCGGATCTTCTTGGAACTTTTCAAGAGCCCATAGAGCGAAGCGATGTCGCTTGGGAAGGTCGAGCTTCAGTTGTTGCACAAGCTGTATTTTGTACGCTTTCAATTTAAGATCTTGACGTAAAATGCACCAATTCGTTCCATACGTCAGTCCGAGTTGCTGCGAACGGCACCGAATCGACTCTCTACGGTCTTCGTATACACTCTCAGCTACGGCCGCTATATTTTCTTCACAGCGTGCTGGACGTGGTCTATTCGGTCGAATATTATCCAATAATGAATGCTGGGTCTCAAAATGGGTGATGGTGTTGCGAATGGTACGCTCAGTAGGCCGATTATGTTGACCATAAGTTGAGCGAAGTGCACGAAACACATTCCTCACAGAACGTGAATTTTCATAATAAAGTTGAACAATTTGTAAACGTTGTTCACGCGTAAGTCTTTCCATTATGAAATGCCAAAAAATACTAAACAAAAATAACATGACAGCATGACACGACTCACACGTGATCTGTCAAAAAAGGCTATTGAAAAAAGTATCTCTACTTGGATCAACCGTTACTTATACATGTGTTCTTTTAAACATCTTACCTCTAAAGTTAAAAAATATTTCACAACTGAAGCCACTTCAAGAAGTGACCAAGATGCGGTACATCTTTACATTTTTGTCTGGTGACGAGGCTGTCGTTTTGCGGTTAAAAAAAAGATGGTGTTGCAAGTATTTTTGCAGATTTCTAAAAATGTGCATTTTATGTTAGACAATCTGAGTCCGATTCGATTTCGATTTCCCCTTCTCCTAGGGATTTCCATATTAAAAAAATCGTAGTATGAGTTAACAATTTCTGTACTTACACCAACAACAAGACTTGTTAGATACTTAACAATTGCTGATTCTTCGGACTAACAAGTCATTTTATTAAGAAAATTCTTGCTTACTTACTTATCAAGTGGCGCTACGTTCCGGAATGAACCTGGATCTCAACCAACATGCCTCTCCAATTCGACTGGTCCTTAGCTAACTGCCTACAGTTGCGCACTACAAGTTGGTTGAGGTCGGTTTCGACTAGTGTGCGCCACTAAAGGCGAGGTCTTCCTCTACTGCGTCCGACGCTGGGAATCGAAAACTCTGCGAGCCGGAGTATTGGTGTACATTTGGTCCACATGTACGCCAAATACGTTTTTTTTTTATTTTACTAGGGGCATTTCGCTGTACAGCAAGTATAGTTCTTTGTTGAAGCTTCGTCTCCAAAGCCTGTCAATGCAAACAAATCGAGCAAAGATTTCTTCATCCGCTTTTGAAACGGTCCATGCTTCAGCGCCGTAGAGCAGGACTGGGATGATCAGGGTCTTATATAGGATCTCCTTAGTATTTCGAGTAAGGGCTTTACTAATAAATTGCCTTCTTAGCCTAAAGAAACAGCGGTTGGCAAGAGTAGTTCTTCGTTTAATTTCTGACGAGGTGTTTTTGTCAGAGTTAATAGTGGAGTCCCGTACTACCTCAAAGTTATACCTGCCAATGGTGACCTTCTGTCCGATTCGTCGATGTTATGTGTCCTTTGGTGTTGACAGCATATACTAATTCTTGCAATCATTTACTGCTAACCCATTTTTACCGGTTCCTTCTCTATACAAACAAACCAAACAAGCCCCAAAAATCAAGTAACAAATACAAAAGTATTAGGCAACATTTTGTTAATCTAATTTTTGGTACTTTTTTAGCGATTGATAATCGGTTAAGCAACTAGACAGGATGAAAACTGAAATCAAATTGAAAGCTGCCACAAACCCAAACCTTGATCCAGTTCTTCTCCCTCTCTCTTCAACTACAGCTGCATTAATTCCACCACGGATGTCCCATCTCAATTTAAGTTGTGGCTTACAATGACTATGTAATTGAATTAAAACTCTTCCCGTTCTCGATTTCCCATTGCAACTTGCAGGCATAAGAAAATAAAAAAAAAAATTCCTGAAATAGGTACAGCACAACCGCAAAAGATATGATCTCTGCCAAAGTCTTGACAACAACAGGAAAAAAGGATTGCCAACGCCATACACAAAAGAAGACCAAACCCGAATAAAAACAAAAGCATCTATTTCAAGAAGGACAACGTGGTGAACAGAAGATAGAAAAAGTGCAAAATAAAAGTATCCAATAAAATCCTGAAATGCGGATTTGAAGAAAGGATGCCATCAATAAAAATTATTTTGTAAAGAATGAAACTTTTCCTTTTCCCCTCCTTCCATAAACCACCCAGTTACTCGTCTTCCCACCGAGTTTTGATTTAATTTTGTTTTCGTTTGTAAGGATAATTCGTTGGGATACTAAAAAAAGTAAGTTCTCTTCTTTGAGGTTAAAGTTTAGAAATTAAAAAAATATATTCCCAATTCCTTTTAAAGTGCATCACTATCATCGGCAGGATATCCATCCACGAGTATATAGAAATTAAATCCCACTTGAGTTATGCAGGAATCCCGACATCCATAAGCTGAATAGATAGAGGCCATCCGTTTATTTTTGCACGATACTAGCATTTTAAAATGGAGGAGACAAAAAACGGTCAATATACGCATCCGAATGCTAGAAGCAGGACACCATGATAGATCCGATAGCATGAATTCATAATAATTGAACACGTTCCACAGTGCGGCACATCGGTTCGGAATGGGAAAAAGTTCAATATCCTTGATATATGTATATATAAACCGGTGTGTGTGCGTGTTTTTTATTAGAAAACATAATAAAAAAAAACGTTTGGTTGTCTGTTTGTTGGACGTTGACAAAGTTTTGCGTCAAGTCTTGGCTATCAATCATCGATGCTTGTGAACGAACCAGAATTTCTCTTCCTCGTGGGGATTAGTAGCTGTTCCTCCTTGGACGAACTTTTGGTAAGCGAAAAGAGTATATTCTGGTAAGGAGCTCAAAATGTGATTTTTTTTTACGTTTTTCAAATGAATCGAATCAAACGTCCAATCATGACAATTTCCCTTCGAAGTTCGATTTGTAATCTAGTTGCAGCTGTGGTAGCTCTGTTCAGCGAGAGTTCGAGGACATAATCTAATAATGAGTTTTTTTTGTTCGTCCTTTTTTGAATACGAACAAGGAATGTTTGATGACAGTTTTTCGTTTGTGTCTGTATGGGTGCTGTGGACGTTTATTGAATACAAATATATTCTGGGGCATAAACTTTTAGTTTTAGTGAACTTTATTCTAATTCGTTATTATGTATAGCATCGCGATGAATACGTGAAAAGGTCACTCTCGTGTATATCCTTTGTGTGGTTGAAAGTTAGTAAAGTTGGCAATGTAAGTGCGCTTTGCCATAAGTAGTAACATAGGTACGCACTTAAGTCGGCGTTGCCAAAGGTAGTGCATGAATTATAAATGAATAGAGATAACCGCTGGTTATAGTACGGCAAAGTTTTAATGAGGAACTTTAAGCTACATTTGGATTAAAGGAATATGCTCTGCCCTGCACTTATGGTCATTTGTTCGTTTATAATTTATTGTAACTGCATGTAAAATAAAATGTCATATTCTAACTATGAAACATGTGATTAAATTTGGTTATCATAATCTAGCTTTTCCAGGTAAGAGTAACCAAATTTCTACCAAAAAAGGCCAATTAAAATGGTTTTTATGCCCGTCTGGTAACCTATTCAAAGCCCTTTACCATTGAAAATTTTTGTTGTTAACGGAAATATTCTAGGTGTCCGAATAAGATAGTTCTAACTCGATCGTAGAAGGGATGATATGGGCTATAAAAATCTACATCAACACATAAGTTTCGCTTTTCGGGCATTTCGATTTAAAGTGAAATTTACATTTTAAATCGAAATGCCCTTTACGCTTCTGCGTCATTATGAAGACCAACCTAGAAAAGTTGCTTCGACATATTCGGACGACATGTTGTCTAGGAAGTTGTTAGGTGAGTCAGGCCCCTTGAACATACATGGTGGCGGATGAACAGAAAATCCAACGGGAGTGCTCAATCCCATAGTGGATACTGTCAAATGTGTCAGACTTAGGCAAATAGTCTTATGTTCCCCAGACATTTGCGAAAGCATTGTAAGAATCAGCATCAAGGCCAAATTCGCCAACATAAGCCTTACATGCGATCACGCCCCGAGGGAGGAGAAAGATGATAAAGCTAAGCATCACTACCTTGTTGCAACTAATGTAAGAAGGCTCAGGTGAAGACGAGAGCTACCATTGAGCTCTATATGCAGAGAAAAAGCGAAGAACAATGGCTTTTCAGAAAGATGTTTCTTCTTTCTGAAAAGAAAAGCGCACGATCGATGATTTAGAGAGGTGCCACTCTAGGAATGATGTTCGCAAGTCTTACCAAAATGCAAAACGTCAAAGCCAAGGATAAAACTCGTAAGCCAAATCTTGTCGGAAGAAAGTATGCCTGAAGAATGGAACCTCAGCGTCGTGTGCGCGTTTGCCCGATCCACAAAAACAGGAGACCCTGTAAACTGTGGCAACTACAGAGGCATAAGTCTCCTCAACATCGCCTACAAGATCCTATCTGCAGTAATATGTGAACGCCTGAAACCGTTTACTAACAACCTGATCGGCTTAACCATTGACAGATATAACTTTGAGGTACTACGGGACTTTGTTTACCTCGGCTCCGCTATTAACTCTGACAATAACATCTCATCAGAAATTAAACGAAGAATTACTTTTGCCAACCGTTATTTCTTCGACCATGGAATACAATTTAGTAGTAAAACCTTCACTCAAACTACTTAGGAGATCCTATATAAGACCCTGATCATTCCAGCCCTGCTCTGCGGCGCTGATTAAGAAATCCTTTGCGTTGACGGGCTATGGAGACGAAGTTTCAACCAAGAAATATACGGGCTATACAGCAACAAGCCCCTGGTCAAAAATCTCCGAATTGGATGTTTAAGATGGCAAGGACATGTAGAACGAATGGACACCAATACTCCGGCTCGCAGAGTCTTCAATTTCCAGCCAAACTTTGGACGCAGTAGAGGATGACCTCGCCTTAAGTGGCGCGCACAACTAGAAACCTACCTCAACTAACTTGGAGTGCGCAACTGGATGCAGTTAGCTAAGGACCGGGCTAATTGGAGAGGCATGTTTGTTGAGGCCCAGGTTCATTCCGCACTGAAGCGCCACTAAAGTAAGTAAGTAAGTAAAGGACGACAAATTTACTGATGCCAGGAGCCATAATGCACCAGTCCGACAGTAGGATTAGAGACATTCCTGAACCCTATCCCAAAGTATTCGCCTTGGACAGCAGGCCTGGCTGTAAAGCTGACCTTGCTGAAAAGTGTTGCTGCTTTTCGTCGTGTTCTCAACACTTATCATTTAGGAGGTAAAATCCGCTTTGATGAGACCAGTACACGATGGTTACCACTTACAGGTGAAAAATAAGCACTTGATGTGTGGTCAGAGCTTCAACCACCGGTCATTGCCAAGTTAAAGTCAATCAGAGTTTACCTTCGCTCTACAACACCCAACCATCATGTCATCATTTATACAAATACAAATATTCAACACGCTGGTTTGTACACAGGGCCCTGCCTATTCTTACAATCATTCATGTTTGCGTGTGTACTTCTTGTCAAATGGCGGGACTTCTTGCTTTATGATTAATCCAAACGTCTAAGTTGTTATAAGCTATTTTTGACAATTGATCATTATGATAGTAGGGCCACCCAAATTACATTTATTCCTCTATAATGCAATTTTTTTTCACACGAAATTATTTCTGTAGGCCTTATATAGTACTTGTCGCGGAGGTTGAACATTTTTGCGGTCCATTGTTTAGGTAGATTCATTTTTAAGACATTATGCAGGAAAATTCACAAACATAGTTATGATGGTATAACATCTCTTAGATTGTTTTTAAGCTTCCGGAGATGTGTGTACATGTACCATACGTTAAGATGTTTCGAAAAAATGGTGAAAAGATCGGGAGCATACTGGACAATAGTTGAAGAGGAGAATAAGTCGACACGATTCAAGAAAATACTTCGTTGTACTAACTGGTCCCTCATGCTCCAGAGTGCAGCCTAGTGGATAGCTTGTTGGACTGCCTATGATTTGCTTCTGTAAGGCCTTTTGTAAGCACAAGCCTTTTCTCTGTAAGGCTTATCAGAAACATATAAACAAGTCTTATAAAAGTAGATAGCTTCTTACAAGTGCAACAAATGTTTTTCAATAAAAGAGGAAACAGCAGTCGAGCTGGATTATTCTTAGATCACTTTTGGCTGCAGATTCTTGCAAGTAAAGTTCTTGCGGTAGCATGTTTAGTATGGTTGCTGTGTTTTTCATTGCGATAATAGCCCCCTCACATGCTATCCTTTGTACCTTTGTCATATTTTTCCGATGGGTGACTTTTTTTGTGGATTGTCACCAGACAAGTCCGCCATATATCGGATTTTTCAACTGGGACGCTACAAAAGTTGAGCGACAGGGACAGCAAACGACGCAATATTTCTTGCCGCTCTTTTGACATTTCTCTTCAGTAAGGCTTGCGATTTCATGGTGGAAAAATATACGATCCAACAACGAGTCGAAAGTATTAAAATTTACAAACAAAATTCGGAGTCAGTGGCCTCAACGTTAAGAGCGCTACGTCCAATTTATGGTAGTCATAATCGTCCTGGCAGATCAACAATTGAGCGTCTAGTGGAAACATTTGAATCCACAGGCACAGTACAAAATGTTCCCGTGCCAGTGAGACAAAGAAGTGCCCGTAGTGTCGAGAATATTGCTGCCGCTGAGGTTTCAGTTGAAGAAAGCCCAAATGTGTCTCTCACACGTCCTTCTCAAGCGTTGTACATCTCTGTGACGTCGTTGTGGCGAATTTTGAGAAAAGATCTTGGCCTACATCCTTACAAGATTAAATTGACGCAAGAACTGAAGCCGGTTGACCACCAGAAGCGTCGTATGTTCGTGAATTTGGCTGAGTATCAACTTGAAAATGATTCGGATTTTCATCGAAAAATCATCTTCAGCAATGACGCTCATTTCTGGCTGAATGGCTTCGTCAATAAACAAAATATGTGGCACTGGTCAGGCAGCAATCCACACGTACTCCATGAGTCATTATTGCATCCCGAAAAATTACGGTTTGGTGTGGTTTATGGGCCGGCGGCGTCATTGGGCCGTACTTCTTCCGTGATGATCAAGACCGGCACGTTACTGTGAACGGGAATCGCTACCTTTCAATTATAACCGAATAATTTTGGCCCCAATTGGATGAAATGGACTTAGAGGACATGTGGTTCCAACAGGACGGCGCCACAAGCCACACAGCTAATGCCACAATGAATTTATTGGAAACCAAGTTTGGAGACCGGTTTATCTCACGAAGTTGTCCAGTCGCTTGGCCGCCTCGGTCGTGCGATTTGACGCCGTTAGGCTATTTCCTGTGGGGCTACGTCATGTCATGGTCTATGCCAACAAGCCAGCGACGATTGATGAACTTCGTACGAATATCGAACGTGAAATTGAAGCAGTATCGGCCGATTTATGTTTGAAAACCGTCGAAAATTGTGTTCAGCGTCTGGACTTCTGCAAGCGTGCCCGTGGTGGACATGCAAAAGAAATCGAGTTCCATACATAATGGCGTACGTACGTAATCTAACGTACTTTCACAGGAATAAAGAATTTCATTGATATCCAAAACCGGTTTTATTTTATTTAAAAAAAAACGTTTGCAGCGCTCTTATTGAAAAGCCCTGTATTAATTTATGTCACACAATGGCCGTGTACATCCATAGGATAATTCTGGGATTACATGTATATAAACGTATATAAAAATACTGTGACCTTTTTTATGCGCTCGCACTCATTTACTCTTTACAAAAATACACTTCTATGTTACGAATATCATTAATTTTATTGCATTTACAAAAAATACTTTAATTCAGTAATTTAAATCAACGTATGTATATATTACTATTTTTGTTTCCAAAAAAGTTAATTAATTACGTTATAAAATAATTAACTCTAATAAATGTCACGACACCTTTTTCGTTACCAAACTCCAAAAAATTTATAAATATTGTATAAGCACACATCTACATACCTGTAGTCCTGAAAGTATTACCCTTTGGAAAGGGTAACCCAGGTACATTCGTATAGGTTATGCTTCCGTGGTATCAGTTTTCATAGGATTATATGTATTGGATATGTACAAAAATAGAAACGAATTATTTCTGTATATTCCACCCGTAACCATACCACCCTATTGTGGATTAAATTACGTTTCCGTTTGCTGTTTTTTTGTTGTTGGATATTTGAATATCTTTTTGTTAAACATGTTAGCTAATACCGGACATGTGCCTTGTTTATTTTATTTATTTGGTAGATAGATTTTTTTATCACTTGTCCAAATATAGACGAAAAGGATATTCCAGTGCATTCGCTTTTATATGCATTTGCATGTTGACATCCACACTGGATATTTGTATTCACTCCCTGTGGAGTACTTTATTTAGTTTATACTTGTTTTTGTAGTGAAATATATTCCGTTATTTGCGCAGCAACATTATAATGAAATCCATGAATATTATTAGTATCGTATAAAACTGAATGTCCTTTGGGATGAATTAATTGCAAAAAAAATTAATGAAAATAGGGATTAGAATTGACTAACATAACAAAAGTCTATTACGCGATAAGTATTGATTTCGTGAAAACATTCAACATGATATATCAATTGTATCTATGGCCTATATAGAACTTCAAATAAAGTGGATCTAACAATTATTCCGGTTCGTGTGCAGATTAGAGAAAAATTTTGAAAATTAGAAAAAAAACAGATTAAAGAAAACGAGTTTTTCAGGTTTATAAATGGCCATGAAACTTAAAAACATTTTATTTTTCGCATAAACTTTTCTCAGGCGAGGCTCACCGGAGTCAATGTCGATTACGGCCATGACACCGGTAGAATAAGACACACAAGGTCCATCATGCTCTAAAAGCGCCCTGTGGTGGTGACTGCAGTCCATTGACTGACCATTGTAGATGGTATTTTAGTGAAAATACGCCTTCTGGCAGTTCGTTTCATTGTTAGCATGTTCTGTAACAAACATAATTTTGGTATTGCGTTGTTCGAGTGTTGTTAGATGGATAATGTGGGACCTGGTTGTTAAAAAAGAACGATTCAAGGGCTGTTCTCTCCAAACTGGTATTTTATACAAAACACAAGAATTAAGATAAAATATTTCTTCTAGGTTACGAATGGTTTTGCAAAACCAAACGCTGCTCACAATATTTAGAATTTTTCAAAAACACAACCGTCGTTACTATTAATCATTTTAAGCTATAACATCCACACTTTTGAAAAATCCTTTAGCAATAAATAAATTTACACCACAGAGTACCGCTAGTTCACAGGTTATTATTTAATGTACAGAAAGTCGCATCTATGGCCGTGTGTCAAGTGATGTAAAATTTTAGCCAGTGGATCATTTTTGACGTTAGTATGGTGGATAGAGACTTAACAATTTTAACATGCTCAACAGCTCGGTAAAGTGTATCCAGTGGCTTAATTTTGATGTTTAGTACACCTACTGAGAAGTGACAGAAAATTTTTTTTTTAAAAATTGGTTTAGCAGTTTAACGTATGAACGTGTATTATATTTGGGCGAAAAGTCGAGTTTGCTTAGTAAGTTATGCGGTTTGATGGTAGAGTTATTATAAAGCTGTACATTATAAGCTAACCAGGTAACTAACCAATGTCGACACTTACAAATACATATAAATTTTTACCTCAACAGGCTCTTAAGTACCCAGGACAGAGCTTTCTCACAAGCATTCATGTGTGCGTGTGTACTTCTTGCACGATGGCGGGAATTCCTGTTTCATGCCGACTCCAAACAGCGACTTTGAGATGAGCTTTTCTTGACAGGTGATACTACTCGGATGATTTGTCAGTTCATCATGAGAGGAGGACCAGAGAAAAATCATTTAGGTATTGCTAAGGCTGGGAATCGAGCACAGACCTCCTGCGCGGCAGTTCATCGCACTAACCATTGCTCTCCTGTCAACATTTGCGTTTTATTATTATTAACGCCGAACATCATTGAGCTTTTATCCCAGCTGTCCGAGTTTTACTCATGCATTGTTATTTTGACTTTTTAATAAGTTTTGGGTTAAATATTTGTAAAATGTGTGGATTTCTTTGTATCCTACGGACAACGATTGGTGGGTACACGACTGGGTCGTATGCAACTTTCTCTTTCACAGTGAGTTAGTTTGATGTTTTTAATAATTTGGCCAAAATACACAACAATATGTGTTTTGATAAATGATGCTAAAAACGATATAAATAATGTCGAAATGTGGTTATACGAACGCTTAGTTTGTAATTGAAAGTAATCGATGTCCATGTGATTAATAATGATTTTCCGTCATTGGCCAAAACTGAAAATTCCGTTTAGTTATAATTGGGCCAAAACAAATTATGTGAAATTCATGAAAATAGTAAAAGTAGTATATGAACTTAATTTCAATTGAGACAAATTGTTTTCGGGAAATTTACAATTTAATTTATATGGCCTCAATGCAAAAAATCCGTTGTATGGACTTTCTCGAGAAAACCTTGATTTGCAGTTTTGTTGAAACTAGTATGCTTATATTATTTATGAAGTTTAATCAAAATCGTTCGAGCCATTTTCGAGGTTATGTATAATTTTTGTATGGCATGTACCGGTAGTAACATGGCTAAAAGCAAACAGAAAAATGGTCTAGAATTGTGACCATAAAAACTCTGGCTATGTAGTTTGGAGAAAGTCGGTAGAGTCGTTTAGGCGGGAGAGACAATTACAGACAGACGAACCGACGGACGGAATTCCAAAAACGCTTTTTTAGGTTCCGCTATCATCGTAATGTCAATCAAAATCCATCAATTTTAAAGTCCGGAACTGGCACCAAATGATTACCACCTGTTCTTGTCCATGGCGAACGATATTCCTGGTGAAAAATTCGATTCAAGAGAATCTTGTAAAAAAAATGGCAGTTATAATTTAATTATAATAGGGATGAGGGTTCTATGAAAGAAGTATAGTAAAACTGCCTTCAAAATAGCAAGCAACTTATCCAACAAAACTCCAAAACTCAAAATCCAAAAAATGTATAATTATGGTGCAAATGAACCAATTACCCGATGTGTTAAGATGTTCAACTTATATTTTTCTAATAATTGTGATTTATGTCTTAATAGAGTTGAATTTAAAAAAATGCTGTTATGAAATATTTACTTAATTACTTAAATGGTCCGGAATGAAGCTTGGCCTCAACCAATATGCCTCTAAAATTAGCCAGGTTTTTAGCTAACTGCCTCCAGTTGCGCACTCCAAGTTGCTTGAGGTCAGTTTCTACTTGTGCGCCATTTAAGGTGAGGTCTCCCTTTACTACGTCCGACGTCTGGCTGGCAATCGAAGATTCTGCCAGCCGGAGTATTGGTATCCATTCGTTCTACATGTTCTAGCCATCTTAAACGTCCAATGCGCAGTTTTTTGACCAGGGGCATGTAGCTGTACGGCTCGTATAGTTCTTGGTTGAACCTTCGTCTCCATAGCCCGTCAACGCAAACGGGACCGAAGATTTTCCCCTCAAATCGACCAATGATTTCTTCATGGACTGGAATAATCAGGATCTGATATAGGATCTCCTAAGTAGTTCGACTGAAGGTTTAAATACTAAATTGACTTCTTAGCCCGAAGAAACAACGGTTGGCAAGAGTAATTCTTCGTTTAATTTTTGATGAGATGTTGTTATCAGAGTTAATAGCGGAGTCAATTAGACAAAGTCCGGTACTACCTAAATTTTATATCTGTCAATGTTGACGTTCTGTCCAGTTCGTCGATATTGTGTGTCCTTTCGTGTTGAAAGCATATACATTGTCTTGCCCTCATTTACTGCTAAACCCATTTTTGTCGGTTCCTTCTCTAAATAGCTAACGTGGGTATGACATCACGTTGAGTCCTACCAATGATGTCAATATCGTCGGCATGTGCTAGTAGTTGTACCGATTTTTGGAAAATTGTGAGTCTGGTGTTGGCCCGGGAGTTTTGCACAATCCCCCCCTGAATCACATTGAAGAAGTCACATGACAGCGCATCGCCTTGCCTTAATCCTTTTTCGGTATTGTATGTGTCGGTGATGTCGTTTTCGACCCTGAAGGAGCAGCGACAATTATCCATCTTCAGCCTGACGAGTTTTGCCGGTATACCAAAACTAGACATGTCTCTGTATAGTTAGCCTCTAGAAATGCTGTCGTATGCAGCCGAAGTGTGAAGATTTTAACGGTTGTGGACTTTCCTGGCCTAAAACCACATTGCTTAGGGCCGATCAAGTTGTTGGTTAACGGTTTCAGGCGTTCAGATATTACCGCCGATAGGATCTTGTAGGCGACGTTGATGACACTTAAATAAACATGGTCTCGAGCAGAGACCATAAGAAATAAATAAAAATTAATAAAAAAAAATCATAAAATAAAAATTCATTGATAAGCCTCTTTCTAAAAAAAAATTTCCCTGGTGATAAC
Source organism: Rhingia rostrata (assembly GCA_949824845.1). Taxonomy (NCBI): domain Eukaryota; kingdom Metazoa; phylum Arthropoda; class Insecta; order Diptera; family Syrphidae; genus Rhingia; species Rhingia rostrata. The sequence goes on along the minus strand of OX463755.1, from coordinate 15,032,115 downwards.
TTTTCGTTCATTACTCGAAGATTTTCGGTGATTTTTCCGACCGCATTTTCTTAAGTCCATGTATCCAAAGAGATGGGGAGACATGATGAATTTTGACGACAAATCCTCCTCTTTACTCTAGAGATTCAGGAAGACGTGAGCGTAGATGAAAAGCATAGTACTATGGATGGAAACACATCAGTTGATGGACAGACAGTCCAAAATTTTAGAAACTTGCGTGGAATAGCCAACTGTATAGGGCATGTTGTGTAGTTAATATCAACATATTCAGTCACAATATGGTAGGTTCCAGGCTTTGCAGGGCTTATGTATTGTATCAGCTGAAAATAGTCATACGACTAAACGATCTGTGGGAGACGGTTGCCAGGAATGTATACACATCGTGGCGATGATTTGAATTATAACATTCCTTTGGTTATTCGCAGAAACCTAAATACATTTGACGACATTTATAAAATGCCTATCACTTTAGACGAAGTCCTATAAAAAGATACAGCCGAGGTCAAATGTGCGGTCATAAAAGCTTAACGGCTCAATTGAGTGTGAACAATTTAAATCTAACCTATAACTTAACCTTACCCCCAAAAACACATAAATCCTCGTTAGACGATGGAGAAGACTGCTCTACCCTATTACACTTAGTCTTAGACAACAAAATAAATCAAATTTTTATCAATCAAAGTTGAATTCAAAAGCGTACAGAAATTTAGCATCGCAATTTAATAACGATCAATTTTCTATCAGTCGACTGATAAACGGCAAAAATTTCGCAACAGAAACAACGAGTGGCTGTTCCCTAAAGAGAATCTTTGTTACTCCTTACACAACCACTGCCACACGAAAAATTAATCTGAACAAATTGACAGACCGACGGCCCACATTTTCTTAGTTCAAAAATGAATAAAAAATATATTTCCATCTTATAAGTAAGTAACACATAGAAATGTGTTTATTAGGTTGATCCGAAAAAATCCTGATTTATCGGACTTATTTTAAAAATTAATCTTCTCCACTCGCATGTGTTACATGCGCCCTTTTATCACAAATGACCTATAAGTACGTCATAAAGTACCTTTGCAATCTAAATATACCAACCACCCCATTTACCAAGTGCATACTTATAAAACGCTTATGAATTGCCTTGCCTTGTCCTTGACCATATAATAATTGTTCGCATATAATTTTAGTTCAACTGGTACTTTCCTACACATGCATCTTCAAGTGTTGCAACTCAATAAACAAAACAAATCCTCAAGCCACAACAGAAAAACGAATGCGAAAGCAAAAAAGGACGAGTGCACACCGCATATTCAAAAGGAAATTGTCCCTTCGGCTCAAGTATTGTTTGTTTAGACAAGCGCAGCGGAAAATAAAAAACACAAGGTCTCATGTCACCCTTCTCCCTTTCTAACGACCATCCAAACCGAACCGATGGCGATGGTGTTTGTTGATTGTATGCATCCCTGAGCTAGTGCCAAAGTGAAGGTCCACTTGAGTGTTGATTGGAATGCGAACCCGGGGATTTACGATTTACACACACGTTACCGGACAGGACAAGGCATGACAATCTTATTGGAAACAATATTGATGTTTGTTTTTTATTTGCCAACGCAAGTGTTTGAAATGCAACTCGAGTGCGGGTCTCACACGCGCACATTCTATTCGATATGCCGTCTGTGTGATGAGACCCATCATTCATTTCACAATCTCGTAACGTGACGTTTTCGGTGTACCTACGAGTCTTCATCGTTATTCTGTTGAGCACACGCCTTTGAACACTCTCCCATCGCCACCATCATCACATCAGAGTCTGTCAACATACATATCCTTTTTGCTGAATGTTTAGTCTGGGACTGTCGTCGTCGTCGGATGGTTTGGGGTGATGCGTTCTTCTATAACGTAATAAATTGAGTTTTTATGTTCCATGCTGTAATGTGTTATTTGAAGTGTTAATTATCCTTTCGCGACGTATAAAGGATTTTTTTTTGTTTCATTGCACGAGGAATAAGTGTAAACAAAAGCCATAAACAGGAGTCCGCAGGGTTAGCAAAATAATAAAAATTATTTTTTCCAATTGTTGTGACTTGCAAAGTAGGGTCCTTAACTCCTTAAAGATTGATGAGTTATTGCAAATATAGTATGTACGATATTTTTCTCATATCTTCTAAATACATAAAAAGTTTCATAAAAATAATCCTTTTCAAATATTTTTTCTTTGCAGGTATGAAACAAATCATCTGCTTGCTCTAAGTCTCTTTTAAAGCTGGGATCACACAAAGAAGTAAGTGGCTAGTTGAGATTTTACAGTTTATTAACTTGGAAGGACTTGAACATAAAAACAGACGTTTAATTAAAGTGATGCAAGGGTTTTTCTCAAACAACTATAATGGCGATCAAATCTATTGAAGGAATAAATGAAGTCATTCCAATATTTGAGGCCACAACGAATGCGTATACTTACTTACTTAAGTAACGCTACAGTCCGGCTTGAACCTGGGCCTAAACCAACATGCTTCTTATGCGTATGGTGAAATATAATTAAGACAATTTTAGCAATTCCGTGAATGCCGTTGCCATTTTCTTTTTACGACAAGTTACTTACTTGAGGGAAACTATAGAAACGTGGGCCTTAACGAACATGCTTCTCCATTTAGACTAGTCCCTAGCTGACTAACAACAGTTGCGCACTTTGAGTTGCTTAAAATAAGATTTTATCCACTTAAGCCATGGTCTTTTGTATCCGACTACTGGCTTAGAATTGAAGACTCTGCGTAGATGTGTATTTTTGTCCAATACTACATGTCCTAACCAACTTAAACGACCAGTATGGAATTTTTTGGCCTATGTCGCTGTATGGCTCGTAAGCTCGTGGTTGAATATTTATCTTTATAGCCCTTCAACGCAACCTCCCGACCTGAACGAATTGAGGATAGAAATATCTAAACTGAAGCTTAATAAGGATGTCGGAAATGAAGGCCTCCCCTCCGAGCTTTATAAAGCCATAGAAGATGGCATGGTAAATAACATCCACCAACTCATAGGCCAAATCTAGTCGAAGAATAAATGCCTGAGGAATGGAAACTCAGCATCGTTTATCCGATCCACAAAAAAGGTGAACCTCTAAACTGCTCCAATTACAGAGGCATAAGTCTCCTCAACATCGCCTACAGGATCTTATCTGCCGTAATATGTGACCGCCTGAAACCGTATACCAACAACCTGATCGGCCCTTAACAGTGTGGTTTTAGGAAAGGAAATTCAACAGCCGAGCAAATTTCCACTCTTCGGCAGATCCTGAAAAAAAAACTTAAGCAGTCCAAATCGATATTCACCACCTATTTATCGATTTCAAAGCCGCATACGGCAGCATTTATAAAGACGAACTATACAGAGCCATGTCTAGTTTTGGTACACCGCAAAAACTCGTCCGTTTGTGTAGGATGACGATGAAGAATTCTCGCTGGTCCATCAGGGTTGGAAACGAACTCACCGACACATTCGATACCAAAAAAAGGATCTAGGCAAGGCGATGCGCTGTCATGTGACTTCTTCAATTTGATTCTTGAGAGGATTGTACAAAACTCCCGAGCCAACTGCCGAGCCAACATGACACTATTTTCCAAAAATCGGTTCAACTACTAGCATACGCCAACGATATAGGCATCATTGGTAGGACTCAACGTGATGTCATAGCCATCCCAGACGGAAGTAGTAAAGCCCTCACTCGAACTACTAATGAGATCCTATATAAGACCTTGATCATCCCAGTTTTGCCGCTGAAGCATTACCATATCAAAAGCGGATGACAAAATTGCTGGTCGATGAGAGAGGAAAAGTTTTTCGAACAATCGTCGTCCCGTTTGCGTTGACGGGCTATGGAGGCGAAGATTCAACCAATAACTATACGAGATGTACAGCGACATGCCCCTGGATAAAAAAAACTCCTCATTGGACGTTTAAGATGGCTAGGTCATGTAGAACGAATGGACACCAATACTCCGGTTCGCAGAGTCGTCGATTCCCAGCCAGACGTCGGACGCAGTAGATGAAGTGTGGCCCGCAAAATTAGAAGCCGACCTAAACCAACTTGGAGTATGCAACTGGAGGCAGTTAGCTCAGGACCGGGCTAATTGTAGAAACATTTGGGTCGAGGCTCAGGTTTATTCCGGACTGTAGCGCCACTTAAGAAAAAAAAAAGAAAAAGACTTTCAGTGAAGCAACTAATAGCGGCTATGGAATTTTTTCTGAGTAAGTCCACTGGTTTAATATGCGATATACACATCTGACATTTTACTTTACTTTTGATGGCGCTACAAAGCGTAGTGCTCCTGGACCTTGCTTAAAATGACTTTCCAGTCGTCTCGATCTCTAGCCTGCTGTCTCAAGTTTCGCACTCAAAGCTGTTGGAGGTCTTCTTCTATTTGGTAGCTCCATCGGAGATGAGGTCTTCTGTGGTTTCTCCTTCGACGCTCTACATGGCTCAGCCATCTTACCGCTGGATAGGATTTTTTTTTTATCTAGCCTTATGTCGCTGTACAGCTGTACAGCACGTATAACTCATTGATGTATCTTCTTCGCCCAACATTTTTTGATTGGTCAACGCCAACGGGACCATAAATCGTTCGTATTACTTGTCTCTCGAATACAGCAAGCGAGCTTTCATCCGACTGTGTGAGAGTCCATCCCATATAGCAGGACAGCTGCACGACAGTGCGTCACCTTGCCTTGACCCTCTGGCGGTGTCGATGTTTTGGATATAATAATCCCTACCAATTTTGAAGGAACAACGAGAATTCTCCAAAGTCATCCTAATAAGACGTATTAGTTTAGCAGGAATTCCAAAGCTGGACATGGTACGATATAACTACTAGCATACGCTGATGATATTGAAACGCAGTATAGGAAGACCTTTAAATGGGACACACAAGTAGAAACCAATTTGCAGTTCGCAACTGGAGGCAGTTAGCTAAGGACCGGACTAATTGGAGAGGCATGTTGGCTGAGGGCGAGGTTCAATTCGTACTGTACCGCCACTTGAGTAAGTAATTAAATATCTTGTGTCTATCTACCTCGTATAAGACATACACTATTCGCATATTCATCAGTAGCCGTAAATCTAAGCAAAACGTTATCATTGAAATATTTCCAAACAATCACCTCAAAAAAATAATAAATTTATAAACCTGCCAAAGTATATCACCGCAAACTCTTCACAACGTCCAACAAGTTTCGAACTAACTAGACTCATAATTTACTTTCCTTACCAAGGTCATTATGTTGGGATCTATATAAATGTATTTATACTGCAGAGGACCTTGCCATTAGCTTTGATGAACATTCTTTAGGTTTGCCCTCTCCTTTATTATGCCTCCGCCACAGTAATATCCAAATGGATGAAAAACGAAACGACCAACAATATTTTAAATCCCTATAGCGCACAACCTTGATAGCACAATGTAGGCAATATAGATGTACACGATAGGCATCAGGCTTAGTTTGGTCAATTCCAACCCTTCAAATTGGTTGGCCGACACAGTGGCAGGATACAAGGTGCTTACACAAGTGAAATTCCATTTAACAAACTCACACTGTGTTAATAGTAATACCTTGAAATTAATACCTTCTTGTGTCTGTTTAACGTTGGGGATTATGATTTAGTGCTCCGGCAGGATAATAGCTTCCACACGCCGCCGGCCGCCACCGCACAGCAATACAAATTCGTGCATGTATAGGCCGTCCTCCGGTGGTGGTCTAACGGAGATAATTATACGGTTGCTTTAATTTGTTGAGCAATCATTAAAGGACAAAGGCATTGGGATATCCTTTTTTTTGTCAGCTCTGAGGAAATGTCTTCATTTTGTTTGTTTTATTTTTTGTTTTTCAGGTCTAACGTAAGCCGCACCTCCGCCCACGTCTCGATGGGCTAGCTTTTAATTTCGCTATTTGTGCTGTTGTTTAATTATCCTGAACTGTGTTACGTGAAGGATTTTATATTAATTATTCATTTTTTATGTAATTATAAACCACAGGCATGTACGTAGATTTCAAAGAGACATGGTCCCAAATGAGCATTATCCCGATGGGTTTTGGCATACCCCCCTTGGTCCGTTCTGCCATTACCCTAAATTTCAAGATAATCTTAGAGTTTTTACCATTTAGCCTTGTTATTGTTGTTGTTGGTGCTTGTTCTTGAGAGTTTAATTACTGTAAATTGGGGCACGGACATGAGTCATTTGAAGTAGACGACACGAGCGACGGAGGACGACAGTTTTAGTGTCTTGTTATGTTGTTTTATTATCCTTTTGGCAGGGGACGTTGTTGTCGTCGTTGTTCTCGTCGGTGAAGATCTTAGCTTGAATTTTTCTTTTTGTTCCGTTCGTCCTTTTATTTATGTTCAAAAACGTTGTAGCCAAGAGGGAGACAGGGAGAGAGAAAGTTTATAACTTAATAAATTTAAAATAACTTTATTTATAGGGTGCCTTATTGGGTAATAACTTCTTCATGAATGGCTTTATGGGTTTTCGTTTTGTGAAAGTGTTGGGCGGTTGCAGAGTGGATCTAGGGATACGCGTAAATATATTTTGTGTGCGTATAATCAAGTGGAGTACAAAGGCTTGAACTATTTTAGAATTTTAAGTGAATTCGTGTTATTAGAGCGAAGCAAATCGTATGCAATTAGGATATTAAAAGTGTGTAGAGGGTGGAGAAAGATTTTGTTGTGCACTTGAATTGTTCATAACAGCTAGGAAAATATGAGAGTAAGTCTTACTGTGCTTTACAGTCAAAACCAGACAAGTCAAAAAAGTATTCTAAAGTCATTTTACATCAGAATACATGGTATAAGGACGATTGTTGAGTGTTGTATAACAAGGGTAGACTCTGACTGGCTTTAAGCTGGCAATGCTTAGTAGTTGTAAATCTCACTACATATCAAGTGCTTGTTTTTAACCTCCAAGTGGTTACCATCGGGTATTCGTCTCATCCAACCGGATTTTACTTGCTAAACCATAAGCGCGAGTGTTAATAACACGACGACAAACAGCAACACTATAGACAGCCAGGTCAGAATGGCACGGAATGAATACCCGGCCTGCAGTACCGGGCGAACCTAGACAAGCTGCTTCGACATATTCGTACAACAGGTTGTCTAGGAATTTCAAGGGTTAGTTAGGCCCCTTTAACAGAGATGGTGGCGGGTGAACCGAAAGGCCAACGTCAGCGCTCAATTCCGTAGTGGATACTGATGGCCCTGTGGTCTAGGGTTATCTAATCAATTGAATCTGGACTAACGGGTCAGAATGGCAGGGAATGAATACCCGGCCTGCTGTACCAGGCGAACCTAGACAAGCTGCTTCTACATATTCGTACAACTGGTTGTCTAGGAATTTCAAGGGTAAGTCAGGCCCCTTGAACAGAGATAGTGGCGGATGAACCGAAAGGCCAACGTCAGCGCTCAATTCCGTAGTGCATACTGTTGGCACTGTGGTCTAGGGTTATCTAATCAATTGGATCTGGGCCTCCAGGCTGTGGGTTGTGCTTTGGGTTAACTCCCCAATCATTGAAAAAAAATAACGGTTACGAAGCAACCAAAAGCCTCGGAGAGGACTGATTTTATTCTTGACGACCCGGCTAAACGAAAAAATGACAGCGATGTTCGTATCTGTACCTGGAATGTGAGAACATTAAACAGGAGAGTTGCAAGAGAACAACTAGCGAAAAATCTGAACTGCTACAAAGCAGACATTACTGCTCTCCAGTAAATATTTGATTGTTGACGACCCGGCTAAACGAAAAAAGGACAGCATCGTTCGTACCTACCTGCACCTGGAATGTGAGGACATTAAACAGGAGAGGTGCAAGAGAACAACTGGCGGAAGCCCTTAACTGCTACAAAGCATACATTACTGCTATCCAGGAAATACGATGGGATGGGCCGGGCAAAAAATGGATGAAAATCTTTGACATCTACTACGGACCGTGATATAGTGAGCAGAAACAGCGACCATAAGGATACGGATTTGTTATAAGTGCCAGACTTAGGCAAGAAGTCTTATGTTTCCAAGACTTCAGCGATCGCATTGAAACTATCCGAATTACGGCCAAATTCGCCAAACTTAAGCCTTATATGCGCTCACGCCCCAACGGAGGAAAAAGATGGTATAGCTAAGGATTGCTTCTATGAGATCCTTGACAAAACCTATGAGCGACTACCGAAGTACGATGATAATATCGTGCTGGGAGATTTTAACGCAAAGGTAGGAAGAGAAGACATCTTAAGCAGTATTGTCGGTAAACATAGCCTACACTACAACACGTCTGGTAACGGACTAAGGCTAATTGCCTTCGCTATGGAACGAAATGTCACTATAGCCGGCACACGGTTTCCTCACCTCGATATCCATACCGGTCAACCAAATTGATCACATTGCGATAGACAAAAGGCACTCATCCAATATTTTGGATGTCCGAACATTTCGAGGAGCTAAAATCGACTCGGACCACTACCTTGTTACAACCAAGGTAAGAATGCGGATATCCACCATGCCACAACAATCCAGAAATACTTTTGAAAAAATGTCGAAAGACTGCAACCTAAGAGACCGCCACGACCTCCACGTAACGCGTATCCCTTAACCTATCGATTAACACCATACCACCAGCATAAAATGTCGAAGACCAATGGCAACGATGCCAACAAGCGGTTAGATCAGCCGCAACTGATGTGCTAAGTTTCTCGCGCCCACCAGCAAGAAAACCCTGATGAGAAATGCCGACAGATGTTCGCAGCCAAGAACGATGCATACAAGGCTATGCTGTAGGTGAAGACGAGAGCTGACGATGAACTCTATAGGCAGTGAAGAAGGGAAGAACACCGGCTTTTCAGAAAGAAGAAAAAAGAGCAAGAAAAGTGCGCGATCGAGGATATAGAGAGGTGCCACTCCAGGATTTAGGTTCGCAAGGCTTACCAAAAAGTTAAACGTCAAAAGGATACAAGGCTCGAACAAAATCCTGTCGAGATAAAGAAGGAAATATCGTAGTTGGTCGACACAGTCGATGCTGAGGATTTGGAAGAACCACTTCTGCAGACTGTTAAACGGTGATTACGAACAACATTCCACTGTCAGGCAAAAGAACCATTCAATATTGGCAACGACAGCGAAAACGGCCAACCACCCGACCAGAGTGATGTAAGGATAGCAATATCTCACCTCAAGCTTAATAAGGCTGCCGGAGATGACTTGATAAGTATAATCCACCAACTTATAAGCCAAATCTGGTCGGAAGAAAGTATGCCCGAAGAATGGAACCTCAGCAGCGTTTTCCCGATCCACAAAAAAGGAGACCCTCTAAACTGCGCCAACTACAGAGACATAAGTCTCCTCAACATCGCCTACAATGACTTTTTTATGATCGGACCTTATCGGTGTGGTTTTAGGCCAGGAAAGTCCACCACGGATCAAATTTTCACACTTCCGAAAATCCTGGAAAAACCTCAAGAAGTCCAAATCGATACACACCACCAATTCATCGATTTGAAAGCCACATTCGACAGCATTTATAGAGACGAGCTATACAGAGCCATGTCTAGTTTTGGTATACCGACCAAACTCGTCCGTTTGTATAGGATGACTATGGAGAATTGTCGCTGCTTCATCAGGGTCGGAAACGACCTCACCGACACATTCTATACAAAAAAGGCAAGGCAAGGCGATGCGCTATCATGTGACTTCTTCAATCTGATTCTTGAGAAAATTGTGCAAAACTCCCGGGCCAACACCAGAGGCACAATTTACCAAAAATCGGTACAACTACTAGCATACGCCGACGATATCGACATCATTGGTAGGACAAAACGTGATGTCGTAGACAAGTTTAGAAAACTAGTATAGAAAAGAAAGAGGTAAAAATAGGATTAGCAGTAAATGAGGGCAAGACGAATTATATGCTGTCAACACGAAAGGACACACAACATCGACGATTGTACAGAACGTTACCATTGATAGATATGACTTTGAGTTAGTACGGGACTTTGCTTATCTCGGCTCCGCTATTAACTCTGACAAACAACATCTCGTCAAAAATTTAATTAAAAATTAAAAATCACTCTTGCCAATCGCTCTTTCTTTCTGAGAAGATCCTATATAAAAACCTGATCAACCCAGTCCTGCTCTATGGAGCTGAAGCATGGACCGTTTCAAAAGCGGATGAAGAAATCTTCGGTTGATTTGAGAGGAAAATTCTTCGAAAAATCTTCTGTCCCGTTTTCGTTGACGGGCTATGGAGACAAAAATTTAACCAATAACCATACGAGCTGTACATGCCCCTGGTAAAAAAAAACTGCTCATTCGACGATTAAGATTGCTAGGACACGTAGAACGAATGGAAACCAACACTCCGGCTAGCAGAGTCTTCGATTACCAGCCAGTCTTCGGACGCAGTAGAGGAAGACCTCGCCTTAAGTGGCACGCACAAACCGACCTCAACCAACTTTGAGTGCGCAACTGGAGGCAGTTAGCTAAGGACCGGGCTAATTGGAGATGCATGTTGGTTGAGGCAAAGGTTCACTCCGGACTCTAGCGCCACCCTAATAAGTGACTAAGTAAGTACTTTTAGATTTCTCCAGTTGCGTCTCAAATCTGATTTACCACGTGTTTTTGTGGTACGGAACAGTATGGCTTCAAGTTTCGTATAGTTGATTTTAAGTTTCTATTCGGGGCAGAAACCTTGAAACTTGAAATCAAACTTGCTTTGAAGTTGAATTTGGATATTTTCAATTGTTTAGCTGCTTTCATACAGTGTTGCATCGTCGGCAAATGCCAAGTTACCCTTAGTATATCAGTTCGAGTTCCCTAAGTATATCAGAAATGTAGAATGTAGAAGACCATTAATGACCTTAAAAACTTCAGCTGTGGAGTATTTTCTATCTGTTTCGACAAATTTCTTTTCGTGTATTATGGATAATATTTCATCTTTGTTAGATGAGAAGACTTCATATCGAAAAGGCTCAAAGGCTTTTTCTATATCTATCAGGCAGGCATCTTTTGGCATTAAAATTCCAATTAACATCCGAAATCAGTTTCGTAATTGCATGTACTGCCGAGTGATTCTTTTTGAACCCAAATTGATTCCGCGGTATAATCTCTTTTTCATTACAGACTAACAAAATAGATTTACTAATAACTATCTCGAAGATCTTCCCGATATTAGCCAGGAGACTTGTTGGCCTGATTTACAAAAAAAATGATTTGTGAATTGCAAATGAAAATGTTGCATGTGGTGATTTTGGATTCTTTCCGTGCAGGTAAGTTAGTAAAGGGCCTTTTTGTGTACTTTGCACGCACTAAAGGGGTTATGATGTGGGAGTAGTGGAGACTTGCTCCATCGGTGGTGTCCGAACTAACTTCGAGGAGTCTTGTGTTCCTTAATTTGAAGAAATTTAAAGATAGATGGTACATACTTCTAGGTATAACAACCGACCATCTTTTATTTCTTTTGAATAAAAGTTAAAAGGATTTTGGCTGGAATTGAACGCGCAACTTTCCACTCAACAGGCAACACATTACCACCACACTGGTTCATACCAGAACACTAAATTAAAAAAAATTAGGAATTTGAAATAAAAAATTAAAAATTAAAAACTCAAACCATTGACCAAATACTATTTGGAATGAATCTTTTAAAACTTCAGAATGGACCATGTTAGCACTGACATGGTCCTTTCAGAAGTTTAATCTAAATGAAATCTTAAGATTTTTTTTTTCGTTTCCCCAACAAAGGGAAGGGTGTTGCTTAGTTTGGTTCCGCAATTCCTTCCATCAGTCTGTCCGCTATGACTTAAAATATATTCCCAATTTTATCACAGTTCTATGACATTTTTGTTTGCACCTTTTGACCTTTTATTAACGGTATCTTTCATATAAAAATTAATTTTTCCGAAAACTACTTTTACGACTACGATTATGCTAAACATCTTCACTTTCAACAAAACTGCGCACCCAATCTTCTTTTTGAGAAAACACATATAATTTCTAGCAAACTTTTCAGAAGAAGTTCATTTTGAAAAACAGATCTATAAAATTTTGTTGTATCTTTATTGTTTCCCATGTGGACAGTTAAAAACACTGGCATGCGTCGTAAAAATAATTGTCAACTTCAATTCCAACAATCTAAGTTCTAAATGACATATGCTTACGAATCAATTTTACTTATAGAATAATAAAAAAAAAAAAAAAATGAGCATAAAAGTCCTTTCAAACCTGATTAAGTGTTGAAACAAAAGTGAAAGTCTGATCCTATAAGTAACATCCTTGCGTAGCCTCTTGATTACAAGTAACCAAGAACGATGTTCAAACAGTATCTAAGGAATAACCAAAGTGAATTTAAGTCACCCGACGCTATTAAAGTTCTATCTATAATCTACAACATTCTCTAAGCAAGTTATCCTATAAACCAATTTCAAGTCAAACATCCTCACAACACACACGCACACATGTATTCGTGCAAATGCGAAGGAAGACATCTCATGCTCATCACACATACAACACTGTGTTGTCTTTATTTTATAGCTTCAGCTAGCTGGAAAAACACATGTTCAATATGCAACCATTAAACTTACCCCACTTCAATATGTTGCCCCAGTTTCAATATGCGGGAATAACCGACAACGGCGACGCCCGATCATCCCTTTTTTTTTTTGGTTCTTTGTTGTTTTGGTATTCTGTTGTGCTTTCTATGGTGCGAGGATAAAGGATGCCATCTTTCTCGAAGGGCGAGCTATACGAATTAGACAAAAACATTTTCCCATGCCAATATTAATGTTGCATACTATGATTTTGTGGGCGATGTGGGATGGGGTTATAGTATATTTTATACTGCTCCTTGTAAGTCCTCGTCACGTATGTGTATATACACAACGAGTTTTGAAGAAAATCTTCAGGACAAACAACAATCCAATTATTTTTGCATATGAATACATTGTAACGTCTAGATACATTTTCGCCGGTTTGATGTATGCCGCATCAACCTTTTATTGAAATTTCAACCCCTATTTTTAGATTGATAGTATGTATGGGTTACCTATTATTCACAGCAACCCAATGCCCTGCTTAGCTCTATGAAAATCGAATGAATTCCGTGGAATGGTGCTGGTGTGCTGCAGGAGGCAGAGAAGGGAGGTTATAATTCACCCCCGTATAGCTGTGTTTCATGTAAAAGCGGTTGTCGGTGAGTAATTGCGACATAACGAAAAATAGACGAACAACCCTTTTCGAGAGTGTGGTGTAATACCATGCATCATTTATATGGGATTGGTTTTGTTTGCCTGTTTTTTTGTAATGTGTTTCATAACAAAATAATAACCTTGATCCAATAGAACTTCTGCCAAGACATTTTCTCTATGATTTACTACACCCTTCAGTCAGAGGTGCCCTAAATCGTAGGAAGGTTGCTTGAGTTCTGATTTTTTTTGTAACATCATAAAATTGCCACCATATGGGGTGGCAATATAACAGATTGCACATAAAGTGGGATACTAGTATATTCAACTAGATGTTGTACCTTTTCATTGGAACATTTAAATACCACTTGATTCGTCCGTACGTGTAGACTGGTTATTTGATGAGCAATTGAATAAAAAATGGTTCACACCAAGCTGAGAACCCAATGATAGGCAACCTTCAGATTAAGCATACATGGGAAGCCGACTTATGTCAAAAATTAAGCAATTGAGTTTACGGATTGAAAATATTTATTTTCTGCTGACAATCAGTACAGCTTCTATAAATCAGATCATATTTCCATCCAGAAACGAGCTCCAAAATGTTCAATCAATGCCCAAATAATAAAGTGGCCATATTCGCGACAATGTCCAAACAAAAATTTAGATAACATATCCATTGGAATAAGACCTGAAAATTTTTTCAGCATTTTCAGTGAGCTTTGGAATATTTTCTGAGTAAGTCCACTGGAGTAATATGCGATATACACATCTGACATCTTACTTTACTTTAAATGGCGCTACAAAGCGTAGTTCTCATCTGCATTACTTAATATGTCTCTCTAGCCGGCTTGATCTCTAGCCTGCCGTCTCAAATTTCACACTCCAAGCTGTTGGAGGTCTCCTTCTACCTGGGCGCTCCATTAGAAATGAGGTCTTCTTCCCTCTGGTAATACGTTTTCGCAATGACAGCGAGAACTGGCAACCACCCGACCTGAGTGAAGTGAGGATAGCAATATCTAAACTCAAGCTTAATTAGGCTCCCGGAAATGGCGGCCTTCCCGCTGAGCTTTATAAAGTTGGCGGAGATGACTTGGTAAATAACATCCACTAACTCATAAGCCAAATCTGGTCGGAAGAAAGTATGCCTGAAGAATGGAACCTCAGCATCGTTTGCCCGATCCACAAAAAAGGAGAGACCCTCTAAACTGCGCCAACTACAGAGGCATAAATCTTTTCAACATCGCCGACAAGATACTATCTGCCGTAATATGTGAACGCCTAAAACCGTTTACCAACAACCTGATCGTCCCTAATCAGTGCGGTCTTAGGCCAAGAAAGTCCACAACAGATCAAATTTTCACACTTCGGTAGATCCCGGAAAAAACCAAGAAGTCCAAATCGATACCCACCACCTACTCATAGATTTCGAAGCCGCATACGACAGCATTTATAGAGACGAACTATACGGAGCCATGTCTAGTTTTGGTATACCGCCCAAACTTGTCCGTTTGTGTAGGATGACGATGGAGAATTCTCGCTGCTCCATTAGGGTTGGAAAAAACCTCAACGACACATTCGATACGAAAAAGTGTACAGCACGTGTAATTCGTGGATGCATCTTCTTCGCCAAACAATTTTTGCTTGGTCAACGCAAATGGGACCATAAATCGTTCGTAGGACTTCTCTCTCGAATACAGCGAGCGAGCTTTCATCCGACTGATTGAGAGTCCATGCTTTTGCAGCAAATAGTAAAACAGCTGCACGACATTGTGTCACCTTGCCTTAATCCTCTTGTGTTGTCGAAGGTTTCGGTATAATCCCTACCAATTTCGAAGGAACAGCGAGCATTCTCCAAAGTCATCCTAATAAGACGTATTGGCTTAGCAGGAATTCCAAAGCTGCACATGATACGATATAGTTCATCCTTATTTATACTGTCGTACGCTTTATTAAAGTCAATGAACAGCTGGTGGGTATCAATGTTAAATTATTGGGTTTTCTCCAGAATCTGATGCAATGTGAGGATTTACTCGGTCGTAGATTTTCCAGGTCTGAAGCCACATTGACGGGCTCAGTGGCGCGGTGGTTGGCGCGCTTATCTCAAATTCGCCGTTCGTAGTCTGCATAAAACAGGAGGTACCGCCATCGTGCTAGAAGTACACACGACAATATAGACGGTTGTGAGAAAGTTCGGCCCTGGGTACTAACGAGCCTGTTGCGCCAAAAATTGTTGTTGTTTTTTGTAATATTAGATCGTTAGCAAACGGCTTAATATGTTCACGTAACACGCTGAACAAGAACCTAAAGGCGATGTTTAAAAGGCTTATGCCTCTATAGTTGGTAGTCGACCTACTTTTTCGCGAATCGGGCAGATGGTACCGAGATTCCAACCGTCGTGCATACTTTCCTCTGACCATGTTTTGCAGATTAGTTGGTATAAGCTTCTAACCAGTTCATCTCCAGCGTGTTGAAAAAGTTCCGCTTGTAGCCCATCGGTTCCAGCTTCTTTGTTCGTTTTTTAGTCTGGTGATGGTTACTTTGATGTAATTTTGGTCGGTCGGATGCAACTCTTGATTTTCATCTAGATTGACTGGTACAGGTCGATGATTGGCGGGATCTTGGCCGTCATCGCCATTCAACTCCTGTATACAATAGTCATTCCAGATGGCTTCCATTGAATGTGTATCCACTACAGAATTTTCATCTCTATCTTTACAGGGCTCAGGGCGGGTTATGAATCCTGATGTCGATAGTTTCACTCATCTATTGAAGTTTCGCACCTCTTTCCTGCTAAAGCAACTCTGAATCTCCTCGACTTCAAGTTGTTGGTGATCTTTTATTCTCCTGAGTAAGCGTTTCTCATCATTCCTTCACTCAGCGTAGAGATTATGGGATGCTCTAGTTCTCTGCCGGAGCCACGACCTCTATGCTTCCGTTTTGGCTTTGTTTCCCTGAGCATATGCGGAGTCAAACCAAGGGTTTCTCGGAGGTGGTTGTGAGAAGCCCAGAACTTCTGACGCTGCGTTTTAAATGGATTGTTGACATAGATATCATTGCTCTTCCGGGTTCATATCAACATTCGTGGGATTTCTAACCAGCTCAAGGGATACGCGGTCGGCATAGGCTGTAGCAGTCTCTTCTGATTGAAGTCGTCCAACATTGAATTTCTTATGAGTGGCTAAGAGCTTCCCTTGATATCCGCACTCAAAGTTTCGCACAAACTAGATAGTGATCCGTGTCGTGTTGGCTCCTCGGAAAGTACGGACACTCAGAATACCAGAGGAGTATCTTCGATATGATCGATTTGGTTGCATGATCGGTGATCTGGTTACCGCTGAGATTTTGAAAGTAGTAAGCTTCAATATCGAGCTTCCTTTTGTTTGATAGTGTCGGGAAGTTACAAAGGCGTTGAAGGATTGTTTCTTCTTCCTCTTCTTCCATGTAGTTCTGTAGGGGCTCATTTGAGTGGAGGCCTAGCCTTTCTGTCTTCCTATTAAACAGTATCCAATGATGATACCTATAGTTGCGCTAATGTACGATCTATCAGGCGAAATCAGTCCCTTGGATCTTCTCAAATCCAGCTTTAGCCAAATTTGTTTGGTTATTTGACACATTGTGCCGATTCTCCGTCTGAAATTGTACCATCAATATCGCCAGCACTAGGCTGCCCTTTAGTACCTCATTGAAGTGTTGGCGGGCTTAGAGTGGTATATGCCCCGTTTGGGGACCGAAGGGGTTTCTTCCAACGATCTCTGGCGCTTGAATGTGATGTCATTACTCTCTTCATTGGGCACTGCGGTGGCAATTTTGGTTGCTAGACTAGCTTGATTTGTTGCTTTGTTTGTCCTGCACTCTTCCGGAATCATTTCTATGATTTCCAAGCGCCTCTCCGCTATGCGGAGTTGTCTGCATTGAAGCAGACGTACAAGCTTCTACACCGCGGCAAGTTAGAATGTAGTAATGTTGTCGTAATGCTGTCATAGCAATGTTAGAATCAATCAAGATCTCAAGTTCGAAAATGCACTAAGAGTAAAAACTATAAAATATATTAGGGGCCCTTGTTCCTCCACTAATTTATGTAAGCAGAGTAATATTTTTTTAAGCATAACCAATGGGACCTCCAGTATAACGATAATTCCGAATTTCATTAAGATTCTAAAGGCCTAGCCATTTTTTACTCATTGATGATTGTCAAACTTTTGCAAGAAGTGTGGATATGAAACACAAAATTTAGGTGCTGTTATTTTTGCGATTTGAACAAAGGACCGCCAAGTTGCGTAATCTCATGAAGTAATCACACGCCTCTCAAAAAAATAATTAAATAACACAGATTGCATCGTTTTTTTGTGTGTTTTTATGTTAGCAAACGTCCCTGCTATGTCTGCAATAATTTATTACTTAAACGATACGCGTCCTTCAAGTATATCCACCGCCTCTACCTACAGTTCGAATATCTCATTTAGAATTCAAAAGAAGAATTCATCAAAACCAAGTTCTTTGATGTGCAAAATTCTTTCAAATAAAAAAACTAACATGGCGTATAAATCCGTCTAGACTGTAGATTGCGTTTCATGAACACACGTGCGGATTAGCTCCTGAATTTGTGATATAATTCTAAGGAGCTTATTTAGGTGGACATGTAGTAAGCAATGGCTTTTATAAAAAGTTATTTACTGCATTACTGCAACTTGAACGAATGGAAGTGATTTTTATGAAAGCAGACAACGGCATCTTTGGTTATGATACATAACCCTGCAACGTAGAAGTGCAATCAGGTTAACGAATTTTTATTTATTCAAATTAACCGAATTAGAAATTATTTGGATTTTATAAAAAAAAGGCTTAACCCAACAAGAATGCGCCTTCAATAAAATAGAGAACAATCCGCATCAACAAAAAAGTTCACAGTCACAAGTACCTATAAATACTTTATGCGAATAGAATAGCTGCTGTGGTGTCAAATGGTAGGCATGCGACTATTTGAAACTAGTCAATGTAAGGTCCTGCAGGCAGCAGATGAGAGCGGGAGGTAGTGTCTACAGTTCCAGTTTGAATGGACAAAGTGAAAAAACCCACATGAGCTGCTTCGACATTTTGAGGGAAAAAGTCATTTAGGAAAGAGATTCTATATAATACCCTGATCATCCCAATCCTGCTCTAAATAAATCCTAAGTCACTTGCGTTGACAGGCTATGGAGACGAAGATTCAACACAGAACCTTAAGATCTGTACAGCGACATGCCTCTAGTGAAAAAATAAACTCCGCATTGGACCTTTCAGATTGCGTACTCATGGAGTACGTGTGAATTGCTGCCTGACCAATACCGCATATTTTGTTTATTGACGAAGCCATTCAGCCAGAAATAAGCCTTATCGCTGAAGATGATTTTTCGATGAAAACCCGAATCATTTTCAAGTTGTTGCTCAGCCCAATTCGCAAACATACGACGCTTCTGATGGTCAAGCGGCTTCAGTTCTTGCGTCAATTTAATCTTTTAAGGATGTAGGCCAAGATATTTTCGCAAAATTCGCCACAACGACGTCACAGAGATGCCCAACGCTTGAGAACGACGTGTGAGAGACACATTTGGGCTTTCTTCAACTGAAGCCTCAGCGGCAGCAATATTCTCGACACTACGGGCACTTCTTTGTCTCACTGGTACGAGAACATTTTGTACTGTGCCTGTGGATTCAAATTTTTCCACTAGACGCTCAATTTTTGATCTGCTAGGACGATTATGACGACCATAAATTGGACGTAGCGCTCTTAATGTTGAGGCCACTGACTCCGAATTTCGGTTGTAAATTTTAATAATTTCGACTCGCTGTTGGATCATGAAATGGCAAACCTTACTGAAGAGAAATGTCAAGAGTCGCAAGAAATATTGCGTCGTTTGCTGTCCCCGTCGCTCAACTTTTGTAGCGTCCCTGTTGAAAAACCCGATATAAGGACGAAATTTATGAGTGACTACCGAAGTACGATAATCAAATAGTGTTGGGGTAATTTTACGCAAAGGAAAACAGGACATTATTAGCAGTAGCTATTGTAAAACAAGCTGCCAAAGGTCAGTCAACGGACTGATTGAAGAAATGTCACTATTTATAGACATCACATGATTCCCTCACCTCGCGATATTCATACAGGGAAATGGTGGACTCCAGATCAACAAACTATCAATCAACTTCAACACATTTTGATAGACAAGAAGCACGAATTCAGGAAATTGGATGTCTTTATATTTTGAGGTGCTTAAATCGGCTCGACCCACACTGCTACCTTTCCACAACACATGTGAAATACGTCTGCGCTAGCGAAAATTGTTAAAAATTGCACGAAAAATGTACCTGAACGCACTTCAACGCAATTTACCGAGATGCGTTACAAAATGTCGTAGAAATATTCGGAACAGGTTTTCCAAAGTATACCTCGAAGCTAAAATCCTCCGAATCGTACAAAATCGGAGACATTTCCGCTCCAACGGATACTTCGTAAAATATTCAGCAATATCGAGGTATCCGTTCGGAAAAAAATCTTCAACGATTTGTTGAATATCGGATAATTTTGTACCGAGGTATCCGTTCGGATTTGAAGTTCGAGCAGATCATCCGACTAAATGCATCGCACATGATCATGCGACCGCTTAACAATTTTCTACGCGTTGAATTACTTCGGAAGTTCTCCGACGAAAAATTGTTGCGGAATTCTTTCGAAAATGGAAACCACCCAAAAATTGTGATTAAAATAATAAATAAAATTCTTTGTGCATTACTACAAAATCGTACTCTAGAAAAAAAAACGACAAGAACGCAACAAGAAACATTTTTTTATAAATATATTGTTTCACTCACTTTTTACATTTATAAAATTTCACAGCTGACAGATTGTCAAACGTACCGATGTATGCCTCATTTCCTTTTTTCTGCAATGGATACTTCGATGGAAAACTGAATTCCGATCGGAACTGACTTTCGTTTTGGAAATTCTTTAAACGGATACCTCGATAGGGCAGATTATGTCAAAAGACTGCAATCGCAAGAAATCATCGAGTTCGTTTAAGAACGTGTTTTCTTAATTCTCTTGATTAATTCCATACCATCAGCATCTAACGACGAAGATCAATGGCGAAGATGTCAAATCTGTCCCACCCCGGATTTGACGAAGAATGCCGAAAAATTCTTGCAGCCAAAAATGATGCAAGGTGAAAAACATCAAGAAATGCGCGCAATTGACATCAACAGCTCTAAATCGCTAATTCAATTTGAATTTTAAAACCGCCACCAAAAATATCATCACCGGACATTAGAGATGTGCCACTCCAGGAATGTTGTTCGTAAATTTTACAAAGAAACAAGGTGCAAACCGAATTTTGTCGAATGAACATGGAAAAATCGTAGTTGACTCACAGTCGAGGCAAGGTAAGGTTAGTCATAACACCAGTTACCTCATGGACGATGTTTTTGGAGCCCAAATAGACTTACAACAATGGCAACAATTATGAAGTTTCCGGATCACGTATTTTCAAGAAGAACTGACGTTAATCGACCTACAATATCGTGCATTTTGACGCCCTCAGACATCTTTTTCTTAAAAGCAACCTTATATCCTTGGTACCTATATAATTATAAGTCCCAACAATTTTCTACCATAAGGCCAACTTTATTTGCGGTATTGGCGAGATTTTTGCCAACTTATGTGGCCGAGTCATCTCAAATTTTACCGTTCGAAGGACACTAATCAAACTCGCGATTATCATATGAAGGATATTATGTTTAGCAGAATGGAATGATATTCCTTAATTTCAAAGATGTATCACGCCTAATAAACAACCCTTTGTATGCCCTTTTGTTGTCATGGTCACCCAATGCCAGTTACGTATCGTTCATAATTTCCATTTTCGAGAAAAAAAAAACTCCTATCGTCACTAAAATTCCATTCATGTGAACAGAGTAAATCCAAAGTTTATCGACAGCGGATGCACTCTTATCCAACACTGTCACCATAGTCCTTATTGATGTGAACTGGGCCAATTAATATCCAACCAGCAGGAACATGCTATATCCACATATCGCATTAGTGGAATACGGTCAACAAGACAGGAGTAAACCTTCTGCTTGCGTAACCCTGTACCTAAGTAGTTCAACAAACAATTTACATTGAACTTAAGGATTTTTTTATTTGTATAATAATTAGGGTAATGCAGTCCTTGAATGGTAGTGTTCGCATTGTGCGTATGGAAATTGTGTGTACCTATGTCTATTGATAGGCATAACAGGTAGCCTATGTCAAGAATAGTGCACCACAACGTGTAAACTAAATTGGGATGTCTTTTTGAAACCCACAGAGCAGGCAAGTTCTGAAAATTCGCTCGGATTTGGTTTTTCCTTTTTTTTGGAAATTCATCCCTGACGAATTAGGGGATGATTTGGAACAGGTAGTTAGGTAGGTACACACCTTGTACAGTGAGTTTGGGATATTTTATTTGAATCCTTCAGCACTTTCTATATTAGCTATTGGAAAATACCAAATACGTTCGTTAAGTGAGCATGGAATTTGGGAAAAATTGGAAAACGAGAGTGAGAGTCCTTTTGAGGTATGCTACATGGGAAGGGAAATTGTTACTGCGCCAACTCGACTAAGGATATTTTCTGAGTTGGATATTTCATTGAGTGAGTAGAATTTATGAAGTTTGGGTTTTGGTAATCGACATGGGTACTTGCACGGAACTCAGCCATAAAATAGGAGCAGTTATGGTATTAGAAACAGGAAAATCGAAATGACAGGTAGTTATATGTACACAGGCGTATGCGGATAGTCTTATCACGAAAGGCCCACTTTTGAGGTCCTTACAATTCATCTGTTGCAGGATTTCGACAAAATCAGACATAATGTAATGAATTTCAGACAAGTTTCAGAAATCCGAAACTAACCTGCTTAGAAACCTGCTGTTTGAGGCCTCAGGGATATGAGAAAGAGCTGGCGCTTGCTGGTGATCATGCGACAAAAAGTAAGCGACTAGCAGCAAAGATTAAAAAAATCATACAGATGACACACTGCATACAAGAACAAATGTTTAATGGCGGGTCGTACTGGCACAGTCCGCCATATTTTTGGATATATATATTTTTTTTCAAATCATTTTTATTTTTATTTATCTTAAAACTAATTTACATGCTAGACAAAAATTCATGAAAAAACTAGCTTACTTATCAGCTGCTTAACTTACTTACTGGCCCTATGCGGGAGCCCTAAATTAATTGGTAACAACTTAATTCTAATGCCTTTCGGCCTAATATGTTTGGACGATTGTTTTATAGCAGTCGCCTTGACAACAGTGTGATGGGAATTTAATACATGGCCCTTATCAGGCCGATGATTTCCTGATCTAACGTAAACTGCATGTCCTGTCAGTTGCTGAAACGCAATAAGTTAAAAGATGATTTTCAAAGCTCCTCGGAACATCTGCAGTCTTTTCTGTTCCAAAGGTTGCAGCTTTTATGTAGGTAAGTGGAAAATCATGCTTTGGGTAGATTCCATAAAGACTTGTATATATTTGGAGGATGAACTATTCGTACTTGGGCTTTACATAGCAAAAGAAGCTAGGCTGTTGTAAAATATCTCTAAGCTCTGAAATGGTAACTTCTCTCCAAAGGTAACGTCTCACCAAATCTTGATTCCTAGCAAATGCATGGATTGCTCTGATTCGAGGATCGAGCCTCAAATCAGAGCAATCCATGCATTTGGTAGGAATCACGATTTGGTGAGACGCATCATGGCAACAATATCTATTGCCAAATAATAGAGGTTGCATACTGTTGCCTTGATACGTCTCACCAAATCTTTATTCCTAGTAGATGAATGGATTGCTCTGATTTGAGGATTGTACTCTCCTTTTTGATTTGCGGAACCATGGACTTGTTCGTACTTGTAAATGTTGAATATTGCATTTTTTGTGTTGGATTGGACTAGGGTTTCAATTTTAAATCAACCCTATCGAGGTATCCGTTCAAAGATTTTCTGAAACAAAAGTCAGTTCCGATCGGAGCTCAGCTCACCATCGAAGTATCCGTTGCAGAAAAAATAAATGAAGCATACATTCGCGAACGTTTGACAATCTGTCAGCTGTGCAATTTTATAAAATTAAAAAGTGAGTGAAATAAAATATTTAAACTAAATTTTCTTGTTGCGTTCTTGTCACTTTTTTTCTAGAGCACAATTTTATAGTAATACACAAAATATTTCGATTTATTATTTTATCCACAGTTTTGGGATGGTCTACATTTTTGTAAGAATTCCGCAACAATTTTTCGTCGGATAATTTCCGAAGAAATTTATAGTGTAGCTGTCAAACATTTTTGACTTAACGCATTAAGCCGTCATTCTTACATTACATGTGCTATGCATTTCATCGCAAGATCTGCTCAAATGCAAATCCGAACGGATACCTGGGTACAAAATTCTCCGATGTCGAACAAATCGGAGAAAATTTTCGATTATAGAACGGATTTTTTCGCATGCTAGTGTGCAGCAATAAAGGTAAGAGACTTGTCGTTGCTATTAGAATAATATCATCTGCAAAACTAATAAACACCATTATTGTGCAGCAGAAATAGAGTTGGGTGAAAGTACTGATCCTTGATGTACCCCCGTTTTTATAGAGAATCTTTCTACGGAATCGCCATCCACGACTTCTTGAAATGATTTGTCTTTAAGCATGTTTTCCATGGCTACAGATAATGCAACAAAAAATGTAGTGCCTGTTAAAGTGCGTAAAGCATCTTTTTGAACGCAATACATCTTCAGTGGTTTTAATGGTTGTAAGCTTGCGTGACTTTTTCTGTAAGAGAGCCTGAATAAGGCCAGATTTTATTTCGCATGGAAATAAATACAACACTAATGGCAATATCGTTAGATGTAAGCTGAAAAGCTTGTAATGCCACCTAGGGTCCAATAACTTATATTATTTTAAATTATTTCTTTGCTGGTTTAACTCTACTGCTCGGTTTAGTTGTAAGCAAAGTGTTTCTTCTCAACTGTTTCATAGAGATGGAGTTTTCTTACATGACTTTTCATTGGTCCTGGAAACGAGCGATTTGGAGACCTCCCCAAACCATCTGCCCGGCAGTTCATCATACCACAAACCTCGTGGAAATAAGGTGTACTTGGG
Source organism: Rhingia rostrata (assembly GCA_949824845.1). Classification (NCBI taxonomy): domain Eukaryota; kingdom Metazoa; phylum Arthropoda; class Insecta; order Diptera; family Syrphidae; genus Rhingia; species Rhingia rostrata. Next base: position 15,007,731 of record OX463755.1, on the reverse strand, counting down.
ATTTTATTTCAATTTTGTCTGCAAAATATTTCAATAACTTTAACGGATTACGAGGTACGTAGATTTATCTTGCAATAAGTACGAATCGCAGGTAATGTTATTATAATCCCTACTTTTTTCAAACAGAGGATAAAACGGGGGTTATATGTTACAATTTGTCTTTGTAAACTAAATCCGTTTTGTTAGTACCGCCTCTTAAAGCAATCAATCACTAATCAAGGAGGCACATGCTTTTTCCTTCATGCATTTATCTATATTGGCATCAATTGCCAATGACAACTCGCATAGCCTGGTTTTATTAATTTTTGTCTAGCATTTAAGTTAGTTTTACGATTATAAAAATAACGATTGAATTTAAAAAAAAAACACGCATACTTAAAGACTAGCGCAACTCTACCCCATCTACTAGGTATACAGATGGCCAGTTTTTCAAGATCATGGCATATAACATACTAATAGGCAAAACATTCTTTAAGAACCCCTGCAATCTCTAGCCATGTTTCCTCCAGTACCAACATCGAATTTAGCCAACTACCTGTCATGTTGTTACTGATAACCTTGACTCTCTCTTTGAGGTACTGTGTATACCAAACAAAACCAGGCTGTTAGCTTGACACGCACACGACTTGTCACAATGGCTATTATATTGTTGTTTCTCATAAGACCATTAACAGTTTGGTGTTTGGAAGATGCCCTGAAATGTTCAGGTCATACGGGCTCAGTGGCGCTATGTCTAGTATGTACAAACCGCTACGCCGCCATTCCACGCCGCAGCCATTAATCGATTTCCAGTCATGGAAACACCAACATGTTTATTCCCTATCCCACAGGGGTATGTTAGTTATGACACATAGGCGCAAATTGTATAGTCAATCGAGGTTTAAGGGCTTAACTCCTTTAAATTAATAAAAGCTAACTTTAACTTATCTTCATCAATAGACACTTTTTAACGTGGCGCTAATAAGTATATATTAACGAACGTACCTCTAAGAATTCTTAGTCAAACTCACCAAAAAGGTGACAGTTCTGACAATCAAACAAACCCGATTACAGTGAACACTCTCAAACACACCTAAAAGTGACTGTGAAAAATATCTCAGCTGTGGCCAGATTTGATAATGACAGATGACACTACGCTAACTCTGCATAGAATATCTAGCTTACAACTTAACCGACCAGTAGAATTAAACAAGCCTAATTTTTTGGGCGTATTCCTAAAAAACCTTTTTAAAACATATCCCTTAGAATAACGTCCCTCTCTTGTTGGACCATAAGAGATTCAAATAAACTTTCTGATGACATTGTCATATCTATATTTCAGTTTAAGACACTCCCACTTTTTGGAGATGTTTAATTTATAGATGGTCGGGATATGGTATTCAACGGTTCACACAGCGGATTGTACCCTTCTCATATGTTTTTACTGGCCCTCCTTATGCGAAGCTTCTCAGATTTGCCGTTTAAAATCGTCATTGAACTGAAGGGGAAAATATAATTTCGCACACACAAATGAATGGGCATCCAGTTTTAAGTCCCTATATGGATCACTTATGACAGATTTTAGATTTCTCCTCTCTCGATTTTGGCAAATCATTCGAGTGGTATCAAATGTGAAAAAAAAACCCAACTAAGCCATTCGGATTCAGCATACTATTACGGCTCTGGCATCGTGCACGAAGTACACCCAGACATAGTCCATAGTCCTACCAACCATGTTGCGTTTTTGTTTTTTTTTTTTTTGCTATAATCTCCGAAGTTACACCATACAGGCAAGCCTTCCAAATCATATAACCCTTGAATTTATTTCCCAAAACCCATCATCAATGTCAAACATTATCGATCTCCGATGCAATGTTTCTTCTTCACAAAATTTCAAAACGAAGATTGAGTATCGCTCTAAATAATGTTCATTATCAAGGTCATTATCACTCCAAACATATGCAGTATAGACTTGCATATAAATTATGCGTATTTTTGAAATCCCAAAATTAAAACGTTGCGGTGCCTTCACCCTCGCAGCTATGATACCACGATAACAGCTACATCACAGACATCTTACATGAGACCACCAAAATAAATGGTGGTTCCATGTGACAAATATTTTAATGTTGATTTATTGAAAAATATCCCACACAAAAGATACACCATAGGAGCACATGATTTATGTGCCATAAATCTATCGTTGGGTTATCCAAATCATTATCAACTGTCAAAGCATCATCATGTACCTATGTGCAAGTTGATATGAAATTGAGATATAACAAGGGAAATTCTGAAAACAAATTGTATCACATAATGAAGCAATTTATAGTAATAGATACATATTGACCCTTAAAAAAAATAAAATTGCAAACAGGTACCTGAAACACCAGAAGAAAACCCCAAACCACGACAACACCTGAACGTACAGCTTAAAATCACACTCCTCTATTGAGTGAGTTTTGTGGCAAATATCCTTTTCCCCATAAAGTCCTGGGAATTCTCACAATGCAGGTATACAATTTATTGCTGTGCTCTCCTCAAAAAAATATCCTTCCTCTGGAAAATTTTATCATGGAATTTTTTCTGGGCGTTGTATTAGTGAATAATTGAGAAAATATTATCATCTCTCTTCGCTCTCCAAGCTCACACTGATGGTAACGCAACCCGCAATAGTGATAATGACCCATACCCTTCGTCGCCCATGAATATGCCGTGGGAATTGTATCTCAAAGTCGCGCTGCCACAAACTCTCAGCGTAAAGGTCGTGTGGTGAATTAAAGAATGCCATGGATGCGTAATGAGGAAGTACACGCACAATGCGAACATATATATTCCGAAATTTGTCTGTTGACCTTCCACTCAAAACGGAGCATACAATACCACAGAATAATGTGAATAGTTTAAAACTCCACAAACAGGTTCACAGAACTCTTCTAAACCTCTGGTACCGTTTCGATTGACCGGGCGCACAAAGTGAGAGTAGAAAATATGAACTCCAGAGGTTAAAATTTTCATCGAATACGGGTTTGGTCCCCTCGAGAAGAACACCATTTAAAAGACCATCAGTCGGATTCGAGCGCGTTTCAGGTCTTAGATGAAAATAAATCCATGGACTACACTACTGTGTGCGCACGTGTACTGTTGGTATTCCCTTTAATCTCTCTACAACTTTTCCATAGGGTCATCACATCTCATTTTCACACTTCCCCTCAACAAAAAAAAATGAAAAAATCTCAGAGAGATACTCTGGAAAATGTTTTCTCTCTTTCCTATCGTTGAGAATTGAGATACAATTTTCATTGTGAGTGAATTCTGGAATCACACTGAACATAGAGTTGGTAAATTCCCGTGCCTGGTTCGAAATTTCCCATCAAAGTCACGACGGATTCAAACATACGGGTTCTTGTTTGGGCTCTCCGGTTTCAGCTCTCAGTTGTGTTGTGCCGTTATATTAAACGTGTGTACGTACGGATCTTCATCGCGGATACATAGTCTTTTTACTCATAATAATAAAAAAAAAAACAAGTTATAGATATTTCTCCCGGAAAATAAATTTATTCAAGGATAACGTTAAAGGTCCTTATTATGGAATTTTCTATTTTCTTTAAAATAAATTGTGTGGGATAGAGTTTTTTGTTGACACCCAATATTGTGAAAAAAAATATAAACCCCATTCATTATCCTCGCAGGTTTAAAAAAAAAATCAAAGTGTATTGGTGATAGTGTTTTGCTGCAGGATTTGATTTGTTGCATAAAAAAAATAATTCTAGGCAAACAATTAATTTCATTAATTTCAAAGTGAAGACAAAATTATGAACTTGCAAAAAGGATTAGACAAAAATATATAATTCAATTTTTTTTTTCTTTTGAGGACCACACCCGCGCGCGTGCACACGTTGAAAATGTGAAAAATTTCCCAGAGCCACCACCACACACCATCATATCATACCACCCATTTGCCACCCACCTAAAAATTCCCACATCTGAACGAACATTTTTGGCAGGCGATTCCAAAACCCGAACCTAACCACCCACCCGCTGCTGCCACTGCAAAATTCACCCCGTTTTTGATATATTGCTTTACGAGTACAGCAGCAGGGTGGTTTCAGGCTCAGGGCTGGCATAAATATTCACCACATTCCAAATGCGAGCTCTTCCCCTGAGCGAGAAAATTCATTCAAAGATGGTGCTTCGACTCCATCTGCAAATTTCCAATCGGATTGGGAAATTTCCCTCTTGTGTCCAGCAAGGATTTTCAGGCTACTGGCGAATATAATTTTCCGCCTGTGATCTGTATGGATTTAACTGAAACTATTCTATCCAAAGAGTCCTCAATACACAACACACACAAACTAGATTTTCAGCAGCGCAGAGTGTGGTGAATTTTTGTCTTGTATTCCTGTCCTAAATTCTTCTGTACACTTTTATGTGTACATTTTGTATTCCTTAATTCGTTTTTCGTTTGTTGGAAATATCATATCAAAGAAGGATTTGTAATTCTTCGAACTGACAGGACTCTCGAATTGTGTTTTTCTATTTCATCCGTATATCGACTGTGTGCTTAATAATTAAGATAATCCACCAAAAAAAACGTGTTTCATGTCCTTTGCACAAATGTCAAAACGGAAGGGTGTGTTTTGCTCTTTGTGTGGAAAAATCTAACAAAAAAAAATACCCATATTTTCGTCCTTTAGTTCATCCCAATTGAAACAAATAATTTAAAACATCCAGTGATTTATAGAAAAACACTAGAAGAAGAGCAATTGTTATGGATTAAGATGTCCTTTGCTTGTGTGATAAAAATTCGTGAATAGTGCTTCCGTGTAAGAAAAAAAAAATTCAATCCAACCTACAAATACCAAGTGAAAGTTGAATAGCGGAAAAAAATTGGTCCTCCATTTGGCGAGCATAAGAATAGTGTTTCAAGTGTGTGTTCCTGTTTTTGTTTGATATTTATTGTTCGAAAAAAAATCCCACGCCTCCGAATCCTTGTCGTCGCCGCCAACACCACCACCACCCTCCCAGCAAACAACAACAATCATCTTTTTGTTCGTGTGCGAAAATATAGAACAAAAAACAACCAACAACAAGGCTGATTTTCTCTGAGTGGATATGAATATGAAACAAAGGTAGGACAACATACATATATATCAGTTTTTCTTTTTATTTCATTTGTATTGTTATTAGGTATCCTTGATTTTAGAGCGTGAGAGAGAGAACAATGTACTGCGACAGGACAATGGGAGGGAAATGCAATTGTTGTGCGCCTTAGATTTATTTTGCGTGGTAATTTTAATTGCGAGGGGATTTCCAAAGTGAGAACATTAATTCAGGTGTATCCTGTGATTGTGACGACAAGACTTTAATGAAGGGCTCTTCTGATGTAATGGCACACCAACTTACTAACCTACATATAAAAGTCAGATTGATTATACAAATGTGGATCCTTGCATGTAGGTCGATGTATCAGTCTCTAAGAAAACTCTGACGGCACAGAAGTGTACCTACAAACACATGAACATGATAGAATTTTACTTCAAAATAAAGTTTCTGAAAAAAAAAAAAACAATAAATGGACATGTCTAGGTTATTGGATTGCCTGGATTGCAGTGAATTCTGTGACCTCTGCAGGTTGGAACGTTTTGCGTTACACAAAAGTCGGTCTATTTGTTATGAGTTTTATGTGTCGAAGGAGGGAGTTTACGTAGGCACCTTGCATGTAATGGCCAAGTGCCAAGGTTGTGACGAAAAAGGGTGCTATTGCGTTCAGTTTATGAGTGCTCATGTTTTATTTAGGACTGCAATATTGAGGCACTGAAATGTAAATCGAAAAATGCAGGGATAATTTATTTTGTTCTTTTCGTAGGGACTCTTGCATTAACGGATTTTTTCAGATTCAGAAAATCATTAGCAAATTTCTCAATAGTCGAAAAAATAAGTTGGTTAGAGGCGTTCAGGACGCTTTATTGAACTAACCAGGGATTGGCTGCTCGGAATTAACTTTAAATTTGTTTGGTTATTTCAATTAACACTTTCTTGCAGGTAATATTATGAATTATGTTCTAAAATTGACTTCAACATAACGAACGATCATAAACTCGATTACATTATGCGGCACTTTCACCGAACCATAAAACGACTGATATAAAAAACAACCCTCGATCTGCTGAGATATTTCAAAATTAAATCTCTTAAAACCAAGTGCAGTAACAAAATTGTTAGTGCTTTGGACTTCCAAGGTTCAAATGTGTCTAATATTTTGCAAAAGTTTGACAAACAACAAACAGTATAAATATGTCATGACTCATGAGAACTTACCTTATTTTGGCATACGGAGTCGGGGTCAAACGGGAGAGCCTATCGTTTGTGGCAAAAATATTACGTCGCACAAATGAAAAGACAGCTTTGAGGCATAACATGCAGCTTTAATCCCAAATATTTCATTCTTATTTCAAAAACAAGATTACCTTTCATGCCTGATGATATTGTGTAAAATTCACACAAGCCCTGCTCTGTGTCAATTATGAAAAAAAAAACCGCAGCTCGGTTAGGCTGCCAATTCGTGATTTAAAATGAAACACGGTTGTGAACCTGAACCTCAATCAACTTGCCACCACATTAACCTCGGCCTTAAGCTAAGAGCAAACGAGCCTTAATTGGCTTAGGTTGTTTTATACATATTATGTATGCCATTTAAGAAAAACCTTACTCTATCATACTTTGAATCAAAAATTTTTAGCGTTCATATGCTATACCTTTCATAGTTTTTCATTGAGAATTTTGTTTATCAAGTCTTTGCGTCTTTAAATGCTAGAAAGACCCAATCTGCTTGATATAATGATATTTAAGAAGCAACAAACGATTGGTTGTAGCTTTGCAGCTTTTATGCCTTGAGATAGTTACTTACTTACTTTTCTTTATGAACTCCCAACCCATTGAGGATCTCTGACTTAGACAAAAACACCTTCAATGGTCGTTGATTCTGGGCAATTATTCAGCTCTGGTATCCGCGATCGCTTGATCATTAAACCGGAGTTTCGGTCTTTCCTGTCACCTCGAACTTAAAGTCTGGTATTAGAAGATTCGTTTATCAAAAAAATTCAGTCCAGTTTTTCTTACGAAAAATTCTCTACGATCCTCGACAAGATGCTGCCAATTATTCATCTCCAGTATACGGAGTTTCGGTCTTTCCTGTCACCTCGAACTTGAAGGCTGGTATTAGAAGATTCTTTTGTCCAAAAATTTTCAGACCGGATTTTTCTTACGAAAAATCCTTTTCGATTTTCTCCAAGATGCTGCCAATTATTCAGCTCCGTTATACAGAGTTTCAGTCTTTCATGTCGCCTCAAACTTGAAGGCTGGTATTCGAAGATTCTTTTGGCAGACAAATTATTGCTCATTCGCTTGATGTGCTGATGATGTATGTAGTACAAAATGTAAAAAAACACGTGTATCACAGTTATCTACGCATTTTTACATTTTGTACTGCATACATCTCATAAAGTTCGCAGTTGTATCTTCGCCTCCATTTGCCTTCCTCGTTTACAGAACTGAAAATTTGACGATGAATTTTTCTTACGAAAGTGCCTTATCATCTTTCCTGCTTTTTGTCTTACACTCGACGCCATTAAATGGTAGGATAAGTGTCCGGAAGTGAAATACTCGGAATTTCGGGGAGTTTTTGTTCCCATTTGTTTTGCCAAACCGAAATAGTTCGATCAGTTCGAATATACACTAAGGTGTCATTCATGGGTGGACATACTTTCTGCCACTTCATATAACTAAAAAGTGAAATAGCCGCTTCCGATTCCAGTATTTTGGTCAAAATAGATGAATTCAAAACTTTTTGAATTTTTCTTGGTTTGCAACGACGTGTCTGTGTGGTGTATGGTGGATTTTTCACTGACGACCGGAAAAACTTACTGCGTAAACTTGAATCAAAATTTGAAAGAAATTTGTGGGTAGAACTTTACTAGTTTTAAGGGATGCTAAAACTTACAATCGCATTTTAAAATCACCATTGCTTGCTAGCAATTCTTTTTTAACTTTCACTTACAAAGAGTAAGATATTGTTGTCGTGAAAATTTTCGACCTAAAAATTTTGATTGATTCTAACATTACGTCCGTCGGATACGATACAAACTAATATATGTGCAGATTGTCTACTGTATATAGCGAAGGCATCAAACTTAAGGTCTGCAGCGTCTGTCTGTGTCGTGTATGGACCCTACAAGTGATATCTGATCAAATTTTGTCTGATTGGTTTTAGTGCAAAAAGTAAGATGCCAGTAATTGAATTAAGTACGACTATTGTAGTATGAACCAGGATATGCCTTCTTAAAATTCCAATGCGGACGTGTACACGATGGTTCCATATTTTTAGGAATAGGGACTTTCCTCCAACCAAATTTTGACAATGTCTTATGTATGCTATTTACTAAATCTTTTACCATAGCTCATTGGAAAGACCATCACTTTCTAACTTCATTTAGGTCAGGTGTGTGTATGTTATGAAAGCCGATGGATATATTAAAATATTCGTTCTTGGTGACAGCGGGAGAGTGCTCACTATTGCTTTTTTAAGTCTGTATATACTATGGCTGAACTACGATATTTTCATGTTCAGTTTGACAGGATTCTGTGAGGAGCTTCTATCCCCGGCTTGGTTTAATAAAACACCCACAAATCTTTCCTAAAGCGGTAGCTCATTAGGTATATATCTGTTCGCGCAATTTTCGTGGTCTCTCTTTTCTATTCCGAAAAGCCAGTATCTTTACATTTGTTTTGAGTTCAATGGTAACTTTTTCAGTCGGTCTCGTCTTCGCCTATTAGCGTTTCCTTTTTTTAAAACCTGAAATATTCCGAGTTGATAGAAGATGCTCTGAGTATTTGGTCATCTTAATTACTTGACGTGTGTCTCTTACCTATAGGAATATATTAATTTTGATTAAGCGATTATAGATTTCGATTATAGTTACCCGATGTCTCCTTCTAGGGGAGGGCTGGGAATAGTGATAAGAAAACATTTTTAGACACTCGCATACTGAATTGCAAACTAAATAAAAAAGTGCGGTGGTTTTAGTGAATAAAACTCTCTCACTGTGAGCCTGTGAGATACACTCTATAGCAATTCACAACAAGGGACAATCAACATCTGCAATCATTTTATCGGGCCGTTCTTTCTGCATTGAAAGTTTGCCTCATCTGAGAAAAGGCTATAAATAACTAATTTCGTATCATAAAAAAAATAAAATTAAGAATTGTTATGAGAATATTGGCTCCTTTTCCCCTTTTTTTGTGCCTGATTTTTAAATGTTTTTCACTGCTTATTATTTTTTTTTCGATTTTAAAAACATAAAAATTATAGCGAAAGCCTTATATAGTAAAAAGGCAAAATATGTACATATTATATATTTCATTTTTCCATTATCGATTCTGTTTTTTTAAGTGAGTACTATTTTTGGTTTAAAAAAAAATCGAAAAAGTCATTAAATGCATTATAACTCGGGAAAAACTTGTCCAATAATGTTTTTTTTATTTTTAATTTACAGATATGTTCTTTGGGCAGGTTTTAGTATTCAGTAACAGCAAGAAAATAGAATATTTTTGGATGGTTCAAAACGCATTGGAAAACAACCATCCTCATTAACTTCGGTTGGCAAAACTTTTATTGGACGGAAAATTAGTACTTGATTTAGCTTTCTTAGAATTGCTGCAACTTTGCTGGAAGGTGTTATCCAATATACAAAACCAAAGTGCTGCTTAAAAAAATTAGAAATATGGCTTTATAGTGCTTACACACCGAATCGAAAGCTGAGTTTTGGGCAGAGTTTTCGGAAACCATTTGTGCATTCAGATCGAACTTTGACCAGATTTCGTTTGACACTTCAATCAGCTCAGCTGTGGTACTAGCTGCAAAATATGTTTGTGAAATTATATTAATTGAATTAAATCCTTGGAGTTCGTCAGTTTTGTCTGCCCAATGCCCATAGCTCCACCAGGTACTTCTCGTCTTCCACACACCAAATCTTCTTTTTTTGCAATGTCCATTATATTATAGTTGTACAGTTGAAATGAAATGAAAAATACGTTTATTTTGACAGGGAATTCATCAGCTGTTTTTTTGGGACGTGTGGAACACATTTCGAATGTATGAAAAGGTGTGCTCGTTCCATCAACCTTCAACGAGATGATATCTGCATATCGAGACGATTACAACGTAACCTACTTGTTTTTGAAAACTGCAAATGTATGGGAAAACACCGGTTTTCAATGAAGGTTTCATTATTTTTGCGAAAAATCAGTTTTCGATTCAGAGTGAAAGCAGTATTATAGTTAGGAGGAGCGCAATATGACAGATGTAACATTGCTGGCTACAATGCCTTTTTGTAAGGTCACCGTTTGGTTAAAGAGATCGAATTAATGTTCAGAGAATGAGAAGCTCCCCCTTTCTATAAATATACACGCTCAATTGGTTAAAAAATACAACATAAGTCCATTGTCAGCTATTTGACTCCAATTTGTAATCTCTAAAACCAACAACTAAAAATAAACTTGGAAGATTCAGTAGACCAATGGATTCATATACCTGAAGTATATACCAAACCACTGATATGGTTCCCATTAGATGTATATAACGTACAAAAAATTAATTAATCGAAAACATCAACGTGATTGAATCATCTTTCCGAACATTAACGTATGTGGACAATGTTCTTGAAGTGGAAGATGCAGCCCACTATCCGATTAAAGTCTTGAATATCCGTATCTAATTTATTAGGTTTGACTATTCAATACTCATGATCTGAATATTAAATTAGTCGTAACAATCATGTAACCATTCTGAAATGTATAGGCCCTTACACATTTTTCATTGACACTCTCTTATAAGTTACCGGTATAGACGACTAGTACTAGTTCGATGATTTCAACAGACTTGCGTTTTTAATTTAAGATTATCCAAGTCCAGATAAAAGTTTTGCTGTAATTCGCAAAAGCCTTTTAAGAGTGAAATTAGAAAATCGTTAGGATAAAGCGGTCATGCCGTTACAAGACTACAAGACGTTACAAGGACTACTAAGGAAGGGCTCACTGGTTCAAATCCCGAAAGTATTGGCTATTGATTGAGTTTTGTTCACTTCCTTATCTCTTGCGAAATTGTGAATGACATCCAGGAGAATAACGAAGTCATGAGAAGATTCTCAAAACCTTGGTTGGCAAGGCTGATTCTCGTTTTATTCAGCCGATTTCTCGGTGGTTACAAGAATTTGGCTTTCGTTGACTTCGTTTGAACCCATATAAACTCATACTGAAAACTTTCACTAAAAACCCATAAGATTAGGTTAAGTTACAGGTTTGATGAGCTAGATGCTTGCCGTCCTCCCTCATCCCACTCAGATCAACGTAGATCCATTGGGATGCCTGTCGGGCTAGTAACGAGTGTGACTGCAGAGCCTTGCCTGTCATCTCAAAACAAGTCTGATTCGTAATTTTTTTTTAAAACCGGGGAAGTCAATTTCTCGTTGTTTACAAGAATTTGGCTCTTCTTTGACCTGAACCCTAAACAACCATAAGATTATGTTAAGTTACAGATTTGATGAGCTAGATGCTTGCCGTCCTCCCTCATCTGTATGTTCTGTATGTTTCTTTATCACTGCAACATTTAACAAAAAGGTCACCGTCTGTAAGAACATCACTATGTTTCTGGTTTGCCCATTAGAGTCGAAACAGATTTCCTGTTTCTTTGAAGAAGTTGCTTGGTTCTGTCTTGACATAGTTTGGTCATAACTTTTTAGGTGTCCCACAGAAAATTCCACCTATTATTGGCGTTAGGACAATAGACATGTATGAAGCCGTTCGTTGTATATGGTTCATTGACCCAAATTACGCAAACAAATAAATTACCACCACAAAAATACATCCCGCATAGTAACTGTTTTGATAATGATTTTGGTCAGTCCGTTTCAATTTTCATTCCTATAACCATCAATACAGATCGATAGCAAGCAACTTCTAGTCGACCAAACTGGATGATATGGATACCGACGACAGTAATTCTGACCGGATGGCGCCACAACAGAGAATGCTACATGGATATTCCATACAATCGTATTGATAGGAAGATTATTTCTCATGGCGGTGACCTGAACAGGGCACCGATATCGTGCGCTTTTACACTCTTTCCATTAGGGCTATACATTATGTGATCTTAATCTTTAAGACTCTACTCTGTCAACATAAAAAAAAAACTTTTCAATATCTAACAACTCCACTGTTAAAATTATTTTTCATAAAACGAATGTTACTTACCCCATTTTTAATCCTGTCAAAATTATAAGTAAGCCCCATTAAGCACACCTAAACAACCCCCACAACAAAAATTATTGTCCGCAAATCCTTCTATCCAAAATTTGAAGATTAATAGCAACTCTCTTAACATTCATAAAAAAAGACAACACCAACGTATAACAATGTTGTATTCTCTTATGAAGCGTAAAAAATTATAAAAAAAAATGGGGCCAAGTGTATTCTTTCTTTGTTAAATCCTAACAATAACCCTTAAAAAAAGAAAAAACCTATAAATCAGTCAGGTGAATAAAGACTGTACCAACAAAAAAAAAACATAAAACTAGGAGGGTAAACACAGAGACCCTAACCCATTGGCAAATCGCCCAAAAGGATTTTTCAAACAGCCAAATGGACCTTCCAAATTTCAGAGAGTTATATAGCTGCACATTCATCCGTTGATTGATTGCGAAAAAAAGCGTCGAAAGGATAACAATATAAAAATGGACAAAGCATGCAAAAATAGCCACACACCTGATTTTTTCCATTTTTGTTTCATAGTTTTATTTTTTTGTAGCGCCACCCTTATTCGAACCCAAATTCAATGCCGTTCAGGGGATTGAGACTTGTGTTCATGACACCTCCCTAAAGGGATTAGATGGATGTTTCTGTTTTTGCTATGATTGACGTAGGTTGGCTTACAAAAATGTTGTCGAACCTATTTTCATGTGAAGTTGTTAAATTTTAGAAGATCACTTTGAGAACTGTAACGGTATACGTTTTCTTTAAAATCAGACCGAGGACCTTGATAGATAGTTTCTAAAAATGTATTTTTTTCTAAGACAAGTTTATGAAGGTATCTTCAGATCTGGGTTAGAAACTTGTTTATTCAAGGTGCCTTACAGCAGCACAACATCAATTTATGGCGTGTGCAGCATCACCATTGTTAGCAGGCAGCAGACATCGAGCCGCTCAATGGAAGCCACAACATTCGGATACGACTTTCCACTCGAAATTAATGAGTATCCCAAAGACGATGTGGAAAAATAAACCATCAACAGGTAGATGCCCTTAGAGAAGGCTATACCCATCAATTTTTTCTTCAATGAAAAATAATAAAATCAAATCAAATGGGCAGGGCAGAATGTGAGAGGTGTGTCCAAAGCAAATCTAATTTGACTAAATTTTTATAAAGTCATCAGGTCAGGAGTGTGTTGAAATGGGGATTTTTTTTTCGGTTTTTCGTACCTTAAATGGGATTTTTGTTTACCTACATTAAGGTTCAACGAGGTATAGGTACTTTTGTAAGAACAATAGCTATCTTCGTTCGGTATTAGAATGACTTCACAATCACCTACGGTTTACCTGCCCCAAGTCGAGCCATATTGTACATGGTTTCAATAAACGAAAAAAAAACCCTTTCGAATAATTACCAGACCAACTGGTAATTTAATTAAATTATTGAAACTTTATCATGTTTTTGTTACTTTTTACAAAAAAGATATTCCATGAAAAAAGTTGCGCTAGACAACCTATTGTTTGTATCTTTTAATCATGACTTCGTCTGTACGAATATCTACCCAACTTCGCAGAAATAAAACTAATTTCATTATCTCATTTTTCTTACGAGTATGTTTGCTCTGCTCTTCCGGTATTCATTGCAAATGAAATGCTCTGGTAACCTTTTTCTATGTTCGAGTTACATACCGCAGACTTTTGGTGAGCATTTCCATTTGAATTTGCCTTCGTATTCTTTTTATTTACACTCTTATAGGAATGAAAAAAATGGGAAACAAAATTGAGAATAACATTTTGTTAAAATTGCAATTAGAGATTCTACAAAAAAAATGTCTACCTACTTGTAGATTTTTTTACGACTGTGAAAAGTTTACCACTGAAGTATGTTGGAATCACTTGCAGGATGTGGTTAGTGGTGAAGACAGTTTGCGTAGAAATAAATGAATTGCATAGAAGTGGGGTGTACTTTTTTGGAATTCAATTACAAGATTTATTATTTTTTGAGGAATTTTATTTTAATTTTATTTATTGAAAAGTTGTGTCATTTGTAATAAGATTTCCATTCAAACGAGTAGGTTTAAAATTCTCAGCCGTTTCGCAATTGGATTCTTTAAAGGCAAAAATATATATTGTGGGTAGATAAAGGCTGTTTTTTTAAAGCCTAGAACTTTAATGGAAAATTAAACACCACACATTCAATGGAATAACCTAAATATTGGCTTTATTAGCTCACAAATTTCATGGCATTTAACGTATATAAATCATTTTGTCATATGGCCTCCGCGATGTGCCTTACACCATTCTGTGTCGGTTTTCATGCACCTCTTTTTCGAGCATACGAGGTATTATTTTGTCGAATGTTGGATTCTAAGTGATCGATCGTTGCTGGTTTATCAGCGTAGACCGTAGAGACTTGACGTACCCCCACAAAAAGATGTCCGAATGTGTCAAATCACATGCACGACTTGGTCTATTTACGGGTCCATTTCTTGAGACCCTTCGGTCACCAAATGTTTGGCTCAACAAAGTCATGGTCTCACGAGTTACGTCATGTAACTGACCTACAAAGGAAAAACAGCCAACCATCAAATATATTCCATATTGTCGCACATATATGTCACTTAGCAATATACCAGCGACGCTAGCGATGAGCTAGCAACAGATGAGAAGCACCAACATCTCTTTCGAGTAACGAGCTTGGCTTGGCTTGGGTATCGGTACTTTTAGCTGTGCCAATCCTTCTCATCGTGGAAGTGATAAGCAGCAGCAGAAAACATTGAATTATACGGGTTTTGCACAACAGGTAATTCAAGTTAGTCTTACTTACTTACTTAAGTGGCGCTACAGTCCGAAATGAAAGTGGACCTCAATCAAAACGCCCCTCCAATTATCCCGGTCCTCAGCTAACTGCCTCCAGTGTCGCACTCCAAGTTGGTTGAGGTTGGTTTCTAAATACTTGTGCGCGCTGCTTAAGGTGAGGTCTTCCTCAACTGCGTCCGACGTCTGGCTGGGAATCGAAGACTCCGCGAGCCGTAGTATTGGTGTCCATTCGTTATACATGTCCTAGCCATCTTTAACCGCCCAATGCTGAATTTTTGACCAGGTTCATGTCGCTGTACAGCTCGTATAGTTATTGGTTAAATCTTCGTCTCCATAGCCCGTCAACGCAAAAGGGACCGAAGATTTTTAGAAGACCTTTCCCCTCAAATCGACCAGGGATTTATTCATCCGCTTTTGAAACGGTCCATGCTTCAGCGCTGTAGAACAGGACTGAGATGATCAGGGTCTTATATAGGATCTCCGTAGTAGTTCGAGTGAGGGCTTTACTACTGGATTGCCTTCCTAGCCCGAACAAACAGCGGTTGCCAAGAGTAATTCTTCGTTTAATTTCTGACGAAATGTTGTTGTTAATAGCGAAGAAAAGATAGACAAAGTCCCGTACTACCTCAAAGTTATATATGTCAATGGTGACGTTCTGTCCAATTCGTCGATGTTGTGTGTCTTTTCGTGTTGACAGCATATAATTTCTCTTGGCCTCATTATCTGCTAAACCCATTCTTGCCGCTATATAGCAAACGTGGCGTTTGCTAGTATAGAGTCCTACCATCACGTTTAGTCCTACCAATGATACCTATCAATATCGTCACGTATGCTAGTAGTTGAATCGGTTTTTGTAAAATTGTGACTCTAACGTTGGCTCCTGAGTTTTGAACAATCCTCTCGAGAACCAAATTAAAGAAGTCACATGACAGCGCATCGCCTTGCCTAAATCCTTTTTTGGTATCGAATGTGTCGGTGAGGTCGTTTCCGACCCTGATGAAACAGCGAGAATTCTGCATCGTCATCCTACACAAACGGATGAGTTTTGGCGGTATACCAAAACTAGACACGGATCTTTATAGTTCGTCTTTATAAATGCTATCGTATGCGGCTTTGAAATTGAGCAATAGGTGGTGTGTATCGATTTGGACTTCTTGGGTTTTTTCCAGGAAGTGTGAAAATTTTATCGGTTGTGGACTTTCCTGGCCTCAAATCACACTGATGAGGGCCGATCAGGTTGTTGGTAAACGGTTTCAGGCGTTCACATATTACTGCAGATAGGATATTGTCGGCGATGTTAAGGAGACTTATGCGTCTGCAGTTTGCGCTGCTTAGAGGGTCTCCTTTTTTGTGGATCGGGCAAACGATGCTGTGGTCCCATTCTTCAATATTGAAAGTTTCGTTCTGCGTGACTGCGGAATGTTGTTCGTCATCGCCGTTTAACAGTCTGCAGAAGTGGTTCTTCCATATCCTCAGCATCGACTGTGTATCAACTACGATCGAGCCTTGTGTTTAGTTAGTCAGTAGTATGTAAGAAGATCTTCACAAACAAACATCTTTCAAAAGAAACGTAAGGAATAAGGACGACGTAACTCAAGCGCAAGATGCGCTGTCTTTATAAAATCATTTCTCATCCAAATGATTTCCGATGACGTTAGGAGTAAAAAAAATCACGAATCGTTTACAGTAATGTTGGCTCTGGTTTCGGATTAAAAGGCAGATGGCAGATGTGCCGATGATGCCTTCGGTATGTAAACTGCACCAAACAGTGATTTTCCGAGGTGTAATGGAGTCTCAAGAGTGTCATGAAGATTGTGCTCACTGCAGATACGACAATTCTTCTTGTTAAGCCATTCATACCCGTCATGCCAAAAATAAGCCTCGTCTCTGAAGATGATTTTTGGGTTCACCAAACAGCAATTGATAGCCCCATCGCTTTAATTCTTGCACCAGCTGGATTTTCTGCGCACCGTAAATTCGATGAAGTAATCTCTAAGTTTGGTGATCAGATCAAATTTCAACGGTATGCCACCACACCCTCTTAGATATTTAAAACTTGGATATTGCTCACAGCAGATCAGGTACACAACTGATACCCACTTTTCGCATAACTGTTTTTATTGGCCAGCACATTTCGTTTATACAGAATTTAAGCTACGTCCACTTTTTGGGGCGTTTTTATTAAAAAAAAAACAATTTTCTGTGAAATTTTAAAGAAATTCGATAAAAAATTTCAACGCAAAAACATTGGTAATATAAATATAAATACTTCATCTATAGATCATTTTAACTCACGTCCACTTTTTGAGCATGTTCAATTTAAGGATGGAATGGTATAGGGCATTGAAGTATTCAACGGATTGCAGCCTTTTCATATGTTTTTTTAAGCAACCCAAATATTCACTAGATATAATTTATTTGGCAAAAAAAGTTTGTCTGGTCAGCTAGTATTGGTATAAATACAGGGATTTAATATCTACACAGCTAAAGTTTTAAATAAATTATGATTAGCAAAACGAACTTAAAAAAGAAAAAATAGGCGTCAGACATTTCTATAACCTCTTTAGTTCCCCTCTATACAGTGCGTAAATCACGATTTATTAACGAAATTGAATCGAAGTAAGCCGATAAATATTCAGACAAAAATGTCTAAACAATTTATTTAAAAAGCGTCTAAAATAAACAAATCTATTCCTTGACTCTTATAAAGTTCAAATTTTTAATTGCTTTCCATATAAATATTTAAGGCTCAAAATTATTTCTCAAATTGATCACCAATAAAGTACAAGAAAACAATTTGAAAGTTCCAACAAAATTTCCACCGCCGAAGTAATTCAATTTCTAATCCCCTTCTCTGAAAAAGAGAAATTAAGTTTTCTCCTTCTTATCCTTAGCACAAACATTTTATCAATTCGGTTTCGAATGAAATTCCTTATCCAATCACTAACACCATTCACCGCACTCATTGTGTGTTTGTCAAAGGACGAACTTTTTCAGCTAAACTAAAATCAAATTCAAATGGGTTGGTGGGAGTTTGGAAATTTAGCCATTGAAAGGAATAGCTGGTGAAATAATACCAACACAATATGAAGCCATTTCTTTTGTAGGCACATGTACCAATAATAATTTGCATCTTTTGTTGTCCAAGTTCTTACATCATTATTGTTTTGTTTTCCATACATAATTGCGGTTAGGGGAGAGCTAAAGAAAAATAAAATAAAAATGAATAATAGAAGTTTTTCATCTTGTTAGGGTTTTTTTTTTGTTTGTTTTCTTTTTACATTTTTTTTTGATCCCCATCTTTTGCGTGGATTTTCTTAATGCTTTGGAAAAAATAAACTTTTCTTATTTTGAAAGAAGCATAGGTACTTGTAAGCTTATTTGTTTAAGCAAGTTTTTCAATGTAAATATTTTTTTTCTTTAATTAAAAACTGACTTGAATTTTTACCTTTTAGCTCATGAGTAGATATTGTTCAAAATTTAATCAAGAAAAATGTACGCAGTTGTACTAGATTTTAGGGACTTTTATTTCGAGGTAGGTTTATAACATTTGCTATAAGAACCCTCTGTCGAAATTCAAACATTTTTAGGATCCATCACTGCCACGACTACTTTTAGAAAACCGTAAAACATTATAGAAAAATATGTTTACCAGATATTTATATAATGATATGACGCTTTATGGATTTTTCTTAAGAACGTCATTTTTCACCAGGTTTGAATGAAATTCGAAAAAAAAGTTTAGAAATGATGATTAAATCGTTACAACCATGCGATTTGTCTATAGAAGCACATTTACATTTTAAGCGACTTATTAAAATAAATATTACAAAACATACGATAAGGCTACAATCCACTGTGTGGATCGTTTTATACCCTGTCCCATCCCATCGTTTATATTAATATCCCTTAAATGTGGGTTTTATTGCAAAGAAATATTAAAATTGAAATTTGTTGGGACAGTTTATTAAAGTCTTATATGGTTCGGCCAAAAACAACGTTTTTCTCCTGCATATGGTATGGCGTAGGGTATACAAATGTATTTTGTATGAAAACGCCTCCAAAAAGTGGGCGTGGGTAAAAATGATGTATGGAAAAAATGTTTATATTACCAAAACCAATCATTTTGCATACATTTTTTCGAAATGTTAAAAATCTTACTGAAAATGGTTTTTTTTAATGAAAACACCCCCAAAAAGTGAGCGTGGCAAAAACTTTGTATTGACGAATTATAGACAATAGGATTAGGATTTTGAAGAAGTGTCTGAAAAATATATCTAGTTCTTCAAAATTGTAAACGGTTTGTCCTAAAACTACGTTTTTCTAAAAAGGGGGCGTGGCAGTGGGCGAATTTCAAAAATTTGTACACCTGTTCTGCTGGGAGCAACAAAAAACACGTGTACCAAATTTCATCATTCTAGCCCAATATTTTAGGCCCAAAAAATAGTGACGTACGGACTGATGGAAGGACGGACGGACAGACATGGCTTAATCGACTCAGCTAGCGATTCTGAGTCGATCCATATACTTTGAGGTATACCTAGCTCAATTATTTCTCTATGTTACAAACTATATATCAAAACTAATATACTATGGGATAGGGTATAAAAAGCAAAAAATGCTTTAAAAATATATTTAGAAAATAATGGCGCAAATTTATAGTCGCTTAAAGTAGACTCTAAAATTCTTTTATCAAGTACTAACATGTTATCACTCTGTATTAAAGTTAAAGCAACCGAAACCTCACTTTAAATATTTAATGCAGAGCTATCGTAATGTCATCTCTCATTTTCAAATCGGGTAAAGGTACAAACAGCTGAAATATTTTTCACTGTCACTTTTAGGTGTGTTTGAGAGTGTTCACTGTAATTTGGTATGTAGATTGTCAGAACTGTCACTTTTTAGGTGAGTTTGAATTAGAGTTCTTAGAGGTGCGTTCGTTAGTGTACACTAATTAGCGCAACGTATAAATGCGTCTATTGATGAAAATAAGTTAAAGCTAGCTTTTAATTTAAAGTAGATGTTAACTAGTGTGGAGGTAAGCCCTTAAACATCGATTGACTTTAAATTTGCGCAGATGCCATTTAAGTGTGTTTATAAGATAAATTTTGTTTCTTTAAAATTATAAGCTTTAGAAAACGAAAATATGTTAATCCTGGTTTGATAAATAATTCTAAAAGTATCAACTGACTTGAAAAAGCTTATAAAAACCCAGTCGTTCTGATCTGGAATAGATGAGCTCATGAATGGTTATGAGAACAAAGCTTGAGTTCAGTTGTGCAACAAAATTGTAATTTTAATTCTTACGATGAAGAAGCCCCAAAATTTGGAAATTAAATTAAATAGGGAACTGGCTGTTTGTCGGTTGTGGCTAAGATGTTAAACTATATTGGCTGCAACACACTATCATAGTGGGGTACAGAGAAGATAAAGTTGATAAAGTTGTCATCTCCTGAAATACTCATCGAATTAATTCCAAATACTAAAACATCATTTTGTCAGTATCTTTTGTCACAATTTCGGTGATATGTTTCATTTTTGTCTGAATAAGAAATATTTTAAAATGTCTGAGTATATAAATTGGTGTACCATAATTCACGCAAAATTGTTTGCCATCAATAGTATTGCGTGGCCAATGGAAAAAAGATAAGATTCGATTTTAGTAAAAATGTTAATTATAAAGGCTTGTCATCTATAGTCCGCAATTTTCGTACAAAATTCGGGCGTCATATTAAATCACTATGATGGCCATCAACTGTGAAAAGAATAATTAAAAAATTCAGGGAGACTGAATAAATTAGTAATTTTATAAACTCTGGGTGTCGTCTCATAAGTCGTACAAAAAAACATCGAAGCATATCGCGAGAGTGTTGTTGGTAGTTCAGGAACATCAATTCGCAACCGTAGTCAAGGATTGGACATTTTGAGGAGTTCTCTACTTCTCATGAAAGACTTGAAATTTCATGCTTACAAAGTTTAATTGACTCAAGAATTGAAGATTACTTACTGGTTTAATTTTGTATCAACAAAAAGTGGATGTCGATTTTTCGAACAAATCATCCGAGTAGTATGAATTGTCAAGGAAAGCTTATCTCAAACTTGCCGTTCGGAGTCGGCATAAAACAGGAGGTCACGCAATCGTGCAAGAAGTACACACACATGATGTTATATCTAACATTTACTGCGACACTTACCCCCTGAAGCTGTGGACATTTACACCACCCTGTTCAACAACGCGCTGAATAATGCGTATTATCCAGTGCGTTGGCAGACGGCGGTGGTACACCCTCTCCCGAAAAAGAGAAAGGACAACTCCAATCCGTCGAATTTCCGGTCGATAAGTCTGTTTCAAAGTATTCGAAAAGATTCTCAATCGGGCCCTGTTCAAGTGGTCAGAGGGCAATAATATTATATCAGAGAACCAGTTTGGTTTAAAGATAGGGCATGACTGTATTCATGCTGCCTCTAAACTTGTCTCTGGTAAACAATGGAACAAAGCCAAAAACAAGTACACGGCTTCATATCTCGTTGATTTAGGGAAGGCTCTATCTAAACCTGACAAGACTTGGCATAAGTAAACCACTACTATATATTCTTCATAACATGTTGACTGGTAGAATGTTTGTTGTCAAAAGTGGCAATGTAACTTCTACCACCGAATTTTTCATTCAAAATGGTCTGCAACATGGAGCGGTAAACTCACCGATTCTCTCCAGCATTTACACCAGTGATATTAAACGTAGTAAGTATTACTCAGGCAATTGCGTATGCGAACGATCTTATCGCGTACAGAACAGCCCCTGTCAGAACTGTCGAAGTCATTCGAACTCTTTTGCAGCGGGACTTCGACAAGATCCAGAGATATTCAGCCCTAGCGAAATATTCTCCGATTTTGTGCGATTCAGAGGATTTTAGCTTCGAGGTATACTTCCGAAAAGCTGTTCAGTATATGTCTCCGACATTTTGTAACGCATACTGGCGAATTCCGATGAAGTGCGTTCAGAAGCATTTTTCGTGAAATTTTTGACATTCTTTGCGGAATTTATTTACGAATTGAAGTGAAGTAATTTCTTCTCCGATGACACATACCCCAAATGAGTTGCGGAAGTTTGTCCGCTACGACGGATACCTCGCTAGGGCAGAATACTTCAAAGCTAAAATCTGCCCAATCGGAGAATTTTCCACTCCGACGGATACCTCGCTAGGGCCGATTGTGATGACTGGAAGTTTAAAATCAACCGTTGTCTAGGGCCTCTAGGGATATGAGAAAGAACTGGCGCAAGCTGGTAATCATTGGACCAAACGGACAGCCACTGGCGAGTACCCTGGCATCTGGTAAGATCAGCATCTATATTTCGGAAGACATGTAGATGCTGCTTTGGCGAGAGCTAGGCGAGCGTTTACCCTGACAAGACGATATTTTTTATAGCAGTCGTCTTGACAGCAGGATGAAGGTGATTTGTTACATGGCCCTCATATGGCCGATGAATGCCTATAGGTGCCCGGTGTGGTTCAACGTTGGCCCGTCTCAAATGGAAAAGAAACGGGTGTTTGAGAGGCAGTGTTATGTGGCTTCATTCCGCCCGAAGTTTTCCTATATTTGGATAGCCGACGGCTGAAAAGGACAGATCGGTGGTTCCGCTTATCTATCACGTCTTCCGACGAACTGAGGACAGACGGCTCCTATAAGACCGAGCCGTTATCGCTCAAGGTGGAGGAGAGCGCCTACGGTTTAGCAGGAGTGTGTCCGATTGGGACCGCCGAAGTTGGTTGCACTAGGAGAACCTGTTGTGGTGGTTAACATTTTTATAGTTAGTTGAGTGTTTATTAAAAAAATTTCATGACCTGAATTACGACCTGCTTGGAATTTTTAGTGCGAAGGTACTGCATATCACTAATTCTTGGGCAAAAAGATCGTGAGAAGATTAATAATTGTTTCTACCCCACTCGGAGCACTGAAAACTGCTTTTTACCAAATTATCGCGTCTTTGTTGAGCTTGCAACTGGCATTAGAACATTAGAAGCGAATGTTAATTGTTTGAGCAGAAGGCTATTCTAGTTTTCGTCTCTCTTTTCGTAGATTCAGACCTGGTATTCTGAGGAACCGTTTTTTGTTGTAGATTAACCGCAAGTCTGCTCGGTTGGCCTAATATCGGCTTGGCTTCAAAACTTGTCCATTTGGTAGTTTAGGAATTATTTTCTTCGAAGAAAAAAAATTTTCTTAATATAAACTACATAGAATCCCTTACAAATAAATAACTTAAAAGTGCAAGCAACTTCGTCACATCAGAATATCACAACACAAAACAAAAATTCCCAAGCTAGTTTTAAACCTAACATAAGTACTACAGGGATATTTTATTTCCTTAAAGAATTGAAAATAAACTTATATCATGGCCGAACTTTCATATGCAACAAATAAAAGCCAAAAAAAAAAAACTAAAGACGAAGAATGAAAACAAAGGCAGCACAAAAAAAAAACAGTTAAAGTTAAATTTTTTTTCAAAAATAAGAACCAAGTTCCAAATAAAAACAAAAGTTAACTATTTAGGTGCATAGTTGGATGGGAAATGAAAACTTATAACTTCCATTATTTATTCTCCTTTTAGTTTCAGGTTTTCTTTACTGCACTTTCATACAAGGACGATTACTCGTACCAACCAATGTGCCCCCTGCTGATATGTGCACTAAAAGTTTGGATAAAGTTCAAAAAGCAAATATATTCCTTCTCTGATGGAGTTTTCTCGTTTTTTTGTTGTTGCAGTATTTTTAATTTTTCATCTTTTTTTTAAGTCGTCTGTCCATACATCGTCATGGTGTACAGTCTTCTACACGCCCTATGATTATTCGTTTTATTGTTTAAGGATAGTTTTTGGTAAACTTCTTGAGCGGAACATCCGCCATTTTCTACCCATGCCGTGGATACATATATACATGCATGTTGAAAAGGGTTATCATCCTTATTTCATTCACCTGTGGGTATAGTTAAATGTTAGATATCCTGTGTGGTGCAGTGTTGTTTTTACTTCGTATTATACTTCAAAGTTTTTATTCTCCCTTTTTTTATTGCCAACGAAAAATACAGGATATCTCTTGGGATTTGGTTCATGTAATATATTATTCCTTTTCTACAAAAAAAAAGGGGAACTCCCGTCATCGTAATCACTTCCGTAATTGTTGTAAGAAAGGCAGAACCCGACAAGAAAAAACCGTCCCCAGAGGAACATGCATACATAATTGTAATAACAATTTTACCAACCAACAAAAAAAAACCTAGTTTCCGAAATAAGGACATAAAAATATGTCCTCTTCCTTTTTTATTTGTTTTCAATCATTTGGAAATTCGCCAAATGGGAAGGAAGAAAAAAAATCCAGACACCAGAAAACGTTGTACCATTTTTGTTTTCTTTGGCAACCGCGAAATGGAAGTAAAGGGAGCTGGGACTGAGTCCTTGCTCTCGATAAAGTATTGATACAGTTTTTTCTTGGTGGATGAAGAGGGGATGTTGCTATTCCATTTCGGTACAGGATGATAGGATATCGTATTTTCTTCTGTGGTTAAAGCAATTTTCGGGGAAAGATATTTTTGACTTTGAGTTTGTTTTGTTTTTTTTCAGAGTAGGGGTAAAGTGGATGAAAGTACTTACAAGGAAAAATAACAGAAAAAGTGAAATACCGAATGCAAGATGAGAGCAATTTTTGAATATTGAATTTGTATTTAAAGGAGTAGAAGAATTTATTTAAGTCAAAGAGAAAGTTGTCCCGATGAAAATGTTTCTTTCTACATTTTCATTAAGCTAAAGGACATTTTGTTTCGAGATCTTTCATGGGAACAAGCTTTAGAAGGCCGTTCGTGGCAAATTTAATTTCATTACTAAGTACCAAATTTTAGTTTTAAGGAATAAGATTCCTTGAGTTTGAACCCAGAAATTAACCTGATTATGGAATTGTTCACCAAAAAAAATTAAAAAAGACGTCCGTGTGTTATGGCTTTTTAGTAAGAGCTATCATTAGCTCTAATTATGAAAGACAACGTTGTTGTCTGGCTTCGCAGTACAGCATTCTGTCACTCTCATTCCCAAGACTTTGATGATGTTTTCGGGCTGTAGCTCACGGATTGTTGAATGATATTGGCCTTGCATCGTGACCAGAAAGTTTTCATAACAAGAGTTCTTTCACGTTTCCCGCAAAAACAAATGTCCAAAGGGATCAAATCGCAACTCGGTGGCGGCCAATCGACATTTGGAAACCGTGTTCCCAACCTCATTTCCGCAGAAAAATAATCAAATAATGCCACCACTCCTAACCTATGATTTGAAAAGAAACCAATGAATGGCCCACCCTGTAGATAAAAAGCATCTATCCTGGATACTGAGTGTTAATTCATAGTGGCAAAAGATCAACAAAATTGAGAGCTTGTCATTTACGCATCATAAATCCTACTTGCGATTACTAAGCGTTCAAATCAAAATAAAAAATATATTCCTTGCAAACCTTTGCCAAAAGTCTGACAAACAACAAGAGTTATGAACATTTTCTCAAATTAAGCTGCAAATTTATTTGCAAAAGTATAAATTTGGACCCGCAAATTAATGTGAAAGCATGTGTTAAGGCCCTGTACGGCCTTGACTGACAGCTATTTATTTTAAGATATCACTTAAGTTTAGCGAACAGAAACACTACCTTGGAGATTGCAATAAACACAATAATATGGCCCCAACAGTAAACTATTCATATCCCCAAGGCAGCATAGTTTATGGGTTTATAAAAATTCAGAATTTAAGGTTTTCAAAGAATTAGAGGTTAAAGTCACAGAATCAGGTTATTCACATCCAAAGGTCGGCTTAATTTTTGACTGCCAACCCATCAAATGATCATACATATTCGCAGTAGCTATGTTGTGCGACTAAATCAACCCTTTGTGTCTCAGTTTAGGGATTTGCGTTAATTTTTATAAGCATTGCATTGTCAGTATTGCGATGGCAATTGAATGGCTACTGGAAGTTGAAGTATTATTTCTTCGGATATACTTATCTCCCAAGGTTATGGAGTTACCAGAGTTCATCCTTGTAAAGACTTCGCAGAAGAGTTAAGATCTAATGTAAGAAATTTCATGAAACCTTCACGAATCAAAAACATTTGAGTAGAAGTCTGACAAAAAATATTAAAAAGCATAAAATATCCTTCATTGATTTTTTTTAAATTAAAATTATATATGTGAAAGGCATTATTCATTTTTCTTTTGCGGGTTAAGAATTTCTATGTTCCCATTGAAGTCTACTCAAAAACAAGTCCTTTTCAAAAAGAAGCAATTAATAAAAATTGATAAATATTTTCAGACAAACACTCTCCCCTATGACATCACTTCCTCTCCCAACATAACAAAACTAAAGAAAAAGTGAATTATCCTTCTTCCTCCTTTAATTCATCACAACGGCAATAGAAAGTGATGACCAATTGATAATAATTATCAACATCACTTTCACTATAAAAAAAAAAGTAAATCACACACTAAATCCATAAAAACCCATTATCCTTTCCATTCAAGCGCTTGATGTCACCGACATACAAACACAAACAAAAAAGGAAACACACCATTAATTAAAACGAGAAAATCCCTTCTTACTCACAATTTAACTTTCCACTGACATGACGACGCAGGGTATGGTCGCTTACAAAAATAATAAAAAAAAAATCCCACAGCGAAACCATGATACAGCAAAGCGGATATGTTTTAAAGGACATTACGTGTACAGTTTTTTATTTGGTTTTTCTTCGATTGTGCTCGCTTTTCGTCGTCATCATAAAACTCATTTCAAAAGGTATTTCAATCCCCAGCCTGGTTGGAGGCTGAGGTGGACTTGTACAATGAACAGGTACAACATTTGCTCTTCTTAATTTTCATCATATCCGGTGTGTCCTTAATGGTAATAATTCATTATGCACTTTACATAAAAAACGACGAACCGATAATGCTCTTCTTCTTTTTATGAAAGTATAACACATAGATACAGAGTACATATAGTCCTATGTCGTAGAGTGTAAAGGCTTTTATACTTTCTTTGTATAGTGTCGCCTGTTATGCTCTTGACAGGACATAAAGTTTTTGTGATATAAATGCAATTATGGTGCAAAAAATTGGGAAAATAAACGCTCAAATTGGGATATGGAAACAGTGTATAAGCAAGAATTAACAAGCAAACGAGATTTACGTGAATCCTTAGTAAGGTCCTTTGTCAGAGTTGTGATAGGTAAGGATTTCGAAACGAGATCAATCGTCAAAGCTCATAGCAATCACTGGCAAAATATCACGTAACTATGTTCCATGTGCATCGTGTGTTTACATAAAAAAAAATAAAATAAGGAATAGAGGTTTAAGGATATCTCAACTCAAATTATTTCGCAAGTAAACAATTAAATTCTGTGATTAAGTAAGGATATACAAATTTAAGCTATAAGATTAAGATACATCAAGACCATTTTAGATGGCGCTTTATCCATGGTGAACCTGAGCCGTAAATCATCATGCATCTCTAGTTAAAGCGATCCTTATAAAACTTATTCGACCTTCAAGTATGTAAATAGAAGTGCATAGATAGGATGTATCGTAAGTGGGGTATCAATTGAAATAGTTGGACCATCCAGTTGTTGGGCCAGCAGGGATGTTACCAAGTTCGACCACAGTTAAGATCCGGAACCGGACGTAAGAAGAACAGAGCGAAATTGAAGACTCCTTGGAATGGTACAATCTCTCCAGCCATTCAAATCCTTGAACTGGTACGACTCAAAATGGGTCGTTAAATGAAATGAATGAAATAAACCTAAAACAGCTTCAACAGAAGCAAGAAGAAATTATTCATACGGCGGTCCAGTATAAATTTACTTGAAGACTTATGATTCATCAATCCGGATCATATGAAGCAACAACCAAGCTGAAGGAAGATATGATAAATATTTGAATCTGGGAATGTATGAACTCTTAAAAGGAAAGATGCAGCCGAATAATAAGCTAAGACCCTAAGTTACTATAAAGCGTACATTGCTGGGATCCAGAAAATACGATGAGATTGGGTGGGCAAAATGAGGAGTAAAAACGGTAATCATAGTAAATTTAATATTTTCCGTACTATAATGAACAGAATCCACGACAATTCGGAAACAGATTTCTGCCTTGAAAAAAATTAATCAACCAAAACTCTCAAGCTACCGACCAAGTTTAAATGAGGCACTGCGAGCAGGAGTGGCGTAACACTCTTTTTCTTAATTTTGAGTTTGTTTCTCGTTCATGTCGAATAAAAATATTTTATTCCATGCAAAATTGTCAGTTATTTAGTTATACTTCTCGTTTGTCAGTTTTTGTTTAAAAAATAAATCAAATAATGCGAACAAAATAGTAAATTTTAGGCAGGATAATGTATGCCTAATGAAAATAAAACCTCTTCAGCGTTCCACAAAAAAGCCTCTGAAACTGCGCCACCTACAGAGTTAGGTCTAAAAATCTTTTAACCATACCTGTCAACCTATCAGCGTGGGCTCATACAGAAAAGTCCTCAACGGATAAAATTTTCAAACTATAGAAGATCGAGGAATAAAAATTGAGGAAGTCTTAATGTACCGATCATAAATTCAACAATTTCAGAGCCCTTTTTCGAACTTTACTTAGAACTGAATACCTGCCATACTTAATGCCCTATAGCATGGCTTGCATCAAAACGGGACAAAGAAATCCCTAATCGTTTTTTTGCGATAAACGCGCCAAAACATAAAAAAAACGCCGCATTGGATATTAAAAATTGCTAGGACATGTAGCGGACCGAGAGTAATCCTCCAATTCGATGACTCTTCGATTCGCAGGTATATGCTTGACAGAGGGGATGAGATCAAGCTAAAAGTGGCGCGCACAATGAATAGCATCCGACCTCAACGAACTTATAGTGCGCTGCAGGAGGCAACTATGTGGCTCATCAGGTGATTGTAAAGACGTTTTCATTGGAGCCTTAACTGCACTCAGCTGTTTATGACAGTTGGGAAATGAGCAGTTGTGTTTTCTACTACGGTCTATGCCTACTTTTCAGGCCTGCTGATTAGATGCATTCATATCATAAGTGAAGAGTTTGCTTTTTGAATAGTTCAACTGGTCAAATGCTTTCAACTGTCAGCTTGCAGTTAAAAGATGCGCTGGGAATTGCATCGTTGATACCCACCGACTACTTTTCTATCCATTAGGATCGTGTGGAAAACTTGAAAGTATGGGAAAGGTACAAGTTCGAATTTAAGCCGAAAAAGGCATTTTCCAGAAATTCTTCAATTAAACGTATCAAATTATTTTATTTTTTTTTTGACACTAAAGATTGCATTAATGAAATCCTGACTACAAATATATCTTGTTATTCATCCTGTGCTATGGTATCGAGAGGTTTTAGCTGCCTCTCCACGCTCGGTGGCGTACCTCTACCCGTTAGTCCATATTTTCAATGACTCTGAGACATAATTGAGGATCAACGTCGTTAATGTGCCAACTATATCATCCTTTAGCTCTTGATTTGTTCTTAGCTTATTGATGTGCACTTTTTCTTTTAATTATTTCTAAAGAAAGAAGTCGAACGGTGTCAAATCACATGATCGTGGCCTTAACATCGCCACGACATGAGATAACATGGCCATTGAATTTCTTTCGCAAAAGAGACATTTTTCTGTTGACTGTGTGGCAAGTGACACCATCCTGTTGGAAGCACATATCGTCCAGGTCCATATCCTCAATTTCTGGCTACAAGAAGTGTTAGCTATTGCGAGATGATAACGATCTCGCAATAGCTAACACCATTCATGGTAACTGCTTGGCTGATCCCAGTTTTTAGGAAGTACGGCCTAAAAACCGCACCAAACAGTCACTTTTTGCGGAAGCATCGGCATTTCAACAATCACTCGTGGATTCTCATTTGCCCAAATGCGGCAACTGTGCTTGTTAACGAATCCACGGAGGTGAAAGTGTGCCTCGTCTGAAGGTGGATTTCTTTGTAAAGTCACGATTCACTTCTGCCTGTTCAACCAACCATTCGACATATTGACGAGGCTTAAAATGGTCGGTAGGCTTCAGCTCCTGAGTCAATTGAACCTGGTAAGCGTGTGAATTCAAAACTTTATTCAAAATTCGCATCAGTTATGTTCGTTGGGCACGACGACGAGTCTAGGTTGACGGCACATCTGACACACTGTCGCGAACAACAGCAATGTTTTCCGCAGAACGAACTGGCCGAGCATGTGCAGGTGTTTTCACATTTTCTAGAGCCGGTTTGCTGAAATTTACGCACAATTCTCCCGATTATGCACATATTTGGTCGATTATGGTGACCGAAAAAATCACGAAGTGCACGAAATGCATTTTGATTTGAACGTATATTTTCGTAGAAGGCTTCAACAACTTGACGCGCTGCTTAATTGTGTAATTCTCCATGGGTAAATTTGTCAAACACTGACGCAAAAAAATCGAAATTAAGTTGGGCAAACAACTTAGGGTCTGATTCACAATTAACATCGTGCTTTATGGTTGGACAACCCTTCTTTGGGCCTGTCCTCGTAAATCAAATTTTCAGCCTTTAAGCTGACTGATTTTTAAAACACTTTTTGCTGCAGGTTTTTTCAAACCTTCTATGGTATAATACAAATCGTTTCGAAGCCCCCAGACTACGAATATCATCCACTTATCTAATAAAACCAGATGAATAACTGACAATTTCCAGCTTAAGTAAACGTAAACCTACTTCTGGACACTCACTTTCCTGTATATATATTCAGATACAACATTGTTAAGGGCTTTACACTATTAAAGTCACCCGGACTCTAACTTTTACAATTAGATGTCTGAAGCTAGTACACTTCCCTAAGAGGTGGACGAAGAAATTTATTTTTATCCCCAAATGCTAGTAAAAGCGTTGATATTAGCTTGATTGGTCTATAACTTCAAACGCAGTTTTTATAGCCAAAACCAAACTTAGAGTTTATACACCGCTTATGATAATTTGCATGAACCCCCGCTAGTTGTGGCATCCCCAAAAGATGTTCTCTCTTCTCTTATGTTGAATCTGATAGGAAACAGCCTACTAGCTAACAAATAAAAAAGACTGCAAATGACATGTCGATATATATATATATTGGAAAAGCACATAAAGACGAAATGAATTACTAGGTGTGCAATTCGTGCGAACACTGAAATCATACTCAGCAGGAAATACAAAGTCCCGATCATTGAGCTCCCCTAATCTAAATGACGTCAATCTCAGATTCACAAAATCAGCCAAGCACCAGAGTTTTTTCTTAGACAAAACAATTGAGCTGGAAGGTCGATAAACACCATGGCTTTGCGTATCTTTACACATCCTATTTTATGTTTTTGTCGTCTTTTGGACGGCTAAAGGATTAGCCTTCAACCATTTTAATGAAAGTTTACAGATCAGCTTCAAGGTCAAGCGCCTGAGAACCTCATCATAATAAAACCCTCTCAAGGTGGACACACAAAGTCCTAGCACTTAAACATTACAGAAAACACCGATCACACAACTAACTCAGTTTCAGGTATTAATTCTAAACTTCGAAGCCATCTCGAATGAAATTCCGGATAAGTTGGAAATGATAACTCGGTTCACATCACCAAGCATGGATACAAAACTGACTGGAAGGCGTCTTCTCCGAGAGGCGTTTTCCTGTCTGAAGTGCCCTAATGACACAAGCAGGCCTATGCTAGTTTGATTCCTTATCCAACCGACAGCATCCCATAACATCTAAATCTACAAACTCAGCTGAAGTGTGAAGTGTAACATGATATCTTCGAAGACTACATACACGTATCTTCCACAACAGCCAAGTGGTAATGAAATCTCTACGATATATCTATCATTTACTTCATAAAAAACCAACAAATGTCGACTATCTGCAAATGAGATGAAAGAGCCCTTTAGCATTCACTGGAGTTAATTTACCTATTCAGACGAATTGATGAAAGATTACCAATCTAAGTGGAAACACAACAGAATCGTATGGCCCAAGTGTGTGCGCGATATCCGTGCACCCACCATTATCTATCCTTAGATATACCTTGAGCTAGTGGCGCCTTTAACACCCAATAACCCTGGGGATTCTTCAACAACATTCTAAACATCCATATCCTTCTTTTTTTGTTCACATAAATGTTCCAACCAACAAATTGGAAATCTAACTCCTTGGGACTTAGGTACATTCACCTGTACTACACCACAATCCACTCATATACAGAAAAACAATTCATTAAAAAAAAAGGTGAAGGATAAAGATAACCACCACCCACAATCGATTTTCGTATTCTCGATTTATTTTCCCTAGAATACCCATAGATCCTTCAATAGAAAGCAAACATACCTGCAGAATTAACACTGTTCTAACGCCAGGTTGAATTTATCGACACATTTCACCCTCGAAACGAACAGTACCGCTCCTTCTCGCAACACTGACAGCACAAACTGTTTCGAATATTTTTTTTTAATTGTTCAAAGTGCTTTCTTTCAGCGAAACTGAAAATAAACATAAAAAAAACATGATACCCCGAAGAAAGGATAATGCTGACAAGAACAATACGCTCTTCACACAACACAACAGACCTACCTAGCTATACTAGTGCACGATGAATGTACAACCCGAGAATGGTGGTGGCAACAAGGATATACTTACTTTCATAGAGCGTCAGGAGTGTGGAAAATAAATGAAAACCTGAGGTCGTCATCAATTTTCCAACTGGCATTAGGATTTTTCATCTAGTACGTTTTTTGTTTGTCTTTCTCTTGTTTTACCATATCACAAGTATACCCGTTCTTTTTTCGAAGAATATCGAAGGATTGGAGAGACAAGCACCGAAGTAGGTACCGCTCAAGTTGCAATTAATCATCGATTGAAATCCTTTTGAAGGACACATCTTCCAAGTATCTGCTGTTGCCGGTCTACGGTTGCTCTGGTTCTTTGAAACTAGTCGGCAAATAAGACAAATGCAAAAACAATAAGCATCCTGGCAGCTGATATAAAAAAAACACGAAATGTGTCACTTCACCCAGTATGATGTGCGGGTGGAAAGGGGCGTGGTGACTTGCTTTTCAAAGCCTTGCAATTTTCAATTATAAAATTGGAATTTGAAACACTACCCCCTTCCATCGAACCATATGTGGGAAGGCGAGCAAAAACCATAGAAACGTATTTATTTTAGGTTTCGAAAATAAAAAAAAGAGGAGAATATTCTCCCAAAGGATATTGCACGAATGCACTCTGAAAATCGACGGATTTAATTAAAGAAATTGATCGGGGATGACTGACGATGACAACGACATCGACGAAGAGGTACCGGGGCTAAAGCACTACGGACCCAGATCGGTATACGATGGGATAAAAAAAGGGAAATTGCAATCTTCCAGAAAATTTCAACGCGATGTTTTTGTATTTTTCTGTGGTGTTCGACGACGACTAAAGGATATTTCAATGCCTGTCAAGTGTGGGCTTTGGTGCGGATTTAGAGAGAAAACGCGCAAAGGAACAAAAAAAAAAAAACAAAAAAGATTACAGTTGAAAGGAAACAATCTTCAACAAAGGATTCACTTGCAATATTATCCCACATTGGAAATAGAAACTAGTGTTGAAAGAACTAAAACGAAGAAGCACTTAGCTATAAGAGAAATCCTTCAACACCCAGGTTATTCGAAACACGATGCTCTAGCCATCACCATTGCCATTGAATGGGAGTTCTGCACGCCGAATGTGTGCATACAATTCAGTGCCCAAAAGGATAAAGGATATCATCATCATTGTCTAACATCGTGGAAGACATTTCAAAATGCAACAAATGCAAGCAATATACACACACCATCAGACAGAGAGAGGGGACACAGAATTGTGTTCGCTGAAGTGAAATGGATTCAAATTGGATATTGGGAAACATCGATTACTTTCTGACGGTGATGGAATCATTTGGATTCGGAAATTTCCAACTGACATTACAATGTCTGGAATTACGAATCAAATATTGTGTTTGGATTATAATGTGAACTTGGAATTAATGGATTTGGGACTTATAGAACGTCCGATAATGGTTGTACCTTGTGATTATGGTTAGGTTGCTGAAAGGATAAAGACACATGAGTTGGTTGAGTTATTATAGGGATGATAGGATTTGTCAGCTATGCCAAAGCGGGGACTTATTTCATATATATGAGAAGGCTACAAACTGACGGCCGATCATATATAATTGGAGCGTTCTAAAAAACTGCATGTGACTAAAAGTTAGATAAAACTTAGATGACTTGGTCATCCAAGAAACGTGTACAATTTGTATGCACGTATTTCTGAAATGTAATTACGACGCAGTTCACTTCGACATTGGCATTAACTAACGTGCCTTTTCAATTAGCCCGTTCTTCAGCTCACTGTCTCTAGTTGCGATCTTCCTCCTAGATCTGTCATCTACTGCATCTGCCATCTGGGACGGAATAAAAGACTCTTTGTGCTGGGGCATTGGTATTCATATGTTTTACGGACACACGTCCCAGCCATATTAAAATCACATTTCGGAATTTTTTGACAGGTCTATGTCGCCGTACAGTTCTAAATGTTTCTAGTTGAATCTTCGTCCATCACTACTACTAACGGTTTTTTTTTAGAAGTATAGAACTTTATCTTGGCAACACTATTTTAACTGGCCGCCATTTTGTCAGCTGTCAAGTGATTTAATTTTAGTTTGGTTTGGCATTACAATATGAATAGACCGACACGCCTGAAAAGCGCTTCCAAATTGTGCAAATTTATTTTCAAAATCATGGGTCTGTTCGAAATACATATCGCGCACTAGTTACTAGAGCAGTTAATTCGAATAGGTACGGAACGTTTTTACACCACGTTTACTCTAAATGAACTTACAGAGATGTAGATAGATAGACCCGAATCAGTCTTTCCACAATCGTGCACAGGAATTATATATGGTCTATCCAGTTTAGGGAAGATTTTGAGGAAAGATCTTGGCTTGTGTGCTTAGAAAATCCAACAGTACCCCACATAGAAAATTTTCATTGTATAAGATGACCACTCGATGTTGTTCTATACTTTCTGAAAAAAGTCAAAGTAACACTTTTCTGAGTTTTGGGCATCCATTTTTTTATATTTATACACTTTGGTGAGTCGAACCTAAAATGCTCAAAGAAGGCCCCATGAGTTGTTTATTGACTCTGGAAATTGCTTCCATGCATTGTTTGCTTGTTCTGTGAAAGAAGGAGATTTGGTATTGCGTTGTTCGTGTCGTTTTTAGATGAACTGTATGCAAATTAGCTGCAACTGCATGTCTATAGGTCGCTGCAATGTAACAGGTATATAACTTTCTGCTAACTCTTTTGAACATTTGCCGTTATAATAACTGACTCTGTGAAGTTAGCTAAGCTATACTTATTGTGCCTAGGGTTGCAGTGTAAACGTAAGGAAGGAATTATCGAACAGGCAAATTGCTCGTCTTTAAACTTAGTTTATTTAGCGACATGGTGTATTCTGGCACATTCGTATGGGCCGAACTTTAAACATGAAAACACCTCTTTGCTCTAAAATTCGATTAACTGCCATCAGTTTTAGTTTCATTGCCCTGAAAAAGCGAAGAAGTTTATGTTGTTTATTGGAGTCCCTTCGATTTTTCTGAGCCTGTGTTTTCTTATTCTTCCCAAGGACTTTTTTCTTCCTCCGCTACAGTCCGGAATGAACTTGCCTCTCCAATTAGCCCGGTCCTTAGCTAACTGCCTCCAGTTGTGCCCTCCAAGTTGGTTGAGGTCGTCGGTTTCTAATTGTGCGGGCCACTTATAGCGAGGTATTCCTCTACTGCGTCCGACATCTGGATTGGAATTGCTCGACTCGAGAGTCGGAGTATTGGTGTCCATTCGTTCTAGCCATCTTAACCGTATACTCGTATACCTCTTGGTTGAATCTTCGTCCCCGTAGTAGGTCAACGCTAACGGGACCGAAGAAATTTTTAAGAACCTGAATCGACCAACAATTTCTTCATTCGCTTTTGATACGATCCATGCTTTACCGCCATATAGTAGGACTGGGATCATCAGGGTCTTATATAGGATCTCCTTAGTAGTTCGAGTGAGGGCTTTAATACTAAATTGCCTTCTTAGCCCGAAGAAACAGCGGTTAGCAAGAGTAATTCTTTAGGTAATTATTAGGCTTCCTACCTCGAAAGGGTCTTGATTTTGCTGGAGGGTCGAGGTTCACCAGAGATTTTACCACGCAGTTTCAAAGACATCAGACACAGCTTCCTCCTGATGGATTTCCTATATTTGATCCTCGAGAAAGACTAAATGAGTCTACATGTTCCGCCTAGAAGATCATCAAATTTCAAGTTGATATGGTGTTTCTGAGTGTGTTTCTAATGCTTATGACAGCAAAAATTGTTAGAAGTCATTGACGCTAAAATTTAGTCGGCCTTCAATAACAAATCCGCATCTTAACATATGAAACCATTGTGGTCAGCAATGTCAATGTCACATGATTTCCCTCTGCAATTCTGATCTTATTTTTCTTTCTTTTTACATTTTATCGCACATGGACATTGTAGGACATTGAACGTTGAGTTATCTGTATCATTATTATTGAAAAAACTTTAATTCCCTAACCGGGGATTCAACTTGTAATCTAGTTCCTAGTCAGCCATCTGTTGTCCGAAAATATCTGAGCTTCTTATATAGGACGTTCACTATTCTGATGGAATTTTGAAAGATTTTGCGAATTCCATCTTAGAAATTCGTAGGCTGCATTCTGGACACAATAATGCAGTCCCAAATTAAAAGAAAAAAATAGAAACCATCCTCAACCAACTCTAAGTGCGCAACTGAAGTCAATTAGCTACCGACTTGGCTAATTAAAATGGCACGTTGGTTGAGGTCCAGGTTCATATCGAACTGTTGCTCCACTTAAGAAAGAAGAATATTATACAAAACTGTGCATCTTCTTTGGTCAAGGCGCTACAAAGGGATTCGTTGGGTTTCTCGGTCTCTGATCAAGATGCCATAGGTAACCGACGGCGGTCGGCCCGAGAGCTGCATCAATCGCCATCTATAGAAAATATTACCTCAGGTATCAGTCGAAATTTTCGCATGAAGGTTACTTGTTAAACTATTTTAGACAAGTCGCAACTTAGTAGCATACACAAATAATTTATATCTGACATAAGGGCCTACAAATCTTCCACTACAATAACAACTCGTTGGCAGTACTCATACTATCTTCGAAAATATGTCCATCTACATACAAATAAATTAAAAAGAAAATTCCTGAAAAATCCCATCAATCTTCAGCTAAATAATAGTTTGTATTCTATTAAAAGCTGTTCTCAAGTCGTAAAGGATCAAGCTCATATGTACGTCTCCAACATTGTAACAAAAACCATCTCCCAGGACTCACCATAAAATGTTAAAAGTGTTATCACTTGTCAGTGAAATTACTCTGTTCCCAGTGTACGCCAAGCTCAAGGAACAGTCTCCCATAGGTCCATATTAAGTTCATGTTGTTAAAAAAAAAAATTAACTACTCCCTACAAAGTTCTATCCCAGAATCGGTTGCCTCAAGTCATGAACAAATTGCAAACAAACATAAAAACAAGCTTACCCCAACCCACCCACAGGATCAATACCCACATACAATTGTGCATTTCCAAGACTAAGAAGTCTAAGCAAAAACTGCACCCGGGGCGGCTTCCTCCATGTATGATACCCATCATTTCAACAACTACACTGATAGTTATCCTTTTTTTTGCGGAGTGTACAAGAAAACTTTATGAACCAACAGTGTAAAGCAAACGCGAAAAAAAACCCAGAAAATGCAAGAAAATGTTTCAAAACGAAACTTTTTCGATTACATGTTATAAATCGGAGTATTAACCATAAATCAGCAAAAAAAAAAATAGTCCTCGCATACATGCCTCTCACCTATACTCACACTACCATTCGAATAGTGCTTTTGTACGTTCGAAAAGTTTTCGTTCTCCATTTTGTTTCGGCTCGCACGTTCACCTTGTCTTAACACAACCGAACTAATAAACAACTTTTTCCAAATTGGCATGTAAAGTCTTGTTTCGGTATAAATGGATATTTTTCGTCCTTTTTTCTGTGCGCTGCGATTTCCAGCTTCCTTAGAGTGTGTGACTATGATGGAGAGGGGACGAAAAATAAACTTCCAGCCGTATACTTAGCCTAGAGGAAAATGCTATCGACGGGATTGTAATATTGCCGTGTCTGGTGTACGATCGACGTGAATGTGAGTATATGTATTTGTCCTTAAAAGAAGGTCCCATCAGAGTGTAATAAGTGTATTGGTTCATAGCAATTTATTACGGTAATAAAATTGGCCCTCTCTCTCCGTGGAGCAATTTTCTGCTCTGCAAGATTTCCCATTAATTTTCTCTATTGCCGCCGCGCCGCCATACCAACCCACACCCAATGTCCTTTTGAGAAAAAAAATGAACCCAAGAAAGTTTTCTTCAGTCTTCACATATACTCAGGATACACAAATAACAAAATTATAAACGACGACGGAGTGGACTTTTTTTTTCGTCTCTCTATCTTGTTTCTTTAAACATATTATCCCCTGGGTGTATTAGTGCACTTCAGGACTGTCAGTGATGTAGATTCTGGAGTGTGGGGCAAGTTAAGGCTTCGGTATAGACACACTAGAGAGACAAAGTGGTCATTTGAAAATTTGAAATTTTTTTTGTCATTTTCTATTTTTTTTTTCGGGGATAGCCCGTGATGAGGACTTTCTTTGTTATGTTGAGTATGATGGTCGCCTTAGGTGACTAAGATGATATTTATAACCCTGGTGTGGAGTGGGGCCACCGAAAACCATTATCTTGAAGATAAATCTTACTTTGAAAGTAGGGCAAACTTTCAAATTTTTTTGAAGTAGATACGTGTTCCGATGGGGATGATATGGCCAAATTACATGTTTCCTAGATGGGGGAAACTATTTGAAAACTTTGTGGACCACTAGCGAACAGTTTTATTTTCGAATATAGAACCAAAAATGTTTATCTTTTCTAATAACGTGAGTAATGTGTTTTTAAAACCAGACTCTGAATTAGGGGAAGCACTTAAGAGGCTCCAATTTTGTATTGTACTTCTAATTGCTTTTCTCCAAAGTTTTTTTTATTTTTTATTTTAGGGATAGAAAGAACAGATTTGTATGGCTAGGCGTAGCTTCTGTGTCACTTTAACTTCTTCAATATATCAACACAAGTGCCAAATATTATATAGCATGCAAATTGTACAAGTTTGGCTGAATCAGAAGTTCCAAGTTTTGATCTTCCAACGAACATACTGATTTTAGATTGGTATCCAATGTAAATAACGGGAATTTTTTAAGAATTAAGCTTTTCAGGTTGGCAGCACTAGTTTGTAATGGCGTCCAAACGTCATCTGTCAAAGTGAAAAGTTTTCTGTATACTCTGCCATTTAATCATGGAAAGACTTACAAACGAGCAACGATTGCAAATTATTGAAATTTACTATCAAAATGCGTGCTCTGTAAAAAATATGCAGCCTTTGTTACGACCAATGCGAAAGTTGGTGATAAAAGCACGAAACGTTGATTCACCAGGTCGATTATGACGACCTTCACACCAAATTTACCATAATCGTCATAATTAACCTAGTGAATCAACGATCGTGCTGTTATCAACAAATTTCGCACCAAATTTACTTAAACCATCGACTTGCATGCGTACAGTGCATACCGAAAAAAATATTTTAGTCGTAGCGTCCAATGTTAATGAAGATCGTGAAATGTCAATACGTCGAAGTTCTAAGCAATTAAGCATGTGTTTCCACATAAAAATTTTTACGTGTCGATTTGGGTTTGAAAGCCTATAAAATTCAACTTGTGCAAGAATTAAAGCCGAATGACCACAACTTCTAATTTCTGGTGAATGGGCCTTAGAACAGCTCTATGAAAATCCGCTGTTTTATCGAAAAAAATTGAGAGGCGCATTTCTGACTCACCGGATACGTAAATAACCAAAACTGTCGCATCTGGAGTGATGAACAGCCACATGCCATACAAGAACTACCGATCCATCCTGAAAAACGACAGTTTGGTGTGGTTTGTGGGCTGGTGGCGTCATCGGTCCATTCGACCGTCGAAGAGACGTTACCGTCAACGGCGAACGGTATCGAGGTATGATACGCCACTTTTTTTTTGCTCCAGTTGGCTGAGTTGAACTTGGTTGACATGTGGTTTCATCAAGACGGTGCCACATGCCACACAGCTCGTGAAACAATGGAAATGTTGAAGGAAGAATTTGGTGAGCAGCTTATCCTTGGAAATGGCAGTATAAGTTGGCCGCCAATTTCATGCGATTTATAGCCTCTTGATTATTTCTTGTTATGTAAAGTCGTTAGAGTACAGACCGAAATGCTAAAAAAAGTGACGCAAAAATGGACTTTCCAAATGGACAATTTGAAATGGAGCCGCAGACAACATTTACATGAAGTTGTCTTTAAAACGTAAATGGCAAAAGCCTTTTTATCGATTATAATAAAGTTTTTGAATATTTGATGCAAATTTGAGCGTTTTATTCGATTTAAAAATCACCCGTTGGTTTGATCCATATATCTGTATATTGTGTGGCTCGATGATTCTTGCAATCGGACTACCTTTTACAAAAGTCTGACAAGCATCCTTTTGAGAAGCTTCTTCGTTAGCTTTTAATTCAAACAATCTCTTCGAATAAAACATTCAAGTAGCAAGAAATTTATTTGTGGTTGCAATGTGAGCAGATTTCGTGCAAGCGCTTTCGCCCAAACTTGGTTGCATTTTGAGATCATCCTCAAATCCTGGAGAAAGTCAGTATCATACGCAATGAAATGTTTCGCATTACGCTTGAACGTTGGGAAATTTTGAAAAATTATTTCCAAAGTGAGTGCTATGTAGTAAAGGGTGATCCATTTCGAGGTCCCCTACTTTTTTTAAAGAAAAAAACACAGAAAATTCAAATTTAATGGAGAATGTTTATTATCATTTGAAAGAACATTCTTTGGCATTTATTTTTTGAAGATTATGTCTATCAAATGTTGGCCGTTGCTACGTCCATCCGTTGAGTCCAATTTTCGATCACTCGTTCGAGCATTTCGACTGGTAACTGGCGAATGACACGCGGGATGTTTTCCTCCAAGGCCTGAATCGAAGCGGGTTTGTCGGCATAAGCTTTTGACTTTACATATCCCCACAGGAAAAAGTCTAAAAAAGTCTATTATCCAATAATGAATGCTGGGTCTCAAAATAGGTGATGGTGTTGCGAATAGTACGCTAAGTAGGCCGATTATGTTAACCATAAGTTGAGCGAAGTGCACGAAACACATTCCTCACAGAACGTGAATTTTCATAATAAAGTTGAAGTTGTAAACGTTGTTCACGCGTAAGTCGTTCCATTATGAAATGCCAAACAATACTAAACAAAAATCACATGACAGCATGACACGACTCACACGTGATCTGTCAAAAAAGGCTATTGAAAAAAGTATCTCTACTTAGATCACCCGGTACTTTATTTGAAGATGAGTTTTGGGATGAAATGAAGCAACCACAGCGCCTGCTGAACGCAAGTTTGCGCAAAAAGTTTGCACGACTGGTATGATAGCGGACAATGCTTATATTCCCCGTCGACGCACCGTACGACACAGACGAGAATGTGCTGTTGCCGAGAGTGTGAGACTCAATT
This sequence comes from Rhingia rostrata, assembly GCA_949824845.1. NCBI lineage: Eukaryota > Metazoa > Arthropoda > Insecta > Diptera > Syrphidae > Rhingia > Rhingia rostrata. The sequence continues at coordinate 14,965,865 of OX463755.1, read as the reverse complement.
CAAAAACAATCGACACCGATCTCAACAGCTCAACATTTCACTCACTAGCGGAGAACTCTGCACAAAGATTAATCACGAATACAAATATTATTCGCTTACAAGGTCCAATTGACTCAGCAATTGAAGGCGCACGACCATCGGCTTCGTTTAAGTTTGGGCCTTATAACAGCTTGAATTGTATAACGATTTTTGCCGAAAAGTCATCTTTTGTAACGAGGCGGATCTTGCATCTCGATAACGACGTTAAAAAATAAAATTACCGCATCTGTGACTCGGAAAACTCGTAGATTTTTGTCGAGAAGTCCTTATAACAGCTTGAATTGTATAACGAACGAGTTGTGGCGTCATTGGACCATTTTTCCTCGAATATGAGGCTGGAAACAACGTTTCGGTTAAAGAAGAGCGTAACATAGACATGTTAACCGACTTTTTGTTACTGAAATTGAAGACCTGAACTTGGACGACCTCTGTTTTAAGCTTGTTGGCGCACTTTTCCACAAAGCGCATTTCACAATCGATCTTTTGTGCACCAAATTCCCAAATCGTGTTATCAGCCGCCTCGGAGCTGCGAGGTGAACTTTTGGACTTTTATTGTGGGGTACTGTAAATGACTGATGTTATGCCAACAATGCGGAAACGATAAAATCCCTTAAGCAATTCGTGAGCTACAGCCCGAAACCATCAACAAGGTCTTGAAAAATTGAAGTGACAGAATGCGCTACTGCCAAGCCAGCCAAGGCAGCCACTTGAACGACTTTGTGTTCCATAGTTAATGGAATGCTTGCTCTTACTAAAAAAGCTATAGAAAAACAATTACATTTTTCAATTATACATTCGAACATTCGGTTGATTTACAATTAATTTTTCATTAACATTGATAGAACTGTGATGGTTTTTCTGTTCGACTCGACTGCAAGTGGAATCCAGACCTTTAGGAGTGTTGAATATCGTACTTAGTACCGCAACACTGACCCCCACTCTTGGGTGCCAGCACGGTACTTCCTTCAATCGAGTTATATCGAAACAATTGTCAGCGCAAATTGTGATTAAATCGATTTACCGTCAGATTTGGCATCACACAATGTTGAACATGACGCTTGAAGCAAACAAAATCACTCGATAGAAAATAGTTACCGTCTGCAGAAATTTTATTCGAAAAGAAATGGAAGCCATGTGGAATTTTGATTTCTATTATCTCGTTAAGTTAATTGCAAATGTATTTAGATTTAATTTACATTTCAGTATTAAATAATATTATTCCATATATAAGCACCATTGAAATTAAGCTATGAAATCCTCTTCAGTTGAAATAGAGTACAATCAACACAGACTGCTATTCCCGGTAGCTTAAGCTTCCTATTATATGCTTTCTTGGAATCCAATTATCCATTATCCATCTATCCATTTAGAGCAAAATTCATTTTCTAAAGGCCGGAAGTACTTTGAATTTGTTGTCTGTACCATACTCAGAAATACATTAATACCAACATTACTTTCGTAACCCCCGCTTGCTAGAAAACTCAGTGTTGCACAAAGCTGTAATACAGGTGGAACCGATGTGCTTCTTATGTTCTTTGGAAAACTTAATCAGAAAACTTCATCAGGAAACATTCTTTGCTGACAATAAACTGCTGCACAAAGCTAGGACAACAAAGTGAATTTTACAATTTTTCGATGTTATTCTTTCTTTCTTTCTTTCAGTCAACAATCCTCGATTTTGTATCAAGTTACGTGCTGACACCCGTGTATTGGCATTAAAATCCTATTTACACCCGCAAATTGCTTCAAACATGATCATAAAGTTAATTTTTTTGGGAGTGGAAATCTTTCAAATATAGGAATGGCAATCTTTCAAGGATACAATTTATCTGTCCGTCAACAACTCCTATTCGTTTAACCTGTGCGAACAAAAGCGAGCTTCTTACAAAATCCGTACATTCAATTCTCATATATCATCGGTTGCACCAAAAATTCATAGAATAGGATTTGAACACTTTCAAAAAAAATGTATGGGAGACAAAGGCATAGGTCGCTCATTAGTTGCTCTCGAACATAGTAGAAATGTTTCCTCTCGTTCTTTGCTTTGTCACTTTTTTCCATTTCAAGGAAGATACAATGACTTCAACTTTTACTATTACAAAACACCTGTACTTTCCCAATTTTCTGTGCCATACTAATTCAAAGTCAAAGTCTTGACGCATCTGCTCTCTATAAGTCACTATAGACGTGGAAAAGATAAGGCTGTTTGAAAGAATGTGTCCCCGATCCTTACCAGGGTTGTAACGAACGCCAGAATTTCAGTACATAAAATACACTATCAAAACAAAGTCCAGCTAAACAAAATTTAAAATTTCTTAATTATGGTGTTTCGAAGGCATTTTAGAAGGGCGTTGGCCTAATCTCCTGGGCTTACTTCCCCAAAAATAAATTATGAAAAGCAAGTTTATATCGTCCTTTCTCCGATTATATCGCACTCCCATTCAAGGTGACTGGGAATGGCTGACTGATGTGGTTGGTGTTTTCGTAATGCACGTTTGGGGGTTTAATATCTTTGTATGTACACCTTAAGTGGCGGTCCATTGTGACGAGGCTATTATTCCACAGATGTACAAGTTGCGATCTGCTTGCCGTAAATATCTAGGGGCATCAGATGTAGGATAGCATCTAGGGCTATAGAGGATGTTTTTTTTTTTTGAGCTAATGCACATGCACACAATGCAGATGCACGAGCGGATCTTTGAACTTTCCCTAGAAGGCCAAATATCGATTGTGGCTCGCGCAGTGTGTGCGAATTAGGACCTCCAGTCCTAATTCGTCCAATTGCGGCAAAAAACTCGGTTAACATGGCCCTATAACGCGCACCACTGTTGTCATTTGACCAGCGGTGTTCTTGAAAAAAAAAATGGCCCGATGATTCCTCCGGCGTGCACAGCGCACCATGCAGTAACTTTGAGCGGGTGAATGGCTCCCCGTGCATTACTCGTGTATATTCGGTGCCCAGAAGCGATAGTTTTGCTTTTGAGCTTCATCGCTTATTACGATTTTGGTCGAAAAATCGTCCACCCTGACTATTTTTCGTTCTTGGGGAGTGTATCGCTCGTTGGCTTGTTCACTTGTATTCCAACATCTGTCTAGTCCACAAATGTCAAAACAGATTTGACATTGGCGGCCATTTACAAATATAAGAGCATCTTCCAATAGGGTGATCTCTTTTGGCCCACCTTGTTCTAAGCAGATTCTGCGAACTTGAGACTAACGCCATTAAGTTTAGGATGGTCAATGTGCGGAACTTTGTATTTCCTGCTAAAAAGGACCAATTCGGATTTATAAGGGTTCGCACCTAGTCCACATCTGGCGGAGACCATTTTGTAATATTTTCTTAAGGGTATTAAGGAATTTCGCCCTTACAGATATTATCACGTCATCTGCGTAGGAAACCACCTTGCATTCTACTCTTTCAAGATGTACTAATTGACCGTTGACCACTAAATTCCAGAAACGAGGAGACATCCCCTTGTTGGCTGCCACAGCTTACAGATCTAAGATTCAATCCTCAAGTACCTGATACATTTAAATCTGAAAACGGATTCCCAAGTGCCTGCTTTGACATTGTTAAGCGCTCCTTTCATACCAAGAAAAGCAACCATAGCACTCGTTTGCACTTATTGATGATGCGTACGAGTGAGTGAAGCGCTGTCTCACCGACTTGCCCTTGCAATATACATGCTGTGAGTTGGAGATTACAGTCGGTTCTATAGACACTAGTACAGAAGTGTAGGTCAATTAATCTTTCCAAGGTTTTTTAAAAAGGAGGATAGACTTATCGGAATCCTTCGCATTTATGTGACGAGATGTATACAACTGTTACTGCTTATTTGAGCAAGTATTTGGTCACTCACTTTCATTTGGGCTTTTTAAAGTTCTCGCGTTTACCACAAAAGACAAAAAAACATTGCAATTCTTTCAAGTCTTAAAACTTTCAAGAATTCTTCTTCTTAAGTAGCTATACAGTCCGGAATGAACCTGGGCCTTAGCTAACTGCCTCCAGTTGCGCACTTTAAGTTGGTTGAGATTGGTTTCTACTAGTGCGCACCACTTAAGGCAAGGTCTTCCGAATCGAAGACTGCGAGCCGGAGTATTGGTGTCCATTCGTTCTATATGTCCAATGTGGAGTTTTTTTTACCAGGGACATGTCGCGGTACAGCTCGTATAGTTCTTGGTTAAATGTTCGCGACCATAGCCCGTGGTGGATGTTATTTAAAAAATCATCTCCGCTGGCTTTATAAGTCACAGCGGGAAGGCCGTCATTTCCGTCACCTTATTAAGCTTGAGTTTAGATATTGCTATCCTCACCTCACTCAGGTCGGGTGGTTGAATGGTTCGTTCTGCCTGACAGCGGGATGTTGTTCGTCATCGCCGTCTAACAGCCTGCAGACTTAGTTCTTCTGTAGGATGGTCAATTTGCGGCATCGACTGTGTGTCAACTACGATATTTCCTTGTTCATCTCGAAATGATTCTATTCGAGCCTTTTATCCTTGGCTTTGACGTTTTTCACTTTAGTAAAATTTGCGCCTTTCTTGCTCTCTTTTCTTCTTTCTGAAAAGCCGGCCTTCTTCCCTTCTCCTCTGACTATAAGATGGCTGCTCTCATTTTTATCTGCATGTAAGCCTTGTAGGTTTAGAATTGGTGATGTTTCACGAGCAACACTTCAAAATCCTGTAAAACGATTTCAAATGACCAGGATGGCTTCATTTGACAGATATCATGTTTATGCCTCCAAAAAAAATTTCAGTGAAAACAGAGTTCGATTTTCATTTTAAAAAATGGCAGCAAATTCGCAATATTTCACGACATTACGTTTGAACCACCTTTGGATAAGGATATCGTCATTTCTTCAAACTTAGATTGCTATTATGTAAGAAAGCGATTGCTCGAAATACATAAAAGACTCAACGTAAGAGCCGGATCAGGGAGTTCTTAGTCATTTGGAGGATGAATTAGTTTAGAAAAATCTTTACTCCCGTCTGTGTTTTCGGACTTAAAAAATTCTGTTAATTGTATAGTAGCATGGTCCTTGTGACAGGAACTACGTATGTAAATCAAATAAGCTTTCTCTCCTCAATAATCAGCGATTAGCGCTTTTAGTCGTTGGATCATCAATTAATATTTCAACCCTTTCTCCCAAAAGATCGTTTGACTAGTTGTATTAAATTGCATGAACGAAATGAGATTCATCTTTAAAAATGCCAAACAAGCGCGGTCCTAATGACACAAAGAAGAACATAATTTGATTCTTGTCGTGATTTTTTCCTGATAACATAAGCTGTATGTATATGTTCGTGCAAATGAGTTTAAAATATAAAAGGAAAATCACAATTAATACCAATGTCCTTGACGTCAAGTCACAACGTGTATGCAATCTCCTTTACATTTGATTACAAAAGGAGAAATGAAAAAAAGATTGCGCCATACACGTCATTTTTTTTGCGCCCGCAATATTTCCTTGGTCCCTTTTACAATTGTGTTTCCTTCTGTCCAATTCGTTCTAGGAGCAGATTTTCATCCCTCTTTCTGCTTGGAACATTTTCCATGTTGTTATGCTAGTCGGGGTTATATTTAATCGTCGTCATTGTCGCTCCTTATAAATGAGTTATACCCTAGCATTGCAGGAAGTACATGCACTCGTACATATGTACTACGTAATTAAGTTCATGATAAAGCAAAACCAAAAAAAAAGAGGATAATGTTGTGCCCCTACCTTTTCTATGCTCTAGTGTATGGGGACAGCTTTGTCTGAGAAATTACACGGCGCTTAAAATCAACTTAATTATTTCTTCCTTCATGATGTTATTTTTTCCCCTACACTTTACAATTTATGTCCTTGATGACTCGTCAGCTAAAGAGGAAAATATTTATGTGTGTATAGGTATAAGAAAAAAGGACAAACTTAATGTGGGGGTGCTTTTGAAACTTAATCGCTTAATTGCTGCGCTTGTGATAGTGCTCCGTTGGCAGATGTGAATGAAATGAAAAAAAAATTAAATCCGTTTGACTAAGGATTTCAATACGACGATGATAGGTATTCAGTTGGATTAAGCGGACGTGTACGTATTTGATTGAAGCGTTTTTTTTTTGATTATACAAACCCGTTGAGGAATTAACGAATGATTAAGATGGCGCACATGAATCGGGTTCATTAGGAGTAAAGTTGAAGAACTGTTGTTGGACGTTCTAAGTACGTCCTAAGTACGTGGGCTTGTTGAACTGGAATTGTACACGTTTATCATCGTCTGATCATTCATTATCAACTTCTTACAATATATACTTGCAACTTGGCTGAAGTAAAAATTGTGTATGATATCAAGCCTGGAACTGCCTAAGTACTACATAACTGAGGTCGAAGTAAATAAGTTATATATGGCTTGAAAGATTAAGATCCACTTTGAGAATAGAGTCGGTATCGGATATAAGAAAGTCTTTTTAAAGAAAAAAACTTGCTTAGGAGAAAATGTTTTCTATGTCAGGTACGTGATTATACAGTACTATGGTACTTTGTATCTAGAAACTTAAGAAAGTACTTATCGCTATGGGTCCACGTAGTCCTATGCGGGTTTGACGACTCACTTGGGAGTCAACAACCCATCATACCTAAGAGAAGACTAAAGATCTCAGCGGAAAAATAAAACTGAACAACGATATATCGTTAATTGCTTCGATAAGATTGTGTTCGGCTTTACCTAATCCGCTATTGTTTACTTTATGATCATCACTGACACTACAGTTTCGACTGAATCAGGGCTACCACTAACGTAAATGCCTCCAAATGTGCACTTCATAACAGTTTATGTCAGTGCAGTGTTAAATCCTGCACCCCACTCTACCGCTATATTCTATTAAAAAATTGGAGACTTTGTGGTCCATTCCTTATTATGAATTTATGTCCTTGCCAAGTAAAAGTCCAATGCTGATTAGCTTCTTCAGGAAACTTAAAAAAAAGAACAACCAAACATCAGAAGAAGTGTATGAGGTTGAATTTTTAGAGGCACAATATGACTTTGCAAGAAATGACATTATGTGTTTTTTTTTCGGATGAACAGAAGTTCAATATTGATGAATCTGATGGATTTGATTATTTAATTTATGACATGAGAAAAGAGGAACATTTTCAAACCCGACATCGTAGTCGAGAAGGTGGTTTTATGGCACTTTGAGCAGTAGTAGTAGTAGTAGTAGATGCATAGCCAACTTTTTGGGATCTTTTTACCTGCCTTGCACTTTCAAATTATAAAAGTTTCAGCTTGGAGTCCGCTACTTTGAAAACTCTGCATTTTTATAACACGGAAGTGAAGATCCTTTTTAATTTTATCAGAAGATATGTATGGATTTAAAATAAGTGGATAGGGAAAACCCCAAATATTGATGAAGTAATATTACTGACCAAATTTGGTCTAAGCCGCTGTTGACCTTACCTATCCAGCTGCTAAAGTTGTTCGGTCTTCCTATCATGGTGTTAAAACAACCCAGCACTTTTAACGCCGATACGCTGGACCCCCAAAGGGTATCACAATGTGTCTATATTTACCGACTAGCTCATCAATCACCAACCTAACCTAAGCTAACGCTCATACACTTTGTTGAGGAGACCGTAAAGGGTGTTTTTTTTAAAAGGTTACTTTTTCGAATAGAGATAAAACTGCTATTTTGTTGTAAAATCGGGTAACTCTAATGTCATTTATGTTCAGTTTCAACCATCATGAAAGGTTGACAAATGAACAACGCTTGCAAATCGTGCAAATTTATTTCGAAGATAATGGTTCAGTTCGCGAAGTTTACCGAAAGCTCCGTCAGAGCAAAATAATCGGTTAACCAGGGACCGTTTTCGTACTACGTTTTCTCTATGTGATAATACGCATCCGCAGAAACATCGAACAGTGCGCATCAAAAAAACCGTGCACAGCACTTGGAGTTTTGTCCATCAACTTTATGGAAGATTTTGCTTTTCCAGCTTATGCAAGAATTAAAGGCGCGAGTCCATGCAATGCGTTGTGATTTTGGTGTATTGGCCGAAAATGAGATTGATCTCCATGCTGATTGTCATCGCAAAATTGTGTTCAGTGCAGAGGCTCATTTTTGGTTGAATGGCTACGTCAACAAGTAAAATTGCCGCATTTAGAGTGAAGAGAATCCACATGGGATCCTTGAGACGCCATTACATCCACAAAAACTGACTGTTAGATGTGCTCTATGGGCTGGTGGAGTCATTGGGCCATACTTCTTCTGAAATTATGATGGAGAGTCAGTTACCGTTAATGGAGACCGGTATATAGCCATGATATTTTGTTCCCGAATTGGATCGCATATGTGGACGAAATGTGGTTCCAACAGGACGGCGCGGCGCTACATGCCACACAGCATACGTCACAATCGATTTATTGAAGGAAACATTCGATGAGTGCATAATTTCGCACAATGGACTTGTCAATTGGCCACCAAGATCTTGTGATTTGACACCATTGGATTATTTTCTTTGGGATATGTGAAGTCACTCGTCTGCGCCATCAAACTAGAAACGTTAGAGGACATGGAAGCCAACATTCGTGGCGTTATTCCCGACATACGGCCCCAAATGATCGAAAAAGTGGTTGATTAGACTTGGTAGACTTGGCTTTATTCGAACCAGCCGCGGCGGCCATATACTTAAAATCACATTTAACATTAATGACATAAAATTATCCTTCCAATAAAGCCAAATTGATGGACATTAAAATGATTTGCTTGTGTTTTATTTCAATTAAAAGTTCTATGACTCTAAAAAAACACCATTTAGGAACTCTATATCATGTTTTCATATGTGCGTATATTGGGTTTATATTGGGGAATTATGTTGAAGAAGTTGTCAAAGATGTTCATGTTTTTTTTGGCTGATCTTTCTAATCGTATTTTCTCGGAGGAAGCTATGTCTGTTTTTTTACAACTATGTTTAGTCAACCACTGTAACACAGACCATATTGTTTCGGCGAAAACCGTAATACTGGATTGGAACTTGGTGAGTTTTTACACCATATGCTCAGTTCCATATTGAAACAATCCCGTCACCTAAAATATCTGACGAAGTAAAGCCTAGCTTCCATTTTTCGTTCTACAAGTAATGTCATCTAAAAACGTAACAAACGCTTATAATACCAAAAACTCCCTACGACAGGCTAGACAAAGCAAATTTGAGCCTGTCAAACGACCTGAGCCTAGACTCTTGCTGGTTGGACAGCATCTTGTGATCATCTGATAAAACATCTAAATAGTATCAACTGTAAATAAAATGCCTATCAACTCGCCTCTTAGGATTTCGTAAATGAAGTACACAGGAACCTATAAGTCCTAACTAGCTTGTTGAGCTTAACAAATGTAATTGCATTTTCCCTGGACGGACCTATGCTTTCAGGCCGCAAACATTAAAAAAAAAAACCGATAGAATGTTAACCGGTTGGATTAAAAGTATTTGCAGTTTTTGTTTGGCATAGCAAAGTGTTAAAATAAGTTTCAGACAGAAATGGTTGATAACCCCATCATAGTTGCGTAGGTTATTGTTTTTCTATATTTATCTGATTCCTATACCTTTTCCGCTTCTTCTTGCTTGATTACAACCTAACAACGCCAGATATCGTTACACACCATTTCAACATTTAAAATATCCGCGATAATCTTAAACCGACCTTTAAAGGGTCTACTTATTTCTATCAATAGATTGAACCCCCTCCCTTTCGACCTCATTATCCAATAATTGGAAAACCTAGCCATTCGAAATCGCATTAGCATTATGGCAAGCTGTAGGTTTCAATTCGTTCAATTGCACTCGATTACCAATCAAGTTATGAGCTTTTCCGAAAATAAAGGATATGCCAATTTATGTGATGCCTTTTGGCATTTTCGTTTCACCAGCACCCACTTCCGGCTCATTCCCATACCTAGATTATATATTTTAACGTTACAGAGTAAAGTTACCTTTTGTTTTCGGTACACATACTGCAGCAATTTGATTTGTGTTCAACCGCACAAATCGAACTAGGTCCGAACCACAAGAGTGGCTCTGAACGCGGCCAACAAACACATACCCACACAAAGTACAGTCAGCCTCTGGGAAATTAATCTCAGTTGAGATTATTTGATTTCCATTTCCCGTTTGCATCAAACTGACAGAATGTCCATCCGACAATGGTGGTGCAGATGAATTTGTAACGATGGCATTCCACCTGCCGCATTGGATCAAGTTAATTATTTGGCAAGCCCTTACTATGGGACCAGGGGAATGCAATTGTCCGTGCTTTAAAGTTTTCACCCATGCATTCACGTTCCGGGTTACTTCTGGACTGAGGTGTATTAATGTACCCATACAGAAACAGGACTCTGGCGTTTGCATTGCAAATACATTTAGCCAGTCAGTCAGTGCTGGTCTATCGGATGCAATTTGGAAGTAATGAAGGACGTCAGTTCAACTCTTGCCGGGCTACTTTACGCCTATGAAGGGACATTTATTGCATACGGAAGGGAACAGTCAGGATTTTCAATGGAACGAAGAAGGGCGGAAACTGCAAATATGATTAGGATTCTTGTGGCGAATCAGTGGGTGGATGCGGAAAATCTATTCCCTATCAATGAATTGGTGAGAGGGCTCAAATTTTTCCATAAGATCGAATTTTGAGTGGCATGTTCAGGAATTGCGGTTGAGTGGAGAGGAGACTAGAAAATGTTTGTTTGTAAAACCGTAAAATTGAAATGGGAATTTCAAGGGATCATTGCCACATTTTGTATTGGGGAGAACATGTTAGACGATCTGACATATGGATGGTTGTGTATGAATTATATCGGTACCAATATTTATTAAACGAAGGATTTGGATAAGGTTGGGAGGTATCAACGGTCCATATGGGAATTAACTTATTTGATTGATGAAACATTAGAAAAAATGTCTCATGAAATTAAATTAAAATTTGCGTTATTCTGTGTATGTAAACATATGAGAAGGCTACAATCCGCTGTGCAAATCGTTGAATATCCTTGCCCATCCTAATCTTAATATAAATGTCTCCAAAAAGTAGGCGTTGCTAAAAACTGAATGAATCCTATTCAGACAGTTTGTCAAAACCTTTTATAAAATAAAATAACAAATTTTTGGCGAAATAGGCTCTTTAATACACAGGGCCGAGCTTTCTTACAACCATTCATGTGCGCGTGAGTACTTTTTGAGTGATGGCGGGACCTCCTGTTTTATGCCTAATCCGAATGGTGAATTTGAGATAAACTTTTCTTGAAAATTAACACTACTCGTATGATTTTTCAGTAGACGTGGGTCAAAATCATTTATAGACGAAATGTTCACAGTATTATTCTCGAAATATTTCCTAAAAGTTTTCCTAAAATTGAACTAAAAATGTTATTTTATGAAAGCGCACCCAACATTGTTTCAAAGATATATAGAATGTGAGATTGTCTAAACATGCTACTCTGACACCTTTTCAAAATTCCTAACGGTTTGGCTAAAATCAATAGAAGGTGGGCCAAAAGAAGTCATCCGATGTTGTTTGGCCTTCAGAATATCGGCTGTGGCTGGCGCAGTGTGTGCCGTTGTTCCCTTCTGTTGGAACCACGTGTCATCCAGTCTTAATTCGTTCAATTGCGACAAAAAATCGGTTAACCTGGCGTTATAATGCGCACCGTCCACTTTTGTCGTTTGACCAGCTGCGTTCTAGAAAAAAAATGCCCCGATGACTCCTCCAGCGTGAACAGCGCACTATGCAGTAACTTTGAGCGGGTGTAATGGCTCCTCGTGCATTTTCGGTGCCCCAGAAGCGATAGTTTTGCTTGTTCACGTACTCGCTGAGGTGTAAATGATCCTTATCGCTCATTATGACTTTGGTCGAAAAATCGTCCACTTGGATTATTCCGCGTTCTTTGGTAGTGTATCGCTGCATGGCTTGTTCACTTGTGTGCTACATCTGTCTAGTCCGAAAGTGCCAAAACAGATTTGAAATTGGTGGCCATTTGCAAAAATAAAAGCATCTTCCAATAAGGTGTTCGTCCATAGGTAGGCGTCCAATCCATTTTAAATGTCTAATGCGGGATTTTTTGACCTGGAGCATGTCGCTGTTCAGCTCGTATAGTTTTTGGATGAATCTTTGTCTTTAAACGCAAACGGGACCAATGACTTTTCGTGTCCTTTCGTGCATATACTTAGTCTTACCCATATTTATTTTTAAACCTATTTTTGCTACTTCCTTCTCTATACCCGTGGCTATGACATCACGATGAGTCCTACCAATGATTACAATATCGCCGGCGTATGCTTGCAGTTGGACCGATTTTTATAACATTGTGCCTCTTGTGTGGCTCGGGAGTATTTCACAATCCTCTCCAGAATCAAATTGAAAAATTCACATGACAGCGCATCGCCTTGCCCTAATATAGCAGCGAGAATTCTCTATCGTCATCCTACACTTTGATATCGATGAATAGGTGATGGGAACTGCAGAAGTTTGAAAATTTGATCAATTGTGGACTTTCCTGGCCTAAAACCGAACGGTAAGGGCTGATGAGGTTATTGGTAAATTGTTTCAGCCGTTCATATATAATGGCAGATTGGATATTGTAGGCGATGTTGAGGAGACTTATACCTCTGTAGTTAATGCAGTTCAGAGGATCTCCTATGGTATAAAAATGAATGTACATGTCATTGAGCTCAGTCTCCTCCTGTACTTGAGAACGTAAATCATTCTTTGGGACAGGTTCACTATCGTACTCACTATTGCTAGAGTTTTATTTGATCTTGACATTCACAAGTCCGCTGGTCCAGATGGTATTTCCAACATTATTCTAAAGAGGTGTTCTTCTACGCTAGCTAAACCACTGCGTAAGCTTTACTATGTATCCTAATGATCAGGTCTTTTTCCGAGTAGATGGAAAACTGCATTTGTCCAGCCTATACCAAAAAAAGGCGAAATTTCTTCTCTCTCCAACTAACGTCCTTTCTTTACAAGGTCATGGAAACGCTGATAAATCGTCAGCTTATGAATTATCTCAAAACACGAAAACTTCTTAATGACCGGCCGTATGGTTTTCGCAGCAACAGGTCCACTGGTGATTTGATGACATATCTCACCGAAAAACGGCACCAATCAATCCACCATGGTGGAGAAAGTAAGACTGCTGCACTTGATATTTCAAATGCATTTGACAGAATCGATGAAAAACGTATTATATGGATTACAATTTTTTTTTCGAAACGTTCAATTCAAGTTGTTTTGGACGCATTCAAGTCTGCAACTCACCAAATAAATCCTGGTGGCCCTCAAGGCTCAGTATTGTCTCCGACTCTCTTTCACATTTTCATCAATAATCTCCTGTCTGCAAATTCTAATCCAATTCATTCCTTAACTGATGGCAGTACTCTCAGCTTCTCATATTCGTTTTCAGGTCCACGTCCATCATCTTCGAAGGTGGAATTTAAACGATAACATATGCTAAGCTCATTGAATTCCAGCCTTCGCAGTATCATCAAATGAGGGTAAATATAACAGAGTAGAATTCAATGCTTCCAAAACACATTCCCGTCTTCTGTCGTTAAACCGAAACCAAAATCTAGAGCCATTATCCATGAATAGCACTTGCGTCGAAGAAACCGAAAAACTGTCAATGCTAGGTATGTGTGTTAGCAACGACTTACGTTGAAACGAACACATATTCCAAGTTGTTAAAAACGCAGTGAAATGTCTAGGTTTCATCAATCGATTTAAAAAATATTTCACACCTTCTGATCTTGTTAGATATATAAAGCGCTTATACGCCCTAAACTTGAGTTTAACGCCCACATCTGGTCGGGTGCACCAAAAACAACGCCTCCTAGATAGGATTCAAACGCGTGCGGAAAAACTTATAGGAGACATAAGAATATTGAACTTTTTAGTTTCGCTTGAACACCGTCGAAATATCTCCTGCCTTACATTGTTTTATCGCTTTTTTAACAACCAATGCTCAGATGAAATAGCCAGTTGCATTCCTTCCATTCAACAATTCAGCCTCAACACTCGCTACGCTATGAATGCAAATTAGCAACTTAGACTAACTTCGGACGAACGCTGAAATATAGATATTCGTGCATAAACCGAACAACACTAATGTGGAATGCTCTACCAAACTCTGTTTTTCCTTTCTATTGTAACTTACAGGCATTTAAAACCAATGTGCATCGGTATCTCCTCTCTTCTTATCCCGAATTTCCTTAACGCCCGCACTGTGATAAAACATTTAAAGGGTCAAAAACCCTTAAGTGCGCACAAATTATAAAAAAAAAATTATGAGATTTGTTCAACACGTTATTAGGTAATTTACGGACATGAGTGAACAAAATATCATTTAATATCCAAAACAAACACTTGACACATTAAACGTCAGTACTTGATGAAAATTAAGAATTGAAAAATAGGAAATTTAAGCGAAGGAAAAACAGTGAAAAATCGTTGTTTAGACTTTTCGTATTAGTGCCTGGTTCACGATTTTTCACTGTTTTTCTCAGCTTCATGTAGTTTTAATTACAGTAAACTTTCGTTGTATTCAATTTTATCAACTCAACTGTCAATGTTATTAAAAAAAATGATTAGCACTATCCCATCATAAATGTCTAATAAATTGTTTTAGGCAGTTTTGAGAAAATAAATTTTTTTCTGAAAACATTATTTGGGAAATGGCGCTTTATATTCTAACCGTGGGGATATAAGCAATAATTCACCGTACCTATCTGCCATCCTTACTTCCAAAAATATCCCCAATATAAATTTATTATTTAAAATTTATATTAATTTCTATACATATATTTTTCTTTTTTAGGTGACGCCGCTGCAATGAGGACGATCCGTTAGCGGCATTGACTATGGGACCAGAGGCATGGGCGTGTGTGCGGACCCTGGGTCTTACCGGTGGTGTCAGGCATTAAGCCGGTCGCGATCATCGTTCGCCACAACAACAAAAACCAATAAAACGAAATCAACAGTAAAATCTACAACTTATCGTAAAACTTACTCAATCATATCTCGAACAACGCAAAATCTAACACAACTCTTCAAATCCCTGGAGCTGGTGTTTCTTGTTTTTGTGATCCTTACAAAAACCACATTTGCCAATATTCCAGGTGAGTTGTCATTTTTTTTTGTATTCTCTTATTCCAAGCTATATGATGGACGAGCTTACTATCGCACCTTGTGTTGTGTAGTCGAGGGTGTATTTGCAGTCATCATTCAATTGAGTATTGGAACTCCCACACTATCTTTCGTCTCCAACAAGGACACTTAAGCCCAAATGAATTGTGTGCAAAATTTCCAATTTTCAAAAACGGCCAACTAGACAGGACGATGGCACAGAGTCAGTTGTCAATGTGTAGGTGTAACAGTACCACCAGCATCATCATCCATCCACCATTCGCCGTACTCCTATGGCACTTCAATTCAACGACAATTGTTAAAAGTTGATGACACTCGAATGTTGCCCAATCGGGACTGAATGGCTCTTGTCGCACGTAATCGATTATTTTCCATTTTCACTTCAGTGGCGATAGATACTTCCACACCGGGGGGGAAACACTCAATCTACCCGTAGGTAGATACTAACTGAGCACTGAGCGTGCCAGTGAAAATGGAATTTCATTTCGACTGTAAGCACCGATGTCGTCTACGCTACGACGAGGACGGCTAGGTTGTCGTTGACGCGACGTGAGCTATAACGTTAGGCCCATTTGATTTGCACTACTTATCGCAGCCCATTAACTCGAAATATAGAGGTGAAGCTTAACTCAATTCTGCATCTGTGAGCGGTAGGAGTCTATTGGTGCAGAAGTAGAAAGCGGAAAATTAATTAAACTCCTAGTAGAAGCTAAGGTAACCACATCAGACATGTACCTTAAGCCAATCAGCAGATAATCAGGGAACCTGCAGTCCGGATAAGTTCCTGCTGCACGATTTCATTCACACACTCGAGAAGTTAATAACGTTCTACATGTTAAAGGATTGCTTCTATGGGGAGGTGGAAATGGTGGTTAAAACTAAGCGCTTCACCATGGAAACATCAAGTTTAGCTGGTCGATTTTTTTGTTTTACCAGGGACGCTTCAATGTCCCGTGAGAGTTTTCCCTTAAATAACGCATTGGGTATCGGCTGGAATATATGTATTTGGGTGGTGGTACTACAGAATTGCATAGCCACACTCAAACTATAGACGTTGAAATTTTTTTTTTTTAATATTGGATGAGTGAACGGATCGATTGAATTGTTAGCTAAGAGTCCTTGTTAGGGACAGAGAAGATTGTTCCGACATTCGTACCACCGTAAGGCATCAAGTGTGTTTTATTTTTTGTTTGAGGATCGGATCTGCGATACTTGGAGAAGCACAAAGAATACGGGATAGATGGGTATGTGGTTCAGCTTAGTACGACATCTAGGGATGTTCTTACTATTTTGCGTGTACGATTAGTTAATGAACAGTTGCAAGAGTAGGATTATGGGTAAGTTCTTATTAAATGCATGGATATTGAGGCTTAACAGAAGGTAGTCTTTGGTACATATTTAGCTACCTGAAATAAATCTAAAAACGTATTGATTGCTCAATAAATGTTTTGGTGCAGGTGGCCTAGCGGTAAGTTCACTGGACTTAATTGCCTCAACATCCGAAAGTAACAATACCTGAGCATTATTCACTGAAAGAAAGAAATTCCGACAAACACCCAAGAGTATAAAAATGTCTTCAGAATCTTCTCAAATTTTTTGTTCAAGTTCGCATTTAATGCAAAAATAATTCTTAACACAAATGAATGGAAGTGTTAGGTTTGAGGTCATGTCTAGACCGTGCCAGTAATTTTTTGAGGTGGATTGAGTTTGGGGTATGGATAATTGGGGTTGTTCCATTTCTCTAACTAACTATCACGTCCAGTTTGATTCATAACATTTTCGGCGGGTTTATCAACCGACCACTTAGCTATGGTTAGGCAGCTTTATTGGGCTATTTTTGATATAAATGATAATAGACCCAAAGGATTTGATTGCTGTTTATCTTTCGCTGAAGATATCACATTACACATTCATCAGGACAAGGCTTCTCTTCAATTTCTATTTTTTCGCATGGAAAACGTAACATTCCTCAAGTTAGGCATCTCGGAGAAGATACCTCCACGCGCACTAGAGTCAGTTTTATTCCCATCCGACATGAACCTGGGCTTAACAAAATACCTCTCCAACAGCCGGATACCTACAGATAAGCGGATCAATTTGGTCTAGGTCGGTTTCTTCTTTTTCACTGTGATAATTAAGGCGATATGCAGGTGCATGGATCCCAGAAAAATGTAGGCTGAAATACATGCTGAGCATAGATTAGTTTCTCAACTTAAGCCCTTTTCATGTTGAGTTTTGTTTAATTCGTATCCAATTTCGGATATAGAACTCAACCTTGGGGTTGGTGTCATTCTTGGTATGACCCCCTAGCCTAAGTCCGGAATACGATCTAAAAATTGTACTAAGGAACGTGAATATCGGTAAGGAAAACATCTTTGGTTTGTTAGTTAAGAGGCATAGCCTCCACGAGACGACAACAGGTAAAGTGATCCGACAAACAAACTTAACATGTAGTACTGGGATCAGCAGCAACCACCATAGTCTACCAGCCATTACTGAAAAGATGCTCTTGGTGTGATGATATTTGGAAGTACCAAAGATAGTTGACCGAAGATCAACATGTTAAGGCTCTACAACGCAAAACACAAGCCTAATGGGAAGAGTAATCCTGCAGCATCTCAGCTCAGGGATATCAAAAAGTCTCAAAAATTCTAAAAAAAAACAAGCGACTGGCAGCTGATTTTAAAATAGAAATTTAGGACCTACGAATTAACAATGGAAACTTAATCACATTCAGGAAGCATTTATAGCAGCTGCCTAGTGAGCATAATCTCGAGAGAGTGCGAGGTCATGAAAAGAGCCAACTTGACATTGACATTGACATTGACATCACAGTTCTTCTCACATGAATTCAACGAACTAAAGACAAGTAACAGCACCGGCGACTGAGGCCATTGGCTGGGACAGATCGCCAAGGTAACTGTTCCTCCCTGTTTTAAAGAAGTTAAAAAAAAACTGAAGAACAGCAAGGCAGCCGGTTCTGATGGACCACCTCGAGAACTCTTCAAATACGTTGGTATTACCATAGCGCCCATACACCAAATCATAAACAAGCTGCACTAGCGAGTTATAACTTATAAGTCGGTGCGGACAATTTTCCGCAACGCATACTTCGTCGGAGGTTAAAATTCCATTCGAGGTATATGTCATCGGAACAAAAACCACTTCAGTACAATTCGTAAATAGTTTCCGCGAACAATTTGTGTCGGAGGAAATCGGAAAGATAATTGCACTTTGCTGTCAAAAATTGCACGAAAAATGCACTTGAACGCACTTCAACGCAATACGCCGGGATGCGGCGAAAAAATATTCCGAAAAGCTTTTTGGAACTACACCTCGAACCTAAAATTCTACGAATCGTACAAAATCGGAGAATTTTTCGCTCTGACGGATATAAAAAAAAGTCATGTCCTTACTACCGAAGCGTATACCCGTAAAGTGTCGCATAAAGAACTTATCGGACGTACTGCGTGGACGTCTTCAGTCTTCCCGCAACACACTTATTTGGACGAACCAGATTGGCTTCCCTCCGGGAGATCGACCATGGACCAAATCTTCACACTAAAGCAAAACCTGGAAAATAAAAGCGAATTTCAAGTTGAGGCACAGCATCTTCTCATTGACTTCTAGACAGCATATGACAGCATCCATCACATAGAGATTTATACATCGATGCTCGAATTCGGGATACCACCAACATTGTACAACTGTGCCGCCTAACACTAAAGGACTCGGGTTGCAACGAGTTAATACGAAAGGCCCTAACTTAAAAAAAATCCGCCCAACTGCAATGGTTCGCAGACGATAGGCAATTTATGAATTGCGAAATGCGAAACACGTTGGTCTTGCATTAAACGAGGGCAAGCGATGTTTATTCCAGGTGAAGATACGAACGTCGTTGCGCCTTTTTCGTTTAGCTGGGTCATCAATAATAAAACCAGTCCTTTCCAATGGATTGGTTGCTTCCTAACTATTTTTTGTTTCCCAGCCAGAAGTCGGAAACTGTAGAAAGATGAGTACCTGAAGAGTATGCTTAAAAGTATATGTATTGCGATACTTTAAATAGATGTTTGCTCCATTCCGATTTGCAGCAGAAACGAACGATCTGCGCTATAGATTTTGTTGCCAGTTCCGTTAGGTCCTCGTAGCAGAAGCTACCAAGGAGTTTGTTGCGGCTGTTGCAGAACGCGGGGCAGAGACAGAGTAGGTGTGAGATATCCTCCTCGACTTCTGGGTCGTCGCATTTCCTGCATAGTTGGTGTCAGTCAGCTAGTCTGATTCTATGGGAGTGCTTACCGAATAGGTTGTGGCCTGTTATCACTCTCACTGCTATAGAAATGGAAACTCTGATCAGAGCAATAAGGTTGTTTGGTTTGCTACCGCTTATTTCCGGGCCAAAGGTCTTTGGTATTGCTTTTAAGAAGCAAGTGGGGTCCAACCCTGCTATCGCATAACGAAATGCAGCTGGATGATCCTAGTCTGGCTAGCTCATCTGCTTATCAATTTCCTGGAACGTTATTATGTGCTAGCATACAGAGATTTTAGACTCTGTTCCTTGTACACAGAGCCCTTAGCTCTGAGCGGCAGGGTCCAACCACTCGTGATTTTATTGTGTTGGATGCCAGAGCTTTTTTGGCCGCTTGACTATATACGTAAATGGATATATTCTCTTGTGATATTTCCAGTACTCTAGCCGATTCGGCAGCTACCAGTATGGGATCTCTGCTTGAAAATCACTGCAAGAGTTCGTCGATCAAATAGATGTGCTTAACCCGATTCTGTCGGAGCAGTGTCGGAGAAGTGTTTCCAAAGCTGCTGTGGGACTGCTACGCATAGCTAATGTTATGAGTACGCATGCTGTTCTTTGAACTTTTCATGGAATTCCACTAGACTAGGCAGGTAAGAATTGGTCTGACAACAGCTGTGTATAGCCATTTCGTGATTTTCAGGGAGAGGCGCTAGTTCATACCACAGATTCTGTTGCAGCTATATAGGGCAATTGTATGCTTTCCTAACTCTTTCGTTGATATTAGGGTTCCAGTTTAGTCTCCTATCAACTATCAACCCAAATGCATTATAGGTATACTGGTTTGGGGATGGATAGACTGGATTCAAGTTACTGAGTATGAGGATAGATTGGTAAACAGTCTTTGGCAGCTGCATTTCCCTGCTTTTGGTATGAAAACCACATTCACTTCACGTCACGCCTTGGGAAGATAATTTAGCTTTAGACATTCACAGAAGGTGTTGACTAAAGTTGGCATAATGTGGTTACCTGTCTTTTGTAGCATCACGGGCATAACCCGTGAAGCCTGCTGCCACCTGCTCAAAGGTTTTATTGGCCAATATAATTATTTCCTTGCATATAAATTTAGTTAGCTAAGGAACTGTCTAATTTTAGAGGCATGTTGGTTGAGGCCCAGGTTCATTCCGGAATGTGGTGCCACTTAAGTAAGTAAGTAAGCCAAGTATATGCTATCAACAGACAAAGTATTTTCGATTCACAACCGCAACCGATAGAAGTACACATGCACACATGAAAAGTTGTGCGGAAGCTAGGACCTGGGAAATAACGAGCCTGTTGCGCCAAATATTTGAATTTTTTTTAAGAATTCATCTACCTACGAACGACACCTTAGTTGACATATTAGTAGCATGCAGCCTTCCCTATTTATATCAAAATGTTTTTATGTTTATTTAAAAATGTTCCAAATTTATGTTACTCCTTAATTCAAATTTATTTTCACAAATTATTTGCAGGCAGTAATAAAATTTTTCAGACCTATAAAACTTAATTCAAAGAGCAACAACTGTGGTGTGTAAAACTCATAAAATTACCTAACGTCCTTCCTCCGCATTTACCCCATTCAAAAGATCTCCTATTTATAGGTAAAACATCATAAAACACCTCCTATCTTTCCTCAACATAAACATTTGGCAAAAGGACGATGTTATTTCCAGCATACTTTTATCCAACTTCCACTTCAGTAAATAAATCGTAAAATTTTAATTACCCTAGTCAACCATTTTAGCTGTAGCCTTATTTCCTGTTTTTTTCGCCAATATCAAAAGCACCTTTACTGTTCTCCGAAAAGGCTATCCTTCACCGGTATTCCCATCAAATATTCTAATTGTGTTTGCATTAAATACACAAACAATCCACACGCGACAAATGGGGCACCTGACGTGGCGCTTAATGGAAACGATTGCTTTTTCTTTTCAAGAAGATGCGCAAAACTCCACGAGTAGTTGCCAAGAGGAGCGCCGAAAAGGACGATTCATTGAACCCACGAAGAGTGGAATTATAACAACAGAAATTTTCATTCAATGGCTGGTACTCTTTCCTTGGGTTTTCTTTTGTATTTCTGTTATTGCAAGATGTCGAGCAGTAAAAAACGACGAAAAGGACAAGCAACGATAAAAATTGGGGGACAAAAACTAAACACCCTCTAAGGAGGAGGAGCCTAACGTCCGCTCTTCTAGCATTCGTTGAAATAATTACCTTAATTGTTTTTTCACCTTTTTCTTTATTTCTTAATTAACGCTTTGAATTTTAAGAACACCTCTCGGTAGCGCCGCACGTGCATTCCAAAATAAAGATACGAATATATTTCTGAATAAAAAAACTAAGGACATTAATTTTGAACAACCCAGAAGATACTCCATCTCGTGTTATAGTAACGGCGGATATACATAGTAGTACAACAAAAAGAAAACGCGTCTTGTTAAAACCAATTTACAGAAGGCGACTACTACGTTTATCGCATTATCCTTAAGTGCAAGACAAAAGCGTTCTCTACATATACTACCACCCGTATAGTGAGGTTTCAGCTCAGGTCTGTTCACATTGCTGTTGTGTTTATAACAGCAGTAGACAGAGCGAGGATAGCAACCATCCTTATAAACGACAAGTACTCGTAAGCTTTTTCGGTAGACTCACGGATTACGAGTATCCTTTGTGAAGAGATGGCTTGACTATATCTACGAATATATGTCGGAGAAAGCACTTTCCCGAAATTGGGAGAGCAAATTTATGAAGATGAAGTTAGTTTATGCTGGCTGCCGTTGCTTTTGACTGGATGAGTTAGTACCTATCCTTGCAACACTGTGTGAGAATGCATACAGTAGTGGCGATAAAAGTTCGATCATGTAATTTTAAAATTTTACTATACCCCAACACCTGGACTGCAGGAAATTGGTAGTAAATTTAAAATAGCTCCACGGAACGTGCAAAGCGGATTTACCTAAGTTTATTGAAGCTAAAGTGGTTTTAGTGAAATTGGTCGCGGTTTTATGACTTAATTGGAAGGGCAAAGGTGTAAAAGAGGTTTAAAGTGTAAAATACCAAAATCCTCTTTTGAATTTATGGGAGAAATAGGTACACAAATTCAACTAAGAGATGGTTGTACGATTTATGCATTTTTAAGGCGGTGGTGGTTTGTATCGAGAGCGACTGTCAGATGAGATGAAGTTTTTCCAAGTCGTGAGATCATAAATCAGAAGGATTGGAAGTTATTTCTATCTTTGGGGAATGTTTCCAAGTTGAAGTAGATGCTCTGAATGTGTGTGTAGGTTTCGAAAGTGCATTTATGGTGGTTTTAGTACATGCTACCTATGTCCCTAACTTTATCATTATTTGCGGAACATCAACGTTTGTTGCCTTCGCTTGCAGAATGCATTACCAAAGAAGTGGAGACATATATACATATTCATTCAGTCTTATCGTCAAGCCCGAGGAAATCCACTGTTCCTTTCAGTTTTATATTTTTGAAGCAAATTTTTCAAATCAGCACTACACAGCGTAGAGAAAACGAACGGACTTTCCGTTGCCACCTTTTTTGACACACAGATCCTATCTAGATAGCACCTTGGATAATTACTTAATTACTTAAGTGCAGTCAGGAATGCACCTGGGCCTCAAACAACATGCCTCTCCAATCAGCCCGGTCTTCGCTAACTGCTTCCAGTTGCGCACTCCAAGTTGGTTGATGTTGGTTTCTACTCGTGCGCGCCACTAAAGGCGAGGTCTTCCTCTACTGTTTCCGACTTCTGGCTGGGAATCGAAGACTCTGCGAAGACTCATGCCACTGTACAGTTCGTCGAAGAATTTTCCTCTTGAATCGACCAAGGATTTCTTCATCTGCTTTTGAGACGGTCCATGCTTCAGCGCCATAGAATAGGACTGGGGTGATCAGGGTCTTATATAGGATCTCCTTAGTAGTTCGAGTGAGGGCTTTACTTCTGAATTGGCTTCCTAGCCCGAAGAACCAACGGTTGGCAAGAGTGATTCTTCGTTCAATTTCTGACGAGATGCTGTTGTCAAAGTTAATAGCGGAGGTAGCCACAGTCCCCTCCTACGTCAATGTTATATCTGTCAATGGTGACGTTCTGTTCAATTCGTCGATGTTGTGTGTCCTTTCGTGTTGACAGCATATACCCAGTTTTACCCTCATTTACTGCTAAACCCATTTTTGTCGCTTCTTTCTCTATACTAGCAGCAAACGTGGTTATGGCATCACGTTGAGTCCTACCAATGATTTCAATATCGTGAGCGTATACTAGTAGTTGCACCGATTTTTGGAAAATTGTGCCTCTGATGTTGGATTGGGGGTTTCGCACAATCCTCTCAAGAATCAAAGTGAAGACGTCACATTGACAGCGTATCGCCTTGCCGAAGTCCTTTTTTGGTACGAAATCTGTCGGTGAGGTCATTTCCGACCCTGATCGAGCAGCGACAATTCTCCATCGTCATCCTGCATAGACGGACGAGTTTGGGCGGTATACCAAAACTAAAAATGGCTCTGTTGAGTTGGTCTCTATAAATGCTGTTGTATGCGGCTTTGAAATCGATGAATAGGCGGTGGGTATAGGACTTCTTGTGTTTTTTCCATGATCTGCCGAATGTGAAAATTTGATTGGTTGTGGACTTTCCTTGCCTAAAACCACACTGATAAGGTCCGAAAAGGTTGTTGGTAAACGGTGTGAACGCCTGAATCACATATTAAGGCAGATAGGATCTTGTAGGCGATATTGAGGAGACTTATGCCTCTGCAGTTGGCGAAGTTAAGAGGGTCTTCTTTTTTGTAGATCGGGTAAACGATGCTGAGGTTCCATTCTTTAGGCATACTTTCCTCCGACCAGATTCGGCTCATGAGTTGATGGATGTTATTTACCAAATCATCTCCGTCAGCTTTATAAAGCTCAATGCGCGAAAGTCTTGGTTGTATCTTGCGATTGCAGTCTTTCGACATCAAATTTTTTCACATTATTTCTGGACAGCAGTAACATGGTAGTGGTCCGAGTCGATGTTAGCTCCTCGGAATGTTCGGACATCTAAAATACTGAATGCGTGCCTCTTGTATATCGCAAATTGACCGTTCGTTGAGCTGGAGACCGCAATGTCCCCTTATGGATATCGAGGTGAGGAAACCGTGTGCTGGCTTTGGTGGCAATCCGTTTCGTAGCGAAGTCAATTACCCTAAGTCCATTACCAGACGTATTGTCGTGTAGGCTATGTTTTCCGACAATGCTGCTAAAGATGTCTTCTCTTTCTACCTTTGCGTTAAAATCTCCTAGCACGACTTTAACATTGTACTTCGTAGTCGCTCATACATTTTGTCAAGGAGCTCATAGAAGCAATCCTTAGCCTAGGCGTGAGCGCATATAAGGCTTATGTTGGCGAATTTGGCCTTGACGCGGATTGTTACAACGCATTCGCTCATGTCTTGGAAAAAAGGCTGCTTGCTTAAGTCTGGCTTGCACCTCTCCTATTTAATTCTGTTTAATTCTAATGTTCGGATTCCAGGTGCAGATACGAACGTCATTGTTTTTTTTTTTGTTTAGCTGGGTCGTCAACAGTAAAATCAGTCCTTTCCGAGGCTATTGTTTGCTTCGTAACAATTAATTTTTTCCGTGTTTGGGTAGTTAACCCAAAGCACAATCTCCAACCTGGAGGGCCAGTTCCAAATTATTAGATACAACCACTGGCCATTGCCAAGTTAATGCGTTGTTTCAAAAAAGAATCCTCAAAATAGGGGCATCATACTTTTTTTGCTTTTCCATTATTTTAGTTTTAAAAATGTCTTCAAACTGAAAAATAATTGGATCTTTAAAAAAATTGCCGCTATCAAGGAAACATTATTTAACTCCTTTAACAAACGCTACAAAACGTTCTACTGTTCAAACAGTGCTAAGCACCCCCCAAAATCCTCTTACTCATTAAAATTTCTTACGCGCTACTGGTTTTTCAAAAATAGCAGACAATTTCATTACGTATTCACCACCAAGGATTTTAATTTAAAAAACAAAAAAAAAATAAATTCCTCATTTAAGTCGACCTCAAGGGTAACATTTTAAATAAAACCGAAATTTGTTAGTTTAGCGCCCCTTCTCTGAGCTTATTTAATTTCATAAAAAAAAACAACAACACAGAAATTGGATGAGTGATAACAACCGAACTTAATTGCACATACACATTCCTGACACGATGTTATATAGTGGTATGGGTGTATCGGTTTTTTGGTCGCATCCGTCCTATTCGTCTTCCACTTGGCTTTACTTTTAATTTCATTTTATATTTCATCGCCTCCTCATCAAGATGAAAGCAAATTAAAGATGAAACAAATTTCTCCATCTTCCTGCCGTATGATCACCGAGGACCAAAAAGGAGTATAACCCCGAAAAAGGATTCGACTTATAAATCAAAAGTGTTTTATTATTTATCCGAAATTCCGCTGTACACCTTCAAACACACACACACACACACACAAGTGAGCGCAGGAATGACACATATTACGCCCGCATCAGGCCTCCCCCCGAGGTGGCTTACATAAGAGAAGATGCCACTGCTGTGGCATCCTGCCGCTGTGCGTATTAAATTTAAAATCAAGGGTTGGAAGCGACACTAGGGAATTCAAGGTACAGTCACAATTCATACACTTCCCACCACCTTCATGTACTGATTCTGGCTTAAATTACCTCCGAGGATTGCTGGGTGCACACAAATGTACGCTATTCTGTGTGTTTTTAGCTAGGGTTAAGGCGCGCGTACAGACAGGAATAACCTGCGACGACAAGTGCCAGTGTCGGATAGAGAATGGGGACAATTCTGTAGGGGAATAATTAGAGCAGAAAATTTATGATTCACTGAGAGCCTTTTTTACCACTACACTTTCGTCACCAGTCGGCGCCAGTGCCACAACACGACCACCACCCCCACCTCGAAACCGGGGTAAGTTGAAGCACTCTTGCAAGTCACAGACAACAGTACCGCCACGTATCTAGGGCTAATTTCGAAAACGAGTTGTAAAAGTCAGTTAGGGGTTCACCTAAATTTTACTTAATTAATGGCCGCTCACATGTACGGCGGGTGGGTATGTATAATGTTGCCAACTGTACAATGGACTTGTCGGCGTATTCTATCTATGGGACAAGGACGTCAGATAATGATGAAACTGAGATAACGCCATGAACTCGTTTCTGAATTAACTTCGACAAATTGATAGTGATGAGGAAGGGTTCGTTAGAAATTCATCCCTTCGCCTCTTTAACATCCTGTGCAGCACATTTCAATGTGCATAGACCCACATATACCCCCTGTATACCAATGTGTATTTCAAATTCTATTGTGTCATAGATGGATACACCCAATCACCGTAACGTGATGCAATTTACAGCACTTCAATGGAACAAATGACCCTCCAACTGGAGTGTAGGTGCATACGAAGGTGATGTGTTTTCCTGTAAGTTTCGGAAACACTTTACTGCAAAAGGAAATAGAGGCACCATTCCATTTGAAAGGACGACGATAATATGCGTTTTGCAGCATGTGCGGCGCATTACAATATATGCGCAACAGCACCGCATTTCTTAGTGCGGATTCTGTTGGTGTATCTATCTATCTAAGGTTTTCAATACCTCAGTTGATTATCTTCCTGTCAGGTGTCAGAGAATGGAAAGATGAATCTAGTTGTTCAATTTGTTGTTTGCTGAAAGCAGGAATTGTTGTTGGATGATTTTCTTGTAGATACGTTTAGTTACTGGAGTACACTGAGAGTACCATCCACTCGGAAAGCGAATGCATGCATGTTGAGGTGTGAAAAGTATTTTTCACTAGTGATTCGAAATGGATTTATAAGATGGTTAGGTAAAACATTTCTCCAAAGTAGACGGAAGAAAAAAAAATTATTTTCCACGTCTTCCAGATGTTAAATAATGGTTTCGAGTACCGCAGATCTTAAATGTTTTGAAAGCGTGGAAACAATGAATACATGCGTCAAGGAACCATTAAGGGAGTAAAGCTTTTTCAAAGTGACATGCATATGTTTGACTCACCGCATCAATTTTAGACTAAAATGGACTTGGTTGGGCTTGTAGAATAGTATAGTAGTTAGGCAGAACCACTTATTTAATACCAACGACAACGGCATCAACTACTTTTCATCTGTTTTCCATGATATAGGTTTCCTCCTCATATGAAGTATTTTGTAAAACTGTGAGTTTTCTTAAGAATGGCTGTTTTTAATTATGGATAAACGGCCTAGGTGAGGATTGAAGATATATGTCACGGAATCTACAATTTAACGCCGATTCCGAATGGAAAGTTAGAGGTGTTGGTAATGACAGTTTGTTACTCTTAGCCGTTTGCTAGAATCTTACATAAATACTTAAATTTCTGAGAAGCTGATACTAAGTGATGATATACTTAAAAGTTATATAAGTTCAATGGCTGTGTTCTAACCTGAATTTTAATGGCTGGGGTGCTAGTTGAGGTTATCAAATTGCTTGTAAAACATTGGCATGATCAATTGTTTGATGTACAGGCACCTCGCACCTAGTAGAGCCTCTTTGTACTCTTTGTCCGGTGCAAGACCGTAAGATTTTTGATTGTAATATGACAATCCTTCCCATGAGGTTTGTGGAATGGTGCATCAGTAGGGATAGGGTAATGACAGTCCTGAATAAATGCAAATATAAGTTCTTGCCGCAACAGTCTCTAGCTTTTTGCATAGACATTCATGTGTGCTTATGTAGTTCTCTTATACGGTGAGAGACTCCACGCCGAATTCAACGATACGTCATACGTTAACGTCAACGATACCACATCGATACGATAATTTCTCAGATAAACGCAAGAGAAAGGCCAGTGAAAAACATGTTGGTGTCTCTACCTCTGGGGAATGAATCCAGATCCTCTGCATGTTGACATATTATTCGAACCACTGAGCTATTGGGCTCTAGACATACCAGATAGGGTACTGTCAAAAAAAATCACTTTGTCTTTTGTACCACCAAGGCTGGGTTATTTGAAGATGGCGCAAGAGTGGTCTTCAATCTAAAAACATTATTCCCAGAAATTTTATTTTTGGATTTCCGGAAATTTATGAGCCACCTGAAAGGGAAATTTTTATGTTTTCCTAACAGAATCTGGAGTGGGTGGAAATGTTTTCTCCGAGATGCTTAACCTAAGTATATCCTTTCGAATCACTGATAATTATAACTTTTTCCAGGTGGAAATCATGGCAATCAAAGAAGCCTTTTTCTGGGTAACAAGGAATGTAATCTCCACTTAGCATATTAACATCTTCAGATATAGCCAAGCGGCAATAAAACCCCTGGAAGCCATTTCGTTCAATTCAAAAGCAGCCCACGAATTCCGACTATCTCTTAACGAGATAGCAGAGCATTTTACCATTCTCTTCTTTTATGTGCGGAGCCACATATACATGTCAGGGAATTCCAAGGCAGATGAGCCTACCCAACAGAACAATACCCTACCGATAACTCCAGTAGATAGGTAAGGCATGCCCCTCGCTACGTGTGAATTACAGATCAAAATGGAAACGGCACAGCGTGTCGAATATTCCAGCAACTCTGGCCAATCGTTTACCAGAGTGAGGTAATGCTTGACAATGCTGAACATATAGGACCTTGTCTTATAGGCCCGATTTCAAAAAGACTTGGAGAAGACTTGGAAAGACTTATAGAGAAGGAACCGGCAAAAACGGGTTTAGCAGTAAATGATAAGACTAAGTAGGTATATTACTGCAAGTGCAGGTGTTGCGGATGAATCGAATTTATCGATTTGCTGTGGTTCGCATCAGTTGAAATTGTCGAACCCCTCACTATGGCGTATTTTGCATTTGAATTTGCATCACCTAACTTATGAAGTTAATTATAATTGGAGCCACCGCCGTAGATACATTTCTTGGGTGTTGGAACAACAGACAATAAACTCCTATTTATCGAACAACATTTTCTTCAGTGATGAGGCACAATTCCCACTCGGTGGGATTGTAAAGAAACGAAATTGCCGCATATGGAGCTCATAAAACCCACTAGAGGTCAAAGGTGTGCCGTTGCATCCAGACGGTCACAGTCAATTCGGAGCGAAATAGTTGAATGATAACCGATTTTTTTTCCGGTGAGTAAAGAACATGACCGGGACAATATGTGGTTCCCGATCTTTAGGCGCATTAAAAACCGACATTACTCAAGTTATGACCGAAATACCGCTCGAAATGTGCGAAAAAGTGGTTTAAATTGCACCAAAAGAATCGCATGCTGCGAATGTTTATCAAAAATATTGAAAAATTCGAGTCGATTGCAACCTGAAGTCATTACAGTAGTCCATATACAGGACTTCTAGTCCTAAGAAGCTAAAACGAAAACAGAAGCTCTCTAATGTTAACCACGCAACATCTGACTTGAAAATCCAAAAACATGGAATAAAAATAGCTACGTAGAGCAAAAATAAGGCACTTATGAAATAAAAATAAACCGCCATCAGAATATGTCCTACAAAAAATCCTAAAGCGGACAATGCCTGCATAAAAGTTCATACAAATCGTTGAACTGAGGCTTACCAATTGCCAGGTTCACTACAGACTCTGATGCCTCTTTGGTAAGCCAGGACAGTGTTAATTTAGAAGCAAACAAACATTTTTCAAAACGTATCTGTGTAAAATTGTTTGTTAACCAACTTCTTAAGTTTCATACTTTAAAAAAAAAATGCAGCATAACATTGCTCGAATTTGTTTCTTCCTTTTTTCATTAAAAAAAAATTCAACCCCTTTCCATGCGAATTTCTGTGTGTTCAGGAAACTCTCCCCTCCCTTACTTAAATCGGTCGGTTAAGAAAAAAAGGGAAAAACTTAAAAATAGCAATCAACTTGGATGACCGCTCGATGGGTGCCCTCAATTCTTTCCTTTTGTGTTTCCTTGCATACACATTCCACTTGGAATCTTAATCAGTGTTTACTTGTCACAGGCAATGTGATAGTAAAATGCAACACCCTTACCCTATAACAAGAATCTGAGCCATCTAAAGAGGACACACTTCATTCCCCTACCCAAGCTAAGGCGCGTTAAAGTTTACCAAGCTACTACCGCCTTCTGCCAACTTTATAATTATTTTTATTTGTTAAAATGATAATCATGTAGCGCAGTTAATTAGAGCAGTTAATTGCACACATATGCATGTATAAGGAGCATAAGACACACATGTGCAAATGCAGACTACATAAATGTCAACTGTTTGATAGGTGGTGACATGTATCCTGCTGGTGTTCGTGTTAAAAGACGTCACATGGTAGCGGAGGAGAAAACTGCTGATGCAGATGACAATGTCGCCGATGCTAATGGTTATCGTAATGATGACTAGGACGATGACGATGATGATGATGATGATTATGATGACGACAGCGACGACGATGTTGAGAGGATGGTGATAGTGATGATGACAGCTTTTCACATTTTCCTAATGGGACACTTGGCTGCATCGGAGAGTGAGAGATGCAAACACACGTGTATGTACTTAACCTACTCCCGGGGAGGCCATCTTTTCCCTGGTTTCCTTTTCAAGCGAGTCAATGGGTATTTTTATCAGTCAAGAAGGGGTTGGTGTTGGGGCTTCACGAAAGCAGCGCGATCCTTTTGAGCTTAAGTAGGGGGCGGTGCGGTCCTGGCGATAGTCTATATCTGTGCAATATTGCAGATACCACATTAATACGATGTCCAGGTATGTATTTTTAGTAAATGTCACGTCATCTTCATACCCACAGGAAGTGCCCTAGATGATAGAAGTTGCCACTTCAATTATAACTCGTACGACAGTTGGTACTTAACTTTAGATTTTGAATATTAAAGAGCAAGACAAACATTGCTGATGGCAGCTTAAATATGGGGCTGGGGATATAATTAATGCTGGTGATAAAAAAAGAAATAGGGAATGGGTGTTAGTCACCATATCTCTCAATGATTAGGTCGGCAATGTATTAGAATTAATTTGCTTGCCTTTAATGATCAAGCACATTACACTCGTTATGGTGTGCTTCAAGTATTTGGAAAGTCGAAGTGCGTAGATCTTAGTACTGGTGGGAATAAGCCATTCTATGGCACCTTCAAAAATTGGATGGGGACATTACACAGCACCAATCTGAGTTTCAACTTTAAGGTCGAGCCCAGTAGAATTTACACAAGAACAAGAAAATAAAATGATTCTGGCCCGCTTTGAAAGTTTTACTTCACGCTTCCTCCCAGTATCGTAAGAAAGTTTTTTTTTCGAAAATTGCAAATCAAAAACGAATAATATTGCACGCCATGCAAGGGTTTCGAAGACTTTTAAAGTGTTTTCCAAAGGGCTTTAGTTTTAATAGAAATAGAAAGTGAGAGATAAACGAATGACGAATTCCTTAATGGATGTATATTTAGAATTATTGTCTGTACCTGCCGATTACAAAAGAAATATTTTCTGGATTTCTTAAAGCTTCATAACTTAAAGACCTTAATTAAATCACTTGGAAAAGGTCTAGAAAACCCTAAGAATAATTTGATTTAAACAAATAATTGCACCGGTATAAGTTGCTCTTTTTAGGACCGTCTGAAAAAAGAAGTCTTGTATATGGATTTTATATGGCATTAGGCCTCCACTATAGAAGTTAGTCCAAGCGTTAGTCCATTTTTCTATCATAACAGCAAGCTGTAATTTTATCAAAAGCGTCTTTCAAGCATTCAAAATCGTTCACATTGTTCTATAGCAATGGCTAAGGAATTAAAAAAAGGATTTCCAGGGCCTTATTCCATAAATTTTAAAATGATAGTCGATTGCGATTACGATTTCCACGGTATATCAATGTAATGAATCTTAAAACATCGCTTACGGCTATCGTTTTAAACTTTGGTCGATGTTAATACTTCTCTAGCGGAGGGCGTGTTTCATTGCTTAAATTGGGGTTACGCAATCTACAAATTTTTCGAAAATTTTATCTTTAACTTGTACTTAAGTAACCTATAAGTAACATTGAACTCGATCTCCCTCGTTTGGCATTTTATACTAGCACTAGGGCCAACATGTTAAAAAAAATGAGAAAACTAGAATCCGCTGTGTGAATCGTTGAATACCTTACCCCGTTCCATCCTCAAATTAAAAATCCCCCAAAAGTGGGTATGGCATTGTGACAATAAAAAACTCAGACAGTTTACCCAAATCGCTATTGGTTCGACAAAAAAACGACGTTTAACTATGGATATGCTATGGGATAGGCTTTAGAAACCGTTTTTTTTTTTTTTAAATAACGCCCCCAAATAGTTGGCGTGGGTCAAAATGATATATAGACGAAATGTTTATAATTTGTTTTTTTTTTAATTGTTCAAAAACTGTACTGAAAAAGATTTTCACTCCCCCATAAAATGGGAGTGGCTAAAAACTTTGTATGGATAAAATATAGCTATTAAGATTGTCTAAATATTCTATTCAGATACTTTTTCAAATAGGGTGTGTGGTAGTGGGCGAACTAAAAACAAAATTCAGACTTGTTCTGTAGCCTCGGACATCTATTCTATATACCAAATTTGATTACCCTAGCTCAGATTTTAAGGCCCAAAATTCGTTTACACAAACGGACTGACGGACAGACACACAGACATAGCTAAATCGACTCAGCTAGCGATTCTGAATCGATCCATAAACTTTTAGGAGTATCTAGCTAAATTATTTCTCTATGTTTCAAACTATGTGTCAAAACTAATACACCCCTATGGGATAGAGCATAAAAATAGAAAACCGACAGGCATTCGAATAACAAAATTTACTAATTGTGTTGGATTGTTTTAACTAAGAGGATACAATTATCAGTCTTTTAAAACGTTTTATTGCTTAACCATCAGAATGCATTAGTGTACGATGATGATAAAACCAATGTGCCTTAAAATGATCTCATGGCTACACATTCATGACTTGCAATCTGGCTCTTATATATAAAGAATTTTACGTCCCAAAATTGAACAACATCATGTCGTTTGAAGTCACCAACATTAACCTTAATCCTACTGGATTAAACCGGGAGGAAATGCGAACTCCTCTGTTTTGGCCAAACATCGTATAAATGTTTCATACCTCGTTTTCCTCTATCAGTACTCCACTAACCAATGACTTAGTGAAAAAATACAGACGCTCTCCACAGATCTCGTTATAATATAAGTTCAAACAGGTATACTCTAATGTCGTTATTCGCCCCTACGTTGAAATACATATGCGTGCCTAATCCGACGAGTACATATTCGGACTTCAATTTCTAACTATACTTTTGGGACTCGAATTCAGACCTTCTATACGGCAGTATAGTGCACTAACCGCCAGACGTGCTACTGAGCCTGTTAAAAATAAATATCCACCATTACAACTATCCAGAAATATTGGGAACAAAATTAATGTCGAAAGACTGCAATCGCAGGAGACCGCGAACACCTTCGGGCAAGGCATATCCCTTAACCTCTCGATAACCACCATACCTTCAGCATCGAATGTCGAAGAAAAATGGCAACATGCCAACAAGCCACTACATCAGCCGCAACTGATGTGCTAGATTTCTCACATTCACCAGCAAGAAACCCCTGGCTAGATGAGGAATGCGACAGATGGTCGCAGCCAAAAACGAGGCCTGTAAGGCTAAGTTGCAGGTGAAGACGATAGCTGAAGATAAGAACAATGACTATTCAGAAAGAAGAAAAAAAGGCAAGAAAATAGCGTGGACAAGGGTATATAGAGTTGCCACTACAGGACTTGCGAACATAGTAAGTTTTACCAAAGTGTTAAACGTCAAAGCCAAGGATACAAGGCTCAAACAGAATCCTATCGAGATGAACAAGGAAATATAGTAGTCGAGACACAGTCGAAACGGCGATGACGAATTACATTCCCCTGTCAATCGGAACGAACCAATCAATATTGTCAACGAAGCGAAACCTTCCAACCACCCGACCTGAGTGAAGTGAGGATAGCAATATCTAAACTCAAGCATAATAAGGCTGCCGGAAATGACAGCCTTCCCGCTGAGCTTTATAAAGCCGGCGGAGATGATCTGCCGTAATATGTGAACGCCTGAAATCGTTTACCAACAACCTGATCGGCACTTATCAGTGTGGTTTTACGCCAGGAAAATCCATTTTCACACTTCGACAGATCCTGGATAAAACCCAAGAAGTCCAAATCGATATCCACCGTCTATTCATCGAATTCAAAGCTGCATACGAAAGAATTTATAGAGACGTACTATATAGAGTTTTGGTATACCGCCGAAACTCGTCCATTTGTGTAGAATGACGATGGAGAATTCTCGCTGCTCCATCACGGTAGGAAACGACCTCCCCGACACGTTCAATAAAAAAAGGATTTGTGCAGGGATGCGCAGTCATGTGACTTCTTCAATTTGATTCTTGAGAGGATTGTGCAAAACTCCTAAGCCAACACCAGAGGCACAATATCCAAAAATCGGTGAAACTACTAGCATACGCCGACGATATTGACATCATTGGTAGGATTTCAAGTGATGTCATAGTCACGCTTGCTAGTATAGAGTAGGAAGGGGCAATAATGGGTTTAGCAGTAAATAAGGGCAAGACAAAGTATATGCTGTCAACACGAAAGGACACACAATATTGAAGAATTGCACAGAAGAAAATCCTTGGTCAATTCGAAAGGAAAATACTTTGAAAAATATTCTGAACTATACGAGCTGTACATCGACATGCCCCTGTTCAGAAAAAAACCCGCATATGACGTTTAAGATGGCGAGGACATGAAGACCAAATGGACACCAATACTCCAGCTCGAAGAGTCTTCGATTCCCAGCCAGACGTCGGAAACAGTAGAGGAAGAACTCGCCTTAAGTGGCGCGCACAAGTAGAAACCGGCATCAACCAACTTGGAATGCGCAACAGGAGGCAGTTAGCTAAGGACCTGGTCGAGTCCCAGGTTCATTCCGAACTTTAGCGCCACTTAAGTGGGTAAGTAAGTAGGAATTTAACAACAAAAATATTTGGCATATGTTACATTACAGCACTGACAGTTAATATCGAAAATGATTTTCGTGTTTTTGAGTTCTCATATCCATATGGAACTCCTGTTCGCACAATGTACATGAGAATCGCAAACATTTTGCAACACGACCAGCGGTGAATACCTAATCATTTATATTACAATCACTATTCATCTATATATGATTAGATTGCTATTTTACAATTTTTTATTTCATCACTCTTGCGATTATTCGTTGACCATTCAATTGGATTTCAACAGTTTTGTGTCCACTCTCCGTATATCTAATTCATTTTAAATGGACCAAATTGTACTTAGCTGGAACTACCATTTTTCTTGTCATAACCAGATGATAAATTTCGCCAATACTCTAAAAAAAAAGGACTCGACAATCCACAACATACTGGTGCACAGCTCGAAACTCGAGTGTATTGATCAATAAATAATAGGATTTGTGTCATCCGCGCCGAATACGATTATTTTTCATTTGCTAAATAAATTCGAAATCCCATCCACCAAACACATGTTTTGGACACTTAAGCAATTAGGTATTTGCGGACGTACAAACATTGAACGGAATTTATGAATCCCATGGGCTTTTGCACAATAATAGGGGATTGCCAGTAATTATAACATGTATGACTCAGTTATGTCGTTTTAATGTGATGTCGAGGACGATAGGGGATAGGATTCTTTGGGGAAGTATATAAGTTTATTTTTAAATGTGTTGAAGGGGTATTTGTAATTTAGTTTTACATATGAGTTATATGGGATTTGGAATTACCTATGATCAGCAGGGTGTGTTTGTTTTTCTAAACCGTGAAAAAAAGTTATTCAACCGATAATGATGGGAACAACACGTGCTGGCAGATTCATTTTAATGGAAGAGTGGATCTGTGACAGTACATTTACAACTCGAAAATTTTTAATATAAAATTTGAAACATAACAAATCTCGAATATATAAGATTTTGCTTCTTTTCGGTGTTCGGAAAATCATAGCAAGCAAGCTCAAATATTTCTAAAGAGTCAGTAACTAAGCGCAGTTAAAATTTTACTTGTATTTGAAGATAATCCAAGCTAAAATCATTCAATACTATCACGTTTCAAAAAAATAAAGGATATTTGCTTGCTGACACCCATCAGAAAAGTCCAATTTTGTATGGTTCAAGCACATTTGTTAGCCTCAATGTTACCAATGATGCGAGTAAAATTATCTTCTAGTTTGACAATTATTGCTGGTACATTGTCTCAGATTCGAAATTTAACATAAAAAATAAAATACAAATTTTTGGCGCAACAGGCTATTTAGGCCAAGTTATATCACAACAATTCATGAGTGCTTGTGTACTTCTTGCACGATGGCGGGACCTCCTGTTTTATGCCTACTTGAGATAAG
This sequence comes from Rhingia rostrata, assembly GCA_949824845.1. Taxonomy (NCBI): domain Eukaryota; kingdom Metazoa; phylum Arthropoda; class Insecta; order Diptera; family Syrphidae; genus Rhingia; species Rhingia rostrata. The sequence goes on along the minus strand of OX463755.1, from coordinate 14,928,949 downwards.
CTCTTCTTGATAGTTATTACTACTCTGATGATTGATCAGATCATCACGAGAGGAGGGCCAGTGAAAAATCATTTAGGTGTTGCTACGGCTGGGAATCGAACCCAGACCTTCTGGGCGGCAGTTCATGAAATTTCATATAAACTACAAAAAAAAATATTTAAGGGCTTTAAGCCACTTTTACTTAAACACACAAAGAAAATTTTGTCATCATGGCTCTATACCGGTCAAAGTTGACAGTCAGTAAACCTCCGCAATCATCGTTAACAAAACGTTTTGATCTTTGGTCCATTACCGAATATGTTAATCAGAGAAGCAGAATGGGGATGTAATAGGCTCAAGGATTATCGCATATCAGAATATTAAAGGATACCATAAAGATGATCACGAAGTTTAGCTACCTGATATACTTTCACGCGGCGAAAACGAATTTACAGTGTGCAAGGAGAGAAAATGTAGAAAGCGAAGTTCTGCAGTCGCCACTGCACCGAAGGTTGAAAGTCGAATGACGTGAGAAAGGACTCAAAGGAATGACGAAGGAATTTCGCCCGTGAGAGCGTAAAACAAGCAGCCGGTCAGATGCTGCCGACCCGACTGATAGTTCACAGTTCAGTTCAACAGTTTAAAACTTTATTCTTTCATCATTCGTCAAGATGCCATTTTGAGGGTAGACACCAAAGTCTTTCTCCTGAAGACTTCTTCGCCGGCCGCCCTTGATACTTTCGAGGGTGTCTGCAAGCTGTTAAGAACTGCCAGGCTTTTTTTAAAGTTCCTGTTATAGACACTCATTTACATAAAATCTTCTGCCTCAATATATCTTAAGACTTAAGCAATATTTATTTATTTATTATTTTACAAACCAAACCACTTACAACGTTTTATCTTAACTAATGACTTATCAACTTTTATTCTCATTTCTTTCAAGCAGAAGATGCTGTACACATTACAGCAATCCTCGGTGAAGGTGTCATATTCAACTGTCACGTCGAATTCCCCAACGATCATCCGGTGCCATATGTCCTGCAGTGGGACAAGAAGGTGAGCGAAACGGTACGATATCAAAAATCTTCTCTATACTCTCTTAATAAAAATATCGTCTGTTTTTTATTCCATATATTCTTTATGTATAATGCGTGTAATATGAACGTAACAAAACCGAACCCCAAGCAAAAAAAAATAATAATACCAAAATATATACCATGATTTTATTTAACAAAAAAATACAAAAAGAAATATACCCACTTAAAACAATACAAGAAAATAAATCAAAAAAAAATGTATATTTTATTATTTTTTTTAAACTTCCGTGAGTATTTTATTGCTTGATATAAACATGTGATTAAGAAAAAAGAAAAAAAAAATTTTTAGAATTTTCTTTTTACAACTATTTTTTTTTACTCCATTCATATGTCGCGTTGTTGTTAATTAAACGGTTTGATTATATTATTTTTTATTTAATTTTTAACTTAATAGATGATTGTTTACTATCGAAAAATTTCGTTCTAAATGTTTGTCGTTTAAAGAAAAAAAAACGTAAATTTACAAAAAAAAAAATACTTAATAGATTTCGAAATTCGAAAACAATTTGCAAGAATGGTGTAATTTTAATTTGTGTGGTTTCATTGGCTTTTAAGGAGAAAATTTAAATTGGCTGATTTTAACAAATGGTTGTTTATTTAGTGACGTAAATAATTTCTTTTATTTTCCTTTCTTGTAAACATCATTTAAAACAGCCCAAATTCAGTTGGATGATACTTTTATAAAAATAAGTTTCAACTGATATTTCAATTTTATTTTCAATTCCATTTTCTTTAAACATATTTACTACCAGTTGAAGTAAACATATCGCTTCATAGCTACACCCAGAGATAACGCTTTTTTACATCATTTTTGTTAATAATAAAAAAATTAAATATTATTCAACACAATACCAGGCTATAAGCTTTCATTTTATTTATTAAAACTTTTTGTTAAAAAAGAAAAACAAAAAAAAAAACGTTACACGAAAACATTTTTATACAGAAAAGAGACACAAACAGCGAAATGAACATACAAAATTCTGAAATTTTCGGAAACATTTTGAAAAAAAAGAGAGAGTGAGAGAAGAATTAGGATGTTAGATCTTATTATTTTTATGTTTCTTTATAAAAAAAGGTGACAGTTTTTAGTTTCTATTTCACATCAATTCATTTGTAATTCATCAAACACGAACAAAGATATACAAGTCGCATACAAAATAATGTTTTTTTCAAGAGTGAGACACTTAATTTTTAATTTAGTGTGTGTTTTCCTTCTTAATCCTGAGATACAATTGCAAATTTTAATGAGAATAAGTAAAAATAGGAAAATTCCATTACAAATTGAATTTTTTTTTAATGAGATAAGGAAAATATTTTTTTCTATTACAAATTGCAAGTGTATTTCTTAAAAATTTTTTTTGTTCAATTTATTTGTATAAAAAAAATAATTTCAAATATTTATTCTTGCAAAATCTTGTTCGAAATGAGTGATGGATGAGTGTAGACATATCTAGAGCACAGTAATTGATGAGTGCTCTATCAACTTAGACTCTTATCAAACGTTTTATTATAAATATTTTTTTATTATAAATATTTTTTTATTATATTTTGTCCATTTTATTTATTTTATTTATATTCTCGTCACTCCTTTTGGTATGAATTGTTTTGTACACTTATGTATAATGAAGTACTAATATTGTTATCTAATTTTTGTTTGTTAAAGCACAAAGGTTATCGTTTATAAAAGTTTAAATAATAATGAATAGGTAATATGGCATAGAAAAAAGTGTTAATTTTACTTAAATCAAATTTAAGCAAAAAAAAAGAGTTTAAATGCCCAACCCAACACTATTTGTCGCCATTTTTCTAATAAAGTCCTTAGATTTTTTTTTAATTCTTGGTGAAGAAGCATAAACGGTCATTATATGAGAATGAAATTAATAGAGAATAGAGTAGGAGGTTTCTGAAAATATTAAGATAGAGACTTCATATTTGAGTAAGTTGTAGAAAGATATGACCCCCGAAAACAATGTAGAAAATGCACGATGAATTTTCATAGTGGGAATAGTTTGTTTAAAAAGTGTGATGTGGGTAAGGTAAGGTAAAGGCAGCTACACATGTGACTAAGACCATTAAAGGCACATTCACATTCACAGTTTCTTACGTAGGAATAAAGATTACCAATCCTTCTGTGTCAGAGGTTGTGGAGTAATATCCGGTCGATTTCATTGAGCAAAAATGCGTATATTCGACGCAATAAACAGGGGTATCCAGCTATGGCAATAAAGCTTTACTTCGTCAACAATACTGCGCTTTATTGTTATCTATATTGATGCGGAATGTTTTTTTAAAACACCAAATCCCAAAAAAGATACTCCCAAATGCCTTAATAAAAGTTACCAAATGGTTTCTCAATATCAAGAAATTATTTTGCTCAATTCTACAATTTTACATGTTTCAAGAGACATTTTAAAATTGCATACTTTTGGACTTCTTTGATTTTCTCTTTGCTCACTTACGTGCTTTCGTCCTATATGAACTGTTTTAGAGTTTTTCAGATCAGCTCAAGTAGGTTGTTTATTTCATCCAACCTAATTGAGGCTTGAGATGTCTCACCAACCATTGATACCATCTTGAGAATTCTTCTGCTTCCGCCTGAGTAAAGGAATAGTTGCTTTGGTAAACTTACCACTGTTATCTGCTGTCGCAAAGACTTTGCATAAAGATAAAAACGCATACCACACTCAATGTATTAAAGTCGATAAGTAGAAGTTTATAGGCATAAGAACCCAAAGCTAAAGTTTTTGCACATCGCAGACATTGTGATACGAAAAAGAATAAATTAAGATGTTGGAAATAGTAAAGACTTCTTCCATGGATCATGTCCTAACTAATGGTTCGGAAAGTCGCTATACAAGGGGCTAACTATTTTTCCTCCTCCTAACCATATATGTGATCAAGTGTACTTCTTATGCAATAACGATTCCTAAAATGCCAACGAGTTTATTCAAATCGGGCATCGTTTAGTGCAGCCGTAAAGCATGAAATTGAATCAAGAACTTAAGACCCTTAGAGTTATTGACATTCCATTGGGAATGCAATCAGTTGTAATAGCTAGTGGAAAATTTTGGAACGAATTAAACTTGGTGAAGGAAAACCAGCATAACAGCCATGCCCAAAACATTAAAATTCCAACCTTTTAAAATATGTACGTTATGAGGGATTTTGGTTTTGGACTTATAATTTAAAGATTTTGTCTTGCATTTATTCCAGAGTCGAATTTGACCCCATAATTTAATAAAACATCGCTCTAAGTGTAGCAAAAACAATTTTTTTTGAAAACGTAAGACACTGCTGGCCTTAAAAAAATCGTCTTAAAAAAATGCATAGTGGAATCCCTACTTACTTAAGTGTCGCTACAGGCCGGAATGAAGCTGGGCCTCTCCAATTAGCCCGGTCTTTAGCTAACTGCTTCCAGTTGGTTGAGGTCGGTTTCATCTTATGCGCGCCACCTAAGGCGAGGTCTTCCTCTACTGCGTCCGTCGTCTGGCTGGGAATCAAAGACTCTGCGAATCGTAGCATTGGTATCCATTCGTTCTACATGTCCTAGCAATCTTAAACGTCCCATGCCGAGTTTTTTGACCGGGACGGGAGGATGTCGCTGTACAGCTCGTATAATTCTTGGTTGGGACCTAAGATTTTTCGAAGAATTTTCCTCTCGAATCGACCAAGGATTTCCTCATCCGCTTTTGAGACGGTCCATGCTTCAGCGCCGTAGAGCAGGACTGGGATGATCAGGTTCTTATGTACGATCTCCTTAGTACTTCGAGTGAGGGCTTTACTACTGAATTGCCTTCCTAGCCCCAAGAAACAGCGGTTGGCAAGAGTAATTCTTCGTTTAATTTCAGACGAGATGTTGTTTTCAGAGTTAATAGCGGAGCCGAGATAGATAAAGTCCCGTACTACCTCAAAGTTATATCTGTCAATGGTGACGTTCTGTCCAATTCATCGATATTGTGTGTCCTTTCGTGTTGACAGCATATACTTCGTCTTGCCCTCATTTACTGCTAAACCCATTTTTTCTGCTTCCTTCTCTATACTAGCAAACGTGGCTATGACATCATGTTGGGTCCTATTAATGATGTCAATATCGTCGGCGTATGCTAGTAGTTGTACCGATTTTTGGAAAATTGTGCCTCTGGTGTTGGCTCGTGAGTTTTGCACAATCCCCTCAAGAATCAAATTGAAGAAGTCACATGATAGCGCATCGCCCTGCCTAAATCCTTTTTTGGTATCGATATGTCGGTGAGGTCGTTCCGACACTGATGGAGTAGCGAGAAATTTCCATCGTCATCCTACACAAACGGACGAGTTTGGGCGGTATACCAAAACAAGACATGGCTCTGTATAGATTGTCCCTATAAATGCTGTCTTATGCAGGTGGTGAACAGGTGGTGGGTATTGATTTGGACTTCTTGGGTTTTATCCAGGATCTGCCGAAGTGTGAAAATTCAATCGGTTGTGGACTATCCTGGCCTAAAACCACACTGATAACGGCCGATCAGGTTGTTGATAAACGGTTTCAGGCGTTCACATATTACGGCAAATAGGATTTTATAGGCGATGTTGAGCAAACTTATGCCTCTGAAGTTGGCGCATACTTCATCCGACCAAGTCATCTCCGCCGGCTTTTTAAAGCTCAGCATTAAGGCAGCCTTATTAAGCATTAGTTTAGATATTAATATGCTCACTTCATTAATGTCGGGTGGTTTGCAGTTTTTGCTGTTGGTGCCAATATTGAATGGTTCTTCTGCCTGACGGCGGAATGTTGTTTGTCATCGCCGTTTAACAGTCTGCAGAAGTGGTTCTTGAATATCCTCAGCATTGACTTTGTCTCAACTGCGATATTTCTTCTTTCTTCCTTTCCCTTTTCTTTGACGTTTTACACATTGGTAAAAATTGTGAGCATCATCGATTGCGCTTTTTTTTATCTTTTTTCTTCATTCTGAAAAGCCGGTGTTCCACCCTTCTGCCTATAGAGCTCAATGACAGCTCTCGTCTTCACCTGCAGCTTAGCCTTGTAGGCCACGTTTTGGCTGCATCTTTCGGCATTCCTCATTACACCATGGGTTTCTTGCTGGTGATGCGAGTAATCTAGCACATCAGTTGCGGCTAATCTAATGGCTTGTAGGCATCATTGCCATTGTTCTTCGACGAAATGCAGCAAAAAACAGCATTGTTAAAAACAGCATTGTCTTCTGGCCTAAAAAAGGTTTTAAAAACAATTCACAGTGGAATCCAGCTTTCGCGAAAAAAATGAAATTTATTAGAGATAATATCCGAACATCACTATGAAGAAACCTTCAACATCTCAGCGCAGGCCAACTCATTTTCAGATATTTCCACTTTAGTTATCGAATATTGGAGCTTTCTTGCTAACCCTTTTAGGCTTAAAACAGAGACTCGTGTGCTTGTTTCATGAAAAGAGACAATTTTAATAAACTGCAGTTGCCATCACCTATTGAAGATTCATATTTTGTTTAACCTTAAGGCTAGACCTGATTTTTTCTGTTGAATGTTTGTCAGCTAGGTAGGTTCGGTTATGATGGCTTAGACCATTCGTTCTAATACCACATGGATCTATAACCTTCAGTCAGTCTATGTAAATCATCCCAATTTTTATATGAATAGGTGTAAGTTACTTATGGTACTAGGCCTCTTCTACAATAACTTCTGCAGAAGCTGCTTGGACAAAGAAGAAGCTGCTTATACGAAGAAGAGGTGGAAAATATAACTCCCCTTCTATGCTCTTGTCCTGCTCTCTCGGTAAAAAAGAAGACTTCATCTGGGAGAGTACTCATTCGAGCTGACTAACATTAATGTCAGAAAGCTTCTATGCTAAATAGTTAGATCTAAATGGTTTAATTAGGCGAACAAATGTAGGAAAACGACAGACATCGCGTGTAGCCACCTCAACCTAACCAAACCTAACCCACTTTTGGTAATATTTACTCCGCTCCATAGGTAGTGAAAAGTAAGTTTTCTAGGTGAAGTCTTCTTATGTTCAAAAGCGCTGAACATCAACATATAAATTGGCACTTGTCTTCTACTCATGCAGACATCTACCAAGTTAGTCATGTGAAGAGACCTATTCTTTTTTTTCATGTAATCCTGTACTTAAGCGATGGTGGTACTGCTATTAATTTTATAAGACTACACAAAGCCCAGGGTGTTTCTTCTGGCAAGCTCTTCAGCCTTGCTGTTTCCTGGGATATCTTTGTGTCTTGGCACACAGAAAAGGTGTATATTGATCTGATATGCCAACTCGTTAAGAGATAGTCAACATGTGTTGGCTGATTGATTTTTGCACTTTAAACTTCAGTCAGGCTTTATTAACACGAGCAAAATGAAAAGTGGTTAAGGTCGTTGATTTTTATCAAATGAAAGTTCCACTATTTGAACACAATATTGTTCAAATGGCAATCGCGTTTGCGAAAGTCACTGTCCAATTTTTTTTTGCAAAATAGCTGTTTCTGAAGTCTTAATCATAGACGGCCTTCTATATAATATGTGTGAGTTCTAAACTATAAGGCATTTTTAGGTAGGTAGAATAGAAATTACTAAGCTGCTGTTTAAGCAGATCAAAGGGCAGTTAATTTAATGATAAAGAGTCGTAAGTGTACTGCTAGTGCAAAACTGATTATGTATGTACACTTAAAAAATAAAAAAAACGTTCTTCCATGCCATATTACACCATTATTTCCTTTCATTGTTTGTTAATTTTTATTTATTTCAATTCATCTGTAACGTCTTCACTACTCCCTCTGAATGCGACTATTAAAAGCACAATCGAGATTTTAAAAAAAATGTAAATTACTTCCTTCTCCGTCACTTGTGCACACTCTATACTACCAACTTCTAATTGATTTTATTGAAAACTAACAAATTGACTTGTCAAAAGCAAAGTCCTTTTCTGTACAAAAAAAATTATATGATCGTCAGAAAAAAAACACAAAATCTGATTTATTTTAAGCATTAGCGTCAAATCACCACCACAAAAGCAATAAACCATAATTATCAAAAGCTTATCCTTGCCACAATTTACACGAAGCACCAATAAAACATATGCTTTCTTTCCCACTATACGACCACCATATCCTCCCACCAACATATACAACACATTACCATGTGAGACCCTTCTTATCCAAAAGCCTTTGAATAAACAAAAAAAAAACTTTATCGGATTTCCTACACCCAAACTCCCGCAAGAAGTTCGTCCTTCCCATATAATTTGTGTTGTTTTATCCTTAAAATAAAATCCTGTGAAGACGAACAGGCGTGAGCTAATAATAAGATAAAAGAAATAAAGGATTTGGAAATATTTCCTGCTGCCTGTAGACAAACAAAACATTTTTTTTCTTTTTGCATTCTGCATGGTTTTCCTTCATTTTATTGTTAAGCTTTTCACATATCCTTGCTTGTGCAGTATGAATAATCCATTTCGCTTTCTTGGTTCTGTTTATGTATGCTTTTAGTTTTAATGCGGCTAATAAAACAAAATAATAACACAACTGAAAAAAAAAGGAACGTCCTTTTGTTATATTTAGCATTACTATACATATAGGTAAGTGTGCGTGTCGAAATACGCTTTTCAAGGAGAGAGACAATACCTTCCATGTTGGTTTAGGTCCTCCTATTATTCGATGTGGGGTGCATATAGGAGATGCATAATGTCATTTCATTTATAGGTAATTAGATTGTAAACACAATGTGAGACGTGTGTATGCGCATGAGATCGCATTAATAAGGATAATCGGAGTGGATGGAATGAAATTACAGACATTGTCAGAACAAGAGAATGCAATTCATTGGTTAACTGAGAGTTTAACTGACATTTAAGACATTTTGCAACAAGCAAAGGGAATGGCAACGGTGGTACTGGTGTCTCTCTATGCTGGTATCCTTGTTTGCACCCATGGAGTGAAGTAAATCAAAACTTGAGTCAGAGATAACCGAACCTTACACGCTGTATTATCGTCCCTATTGTGTGTGTTTGATTCAATGTTATAATAAATACAATTACGATTTCGGCAAGACAACTGTATTGTTGTCCTGGGAATAGGGCACATTTCTGTGGGTAGATGGATAATTTTGCGCTCACTCGCATGGCAAGCCGCATATCTCTGTCAAGGATCTTGAATTAAATTTATGGCTGCAATCAAGTTTTGCACAGAATTCCTTAGGTTGTCTCTGGCAAATTTGCACATATGAGTATCCTTAAGTGTATGCGCACATAGAGGATTATTTTATTTATTGCAAAAATATTTGGGTTTAATGGTGTATTTTGTAAAAAAAAAGAGTAAGCCGAACAAGTAAAAAAAGCTTTTTATAGACGCTTTTAATTATTTAATGTTGCATTTTTTTAATTGAGATGTCATTTTTAATTTAAATGCATTTGGTTTTTGACAGATGTACACATTATCTCCAATATACAACAGACATTTGCGGTGGATTAATCATTCTGTCACTTAATTGTCAATTAGTCTACATATCATGACTACGAATTGCGTTATGTTGACAGAAGGGATACTACTTAGAAAATTTGTGTAAATATGGATGACGCAACATACGTCGTATTATTTATCCTAAATCAACTGTCCCTTGATTATTTAATGGGTTTCATCCGTGGTCAATAAACTTCTATGTGACCGACCATTTAATAGAACTAAAGAAACATATGAGACGGTTACAATCCGCTGTGCGAATAGTTCAATACCCCATCGTATCCTATCCTAAAAATTAATGTCCCCAAAAAGGGGCGTGGCTAAAAACATAGTTTATACATAGTTTATCGAAATCTTTAATGGTTTGACAAAAAAAGGTTTTTTTTAGGAAAACGCCGCAAAAAAGTGAGCGGTCGAAATGTTGATTGTATTATTATGGAAATATATTTCCGAATTTTTTTAAAATTGTAACGAAAAACGTGATTTACGGGAATCGCTCAAAAAAAGTGGGCGTTGTAATAAACTTTATATTGACGAAACATTGGTACATATTGAGAATCTCTAAATATGTTGCTCAAACACTTTTTTCGAAATTCATTACGGTTTGACCTAATAGGTACATAATTTCCCATTGTAGTTATAGTAAAGTCTCTGTTTGTGTCGACCCTTTTTAGCCCGAAGAAACACCTGTTATTTTTTACGTGGGCTAGTGGAAATCTTCATAGACACGATGAGCACGTGTCCAAAGTTGTGTGAAATTTTTACTCACTAAAACCACCACCCTTTTTATATTTGTATTGCAAATAAGTAGGCGATTTGTCTAGCAATTTTTGTAATAAATATTTGGCAGGTAACTTTCCTTTGAGAGTTCCTGATTTTTGATTTTTAAGTTCTTCGCCTTTATTTTTACCTGCGGCTTCCATTGTAATATTGCATTGAGCGTCATTCCTAGACACTTCGCTTCATTTGCAAAAGGGACTCGAACCATATTGAGAAATACAGGCAAATTTTTTGTCCGCTTATACGAAAGATCTACATGAATCGATTTGCTCTCGTTAAGTGCAATGCGACAGGACTTCGTACATTCATCAACCTCGTTAAGCGCGTTTTGTAATTTCATATTTGTTTCCTCTGTTGTTCTGCCAACTGCTAGTATAGCTGTATCGGCAGCATCGGTCCAAGGACGCTTCCTTCTGGTACTCCAGCCAATATTTCTTTCAACTCCGAATATTCGTTTCCAAGTTTCATACGGAAGAGTATATGCTGCAGATACGAGACAAGAATTTTATATAATTGTTCAGTCAGAACTTGTCTTTGTTTGTATTAAAGGCCTCTATGCGAAACTTTGTCAAAATCTAGCGACACGTCAAGAAATACGGCTGATTAAATTTTCTATTCTTTAAATACTTTCGCAATTACATCAGTAATTCGATGAGCTTGATCCACAGTCAAATGTTTACTTCTAAACCCCTTATTGATGGTCAGGTAAAAGGCGTTTCTGATCAATAATGGGGTGCAAGCGACCACCTAATATCCTTAGAAAACCATTTGAAATTATTGGAAGAAGTGAAATTCGTCTGTAAGATTTTATTTCATTCGGTGATTTTCCTGGTTTGAGAACCATAATCACTTCACCGACTTTCCACTGTCTTGGTATGTATTCTAATCTAATTGCTGCATTTACAATGTTGAGGAGTTTAGTTAATGCTTTTCGGGGCAACATTTGAAGAAGTTCTTCTGTAATTAGGTCATAACCTGCAGCTTTTTTAGGCTTTATTTTCTGTATTTCCCGTTTAAGCTCGGCAATAATTGCATATCTTATTATATTGCTATCAGTTGAAGTCTCGAATACATTACCGTTTTCATGTTGCGCTGGGCCATCAAATGGCTTAAATGTTTCCTCGACATGTGCGGCAAAAACGTCTGCTTTTTCGTTATCGTTTTTTGCCCAAACGTCTTGAGTTACTCTAATTGATGGCACTGCGTTTTGTGGCCGTTTTATGACTATAATTGCTTTCCAAAAAGAATAATCCGATTCTTTACCAGCGGTTAGGCTTTGCAGATAAGTTTCTACTGCATGGTTTGTAAAGTTTTTAATGGAATTTGATAGCATGTTACTCAACCGGCAGAGATGTGTTTTATTCTTGCGGGGCACAAGTTTGGTGCCACCTTTTTCGAGCTTTTCTTTTTTGTCTAACCAAATCTTTTATTTCCCGTGGGTACTTGATATTACTACAGCTCTCTATTTTGCGTTGCTGAGGAGTATTATTCCATGCTGCTTTTTGAACGGTATCGATAAAGGAGTCAACTGCAACTTCAAGTTTCAATGGGAATCTAAGTCGAATATTATCTTCAATATAATTTTTGAAGCCTTCCCAGTTGGTTTTCCCGTTTGTTAGTCTGGGTGGGTTTTCATTTCTAAAGATTTTTTTTTTTTTTTTTGTGGGGGTTCGCTGGAAGGAAAAATCATCAAAAGACATTGCAGAGGTTTTATCGCGAGTGAACCTTCTGCAATAGTGAGGGACTTTAACCCGATCTAAAAAACCTCCCGAAGACTGTCCTTTGTATGTCTTCAAGGAATCGCACCTAGTCGTTAGTACTAATCAGCAATTTATTTTTCACATGTATTATATTTTATAAAAATATAAATTTTAAAAGAAATTCCGACGTTGGTCGGATTTCTATGAGTTCTGTTTGAAATTGTACTTAAGTTTCAGTATTTCTTTTTTTTTTATATATATATGTTTAGCTACATAGGTCAAGGGGTTTAACCCGTCTTAATCTCCTGACTATATTGTCGGTTCTTAAAAGCTGTGCTATTTCTAAATTTACATGGCTGAGAAGCCTATCTCTGTGTCTTAGAGCTACTTTTTTAGCTTCATCTTCAACCATTTCAATATATAGATCTCTATGAAGATCGGTGTACCACGATGCGTTAACTATGCTCCGTAGTACTTTGTTTTGGAAGGTTTGTATTTTTAGTAATTTAGTAAAGATTAACTCGCTCGTTGTTAAATAACCGAAGAATGATCAGAGAAAACATCAAAGCATTCTCCATCTTTGATTCGATTGGACGGCAGACCTTTTACGAAGAAAAAATCAATCAAACCCGGTATTTCTGTAACATTAGTTGCCAGTAAGTTGTCTTACCAGTAGAATGAAATTCGGTATTTTACTTTCTACCTACATCATAAGGTATCCTACCTTTCTGTGATATGCATCTAGATCCCCAGAATGTATGTTTTGCATTATTATTCGCAGAATCTTTTTCGGATGTTGACATTACTTATAGGAGAACACCAACCGAACTTTTTATTTTTTTTTTCTTAAAACTATGGATTCATGGATTTCGGATGACATTGAACGCTCAAACATCCATTTAACTGGGAACATATTACTAACGCTGGGAACCACAAAAAATGGGTCATTATCACATAGCTATATTGTAATCGTCTTGTGGGTATCTTACGTCAAAATAAAAAATCGTCCAGAATATTGGTTTCAGAAATACTTTTTAATGGAAAACCGACTCCAAGTGCTCAGTGGCGCGATGGTTAGTGCGATGAACTGCTGCGCAGAATGTCTGGGTTGAATTCCCAGCCGTAGGAACACCTAAATGATTTTTTACTGATACTTCTCTCGTGAAGATCTAACAGATCATCCGAGTAGTATCAATTGTCAAGAAAAGCTAATCTGAAATTCGCCGTTCGGAGTCGGCATAAATCAGGAGGTCCCGCCATCGTGCAAGAAGTACACATGCACAAATGAGTGGATGTGAGAAAGCTCGGCCTTGGGTACTAACGAGCCTGTTGCGCAAAAAATTTGTATTTGTGTTTTGACATCTAGTGCTTCTACAGCTAAGTGGCTTTGACCTTTTCACAATTTAATGGAACGCATACCGCAATCCTTATACAGCTAACTTTGAAAACATTTGTGCCCGCCTTGAATGAAATCTGATTTGATTAAGAATGTATTCTGAAGTTACATCCAAATGGTGTTTTTTTTTTTTTTTGTAGAGGTTTGGTTTTTGAACTGGTAACACTCTTTCTACTGATTGCCAATTTGAACTATGCAAACTTATTTGAAAATCCATAGTTCGGTTCACCAAAATTCGCTACGTCCATTTTACGGTGGGCATAATCATCCGTCGTAGCAAGTTATTCGGAGCACGATAAATGTTTTTCGCACCACGTATACCCTAGTGGATAATAAACAAAGAGTATAGAACTTCATAGATTGGGCATCTCATACAACGAAAATTTTCTATGTGGGGTACTGATATTGATACCACAGCGCTCACATTGCTACGGCTACAGCACAGCCGACGCAGATGATCGACGAAATTTCCCTTCGCATTTACCGCCCGCCTCTTAAACGGCTACAATTTTTTTTAGCTGTAATGCGTACTCTATGTAGTTCTATATTTTTTGATAATAGAAGCTGAGATAACAGCCTTGAATAACGAGCGCTCCATTTTATAAAAAAAATGTTGCGTATACGCCTTCGATATTTTAAATTCTTTCATCACAAAGCGATTGTAATAGGCTGTCTTGTACGAACAATACGTCGTCAATTCGGCTTTTGATTTTTGATAGTCCCTTAATGGGCTCAATAACTAGGCGTTTATTCTATGTAAATATTACGTATACGCCTCCGATAGTATTAAATCTTCATTCATGTAAAATAAGGTGTAGGGATGTGAACAACGCTAGATTTACTTCTGAATAATGCCTCCCTTGTTGTTCAATAAATCCAATTGCTTAATTTGAAATGAAATCATGTCCAAGTATCTATTAACTTGTAACTTGGTCACATAGTAACAACATTCCAAAAATAACCACCTCCAGCTTGACTTATTTTCCTTGTCCCCAGTTGATTATTTTTATCTGCCCACGCTATAATCACAAGTGTGTGGTATTGTTTTAGCCTCATGCAGACCACTCAAGCGACATGACCACAATTCAAGTCTATTAACCCCGATATTCACTATGAACACAGGAAAATGTCAGAGAACTTGTTAGAAATGTCAACAGCATTGAATTAAGGACACCTTTTGCTCTATTCTCACAAGAGTCCACTTGAACAAAAGTGGAACTAATTGTCCACACACTGAAGCATTGGGAAAAAAAATCAATATGACCACTCGCTGTGGAACAAACAATACAGGACAGGTTGCAAGGATAAATTCATCATATTTGGCCTCGGCAAGTGAAAGTCCAAAACCAGTACAATGACATAAATCCTCCAGATCAAAGTTTTGTTTACAGTTTAATTATACCAGCCCATCAAAGCACCCCTTTAATGGAGGCCAAAAATTGAATTCCAGGCCGAAACACCATTCGCTCTGTGGAGCTGTCTAGCTGTCGTTTGGCTCTAATAACTGCACTAGTGCGACATAAATGTTCCCATTATTTGGTTCTGCCGCTATTGCCTCCACACTCACTATTCCAAGTGCAAACGGGGAATCCAAGGATGCTCTTTGTGAATGATTATTTCTATCCTGTCAGTCTGTCGTCTGTGAACGTTTGCTTTGTGTTAGCCTGCGTAACCATTTTTGTTTGTATTCCTTTAGCGTTAGAAACGAGGGCTTGATTTAATTTGACTCTATGGGGTAGGGAATTTTCGCTTGACACCATACATGTATGTTTATCTCTGGCATGAGCTAACCTAGATATGTACCTCGTTGAATAAGAACAGTCTAGCCATTACGTTGTTTACACAGAACAGATATACACCGAAGGACATATATCCAGTCATGAATGTTTATTTTTTAATGTGATAAAATTTCAAAATTGCTTTTCAATTGTCAGATGGGCAAACAAAAAATGCAAATTCAGATAGCCTGGCATTAATAGATACTGATAGCCATTACCAAATGTCAGATGCATTCAATTCGCATTAGTGGTAAAAAACAAACCCTCTGAATATAAACAAATTACCATGGAAATGAAGAGCCATAAATTATTTTGGAATTTGTGTCATCAATGGTGAAACCCATTTAGGGATGCAAATAGTGATAGAGATAGCTAGATACTTTTTTTTTGAAAATTGCAAATTAATGAACAGCAAAGTTCAAATTGATAGTACTCGAAGCTACTTTTGGGTTGAGTTGTAGATGGTTTTTTCTTTACACCCGTCTACTCGATTTCGAGTGAAATGACAGGAGATAGGAATCAAGTACTCTGAATAAAATAAATTAAATGCCAGCAACAAAAAAAACGACAAAATGAGGTGTGCAATGGTAAATAAAATATGCAAACGATGTGCGAGTAGGTACTAGAATTGGAAAAACCAGACTGATGACATGAAAGTCACCAACTTATGTAACGCAATAAATTGAAGTTGTATACAAAATGAACACGAGCATTTAAGAATATGCTGAAGTTATATACTAACATTTGCTGAATATTTCGGGTACATGTGCTTTACCTATCGGGCACCCACCCATGTTGATGAAGATCAAGTCGATTGATGATAAAGTGTCACAAAATGTGACTCATACGTGAGTTGCTTCTGATTAAATATTATTACCAACGCTCTACAGCCTATTAGTCCAAGGTCACAGTACTTTTTAGCCAGCCCGGGCGATTATATGATATGCTACCAACCACCCTGTATCTAATGTATGTCAGTTGCTCGTTAGTCTTATAAATGACACGTGTTGACTTTTGCGTAAAATTAGAAGCAGGGTTTCATTATATTTTCCAATACCTGAAAACGCGATAATAGGATTGATTTAACGACCTCGTTTAAAACCATACCAAACCAAAACCCGAATGAGGAATGTAGTTATCTGACGAATCTCTGCATTTTGCCGCAACTAAAACCTCGCTTAACAGGACTGATGTGCACGGCATTTCGATTTAGTCCTTGTCATTTTAATGGTCATTTTTATTGTTACATTTGAGGTAGGAGCTGATGAACAATATAGTTTGCAATTTAAATTTTTTTATAAACTTAATTTTCATTTTACTGATCTCACAAACGCACTGCCCTCTAGAGCTTGGTAGATTAACTAGTTCACTGAATACTTTCAAAGTAACGATGGCGTGTTTTCTTGAGAATTGTGCTAAACAAAGTAAAAGATTCTCAACAAGACGATACAATCTTAATCTGCTATTCAATATTTGAAGATTGGTTCGCCTACTCAAAGTCAGGTGTCAGATGTCAGTGGGCCCGTTTCCATTTTCGGTTGCAAAAATCATAACTTTTGAACCAGTTTAAACATTTTGATACATACAGGGTGTCCGCCGGGAAGGTAAACTACTTTGTTTTGTCGCCATTTTGGTAAACATCTTGCTCTTGAAAGTTCAAAGTTGGCAGTCTTGAAGTAATTTATTTTAGAAAAATCTTTGATAAACCAACGTCTTTTAATCGTTAAAATTGTTTATCAAAATCAAACATAGATTACTGTTACGGTGAGAAAGTTAAGTAAAATTTTTGGGAGAAACAACGTGCCAAAAAAACCCACTATTTATCGTGTAGTGAATGATTTCGAAGAAAGAGGGTCTGCAGGTGATAGTCCCAAGCATGGACCACAACGTACTGCAAGATCGGCTGAAAATATTACTGCTGCTCAAGGAAGTGTTCCAAACAATCCATCAACCTCAATTCGACGCCGTGCTCAGGAGCTGGGTCTTCGAAGAACAACTTTAGCCACAATTTTGCACAAGGATTTCCATTTTCCGTTTAAAATTCGGTTGACACCAGAACTTCTTCCACAAGACTATTTACGCCGCCGTACATGTGCCAATAGGATGTTACAGCTAGCCCATGACAACCTCGATTTTTATGAAAATATCATAAAGAGGGATGAAGAACATTTTTATTGGAATGGATATGTGAATAAACAGAATAGTCAGTTCTGGGCAATCTAAAATCCTCAAATTGTTCGTCAGTAACCTTTGCATCCATTAAAAGTTAAAGTCTGGTGTGCAATTCGGTCAGGAGGAATCATTGGACTTCTACTTCTTTGAAAATGAAAACGGCGTAATGGTAGCTGTGAATGGGGAGCGATATCGTGATATGATTGAAAACATTTAAACTCCACAAGTCCATGATTTGGGCTTGATTAACATGTGGTATCAACAAGACGGTGCCTCGCATACAACTAGGATTACAATGGAATTACTGCGAGACCTCTTTCCACAACAAGTTATTTCAAGAAATGGTGATGTTCATTGGCCTCCACGGTTGCCTGATTTGATTGCTCCGGACTTCTTTTTGTGGGGATATCTGAAAAGCAAGGTTTATGCAAACAAACCAGAAACGCTTCAGCAACTCAAACAAAATATTCGTGATGAAATTAATGAACTACCTTGTGAAATCTAACTTATATTGTATGAGATACATAATTGCCGACATTAAATAAAACATGTAACAATATAAGAGCCTTTAACTTTCATTTAATCAAAAATTATAAGCAAACAAAGTAGTCTACCTTCTTGGCGGACACCCTATATTATTAAAATAATGGTGAAAGACACAGCTACCAATTTCGTGAGTTTAAAAAAATGGCACACGTGGTGTTTCAGAATCATGTATTGAAATACGTCTTTTTTTATAGCTTAGAGTACCCGCTAAGGGCTTAAAAGTTAGATAAAGCAAACAAGTTAGAGATAAGCTAAAATTTAAAGGGAATAAAAAATCAATTTTATAGTTATAAATTAAACAATATATCTTGAAAAAAAAACTTGTCTTAAGTCGGGTTCACTTTCAACAAACTTATCCTTTCTGAAGAGTATCGTTCTGTATTATATTGAATCTCTCTAAAACGCAAAAAAGCTGCAGATAGTAAATGTTTCAGAAATAGTCAAAGATTAAATGTTCGATGAATTTAGACTAAAGACTCTTTAGGGCACTTAATGACTCAACTCAAAGTCAGGAAATTGAGTCAAAACAGCTTTCCAAAAATCTTAAAAGTTTGCAATAATACAAAAAAGCTGCATCATAATTTTAATAAAAATGTGCCTTTTTATATGCTCGAATAATCTTTCGAATGATTTCAAAATGTCTGCCGTCTTTTGAAGCTAACAATATTTGCAAATCCATTAAATAAGTAAGTATTGGATTTCAAAGACAATTTTTGCCCGGAATTTAAAAAGTTGGCCCACTATTTGCATCAATTTTCTTTCAACCAAACAAAAGAAATGTTAATCTATGGAAGGGGTACCAAACTCAGAAACTCAAAAAGTTGTTGTCAGTGCCCCCTGATGTGATCTAAAAGGTAAAGTGATTCCCAGTCATTTGTTGTATATATACTCCTTGTGAAATGTTACATCACTTGGTAGCGAAATCTCACATCTATTGTCAGAAATCGCTGCTCGAGATTTTAGCTAGGGCGATAGGGAAGTTCATATTCCAGCTGTCAATTTGCAATTCGTTGCGAAAATGCATCTTTCAATAAATTGCCGGTGACCAGCTTTCCAAAAATGTGCTGCATGGCATGTAGCGCCGTTTTTTTGAAACCACATCTCATCCACATTCATGCCATCCAACTCGGGAACCAAATAGTCGGTTATCATGGCTCTATACCTGTCTTCATTAACGGTAACTGACTCTCCAGCACCACTTCGAAAGATATTGGCCCATAAATAACTCCACCAGCCCATAGAGCACACCAAACGATCAGTTTTTGTGGATGTAATGGCGTCTCAAGGTTCTCATGTGGATTCTCTTTACTCCAAATGCGTCAATTTTGCTTGTTGACGTAGCCATTAAAACAAAAATGATCCTCACCACTGAACAACATTTTTGCAAACGTTCTGCGAAAACCATGATTCCAGCCTCAGGGAATCAGTGAACTTGAAGACCCAAATTAAAGCCAAACTACGTGAAAGTTATTGACCTCCTGCAACTTGTGACGAAATCTCTGTTCAGAATATGACAACAAACATAAACGGGAAGACAGAACATCACCAGGACACAGTGTTCATAATAAACCGCACACCAGGTCTATGTCGCTGTACAGCTTGTAAAGTGTTTGGTTAAATATTTTGTCTCCCGTCAACACAAAAGGGACCGTTGGTTGTCATACCCATTCCCATGGGGGAATGCTAAGCTCTTTTACGGATATTGATTGGACAGTTGTTGATGGAAAACACAGCCTAAAAATTGGCATTATACCTAATATACAATTTCCTCATCTCCGGTACATCCCCAATCTTGAAATTTACCTTTTCTTACCTTACCTCTCTTTTACAAAGTTGGTGTTCCTGCATTCTTCTTGCCTTGAACCTCAACAGCAGCTTAAATGTTAAGTATATGCAAAAAAATAAAATGTCTGGCCTAAATCACCCACATCTTAAAATCTGCATTTGAAGAGCCGCTGATTTAGCTCCCTTTCCATGTCCACAACCCTCCAGGTGTATAAACTTTTACCTTTTTATTTCCTTTATAATGAAAATAAAAACAAATTCAAGGAACCACAAGCCCTGTTGTGATAGAAATATCTACATCTCCTTTCTCCCATTCGGACACCGGACCACAACTAACCTTCCCACCGAAAATAAAAATTAAAAAAAAGTAATAAAGTGCTTATGCATGGCGGATCTCTCAAGAAGTTTCTTTCTTTTGCTATTCTCTTAGTCGGTCCTTCAGAGAAGACTCTGCAGGAGGCAAGTCCCCCATGCCCCCCCCCCTCACACACACAACTCACATAATAAGTGCGGCCAAACTTTTTTAATTAATCATCATCTCATGAATCCTTTGAATTGAAACAATGATGAAGGCAGAAAAGGATCCGGAGTATCCACCATTGCATGTATGATGTGGGTGTCCATTCTACATCTCCCCAACCGAGGCAATCTTCAAAAGAAACACAAAACGAAAATTAAAATAAATTTATTGTTTTGTTTTTCTTCGCTCTCCTGCCAGCCAGCCATGCCAAAGTGTCCTAGTGAACCTAGGCGGTGGAGTCATCCAGCTGATGATACTCGTCTTCAAACAGTTTTCTTGAGAAAACTTTTAGGAACGAGAGTTTTTAGTGTTCAGACTATCCCATCCACACAGCGTAGCTGCGATGCTGGATGTCATGGGCAGGCCGACGAAGCACCTTACTGGGTTTTATCAGTCAGAAGACATAACACGTCGAGAGTGAATATTGTATCGTCATCGTCTGTTGACTTAAATCTCATATCCTGCTGGTGGAGGAAAAGTTTCCGCACACAAAATACACTCAGCCGACGAAGAAGGATTCAGTGTTTTGCTTTCCGTTTTTATTACACCCTGTGGTTTTATATCCGTAATTATTGTTCTACCCCTCGAGATGGACACTGAGTTCTTCCCGCTAGGAGGTTTTCATTTTTTTACTGTTGCGTAATAAAATTATCGTCAAAAGTTTTTATATGCGTCGATGAGGCCGGAGATATGTGTATGTATGTAGTGTAGTGAGTCTTATTCTCGCACATGACAGGCTGCAGGATAGCGTAAACGTGAGACTTGATTTTTTTTTTCAATTTCCCGTTATATGGGAAAATCCTCACAATATTCGTCCTGTCGGAATGACTTTGAAGAATATCCCGAGCAATGAGTGTTATGGCAAAAGTTTTGGCCCGATGGCTATTTAATTGCTGGAATGTTTTTAATGACTTTGTTGGCCTCGTTCTAATGCGCCTTTCATTTTGTTTAGTACTTTTAAGTCGGTGCT
Source organism: Rhingia rostrata (assembly GCA_949824845.1). Classification (NCBI taxonomy): domain Eukaryota; kingdom Metazoa; phylum Arthropoda; class Insecta; order Diptera; family Syrphidae; genus Rhingia; species Rhingia rostrata. Next base: position 14,907,782 of record OX463755.1, on the reverse strand, counting down.
GCATCTTAATTGGAAACGATTTTTGGTCAAAATTTGTTTATGTGCCTCAATGAGCTTTTATAATAAAGTCCTAGTATTAGTTACACAAAAGTTCTACGGTCTCTGTGGAGAAGGGTGGCATCGTTCCAGAAATACAGGAATCCAGGAATACACACATGCATAGGGTGTATCATCTTTTTCATCAATGTATTGAGTAACTGTGAAAAACAAAAAAAAAGAATTCCATACATAAGAAATTTCTATTAAATAAAGTTATTTACAATTTATTTGGACCAATTTCGGAATACAGCGCATCTATCAAATGGCCTCCTCTATGGATCAAAAGAAAATTTGCAGTTTTTTATGCGTTTTCCATCACTTTGAGCATCTCGGGAGGTATAGTAATAATTTCGGCAGGAATAATTGCCTTGAGCTCTTCAATGATCTGAGATTTTACCAATACTTCGCTTTTCAAATAACCTCACAAAAAGAAGTCCGAAGGTGTAAAACCTGGATATCTGGTTGGCCAGGTACAGAGAATTTCGGAGCAGAAACATTTGTATCGAATGTTTCGCTGATATTGTTGCCAACCCACAGCGACAAAACTTCATCATCATTCAACTCAGATGGACGAGTTTTGAGGGGTATACCAAACCTAGACATAGTTCGTCTCTATAAATGCTGTTGTATGCGACTTTGAAATCGATGAAGGTGGTGGGTGTCGATTTGGACTTCTTGGTTTTTTTTTTCTCAGGATCGGGTAAGGTGAAAAGAGTTTATCAGATGTGGATTTTTGTAGCCTAAACAAAAATTATAAAGATGACGCATGGCATACAAGAAAAATTGTTCCATTGCGGGTCGTACAACGCCCGCCCGTACCATGAAGCTGGTGAGCAGAAGTTTTTGTTTTTTTCTTCTCAATGCGTCATCTGTATGGCTTCATAATCTTTGCCTGAAACCACACTGATCATGGCCATTCAGGTTCTTGGTAAAAGGTTTCAGGCGTTCGCATATTACTGCAGAAGCGATCTTGTATGCGATGTTAAGGAGACGGATTGCTTTAAAGTTGGGGTCGTTTAGAGAGCCTCCTTTTTTGTGGAGCAGGCAAACGATGCTGAGGTTATATTCTTCAGGCATACTTTCATCCAACGAAATTTTGCTTACGAGTTAGTGAATGTTATTTTCCGACTTTAAAAAGCTCCGAAGCAAGGCCGTTAATGCTGCCGGTTGTTAAACTTCAGTTTAGACATTGCTATCTTGACGTCACTTAGGTCGGTTTTACCTGTCGTCGCCAATATTGAATGGTTCGTTCTGTGTGACAGTGGAATATTGTTTTTCACATCCGTTTTAAGTCGGCAAAAGTTGTTTATCCATACTCTCAGAATCGTCTTCAACTTAGCTATTCATGTTTATATGGACTGAATTTTTTTCGGGCCTTGGTTTCTACACCTTAGTTAAACTTTTGATTTGAGTCGAACCATGGCGCGGTAGGTTGTATGTGACACTGGTAACACACTCAAATAAAATAATAAAAACACTTCGTCAAAGCACTTACTGTTATACCTTTTAACATGCATCCCAAAGTGGCACCGCTTTTTAGATTCAATCGCTCTAATTTTTGTTCTTTTGTTTCTCTTTCTAAAAAGCTGGCGTTCTCTACAAATTTATGAGTTTCCAGCGAGGTTTTATCCAAAGAACGAATGTAATTCTACTTCATTACTTGCTCACTTAAGTGGCGCTACAGTCCTGAATGAACCTGGGCCCCAACCAAAATGCCTCTCCAATTAGTCCGGTCCTTAGCTAACTGCCTCCAATTGCGCACTCCAAATTGGTTGAGGTCGGTTTCTAATTGTGCACGCCATTTAAGGCGAGGTCTTTCTCTACTGCGTTCGACGTTTGGCTGGTAATCGAAGACTCTGCGAGGCGGAGTATTGGTGTCCATTCGTTCTACATGTGCTAGCCACCTTAAATTCCTATGCCGAATTTTTTGACCAAGGGCATGTCGCTGTACAGCTCGTATAGTTCTTGGTTGAATCTTCGTCTCCATACCCCGTCAACACAAACGGGACCGAAGGATTTTGAAGAATTTCCCTCTCGAATCGACCAAGGATTTCTTCATCAGCTTTTGGGAACGAGTTTGGGCAGTATACCAAAACTAGACATGGCTCTGTATAGTTCGTCTATATAAATGCTGTCGTATGCGGCTTGGAAATCGATGAATAGATGGTGGGTATCGATTTGGACTTCTTGGGTTTTTTCCAGGTTCTGCGGAAGTGTGAAAATTTGATCGGTTGTGGACTTTCCTGGTCCAAAACCACACCGATAATGGCCGATCAGGTCGGGTGGTTGGCAGATTCCGCTGTCGTTGCCAATATTGAATGGTTCGTTCTACCTGACAGCGGAATGTTGTTCGTCATGAGCGTTTAATAGTCTGCAGAAGTGGTTCTTCCATATCCTCAGCATCGGCTGTTTCTCAACTACGATATTTACTGGTTCATCTTGACAGCATTCTGTTTGAGCCTTGTATCCTTGGCTTTGACACTTTGGTAAAACTTGCGAACATCGTCCCTGGAGTGGCATTTCACTATATTATTATAGTGAAAAAAACAGTATAAAACAGCGCTCCAAGGCCCTTGCTCAACGCTATCCAATGTATGAAATGCATCCTGTTATATATTATAAAACTGGATGGCTTATAGATTTTTCAAATGCGTGGATTGGATTCTTCAAATACGTCAAATGATGATATGTCCTTCTCATTCACTTATAGTCCTTATTATCAACTTTTAATCAAGCAAAATCCCAAAAGTGCCCAAACCACCTACGCCATCCAAACTTAATGCCGCATACAAATCCCGAAGTTTCATTGTGAAATATACGCACTCACAAAAAAAGGACACCTACACCTAAGTAGAGAGTGATTAATGATAAGCCTGTACTGCAGAATATGAAAATATATCCTTTATGGAAATATGGGTACACTAATAAATTGAATTTGTTTAAATATGAATAATGAAAGCCGTGACTCTCGGTACACAGACTGGCTATAAATTAACACATACTTGCATCTCTCTACAACCACTCTTTTAATTATCTCACACAAAAAATACATATGTACGTGGACAGGACATACTCATCCATGGTCCCCTACTGTTTATTGCTGGATATGGTGTGTATATGTTTTTTATTTTTTTGCAGCTCCCAGTTTTTTTCCTGTCACACATCTGAGGGTCGTTTTTGCATCCTTTTGCCTTTTTTTACCTCAAAGCTGTGAGAGTGTAAAAACAAAATCCAACCAAAAAACCGTCATCTGGATATTCAATGATTACGGACCACACCTGTAAAATTATTTCACATGCCCACTATGCGACATGGCGAAGATTGGAATGTGCGGTAGCGGTACCCGCAGTAGTTGTTTGTTTTTAAAATATATATATATATATAGGTGTGCATATGTGCATATATATATTTTTGTTTTTAATATATTTTCGAGAAAAAAATGCCTGTGAGGGATATTGGGATGGATGTTGAAATCCAACAGGAAAAAGTGAGAAAATGTAGATACACTACATAAACCCAATGTGCATACGTTTGGCAAATATGCAAGCGGTTTAATCTACATAAAGGGGGGGAGTTACACAAAAAAAATTCAGGAAAACGAAAAAGTTGTATTTTTACGAAGGACTACGTTTTTGTTATTGTTTTTTATTTTTGCGCAATGTATAGAGGCATGTAGATAGATATGTAACTATCTATATGCACCATTGTAATGCATGGCTGCATACATACATTAAGTTGAGAGTGGAGCAGCGAAAAGTTGGGCAATGGATAGGAACATCAGGACACATATTTGTATGTACCTATTTTCTTTATGAAATATTACAGTTTAAAGCAAGTACGTGAATGATAAGTTGAGCTGTCGTTATTTGTTGATAACTATCGTAATTCAACTCAAAAACTTCAAGGCTTTAAACATTAGCCAAAGACTAGGGAATTTTTTTTTGTTCTATCTCTTGGAGTTCCACATCAATACTTACAAACGTATACCGTCCTTACTTATGGGTACTCATTCCGTAACTTCAAAAACGATTATCGTTGACTATAAAGTAGGAGCCTTATTATGTACAATGCGTGTTCATTTTACTATCATCAACGATTATCGTTTTGAACAGAATGAGTTCCCTGGACTCGTCAACTCTTGTCTTTTAGTTTAATACGCTGTTTGAGTCTGACTACATCTCAAGAATCGTCTACTTTATCGAGCTATTTTTTCGTACGAATTTCCTAAACTAAATTCAGTTGCTGTCAGGTATCCCTTCCGGGATACTTACATATCCCTGATGAGCGATCGTGTGCGATAAATTTCGTCAGAAATCTTTACAGATACATCGGTAGAAAATGTTCTAATTTCGAAAAAATGGGAGAATGTTTCTTTTAAATCAATAACTCTGTATGGGTGTGTATCATTGTATCCCCAGGCTTATGTCATCATTGCGGGCGATTTCAAGGTACCCAATCTTCTGTGGCTGCGACATTATAGAAAGTCAACAACCGAATTATAGAAGGTTATGATCCCTGCTGAGTGAAGATTAACTTATGCCAGTTTGCAGACGAATTCCGGATATTCATAGTCAAGCAGCTATTGACCTGTCTCTGGCCTCTTGTCGCAATAAGTATACCATACATGTAGCGGACGTTTTTTTTAAGAGGTTGGTTTTTCGAATAGAGATAAAACTGACATTTGTTGGTCGAATCGGGCAACTCTAATGGTATTTATGTTCAGTTTAGTTTCATTATGAACAGGTTGACAAATGAACAACGCTTGCAAACCGTGCAAATTTATTTCGAAAATAATGGTTCAGTTCGCGGAGTTTACCTAAAGCTCCGTCCATTTTATAGTCGACATAATCATCCATCAGAGCAATTAATTCGGTTAAGCATGGATCGTTTTCGTACTACGTTTACTCTATGTGATAATACGCATCTGCAGAGACGTCGAACAGTGCGCACCGAAAAAACAATTGCCGCTGTAAAGCAAAGTCTTGAAGAGGAACCGAATAAATCAATTCGCCACCTTGCACAGCAATTGGAGCTTTGTCCATCAACTTTATGGAAGATTTTGCGCAAAGATATTGGCTTACGACCTTAAAAAATCCAGCTTGTGCAAGAATTTAAGCCGCGAGACAATGCAATAGCAATGCGTCGTGATTTCGGTATATGGGCCAAAAATGAGATTGATCTCGATGCAGATTTTAATCGTGAGTGATGAGGCTCATTTTTGGTTGAATGTCTACGTCAACAAGCAAAATTACCGCGTTTTGAGTGAAGAAAATCCACGTAAGACCCTTGAGACGCCATTACATCCACAAAAACTGACTGTTTGGTCTGCTTTATTGAATGGTGCAGTCATTGTGCCATACTTCTTCCGAAATGATGCTGGAGAGTCAGTTACCGTTAATGGAGACCGGCATATAGCCATGACATTTTGTTCCCGAATTGGATGGCATGAATATGGATGAGATTTGGTTCCATCAAGACCGCGCTACATGCCATACAGCGCATGTCACAAGGAAACATTCGATGGGTATATGTGAAGTCGCTCGTCTACGCCAACAAACCAGAAACGTTAGGGGACTTGGAAGCCAACATTCGTGGCGTTATTGCCGACAAATGGCCCCAAATGCTCGAAAAAGTGGTTAGAAACTGGACCTCTAGACTTGGCTTTATTCGTTGTTAAAGAAAAGTTTTCAATAGGAACTGTACAGCTAGAAAGCTCTAAACGGCTTCTTTGAGACAAACAAACGACGGGTCACTATGCTTTCTCCTAGGTATTAAATCCTTTAACTAAAGCCGGGTTAATTGATTTAAGACAAATGCAATTTGCCTGGAGCTGTAAAGAGGCTATTTGGTTGAAACTTGACTGCTAGAGCAATTTTGAATACTATTTTCCTCACCATCAAACAATGTATCCGAAGTCGGGTAAGGAGTTTTTACCAATTGCAAACAGGTGGTATGATTCATGTTGTAAAAAAGCGGTCATATAAAACCAACCCTACTCAGGAAAGCCGAATTAAGTCAGGAAATAAGCATGAAAATTCACCTGTGTCACAGAACTAAAACACTTTTTGTCTTCTGTAAAAAAATTACGAACTTGGCCAATATTCCATCCCAACGCACATTTAAAATGACAAACTGCCATCTTCTGGCTTTCAACGTGAATAGCATGGACTCAGGCTCCTTCTTTACTTGACAACGTCAAACATTCTGTATTACAATTTCACTGTCGTATTCGTACAGTCGCTAAAGTAGTATTTGATCTTGCTCCGCACAAATCCATCAGCCCAGATGGAATCTTTGCAATCATTCTGAACCACTGAGCAAGTTGTTTCATCTATCCCCTTCTGAATAGATGGAAAAAAGCGTTTGAATAAGATTTCTTTGCTCTTCTTAAAGTACTATCAACAATGAATTTCAACGGTTTTTCATCCCTTGTCAGCAAAGCAGCGGGTAAGTTGGCAATTTCTACTCGGATGTGCTCCAGAGTAGAAAAAATCACACTCCCATTGAAATGTTTTCTCACATGTGTTCGACCACGAATTGAAGTCGAGTTTGGAAAGTTTATCCATAATCGCCAACTTGTATATAAGGTAATGAAAGTCGTTTTGAAGAATTTGTCACACTGAAATATAGCAAAGTCTAAGGATCGAAGCATATCCCCGCGCAAAACTGGGGATTGCAAGAGTATTCGTCCTGTACCTATCACATGTAAAGCAAAAGGAAAAGAGAAATGGTAAAAACTTAAATACCCCAGGTACTGTCCTTCCCTCAATCATTCAGAACCCGATACGCACCTTACCGATGTTGATTTTGAATAAAACAAAAATTATTTAGGAAATGATTGTCATTTCTTTTTATTGTGATAATATTGGTATGGTTCAATTATGTATGGAACAAAATATTGGCCAACTGGCCGCCGCGACCTCAGCGGCACACCTCCATCCGATGGTACAAATTTTCAATGACGCTGAGGCATAATTGAGGTTCTATGCCGTCAATGTGCCGAATTATCTCATCCTTTAGCTCTTGACTTGTTGCTGGCTTATCGACGTACACCTTTTCTTTCGATTAACCCCAAAGAAAGATGTCCAACGGTGTCAAATCACATGATCTTTGCGGCCAATTGACGTGAGATAACACCCGCAAAAGGGTCATTGTTTCTTTAGCTGTGTGGCAAGTGGCACCGTCCTGTTGAAACCACATATCGTCCACATCCATATCTTCTAATTCGAACCATAAAAAGTTCGTAATCATCAAACGATAGCGAACACCATTCACAGTAACTGCCTAAACGGCCCAATTTTGGAAAAATACGGTCCGATGATGCCGCCAGCCCATAACCCACACCAGACAGTCACTCTTTGTGGGTGCATTGTTTTTTCGAAAATCACTCTTGTCCAAATGCTGCAATTCCACTTATTGACGAATCCACTGAATCACTGAATATGGTTTTCTTCGAACATTGATCATCCACTGTTGCCATTTCTTGCCACCATTCTGGCCATTGACGAAATGATCCAGAAGCTCTAGTTCTTCTTAATGTTCATCAACGACGAGCGTGAGAGGTGCAATTGTTAGGCACGACGACGAGTTGAGGTGGAAGCTGTACTTTCTGCAGTACGAGCTGTATGAGTATGCACTGATGTTTTCACATCTCCTACAGACCCGGTTTGCTCAAATTTTTGCGAGATTTTTCCGATTGTAAGCCCATTTGAACGATTGAATTGACCGAAAATATCACGAAGTTCTCGATATGCATTTTGATTTGAATGCCCATTTTCATAATATGCCTGAAAAACTTTAACGCGTTGCTCGATTGTGTATCTTTCCTTGGTTCAAATTGAGTTAGTCTGACATCAAGAAATGTCAAATGAAATGCAGAAAAAAAATTGACGTTTGGGTTACATGTCACTTCACATGTTCATAGACTGCCGGTGTCATACTTCATGTCATAGAAGATTACTTAGTACCAAGGGATCGTCACATACCTTGAAGTGGTTGAAAGGCGTTTGGATTCGGTTTCATGAGAGGCTTCTCATGACAATGTTACCGACTTTCATTGAAAACAACTAAGGTGTTTTCGCTTTTGAGATTTGAACCATGACTCCACGTTTAGAAGACCAGTGCACTAACCATTAGGCCGCACTACACCGTCCTCTTCTGTGAAATGAAAGTAATTTTTTTAATTTTTTATTCAAAGGATTAAGGACTTCGTCATCCTCTTTTCATACATTCAACATCGAAAGGTAGGAGGGAGGGACTTATTCAAGATCTTCTTAGTAGTTTGAGAAAGGGCTTTATGAAATTTCCCAAAGCAGTTGCTAGGAGTTATTCTTTGCTGGATATCTGACATGGTCGACGACAAAGCTGTTGATTGTAGAATCTCTTCAAGACAGCATACATTTGGTTTTTATTGGATGTTTGCTGGCAAGCCAATTTATTCTCATTAAGTTTGGCCAGTCATGTCAATATCGTTGACGAACTCTTTTTGCTGTAATTCTTCATCCAGTTTCGATCATGCTTCAGCGCTATAGAGTAAGACTCAGATCATTAGAGTTCTATGGCTCTTTAAGCATAAGAAGGCAATTTTAAGTGCAGTAATGCGATATTTTTTTAGTTCATATATCCGCATAGGTTCAAATAAAAATTATTCTTATAGCTGTAAGGCTAAGGAATAATCAGCAGATACTTGATTGGGAATATACAGACAATTTTTCCACTTTATATAGACAAATCCGGAAAACTTTAGCATAAAATTTGCTCTGAATTATGTGTGGCCTAATTATATGATTCATCTTCTGGCTTTGGTTTGAAGATCCTCTTGAATATATTGAGCAACACCAATGGCTGCTTCGGGGACAGTCACAGTTGTTTCTATTCCATACCTAGATAGTCTCCTTCAAGATCGCTTAATTGGCATGGTGTTTATACTGACGCGCAGAAGGTCTTCCGTAGCAACACCTAAATGATTTTTCACATCACTCTCGTGATGAAAAATCATCCGAGTAGTATCAGTTGTCAAGAGAAGCTTATCTCAAATTCGCCGTTCGGAGTCGGCATAAACAGGAGGTCCCGCTATCGTGCAAGAAGTACACATAAATGGTTGTGAGAAAGCTCGGCTCTGGGTATTAACGATCCTATTGCGCCAAAAATTTGTATTTTTTGTGTTTGTTTGCGACGAGAGGACCACAAGATTGAAAAAAAAAAAAAATCATGCTTAAAATCTTATAGTGTCCTTCAAACTTAGATTCTCTCTTCATTTGTGTTTGCAAAGTTATATTTTTCAAAAAAAAAAGGAGTGGATGATAAAATTACTTTGATTTTGTTTGCTTCCTTGAAGTCAAAGTTAAGATCACAAAGTACTCTTTGTATTTGCAAAAACGAGAGCGTGTGCCATTTTCTGTTTTAGAAATTCCATACCAAATGTCTTCTTTCGAAAAACCATATGAGTAACTCTCTCCTTGACCAAACACTAACCCTGCTGCAAAATAATTTGCCTCCCTTTTCCAATTACTTTTACTTAACCATCCTATCAAAGGCTGTAGCTAATAACATAAGCTTCTAGTATCTAATCTATTTCGAAACCGCGCCAATTTGCCATAAATTACACTGCCCCCCTCCATTCCATAAACGGGGGAAAAATAGAACCGTAAACAATAAATATCCCCTTCGGTCTATGCCATTGCCGATTACTATCATTGTCACTCATCCAAAATACGAGTACTTTAGGGTGTGGACTACACTAAAAAAAAAAAACACAATATCTCTGCCCATAACAGACCGCTAGACCCTAAACCAAAACTATGACCATTAATATTGCATTTATCACTGTTGTGCTAAATTTTTTAGGAGAAGGACTACAATATTTACCCAGCTCTGCAGAGTGCCAATAGATTCCATCCATCCATCCACCTTCTCCCAAAGCTACCACAAATTCTCCGACACTATTTACAGTTCCCGATATTGTTGTGTCGCCACATACACAACACAATGTGACATACACATACGTGTATGATGATTGGGTGGCAAAACCACATCGACCACCCATCATAAGGATATAATAACGATAATAAATTTATCCCATTTTGATGGAGTGTCCTAATATTTTGGACAAATATTTATACCAAATATTCCTACCTATAGTCCTTGTAGGATGGCCGCCGTTGCTTAAGCGAGTAAATTTTACTTTTACTAGAGTAAAACTATTGCCTGACTATGGGGACTCATAAAGTAATTCCCAGACCATATATTTGCAATCTATTCGTATTCATTATGGATATGTATATATGTGTGTGTGTGTATCTATCGCTGTAATCGAAATAATAATTTATTAATACTTTTGTATGATGTGGTCGAATTGACTATTATTTTGACTTATGAATAGAAAAGCCCCACTACAGTGATGGGAGATGTTATTCGTATGTAATGTCAAATGTATCTATGCCATTTTATTGGGAATGTTTTGTATCTGCTTAGTGTTTTCGATTAATATTTTTATTAGGGATTTCTAGCGAAGTAGAAGTCCAGTGATGAGGTAAATTTAGATTTCGGGAATTCTCTTATAATTGGAGTGGGATACATGTGGCGCATAGTCATCAAACTAGGGATGGCAAAGTATATCTGGACGTGAGGTATTTAGTAAATTTGGGCTGATTGATAAACAAAGGACATTATAAATATTTGTTGTACATGGTTTCAAGCCATAGATACAATCATGATAAAATATTCTATTCTATATTTGTATCTATAGATACAAATAAGGATATGCGTCATTCATGTTATTAGTATTTCGATTTCAAACGATTTTATATGTGCTCATGGCATCTAAACCCATACTCGATCAAACTTTTATTCATTCATTTGTAACCCTCCCATCCATTATGAGGGTTTGCCTATTCCGATGGCAAAAGGGACTGGTACATATCGTGGATTTGTTCAAGGCATCTAGTCATCCTAGGTTTGCCCAATCTTTCAGCTTCAATGGCAAGTTTCAGAAATCGATCTGGAAACGTATATAGGTAATACGTGACCAAACCTCGGGTAAATTTAACATTTCGCTCGAGAAAATGGTTACTCAACATTGACCTTCTTGCGTATTATTGTGTTTCTACCTCTATGAGTTACTCAAACAATGCTCTGAAGAAGTTACATTTGTCTAGCGTCGAGCTCTATGTTTTGAAAAGGATTTGCAAATTCTCCAGTTGAGAGACTCAACTAACAATTTCGCTTAGATAAAGCGCTATCAAAGCTATTTTCACTCCAGCAATATTAGCTGTATAAAGTCTTATGAAAACATGTTTGGCGCACTCTATGATACTCTATAAGGTTTTCTTACCAAAATCTTACCGAAACTCAAATATCTGTAAGGCTTAGGAATAACGACATAAAAATTCAATGGTGGATTTATTTTAAATGTTGTTATATGGTAGGTATTTGTTTATTTAATTGTTTGTTATTTACAACAATTTAATTGTGAACAGTGTTATTTATAATAGGATTCATAAATTTAAAAAAATAAATAAAGTTTGTACTGGGATTCCAAACGGGTCTCTTTGAATTTCAGTTCGTCATGCCACTAGGCTGCTCTCTGCAACATGCAGGAGTTGCCTCAGTAACAAAACACTTGAAACGTGTTCTGTAAAATCATTGATTGAGAGACGAAGAAACGTGATGTCCAATTCTATAATTTGTGCACTACATTTTCATTTTTTTGAGTTACAAATCACAGGCATCATTTATAGTAATAAATTAAATGAACACAACTGTTTCATTTGTTATGTGCACTTGATGCGATTATACTATGAAATAAGTGTCTGAACATTTTCGGAAATAAAATAGAAAACAATTGGGAACTGAACCCAAACCTTCAGCTTGGAAGTTCATCAGTCACAGCTTATAGTTATAAGCCTTTCGTTACAGGCTCTAAACATGTTACGCTTCTAACTTCGGCAGAAGCTCTACCAAAACATCATTTCACCTGTCACATGTACACACATACTCGTAAACTTCTTAGAAGTCTTATACCAATTAATCTTCTATAAAGCCTGCTCATTAATCTAAAAGAGTTATTATACATGCTTAACTCCTCTGCACAAGTACAGAAAAGCTAAACAGAAGATATTGCTCCTTGAGATTGGAAATTTATGCATTCTAGAAGAAAATTTGTTGGTTGGGGTAGAAGTAAATTCTGAAATATGATGCCGTAAATTCAACGTTACTTACTTACTTAAATAGCGCTACAGTCCGGAATGAACCTGGACCTCAACAAACATGCCTCTCCACTTAGTCCGGTACTTAGTTAACTGCCTTTTACTTGTGCACGCCACTTAAGACGAGGTCTTCCTCTACTGCGTCCGACGTCTGGCTGGGAATCAAAGACTCTGCGAGCCGGAGTATAGGTGTCCATTCGTTCTACATGTCATATCCATTTTTAACGTTTTTTGACCAGGGGCATGTCGCTGTACAGCTCGTAAAGTTCTTGGTTGAATCTTCGTCTCCATAGCCCGTCAACGCAAAAGGAATGGAAGATTTTTCGAACAATTTTCCTTTCGAATCGACCAAGGATTTGTTCATCCGCTTTTGAGACGTCCATGCTTCAGCTCCGTAGAGCAGGACTGGGATGATCAGGGTCTTATATAGGATCTCCTTAGTAGTTCGACTTTCTTCTTAGCCCGAAGAAACAGCGGTTGGCATGAGTAATTCTTCGTTTAATTTTTGAGGAGATGTTGTTGTCAGAGTTAATAGCGGAGCCGAGATAGACAAAGTCCCTTACTACCTTAAAGTTATATTGTCAATGGTGAAGTTCTATCGAATTCGTTGATGTTGTGTGTTCATTTGTGTTGACAGCATATACTTAATCTTACCCTCATTTAATGCTAAATTCATTTTTGCCACTTCCTTCTCTATAATAGCAAACGTGGTTATGACATGCTGGTAGTTCCACAGATTTTTGGAAAATTGTGGCTGTGGTGTTGGCTCGGGTGTTGGCTGGGGAGTTTTGCACAATCCTTTCAAGAATCAAATTAAAGAAGCCACATGACAGCGCGTCGCCTTGCCTGAATCCTTTTATGGTATCGAATGTGTCGGTAAGGTCTCTACACAAACGGACGAGTTTGGGAGGTATACCAAAACTAGACATGGCTCTGTATAGTTCGTCTCTAATAATGCTGTCATATGCGGCTTTGAAATCGATTCTTTCCAGGATCTGCCGAATAGTGAAAGTTTGCTCGGTTGTGGGCTTTCCTTTAAAACACACTGATAAGGCCCGATCAGGTTATTGGTATACGGTTTCAAGCGTTCACATATTACGGCAGATAGGATCTTGTAGGCGATGTTGAGAAGACTTATGCTTCTGTATTTGGCGCAATTAAGAGGGTCTCCTGTTTTGTCAATCGGGCAAACTATGCTGAGGTTCCATTCTTCAGCCATACTTTCTTCCGACCAGATTTGGCTTATGAGTTGGTGGTTGTTACTTACCGCCGGCTGCATAAAGCTCGGCGGGGAGTCCGTCATTTCCGGCAGCTTTATTAAGCCTGAGTTTAGATATAGCTATCCTCACTTCATTCAGATCGAGTGGTTGGCAGTTTTTGCTTTTGTTGCTAAAATTGATATTCAACTTCTGGCAACCTTATAAAGATTGTCTTTACATTAACGAGTGGAGGCAGGGGTCCCTGGATAAAATTTCAAAAATGACAACACCTATGATTTTGTTCAATGCTCCTCCTCTTGAAAAAGAGCCTTGTTCGCTGGTCAGCTAACAATCCACATATAACCTACCTTTAAACACAAATCATTCGTTTAATGGTTTATAGAAATTTTCAAAAGGAAGTCTTGAGATATTTGTTTTTTTTTTAAAGTCATTTTCCAGCCTAATTATCCCTCACACTGAACGAAAATTATTAGAAAGGAAAACACTTTTTATTACTCGTATCTATGCGATAAAAATATCCATACCTTCCAGAATTATTACTCATCCCGATGTACCCGCATAGGATTGGTCTATGGATTATGATGACAAAGCTAATAAAAGCCCACTCGAGGAGCACACACACAAATCAATTTGTGATATGAAAAATCCATAAAGATACATCCTAACATATTAAATATTTATGACTTTATTTATTTTGTTGTGTTGACATTTTGTGAATGGGAATTTTTTGATTCATTTAATATCTTTACGTGGATGTTGTAAAAATATTGCCGGCAGAGATACATGCTTATCATATTAGTATTTCCCATCGAGTTGCAGTTAATTAGGAATGTGTTGGTGGATAATGATAATGAAAAGCTACTTTTAATTTTTTTAATATAAGGGCTTCAGTGTAATGAAAGGATGAGGTCAGTGGAGCGATGGTTAGTGCGATGAAGGTCTGGGTTCGATTGCCAGCTTTAGCAATACCTAAACTATTTTTCACTAACCCTACTCTCGTGATGATCTGACATATCATGCCAGTAGTATCAATTGCCAAGAATCGACATAAAACAGGAGGTCTCGCTATCGTAGGTAGGTATTTGCCTTTTAGTTACCGCGACTCGTGTGACCTAAATTATTGTGGAATTGATACAAGCGGTCTCTAGATCCAGCCTGTGAGGGTTAGAAAACCGACAAGACGTGTACCCTTTTAGCCGATATGTCGCTAATGTTGCCAAAGAATGGTTGGTCTATGCTCGTAATCTGCCTCTTGCTAGTGCCGGACATTTGCAGATGAAATGGGAGAGGGTTTCTCTATCATTTGTGTGGTATTTCCAAAAAGCAAGTAGATCACGGTGGGCTTATTACTTTTTGGATATGGAAATAAGTCGTGGGGGCTGTTAATGCCTTTTTCTTGTGGGGTTTCTTTTCTTTTCATACATCCAAACTCGCACACATCCCATATCCAACAGTAAGCCCAAGCAGGGGGTCACATTCAAACTTTGCATCCACCAAAATTTAATAGAATTCCAATTTTAAATGGCAATTACACCAGCGGGGGTTAATGCTTTTTCGTAGAGGGGCTTATTTTCATTTCAAAAGGAAACAAGCTTTATTGGGGTTGTTTCACTGTACGCATATCCCGCAGCTGCGGCATTGGCCAATGTCCCGTGACTATCGCCGTAATTCTTGCGATAGCAGTAGGTCGTTTCTTCTGTTCTTGCCGAAGGAAGGACACATCTTCCTCGATATAACGCAATTTGTTAATACTCTATTGGAAGTATGACTTGATTTGTCTCTTAACCGCACCTATCGGGGTATGGACCCTTACAGCATATGAGCGGCGTAGAGCTGAGATTGGCCAGCTCGTCTACACGCTCGTTTCCTTCAATGTCATTGTGCCCAGGGACCAAAGAGTATAGAACTGCATAGAGTGCCCATCTCTTACAACCGACGGACTATAGTATTATTTTCTATGTGGGGTACTGATATTGATACCACAGTGTTCACATTGCTCCCCCAGCATCAAACAATAGCCTTGCCGACGCATACGATCTATGAAACTTCCCCTTCGCACTTACCGCCCGCATCTGAAGCTGCTACAAAATTTTTAGCTGTGATGCGTACTTTGCCTGGAAGCCGGGGTAGTGTGACCCAGGTGGGCAGGTTCGTTTCGGCATTCCTGTAGCAGCTTGGAGGATATGATAGCCGAGTAGATGGCCTTAATGACCGTTTGACTATCTACTATGGTAGCAATATTTAGCCTTTTCGTAGTGTCACGCTCTAGAATCGTGTAAGCCTCTCAGACAGCCAGTAGTTCCGCATGGAATAATGTGGCAAAATCCGATAAGCGGTAAAGTACTGATATTTTCGTTGATTTCGAGTATACTCCGGACCCCACACCGCAGTTCATCTTAGATCCGTCGGTGTAGACGACCGTGTCGAAATCTACTCCGTTCCTCTTCCACTGAGCTCTGGTTTTTCTTGAAGTTTAGTGTGGATCTGATTTAGTCTGTTTGGAAACGTGAAAATTCCGTTTGGTAACGAATCAGAATATTACTGTGTCCATTCGGCCTTGCAGCCCAGCAATCTGACTCCTTGAGTCTGACTGAGCTGCAGCGGTATCTTCAATGTGTAGGTAGAGAGGCAAAAGATGCAATAGCACAGCAAGTGCCTATACTGGCTTTTCTTTGCAGTCTTTTTAGTTTTATGAGGTTGTAGCCTTTACTCAATGCGGGCCACTTTACTTAAGAGCCAGCCGTATGTGAGAATTTGACGTACTATTGCTGTATACATTCATAAATTTATCTTTGGTTGAAGACCCCACTTCTTTCCCAACGTTTTGTTACAAACATAGAAGGCAACACACGCCTTCCTTACTCTGTTTCCAGTTAAGAATGATACCCAAATACCTAGCGCTGGAAGATAGTGTGAGTGGTTGGCCTTTTAGACGGGGGATAGTGAAATCGGATTTTTTGGGCTTAGTAGTAAATAGCACCAACTCCGTTTTGCTCTGGTTTGCACAAAGGACACATTGTCTAGAGCAGTCCCTAAGATTTCACTTATCACTGAGGGGAATTTCTCTGACACTAGTTTCACCATGTCATCTGCATACGCGTCAACTTTAACACGTTCCTCGTTATATAACTAAAATTTTATTCATAACCATTAGCCAGAGTAGAGGAGTTGACTGACTGTTGCAAAGTTTTGCCTGAATTCCCGAAGTTAGTTCAGACATCAGCCATGGAGTAAGTCTCCACTATATCCACAATCGTTCCTATCACTCAATCTCTTCCCTTTCTCTAACGCTCGTACTGTGATAAGACATTTAAAGAGTATTCATAACGTGCGTGCAAATTATAAAAAAAAACTACTAAAAATATCGATTCGGATATTTTTCGAAGTCGTTTAATGTTATTGACAATCACTTCGGCAATCAGAGTGGTTTTTAATATTCCAGCTTATTTTCAGTTTCATACTCAGATTTCAGACGTTTGCTGAGCATTTTCAGCATCTAATTCTGGAGTTTTTTTTACTGAACATTTTCAGCCACTTGTTCCAAAATTAATTTTTCTGGAGTTATTTTTGCCGGAGTAATTTTCGAGTTCCAACTTTATGATTGTTGGCTCCAGAGCTGACATTCGTATTATTTAACCAATGATCTATTTGAACTTTTGAGAAAAACTTTTGAAAATCAGAAACTCCATTAGTGCATACAAAATTGATTATAATATGGTCTTTAACAATTTGTATGAAATGTAATGTCGTTTAAATGAAGGCCTTTGGCTTTTCTGCAAAGTTAAACGCTTTTAAAAACATTTTGGGAAATTATTTTGCTAACTTCTGGTGTAATTTCAGGAATTTCGTTTCCAACGTTTTCCTTAAGCATCGAGATTGTGGTTGGTTTGTTGATGTATACCTTTTCCTTCAAGTTCCATTCAAAGAAAAAATCAGGAGGTGTCAAATCAGGGGATCCTAGATGCCAATCGATATCACCATTATGCGGCTGGCGAAAGTTTTTCGTAAAACTCGCATCGTACCACGTGTTGTATGTAATGTGACTCGGTCTTGTTGGTCCCACGTGTTCTGTAGGCCTAATTGATCCAATTCGGGCACAATAATGTTTTCAAAAGCGTCCCGTCAGCAGTCTTAGTAACTATTGCAGGATTGCCTTTGGCAAATGGCCTAATAGGTGCACAATACGAATTCTCTATTAAGGTCTAGTGGTCTTTGGTGTATCAAAGCACGGTTTAGAGTGCTGCAAAAGCGCTATTATCTTTATTAACATAGCCTGCCAAGTCAAAATGTGCTTCGTCGCTCATATTGATATTTTGATAACGATTCCTTGCCAATACTGAAGGTTGGATACAGCAGGCTGTAAAAATCTAGCACTCTTAATGTGGTAGGTGCTCAATTATAAATTGATATCGACCACTCTCTACGACTTGAATTTCGTACAAACAAAAATGGCAATCAAATAAAACTGACCTGAAACATGAAACGCATCCTGTACTCTGTCTCTACTAGATCGATGTCAGCAATGGCCCAGTATATTTTGGCTATATTCGATTTCAGGACATTTCGATGTATGATATCCCACATAGAATTTTATTCCCAGGTTACTAGCATCGCTGATATATTCCATCGCTCACAAGCCACCTAAAAACGGAAAAGTTAACAAGAACTCCAGTTTCCTTTAATCCCACTGATTGCAGCTACACACAATACTTTCAGCAAATAAATAAACCCAACCCAATCCACCTTCGGTACTGCTTACATAAATCATTTTTGGTAACGTTTTTTCGCAATAATAACGAAAAATTCAATCCCGTTCGCATTTGTTGTGGTACTCACGGTTTGCGTGATATATTATTGGAAGCCTTACATTTTAGCATAAAACACGTTTCTGGTTGGTTTATGAATATTTTCAAGGAAACCATGTAATTTATTCAGACTACCTATATATGCAATACACACAAAAAAAATAGAAAATCAATTCCGCGATTTATCCATATACCAGCGGGAGCATACCAAGCTTACGGTAAAAATGCTTCCACACACGCGTTCCAAAAAAATTAACAAAATAAAAATGAAACCCAAAACCGAACACCATAAACCACAAGAGGACTACAATAATAACAGCAAAAAAAAACATCTCTCTGCCTAGCCTCCCAACATGCACTCAGTTTCGCATGCGGCACGAAAGTCGAAGCACATGAGGCAGAAATAAAATGAAATGACATGATTACCTATTAATTTTGCTATGGTTAAATGCATGCGAATATCCTTGCCGTAGGGATATCCCCAGGTAAATTGTTACAAGAATGGAATAATATGCCCCCGTGTAATTTTTTTTTTGTATCAAAATAATTGCATATCCTACATATACACGCGCAACACCCCAAAATCATTGTTAAACTAATTACGTAACAGGACATTGTGGTTGAGGTTATATTACATGTGTGGCATTGTACAACATCACAACAAAAAGGATATAAACACACACAAACATTAATTAAAAAAGAAACCTATAGCCCCTAATATGCATGTTTTTGTCCCGTTGCACGTGTTTTTTCTTGCTTTTAGTAAATATTCGCAATTTATTTTTCTTTTTATGAAATATTTTAATAATACAATTAAAACTTAAAAATCAGCATTTGCATTAAATGTACATATATGTAAAATAAAAATGAGAAAAATAAACTTATATACATTGCTTTCATATTGATAAAAGATTTCTTTTTATTTAAAAATATTTTTAAGATTATTTTTTATATTTTTTTAATTAATAAAAAAATTATTAATAAAATGATTTTTTTACCCACAAAAAAAAACTATATTCGGATACATATAGGGATCAGATTTACCCATCTACATTTGGTACGAGAGCTATCCAGAACACATCGAAGAGGGTTACAAGGAACGTGTGTCTCGTGTGTCACAGGACTCACCGTTCGGTTCGGCATCACTCAACTTGACCAATATCAAGGAATCGGATCAGGGATGGTACGAGTGTAAAGTTGTATTCTTAAATCGTGATCCCAAGCAGCATAAGAACGGTACATGGTTCCATTTAGATGTACATGCACCGCCACGTTTTAGTGTTACACCAGAGGATATTATATACGTTAATTTAGGTGAGTAAATCATTTTTATATAAATATTTGCATTCGATTTTTGGGGCTGGAAATGACTTAAACTTTATCTTAATAGGAAAGGTTTATGTAGTTGTGAAGAGCTGATTTTATTCATTTGGTGCTCGTCAAGATGGTTTGTTACATTTCTTGAGAAGCTATTTTAAGATCATTATATAGGCTTAAAACTTAATCCAGCTTGTAAATGAGTTGAAAAGTAAACCAAATATGAATAATCAAGTCGCCACCACACTGGACTAGATTGATATTTTTCCTTAGTGTGCGATAAATGATAAATGTCGCGCGATGGTTAATGCTATGAACTGCCGCACAGAAGGTCTGCCAGTCTTAGCAATACCAAAATGATTTTTCACTGGCCCTCTCTAGTGATGAACGCACAAATCATCCGAGTGGTATCAATTGTTAAGAAAAGCTTATCTCAACTTAGCCGTTCGGAGTAGGCGTAAAACAGGAGGTCCCGCCATCGTGCAAGAAGTACAATCGCACACATGAATGGTTGCGAGAAAAAAGCCAGACCCTATGTACTAACGAGTCAGTTGCATCGTTCGTTGTAGGGCCTTTAAGGGCCGATTTTGATTGTGAAATTTCTCGATGTCAGACTAACTTAATTTGAACCATGGAAAGATACACAATCGAGCAATGCGTTTAAAGTTATCAAGCTTATTATGAAAATGGGCGTTCGGATCACAATGCATACCGTGCACTTCGTGACTTTTTCGGCCAATTCAATAGTTCAAATGTGCGTACAATCGGAAAAATCGTGCAAAAATTTGAGCAAACCAGGTCTGTAGAAGATGTGGAAACACCAGTGCTCGTACAGCTCTTACTACATAAAATATTGCTGCTGTTCACGATAGCGTGGCTGAAGAGCTGATGAACTTATGCATAAAGACTTGTAATTACACGCTTACAAGGTGCAATTGACTCAAAAACTGAAGCCTCTTGACCATTTCTAGCATCGTCAATGGTCAGAATGGTGGCAATAAATGGCAAAAGTGGATGAACAATTTTCGCAGAAAATCATCTTCATAACGATCTTTTTATTGCCCAAATTGGAAGATATGGATGTGGACTATATGTGGTTTCAATAGGACGGTGCCACCTGCCACACAGCTAACGAAGCAACGGCTCTTATGCTCGACAAATTTAATGGCCGTGTTGGCGATGTCAATTGGCCGCCAAGATCATGTGATTTGTCACCGTTGGACTTTTTTCTTTGGGGTTATTTGAAAGAAAATGTGTACGTCGATAAGTCAGCAACAATTCAATTGCAAAAGGATCAGATAATTCGGCACATTAACGGCATTGACCCTCAATTATGCCTCGGCGTCATCGAAAATTTTGACCATCGGATGGAGGTGTGCCGCTGAGGTCGCGGCGGCCATTTTTCCGATATTTTGTTCCACACATAATTGAACGATACCAATATTATCATAATTAAAAGAAATGACAATAATTTCCTAAATAATTTGTGTTTTACTCAAAATCAACATCGGCCCTTAAAATTTAACCACTCTTTATGTTGTATATGTTGTTTGTAGCTAGATAAAAAGTGTTAAAATAAAGACAAGCAGATGGTATGCCTTGAGTTAAAAAGGAGCTGTTAAATATTTATAGAGTTCGATTTGAAGAAAAAATATGGAAAAATATTCAAAGGCACAAATATTTCTAATAGCAACTTAAAACCCGAGATCTTCCCGGATCTAAACCATGTTTTTAACGTTTTTAGCTTGTCAAAGCAAAAGCCCGACCAAAGCCGTTTTTGAGTGGCACAGGTTGGTATGTATAAATGGGAGAACTACTTTAGCTAACCTTCGTTTTTTCGTAAGAATGCAAGTTAGTAAAAAGAAGATCCATTCAAATATCCTGATCATCTCAGTCCTGCTCTACCCCTTATCCTTTAATCTTATTCAGAGAATTTTTCAGAAAATCCTAAATCCCTTATGACTGGACGGGTAAAGTGATAACGGTGTAACCATGAGCTTCAAAGTGGATAAATCATGTAGGGATAATGGACACTAATACTGCAGGTCACAAAATCCTAGGGTCTTATCCAATTTGTTAGATGGGCCAAAAGAGATCACCCTACTGGAAGATTCTCTTATTTTTGCAAATAGCCGCCAATGTCAAATCTGTTTTTACATTTGTGGACTAGACAGATGTAGAATACAAGTGGACAAGCCATGGAGCGATATAGCTACTCCCCAAGAACGTTGAATAATCGAAGTGGACGATTTTTCGACCAAAATCATAATGAGCAATGAGGCTCATTTCCACCTCAGCGGTTACGTGAACCAGCAAAACTATCGCTTCTGGGCACCGAAAATCCACGAATTATGAACGAGGAGCCATAAGAATGCCACTGGTCAAACGACAACAGTGGACGGTGCTCACTATAGGGCCATGTTAACCGAGTTTTTTTCAGCAATTTGCCTTCCAACCAATTATAACTATTCAGTCGATGATGTCGAGATGGATAAACTGACATTCTATATACACAACGAGGTTTTCTGTTTCAATATTTCGGTATATAGTTACTTTACGGTTTTTCACAGCACTTTTCCCCACTGCAGTTGGTCTTGTTTACCTACTACGCTGGACAAGATAAGATGGATGTAAAAATTCTGACATATACACTGCTAGGTGCACTGGGCCAAGGAATATATTTCAAAAGTTTGCTGTATGCATAGGTTCTCCGATAAGGTTGCATAGTTAACTGTTGAAATCAACTAGCTATACCGAATTAATAGATGCCAAAACAGACGTTGGTATTATGGAAACCCACCTCGACTTTAAGCTTTTAGAGTGTCAATCCTTTCAAACTCCAAACTCAATGATAACATATTAACAATTTTACAATTAACAGCATCAATCGTTCCATGAGCTTTAAGGCAATTTATTGCAGATGTTTCATTTTTCTTTGTATCTCCTGCTCTGGCGTCGTCCTGTCGGTCGTAAAAACAACACTCAACCAAGAAAACAAAACAGGATATACAAAAAAACACCCCGCCCATCCAAGACATCCCTTAGCTAATTACCCAATAAAGGGTTTCCCATCAGAGATAGGTCACCCACTGGTGTGTAATATAATCCCGCTTTCACCATTTCTATCCCTCCTCTTGCCAACATTCGTGAACACGTTCTCCGCACCACACAAAACGACAACTCATAATCCGCGAATAATTTGAAAATTATTGCAATTTTCTTTTTTACTGCACCGCACATACCCTTTCATCGAAAGGATAGCGAGCGGACTTTCAACCAGAACCACGACGCTACTTGGCATTGTCTCCTTGTGGTTGGTATTTCTTTGTTTTTTCTCTATCGTGTCCTGGTGACAGCGGAATATGCATTTTCATATTTTTTTTTTATTTGTAGCTTTCAGATTGATGAAAGGATACGCTATGATAAAAATGCAGCACCCCTATCTCTTATATTCGCTATGGCATGGCATGTTGTGACTCCTTTAACCCCCTGAAATAACATTATTATACCCGGGTTTTCTTACACAAATATATATGTTTACGAGAAACAGTGCCACTCTTCTCCACCGAACCAAAACAAAAGAAGATGTCTCTGTGTGTATCCTGGGCGAGCATTGAATTCTTTTCAGGATGATGATTAAGCCACCAGTAGATAGCGAGCAGCGAACAGCAGGAATATAAACTAAGAAGAAGAAGGAGGGGGAAAAAGGTTAGTCTTGGACCCATGCTGTAAGAAGCGATCCAGTTCTGTGTATTCGTGTATTTGTGTGGGCATAATTATTAAGCATCGTGTCTGAAGCAGCATGAAATGACACTTCCTTCCTGAGATTACATCCTGCTGTTATCTACTTGAAAGTAATTTTCCTACGATGTTTCTTTTCTTGTTTATCCTGGTGATTCTTGGTTAGATCCTCTTCGGTTTCAGCTTTTTTTTTGCGCTCCTGCTTTAATGTCTCAACGGTGTCAGTTTGCGAAAGGCACGATATGCATAGCATAGCACACATTTGCTTTTGTTTACCAAAGGACATCCCGAAAGGGAGAACTGGAACACTTTAACCCCGTGCAGTTTTCTGTGTAACGGGCTTCTGGATTGTTTCTCAACTAAAGCTGTTTTATCTTTTATCCTTTGAATGGTCTTTCAAAAATGTATATAAAACCCAAGTAAGACGATGATGTCAAAAAACAAAAATGCTTGCACGCATTGAAACGTCCATCTAAGCTAGCTACCAACAGCAGCATCAGCAGAAGCATCACAGCATCGCGCTAATGTCCTTAAGAATACTTTGACTTGTCTTCTATGGCATACCACCCCCATCCACGTTTAGAATCCTAAAGCATGGGCGAAGCTTTCAATCTAAAGTGTTATTTATTTCACTCATTCCGAGAGAGGAAGAGATGATGATGATGTTTTCTTTTAGCTGGAAGGAGTTTATTTACAAAAAGGATATGCTGACACTTAGCAATAGTGGTAGTTGTTCAAAGCTGACATTTGTCATTAAACTTTGGATATGACTGCATGTGTGTGTGTGTTTGGATATATGGATTACGCTTCTTCTGTACGTCATTAGTTTTTCTCTCCACTATTTCATATATATCCTTAGAGAGATCTAAGACACACACACTGAGAGAATAAGAGAGACAACCACTTTAGATTATGTGAAGTCTTCGCCTTGGTGCTTGCTTCATGATGTACATCTACGTATGACAAGTTGCAATATAATTCGGCAGGATCCTTTCGAAAATCCAAAACCTGTTAGTCTTGAGTGTTGTATAGCTGTGCTAGCCTGTGTGTGCCTGCACCTTGAGTAATAATTCACGATGAAGCTTATGTTGTTGGGTTGTCCTTATTACGTCTTCATCGTATCCTCGTGTATATGCACGGTGGAGACGTTGTCAAATCGTATGACTGACAAACTACTTGAAGAGCTGGCAATTTATGTTGGCTGTCATGGCTAAATTGAGTACAAGTGGCTGCAAATGGAGTTTGGGTGGATGGAGGTCGAAATGGATATACCAGCTGTCCGCCTTGTACAATGTATTGTACACCCATTGTAGGTACCAGCAAAATTGATGAAAATTGTCTCAATGTTTCTCAGAGTGGATACAATTACGAGTATGTAGCAAATTAAAGTGACATTTTAATGTCAAACAAAAAGTTGAAGCGGATTTGTCGAAATTAGCATATAAGAATACAAGACCTGACAAGGGGAAGGCAAACATAAATTAGAGAATGTTGTTGTCCTGGATGGAGTTTGGATGCATGCAAGTATACACAGGACAGACACGTACTTAGTGAGGGGGGTAGCACGCTTATGCTAATTCTTTTATATTTTTAAGATACATGACAGCATATATTCGAATCTGAATACTGAAGTAGCTATATATCTACTAAACCTAAATCCGGTAAATCGTACATTCGAGGGGTTTGAGTTTACTACGAATTACAAGGGTTTCCCAAATAGTGGGATTACGAATTATTGAGGGTTCATTTTTTGCGGAGGGATATTTTACGCTCTTGGTCAACTGCATTGTCCAGAGTTAAAACTGCAGACAAAACATCATCGTTGAAATTTTTCCTGCTCGTAAAATGACTCAAGCTATTGCTGCAATCTTTCGATTTCTTAGGCTAAAAACACACCGGATAAAGCAGAACGTGTTTTTTTTTTTTGTTACGTTAATCAAGAGTACATTGTTTCTGATGAGACTGCACACCCCAAAGAAAACGAAACAAAGCACACGTTATGGTTTTGAAGTGCTTCGGTGATGGTTGCTGAAAAAATTGTCATTGCAAACGAACAACATACACCGAATGCAACAAAACTGTTTTGAACCAGCATCGTTGACGATAATTACCTACTATTTTGTGGCGGAGCACACACCTATTTTTTCAGAATAAGAGTTCTCTAACTCTAATAAGGTTAAAGTCACATCCTCAACATTTCGATTTAGATTATATGGATGAACCCAGCACTTTCTGCTTCAAAAAGTGTATGTTAGATGGGCAAAACTTCATCAATGCTTACCAAACGAAACAAGTAAACAAAACATTTTGTTTGGGTACATTCTGTGTTTGGTGTGTGCACATAAAAAAAAGTTTTTTTTTTACTATCGAATCCAAAACGTTTTTTTTGGATCAGGTGTGTTTTCTGCCTTAAAGTTTTTAATTATACCCTGATCAAGGGGCTGACGCTTAGATGTCGTGTTGGCTGGCAAAAAACTCTAATTTTACATAACAAATTACGGATGTGACAATGTGAGCCGTACAATTATCCATGAACAACTAAATTTTGCGCCTTTGTCTTTCCAATAACTAAATAAATCGGATGCCATCCACGCAACGAAGTACTTGAATCGTGTTGACTCATTCTCCGGTAGGTTCCCGATATATTACCCTTTTTCACGATTTTCTTATTTCTCCCGATCTTTTCACCTTAGCTCTACTTTAAGCCTTTATTCTTAAGCTCTATTCATGCTTTGCTTCGAATTAACTTCCTTCAAAATTCTACCGAAACATCTTAACGTATATTACATGTACACACATCTCTGGAAGCTTAAAAACAACGTTACAGAGGTTATAAATACCATCCTAACTTCGCTAATGCTTGTGAATTTTTCTACATAATGTCTTAAACAGGCTTCTACCCAAAAAAATCGACTGCAAAAATGCTCAATCTACGCGCAGAAGTACTACATAAGGCCTACAGAAATAATTGCTTGTTGAAATTTGATTGCCTTGTAGAGGAATAATTGCTATTTGGGATGTAAGTTACCTGATTAAGTGGTGCTACAGTCTGGAATGAACCTGGGCCTCAATCAACATGCCCGTGCATTAGCCCTGTCCTTAGCTAACTGCCTTCAGCTGTGCACTCCAAGTTGGTTGAAGTCTGGCTGGGAATCTAAGACTCTGCGAGCCGGAGTATTGATCTCCATTTGTTCTACATGTCCTAGACATCTTAAACGTCCAATGCGGAGTTTTTTGGCTATGGCATTTCGCTGTACAGCTCGTATAGTTTCTGGTTGAATCTACGTCTCCATAACCCGTCAACGCAAACGGGACCGAAGATTTTTCGAAAAATGTTCCTCTCAAATCGACCAAGGATGTCTTCAACCGCTTTTGGGACGGTCCATGCTTCAGCGCCGTACAGCAGGACTGGGATGGTCAGGGTCTTATATAGAATCTCCTTAGTAGTTCATGTGAGGGCTTTACTACTAAATTGCCTTCTTAGCCTGAAGAAACAGCGGTTGGCAAGAGTAATTATTCGTTTAATTTTTGACGAGATGTTGTTGTCAGAGTTTAAAGCGGAGCTGAGATATACAAAGTCCCGTACTAACTCAAAGTTATATCTGTCAGTGGTGACGTTCTGTCCAATTCGTCGATCTTGTGTGTCCTTTCGTGTTGACAGCATAAAATTTGTCCTACCCTCATATACTGCTAAACCCATTTTTGCCGCTTCCTTCTCTATACTAGCAAACGTGGCTATGACGTCACATTGGATCCGCCCAATGATGTCAATATCGTCGGCGATTTTTGGTAAATTGTGCCTCTGGTGTTGGCACGTGAGTTTTGCACAATCCTCTTAAGAATCAAATTAAAGAAGTCGCATGATAGCGCATCGCATTGCCTAAATCCTATTTTGGTATCGAATGTGTCGGTCAGAGAATTCTCCATCGTCATCCAAAAGTAGACATGACGCTGTATAGTTCGTCTCTATAAATACTGTCGTATGGGGCTTTAAAATCGATGAATAGGCGGTGGGTATTTGGACATCGTGGGTTTTTTCCAGGATCTGCGAAGTGTGAAAATTTGATCCATTGTGGACTTTCCTAGCCTTAAACCACACTGATAAGGGCCGATCAGATTGTTGCGGGCATCTGTCGGCAGTCCTAAGCAAACCAGGGGTTTCTTGCTGGTGGGCGCGAGAAACCTATCACATTAGTTGTTCCTGAGCTAATGGCTTGTAGGCATCGTAGCCCTTGTTCTTCGACATTCGATGCTGTTGGTATTGCGTTAATCGAGAGGTTAAGGGATACGCGTTGCGAGAAGGTCTTTTACTACTAAACATGTTTTGTCCGCTTACTTCTCTTCTCTGCTACACTAGCATACGTGTCCGACCAATGATTTCAATATCGTCGTTGTATGCTAGTATTTACACCGATTTATGGATGATTGTGCCTCTGGCTCGGGAGTTTTGCACAATCCGCTCAAGAATCAGATTCAAAATGTCACATAGCTGTGCATCGTCTTGCTTAATCGGTTTTTGGTATCACTTGTGTCGGTGAGGTCGCTCTAGAGCACCGTGAATTCTCCATCGTCATCCTGCGCAAACGGACGAGTTTCGTCGGTATACCAAAACTAGACATGGCTCTGTATATGCCTCTATAAATGCTGTTTGGCTGCTTTAAATGCTGTCATATGCGGCTTTGAAACCGGTGAATATGTGTTGGGTATCGATTTGGACTGCTTGAATTTATTCATCATCTGCTTGTGAATATTTCGCTTCACCGACTCTTCTTCGTACCCAAACTGTGTTAATGATTTTCACCTCTGTTTTTCTATATTAGTAGTAATCGGCTCAGTTTGACAGCATAAAAGTGAATTTTCAGACGTCAATATTTCAGCCATTGCAATTTTTCACTTTCCCTAAAATGAAAAACTTAAAAACATTCTAAAATGCTGAAGAGGATAATATCAAAAGAACTAACTGAAAACTATTCAAAGCTATTAAAATTTGCATTTTATTAATAAAATTGTTAATACCCAGCTAAAATATTCCTTGACATCATGCTGTTATTTATTTCCTTTCAGGTGATTCAATTATTCTTAATTGCCAAGCCGATGGCACACCAACACCAGAAATTCTATGGTACAAAGATGCTAATCCCGTTGATCCATCCTCTACTGTTGGCATCTTTAATGATGGTACCGAGTTACGGATCTCCACCATCCGACATGAGGACATCGGAGAGTACACTTGCATTGCACGCAATGGTGAGGGACAAGTCTCCCATACGGCCCGTGTTATAATAGCGGGCGGCGCTGTAATCATGGTAAAAAGAAAAAAGATGACAAAACAAATTCCAAAAAAAAAATACGAGAACAAAATTAATTTTTTTTTATATTTTTAATTTGTTTTCGAAATTATATTTTTCGTTATATATGAGTTTTTTTAACGTAATTAATTGTTTACACATTTTGTTTTATGTTTTGAAACCTTTTTTTCATTTTATTTACTTGCATTTTTTTTGTTTATTATTTTAATTACTCAAATAATTGGCAAAAATTTATTAAGTTTTTTTTATTTATTTTTTGTTTAGATTGGCAACTATTTTTTTTTCTCTGAGTTCCCTAATTTGTCTTTTCACAAATATAGTTAACAAAATATGATTATTGTTGGATTGGCTATAAAATTTTAAATGACAATGAAAAATAGTTTAAAGAAAGTAATTAAAAAAAAGTCAAATAATGAAAGAATTAATGATGAAATGAAAATGATTTTCGGTAGTTCTTGTGTTGTTGTCGCCCCCTATTGAATGATTCGTGTTTTTTATCCCCTTCATGTTTTTTTACCTTTTCATAAAACTAATTAAACTCATTATGCATTAATGCATTGCGTGCATAGAATTGTTTATTTAGCAAAAAAAATAAATCCCATACATTTAATTTCATAAATTTATTTCAGAAGCTATAAATTGGGAAAAGTGGAATTTTTCTATTACTAATATTTCAAATTTTAATTTAAATTTTTTAATTAAAGCATAAATTAGAATTAAATTCCACTTTTAACAAGAATTCAATTCAATTCAATCACGCATATATCATTTGCTTTAAACGTTAACAAATAGTTTTAATATTAAATCGACAGTATTCATATTTTTGTTAAAAGATTAAAAGATCGTTTTATGTTGTGTAACTTTGTGATAAAGAAATTTTGGTGATGCGGTTCGCGAAATGGTGTTCTCACGTCTACGAAAAATAAATAATTTAAACAATTTTTTAAAAATAATTCTAATCCTAGAAGTAGCCATATCTACTTAAAATGTTCCTTAAAAAATTATTCTATAACACAAGAGATGACTAAACATAACCTAGTTTGAAAAATTGCGTTCGTCAAAAAAGTTTTCCACTTGATGGAAATAATAAATTTTTTGTGCACAACATTGTTTGCTGATTAAGTAAAACCCTCTAATAACCCTTGAATTTGCATCCCTTCGAATAAAATTCCGCTTCGAAATTGTTCTAAATTCAAAAAGCAAAACAACCGCTTTGTGGGAGTTGATTACACACAATGGAGCCCCATTGACTTTTGTGGTACTGCTAGGGCTTTGGCAGCAAATTAAATAAAATTTCAAAATGCGAGGGATGATCACAATGGCAATGCAAATAAAAGTTATTTTGCGATTATTTTTTACAATCTGCAATATAGGGAAGCACATAACTGCCAATTGTATGGATAGAATTACAAAATTAATTTAAAAATAGAAGCAGAAGCTGTATGCGGCATGAGGGTGAGTTGGTTGAACAAATGTGAGTTCTATCGGTTGTATATTCGTTGACATTTGATTAAACCTTAGATAGTTCAATATATCCGCATTAAATCGTGACCTTAATTAAAAGTTAACTGGGGCTACGAAGTTGACTTTTTCTTGTTGACTCATCAGATCAAACTGATTGGAGTTACTGATTGGGTATAGACATCGCATTCATACCTCTTCATGATAACATTTTGTCGATAGCATGGTTTTTTTTAAGGAAATGTTATGGTTCTGCAACTTTGCCTTAAAAGTCCTGGTTAAGTGTGAGCTTGCCCCACTTGTTGAAACCACTCAGACTTGATCGGAATTACCTTTCGGCGGAGTTCTGCCAGTAAAAAGTCCGTTTTGAAAAACCGTCTCCACTGACAGTAATGTACGATACATTTTCTTAAAGGGAAGTATGGCCGACAATGCAGTGTGATGAAACTACATACACTGTGACTCGACCTATACCGAGCACCGTCCACTGTTGTCGTTTGACCAGCGGCGTTCTCAAAAAAAAAAAAAAAATGGCCCGATGACTCCTCCAGCATGAACAGCGCACCATGCAGTAACTTTAAGCGGCAGGTATAATGGCTCCTCGTGCACTATTCGTGGATTTTCAGTGCCCCAGAAGCCATAGTTTTGCTTGTTCACGTACCCGCTGAGGTGGGAATGAGACTCATCGCTCATTATGATTTTGGTCGACAAATCGTCCACTTCGATTGTTCCGCGTTCTTGGGGGGTGTATTGCTCCATGGCTAGTTCACTTGTATTCTACATCTCGCTAGTCCACAAATGTCAAAACAGATTTGAAATTGGCGGCCATTTGCAAAAATAAGAGCATCTTTCAATAGGGTGATCTCTTTCGGCTCACCTTGCATGTCTATGTTTTGTCCCATCTGCTCGGATTTGTACCGCCATACGTGCGTTTAAACTCCTTTTGTACGAAATTACTGTAGCCAGTGCTTGAAAACGGCACATAACCTAAATGCCTGTCTCATCATCTCAACGGCCCATTTTTATTAGGTCAGGTTGTAGTGGCTGCCAGCGATTTGCCAGCACATTTAGACTAGTGTTTGGTTCGTTGTGATACTATATGGATCTTGTGATACTACATGGATCTTGGTTTAGTTACCTCTAGTACAACCAATCTGTGCTTTTAATGAAGTGGAGAAGATCGTGTTTGTCAAGTCGTAGACATTTTGAGAGAAGTATAATCCACGATGAAGCAACTTGTTTGATAGGGCCGGACAGTTACAAATGAACAAGGAAATATCTTAGTTGAGAACCACTTCTGTAGACTGTTAACCGGCGATGACGAACAAAATTCCGCTGTCAGACAGAACGAACCATTCAATATTGGCAACGACAGCGGAAACTGCCAACCACCCGAACTGAGTGGAGTGAGGATAGCAATATACTCAAGCTTAATAAGGCTGCCGGAAATGAAGGCCTTGCCGCTTAGCTTGACTAAGCCGGCGGAGATGACTTGGTAAGTAACATCCACCAACTCATAAGCCGAATCCGGTCGGATGAAAGTATGCCTGAAGAATGGAACCTCAGCATCGTTTGCCTGATCCACAAAAAAAGGCCCTCTGAACTGCACCAAATACAGAGGCCTAAGTTTCCTCAACCATCGCTTACAAGATCCTGTCTGCCGTAATATGTGAACGCCAAAAACCGTTTATTAACAACCTGATTGGCCCTTATCAGTGTGGTTTTAGGCCAGGAAAGTCCACAACCGATCAAATTTTCATACTTTCGCAGATCCTGTAAAAACTCAAGAAGTCCAAAATATAATTATTCTGTATCATCGGAAAATTTTCTGTCAGATATTCAGGTGCCTTCAATAAATCAAAATCATCCTTATAAATATTATCTGCCCGTTTTTGGAGCAGTTTTCGTAAACTTGTTATAAATGAGTTCGAAGATATCAAACTAACTTACTTAGGTAGCGCTTCAGTCCGGAATGAACCTGGTTCTCAATCAAGATGCCTCTCCAATCAGCCGGGTCCTTCGCTAACTGCCTCCAGTTGCGCACTCCAAGTTGGTTGAGGTCGGTTTCTACTTATGCGTGCAAATGGAGGCGAGGTCTTCCTCTACTGCGACGTCTTACTGGAAATCGAAGACTCTGCGAGCCGGAGAATTGGTGTTTATTCATTTCATATGTCCTAGCCATCTTAAACGTCCAATGCGGAGACGCTGTACAGCTCGTATAGTTCTTGGTTGAATCATAGTCTCCATAGCATGTCAGTGCAAACAGGACCGAAGATTTTTCGAAGAATTTTCCTCTCAAATCGACCAAGGATTTCATTATCCGCTTTTGAGACGGTCCATGCATCAGCGCTGTAGAGCAGGACAAGGATGATCAGGGTCTTTTATCGCTTCCTTCTCTATGGTTGAGTCCTACCAATGATGTCAATATCGTCGGCGTATGCTAGCAGTTGGACCGATTTTTGGAAAAATTTGGAAAAATCCTCTCAAGAATCAAATTGAAGAAGTCACATGACAGCGCATCGCCTCTCCAAAATCCTTTTTTTTTTGTATCGAATGTGTCGTTGAGGTCATTTCCGACTCTGATGGAGCAGCGAGCATTTTACATCGTCATCCTACACAAACTGACGAGTTTGGGCGGTATACCAAAACTAGACATGGCTCTCTATAGTTCGTCTCTATAAACGCTGTCGTATGCGGCTTTGAAATGGATGAATAGGTGGTAGGTATCGATTTGGACTTCTTGAGTTTTATTCCAGTTATCTGTATTAGTTTTTAAGTTCTTCGCATTTTCTTTTTACATGCGACTTCCATTTTAATTTTGCATCGAGTGTCACTCCGAGATATTTCGCTTCATTTGCAAAAGGGACTCGAACCGTGTTGAGAAATACTGGCAAATTGTTTGTCCGTTTATACGAAAATTCTACATGAATGGATCTAACCCCCAAACATTTGGGGGCTAGATCCATTTTAAAAAAAATGATAAAATTTAAAGCACTGTTAAATATTTTACTTGCAAATTTGTCGTTTTATCGATTTAATCGTAGCTGCTAAAGTCACTTCTCACAGTATACAAATTCAAACGAGTGGCTTGGTGAATATTCACTCAATAATTTCAAAACAATCACTTGTTTCGACAGGTTGGATATATAACTGTGCTTATGATTTTATAATTTCTCCCATTTTTTTTGTTTTCAATTCCTGCCAATTAATCATGCATTTGGCCTTTGTTTCCGTTGCTGAGGTTGACGTGAGGCTAGTTTAGGCACACAATCTGACATTCGACGCCATTTCCAAAATCACATCGTCTTTCAATAGACCTTTACATATTATATTACCTTTGGATCCTTGAGCCATCAAATCCACTCAAGATTACTCACTTTATCTTTCAATGTGAGTGACTTAAAAGTAATCGTTATTATTACAAAACATAACTCTTGCCACATTCGAGTTATAATCCACTAAACCATTGCAAAATTAACAACCTCGTTATCTTGATCGCAAGCCCTCCCACCTATATCGCCCCTTAATCACCTCCGAAAAGGACGTCAGTTCTTTTTTTTTAACTTCACGTAAACTCATTAGGATACTTTTTTTTTACTCTCAAATGCAAATTTCCACAGAACAAAAGTATCAACAACAACAATGAACTCCTTAAACTTCTTCACACCTACTGTGTGTATGGGTATGAGGCAAAAAAAAAGCCTACACGAGCAGCACCCGTATCCTTACATGGAAAATGTGCTCCACATTACACGGTACACAATTTTGCCGCGACAAAACAATGACAACATTTTGTATATGGTGTGGATCGTTGCGCTAATTAAGTTTCCTTCTTAGTGTGTCCTTAATGTTTATCAGCGGGTTGCTGCTGCCACATTAAGCGGGAGTTCAAAATTCATTCGCTTTCAAAAGAATCTCATGAGTTATTTCGCCTCCCGTTGGGTCTTTCTTTCGTTCGATGTTGTTGTTGTTCTTGTTTACTTTGTTACAAAAGTTTTCATGTTAATTTTCTAACTACACACACACACCACACACAAGAGAGAGAGAAAGTATCAACCCAACCCCAATGCATACATGCGTGAATAAATATATTAAATAAGAAACTTTGTGTCACACAATAACGATGACATAAAATAAGCGAACTCATTACAAGAGTTGGAAAAAGTTTCCTCGTAGCCTTTAGCGGGGCAAGCATGTGCGGGAGTCTTTATCGTCTTCTGTATATGGCTTAACTGCATTTTCAAAGAATTGGAATTTCAGTTGTTCTTAGCCCCTAATGAAGTGGGATCTAGATAAAGAGAGAGTGAGAGAGAGAGTGGGTGGAATAAAAAAAGTATCTTTTACCCACTTTTGAATCTATCAGATACGAATAATGTAATGAAAAGTTATTCTTCCTATCTCTCGTCGAAATAAACGTTAGCTATGGCTGAAGCCGTTGAAAGCTGTCAATTTACCCTTGGGAAAATCATATGACACACTAAATTGTAGATACTATTACGAACGTGAGTAATACGAGTACTTGAATATAATTTGTTACAATAGTTCGCCCATGAGATACTAACATTGTGCTAATGACATGCCATACGAGCTAGAGGGTGGAAAACTTTATTACACAGGTATAAGGGCTAAATAAATACAAGTACGAGCAACATTGTTAAATAATTTTCCCACGCAAATGCAATTCATACAAGTATTTCAAACAAAAGCACTTAACTACGAAGTAGCTGGAACAAAACTTTTCCATTATTTTATACAGGAGCTCATTCGAGACAGCTGACATATCCGGCTTTTACTAAAAAATACACAAAAGCATACAAGTGGATGAAGGTGAACCTGAATAAATTATTTTAACTATGATTTCAGTTTGCACACTCTCGGCAGGGTGTCGATTTCAAGTACCTACACATACTTAACAGGGGGCGATGGTGTTTACTGGAATTTAAAACTTAACTAACACAGAAAATTTCCTTTACTCTTTTTGGCTTGTGAACTTCGAATTTTTTTTTTTTAAATCACAATTTTTGACTTTATAGGAGCTAAGTCTTTACCGAGTTTAATGAAATCACAAGCATTCTACATCGTCACCTTTCACAAATTTACGATCTTCAAGGGTGACAAATTTAGATATGACTGTTTGCGCAAAGTTTTGGGGTATGCTCGGTTGAGTCATTTGAAAATATCGCCCTTAGAAACACCCTTGTTTGCGAAATACCTGAAAATAAAACGGAATGTTATCAACACTCAAGTTATCCTTCTGGTTTTGATTAGTCGAAGAATCGGCCATTTTATTACCAAATCGGAGGGGCTAAGATATTGTTAAGAGGGATTATAACCCTTAATGTGTATGACTAACCGATTTGGCAGATCCTGAAGATTATCAAATTTTATAAACCCCAAATAGTTTTGGCGTTTTCTACAGATTTACTGGTCATTTTATCCTGCTATGCCCTATTATCAGCCTGACCGTCATTAGGACAGTTACGCGTTTCAAGCACATTCGCTGTTTAGCTTTGTTGATGTTTACATTCGACTTGAAAGCAGTAAGCTATTGCATTTGTATTTGTATTAACAGGCCATGTATTCTAACATGGGATGTGTCCTCACCGTATTTCGCGGGGTCTTTTCACAAAAATTTCGCGATCTATTTAATGGCGATTGCAAATACCTCACTTAAGGCTTCTAATTATGTATGTTACTTACTTATTTATGTGGCGCTACAGTTCGGAATGAACCTATCTCTCATCCAACAAGCCTCTCCAATTAGCCCGGGCCTTAGCTAACTGCCTCCTCCAGTTACACACTCCAAGTTAATAAAGTCGGTTTCGCGCTGTTTTTTGCGAGCCGAAGACCTAGTCTTAGTCTTCCTCTACTGCGCCCAAAGTCCGGTTTAGAATCAAAGACTCTGCGAGCCAGAGTATTAGTGTCCAGAAAATTGGTGTCCATCTAAAACGTCCAATGCGAAGTTTTTTTTAAAGGGGAATATCGCTTTACAGATTGTATAGTTTTTTGTTGAATCTTCGTCTCCATACCCAATCAACGCAAACGGGGCCAAAGAATTTTCCTTTCAAATCGACAAAGGATTTCTTCATCCACTTTTGACATGGTCCATGCTTCAGCTCCGTAAAGCAGGACTGGGATGGTCAGGGTCTTATATAGAATCTCCTTAGTAGTTCGAGTGAGGCTTTCTATTGAATTCCCTTCCCCTTTGTTTATAATTTACCACAGTACGAGCTTTAGAGAAGGGGAAGAAAGAGAGTGACAGGAAAGATGTTGGATGAAGTGTAGACTTACTCCATGGGTGGTGTCCGAACTGACTTCGGGGAGTCACTGCTTCTTGTGTTCGTTAAATTCGAAGAATTTTCAAGATGGTGCAAACTTTTAGGTGTAACAACCGACATTTTTTTTGTTTGAATACAAGTTACCCGGGTTTTGGCTGGGATTGAATAAACGCGCAACCTTCCACTCAACAGGCGAGCAAATTACCACTACACCGCGGCCACCCATTGCCGTTTCTTAGCACGATGATACAGCGTTTGGCAAAGGTAAGTATACGCTTAATTTTAACGAGATGTTAGGCAAATCCCGTACTACCTCTATCCCTACCAATATTCGTCTATGTTGTATGTTGTAACTGTCGTTATAAGTTGGTTCATCAGCTTCACGTAGCCGCCGAGATGAAAATGCACCTCGTTCGAAAAGATGACTTCTTGCCCAAAATCGTTGCCCAATGTCGCAAGGCCCAAACTGGAAAGCGATAAAGAAACGGATGGTCGTGCGCCTTTAATTGCTGAGTCAATTGAACCATGTTAACCAATTATCCGAGACCTTTTTTGCAGAAATCTCCTCAGGCGTTAAATGTTGAGCTGTTGGGATCGATGGCGAGTTGATGTTTTTGAATTGAGTCTTATATTCTGGTCTACAGCATCCACTTTATGGTCTGTGTGCACCGTGTGACGACGAAGACCATGAGTGTTGTCCACTAGCATACCAGTCTCACGAACTTTTTGCACAAACTTGCGTACAGCAGGCGCAGTGGTTGTTTCATTTCGACCAAAACTTCTGTTTCGATTAAATTAGTTTTCTATATTTTCCAACGTTGTTCAAGCACTTATTTAAATTAGTCTATAACTTTGAAAAATCGGTTAGTGATCATCTTAGTAGCGCAACAAAAATCAGTTGCGTAAAGCGATGCTGAGTGCGTAGTGCTCTGTGATGTAAAGCGACTCATTTCGTTCCGTGGAGGTATCATACTGACTTTCTGTCAAGATTTTAAGCAGGAAACAGCTGTCAGTATCAAAACCTATGGTTCGAAAAGAAACCACTAGATAATCCACCCTGTGTAGCTTAGACAAAAAAAAATTACAAAAATTTTACGCAACAGGCTCTGTAGTACCCAGGGTTTTCTCACAACCATTCATGCGTGCGTGTGTACTTCTTGAACGCTGGCAGAACCTCCTGTTTATGCCGATTCCGAACGGCGGGATTGAGAAAAACATTAAGGTGTTGCTACGGGAATCGAACCATCTGCGCTGCAGTTCATCGCCCTAACCATCGCGCAACTTGGCCAGTCGCTTAGAGAGTTTTTATGGTTCCACAAAAACGCTTTTCTATTCATTTGCTATGGCGTTGGTTGTAGAATTTTTTTTTTTATCGTTAAAATATCAACAAAAACAGTTTTTTTGCAGAACACGCCAACAAAAGGGGGACTTGGTTGACACTTTTTCAAAGTTATTAACTGTTTGACAAGTAGAACGTTTTTATTAAAAGTGGCGGTGCCAGTAGGCTTATTTTATACCGAATTTGATTATCCTTGCTTAAAATTTAAATCCAAAGAATCGGTGACGTACAGGCGGACAGACATGGTTAAATTGATTCAGCTAGCGATTTTGAGTGGATCCATATACTTTAAGGTATATCAACATCTATCAAAATACCCAAACAGGTAGTAGTTTTTTTAAATCGAATAAAACACTCAATTTTGCATCAATATTCAAATTTTTTTTATTGCAATCGATAAATATTCCTTTGGCCATTTACGTTTTAAAGACAACTTTATGTAAATGTTGTCTGCGGCTCCATTTCAAATGGTCCATTCGGAAGGTCCAATTCCACGAATTACGCGTGTAATGTTATCCTGTAAGGCTTCAATCGTGTTCGGCTTGTTCACATGGACAAACGACTTTACATAACCTCACAAGAAATAATCAAGAGGCGTTAAATCGCATGATCTTGGAGGCCAACTCACAGGGCCATTTCTAGAGATAAGCTGCTCACCAAATTCAGCCTTCTACATTTACGTTGCTTCACGAGCTGTATGCCCACATGCCACCATCTTGACGAAACCACATGTCAACCAACTTCAACTCAGCCAACTGTGGGAAAAAAAGACGCGTAGCATGGCTCGATATCGTACATCGTTGACGGTATCGTTTCTTCCATGGTCATCTTTGAAGAAAAATGGACCGAAGATGCCACCAGCCCATAAACCACACCAAACTGTCGTTTTTTGTTGATGCATCGGTAATTCTTGTATGGCATGTGGCTCTTCATCACTCCAGATGAGACACTTTTGCTTATTTACGTGTCCGTTAAGCCAGAAATGAGATTCATTGCTGAACACAATTTTTCGATAAAACAGTTAATTTTCATGGAGCTGTTCTAAGGCCCATTCACCAAAAATCAGGCGTTGTGGTAGGCCATTCGGCTTGAATTTTATAGGCTTTCAACCCAAATCGACACTTAAAATTGTCCATGTGGTTGAGTAAAACATGTCCAATTGCTGAGAACGGTGACGAATTGACATTTCACGATCTTCATTAACATTGGACGCTACGACTGCAATATTCTATTTGGTACGCACTGTACGCATGCGAGTCGATGGTTTAATGCCCAACAGAGTAAATTTTGTTAGAAATTTGGTGATAATAGCACGAGTTGTTGATTCACCTGGTGACCACATGATGAGCACGAATTTCCATAAAAAAAAAGAAAATAATTTGCCGTTTGTTACTCTTTCCATGATTAAATGGCGGAGTATACTGAAAACTGAAAACTGAAAACTGAAAACTGAAAACTGAAAACTGAAAACTGAAAACTTCTCACTTTGACATATGACGTTTGGAAGTCATTAGTAACCAGTGCTGCCAACCTAAAAAAAACTAAACGCTTAAAAATCACCCGTTATGTATTTAATCTAATGCACCCCATATGGGATAGGGTATAAATAGAGGTTTAAGTTTTTTTCAGATATTTGTTCGTCGTAATCTTAAATGAGGCTTTGAGAGCAGGAATGGCGTAATCCTATTTTTTTATTTTGAGTTTATTTCACCATCATTACAAAAAAAATATTTTAGTCGATGCAGAAGTGTCACTAATTGTGTTATACCTTTCGTTTTTATGTTATTATTCAAAAAATAAATGAAATAATACGGATTTAATTTTTGTAAAACTTTAACCACGTCGATCTCAATTGATGCAGTTTGGGGTTACGCCACTGTGCCTCAAATGTGGGTGCAGTTTTGGGTTTCGCCACTGTTCATCAAATGTGAGTGCATTGTCTCAATGGTAAGTGCGTTAGACTTCATCCGAAAAGTTTGAAAGCTTTCTCAATCTTGCCATTCATAATCTGCGTTATATTGCAGGTTCAATTCCTTGTGTTGTATACTCGTTACACCATAAAAAAAAGCAGGGTTTTAGGTGTAATGGGGACCAATACCTAATACTAACTTTTTTAGGTTTTTAAAAAAAATACTTTAAGAAACGTAGTAAACTGTTTTTTTTTTTTGTAAAATAAATCATGTGTGCTGGTTTATTCACTCCGTCATACATATTTTTATATTACTTAATGCTTTGTTTATAATTAAAGAGTCAGAGTTGTTTAAAATTAGATGTTTTTTAACCGCTTATTCATTTCAATGACCAAAAACAAGCCTCAATTCGAGATCATTAATTTTGCATAGCTCTCGAGTCGCATAAAGTGTGTTGTCTTTCTAGAGTACATACCGTAGGAGTATTCAAATATATTTAAAGCATTTTTAGCGTCTGATATCATATGGCATATAAAGCATCCTTTAACATGAGACTTTTTAGATGGTGGGATTTAAAAAAAGGGTTAATCGGGGTATCCGGATGTTTGTAAGAAATGCAATTTTTTTTAATTCAAACTTTCAATTTTTTCTAAATATTCGTTTGAAAGCTTTTAGCAACAAAAACACCACCAAAAACACAACATCAGTAAAAATCTCAAACAAAAA
This sequence comes from Rhingia rostrata, assembly GCA_949824845.1. Lineage (NCBI taxonomy): Eukaryota > Metazoa > Arthropoda > Insecta > Diptera > Syrphidae > Rhingia > Rhingia rostrata. The sequence goes on along the minus strand of OX463755.1, from coordinate 14,867,431 downwards.
CAATAAAAGTTCTTAGATACTCTAGCCTATCATGCAAAACTACTCTCGTACATGCATATTATTACATATACTCGTCTATCACTTTACATTTCAATACATACAACTATATCCACAATTATTACAAGAACACCGAAAATAAAACTTAAATATTCGCTCAATATCTCGTTCTCTCTCTCTCTCTCTTTGTACATTTTCCAACTCTATAAAAGGTATTTCTTCTTCACATGCATCTTCTCCTCCTTTAAATTTTTGTCTATTAAAGCCTTACAACAACAAAATATTCTTTTTAAATACCATTAATCGGTATGGCAGTTCGTGTTTTTCTTTTCTTTTTTTCTCTTCTTTTTTTCACAGCCGGATACCGGTAAAGCCGATGAAAAATTCGGTATTACTGTAAGTCTTATGTTTAAACTTTACATTAAAAGTTGATCTAAAAGTAATTTAAAAAAATAATTATTAATACAGTGATTTAACATTAAATTCTGTTTTATTATTGTTTCACAAAAAATAATAATTCCATATACAAATTCGGTTGTGTCATCAGATGATGCTGCTATTGGCAGATATAGTGGTCAATGCTTGAGCGCATAGTTTTTTTTTAAATGTTTTTATTTAATTTTTTTTTAAATCAAAACTTAATTTCACATATATTTGTTTTATTGCAAATAATGAATGTTTTGTGTTTTAAGCTTGCATGTCTTATAAGCTTTAATGTATTCTTATACATATTTTATTTCATAGACTATTGATGTGAAATATTTTGTATTGAATTATGAAATCTGATGCATATGGTGCGATGTTATTTTATAAATTATTTTATTAATGAAATATTTCAAGAGATACAATCGAGATCATAGTTGGACAATATCTTTCTTATCAAAGTTGAGCTTCGAATATTTTCCGAGTTACCAGTACAGTTCTCTGTATTTATTTTGAGATTCTCCACACTTCTTTTTTACATACCATTTTAATTTTGCATCGAGTGTCATTCCGATATATTTCGATTCATTTGCAAAAGGGACTCGAACTGTATTGAGAAATACCGGCAAACTGTTTGTCCGCTTATACGAAAATCTACATTAATCGATCTTCTCTCCTTAAGGGCAATCCGCAAGGATTTTCTCTATTCATTAACCTTGTTAAGAGCGTTTTGCAATTTCATATTTGTTTCCTCTATTGTTGTGCCAACTGCTAGTATATCTGTATCGTCAGCAAACGTGGCAACTATTGTATCGTTTGTTTGTGGGATATCATGTGTAAATAGGTACAAGAGTGGTCCAAGGACGCGTCCTTGGGTTACTCCTGCCAATATTTCTTTGAACTCCGAATATTCGTTACCAAGTTTCACGCGGAAGATACGACACGAGGACTTGATATATATTTTCAGGCAGAACTTGTCTTAATTTGTATTGAAGGCCTCTATGCCGGACCTTGTCAAAAGCTTGCGACACGTCAAGAAATACGGCTGAGCAAATTTTCTTTTCTTCGAGAGCTTTCTAAATTACATCAGTAATCTGATGAACTTGGTCCAAAGTCGAATGTTAACTTCTAAACCCTAATTGATGGTCAAGTAAAAGGCGTTTCTGGTTAACAATGGGGTGTAAGCGACCGCGTGTTATCCTTTCAAAAACTTTTGAAATTATTGGAAGAAGTGAAATTCGGTGATTTTCCTGGTTTGAAAACCATAACCACTTCCGCAAGTTTCCACTGTCTTGGTTTGTTCTAATCTAATTTCTGCAATTACAATGTAGAGCAATCTAGTTAATGGCTTAATGCGAGGCAACATTTTAAGAAGTACTTCTGTAATCAGGTCATAACCCGGAGCTTTTTTAGGCTTTAATTTCTATATTTCCCATAAGGAACTGATGCAAACATGTTGTTTTATAAAGACCAGTTGAAAGTCAGATAACGTTTTTGTAAATATAATCAAAGCTATCAAAAAAATCAAAAAATGCCACTTCTGGAAAATAAACGTTTGACTTGTACCGGATTTGAAGACCTACTCACATGAGCTCTAGTTATTAGTGAACCAACCAGTAAATGGGTAAAATTAATTAACAGGGAAATAAATTTAATAAATTTGAACTGTCTCTTGTATTTAGTTGGAAACAAAAAAAATAACTAAATTGCCTTTAAGCCCGACACCCGCCTAACATTGCTAAATCATGCTTCAGCTTTATTGCTTTGTTTCGTAGAAATGTGGCTGAATTTCATTAATACACCACACAATTGCCTCTTTCAAAGCGTTACTGGTCGTGAGCATGTTTGCATGTGCATTTGACTTCAAAAAAAACCCATTTTCGAAGAAGACTGGTCCGATAATACCTCCAGGCCAAGACCCGCACCAAGCAGTCATGCTTTATGGATGCATTTGTTTCTCCACATGAGTTTTCTGAACCCCAAACGCGACAATTACCGAAGCCATCAAGATAAAAATCAGCATCCCCTTATTATTGTTCCAAAATCAATGCAACGAACTCTCTTCGCGCGGCATGGCCAGTAGTCTTCAGTTCTTGAGTCAATTGAACTTAGTAAGCATTAATATTTTCTGTTGAAAAACTTGTGACAGGACACCTCGAGTGTCGAAGAATACTAATTGATCAAGTCTGAAATTTTCAGTTCAATTATTCCCATGTTGATGGTTTTAAAACACTATGATGGCCATATTTTGTTCGAAAATTGTGGACTGTAGCTGAAAAACCTTAATTACTTAAAACAAAATTTGCTCAACAATGAAAATGCGTTGATTTTTCGCATAGAGATCCATTTTTACTAACCCCGAATTGTCTGCAGTCAAGGATCAATTCCCAGCCGTAGCAACATCTAAATGATTTTTCACTGACCCTCCTCACGTGATGATCTGGCGTCGAATTACAACATCAGTTATCGAGTCATACGTGACTGATAAATGCTGATCAACTATGATCACACATGAGATTCGAGTCTCGAGTATCGAATTTTGGTATTCTGTCAACAGTGATCGAGCATATTTTCATACGATCCATAGGGTTTGTGGTGTCGAGTGGATGCATTTTTGTGAGAAAAAAAAAAGATATTTTCATTTTGTTATTTTCAGTTGCTCCCTTATAAACAAGAATGCACCTTTAATCACTAAACTTTTTACTAAAACTGTATTAAGTTTAAGTTATGAAATATATTTCAAGAAAATTAAAATTTATTTTTTATATAACGGGTGATTTTTAAAGCTTAGTTTTTTAAAAAATCAAATAAAACACTCAAATTTGCATCAAATATTGTAATCGATAGATAGGCCTTTGCCATTTACGCTTTATACACAACTTCATGTTAATATTGTCCGCGGCTCCTGTATTCCATATATTACGCGTGTTATGTTGTCCTGTATGGCTTCTTCCACGTAGACTAATGACTTTACATAGCCCCACAAGAAATTATCAAGAGGCGTTAAATCGCATGATAAGCCGCTCACCAAATTCATCCTTCAACATTTCCATTGTTTCACGTTTTCGTTCAACGGAGTCACAATGTCGATCTTCTGATTCGGAAACTGAAACACAACCAACAATCCATTTAAAAGTTAAGAACTTTTAAATACACTAATTATGTTTCATAAAATTCACAGACAAACACTGCATTTGACATTTGCCAGCCATCAAACGTCAAATAAGCAGAATTGCGCTAGTACGATTGATACGAATTTCAATATACGTGACCGACCATTCGTATGCGATCATCCCAATGTGGTTACGTAGTCATTCGACAACGTATGCATTTCAATCACTCGTTAACTGATCTGGTAATTCGACCCCTGACAAATCATTCGAATAGTATCAAATGTCAAGAAAAGCTTATCTCAAATAAGCCTTTCGGAGTCGATATAAAACAGTAGGTCCCGCCATCGTGCAAGAAGTACCTACACAGATACACATGAATGGTTGTGAGAATGCTTGGCCCTTTGTACTAATGAGCCGGTTGCGAAAATTTGTTTATTTTGTACTGTCAGCTGCAACATTGTTAATTTTTTGCCGTTGGCAACACAGTGGCGCAAAATTAAAATTTTGAATTATGGGATGCCCCTTGGAGCCAAAACTAATGGTACCTACCATATAAAGGTTTTGGTCCAACCAAATTTTCTCAAATATAACTCTTATGATTTTGATTAAACTTAACACGATTATTAACGATAATATATAAAGATTAAAATTCATTTTAAAAAAATCTATTTCTCGCGTTGTTGAATAAAATTGGGAATCAATGTTATTATAACAAAAATGCCTAAAAACTTTACGAAATTTAAGATTTTGTCCAAAAACGAAAATCACTGTTTTCTGAGGCATGGACATATTTACTAATTGTTTTATTAATTCTGTATTACAAGTTATAATAATCATAATTTAAAGTTGAGCGCACAAGGACCAAGTTTGTAAGACCCAGCCGAGCACAAACCACTTTTTTTTTTGTAAAAAAAAAAGCCTTGCCACTTTTAATGCTGCGGTACACTAAGGTAATGAGAACGGTGCTCTTCACTGTCATCACCAATATTCAGTGGTTTGTTCTGCCTGCAGCGGCAGATTGCTAGTTATCGCCGCTTAACAGTCTGCGGAAGTGATTATCCCATATTAAGTTAAGATTTTCATTTGTTCATAAGGATAGTATTCTGTTTTTGGGTTTCTGCATTTGGCTTTTACATTTTGGTAAAAGTTTTGAAAAAAAAAGTCGTTCCTTGGTTGGCACCTTTGTACATTTTTGATTGCGCCCTTTATACTCTATTACAAGGGTTTTGAGGCGTATTTTGTGACATAGAGAAATAATTTAGCTGGTTATACCATAAAATGTATGTAATCACTGGTTAAGTTGATATAGTCATGTCTGTCTGACCGTCCCTCTGTATGTCACCAGTAGTTGGGCCTAAAATTGTGAGCGTAAATGATTTACTACACGTAATCTTTGTTGCTCTCAACAGAACATGAGTGTAAACATTTTTAAAATTCGGCCATAAGGCAGCCTTTTTTGAAAAACGTATTTTTTATCTCAAATGTAAGGGACTTAGAAGAAGTGAATGAACAATATATTTAGACAATCTCAATACCTGTATTTCGCGCATATTCAGTTTTTGCCACAACCACTTTTTGGGGTCAAAAAAAAAAAAAACATTTTCGGTCAAAATTTAAATTATTTACAAAAAACCTTTAAAGGAAAATCATTTATAATACTAATATGAACACTTCGCCAATGGATAACACACGCCCATTATTAATGGGCGTTTTCTTATAAAAAATTTTATGTCATATGTTATGACTTTGGTCATTGGACTATATTGGTCAGTCCGAAAATGTTGATCTAGGATAATAAAAATCGTTTTAGCTCTTTGTTCATGGATTCAGTTCAGGAGTAAATATTTTTTAAATCAATATATGGTCACGATCAGTGGTGCAATGAACTGGTCGATTTTTCACTGACCCTCATGTCGTGATGATCTGACAAACCTTCCGAGTAGCATCAATTGTCAAAAAACGTTATCTCCAATTCGCCGTTCGGAGCTTGCATAAAACATTAGGTTCTACCATCGTGCAGAACTACACACGCACTCAAGAATGGTTGTTAGAAAACTAGGCCCTTGGTACTTACGAGCCTGTTGCGCAAAAAATTTGTATTTTATTTGGTCAGTCCGAACATGTTGTGGGAGGGTAATAAAATTTCGTTTAAGTTCTTTGTTCATGGATTCAGTACAGGAGTAAAAATTTTTAAAATCGACCTAAGGTCACGATCAGTGGTGTGATGATTAGTGTGATGAACTGCCGAGCAAAAGGTATGGGTTCGATTTGCAGCCTTAGCAACACCTAAATTATTTTTCACTGGCCCTCCTCTTGTGATGATCTGACAAATCATCCGAGTAGTATCAGTTGTCAAGAAAATGCGTATCTCAAATTCGCTGTTCAGAGTCGGCTTAAAACAATCAGCAAGAAGTGCACACGCACACATTAATGGTTGTGAGAAACCTCGGCCCTGGGTACTAACGAGCCTGTTGCGCCGAAAAATTGTAATTGTTACGGTCACGACCACTTTCAGAAAAAAACGTCGGTTTTTGTCAAACCAAAAGGAATTTTGATAAAGGGTCTAATCAAGGCATTTAGACAAACGAATTTGCTATATTTCACCCATATTTTCAGAGGCTAAGTACTTGCCTCTTAATCTTTCCTAATCTTTCCTTTTCATTTACCTTATAAATTTTAAAGGTAAATTTTCCTGCAACGTTTCTTTATAGGGCTTAATCTTGGCGCTGCTATAGGTATTCTTAAGCATATCAGAGATTTTTTTCCGGTAGTCGGGACAAGCTTAAAAACCTTGCAGCCGTATTTATGGCTTGTTGCTTATGTTTCCTTCGTAGGCAGACGAACTCATGGATGGAAGATGATAGATCTATCTGGAATCGCAACGGACCTTTCGGCTAAAGAGTGCAGCTACCATAAACTTACCTTAAGTAGTCATTAATTGATAAAACAAAACTATTCAAACTCTATCACACAAGGAGCCAGTACGTACTACGTAATCGTTCATGTATCCTTCGTTTTTAACGAGTCAACAGATTTTCTATGCAAATAATTAGGCCGAAATAGATAAATCTACGCCGCACAATTAAGAAATATTTTCCATTTGGTACGTACATATTACCAAATCCATGGGAAATCCTTAATTTGGCTCCAAATTGAAATGAATACCAACACATTTAGTCGCTATTAGTAATCCCATTAGCGATGCATTCCCCTAGCAGTATTGTGCAATATTTACTTAAAGTCTTTACTTAACATTAATTCTGAACTAATAGCCCAGATAAAATGCTGTCCATTGACTAATACTTCTCATACAAAATACACACACACACAGGATACATCTAAAGGACGCTATTTGTTTCAGTCAAATTGATATGCACAGAGGGAAATTGTATATTAAATTAAAAGCACCGCCCACCTACCTTTCATCAAAAATAACCGAAATTTAATTAGTCACCAATCAACGTCGGATCAATCAATGAATAAACTGGGGGCTATAAGGATGGATTTTGAGTGGGGGGGGGGGGGAGTGCGTCCTATTTCTAATGCACATACACACCAATTACACCCATCTTTGTTGGTTTGTCATTGTTTGAAATGAGTTAACCACTACCACACCGACAACAGACTCTGTGTGTGTGTCGCCCCTTAGATTGGAGAGACACCTTCCCAGGACATTATGCTGTTGATACAAAGTACAACAATTCATACACCGGTGGATGATGTAGATGGCTGTTTGTGTTGACGTTTCGTTGATAATTTCACAAAGTAACTCTAAATTCGTACGACAAAAAGGGATTGACTGCCAAATAAGGAAACATTTCCTGCCTTACTCCATCTCAGACTGCTTGCTTAGTGTAATGCCATTGCCATTGCCGGAGAACCTTCTTTTTTTGGCATTTTTAATTAGCCCCACAGCTAACGAACGACAATTAAATCGGATCAAAACCGGAGCAACGTTGTGAATGAAATAGCAAATAATCAATTTCAAATGGAGCCTGGATGAGTTGTGTGTGGGTGGGTGTTGGTTTGGTTTTGTTGGGCCTTCTGGATGGGTAGGTAAATAAAGTGGGCGGACAACCAACAAAGGCAACAACGACGAAGGGTGTTTTGCGCAATTTTACTGTTTGTTTGTTAGCTCTTCGGAGTGATGGTTTGGGGATCCTTTTTTGGTCTTACAACTTTCTTCCAGTAGAGAATAGACTCCACAATATTTTTTGTTGATCTGGTATGAGAAGGTGCCGGTTTGACTCGTATGCAAGGATACGCATTGGGAATTTCTAATTTAGTATTCATCTCGTGTTATCCTAACTCTGCCTTTCCTATTTAGGATTTCGTTTAATTTTATTGGGAGTCAGGTTCCTGAGATGATTTGCTAATTTCCTTCAAGCGTATATATGCTGACATGAATGGATTTTGTGTACCTCCTACCCAAAAAAGTATCTGTTCATGTAGGGATGTGTGCGCTTGTATTAAGTCGGCTGTTTCATATTGAGGCATATATTGGAGACCATAGATCCCGGGGATGTATAATGTGATACATCGTATGTATCGAGGAAACAAATTGTAGTAGGAGAATTCGTCTTGTGTATATAAAATGAAGATATAACAACATCTTTGTATGGCTTCATACGAGTCCTTTCAACGAAAAAAGTATGTAGATAGAGTGGGGTTTTATGAGAACAATTTTTTCTAATGAAGTTCTCACGCGAGGTACTGACTTTTTTCAGTAACCGAATTCCGTAAGATGCCCACATATGCCAGGTTGATCAGTTTTGAAACTGTTGGGTATATTCTTTTGAAAACATAACCGTAGATTTCCCTGCCTAAAGTATGTATGCCATGTGTTGATAGACAATGTATGCAAAGGTTAAGCCAACTTTAGTGTAAAAGTTTTTTTTTTAAATAAAAACATAATTTTTAGCTTAATTTAGACGATCTTTATAGCACTATTGACGAATACATTTAATCGATCGCAATGGATATCTTTCATACAAAATGTCTGCTATAATCTACAACCCTAATCTTCATGGTATTTGGAAAATCAAGTGGGTCAACAGCAATAGTCTTGGTACGAATCTTATAAACAAGGTCTAGGATTTTATTTAAAAAAAACACACAGCGAAATGTCAATATGTTTAAAAATATATTAACACATAGCTAATCGTTTGAAAAAATTCCTAATTGCGTAGTGCCATATTGTCAAATCTAGAGTTCCTTTAAACTCAAGAAGAGATCCGCATGATCTTTTGAAAAAAAAACTTGTCCTAGAACTGCCGTAATCCAACAAACCAACACCATAACTTTTTTGAGTTTTCCGTGTCGCATGAGGTTTTTTCAGTCTCCAGAAAGATGGATTTTGGTTGCTTAAGAATGCGTTCATTCAAAAAATAGTTTCATCAAACTATATCGCTTTTGATGATCTCCATGGACTCTTGTCATCGATGGTAGCTTCATATATGTATAGTGCCATCATTTTAATTTTTAATTTCGACCCATTTACATAGTTATACGAACTGAATCTAACCCAACGAAGCGAAAACAATGACCAATTTTTGACAATGGGGACAAATCAATGTGCGTGGCTCATTTCGAACACTTTGCAATGCATCGCAAATATTTTCAAATGCACAAAAAATTCACCAAATCTGATTGAATGGCAGGTAAGATCCAAACATTCCCTTGACCGAACCCCACAGTTCCATGCGTATATTGCTAAGGATCATATATTTATATTCCTAGAATGTCTCTAAGTAAATTATGAAATAAAGGCACAATTCTTCTTTCAGTCTTTATTGTACCAGAGGTGGGCATTTGCCTTTTTTGGAAGTTTTTAAATTGCTGGTGTACAGCAACCAGTTCCAAACAACATTTGCTTTCGACCTCAAAATTAATCCTCATCCAACAAATTCTTTATTATTAAGAATCAAATTAATAAACTAATTCAATTAGTTAGTTACTTACTTAAGTGACGCTACAGTCCGGAATTAACCTGGGCCTCAACCAACATGCCTCTCCAATTAGCCCGGTCCTTAGCTAACTGCCTCCAGTTGCGCAGTCCAAGTTGGTTGAGGTCGGTTTCTACTTATGCCTGCCACTAAAGGCGAGGTCATCCTCTACTGCGTCCGACGTCTGTCTGCGAATCGGAGACTCTACGAGCCGTAGTATTGGTGGTGTTCTACATGTCCTAGCCATCTTAAACACAGCACAGCTTTTCTGGCAATTACTTACTCTTCTATTGAAAATTTCTATGACCATTTCGTTTAAATGTGGATGAATTTCATAAATACATCGATCAATAACCTTTAATTTTCTGACTCGCAATATTTGGGACATTGGAAAAATCTTTGGTATTGTCGATTTCGGGATTTGAACCAGAGACCCCGTGCCTAAAAGTCCAACTCCACTGCATGAATACAACCCATTAAATGCTCCTCTACACATCTCTTTTATGGTTCCCATTTACAATGCGGCACACATTATTGCATCTCCACGAGATTGGAATATAGTCTGTTGGAATGCAGCTTTTATAAGTCGGTAGCAGCCACGATATTATTGTTCATTAAGTTGTGACAAGGTAGGCAATATGCCGTCAATCCCAGGTGAAAGGTTGACAATAAAAAAAAAACAAAACTGGTGCAACAGGCCCCAGCTTTCTCACAACCATTCATGTATGCGTATGTACAAGTGCACGAGGCGGGACCACCTGTTTGATGCCGAGTCCTAGCGGCAAAGTTGAGGTAAGCTGTTCTTGACAGTTGATAGTACTCGGATGATTAGTCAGATCATCACGAGAGGAGGGCCATTGAAAAATCATTTTAAGTGTTGCCACGTCTGGGAATAAAACCCAGACTTTCTGCGCGACAGTTCATCGCACTAACCATCGCGCCACTGAGCCCGTCAAAAAAGTGTGACAACCTGTTAACGGTTAATGATGTCATTTCTTCTCTTAACGAAGGATTGGCAGATCACTTAAAAAGATTCTTTCTTTGTTAGGTAAGTGTAATTTTGGAAGAAACAAAAAAAAAAAATTGTGAACTTTCTAGCTATTTGGTCACAGCATCACCAAGCCATTGAAACAAAATGTATATCCCTCAGGCACCGAATTCTCAAACAAACTCGCTCTCCGTATGTATAGGTATATACCACCATTTAAAACAAACTTTGAAGAGGTGGCGCTTTTTTGGGGGACAATCGGATTGCAGTGTATAAATTGTCACTAAGAAGCTATAAAGACCCATTGGATCTATTTGAACATTTTTTACGAACGATGCAATGCGCCCATATGGACGATACGCAGAGTTCTTGTAGCGCTCGGCAGTTCCACATAAGGTTCTGTAAAGACTCTCCTTTTGGTTCGTTTTTGTAGCTTCTGCATTTGTAAAAACTTGTCTTTTAATTAGATTTCCTATAATGCAGTACCCAATCCGATGGACATACGGATTTAGCTTCCATCAAACAAGACTAGGTATTTTCCTACCTTTGCCCCTTAGCCAGTCTTACGACTCTTGAAACGACTACTAACGACTATATGGCCTTTCCGGAGTGATGGGTTCGCTATTTTGTTCACATCCACTTCCACTAGCCTTGAGGGGCCAAGATGGCGTCTGTTGCTTATTTAGCGTTTGGGCGATTGGATATTTTTTCTGCAGTGAAATGGCGCCCTGAGATGATGATTACAGATTTTTACTGACCTTTACATTGGTGAAAATACGACTTCTGCAAGCTCGTTCCATTGTTTGGAACGTTAATGATTGTATCTATTTCTGTTAGTTGCATCGATAGGACAGAGTCCGCTATTTTTTGCAATCTCTCGATTGAAAAGGATTGCTTAACCTCAGTGTCTCCAAGGAGGCTACAGCTTCACTGATGACAATATCGTCATCTTATTCTAGCATCGAAGACGTGGATCAAAATTGTATTCTCTTTAAGTCTAAGCTCCCGTTTCGGCTGCAATATTCCAAAATGGTTTTTGGGTTGTCAGTTTAGCAGTATATTCTTATACCCTTTTCCGGGCAGCCAATTCTTAGGACCTTTTCCAGATTATTGTGATAGGATTTGATGAAAACAATGGACATGATCACAATGTACTACCAGTTAACAGTCATCAGTTATAAGGTTTTCTGTAAGCATAACAATAATGTTGTATTATCCTGATTATATTTAAGCATGGTTCATCAAAAACTGATGAAACTGCACACCACACTGTGACACGAAGTGGAAGCGATTCCGTCTCATGGAGTATCTGTGTGTTGGAAGCACTCAATATTCAACCATTTTGTTTGTTTAAGTTGCCGTTAAAATCGAAATTGGCCTCGTCAGGCAAAAAAAGACAGTTCAACATATTTCGGTCCTCTTCCACCATTTGAAGCATCTTCTGACAAAATTCTAAGCGAATCGGAAAGTCTGCTGCGTTCAGTTTGTTGGCCATTTGAATTTTATATAGGAATCAGTCCAAATCATTGTTCATAATTGACTGCAAGGACTGTCTGCTTATACCCATGTGAGCAGATAAGCTTCTTGTCGAAACTCTTGGATTGTTTTGTATGGCAGCAGCAACAGCAGCCATTGTTTCCTCCGTCCGAACTGAAGGTTTTCGATGGTTAGGCCTTCTTTCGACTGTCCCGTGCTCGGCTAAATTGTTAACAAGTCCCATGCAATCCTCCCATGTTCGGAGAATTCCCGCCAAACGTGGGCCTATACTCTCTTTGAACCGAAACTACGGACTCCAGTGCGTGACAGCGACGGATAATCCAATGTCTTGTTTCAGTGTCCCAGTTTTCGTTTAATATAAAAAAACAATCTGCAAAATAAAAAATAAACTAACCATAGAAAAAAATTATTATATTTTATTAAATTTTTGGTAGCGCCTTTCATCAGCCGCCCTGAACAAGCGTGTAACCACGCAGGACTCCTTTTTTTAACGATAAAATAAAACCTCATGAAGTTTCCATAATATGTATCATTTCTCTTCTTAACCAGGAATACCCTTTTGATGAAGGATTTCCGAAAAATTACCATAATTATAAAAATAAACACAACATTCAAAGTTAAATTTTTTTTTATCAGTACGGCCTCGTAAAATATTTATTGAAAAACTCAACAGAACACCATTCATCGTGAAAAAAAAATCGTCAAAACCTCGCCAAGTTTGCTTTATCATTAACCTCATTGCCGCCATATAATGTGTATTCCATAATAAAACTAATTAATTATAAGTTGTTTAATTTTTTTTTTATTTTTTTAATTGCCAATCATTTCTCATGTGCACAAAGTTTTAAATCACTTAAAAAACAAATTTTATAATTTCCATTAAAATCCTTAAAACGTTCGCTCTTCCATTCGTCTCGTTCTTGTTTTTTTTTCGTGTGTTTTCTGGCGCTCTTCATCATATAGGTGCCGCCCACAAACCAAACCAAACTCGAGGGCGAGAAGGTGATGTTCTCATGCGAGGCGAAAGCCATGCCTGGTAATGTCACCGTTCGATGGTTTCGTGAGGGCTCACCCGTACGTGAGGTGGCCTCGCTAGAGACGCGTGTCACCATTCGTAAGGATGGCTCCCTTATAATAAATCCAGTTAGTGCTGATGATTCCGGACAGTATCTGTGCGAAGTATCAAATGGTATTGGAGATCCGCAAAGTGCTTCGGCTTATTTGAATGTTGAATGTAAGTTGAATGGGCTTTAAGGGTGCCGGTTTTTTTTTTTTTTGAAATTAATATTTTGCTTCCTTTGTAGATCCTGCCAAAGTGACCTTCACACCAACTGTACAATATCTACCCTTTCGCCTAGCCGGTGTCGTTCAATGTTATATTAAATCGAATCCACCCCTACAGTATGTGACGTGGACCAAAGATAAGCGTCTCCTCGAGCCATATCAGACCAAGGACATCGTCATCATGAACAACGGTTCGCTGTTGTTTACTCGCGTCAATGAGAATCATCAGGGTCGCTACACATGCACTCCGTACAATGCTCAAGGCACCCAGGGCTCGTCGGGTCCGATGGAGGTGCTGGTACGTAAGCCGCCCGCATTTACTGTCGAGCCCGAGTCGCTGTATCAGCGAAAGGTGGGTGACAGTGTCGAGATGCATTGCGATGCCATCGAAGCCGAAGGTACACAACGACCCACAATCAAATGGCAACGACAGGATGGTCTTCAGCTGACGGAATCGCAAAAGAGTCGGGTGCGCATCAATGGCGGCAATATCACCATTGAGAATTTGCGACGCGAGGATTTCGGCTACTATCAGTGCGTGGTCTCGAATGAGGTGGCCACCCTAATGTCGGCAACCCAGCTGGTCATCGAAGGCACTCAGCCGCATGCACCGTACAATATCACGGGTAAGGCGACCGAGTCTTCGATAACGCTGCAATGGATGCCCGGGTACAGTGGCGGCCAGGAGTATAAGCAGGACTACACGATATGGTATCGAGAGGCTGGCGTCTCCGACTGGCAAACGATATCTGTGACACCGTCGGGTAGCACTCAGGTGACCATTAACGGGCTGGCACCGGGAATGACTTATGAATTCCAAGTGGTCGGGCGCAATGCCCTCGGTGATGGTATGATGAGTAAAGTGATGACAGTGCGGACACTTGGTAAGTTAATCCCTCCATTTATATTTATTCTCCTTCTCCTTTTTGAAATAGTCCTTTGAAATAAAAAAAAACACACACACAAATACTTTTTCTGTCTTATTCGCGTGATTAAAGATGCCCCAGCAGCGCCTCGTAACGTCAAGGCTGCAACCCAACCTCCAGATCATGTGTTTCAACTTATGCCAGACGATGCTGGTAAGACAAGATTACAAGTGACAAATGGATTGCGAGCGCAATTAATCATTTTCAACTAAAATTTTTAGTTTAATGTTTTATTTGTGTCGCTTTATGGTGTGCTTTTGGGGCCACAGAGGCACGGCGGATCCATCTCTGTCGACCTCTTGGCGCGCATAGAAATAGCTACTCGTACTTTTTCTATGTGTATTTCATTTACAATTCATCTGTATGGCATGACACATTCGCATTATGGCATGCTGCTCTCACACTGACACCCATTCATTTGTTATATTCATAAAATCATTATCCTTTGTTATTTTATTTTCCGCATACACATTGGAAATACACATAAACAGACAAAATTTCAATGTGTACATTTACATTTGTAAGGAGCATGAAATGTTTATTTTTGTTTTCTTGTTAATGCTTTTTGACTTTCAAATGTAATGTTGTTGTTTTTTTTTAAAAAAAAACCTGCACAAAAATAATAGAGGAGATAAAATATGTAATTTGACTTCGTGCTTAGGCAGGATGATGAATTGATTTATGAAAATAATTATTCAATACAGGATTTAACATTTTTCACAAATAAAATAGACAAACAAACTTTGAATTATTTCTTTTATGTAGGATTAAATAAACAGAATTCATGAAAAAACTTATTTTTATTAAAAATATAAAAGTTAATCAAAAAATAGCTAATGTCCTTCTTTTAAGCTTCAATTTCGCAACGTCGTTTCGAAATAAATGTAAATATAAACATTTTTCAGAATATTCAAATATTTTATTTACAAAAACTTTATATTGACTTTATATTATATTTATATTGAAGGGCTCAGTGGCGCGATGGTTAGTGCGATGAACTGTCGCGCAGAAGGTCTGGGTTCGATTCCCAGCCGTAGCACCACCTAAATGATTTTTTCACTGGCCCTCTCGTGATGATCTGACAAATCATCCGGGTAGTTTCAACTGTCATGAAAAGCTTATCTCAAATTAGCCGTTCGGATTCAGCATAAAGCAGGAGGTACCGCCATCGTGCTAAGAAGTACACACGCACACATGAATGGTTGTGAGAAAAAAGCTAGGCCCTGGGAACTAACGAGCCTGTTGCGCCATACATTTTTTTTTTTTTTAAACTTTATATTTAACGTCTAAAAATTATTATGTACCCGATACTTAGGTTAAGTGTTAAACAATCAAACAATTTAAGCACCCGAATGCACAAATTTTCGTTAATGCCAAAAACTCTGTTTTCCTTGAAAAGGTGTTAAGTTGTTCACACCAACCGCTAAATGAGACACTGGAAAATGGACGGGCTCAGTGGTTCGATGGTTAATGCGATGAACTGACGCGCAGTAATTCTGAGTTCGATTGCTAGCCGTAGCAACAGCTAAATGATTTTTGACTGGCCCTCCTCTCGTGGTGATCTTACAAATCATCCGAGTAGTGTCAATTATGAAGAAAAGCTTATCTCAAATTCGCCGTTCGGAGTCGTCATAAAACAGGAAGTCCCACCATCGTGAAAGAAGTACACACGCTCACATGATAGTTGTGAGAAAGATCGACCCTGACTACTAACGAGCCTGTTGCGCCAAAAATTTGTATTTTTTTTTTTTTAAGTGTCAGCTTGACATCGACATTGACATTGACACACAGTATTTCGCACATGAATGCAACGAACTACAGACACATAACAGCACTGGCGACTGAGGCCATCGGCTGGGACAGATCAAGACATTTATACAACAGAGAGAGACGGATAGCTACATAGAAGGAAAGACATATAACATAAACCTACGTGGCACAGAGGAGGAGACATCGATTTATATTGTCTCATGTTATCGCACAGGTGGCCTCAGATAAGCTGGCAGTTTTCGTAGAAAACAAATGCTGCCGAAGCTGGGGTTTGAAGCCGCAGCGCTTGGCTTAGCAGTCAACTACGCATTCCTCTGAGCCATGGCCACCTGCTAAGTGTCAGCTTAAAAGATGGAAAACATGCAGAAGTGGTTCGAAACGCAAAATCCAAAAATAGCATTATTATTATAGGCCCGATATTTTTTTGCCATCTTTTTTTAAAATTTGACAACAAACTTCAGTAAAAATTTTGAATGATTATTTGGACCTCTAAGCTTTTTCTACTACTTTTAAAAAATATTATCAGTCAAGTTGCTCACCATTGTTTGGAACTATTATACATTTTATAGAGAACAAGTTCTCGCACTCTTATCGGATATTTTTTTGGCAGCATTCAAAGTCTGAGGGTTGTTCTTATACATCAGTGACTTTAAAAACCTAAAGAGATAAGTCTGTAGCGGGGAAATCGTGCGATATTGATAGTGCAACTCGCTTAACAAAAATTAGATGTCCCAGATACGCATCCTTAAGAATGTACTTTGTCTCGCAAACTGTGTGTGCTAGAACCACAAGTGCACTTTGTAAAGGAAGATTTTCATATTTTCAAGCCATTCACTAAACTGTGCTGCAGAGACGAACGTGAAATTGACAACTTTTAAGTTAGGAAGGTGGGGCCTTTCGACGCTAGTCTTTTTTGCTACAAGCAAGCAGTCACTTTGCCTGGATGCAACGGCACCTCTTCGATAAGAGAGAAATGTGCCTTATTGCTCAAGAAAATGTCGTTCCAACACCCAAGTAGCTTATCTACGGAGTTGTGTATGGTGTGCAATGGGCTTCAATTGTTACGAAATTTGATCTTTATAAGGATGGCGGTGCATATCCAAATGTAAAATACGCCACAGTGAGCTGTATCGACTGAGCGTGCATTTCAATGGCCTTACGACATCAGTAAGCCTTCAACTCTTTTAAAATGTCTTCACAATTTTAGCGATTTCTAGCGTAGTCGGTTGGTTTTGACGACCATAATCATCGCGTAATGCGAGAAAAGTGTCTGCGTATGAACCACCACTTTTGTAGAAAGTTTAAATAACTTTAACGCGTTGGCAATTGTTAAGCGATCCATTATCGTAAATGGAAAACATTCAACTAATATTATGACAGGAGTCAAATGCGCGCGCTACCAACTTGAAACCACGAAATGAATGACCCAATATTATGTGAATATGTCAATAAAATTGGAAAAAGTTGTCAACAGTTGTTCGTACTACTTTCTAGCAAGTGAAGCCAAAATGATGCCCCAACTTTAAAATGTTCCCGTATTGTTTTTTTTTTAATCTCTAAGTGGATAAAAATAACTTACATCAGGATATCAAAAGCACTTTGCTAAAGCGCAATTTGGAACGGTTGAAATATATAAAGTTTACTAGCATTAACCCTGCTTCACAGTAATTAATTAGGCATTCCTCGTGTTGCTTAAAAGCTAAATCCAAAATTCAAAATCGAAAAAAAAACTAAAATTTGCATCAAATATTCAAAATTTGCATTTTAATGCCTATTTACATGTACCATTTACGTTTTAAAGACAACTTCATGCAAATGTCTGCGGCTCAAATTCAAATGGTCCATTCGGAAGGTCCCATTTTGCATCACACTTTTTCGAGCATTTCGGCGTTTGTATTATTTTGTCCCTTGTGTTATTTTGTAAGACTTCAATCGTTGTCGGCTTGTCCATATAGGCTAACGGCTTTACATAACCCCACAAATAATCAAAAGGCGTTAAACGCATGATCTTGGCGGCCAACTCACAGGGCCATTTCGAGAGATTAGCTGACCACCAAATTCATCCTTCAACATTTCCATTGTTTCACGAGCTGTGTGGCATGTGGACACGTCTTGATGAAACCTCATGTCAACCAAGTTTAACTCAGGTAACTGGGGAAAAAAGAAGTCGCGTTTCATGTGGCATGTGGACAC
This sequence comes from Rhingia rostrata, assembly GCA_949824845.1. NCBI lineage: Eukaryota > Metazoa > Arthropoda > Insecta > Diptera > Syrphidae > Rhingia > Rhingia rostrata. The sequence goes on along the minus strand of OX463755.1, from coordinate 14,849,295 downwards.
GTCTTGATGAAACCTCATGTCAACCAAGTTTAACTCAGGTAACTGGGGAAAAAAGAAGTCGCGTTTCATGGCTCGATGTCGTTCGCCGTTGACGTTAACGTTTCTTCCACGGTCGTTTTTCGGAACGCATCGGCAAATCTTGTATGGCATGTGGCTGTTAATCACTACAAATGCGACAGTTTTGCTTATTTACATATCCGTTAAGCCAGAAAAGAGGCTCATCGCTGAAAACAATTTTTAGTTATGACAGCGGATTTTCATTGAGATCTTCTAAGGCTCGTTCACAAAATATTAGACGTTGTGGTAGGTCATTCGGCTTCAGTTCTTGCACAACTTGAATTTTATAGGCTATCAAACCCAAATCGACGCGTAAAATTTTCCATGTGGTTGAGTGAGGCTAATTCCACACACACCGATTTTGGACCGCGGATTTTAAACCGGTCGTCAAAATTCCAATAGTGAAACATATGTGGGACGGGACCTGACACACACGCTGACATCTGATCGGCAAAATTCCGGTGAGCAGCCGTCCACTGCCACTGTATCGCCGGCAGTATTGGGAAGTAGTGGCGTATGTGTTTAAATACACGCTTGCACACGCACCGATTTTTTGCTGACCATTCCATTCGATGCAATAGACATTCTGAAGAAGTTGAAAAACTTACTACCCCTTAGTTCTTCAAAAAGAGTGTAGAATGTTCCCGTATGTTCTCTGCTTTGATTGACAGGATGAATCCAGTACTTCATTAACATTGGACGCTACGACTGCAATATTCTATTCGGTACACACTGTAGGCATGCGAGTCGATGGTTTAATGTCCAACAAAGTAAATTTGGTGCGAAATTTGGTGATAACAGTACGAATTAATGATTCATCAGGTCGATTATGACGACGTAACAAACGGTGTGCTTTTTTTCACAGAGCACGAATTTTGATAATAAATTTCAAATATTTGCAATCGTTGCTCGTTTGTAAGTCTTTTCATGATTAAATGGCGGAGTATAATGAAAACTTTTCACTTTGACAGATGACGTTTGGACGCCTCTACATATTGTCAGAAATGACTACCCTGGGTACTTTACTCATTCGGTAACTTTTGAAATGATTATCGTTGACTATAAGCAAAGAGTATAGGACTACATAGAGTGCGCATCTCATACAAGGAATATTTTCTATGTGGGGTACTGATATTGATACCCCAGTGTTCACATTGCTACCCCAACAGCCTTGCCGACGCATACGATCTACGAAATTTCCCCTTCGCACTTACCGTCCGCGTCTGAAACGGCTAAAAAAATGTTTGCTGTGATGCGTACTCTATGTAGTTCTATACTCTTTGCTATAAGGAAGGAGGCTTGCTATGTGCCTAGATTGATATTTTTAGATTCGTTACTTTCAAAATTATAGTGTGAGGGTAGTGAAGGAGACTTTCTGGATACCTACAGATTGATTTATATACATGTGCCTAAACACAATATAAAAACTACACTCTACGTACCTATCAAATCTACTACGTTTTAGCAAAGATTTTAAAGTCATAAAGATGACGCATAAAAACAAAAAACGGAAACTTTTGCTCATCAGCTTCATGGTACGGGCAGGCGGTATACACTGTGTGCACGAGAATCGAAATCCTAACATATGGCGGGCTATTCCAGTACGACCTGGCATAGAACGATTTTTCTTGTATGCAGAGCGACATCTGTATGACTTTATAATCTTCAAAAGATGCGGATTGTGTACCCAGGGTTGTCATTTCTGATAAAATGCAGTTGCATACTAGGGAGCAGTGTTCATTGGATATTTTTGTTATTACATACTTACTCAGTTCCTTACTGTGAAGCAGGGTTAATGCTGTTAAAATTTGTATATGTTAACCGCTCCGATTTGCCGCGCCGGTGCAACTTCAGCACAATAAATTAAGTTCAAGAACGTGAGTATTTTCGGAATATCTTCTTACAAAAATCAGACTGTTATACTTACTGAGAACTTCGGGTCTGATCTTCATTGCCTCAGCAAAGTTAATTTTTTAAGCTGAACAGCAATCTTACAAAATCATGATTTATACATCAAACTGTTAACTTAATAAACAAAAATATCGACCTGTTAAAATGACATATTTAAACCTATACCTAGTTTTAATCAATCGTTTTGTCCCGGAATATGCTGAGTGTCAGAATAAGGCAACGTTAGAAGCTCTTCAGACTAGTACTAAAAACTTGAATTGGGGCATTTGAAGATCGGGCACCATTTAGGCATATATGGCGATATTTTTTTGAACTAAAATACTCTATATATTCCGACTACGTATATAATTCCAATCCGGATATAGTCCTTGGTGAAAACTATTGCCGTAGCTTACATCGTCATGCAACCGAAATGTAGTTAAAGTTCAACCCATATATGGGCTCTATTGTAATTTATGATCAAACCAAGTGGCATGAAAACATTGATTTTCCAATGCCACAGATATATATTAACAAAAACATTATGCGATTCAGGAACAGGGCGGCCCTGACACACAAACTTCATCGTATACAAATTGGAGATAACCATATCATGCACAAACTGCTCCACATATGTCACGCAAAAGTTTATTTATAATTTGAAGTCAATATCCTTCAACTGTCACGCTATATTCCCACATCAGTTATAATCACGTCTTTGGTTCTGTTTTTTATATAGTAACCCTACTAGGATAAATGCTAGTGCATTTTCTCCATGAACGATAAAAACAACTACGCCAGGCTAATTAAAGGAAAAATAATAATGATTTCCTTCCAATGAGCAAACAAATGAAGCAAAAGGATACTAGTGAACCATATGAAACAAATTAATGAATAGTGCCAAGGTTAACCTACAAAAGGAAACAATGAACTGCTTATGCAGCCCACATTGCGTATACGTAATGTTTAATTTTCACGCAACCTTGCGCGAAAATGCTAAAGACGATTGTTTTATCATCCTTTCTTTCGTCCTTTTAATATCCCATTTGAATTTGAATTTTATTTTTTGTTTTTTTAATTTTTATTGTTTTTCCAGACACTGTATTAGAATTCCATGAAATGTACTTTCGAACCGATTCGAATGGCTCGGCTATTTATTATCCTCCGAAATTAAAGCTAAGAGGTATACACATATACATACATACATCATACATAAACACGTATTTTTAGATTTGTTTTTTTTTTCTGTTTTGAATTTATACATGTATTTAGAATTTTATTTGTTTTCAATTTAAATGTTGGTGTCCTCTTTTATGTTGGTTTTGGTTTTGGTAGTTTATTTTTAATTTTCCATTCAACACACACTCAATTATCCTTTTTATGGATATACTTCAGAAAATATCATCTCTAGAAGAACCCTAACAATAAAATAAAACATCCCTACACAAAATAAATTCAAAAAAAAAAATCACTAGACATGAGGGATAAACAATAAGAAGACGTTAAGGAGACATAAAGGATTTCACGTAATTTATTGTGAAAATCCATTTTAATTTCTATTTAGACACAAAACATTAGCTCTGTGTATGTCGAAGAAGGAAAACATCTCTTAAACAGAGAAAAAAAACTAAAGAAACAAACAGACAAGGATAAGACAAGGCAATTTAAACCCAGCAAAAGGAGCCCCCTTTTGTACAGACAAAACCATTCATGTTGGAGTTGATGAAATGACAAGTGGTATAGTGTCCTTTTTGGTAGAATGATTTGCATACAGAAAAAAAAGCACCACCACCCTCTTGGATTAAATTAAAGGAAAAAGAAGAAATTCTTTTGCCATCTTTGTCGTTTGTTGTGTCCTCCCTCAGTCTGTGTGTGGTGTGTACGAAATGCAAGTGTCCTTGGTAAGCAAAAGGGAAAAATATATAAAGAACGGTATTAAAGTGGTTCCTTTTGAAAGATAAATATGCCGTCGTCCGTTTTTCATTTCATTTTTACGAGTGTCCTGTGAGATTTACACTTGTGCAGCACATCGGTTCTGTCTGTTTGTAGGTACATGTGGTAATAATTTGTGACCTTAGTCCTAAATGTAGATTTATTATATGATTTTTTTTTCTTTACCTTCACGTGTTACCTTATCCTTTCAACCTGTAGTTGTAGTGGCATGGTAATTATTTTTTAACACGTTTTCTGTTGTGTCATTTGCATGTTGTAGCTGTAAATAAACTCTATATAGCATGTTGTTAAGCACAATTTATGAGTAAAGGAGATTAAGTCCTTCTAATCCTTGGCCATAATAATTTGGGAAGGAAGAAAAAATAACGGCAAATTTCAATTACGAATGGCTGGTGTAGATAAGCATAAGCACAACTGACAGCAGTGTGCTATAATAATTCGTTCTTTTTTTTACCACAAAATTTCCAGCACCCCAGTCAAAGTGGTATTGTGGGTGTGTAGGTGTACCAACAAAACAAAAAAAAAGGGTGGATAACAAATTGGTAAAATTGGTAAAAGTCAGTTATTTATGAGAAAAGTTTAATTAAGCAATTATGAAAATTTTGTGCGCTGCTCTTATTAAATTATCACCGCATGAGCGGAACGTGAATTGTTGTGGTGTTCACGGTTTTGGTGGGGAGGGGGTTGGGGTGTAAAAAGCACATTTCAAGGAGGTTAACCAGAATTTACTTTTTTTTATTGGGGAAAAGGAAATTTTGTATATTTTTATTGTATTCCGTGTGTCTTTGTGCGCAGATCAAAATTGTAATTTCTAAATGAAGGTCGGATTTTTGGTGGCCATGAATTGGGTTAGGGGTGGGAACGATCAAGGTGGAATAGGATTAAATTGGGTTAGGACAAATGATTTAAGGGCGAAATATCAATGGGGTTGTGTGTAATAAATGACTATTGGATTGATTTGAATTCATTAATTATAAAAAAAAGGCAACTCTAGGCAATGATTGTGACCTTGGTTATACATAACGTCTTTAGGGTGCCTGCCGGGAGGTTAGTAATTATGGGTCGTTTAGACTCGAGAGTCGGATTTGTTCGCTTAAGGTGGTCATTATTGTAATTTTACTGGAAGGGTCGATTAGTTTGACTTAAGTCATTAGGGGATTACAGATTTATTGTTTGTTGCGCGTGTATAAAAGTTAAGAAAGTCTGTAGGTATAGACTAGAGGAAAAAATTGGTAGGTTGGATTCATTTTTTTGGATTTAAATATACATACTTAGACTGAGTAGAAGGTTTTGAGTTTTGAAATGCATTGAAAATGCATTTGCCATGCAGAATCTGACGTTGACTAAAGGGTGTCCCTTTATTTAATTTTGATAGAAAATACCAGTTTTGAATTAGCAAGCTTAAATTTGTTGTTGATTTATAGAGAATTCAAACTGGAATTATGTAGTAATCAGAAAAATGGCCGCCAAGGCTTTGCTGCCAAGTACGCACTATTTTATTGAAATTTTCTTTGACCGCTTAGTACAAATGTGGCTGATTTTCTTGAATACACCCTCCAACTTCCTCTTTCAAGGCGTTGGTGGTCATTGAACTGTTTGCATAGATCATTGACTTCCAATGGCGTTAAATCCCAAGATCTGGAAGGCCAATGCTAATCGCAAAAGCGGCAGTTTACACGATTAGGAAATGGCTCATGCAGTAATTAAATTTTTCTGTGGCTGTATGGCATCTGGCAACGTCTTGTTGTAACCAAATGTTGTTCACATATCATGTATGTAGGTACAGAAAACTAGGTTTTCATGTCACGGTAACGAACACCATTCATCGTTTCGAAGAAGAAAATCCGATATTCCTTCAAGCCAAAATCCGCACCAAACAGTCACGCGTTGTAGATATAATATCTCAATAATTATTCGTTAGTTTTCCAAACCCCTAATACAATTTTGAAGATTAATGAAGCCAACCAGATGAAAACGAGCTTCATCACTTGACATGGTTTTCATTGAAAAATTAACCCACTTGTTGTTTTTCAACGAACTCTCTCGCTCTGCATGGTCTGTAGGTTTCAGTTTTTGAGTCAAATGAACCTTGTCAGCATGAAGTTTAAAGTCTGTTGTGATTCGCTGTAGAGAGCTTCTCGAAATGTCAAATTCTTGGCTACAGTTCTGTATCAATGTTCCTGGACTTTCAGAAATACTCTGACTAGCTGCTTCAATGTTTTCTGTTGGACGACTTGTGGCAGGACATCCATGTGTCTAAGATCACAAATTAATCCAGTCTCTCTGAATTTTTCAATTATTCTTCTCACATATGATGGCTTTTAATCACTATGACGGCCATATGTTGAAGGAAAATAATAATAGCGCTCCAATTTTAATAATCCCGAACTGTAAGCTGTCACATTGGCATCTTTTTTTCCGTTGCTTTGGCATACCAGTACTATTTAATGTAGCAAAACTCAAATTTTGTGTGAATCATTGAACACTCTTTATTGAAGCAACTGCCAAAAGTTTGTTATCAAGGTTGCTCAGGCATTGAAAATCTTTGAAACTTGAAACTGTTCTTACTTACTTACTTAAGTCCGAAATGAAGTGGGGCCTCAACCAACATGCCTTTCCAATTAGCCCGGTCCTTAGCTAACTGCCTCCAGTTGCGCACATCAAGTTGCTTGAAGTCGGTTTCTAATTGTGAGCGCCCCATTAGGCGAGGTCCTCCGCCAATGCGTCGGACGTCTACCTGGGTATCGAAGTTCTTGGTTGAATCTTCGTCTCCATAGCCCGTCAACGTAAACGGCACCGACGTTTTTTCAAAGAATTTTCTTCTCAAATCGACCAAGGATTTCTTCATCCGCTTTTGAGACGGTCCATGCTTCGGCGCCGTAGAGCAGGACTGGGATGATCAGGATATAACATAGGATATCCTTAGCAGTTCGAGTGAGGGCTTTACTACTGAATTGAATTCTTACTTACTTAATTTTTGACGAGATGTTGTTGTCAGAGTTAATAGCGGAGCCGAGGTACACATAGTCTCGTACTACCTCAAAGTTGTATCTGTCAATGGTGACGTTCTGTCCAATTCCTTGTGTGTCCCACATACTCTTAGTCTTGCTCTCATTTACTCTTAAACATATTTTAATGCTTCCTTCTCTATACTAGCAAACGTTGCTATGACATCAAGTTGAGTCCTACCAATGATGTCAATATCATCGGCGTAGCTAGTAGTTGCACCGATTTTTTTTAATATTGTGCCTCTGGTGTTGGCTAGTGAGTTTCGCGATGTGTGAAAATTTGATCGGTTGTGAACTTTCCTGGCCTAATACCACACTGATAAGGATCAGGTTGTTGGTAAACGGTTTAAGGCGTTCACTTATTATGGCAGATAGGATCTGGTAGGCGATGTTGAGGAGACTTATGCATCTGTAGTTGGCGCAGTTTTGAGGGTTTCCTTTTTGTGGACTTGAAACTGTTGACAGTAACTATTTAATGGATGTATGCATAGGATTTCGCAAACTTCGATATAAGGAGGAAAGGCTTTTTTCCGATATTAAATCGTTCAACTACCAGCTTGCTTTGGCCAGAAGCTATGTTATTCCTAGTTCAATTGATGCAAAAATGTTGATGCCTCATTGTCAAGGTACGGAACATTGCACTATTAGTGTGTTTTAACATACTTTCATTCAGAACATCTGTGTTTGCATGTCCAGTTTTGATTCACAATATAAAACACTAAAAACAAGTAAAAATTTAATGGTGCGGTTTGCAGGTTGGTCGAGTGAGTTTCTCTTCTCTACGCGATTAGAATGGTCGTGTTGTGGAAATTCTTGAGCGGAAAGTCAGATTAAAATTGAATAAAAGTCAGGTGAAAAGAGTGCTTTTTTGAATGAATGAATGAATGAATTCGACCCTAAATAGTAAATAGTAGGCCAAGATCAGGCGGTGGCGAGCCATGTTCTAGAAATACTTATAGAGCTGTAAATATGTTTTAAATGTTAATTAAGGGCAATGAATATGTAGAGAAAAAATGACTACGAAGAATGAACATTTCAAATATACTTTATTCCGTATCACATAAAATAATTTTCACAGAAGACCCACAAAAGTCTGGCAGCGAGAGTGTTTCAAATAAATTTCCACAGCGGTCCCAAGCCACAAAGTATAGTCTGTCCAGTTTGACGCCAAATCCCACGACTTCTTAAGCGTGTATAAGGCCTAGCTTAGCACTGAAAAAATTGTTGTGTGTTCTTACAGGATGACTACCATTGTAAGGCAACTCAAAAATGCTGAGTTCAGAAAGCTTTTGAACTTGAAAGGAAGATTTTCCAAAACCATGAATCTCACTTTTCCAAAATCCACCAAACCCAATAATCTCAACTGACGTATATTCGCACCTGATCCTTCCACATGGCACACCTCTTAGTCTCCCGACTTTCCTTTACAGACTGACGATAAAACGAATGAAGACTTAATCACCGATAATCCAGCTGTATGTGAATTTTAGTTATGCGGAATGGGGTATTTCACCGAAACTTCTGTATACCTAACCCTTCGCCATGGTCCAAACAAAATCTTTCTTGACAGTGATTTAATGATTCTTTGATTTTGTTATAGACAACACTGAGATTCTTAATATAATAATATTACCGTGCGCATAAACGCCACTTCTTTATGACTATCGACTATTCTTCCGAACGATGTAAGATTTGTGGAGATGATTCGCTGTGTCATTTCCTAGCTTCAGGACAACCCCGCGAGTGGGTGATGATCAAACAAAAATTGAAAAATTTTCGTAAAATATTTTTGGGTGGTTTAAAAATTGAAAGCTTTTTATGGCTATGTAATCAAGAATATAGTATAAATAATAAATATTTTATTTTAAAAATATTTTTTCAAAAATGCACTTAAAAAATTTGATCGGTTTGATCAGTACTTTGTCCTTAAGTCAGGCACTTAACTTATCTTTTCTTTTAAATGTTTTAAAACAAAATGTTTTTATTTAAATTTTCTAAACAATATTATCTCTCATAAACACAGTAAATGCATGGTACTTAATTTCGTTGCCATTTCTTATTATGCATGAAGTATTCATTGTTTCTATCTATTTACAACAAGAATTCCTTTTGATTTCCATATAACAGAAAGAATATTTATATTAAATATTTAAAAAAAAATGTTTTTTTTTTCTTTTTTAAAAAAATTTCTTCACAGGTCCAAAACCAGGTCCACCACGTAATCTAACCGTTACAGAAGTATCAAATGGCTTTTTAATATCTTGGCAATCACCACTAGAACGTGCCCATATCGTTAAATTCTACACAATTAAGTATCGTACCGATGCCCAATGGAAAACGCTTAATCGTGGTCAAATACGCCCAGAAGAAACGCAATACTTAGTTAAGAATTTAGTCGGCGGTCGTACATATTATTTTCGTGTTCTAGCAAATTCTGAAAAAAGTTACGAGTCCAGCGATGAAGTTAAATTCCCGGTACCGGCTCGCGTCAAACATAAAGCAATTACTGCCGGTGTCGTTGGGGGGATCCTGTTTTTTATTGTTGCGATCATTTTATCGGTTTGTGCCGTAAAAATTTGCAATAAACGTAAACGACGAAAACAGGAAAAAGGTAAAACCAACTGTTACTCTAGGCTTATAAAGTAAACTACTAACAATTTGATGGCTTATTATCTGGGATGCTGTTGCGAATCGTAAAAATAATACTTAAAAAAAATCTTCTTAAAAAAAAAGTTTTAAAATATTTCTATTGTAGAAAAAAGTAAAAAAAAAAACGATTTAATTTGTATTTTGATTAAATATTGGCCAGAAAAAAAAATAACACAAAAATTAACAAAACTAGGGAATCCAGGGTTGTATAAGTTGTAAAATTTAACAAACTTAATTCGGGATTGCAGTATTTTAAAAAAAATATTTTTGACTTGCTTATTAAGCTTTTTTCCATTTTAAGTTGCTTTTGGTTTATTTTTTGTAATATTTTTGGTGTGCTTGAAGTAGAATGAGTGTTTGCTTTGCGGTTTTTCTATTATATTTGAACAAAAGAATATCACAGACTATAAACGAAACATGTAATTTGTAGAGTGAAGCTTACATAGATAGGCCAAAGTTGGAAATATTTATCGCCATGAACAATGAAACACACTCTTACACTACAATGCAATCCAAGGTGTACATATTTTTTTTTAATCCGGCGAACCTAATTATCTTAACCTAATGTTTTGGTGAACTGTAAATGGTATGCATACTATTTTCTTTAAGTTCCTTCTGTTTTTCAACTTTTTATAAAAACAAGAAGAACTATCTAACAATTTTTAGTCTACCGTACAGAACGCTCTAGCTCCAAATTTATGGACCCCAAAAACGGTGACGCACAGACGGACGGACGGACGGACACACAGACGTAGCTAAGGATTTTAAATCGATCCATATACTTTTAGGTATATGTTTCTATCGAAATTATTCCCCTATTTAAAAAAATAAATGTCAAAACAAATATACCCCTATAAGATCGGTTATAAACATCGCTTTGCATCACTTTGTCGTTTACTATTCGATGATGCCGCTGGTCTTTTGCGTTTCTTTCGACTTCTCTTTTTTCCAATCCATTTTAGATAATATTTTTAAACATTTTTTTTAATTATTCATGAAATATCTATTTTTACTTATATGATGACATCCTCATAACAGTCATAGCAAAACGCGTTTCTAGACGTCCCGTGACAAATTAATAAATTTTGCTCTATGTCGCTTTATAAAAGAGGAAAGTGACATAAATCCGAATGAAGCTCAATTCAAATTGTATATACACGTATCAGGGAAGCAAATATAATATGCAATCGAAAGTGTCATTAAACTAAATAGGCCTTGTGACGCCTCGTCATGAAACCAAATGCCAAAATTTGGCGTTATGACGCTTGGCTTTAAGTCACGGTACCCTTTTTAAACTACACGCATTGAAAACATTACACTAAGCTAATTTGTAATGATTACACGAATTCTACTACAAAAGTATTATGATATCATAGACAAAACAAATACCGCGAGTCTAATACGTAATCACATGATCTCTCCGCCGTATACTTGATCATCGAATTCGCATTATTAGTCTCGTAGTTGTGAGCGATTAAAATCTGACGGCATTTTTTTACACAAGAGAACGTTCAAACGACCATCAGTGTAACGAAAGAAAGAGTTGCCAGGAATTGTATGAATGTACGTATGGGCCTGAGGTGAGGTCTTTCTCATATGCCCAGCTGAGAAAACTACAAACTGGAGTATTGGTGTTGATGCGATCTACATGTTCCAGCAAACTAAAACTTCGAAGGTGAATTTTTTGACAAGCTGTTGTGTAGCTGGTTTAATCTTCGTCTCCATAGCCAGTCAATTCAATTGGGACCGAATTATATATCGCTCAAAACTGTCAAAATTTTCTCATTTATTCGGTTCTGACACGGCCCATGTTTAATCGCCTAATTTCGGATGAGAGGCAGCCGCCAAGGCTGACATAATCCCTTACTAGCATAAAGTTTTAAGGGATTATGTCCATTGTGGCCCTCTTTCGAATTGGGATGTGTTGTGTCTTTCTCCTTTTAGAAGATTATATTTGATCTTCTTCTTGTTAAGGCTACGTGGCGACAACTTGATTTTTTTTACGGTAGTGTGTTTGCCTGTTGAGTGGAAGGTTGCGCGTTCAATCACAGCCAAAACGCATTTAACTTTTTTCAAAAGAAATAAAAAGGTCGGTCGTTATACCTAAAAGAATGCACCATCTTGAAATATATTCAAACTTAACGAACACAAGAAACAGTTACTCTCCGAAGTTAGTTCGGACACCACCCACGGATTAAGTCTCCACTACATTCAAAATCTTTCATATCACTCTCTTTCTTCTCCTTCTCTAACGCTCGTATTGTGGTTAAAACATATGAAGGGTATTCATAACCCCTTAAGTGCGTGTTCCTAAAAATTCCTTATACCCATTGAATGGGCAAAATGATCCTGATTGTTCCGACTAAGTGTAATTAAAAGCACTTTATTGCACCAAAGGAACTACTGAACCTCCTAATCCTGTATAGGAACCTTGTAAATCGACACCTGTTTTCACAAAGAACTAACTTTTAGTAATTTTTGACTTTTTTTGATAAAAAGTTGGGTTCGGTTGCACATTTTGTATCCAGGTTAGGATAAAAACACAGGAATTTGATTTTAAATGAGTCCGTTTTTTTAGAAGATAGTGTGAGAAGATGAAAGGAGGAGAGGAGATAATTAAAAATTTAGAAAATGACTGCTGTGCCTAAGCTGAGTTTTCACGTTTCACCTACGGGTTTTTGAAAACTAGTGCAAAATCACTTTATTTTGTAGGGGATCTCTGTACTCACGACATACCAGTATTGATTTTGAAATGAAATGTTTTCCAATGGTAGGCAAGGATGTTAAAAATGTCAATTAAAATAAATTTAAACGTCAAGTTAATGTGGTATTGGTTTTTGGTTACCGGAGCTAACAAACGGAACAACTGATTTGTTCAAGGTGATTTACCTTAAAAATTAAGACCTTGTGAATTATGGGCTTACCGTAAAATCAAAATAGGTACATATGCCATTACCCTCATATATTGAATTTTTGTCAGCGACGGGCTCGTTGTTTCGCTCAGATAAACAAATGATAACGTTGATTCTAGTTCGAATTCTTTTTCCGAGGATTTACTAAAAAAAAAAACGTTTTCGCCTGCATATGTTTGCACTTGTTCCTAGCTTAAAATTTGAGGCCTAGAAACCCTTGACCTACAGACGGATGGTCGGACGGACGGACAGACATGGTTTAATCGACTCAGCTTTCGAATCTGAGTCGATCCACATACTTTGAGATATATCTAGCTAAATCATTTCTCTAAGTTACAAACTATGTATCAAATTTAGGGATAGAATGGGACAGGGTATAAACGAATCAGAAAGCTACAGTCCGCTGTGCGGATCACTGAATAGCCTATCCCATCCCATCCTTAAAATTAATATCCCCAAAATGTGAGCTTCATGTAAATGGGAATGAACAACATATTGTTCAGACGGTTCATTAATACCGTTTGTGCTTCGACAAAAAACAACGTATTTCTCTTGCAAACGCCTTCGGGTGGGGTATACAAACGGTTTTTGTAGGAAAACGCCTCTAAAAAGTGGGCGTTAATGAAAATAATTTAAGTACGAAATGTTTATATTGTATTTGCATCGAAAGTTTTTTTTATTATCAACTTAATGTCCAAATAAATATAAATATATCCCTACGGGATAATTTCATACTAAAAACTATAAACGAAAGAATTTACATACCTTGTCCACTCGATTCCATTACACAAATTTTAAACATAATTATCACAAAATTAATGAAAAAAATTTAAATTTTAACTTTGCTAAAATGGGAAAAACGCTTTAATTGCATGATCGATCACAGCATAATGAAAACAATTAAGGGCAAAAAGTTGGCTGGGCTTTATTTGTCCTCTTATTAGAGATCACACTATCAAAGAAAACAAAAAATAAATTGAACCTTGAGATTTTAAATTTGGCCTACGGGCGGAACCAATGTATGGTCCCCAAACATATCAAAATGCCGAAAATTAGTACAGGGTGTCCGCCGGGAAGGTATACTACTTTGTTTTGCCGCCATTTTGGTAAACATTAGTCTTAATAGTTCATATTTGGCAGTCGCGAAGTAGGCAGGGGGCAAAATTATTATGAAAAAATATTCGATATACCAGCGTGTTTTAATTGTTGAAACATTTTCTCAAAATCAATCATCGATTACAGTGACATTGAGAACGTTACGTGAAATGTTTAGGAGAAACTACGTGCCAATAAAACGCACTATATATCGTGTACTAAATGATTTCGAAGAAAGAGGGTCTGTAGGGGATAGGCCCAAGTATGGACCACAACGTGCCTCAAGATCGGCTGGAAACATTACTGCTGCTCAAGGAAGTGTTCAAAACAATCCATCAACCTCAATTCGACGCCGTGCACAGGAGCTTGAACTTCAAAGAACAACTTTGACCACAATTTTGCACAAGGATTTGCATTTGTTTTTATTTAAGATTCAGTTGACACAGGAGCTTCTTTCATAAGTCCAATTACGCCGCCGTACATATCCGAATACGATGTTAAAGATAGCCCATGACAACCACGATTTTCACTAAAAAATTATAATGAGTGACGAGGCACATTTTCATTTGAATGGATATGTGAATAAACAGAATAGTCGCTTCTGGGCAATAGAAAACCCTCAAATTATTCATCCGTGACCTTTGCATACATTAAAAGTTACAGTCTGATGTGCAATTTGGTCAGGAGGAGTCATTGGACCTTACTTCTTTGAAAATGAAAACGGCGTTACGGTAACTGTCAATGGGGAGTGAATTCCTGAAATGATTGAAAACTTGTTAACGCCATAACTGCATGCTTTGGGCTTGATTAACATGTGGTATCAACAAGATGGCGCCACATCGCATACAGCCAGGATTACAATGGTATTACTGCGAGACCTCTTTCCACAACAAGTTATTTCCAAGAAATGGTGATGTTGATTTTCCACCATGGTCACCTGATGTGACTGCTCCGGACTTCATTTTGTGCAGATCTCTGAAAAGCAAGGCTTATGCAAACAAATCAGAAACGCTTGAGCAAATCAAACAAAATATTTGTAATGAAATTAATGAAATACCGCGTGAAATGTGTGAGAATGTAATGAAAAATGTGCTCAAAAGGGCTCTCTCTGTGAGACTAACAGAGGCGGACATTCACCTGATATTATTTTCCATACATAATTTCCGATATTAAATAAAACATTTATTAATATTAGATCCATTCTCTTGCATTTAATCAAAAATCATAAACAAACGAAGTAGTATACCTTCCCGGCGGACAGGGAAAAATTATTAAATTTTTAAGGGATACAAGGTTTATTCATTTTGGAGGTATTTGACGATGGTGAATGTTTTTGTTTCATATGTCAATATAATTATTTTTAACACATTTTTATTCCCACCTCTGGCATATATGGTCAGGTGCAGCAAAAACATCATTGCACCTACAGGATAGGATACCAAAGCGTGCAATAAAACTGATAGGAGATTTAACCATAGCAAACTCTATAATTTCGCTTGAACATCGTAAGAAAATCTCCTCCCTTTTTCCCGCTTTTATAACAGCAAATGCTCAAATGAAGTAGCCAGCTGCATTCGGCCCCTTCAAACATTCAACCGTAATACTCGCCATTCCATGAATGCTAATCAATACACCCCAAAGCGTATTTTCGGACGTACAATGAAATATAGAGATTCATTCCTAAACCGTACAACACCAATGTGGAATGCTTTCCCAAACTCTGTTTTTCCTCCACATTACAATTTACAGGCATTTAAAACCAACGCACATCGGTTTCTCCTCTTTTATTCTCCTCAATTTCCTTTCCTTGGGCCCAAACACCATAAGGGTATTCATAAACCCTTTAGCGCGTACTAATTATTAAAAAAATTTGTGTACTTGGGTGATTTCCGAGTCGAAATTTACGTAGAAATTTACGTGGCTTACGTAAATAATTTTTCATATGAATCTGGAGAGATAATTTACGTTGGTAATTTTATACGGTTTACGAGAAATTTTACGAATTTAAGTGAATACCCTCATTATTACGAAAAAAATTGTAAAATATTCTACGTTTCATTGATTGAATTTTTTTTTCTCCACTATCAGAAATCTAATTGCATAATAATACCCGGATTTTTGCGATTTCAATTAATCAGGTTCGATTGTAAAATCCTCTGATTTTTTGTTTCGCCGACTTTTGTATGACATAAAAATAAATGAATATTTGTATCACCAAATGACTGATTTATTCCAGGGACTCCTTTTGAGTGCAAAAAAGTCACAATTCACCCCTATAACATTAAATTATTTTGTTAAGCCTACCAAAGTAATTTGCATACCAGTTAAGCGGCTGTAATCCCACAACAGATTGTTTTTAAGATTCCTCTATCAGCTTACCATTATCAGTGGGCGCGTTCTGAAATGAACGCACATTACCGTTCGGATTCATTGTAATAAAAGTGCAATGATTCAACGAAATAAAAAAAACAAATATATACCAGCAATACCCTGCCCATGGTTCATGGGTTTTTCGTCCTTTTGACTGACACAAAGGCGATTAATGTTTTACAATTGATTTACACTCCCGCTTCACCCAATGTTTTAAATTTTTTTTTGTCCATCCAATACTATGTTAATTAAATGTCCCAGATGCTAGGTAAATCGCTGATTAAAAAACACAACCAAACAAAAAAGAAAAAAACGAACAAAATCTGTGTCCATCAGTTGGTCTCTGACCACCCACGAACAAACCTCGATTTTAATTTGAAATGCAAAAATGTCGAAATCCTCTTTTGACACGATGAAAACACACATACACACGCACATCAGTTATGCCATTAAGTTCGGCTGATAACAACAATAACTGCGAGAGTGGACAAGCGAAAACACTACCACCAAAGCAACATTTTATTCTTAACACAGTTGAGGGTCTACTTAAGTTTGAACCTTTTTGTTCAGTTATAAAAAAAGCATACCTACATACAAATTGGCGACAGAAGAGTATACAGGATTGAAGGACATGAAACAAAATCGAGTTGGACGTGCAGAAACAATGTCATTTAATTAGTACACACCACGTGAAGGTGATTTAATTTAAATATTTTATTTGATTATTTTTTTAGGGATGAACCATTAAATATGTGCGGGAAGGTGGATTTGGCTTAAATTTTGAGCTATCCAAAACGGGAGGGGGTAAAATTGGCTTTAATTTAGGGTTACCCCGAATTAAATGCTGATAAGGGTATGGGGGATATGTTAGATACTTCTAGTGGTTCGTGGCTCCAAACCCTACAAAGTATGATTTTTTTAATTCATTAAGCATGGACTACTAACAGATCCCTTCGAGATCTCTCCACAAGTGAAACAAAATTCCTGGCAATCGATGACATTCTGAAATATGCTTTTGGACTTGAAATTGTAGGATTCTATGTCTCACCCCTTTTGCTAAAACAGTACATCTGGTTATTTTTTTAGTATCTTGAAAGGAATTCATCATTATTATCAGGTGCAAAGTAAGAAAATTGTTGTTTGACAGAAATTGCCAATTTATCAAAAAATTTCAGCTGATGCAATGGAGGAAAATCTCAGAGTTGGCTATAGTGTATCATCTATAAAATTTAATTTTTGTAATTTCTCTGTTCCACTGTGGTTTTTAATTCCTTCGTTCATTAAAACATATAATAGTCCTAACCGTTTGTTTGGAGAATAGTAGGAAGGTGTAAGTGGCGGTTCAGCATGAGCCCAAGTAACACTATGTGCCTTTTTGTTACCACGACTTGTGATACAGGCGGTCCCTAGATCTAGACTGTGAGGTTCAGAAAACGGATAAGCTGTTGTATCCTTTTATCCGAGATGTGGCTAAGGTTGTCGAAGAATGTTTCGTCTAAAGCTAATAGTCTAATCTGGCTCGTGCTAGTGCCGGACATTCGCTGAGGAAATGGGAGAGGTTTTCTCTCTCATTCGTGCTTCCGCAACTGCGGCATTTGGGGTTGTATCATATCCTTACTTTGGCCGCATGGTCTCTAATTGGCCAGTGTCCCGTGACTATCGCCGTAATTCTTTCGATGTCTGGGCGGGTTCTTTTTAGTAGGTTGTTTTTTTTTTGTTTTTGTCGTAGGCAGGCCATATCAACCTCGATATGACACAATTCGTGAACCTTCACCATTTGGAGTTGGCTTTCAACAGGAAGTATTTATGAGTGGATTTGTTCCTTAACCGCACCTAGGGGGATATGGACCCTTTCCGCAAGTGATGCAATGGCCAGCTAGTGAGCCATGTAGAGCTGATTCTTACCTGGCCAGCTCGTCTGCACGCTAATTTTCTTCAATATGTGAGATATGTGACCCTGAAGCGTTCGCCCAGGTGGGCAGGTTCGTTCCGACAATTCTGTACCAGCTTGAGGGCCTCTTCGTAGTGTCAAGCCCCAGTAGCGTGTAAGCCTCCCGTATAGCCAGTAGTTCCGTATGGAATACACTTGCAAAATTCGGTAGGCGGTACTGATATTTTAGGTAATTCCGAGTAGACTTCTGACCCCACCAGTTCATCTTAGATCCGTCGTTGTAGACAACCATGTCGAAATCTCTTACTACTTTGTTTTTCTTCCATCTTCGACTGAGCCTTTCTCTAAGCTCAGTATATAACTATATAGGTATTGTGTAGTCTGTTGGAAACGTGACGACGCCGTTTGGTAACGAGTCCAGGATATTACTGTGGCCATACGGCCTTGCAGTCCAGCATCTTAACACCATGAGTCTTACTAAGCTGCATAAAGCCGTGTCTTTAATGTGTAGGTCGAAAGGCAAGAGATGCTTTTTGCAGCTTTTCAGTTTTTTTGAGGCTGTAGCCTATACTCAATGCGAGCCACCATACTGTCGAAGATTACAAAGCCATACAGATGACGCAATGAGAACAAAAAAAAACAGAAACTTTTGTTCATAAGCTTCATGGTACGGGCGGGCAGAGTACACGTGCACCCATGAGAAACGAGATCATCTATCTGGCTTTATAATTGCTGATACTAGTGAGCGGGATGTGAAAATGGGACGTATCACTGCTGTGTGTATGTACTAGATAATCTTTGGTTGAAGTCCCCACTCCTTTCCAAACATTTTGCTGCAAGCATAGAAGGCAACACACGCTTTCCTTACTCCGTGTTCGATGTTGTATTTCCAGTTGAGTTTTGGGTCAAACATCATATCCAAATACCTGGCGCTCGATGATAGTGTAAGTGGTAGGCCATTTAGATGGGGGTATTTTGATTTAAATGGCGAATAACAGCAAATCCGTTTTGCTCGGGTTTACACCGAGGCCACAAATTGCAGCCCAGGTGCTAACCTTGCGGGGAATTTCCCTGATACTAGTATCATTACGTCATCCGCATACGCGGAAACTTTAACCCGTTCCTCGTCTAATTTAACTAAACTTTTATTCAGAACCATTAGCCAGAGTAGAGGAGAGATGACGCCGCCCTGTGGCGTTCCTCTATGGGCGAATTTGGATAAGTGACTGTTGCCAAGTGTTGCCTGGGTAATTCTTGTTCCGAGCATAAAGACAATCTAATGGCTAATAAATCTATACCCAGCTCGATCAGAGATTCAAGAATAGCTCCAGTGAGGACTTTACCAGATACTTCCTAGAATTTATTTTAATCGAGTACCACTTCATGCATAGCCAATATTAGATGAAATTTCGCGAAATTAGGGCCAACCGTGATTGTCCTTTAATGCACATTCAAAATTCTTCCACACAATATTGCCTTGGTTCTACCAATAACTGATATTAGCCGGATACCTACTGGCAACCATTTTTGGCATTTTCGATGACAGTTTTCGATTACATTTTCTATCCAAGCTGAGAGCAACAGCATAGTCCTCATTGCGTAAGTTGTTGTGACGAGAAATTAAACTACAGTCCTTGCGCACCACCTCTGCCGAGGTCTTCCTCTACTGTATACGTCATTTGGGAATCGAAGACTCTGTTAGCCGGAATATTGGTAATCATTTCCTCTACAAGCAATCTTCAACGTCCAACGCGGAGTGTTTTGAACATGTCCTTGTAGCTTTAGAACTCGTATAGGTTTTGATTAAATCTTCATCTCCAAGGCCCGTCAACTCATAGAGCGGAACTGGGTTGATCAGGCTCTTATATAGAATCTTCTTAGCTATTCGATAGAAGGCTTTACTACTAGATTACGTTCTTAGCCCAAAGAAGCAGCGATTGGCAGAAGTAATTCGTTTAATTTCGGACGAGATGTTGTTGTCAGAGTTAATAGCGGAAGCGGGGGAGAAAAAGGCTGGTACTACCTCAAAGTTAAATCTGTCAATGGTGTAGTTCTGTCTTATTCTGTTCTAACCCTTATTTATTGCTAAACCCACTTTTGAGTCCGACCAATGATGTCAGTATCGTCGGCGTATGCTAGTAGTTGCTTTCATAAACCTAGGAATTTGGGCGATATACCGAAACAAGACATGGCTCTGTATAGTTTGTCTATATATTATATGCTGTCGTATTTGGCTTTGAAATCGATGAACCGGTAGTGGGTATTGATTTAAACTTTGTGGGTCTTTCGAGAACGTGCCGAAGTGTTTGATCTGTTGTAGCTTTTCCTGGCCTAAGGCCACACAAGTAACATGGTGGTGGTTGATCATGAGGTAATTGATGGCAAAATTCCGGCGAGATGATATCGCCAGACCACACACCAAACTATGAATTTCTTAGTAGACATGGGTTGTTGATGCATCACCTACGATTGATTTCTCGCGTTTAAGATTTGATAATTATGATTACAAAATCACTCATACAGAAGTTACCCCATCACTGAACAAAATTTTAAGGTAAATTAAGATTTTGAATTCCTCAGGTTAATCACCCATTCAGCGGAATCATGATGCAAATGATAAACGCCTTTCCTTTGTCTCGCACCAATTGAATCTCGCAAGAGTTAAAACCATTAGTCTAGCGCCAAATCATTCACAAAGTCCATGGAGACTCGCGAAGCGCTATGATGAATCTATGAACAGGATCTTTCTGAATATTAACCTCAATATTGCCGGTATGATCATCTCGGAGCAATCTGTGGAATCTTGGGTGATGTTTTACAATTGTGGTATGATTTCCTTTGTCGACTTTGTCGATCTATGATGAATCGATGAACAGGATCTTTTTGAATACTACCCTCAATATTGCCGGTATGATCGTCTCGGAGCACTCTGTGGAATCTTGTGTGATGTTTTACAATTGTAGTATGATATACTTTGTCGATCTCAAAACTGCAAAATGATGTTCTTGACATTAGCTATGAAGTGATCCGAGAAGTCCTGGGCTTCTGCGGATACATCTTTCGAAACCCACGGGCACAGATTACTTTTTTAAGTAGTAGTACTGTATAGTGGTTGGGTTATGCTTTTATGATCTATTAAGAACGAAGGTTAGGTTAGGTTGCACGCATTGCGCGTGCACACTTAAACCATAATGGCCCATTGTCGTACTATTTGTATGCATCTGTCGACTACCCCATATTCGTTCGAAGAATTGAATCATTCAAAGCTGACTATATAGCGTAGGAGGTCAATGTCAATGATATTAGCCAGCTCACCTTGATTATCAGAGAAGAAGACTCAGAACATAACACCACCGAAAAATAACGATGAAGAAGACCAAGTTTGGACATCCATTTTCAGAATTTATACAAATATCTTGGGCGTATTAATTCGCATGATGGTTTGCCAAATAAAAGTGAATAAAAAGACGCTGTCAGATGGCACGTTCTTCATCAGTGTATTAGTTTATCCATATAAATTCTACCTCCTAAAAATCAGTATCACATAGAAATTAAGTAATGAATAATAAAATACATAAATAATTCTAGCTTATCTTCTGGTTAAATGCACTGATTCCGCTTGGCTGTCTGGCAATTTCGGTCCATTTGGAACAAAATTTTATTTTTTTAAATGCTTGACAATTTTTTTTTCGCCTTATACATTAGATCCAATTAATTTATCTGTTCTGTCGTATACCATCTTTAGGATATTCATATTGCCAACTTATTCAGTCCCTGGTATTGCTTATATTCGTCGAGACGTTTCTGACAAAAATTGTACCAAAGTCTCCCTTGGATTGCATTTGTACACACAACACACGAATAAATTATTAACACATCCCTAGGTCAAGATAATATTTGCAATATGATGACAATTGCGAATGTGACTATATGTGCATGCATTTCATTTTCGTTATTAGCTAAATACTTTCTTCTATTTATATTATAATTTAAAAAAACATATATATATATATATATTTGTATATGGAAGGGATTTTCTGATTATTATTTCACTACAACAACAACAAAAAAACAATGTTATATAAAGAAAATATAACGATCTTAGTTTCATCGTTTCAACTGCCCAGAACTAAGATCCTGCGTAGGAATATACTACCTTCCTACAACTTTTTACTTTATTTATATATATGGGCAGACGTTTTTTGTAAACAATTCACGCACAAAATTGGTAAAATACCCCAAAACGACAAACCTTTCGCAACTAAATATAAGCATTAACTTTAAAGAAATTTTAAATGTATTATATAAGCTGGTAAATGATATGCTTGTATAGAATTTTTGTTAAAACTTAACGTAAACGTTAAATTATAAATTTAAATAATTCATTCGGCAAATCAATAAGGAAATACGTTTTTGAAATTAAATTAAATTTTTTTTTTGTAAAATAAACCGAAAATAAAATAAGAAAACATAAAAGAACGACAAGTCGATGGGTAAAATCGGGTAAGTTTAGCAAATCCTTCAAATGTATGTTGGATCCGTTCTTAAGGTAGATGGGACCGATCTGATTTTGGCGATTACAATTGGTTTTAAATTGAAAATTCATATCAACATCAGATTGGTCTATCAATGAATCCCTTTTCACAATTAGATTGTGACAAATTGTGTTGCATAACATCTCAGTTCGACAACAAATCGTTCCTTAGGAATGTACAACATAAGTGTATTTCATGTCACTGGGAGAGGGTTTTTTTATGATCAAATCTCAACTCAATTAGCATAACGGGAAGGTGGGTAGATGGTTGCCTATTTATTTTTATGACACCTACGATTTATGTTGATAAAATTACTTTTTATTGCATGAGTGTTTTAGTTTTACTCGATGTTGTAGATAAGTGTGCACATATTGATAATTTTCGTTAGCTAATGTGGTTATTTGTATTTAATTACAATTATTAATTAATTTTATTATGATTTTGTTTATATTTAGCTTATAAGATATTTTTAAATTCTGTGAATGTCGAAATGTTTATTGAGGCCAATGGCTTGGTGAGGTTATTGACGTATATATGTCATTTCAGTTCCCAGTTCAATACATACCAATAGTGATGCTGAGGGGTGTGAAACTCCCTATTCGCTTTCTCGATAGATCCATGTAGTCCACCTGCGTTTTGGCTGAGTCATACTTATGTAACACTATATTGAAATGTTCCACAAGTGGGGAGATAATTCATTAATTTTTGCCGATATCCACTACTTTATGTTCCACCAATGATCTCATGTAGAGTGTTTTTTAAAAGATAGGTTTGTTTTAAATAAATAAACCAACAAATTCAATGAAATGACCAATATTTTGGCTTTATTAACTCAATAATTGCATGGCATTTAGGCCGTGTGTCAATTGCGTTAAAATGTCACCCAGTGGATAATTCTTGACATTAGTATGGTAAATAGAGACTTCAAAATTGTAACCTGCTCAACAATTGGCTAAAACTTATCCAGTGGCTTTTTTTACATTTTGCATACCTTCTGAAGAGTGACAGAGATTCATGGATTATTCCTCGTTACCAGTGTTCACATGTTGAGGGAAAATAGTACATCATTCAGATTCTTAAATAAAAAGCAAAGAATTTTTGTATATCAGAAATGTAATGAACGTCGTAAAATAAACTAAAATTGTTTTTTTTTTAAAGATGGTTTCAAAATTGTTATGATTACATTTGTTTCGCTCTATGCGAAATATGTTTAGCATGAATAAAGCAGGGTGGATATCTTTAATCATGAGCAGGAATTATACAACAACATTTTTTTTTAATGACAATAATTAATAATTTAAAGATTTTTGATGAACTTACTGAAATCTTTTCGGTATTTTTTTATTACAAGAAATTGTAAAGAAAGGAAATTTGTTCCAATTCTTTTGGGAAATTATTGAAAATAGTAATAAAATATTATCCCAATTAATCCAATAAACACAGCAAAAAGCCAAGTTTTTCTTATCCCTTCAGAAATTTCAAAAATTAGCCAGTGGATAAAATTTAACCGCCATTTTAACGCAATTGACACACGGCCTTCATGTTTAAAAATAATTTATGGCAAATGGCCTGCGCGACTACAAAACATTTTTTTTGACGCAGCAGGCTTGTTAGTACCTAGGGCAAAGCTTTCTCACAACCGTTCATGTGTGCGTGTGGACTTCTTCCACGATGGTGGACCAATTTTACCTCGAATGTTGGATTCTAAACTATCAATCGTTGCTGTGGCCAAATTCCGCAAGCGTGAGTTTTCTGCCTCTGTACACACTTCACAAAACTCACATTCACTGCCTGTGTACACCCAAAACTGTTTATGCGATTCCGCAGCATGATGTGTGTTTGAGTGGCTTAATTAATCATTTTTGTCATCCTTGTGCAAAATTGTTGCCAAAGTTGTTCTTGCCATGCTCTTGAGCACGGCGTCGAATTGAAGTTGATGGATTGTTTTGAGCACTTCCTTGAGCAGCAGTAATGTTTTCAGACGATCTTGCAGTACGTTGTGGTCCATGTTTGGGCCACAACGTACTGCAACCAATTACAGACCCTCTTCGAAATCATTCAGTACACGATAAATAGTGCGTTTTGTTGGCACGTTGTTTCTCCCAAAAAAATCACGTAACTTTCTCATCGTCATGTTTAAACATTTAAAACACGTTATTTTATCGAATATTTTTCCATAATAAATTTGCCACGTATATACTTCACGACTGCGAAATATGAACTGTCAAGTCTAATGTTGACCAAAATGGCGGAAAAACAAAGTAGTATACCTTCCCGGCGGACACCCTGTATTTTCCTTACACCGTGGTGAACAATATTTGCGGTTCGCCAATTTTTTCACGCTACCTTATTCACAGCCGAAGAGACAGTGAATACATTCTTCACTTCAACTGTCAAACAAAAAACTTACGGAATCGGAGTCGGACAGTGTTCACATTTTTTTCGTGTACAGTGAAAAACTAGCCATTGCGGAATTAGGTCCCTGGTTTATAAGCATAGAACAAGGATTTAAAGTACCCCCAAAGGAATCAAATCACGAGGTGGCCAGTTCACAGGTCCATTTCATGAGACGATTCGGTCACCAAACATTTGGCTCAACAAAGTCGTTGTTGTACGCGCTGCGTGATGTGGCTCCGTCTTGTTGGAACCATTTCTCCTCCAAATGATTTCCAATGACATGATGAATATAAAAATTACGAATATTTGCCTATTCACTGTAATGTTAGCAGCGGTTTCGGATTTAAAGACAAATGGGTCGATGACGCCTCCGCATGATGTAAACCGCACCAAACAGTGATTTTTTTCGGAATGAAATGGGGTCTCAAGAGTCTCATGAGGATTGTGCTCATTCCAAAAACGATATTTCTGATTGTTTACATACCCGTCAAGCCAGAAATGAAGATGATTTGACGATAAAAATCTGGTTTAACTTCCAGATGATTCTCAGAACATTCACCGAACACACGACGCAATTGATGGTCCGCTGGCTTTAATTCTTACACCAGTTGGAAATAATATGGATGTAAGCCAAGATCTCTAAAAAAGCACTCTTTATAAAGTTAGTTTGACGAACTGGATGTAGTTTAATACTGGTAGCTGCAGGTGGCCATGGCTCAGAGGAATGCGTAGTTGACTGTTAAGCCAAACGCTACAAAAATCGCCAGCTTATCTAAGGCCAACTGTGCGATAGTATGAGACAATATAAACTATGTCTCCTTCTCTGTGCCACGTAGGCTTATGTAATATGGCATTCCTTCTATGCGTCTATCTGTCTCTCTCTGTTGTAATAATGTCTTGCTTTGTCCCAGCCTCAGTCGCCAGTTCTGTTACGTGTCTGTAGTTCGTCGCATTCATGTTCAAAGAACTGTAATTTTATGTGTTTAGGGTTTGGATTTCGAAAAATGCTTTAATTCTTACGCCAACAACTATTATCAAATAATAAATTTTAAAGAGCTTGAGTACGCGACGTATTCCCACATACCCTTGTTTTGAGGTGGGGGTCTTCGATTCTATCCGAACACCTTCCTTGCCTCTGTAGAGAAATTTTGACAGAAAGTTACGCATGCTCAGCAAACTCGAAAATTATATAACAACACTGAGCGCATACTAAACGCTGTATCGCATACCCTCTAGCATAAGGCATGATCAATAAGTTTTTTCAGGACACCAAATCCGGCCATCTATAAATCTCTGGGTGGTGAGTGATCATGTCTTAAAGTAATGCAAAGACGATGATTCTCGACCTGAAATTCGCTTAATTTTCCATAACGTTGCTTTATTAGGAACACTTAGTCTTGCTCGGAGTACGTAGGTACAGTTACACATTCAGCCTGAAAGTTGTGCCAGTTTCACGTTTGTTCTCGATTGTGGAAAGACTTAACCTAGTTACAAAGTTTCTGTTCAGCGATTCCAGTTTTATTTTATTTTAAACTCAAGCAGAGCTTTTTTGTAAAAGTAAGTAACTTGGGGCATTATGACTCACTTCTTACTTTTTTCCGAATTTCCTGTTTCTGCGAAGGAGTTTGTTGACAAACCCAGAAGGTTTGTCACATTGGTTACATCTTCTTCGATGTAATACATACAGAAATGAATGCAATTCCATTTACCTTTGACGTTATCAAATAATTTCTGTCACACCCGTTGCCATCCTAGCACTTCCTTGGACTGAGGAGGCCGCGATATTGTGCAATGGCTCGAGAAATCGTGTACTTGGTACCCACAGCGAAGACTGTAAAAGCCTATCACACATCAACCAAAATTGATGTGTGCTTAAACAAATCTACTATACTCTGCGCTTCGGTAACTAGGTTTTCTTCGCTATCTCTAAGAGCCTGCGTTATAGTTTCGCAGCGAGTTGCTTGTTTTTTTTTTATTAAACCTCCGGATGTGAATACGGTCGCGCGACTCGTCGATCTCCTATTCATCTCTTCTCCTGGCTCAATACTCTTATCTCACTGCTCGTGTTGGTTATGGTTACCCAAAATCGTGGAAACATCAGTACAAGAGGTATTAGATGGACCTTCGTCCCCAAAAATAATTAAAGTCACGACATGTCACGCTCCTCCGGGGTGTTGATAAACACTTTTCCTTGTTTTTATGCCAAATACAGGTTTGACAGTTGGATATACCTGTTCGATGCTGGTGACGGAGACCCTACTTGCCAGATTGACAGATTCACTACCCCGATTCTCTTGGGTGTTGACCAAGACTTTTTTATGATTCTGATATTATGGGTAGGCCCAAAGTAAGCCCTGTAATGGCAACGTTTTCACGTTGAGCTTGCATAATATATCTGTCCCAGTCTTGATTAAATGTCACATATTGGTGGTGTAACGACCTTTTCGATGCTGGTAACAGAGCCTCCCGTTGGCAGATCAACAATGTTTTGAGCGCCAAGAGCCGTCAGTTCCTCGCAACAACAAAGGTTATAAAATGCTTTCGATAGCAAAGATTTCTATAAATTAAATAGCGATTATCAATTAAATTTTCAATATCATCTTGTTGTATCGCCAGCATCATGACTGCCTGCCTGTAATCATATTTTTACTTCTGATGTTGGAAAGTATAAATGCCCTGTTGAGCAGTCATTTTTCGGAGACCACTTCCGCTTAAATGGTAACGTCCACTTTTGATCCATCCGTGTAGATTTATGAATTTCTAATTTATAATTCAAATCGTTCCTCCACATGTGAATAAAGGCTTATTAATAGGAATTTCAAGGATCCTTGATCCACCAAAACAAAATACAAGAGATGTTATTCTCAAATTATAGCCGCAATTATGTTTCATCATTTGAGAGATATTTAAATTCATTACCAATCTCAAAGGATATACTTTTGGCTAAAATGAAAATATTTTGAGTTTTTTTCGTTTTTCTAAAATTACAGTTCTTGTAGCATTACTCTATAGCTACATTTAGAAATACAATTGGGCGCAATTATGTTTATTAAAAAGATACATCATAACCTCCTTGTTTTAGGCAAAAAATGGCTTTAAGGGATTTCTTAAAAATGTTATTACACAGATGTCCTATATTTAGATGCCTTACAGCAGTAAGTCCAAAGCTATTCATTAAATTTTAACCATGCTAAAAATACTTGTAACCGCAGGGCTATAAGGTTTTTTTATATTTGCCCAATATATGTCACGGAGTTTTTGTTGTGCCAAGTTTGAAGTCACATAGATGTTTAAATTTTTATTTTATTTTTCCTAGATTTTCTAAAATGAAATGTACATTGGTATCTGCTTTTGCTGTATTTTTGTAAGTTTACCAATTTATAGGCTGAGCTAGTTTATAAAACTCTTCAAAAAAGGCTGTTTCTATTAAAATATTGAGTATAACGAAAATTTTAACAAAGATTTGATCATAAAAAATCGTTTTTTTCCAGTGCATTAAGAATTTCATCAAAACAAAACTCACTTTATACAAAGAATCATTAATTCTTAGTTTATTCCTATATAACTCACCTGCCACAAGAGTAGGAGGTGAAGACAAAGTCTTCTCCAAAACTACACATTTTGCTCTAAATATGTATAATTTTTGTTTTCAATTCTTTTGTTTTCATCATGGTGTTTTATAAAGAATTAAAATCCCTCTTTTAAGTAAACACATAACAATGTATAAACACATGCAATAAAATACCCACAAACAAAACATTGCACACACACACATACACATTTCATTCTAATTTTTCTTATATAAAAAAAAACAAATAACTGATAAATTCAATATTCACCCGGCAAATAACCGACCTCGAAAGTTCTACTTAACTTTCAAGGAAGGCATCATCAGCATCCTGGACCATCAAATTTCCATAACTTTCAATCTGAGCCGTGTCCTAATATATATATTTTTGTGTGTGCTCCCCTCCATGATATGCTATATATATAAACTACAAAACTTATATAAATTTTCAATCTATTCTTCTTTTTTTTAGTTAGAAACAAAAAAACAAACATGTGTGTTTAGATAGTAAAATTGAGAAGTAAACATATAAACTAGATATTTAAATGCCCAATGAGTATTTAGTTTTACATTGCTAGAATCTAAGTGCTGGTGATGGTAATGATAATCATTTTATTGGTGATGTTGGTAAATATGCATCCCCCATCGTGTTTTGTAAAATGTAAATAAATGTCATCTAATTAAGCTAAAACTAACAACAAAAGATTTTAAAAAAAAACTAAAGTAACAAAAAAATATATATATATAATAATATAGTGAATGTAATGGTGGTGGAGTATATTTGTTATGTGTTTTATTAGCAAACAAAAAGAAAAAATATATATTTTGAGGATGGCCAATGCTATAACCCCATTAATTTTAGAAATAATTCGATTACAGAGTTCAACATGGTAGCTTGCAGGATGACCGATGCCCGTAATATTGCTGCCAATCGTGCGGGCTCTAATTCCAGTGGTCATGTGCCTTTAAAAAAGTGAGTATTTTTCAGTTTATTGATGTTTTCTAGAATTTAAAAAATTCATATGCAGCAAACAAATAATAAAATCATTCTTTGTTTTTGTCATTATTTTGTTTCATCTCATTTTTCATTTGCATAACTCAAAAAAAAAATCCATTCGAAAGGAATGATTCCGATTATCGGGATTACGAAACCGTTTTTATAGTTCCAGGCCCATCATGTCATAACCAAAATCGTAAGCAATCCATTATTGTAGTTGTTCATTATTGTCATTTTGTCGTGTCGTGTCATGTCCATGTTCATGTCCATGTCACCGTCGTAAATGTTCAAATGTCGTTTTTTTTATTGTTTTCTGTTTATTTTGCTTTAGCCTTTTGTTTCATGTTTGTGTTTAACTTTACATACATTTTAAGCATGCTTGCTTTTTTTTGGTTTTCATCAATCCGTTATTTGTTGTGGGTTTGTTTTTATGTTTGTTTTGTAATGATTCACAAAAACCCTAACCACCAACTGCTCCGTCGTTTTCAATGATCCGCTTGATTTTGTTCCCATTGTTACAAAATATTTGCAAAATAAGATACATGCAGGGTTGTTAAAGCAGGAATTCAGACTTCCATTCCAGAATGGTTATTCTCACATGAATATTATCATATCAATATTAAAATGAACGTCTTTTCAGACTTTCAAAATATTATTGCGAATTTATGTAGCACTTAATAGGTTACGAATATTACATATGTGTGTGCGAAGATACATTGTTGGCACCACCGATTGGGACCAGCAACAGCAATTGATAAGGTCAGACCTTAATACTCGATAGGTGGGGTAGGGGAAAACTTAAGGTTTCACTCGCTAAGGCCCGGTTTTTCAGTGCTGAGTTAACTGTGAGTTAACCCACATTTTACAAACAACCGGAATAATAGGGTGATTTTATTTGCTAGCATTCAAGATTCATCGATTTTTCTGTTAAAATTAATTGCTTTTGTCGCGATCAACCAACACGCCTCTCCAATTAGCCCGGTCCTTAGCAAACTGCCTCCAGTTGTGCACATCAAGTTGCTTGAAGTCGCATTCTAATTGTGAGCGGCCCATTAGGCGAGGTCCTCCGCTACTGCGTCCGACGTCTACCTGGGAATCGAAGACTTTGCGAGCCGGAGTGTTGGTGTCCTTTCGTTATAAATGTCCTAGCCATCTTATACGTCTGATACGGAGTTTTTTTTTACCAGGGGCATGAATCTTCGTCTCCGTAGCCCGGCTACGCAAACGGGACCGAAGATTTTTCGAAGAATTTTCCTTCCAAATCGACCACGGAGTTGTTCATCCGCTATTGATACGGACCATGCTTCAGTGCCGTAGAGCAGGACTTGGATGATCAGGGTCTTATATATGATTTCCTTAGTAGATCGAGTGAGGGCTTTACTACTGAATTGTCTCATAGCCGGAAGAAACAGCGGTTGGCAAGAGTAATTCTTCTGTTAATTTCTGACGAGATGTTGTTGTCAGAGTATATAGCGGAGCCGAGATAGACAAAGTCCCGTACTACCTCAAAGCTATGTCTGCCAATGGTGACGTTCTGTACAATTCAATTCGTCGATGATGTGTGTCCCTTCGTGCTGACAGCATATACTTTGTCTTGCTCTCATTTACTGTTAAACCGATTTTTGCCACTTCATTCTCTATACAAGCAATCGTGGCAATGACATCACGTTGAGTCCTACCAATGATGTCAATATCGTCGGCGTATGCTAGTAGTTGCACCGATTTTTGGAATATTGCGCCTCTGGTGTTGGCTCGGGAGTTTTGCACAATCCTCCCAAGAATCAAATTGAAGAAGTCACATGACAGCGCATCGCCTTGCCCAAATTCTTTGTTGGTATCGAACGTGTCTGTGAGGTCGTTCCCGACCCTGATGGCTCTGTATAGTTCGTCTCAATAAATGTGGTTTTGTAATCGATGAATAGGTGGTGGGTATCGTTTATGACTTCTTTATTTTTTTGCAGGATCTGTTGAAGTGTGAAAATTTGATCGGTTGTGGATTTTCCAGGTATAAAACCACTTGTTGGTTGTTGGTAAACGGTTTCAGGCGTTCACATATTACGGCAGATATGATCTTGTAGGCGATTTTGGGGAGACTTATGCCTCTGTAGTGAGAGCAGCTTAGAGGGTCTCCTTTTTAGTGTCCACACAAAAGGAATCGTCTGTCAAAAACATCTGATCATTTAGTCCCAGGGTTAGGTTAGGTTGATGGGTTGATATAGGTCAATATAGACTCATTGTGATGCCAGTTGGAGGTCCACTTGTGTGGTTGGTTCCTTCGTTATCCCGTTACTCTCCATTTTTTTAAGCCCATTTCCAGCCATCCAGATGTTGTTGCAAACCTGAAAAGATTAGAGAGAGGGATTTCGGATAGATCCGTCATAGGTCATGGATAAAGTGTTTTCCTAAGCTTCTCATTCTCCATTGGCTTAGGCCTGGGCAGTGGCACTGAAAGTGGAGGGTATCCTCGTGTATTTGAAAATGACCGCAGCCTCTACAGAGGTCCTCATCTATAAAATCCATTTTCATTTTGTGTCTTTTTAGTAAGTTGTGTCCAGTTAGAATCCCTACTAGAATCAAAACAGATTTCCTGTTTCTTGGAAGTAGTTTACTGGCTCTGGCATTGTCATACTCAGACCACATCCTTTTGGAAGTTTCAGAGGTGGGGAGGGAGTTCCACTTGTTTTTGGCAACATTCTGTGTTTTCTGTCCCACCCGATCTACTTGTGCTAAATCACCGAAACGTAAGAGTACCCGAGCCCAAAATCCTCACCAAGCAGTGACACGTTGTTGTCGCTTTTGTCGTTCCTTAGGATGATTTTGGTCAAAAAATCCGTTTTCGCTAGTCGATGTTCAATAATCATTTCAATGAACTCTCTTCATTATGAATGCTTATACATGATTAGGCTTTAGTTCTTGTTTTGATTGAACTTTATAAGTATGGAGATTTATTGATATATCCACTTGAAAGATTCTAAAAATTTGCAATTCTTGTCCACAAAGCTAAGTTAATGATCATGATATATCCACTAGAAAGATTCTTAAAATTTGCAATTCTTGTCCTTGAAGCTAAATAAATATTCATGAACACTCTTACACATTGCTTATGGCCAGTGTGATACAGTGATACAGATTGAAATAGTTTCCCTCGAAATTGTCAATTACTCTATTTATTTACATTTAGCTAAGTCAAATCAATATTCCGTCCATATTTTGTACGAAATTTACGAACTGTAAAAGCCAAACTGTCATTATTTTACAGTGTTCCAATAACAAATTTTATCTTGGAAATTAGAAACAACTAGCTACTAATTGTTGCACACTTGTATATTGACCCGGCAAGATTTCAGTAGTCTTCATTACAAGTGCTGTAGGAGGTCTCAACTAGGTTTAAATAAATGTTCATTGATATATTTAATTCATCCGAAAACATCACTTTTGATGAAAATTTGCTGCTTCATTGCAATATTTGAGCCATCAAATTTGTTTTGATATATACAAATCCAAATTTTAATGTAACCAATGTAACCTTCTTTGTAACTCTCGCTATGAATAAAGGTATCTACGTGGATGGAATTATTTTTGGAGTGCTACCGCCGAATTTTAATTCTATGTTTGACCTGCAAAAGAATCATTATGTAAATTTCAGACTAAGAAAAGTGATTGATAATTGTTTTGGTGATAAACGATCCAGATGTATTAACTTAATGCCATTGTATGACATCTAACGTCAGTGGTTCACCCCTTTCTCTTCAATTTTACATAAATTATGCGACCAAGAAACAGGCCACATGCCAATATAGCATTTGTGTACTCTCCTCTAGCAATCGTAGTTACACAGGGTGATCCAAAAACACTCACCCGGAGTTGTTTTGCTATAACGTTAAAAAGAAACGATATACTTTCATAATATACTTTTTTCATCTTTTCGGTCAATTAAATGCCGAAATTGTTGATGATTAATAAGTGAAAAGTTCTCTCGCACGGTAGTTCGGTATTTTCCTTAAAACCCCAAAAAAGTTTGCGTTGGTGAAATCTACCGATCAAACCAGTTCATATCATCAAAAATCAGACATTAGACGATCCGGAATCGCATTCTTCAAAAATGTCAAAAGTCGACCCGGCTGTGTTACAGGCCGGAATGTTCGAAAAAATGCATTTGCAGTGGTTTTGTAAATGTAATAGTTTTTAGTTTACCAGATGAAAATGTTGAAAAGACGCTTTTCGAGGTTTCAATGCAGTATCAGATGAACCGTCTCCACCTTGTTAGCAATCATCTTCAAGACAAGGAAATCGATAATAAAATTCACTGACGAATTATTCCTTAAAAAATTGAAAAATCATGGCTGAAAATTGTCGCATTTGCAAAACTTAAAGCATCTGGGATGAAACTTTGGGGATTAGCGTGAAGCCCCTTCTAACTTTATTTTCTTTATAGAACTTATACAGATTCATAAACAAAAATCTAGTCAAATACATTTTAATTAATGACAGAGTATTTAGATCGTACTGATCATGATTCTGATTATGAATCATCCTAATAAAAAAACATAAAACAAGGCTTCTTCTCCTACATAATTTTAGGAAACAAAAATACAGGATGTCCGCAGGAAGGTATACTACTTTTTTTTGCCGCCATTTTGGTAAAAATTAGTCTTGACCTTTCATATTTGGCAGTTGTGAAGTAGACACGTGGCAAATATATTATGGAAAAATATTCGATAAACTAACGTGTTTTACATGTTTAAACATTTTATCAAAATCAATCATCGATTACTGTGACGATGAAAAAAGTTACGTGAAATTTTTGGGGAAACAACGTGCCAACAAAACGCGCTGAATTATTTCGAAGAAAGAGGGTCTGTAGGTGATAGGTCCAAGGAAGTGTACAAAACAATCCATCAGCCTCAATTCGACGCCGTGCTCAGGAGCTTGGTCTTCAAAGAACAACTTTGGCCACAATTTTGCACAAGGATTTGCAATTGTTTCCATTTAAGATTCAGTTGACACAAGAGCTTCTTCCACAAGACTATTTACACCGCCATACACATGCCAATAGGATGTTTCAGCTACCCCATGACAACCCCGATTTTCATGAAAAATCATAATGAGTGACGAGGAACATTTTCATTTGAATGGATATGTGAATACAGAATAGTCGGTTCTGGGTAATGGAAAACCCTCAAATTATTCATCAGTCACCTTTGCTTCCATTAAAAGTTACAGTCTGGTGTGCAATTTGGTCAGGAGGAATCATTGGACCTTACTTCTTTGAAAATGAAAACAGCGTAACGGTAACTGTGAATGGAAAGCGATATCGTGATATAATTGAATACTTTTTAATGCCACAACTGCACGCTTTGGGCTTGATTAACATATGGTATCAACAAGACGGTGCCACATCGCATACAGCCAGGATTACAATGGAATTACTGCGAGACCCTTTTCCATAACAAGTTATTTCAAGAAATGGTGATGTTGATTGGCCTCCATGGTCGCCTGATTTGACTGCACCGGACTTCTTTTTGTAAGGAAATCTGAAAAGCAAGGTTTATGCAATTGCAAACAAACCAGAAACACTTGAGCAACTCAAACAAAATATTCGTGATGAAATTAATGAAATACCGCGTGAAATGTGTGAGAATGTAATTAAAAATGGGTTCAAAACATTTACCTGATATTGTATTCCATACATAATTGCCGACATTAAATAAAACATTCATCAATATAAGATCCATTCTCTTTCATTTAAAAAATTATAAACAAACAAAGTAGTATACCTTCCCGGCGGACACCCTGTACAATTTAATTAATGACAGAGTATGTTCATCGTACTGATCATGATCATAGTTATCAATTATCCTAATCCTGGGTCATCGATTTTTTTAAAAGGTTCTTCAATACATAAAAAAGGCTTCCTCTCATACATGATTTTAGGAAATCAAAAATATAAGCGAGTGGGTTCATAAGTGATGTCATAAAGTGAATATACAAACGGTATCAACTGTCATTGTGCCTTCACATTTAATTTGTAGTCAGAGAATTAGAGCTGTAGAAAATCGTATGTATTCGTTACTGAGTAACGGGTATTCGATTCGACTCGAAGTACCAAATCGTTACTTTCACGTGTTTCGTTACTTTCACGTGTTTCGTTACTTTCACGTGTTTCGTTACTTTTATCAAATTCGTTATTCATATGTTTCGATTTCGTTACTCGCACTATTCCACTCGTTTGCGGTTCGGTTCGTAGAAGTACGAGGAAGATTTGTTTTAATTCAACCCTTGTTGTATGTGTGTCAGTGTGTAAGTCGTAAGATTTTTCTGATGGGTGAATCAACCGCTGAGAACGTGCGTGAATAGCTCCTGGTGTGCTGAAGTACCTTGGTTTCTGAGTAGTGAGTACATACATACTTTGAAACGTAAATGATATGATTTATATCGAACATACGAAAGTAACAAAGGTAACGAATTCTTTGTTACGGTTAGTCAGTGAAAAATTACCGAATATATACGGGTACTTATTTTGTCGTTACTTTTACAGCTCAACGGAGAATAGAGTTGACAGTAAGCCATGGAGCGATAGCGATACGCAACTGAAAAAGCCGGATCTTGAATCCTGCTTGCTAAAAGTCCTCCAGCTTTTATTAAACCGTGCATGCTTTCAAAATTCCATTGGAATCCTACATGCCCAATTCCGAATGAATGAAAACATTAGCGGCCAAGTGATGTGGCGTACATTTTAAACTCCGCATTAATGCGAAATTTTATTCCCTTTGCCTTTCTATTATTATCTTATACCAGCTTCAGCTACTTTTTGGAATTTTTTTTATATTTTTTTCATCATTTTCACACAGACAGAAACATAAAAATTCACAAATGTGCAAAAATTTAACACAACAAAAAATGTACTTCACCTTAATGCATACACATACGATTGCATACATTATTAACCACCAACAGCGAGTTGTACTGTAGGTAGTAGGTTGGGAGGGTTGGAAATGTGAAATGGCCTTGTCTAAAAAAAAAAAAAACGATGCCTCCATATAAAAACTTAACATATCCTTTGAGATTAACAGCAGTATATGCATTGTATCATATATGAACAAATTTGTATGTATAAGTATGTGAAATGAAATTTTCATTATGAAACAGGATGTTGAATAATTAACGGCAACAAGAGTGCAATTTTATTGTGCAATGTGTGGTTTATTTAAATTAAGCTCATTCAGTGAATTTTTTTTATTTTTTAGCGAACCGCTCCTTAGTCTTTTTAATTTGTTTTCGTTGTCGGGACCGACTCCCGAGGTATTCAGTCTGGGGGTCTTGATTAATATGTGAAGTGAGGAGGTTAGCAAATTGAGGTCCTTCTTCATAGGTAGAAAAGAATTTTAAGTAATTTAGGTTTACCATAAAAATTCAAGAAATTAATTCAGTTCTAACGGTGAAAAGTGGATTTTTTTCTTGTTTTGTGGCGTTGACGGTGAACCTAATTGCTATTTAGCTAGTCTAGTGTGTCGAGGGATTGTTGAAATACGAATTAGGCTTTGCAAGGTTATAAGGTATCTTGTTTACCGTGAGTGTGGATCTTATTATGCAATGGGGTTTAAGGCACAAACTGGAATGTTTCCAAGTGTTGAATTGTAAATTGTACTGGCGGTGGAGTGTTTTCTGGGGTAATGTTTGTGGAAGGCATAATATTAATATGTCGCGATATTCGCGAAGGATTTGAATTTTTCTCCTGAAGTGTAGGAAAGAATTGACTGGTTGACAGATGACAGTTCAGAGTTGTAAAAAGGAATGACTAAACGAAAGAATGACGCGATTTAAAAAAAAACAGGTGTGACAGCTATCAGTCGCTCTTCTTTTTCCGTGGGCACGGCTGGTGGAAATTTTCATAGAGCATGTGCTGACAGTAGTGTTAGATTTTTACTCACTAAAACCACCACCCTTTTTGTAACGGGTAATTTTGTAAGCGTATTTTTTTTAAAAATCAAATAAAACACTCAAATTTACATCAAATATTCAAAAAATTTATTTTAATCGATAAATATGCCTTTGCCATTTACGTTTTAAAGGCAACTTCATGTAAATGTTGGCCGCGGCTCCGTGAGGGCTTTACTACTGAATTCGTAAAATTATTTGTTGTAAAATTGATATAAACAAACATTTTGCTTTAATGTTGTTAACCCGTTTTAGTCAGGTTTATGGGACAAATACGGAAAGATGCATGTGGGTAGTTTTGTTGTAAAAACGCATTTCTTAAGTTAACTAGACCTGTTCGGAATTGGAAAGCCTTCCAAGCCCTTCCAAGCCCTTGCCAGTAATTGGCAAGACTACTTCTTCGTTTAATTTCTGACGAGATGTTGTTGTCAGTGTTAATAGCGGAGCCGAGATAGACAAAGATCCGTAATACATCAATGTTATATCTGTCAATGGTGACGTTCTGTCTAATTCGTCGATGTTGTGTGTCCTTTCGCGTTGAAAACATATACTTTATCTTGTCCCCATTTACTGCTAAACTCGTTGGGTTCTACCAATGAGTCATCTCCGGCAGCCTTATAAGCTTTAGTTTATATATTGCCATCCTCATTTCACTCAAGTAGGGTGGTTGGAAGTTTTGGCTGTCGTTGAAAATATTGAATGGTTCGTTCTGCCTGACAGCCGAATGTTGTTCGTCATCCCCGTTTAACAGTCTGCTGAAGTTGTTCTTCCATATCCTCAGCATCGATTGTGTCTCGTTGCGCGAAGGTCTTGGCGGTCTCTTGCGATTGCAGTCTTTCGACATCAAATTTTTTCAAATTATTTCTGGACTGTTGTAGCGTGATGGATATCCGCATTCTTACCTTGGCTGCAACATGGTAGTGGTCCGAGTCGATGTTAGCTCCTCGGAATGTTCGGACATCCAAAATACTGGATTTGGCCTGTGCCTATTGTCTATCGCAAATTGACCGGTCGTTGAGCTGGGGACCACAATGTCCCCTTATGGATATCGAGGTGAGGAAACCGTGTGCTGGCTATGGTGGCAATCCGTTCCGTAGCGAAGTCAATTACCCTAAGTCCGCTACCAGATGTTTTGTCGTGTAGGCTGCGTTAAAATTTCCCAGCACGGTTTTAACATCGTACTTCGGTAGGCGCTCATAGGTTTTGTCAAGGAGATCATAGAAGCAATCATTAGCTATACCATCTTTTTACTCCGTTGGGGCTTGATCGCATATATCTAATGCTTATTTTGGCGAAATTGGCCTTGACGCGGATTGTCACAATGTGTTCGCTAATGTCTTAGAAACATAAGACTTCTTGCCTAAGTCTGGCACTTATAACAAATCCGTATCCGAATAGTCGCTGTTTCTGCCCACTATAACACGGTCCGTAGTAGATGTCACAATTTTTCATCCACTTTTTAACAACACCTGAGTTATTTTTTTACGGTTTAACCTTTTCCGAAGGTCTGACAAACATTGAAAAGCTTTAAACACACTCGAGAAGTTTTTAAATTTATCATTTAAAATCTTCTTTGCTCTATTTTTTGCAAAAATATTATTCGCACTCGCAATTGAAGAGAGTAGCTTGGCTTGGAGCCCTGTATAACCCGTTATTGACAGATTTTTGTTCACAAGACATGATATATCTCTTTGCAATTATAAAATTAAATTACTTTTGGGCTAGTATTCCAGTTTATTCTCCAAATCTTTGGCTAGTTATTTTTACTACTTTTAGTGTTCAGGCACATTAAGCTTTCAACCTCCTTTTTTGCACCAATTTAACCAATCGTTGACTTAACTTGAAGAATAGCCATCATAAAAAGTACAATTTTTGGCGTAACAGGTTCCTTAAGATCCAATTTCGACCTTTTTCTAACTACCACTTATATGAAGGCGGGGCCCTGAGTATTATGTTGGTTATGTATGACTGAGTAGAGATAAGTCTTTTTAATGATTCTCGGCTAACAGTCAGATTATTGTACGAGAATGTCAGTGTCAACTATTTCATTTTTTGCTGGGAATCAAGCAATGGCCATTTTCGCGGAACTTCATTGCAATAATCATCGTTTCAATGACCCCTGTAGTACATAGTATGTGTCTTTTAAATTTAAGATGATTTAAAATTGCTGGTTTCCAATACAAGCACATATTTTACATTTTTCCCCTAAATTTTTTTATTAGGTGTATGCTTACCTGCTGAAAACTTAATAAATATTAAGTCAATTCCCCTGATACCATTAGCTTTCTCAGTACACACCAGTTCAATATTTGCAAAAAGCTTACCCCTCAGTTCCACTAATCTTTGCATACCCGCTCTTTCATCAATGCAAATATAACCAAATTTCCATCGACGTATAAATCCTTCTTATTACCATCGTTGAGAAGTTAAAAACGGCCACGAGGTTGCCCGTCGCGAGAAAACATAAATTTCACCGCAAGAATATTTCTCTTGACAGTCATTTTTTTAACCGTACAGTGCCCGCTCATTCGTTGAGCAAACATAAAATCCCAAATATATACCTCACATGTGACCTTCTCCACAGCGCATTCATCTTACAGACCCATATATCCTTTGGATTCATATTTTCTTTCCGTTCGCATATTTTTATCCACCCGCCCCGAGCACAGCTCCATATTCGCTCACACCCTCCAGAAAGATGACAACGCAAACGATTTTATGCCACCGACATTTTGAATCTAACATTGTCCTTCGTCCTGCCATTCACCACCGACACCACCACCGCACACTCGAAACCAACTCTTGTTTGTTTGCCGTTTGAATTTCAGCATTTCGCTTCCATTCCATTTTTATACCTTTAAATATTTTCACAAGAATTTACACAATGATTTACGATTACAAGGGGGCTGGAGAGTGCCCCACAGGCTATATGTGTTTCTGACTGAACAACCAAACACCCAACCCATAATCAATTGCGAGAGCATTATTTCCAATGCGGAAGCATAACATAAAGTGGCAATAAAAATAGGATCTCTCGCCCATAAATACCGTATCGGAATCAGTTTTTAAGTACGTTTCGATATTTGCGCCCTCTAATGGCTTTTTCTGACTACCCCTGCGCGGTGCCCCTGTTTGGCAGACACACAACGAATTGCGTTGTTTTATTTTGAGGGCCGCCCAACGTCATTTCATTCTAAAGTGGCGCCCAACGTGGGACGTACGTTATTTTATTTTCTTTTTCAATTTTCTATGTTACCGTTGTACGATGGGAACGAGCATGGAAATGGCAACATTGTCGTGGCATAAAAATTGCAATTTCAGCGAGAAAAAAAGTCATAAAATCTGGAGTATATACGGTAAAGCCGGTAACACCAACTGCTGTTGTTCACCATTCGAAGACTTTGTGTCCTTTTTAATGTTTCGTCCGTTTTTTGTTGTGATTTTTTGATTTTATTTTACATATCGAATGGCAAAATGTTTTGCTTATTTGTGTAAGTGGGCGACGGTGGTATAGGGATACGTATTCACGCATATAATCTCACGGATTTATGTGCATTTTGTTTTTGTTGTTTTTTAAGTTTTCATAGTTTGGTTCGTTTCATTTTTTGTTTATTCTATTTCTCTATTTATTTGCAAAAATTATTGTTCCAAATGATTTTTTGTTTCTCTTAATTGTTGGAGTATAGCAAATAACTTAATGTATTGTACGTGTAAGTATTTTAAATCAGCATCTCGTTTTTTTTTTTTTTTTGAAAATGCTTTCGATACCATCAAACGGATACCAAATGGATGTTTAATGCTTTTATATTGCTACACATATCTACCGATCTATGTGTGTGTGTTTTTATGGGAATTGTGCAACATTTTCATTTGGTTGGCTATTTTCTGTAAAATGATCTGTATCTGTGTATCTATGTGCATTGGACGTTGAATAAAGCAGATTTAAAGGTTTGTGGTGATTTGTTTTTAATGTGTGTTGATGTTGTTTGTTTTCCTTTTTTTAGGTGTGCCATTAGTGATAGTTTGCAATTTAATTCCAATTTTTTTTTTCCTTTTTTTTATGTAATAAAGAGAAATGTTTTGAAATTTATAAACCCAGCTCATATTTTAATCGTGGAGTATATTACCAACGTCAATTTAGTTTTTATATTTAAGTTAGTAAATTTCAATTCGGTTGGCATTTACTTTGGTTCGTAAAGTATAGGCCGTTATGATGTTTTTGCCAAAATATAAAACTTTTTGGCTCTCTTTCTGTAGCTTATAAATATCTGCAGCTGAAAAATTGATGAATATGCCCAAAATAAGTGGGACATTGGTATGTCTTAATATATTCTGAACATTTTATTCCGTCGTATTTCCTTGATGGCAGTAATGTCTGATTATTAGTAGCTTATTGACTTCGGTGGCTGGTAGCCAGACCTTTTCTGTTGATTGTTCTGTCACTATTTCTCCTCTAGCATGACAATCGTGTACATATGTAGATGCTTTTCGTTCATTGGACATACGCATATTTCTACCAACCCAAACTTGGTCGATAATTCGATAGGAGCATCCCACTCATCTTCGCTTACTGTAAACTTTCTTCTTGAACACCTTTTTGTGTATAGCTTGTAAAACATCATGGATACATATCAGAACTCCATAGATGATCCTTAAATCTTTGGATCTTATGCAGATTCTTGCCAACTTTACCGACACAAACATATTATCATGAATATTTGTCAAAATTCAAAGCTGAATTTGATAAATATATTCTTAAATCCTGTGGTATATTGAGAGGTCCTTATTGTTAATTGGATCGTTGTTTGTCACAGTGTCTCCTTGGTATTTCACTTTTAGAATTTTCGGTCATAAAGTCCTAAACCTACGCAGTATCTACCTTCATTTAACCCCGAAAGTGTTGTTTGCTTGTCATATGCTTCTGTTGGTTTCAACAATCCAATTTGTCAATAATGCTAAATTTTTATGAAATTGTGTCGCATGAGCTAAGCGTTATTTGTGTTGCTATATTCTTTTCCTTTGTCAAAGATCGTATCGTATATTAATTTTAAAATTTTCTTCACAGATATAAACAAGCCAGAATATCAAGTGTAACCACAATCATCATCACCATACTTCATTGGATTTGGCCACCAGATCGTTGTACAAATTGTCACTCCATCTATTCGAACCCGCACACCGATAAGATAGATGGAACCCGAAACGTTGGCCAAATCCATCGTTCAGTGGATGGACGTTTCGTACTCTCCGAATCACCAGATACCCTAGAGGATAATGGCGGCGGTGCTGCCGAAAGCGGTGAACGTCGCAACAGCACTGGATCTCAAAACTCCAGCAGCGATGATGGGGGTTTCCTAGCACGTAGGCATTTTATAAATTCGCGTGCTTCTTGGCGACGCCCGTTAGTCGCTTCGCCAAGTCA
Source organism: Rhingia rostrata (assembly GCA_949824845.1). NCBI lineage: Eukaryota > Metazoa > Arthropoda > Insecta > Diptera > Syrphidae > Rhingia > Rhingia rostrata. Next base: position 14,806,613 of record OX463755.1, on the reverse strand, counting down.
ATTAAGTCTTCAGTCGAACGGCTCTGCCAGGGGGTTCTTACACGGTTTGGGAGGTCTGCTGCGTGTTGGAGGGGGGCGTTATCAAAATGTTTCTCGCAATCAGCAGTACAGCAATGTATATCGAAATCTACCCCAGCCAGCATCGAGACCTTTGCATCAGAACCTTCACATTAACACGCTGACCGGGCCACAGACGCCAATCACACCCAATCTCTATACACCATCTCGGGTGTCGCGCATTTTCTCGAGCTCCCCGGCCAGCACGATTGGCATCCACTCGCCATGGACACCGGCTGCTAACCAGTTCTCCGATCTGAGTACCGTGTACCCAAGTTCGGCTGAACGATCATTTCCCACTCCATCCAGTGGGGGATTGGGTACAGCTAATGCTGGAGCTGGTGGCAGTATCGCCGGAAATCGATATCACCGATACTATTCTCATGAATTGCCCTCACTGAGGACAATTCAGGAGGAGACACGACGCATGAATCAAGGCTTCGTTCCGCTGCACATACCACCGTCACCGTCGTGGCGGGGATACTATCACTCGCAGACTCCATATCACAGTTATCGACCGAGAACGAGATGGTATCCACGCCACTCACGAGTGACGCGTTCCCACTCCGAGCTTCTATCCCCGCTGCCACATCTTAACTTTGCGGCAAATTATCGCACTTCCGGTGGCATGGGTCTAGAAGCTTCGCCCGAAAGTCGTTCCAGTTCGAGCGGCTTCGGCAGCAAAAACACATCGAATCAACAGCAGGGATCTCATCATTCGGGGAGCACAAGTGAATGGCGATTACTGCCTCCGTATCGTCCACCACCACCGCCTCCATCCACATCATACTACTATCAGGATTCAGGCCAGCACTATCATCACAGTCTGAATCACCATCACCACCATCATCATCCGTCGTCGGCGGCGGCAGCGTCGGCGACAGTGGGTACACAATCGCTGCCATACTACAACTACACGGGCAGCCTACAACGGCCAACGACTCCACCCTACACAATGGGTAATTGGTTGGACATGATCTCGCGTCTGAATGCCGCCACCGACACCGTGAACCTGCACAAGGCCGTCGATGTGGGAAGTGTCGATGGACACTATGAATTCGATCCATCCACGCCGACGCCAAGTGCATCCACACCAACAGGTGGTCCACGCGATGATCTCAACTTGCTCAACATCGACACGGGAAGTACAGCGGGTGGGATATTCCATACCGCTACTTCAGGGATGCCACCAACCTCCACTATGACTCTGGGACCCATGCGAAAGCGATATGGCGCCAACACGCGCTATGACAATATCGAAGTGCGCGTCCAAGCTATGAAAGAGGAATTCTACGCATATCGCAAGCGTCAAGCCATGAAAAGAGCCGGAGTCGTGGAGTTAGAGAGCATGTGTTAGCATACAAAAAGGACAACCATAAGTTATACGAAAAAAAAACTCTTACAAGGACTAAGCACACACACACTCGTAGAACAACAACACAACACCCCTGACCGACGTAGAGTATAGAAACAAAAAAAAAACATCGCATTGGCTAAGAACTACAAAAAAAAAACATATAACACGCCACCACATCCTTCGAACTTTTTAAAGAGCACTCGAATTATTTCTAATTAGAATTAGGTAAATTATATTATAACAAAAAAACATTAGTAATACAAATTAAAAAAAAAACCATCGTACACAAGAAGAAAACAAAATATTAACACAACAACTTAGAATTTAATTTTAATGTAAAAACAAAAACAAACTCATGCAGATATATTATAAATTTAACTGTAAAAATAACATAGAAAAACAATATAAAAAAATCGATAAAATCGCAATTATTAAACAAGTAAATCATAAAAAAAAGTAAATGGCTATAGTTATATTATAAAAAAAATACACAACAACAAATATTTAGGATAAAACAAATTAAATTACTAAACAAACAAAAAAATTATAAATAAATTATTTAAAAAAAACTCTGTAAATACTAAAAGTATAATTTAACATTTTTTTAGAGATGAAAAAGTAAGAAATTCTTAATATTTCCGAATTACGACACAGAAAAGTAATTACCAAAACAAAAATTAAATTTTAACGAAAATTATTTTTTTTTCTTTCCACGAAAAAACAAAACAACCTAAATTAACATTTAGCGAGGGAAATATAAAAAAAAATTAAAACAAATTATATAACAATTTTACTCTTAGTAAGTAAAATTCTTATATACATATAGAGAACAACAAACAAAGACAAACGTTTCATAATTTAAATTAATAAAATAAAACAAAAATCAAATTATATATATAAACAAAAAAAAATATCTCTATAATATTTTCTTCGGTTAAATACATAACCAAATGAACAAAAACAAAACAAAGAATAAAGTTTAAATATAAAAAAAACATAGGTGCACATTTATTGATAAAACTAAAATAATTAAAAAAAATTATATATTATACAATTAAAAAAAAAAGTTTTAAGAAAACAAAAATATTTTCAGACAGTTATAGAAGGGAGTTGCATTTATTTTTTATTATTATTATTAATATGCGATTGAATTTTTTTGTACAACTTGTTTAATTTTTTTATAGATTTTCTCTTTTTGTACTTTTTTTTTATTGAAAAGGCCTAAAGAAAATGCGTCCTACTGCTCTATCATGTACATGCTTAATCTTTCATAGTGATTCATAAAAAAAACAGAGCCCACTTTTGAGATTTTTAACCCATTTGTCCAGATATTTTGATAAAGTTTGCTTTTTCGTTAAAAACGAAGACTTTTTGAGGCATAAATTTCTTAGTGTCATCCAATTTATGACATTTTGTCAGGCTTAATTTTAGCAAAAACAAAGATCGAGAAAGAATTAAAGAAAATTGGGTCACGCTTAGGTTAGGCTTCATTAATATGACATAATCGGCTAAACATTTCTGACATCTTTAAGGTTACATCTTGTACGAAATTTTATTGACTTAGAAAATATGACTTATGATAAGCTTTATTCATGATCGGACACTACAGAAAAATATTGAAGTCTATAACTTTCTGCGAATCATTGTCAAAATTGTACACGCATGGTTTCCTATCATATATGTCCTTCGTAGGATCGTCATCAAAGGTGGAGCACAATCGATAAAATTTTCATATGAAAGGCATCCCTAGTGGCCTAGTAGACCGCCTGAAGCGATAACTGGTTCAAAAAATTTCAGCGTCAGTCGGATTTCACTTTTGAATCTGACAATACCAACAAGACGCTATAGAACTTCCATTCTTTTTGAAATTTGTTCTTGGTTACGTAAATTTCATCCACTCTTTTGACTTCTTAATTTGGGACGCTTTATTACTGGCCATTCAAATGCATTTGTATATTTCCTTGATTTTAAAGAGAATCCAGACTAATAATAACTTTTTGACAGGATTCTCATGATTTATCCTTAAAACATTAAATTTCGATTGAACCCATTTATACGTGACATATGTCTGCATCCACGTTCTTTTCAGTTTTTATTTGAAGAAGCCTGTATGCCCCAACTATGGCTCTTGCTCCCGATAATTTGAACTCATTATTTGAACGCAATGTTCAGCATTGTATCGTCACCGAATCCACACATCTATTTCTCGCTAAAGTCTGGAATATGTTGTACTCAATCAGAGAACTTGTGCCACAAGATCTCTTAAAATTTTGTGCTCATTCGATATCCGTGTCACATATAATAATATGTACCTCCAATGCTCCTCACTGGGACGTTTGATCCCGGTTTATAGGGACTTCATCATCTTCGCGGAATAACTGATGTTCTCTGCAGTAAGTCGCTTTGCATTAGTGAATTAAAGTAAGTAAAGGATCAAAGGCTGTTTAAATATGAAAAGCATGGGTCTAAAAACGCTTCCCTGGCGTAAAACTTTCAACTTTCATTGGGAACTATTTGCTGGTTCGGTCTTATGATGGCTTCATCCTCAAATAAAAATCACTTACACAATAAGAAGTCAATAATTTTTCTTTATGCAGTAAATCAAGAACGATAATAAAATACCTAGGTCCAAAGACACTTATGATGACTGCATCCACAGCCGATACACCTTGTTTCCTTAAAAAAAAAATGTAATAGAAAGCATCTTACTTAAAATGCTTTCCTGAAATAGACCGGCATTGAATGCCTTTTCGTCCACAATTATAGTACATCACTTAAAAAAATATCTTTCTCTTTATAAGAGAAAGTTAAAAATGGTAATCAAGAACTTTAATAAAAAGCCAGTCCCTAGGTCTAAAACAGCTTCCCTTGTCCTTTTCGTCCACAATTGTAGTCCATCACTTAAAAGAAATCAGGTACTGTAATAAAAAGCTTGGGCCCTAGGTCTAAAACAGCTTCCCTTGTGTACGTTGACATTTATTGGATACTATTTGATGATTCCGGGTTATAAAAGCTTCATCCTCAATTGATACACTTTGTATCATCTATTTGTAAAAAATACGTGGAGAAACAAGGACTTATAAAAACCATCTTACTAAAGGCGTGGTAAAGGTGTTTCCCTGATATACAGTGACATTTATTGGGAACAAATTATGTCTTTGCCTAATAATAGCCTTATTGTCAACTGATACACTTTGTTTCCTTTAAAAAAATACAGGGACTCTAATAAAAAGCATCCCTGGTATAAACTCACAGTGAATAACTTTGGGAAACTTTAACTCGGCTCATTGTCTTTTTTTTTGTATAGATCCGTATTTATCTAAATGTTGCTCTTTGGTCAATACAACTCTTTGCTGCTTAAGGGCTTTCGAAATCAGATCACTTAATTGTCTATCGAATCCCTTTCGAAATCAGGAAACATATTGAGAACATTCCTTCTTTGTGAAAGAATTTTATTTAAATAAAATGCATAAATAAATGAAAGGTGCTTAGGTTTAAAAATAATATTGACAGTTAAAGAAATTAAATACAAAAGCGTATAAGCCAAAGTCCCAATTAAATTCCAAACTTCCAAAAACAGCATAAATGGGTTAAAAAATCAAGTTAAAAAAAAAACACATATAATACCTACATTCCTAGTTTCTCAACAACAGCAAAAAAAAAACACACCTTCATCTCTGATTTCATAAAACATCTCAAGTGCACTGAATTTTCAAATTTGTCGCTCAAAATTCAAAACGAATTAAAATTAAAAAAAAAAATATTTTTAACATCAATAAGAAAACAAAATATCAAATAATATTGAAACCGAAGATCGTGAAAAGAATTATTAAATCTTAATAAAAAAAAAAATACGAAAAGGTGAATTACTAGAACTTAAGAATTAATAAGAATAACTTAATGAAAAATAAAATCAGACTTAAGAAATCTAACGCTTTATCGACCATATATAATTTAAGAAAGGTATTTGCTTCTTTAAAAATAAATTAAGTTTTATTCATTTAAAATTTGTTTTTAAGAAATTTCCACAAAAAAAAGCTTTAATTTGTTTTCCATTATTCTTTTTTATGTTTAACATAAATTTAAATAAAAAATAAATATTTTAGTTAAACAAAAAAACAAGGCACAAAGTTAAACAATTGGTCGAAATTTTAAAGTAGAAATAAAATCTAAAACAAAAAAAACATACCTTTTGATTAAATTATAAATATATAAAATATAATTTCTTACCTTATTTGATATAGTACAAATTCATTTTATGTTTATCCTTAAAGTATGTAGTATTTATTGAATTGAACTAAATTAAAACCATTAACAACAAAACAAAATCGAACAAATTATATAAATCGTCTTAATGAAGCACGCGGTTCTTCTTAATTGTAATTTAAAAAAATCGAAACGATTTTTTATAATTTCTAAATTGAAAAAAAAATTCGTACATAGTTAAACAATCAAAAATAAATATAAATATTTAATTCATTAATACAACAACAAAAAGATTATAATAATAATAACAAACAAACGACAACAACATTAGGTAACATTTTAAATTAAGAAGAAGAAAAAACTAACAGCAATTAACAGTTCACAATATAAAAACAAAATAAAATCGAATCAAATGTCTATAACAAAAAACAATTAAGAGTTTATCTTTTTTTCATAATTTATTTCCCCGAATTTAAAAAAAAGCTCATATAAATTTGGGTCGAAATAAATACTTAGTTTTAAACTATTAAAAAAAATATATATTCTAAAAGTAATTTATAGTTGATGAACGTTTATAGTTATTACATTTGTAAATACGTATTTTACAAGAAAAAGAAACTTAAAAATAAAATAAAACAGAAGTATTGATTTTTTTTAATATTTATTTTATGTGTTTTTTAAATATCTATAATTTTAAACTTAAATTTAATAATTTTTGGTACAATTAAATTTATTTATTTTTCGTTAATGTTTATTTTTTTAAGAAGTAATTTACAAATAAAACAAAAATCTGTATAAAGAAAGAAAATGAAACAATGATATAAAAACAACAAGAACAACAAAAAAATGAAATAAGGTAAAAATGATGTTTTATATAAATTACGTTCGAAGTATATGTTAGTGAAATTTAATGAAAAAAAGTGAAAATAAATAACAAAAAAATATTTAAAACAAAAAGTTTTGGTGTTTAATTTATTTTTGAATTTCTTTCAGGGATTTCAGAAAAAAATTGGTTTGAAGAATTTTTTATCAACAAAAAATCTTCTTTGATCGTTGAATGAGGAAGTAATGTAGGTATGGGTGTTTATATAAACGTCGAAAATCGGCGCTAGTCCAATTGTCTTTCTTCTTCGTTTCATTAATGAACACATTCATTCTGCAGAATGCGTGCAGGCCTGCTTGTCCAATTGTCCAATCGTCTTTCGTCTTTGTTGTATTAATGAACACACTCATTCTGCAGAACGGGTTAAGGCCTGCTTGAGTACAATTATTAGCAGTCACTGAATGTTCATAAAAATCAAACAAAAATTAGCAACGAAAGCCAAAGAAGTTGTGCTCAATCTTAATTGTGAATTACTTAAAAAGGAGGAGAATAGATCCACCTTTTTAATGTCCACTACAATGATTTTTTTTCCTTTTTCCAGAATTGAATTTTTTTATGTATTAATAGCTTAGTTTTCACCACTTCCCTTAAAAAAAGATAAATGTTATTGCAAACACACAATTTATTAAAAAACTGTCAATAAAACTTTTATTCTGTCAATTAAAATTAGTTTTCTTTATCTCCTGCCCTTTCTGCAGTCAAAAAAATAAGGATTCACAATCTGCCAGATGCTGATGAGAATTATGACTTTGATGAACAACTTCATCTGGGTCTGTTCGACCAAAAAATCTGACTTTAAGAACACGTCTAACGCAGATCTTAGTCACGCAGACGTTTATGAAAACACGTTATTAACTGGGCCTATTTATTAAGGCCAGTTAATAGCCCCTTGAACAGACATGGTTGCGGATGAGCCGAAACACCAATGGCAGCGCTCAATCTCGTAGTGGATACTGATGTGCCTATGGTTAACTACCCAATAACGAAAGAACCCATTGTTACCCAGCATTCAAGAGCCTCGGAAAGCACTAATCGTATAATTAATATTATCCATGCAAATCGAAAAAAAGAAAACGACATTCGCATTTGCACTTGGAATGTGAGAACATCAAAGAGAAGATGTGCACACAAACAAATAGACGAAGCTCTAAGCTGCTGCAGACATTACTGACATCCAGGAAATTCGATTGGATACACCGGCCAAGAAGGGGTTGAGCAACTGTGACATCTATGTACTACAGGCTGTGTAATAAGCAGAAACAGCGACTAATCGGCTGCGGATTTGTTAGAAGTGACAGACTTAGGCAAAAAGTATTATGTTTTGCAGACATTTTTTTTCCTACAAAGGTAGGAAAAGATGACATCTTTAGAAGTATTAATATAAAGTATGCTTAACATGAACAGCCCTTATTTCACTGTAGTCCATCTTATACCTCTTTTATTCCAAAGTCTATCACTCAATATCGTAGTTACTCAGCACCACTACTAACAGAGGTTAGTGATCAACAGCAGCATCAAGCAACTTTTCCAAATTCGTTTACACCGTGGACTTTATTTGGTCTGGTACTAAATATTTTGGTCTCAAAAATGTTCTTTTACACCGTACATCACTTAATGCAGAACTCCCAAAATCAGCACCAATTGGCTACGTTTTCACCGTGGACAATAACCATAGCATGGCAAAGTAGAAAAATCCACACAGTATCATGGGTGTTTTTTTTTTAGGTTGGTTTTCGAATAGAGATAAAACCAACATTTTGAAGTCAAATCGGGCAACTCTAATGCATTTATATTCAGATTGGTTTGACATTTCATCATGAACTGGTTGACAATACGCATCCGCAGAGACGTCGAACACTGCGCACCGAAGAAACAATTGCCGCTGTAGAGTAAAGTGTTGAAGAGGACCCAAATGAATCGAATCGGAGCTCTGTCCATCAACTTTAAGGAAGATTTTGGGCAAAGATCTTGGCTTACGACCTTACAAGACCCAGCTTGTGCAAGAATTCAAGCCGCGAGACCATACAATGCGTCGTAATTTTGGTGTATGGTCCGAAAATAAAATTGATCTCGATGCTGATTTTCATCGCAAAATTTTGTTCAGTGATGCGGCTCATTTTTGGTTGAGTAATCATTCAACCAACAAGCAAAAAGGCCGCATTTAGAGTGAAGGGTCTCCACATGAGACCCTTGAGACGCCATTACATCCACAAAAACTGACTGTTTGGTGTGCTCTATGGGCTAGTGGAGTCATTGGGCCATACTTGTTCCGAAATGATGCTGGAGAGTCAGTTACCGTTTATGGAGACCGGTATAGAGCCATGATAACCGATTTTTTTGTTCCCGAACTGGATGGCATGAATGTGGATGAAAAGTGGTTCCAACAAGAATGCGCTACATGCCACACAGCGCATGTCACAATCGATTTATTGAGGGAAACATTCGATGAGCGCATAATTTCGCGGAATAGACCTGTCAATTGGCCAGAAAGATCGTGTGATTTGACACCATTGGATTATTTTCTTTGGGGATATGTGAAGTCGCTCGTCTACGCAAACAAATCAGAAACGTAAGAGGACTTGGAAGCCAACATTCGTGGCGTTATTGCCGACTTACGGCCAAAAATGCTCGAAAAAATTGTTGAAAATTTTACCTCTAGACTTGGCTTTTTTCGAACCAGCGGCCACATGACCAAAATCTTATATAAACATTAATGGCATAAAATTATCTTTCTAATAAAGCCAAATTAATGTCGATTAATGTCCATCAAAAAAGATTTTCTTTTGCTTTGTTTTAGTTCCAAGTTCTATACCTCTACAGAAAAAACACCCGACACCAGTTAGTATACCAATTTAATTTAATTTGTAGTGACATCTATGCGCAAGGTAGAATAAAAAATTAAATTTATTGTAGTCCAGATCACCTTAATAAGTGGACTGACCTAAACAATTTGGTTCTTGCTCGATGTGTTTACACCGATGGGACGTACACCAAATATAGGCTTAGTCCACGGTGTAAACGCAGCCATTATTTTTTTTATTAAAAGACTCCATAGCTTTATTGAATTCAAGATTACCGGCATCCCACGGCTTAACCATTGACAAAGCCCTGTTCTTACAGCAAATTTTAGCAATCATCTTCCATATGGACGCGGACCTTCAATACGCTGGTTTTGGTTAGTTCACGATAAGCCTTCACCGATCACCTGCTGTAACACCATTCGCCGCACATCGTCCTAGTATCGAATTACAGGAATCTTAAATATCTGCGGCTCCCTGTACTCACAACCTGAGGACGCGTCCAGTAGGGTCCCAATCTCTCCTCTGCTTTAGAAGTATTGTCGGAAAACAGAGCCTATACGACAACACGTCTGGCAACGGACTTATGCTAATTAACTTCGCTGCGGAACGAAATGCCACTATAGCCAGCATACGGTATCCTCAACTCCTAAGGATAAGGCGCTTATTAAACATTCCATTGCTACCCCAAAATTGGGCGCAAGTACATATCAATCAACGGTCAATCAAATTGATCACATTACAATAGACAAGAGGTACGCATCCAGTATTCTGATGTCGGAACATTCCAAGAATCTAACATCGACGGGCTCAGTGGTGCGATGGTTAGTGTGATGAACTGTCGCGCAGAAGACCTGGGTTCGATTCCCAGTAGTAGCAATGACTTTTTTCCTGATGATCTGGCAAATCAACCGAGTAGGATCAATTTTCCAAAAAAAACATATTTCAAATAAGCTGTTCGTAGTCTGCATAAAACAGGTGGTCCCGTCTTCGTGCTAAAAGTACACACGCACACATGAATGCTTCTGAGAAAGCTAGGTCCTGGGTACTTACGAGCCTATTGCCCCGAAAAACCTCTCGCTTAACACTATACCAAAAGCATCTAATGGCAAAGATGCCATCAAGCCATTGGATCCACGCCCACTAGCAATATCACTTGGTTTGATGAGGAATGGCGAGTGCCGACAGATGTTCGCTGCCAAAAAAAACCGGCGATGGAAGATATAAATAGGTGCCACTCAAGGAATGATATTCGAAGGTCGTACCAAAGCCAGAGATAAAAGGCTCGAACAGAATTCGTAGTTCAGACACAGTCGTGCTGAGGACTGTTGTTAAACGCGATGACGAGCAATATTCGTCTTACAGGTAGAACTAACCATTTAATATTGACGAAGAAAGTGAAAACAACCAGTTCAACTAATACCTATACGAGAACAGCGACATACCCCAACTCAAAAAACTTTACAAAAAAAAGTGCAAACAGATTAAATTTTCACATTTTTGCAGATCCTGGAGAAATAACTCATGAAAATCGATAAACATCTCCAATTGACGAAGTGTATAGAGCCAAGACTTTTCTTAAAACTAGACCCAAACTGGAGAATTGCCGCTGCTTCAATAGGGTCGGGAACAACCTCACCAAACCATTCGACATTTTTACAAATCCAAGCTCTAATGCTTCTTTGCTAAGCCTGACTTGTCATCGAATAGCAGTATACTTTTATCGATCGTCAATTATTTTTAAATGCGAGACTTTTAACTATCGTCACACGGGTGACATGATTGTCGAAAAATTCAAATGCTCGCTAAGTGGAATATTTCAAAAGACGGATGCATTGCATGATTCGTGACGAAGGCTCCAACATAAAAAGACTTGGATTGCACAGTTCACAAGATGCAGCGTTGTTTACAATCACAGGAAAAAATAAAAGACATCAAGAAAAAATGCAAGAGAATTTCAGCTCATATTAAGGATTCAACAATGGCTCAAAAACAACTACATAAAGTTCAGGACAGACTTAACCAATCGCATCACAAAGTGTTCCATGTTTGTGTAACTCGATGGAACAGTACCTTTTACATGTTTGAGCGATTTTTAAGGGTAAAAGATGCGTTAGGTCCTTACATTACCGACAGTAATATGGATCCAATTTTTACGGAAGAAAGGAAAGTCATAAAATGCTGTGTTGAACTATTAAGGCCATTTGAAGAAGCGACACTGGAATGAAGAAGCTCTCCGACTCTCATGTCATCTGTGATTCCATTAATTCAAATGCGTAAAAAAAACTGAATGACCATTTAGCAATATTACAGAATACTGATCCGATTTGGCTGGTAGTCATGACTCTGAAGACTGAAGTTTCAACAAATTTTTTTACTTTGGAGGAGAACAATTTATTTTCCATATCCACCTTCTTATACCCTCGCTTTTAGCACAAATTTTTCAAACCAATGACAGAAGAAAAGATTAAAGGCCAAAACCATTGATAATGATGTTCCAAGTTTCGAAAAAGCTAAACACATGAAAATGAGAGATTCCATAGAAAAAAAACTACAGATACCGAACAACCAGGGAAGTCCGGTACGGCTGGTAAGCCTTGCTTGAAAACCGATCTTGCAATGATACTGGATTCATCAACTGAAAATGAAAACCAAGAGGAAACATCTGATAATATTAGCCCAAGGACTATTCTTAAGAAGGAATTGCTATCGTATCGCAATAAATTTATCTGAAAGTCCTCTTAACTAGTTGAGCGTCAATCGTGGTGAGCTAAAAAGCTATCTGCTATAGCGCGCAGATATTAATCGGCTGCACCAGCCAGCGTTCTTAGTGAGCAATTATTTAGCGATGCGGGCCTAATATATGAACCTCTGCGAAACAGGTTTGAAGCTGAAAAAGCCGTGACGCTACTATTTATGAAATATGCACCAATTATAATTTTAATTTTTAAGATTTTGAATATTTAATAAAGATTATAAAAAATTACCACATTTATGTACCTGATTAATTTTAATCCGCATCTGCATTCGCGGATGTCAAAAATTCTGCATCCGCAACATCCCTGGGTCACAGCACCCACAGAGTGATATCCCTGCTAAATGTCGAATATATTTTCCTTTCCACAGTATTATGAGCAAGTCTCTAGTCTCTCTGCAGCACATATTTGTAGACATGTCTACCACTGCAGGTTTCAAGCCCATCAAATCGACCATAATACCAAATTTTCTCACGAAAGCAAATCCCGGAATATACCAACGAGTTTCGAGTTATGGCACATTATCTTTTCATTGACTTATGACAGCATCCCTCGTCTAGTGTTCCTTTTGAAAAAATTCCATCAAAATTGACCGAAAGACCGATCCGCCCGTTTTAGAACAAAGAATGCCAGGTTGCATGGAGTGAACGAGTGGAAATAACGTGCCCAGGATAGAAAAGGATTCAGCTTGTTAAATAAGAACAAGGAAAATATGTCACTATACTGTCCATACATTTCGATGTTGAATCTGGGTCTTCATAAGCTGGAATTCCTAAATGCTTAATTATCTCACCTTGTCTTTTGCTCCTCCACATATATGTTCCTTTAGAGGCAACAAACAATTTTATATTGCTTTTCTGTAAAATTGTAATAGACTCTTGCTAGTCCATATAATTACAAATTTTCCCCCAAAGAAAGAGAATCAGCTCCCAGTCGTTTTTTCGAAAAATGATTTCATGCGAAAGTTGTGACTTGCTAGTGATGTGACTTTGTGATCTCATTTTATATTTTGGTAAACACAGCTTGTATCTAAAGTAGTGTCACCCACACATGCTCTAGTCAAACTAGGCGATTATCTCAATGGTCTGCTCCAAAAGTTCTAGGAGTATGATGTCAGTAATTGAATTAAGTACGACTATTGTGGTCTGATTGCAAAAGAAGAAGCATGACACTGTTTTCAGAAAAACAAAAGCAAAGACCAATGTAAGGCGTAGGAGCATTCAGTATAAACTGTGGCTACACTTGTAACTGTGGCTTAGTAATTTAAATTATGATAAATCTACGCACTAGTAGAATGAGTATTTCGCACTCTATGGTTGTCTTGGCTAGGCTTAAGTCAATGTTCCTATGAACTAGAGGGAAACAAAAAAACTCTTCCGGGTTATGAGGGAATTAAGATGGGCATGAGTACAGCACCAGCAAAGACATAATTTAAATATCGTTAAATGCCCTTAGAAGTCTCGTGTGAAAATAATTATATCATGAGCCATCGTGGGCGGGTGATTTGAAGAAAGATTGGAAGTTTAATTAATTAGAGCTTATCTTTTGGAAATGTATGGTATAAAACAGAAATGATGTTGTTGAATTTTTTTTTTGAGGTCACCCTCAACCTAATATTTTGCTATTATTAATGTTTAATATCTTTATGTTGTTGTATGCATCACTTATGCAGAAGTCTGTCTATAAACATATATATACATATAGTATCCCATTGGCATTAATAAGTTTTGATAAATAGTTTGAAACTTGAGAAATTATAATGATGACTAATATTCATAAGTAAAGGGTGTTCTAAAAACAAGGGGATTTGAAACTTTGACAGTTGAGAGCATCCATATTGTCGAAGCTGCATCTGTAAAATTGGCTGTCATTTATTCACTATATTATGCCAAATTACTCGTGCATTGAATGACATTGTTTTAGCGAAATGGGTGTTCTTTTCGGGCAGCGATCCTCGCGTTGCGCCCATTTTTCAGTAGCTATATTGAACGAATTTGAATCCACTGATTCGGTAAACGATAAGCCAATATCCATAACTCAACGAAAAGCAAGATCTACCGTAAACAATGCCGCTGTCATGGACAGTATGCAGGAGAATCCGTAGCAGTCGTTTTCACGTAGCTCACAAGAACATGGCCTTTCTCAGCCCACAACTTTTTGAATTATACATCGTGAGTTGAGCCTGCACCCCGACCAAATTCAACTGACCCCAGGGACTGAAGGATAGCCAACGACGTGTATTCGCTGAATCATATCAGGAAATCAATTCTGAGTACGTCAACAAACAAAATTCTCGAATTTGTGTCGATACCAATCCAATCAGTGATGTCCTAAAACGTTCGAAAACGACGTTGGTCATCACCGTCAACAGCGAGTGCTCTAGGTTGATGAAGACAAACTTATTTTTCCCAGAATTAGATGATTTGAACCCCAACGCCTTGTGGTTTGAACAGGACGGCCAAAGGTACGTGCCACACAGCTCTCCCCACATTGAAATTTTTCACTAAAGATTCGAGTGCATGGTCTCACGTGGAGGTGATGTGAACTGACCAAAGAGACCGTGAGATTTGACACCTGTTTAGTTTTTGATGAACTTACCGAAAGGTGGTAAGGCCAATATATTGGCATACTTCTTGTACACTTTCTGGTCTTTCGAGCTTTGCAACTGCATCTATCTTGTTAGTTCCCGGTTGTATTGTACCATTACGTACGCTATGTCCTAGAAAGTATATTTCCTTCTTATAGAAACTTACTAACATCAGTAGCGCTGCCTCCAGTTGCGCACTCCATTATGGCTGAGGTCGATTTCAACTTGTGTGCGCCACTTAAGGCGAGGTCTTCCTCTACTGCGTCCAACGTCTCTCTGGGAATCGAAGACTCTGCGAGCCGGAGTATTGGTGTCCATTCGTTCTACATGTCCTAGACAAACCTCCAGTGCGGAGTTTTTTGACCAGGGACATGTCGCTGTACAGCTAGTATAGTCCTTGGTTGAATCTTCGTCTCCGTAGTCAACGCAAACGGGACCGAGGATTTCACGAAGAATTTCCTGCCGAATCGACCATGTATTTTTTTGCATCCACTTTTGATACGGCCCATGCTTTAGCGCCTTAGAGCAGGACCGGGATGATCAGATCTTATATAGGATCTCCTTAGTAGTTCGAGAGAGGGCTTTACTAATTAATTACCTTCTTAGCCCGAAGAAACAGCGGTTGGCAAGAGTATTTCTTCGTTTAATTTCTGACGAGATGTTGTGGTTGTGGGATTTAATATTAAACAACTCCCACAACCTTTATTAAAATGCTTGGTCTTATTTGGATTTGGATCACCCTGTAAATTCGCATCATCTGACAAATGTTTGTGAAAAAATTGAAACTCAACCATATCGAGTCAACGAAAATGTAAAGCTTCCTCCCAGTGTAGAAGAAGTCAACGTAATTAGAGAATAGTAGAGCAGCTAGTGCTGATGGAGTAAAAACGAGAGAAAAGCGATCCCATGTCTTGCACCAGTGTAGATTATGGCCCTGCAGATCGATCATATGACAAATGTTGTGAGAAAAATCGTATAACAGACCAACGAATTTCAAGTCAAGGGCGATCCGTTAATTTCTGGAAAATTCGGCGAATACAGAAAAATCGGACACCACTCATTAAGTGACTCCCCAATTCACCAATATCTTTACTACCCTTATCTTTCTCTCTCGTTCCGTAAGCACTTTGAGCGCGTGGAAATTATAAAAAAAATCGAATCTCATAAAACAAAAGACGGATTAATCAAAGCATCCTTACAAACTTCTAAGTTCCTAAATGATCATGGAAACAATTCATATCCTAGACATAAGAGGGGTGACATTCCCATCGTTATGAAAGGTTAGACATTTATTGATCTAGGCTTATACCACAAATGACCCATCCCATCCAGCTCCCCCCTGGCAAATTTTTATTAGCTGAGCTTTTATCCCGCATCTACTCATCCAAATCGCCAACTAAGAGCTTCTCATGCGCGAAGTGCAACCCCCACTGATTGTCATGTTCATCACCATCATCATCATAATCATGATGTAGATCGTGATGATGTTGAGATAGTAAGTGCGAATCGCCGGTAATCTGGTAGATTACTTTGTCATCTAGTAGCAGTTTCGGTTATATTCTCGTCGCAGTCGGTTGCTTGATTTCAAACTGTAAGCCTATAGAACCACTTCAACTTGCCTAGGAATATAAATCTGAGTTTCATTTCAACGAAACCGAATAATAAGTCGTATGACCTGCATCCAAGAAAAAATTCGAATATATTTATGGACGTGCATATATTTCCCTAATGTGTATTGTTCTCACTTTGTGCGGGCTTCTGATGTCTCTAGCATCTTAGATGCAACTTAATTGAATCTAAACAAATTCAAACGACTTGTCGCGGATATTTTGTTAATCTAACCATCACTGAAGGTCGCACATGGATAATTGTGTTGAGTTTACTAATTAACATGCGCAATTTACTAGTTGCTGTGCAATTTGTTTGGTATTTTGATTTAAATAAAAAAAAAGAAAAAAACGAATAGAAAGTGAAATATGTGCGATTTTTTAATTTCTTAAATAAACTGAAGAAAAAATACTTATTTGGTACTAATTTAAATTAATTAAACAAAGAGTGGACATGTGTTTTGTTGCTGTTATTTTATTAAATAATGTGTGGTTTATTCAGACTACTGTATACTCGGCTACGTTATCTAGTTGTCATCAATTAAGAACTTCTTAATTAAAAATATAAACATGAAAAAAAAGCATTTGTCCACCTACGGCTACAATCCGATGAGTGCCAAGTCCAAGAGTTATGTATAAATCTGAATATTTACAGCAGCGTTCATGAACTTGGCTGATATTGATTTTTATAAGATTATTTTAGATTTGTCATTAAAAAAAAAAGCTGATTACATTATTATAAGACAGATGTACAATTAAGAGTGCGCATAACTTTACATTTAGGAAAATTTCTTATATTTTGATCTTCAGCAATGCTGAATTGGGAGCCTTCGTAAATTCTGAGGAATTTTTCGATTGCGTTCTCGAGAAGTTATCGAAATCTGTAGATTTTTAGATTCAGACTTAATTTTTAACGCTTTAAGTACAACATGTTAAAATTAATGAATCAAAAATATAACTTAAGATTTTAATATATGTAATGGCAAGCTCAAAATAAAATAAAAAATTACCAGTACTAGAACAATGAATTTAGATTCAACATTAAAATGTACAATTATCAGGAAAAAACATTCGAAATTAAAATGAAATAGGAATCAAAACTAATATACCTCTATGGGTATAAATACTGGGTGAGCCAAAAGAAGTCATCCGATGCTGTTTGGCCTTCAGAATATCGGTTGCGGCTCGGGCAGTGTGTGCCGTTGCTCCGTCCTGTTGGAACCAAATGTCCTCCCGTCCTAATTCGTCCAATTGCGGTAAAAAAAATCCTTTAACATGGCCCTATAGCACGCACCGTCCGCTGTTGTCGTTTGAGCAGCGGCGTTCTCGAGAAAAAATGTCCCGATAACTCCTCCAGTGTGAACAGCGCACCATGCTGTAACTTTGAGCGGTCGTAATGATTCCTCGTGCATTACTCGTGGATTTTCGGTGCCCCAGAAGCGATTGTTTTTCTTGTTCACGTACACGCTGAGGATGAAATGAACCTCATCGATCCTTATGATTTTAGTCGAAAAATCGTTCACTTCGTCCTCGAGATTGAGGATGGCTTGGGCGTTGGTTACACGCATTTGACGGTCGATAGGCAGCAGCTGATGCACGGACTGGACTTTGTACGGGACCATGCGAAAGTCTTTGACCAAAATTCGTCTTAGGGACGACCGGCTGATGGTTAATTGAGAGGCATGGCGTCTGGTCGATGTTTTCGGCGACTGCTCGAAATCCTCGGCAATAGCGGCGATATTCATGGGCTCCCCGGGGACGGCAACTTCTCGTGTGGCCCATACTCTTCAAGGTTTGTGCAGTCGGAATTCGCGCTGCACCAACCCTACAGACGAATTTTTACGCGAAAAAATAGACACGATTATTCCGCGTTCTTGGGCAGTGTATCGGCCATTTGCAAAAATAAGAGCATCTTCGAATAGGCTGATCTCTTTTGACCCACCTTGAATTTAAGCAAATAATATAAAAAGAAAAGGAAGAAATTGTTATCAAAATAGTGCAGCGATGTGTTGCCAGTACGTTTTCCTAAATTAGGTTGTGCGACTCAATAATCAAACAGTTAGGCCAGATTTTTTAGTGCGAGATCATCGCGATTAAACTCAAGTTAGATCAAGAAATTTTTTTTCTGTAAATTTGTGTTCAGAATTGACGCCAAGTTGACCCAGCAAGTTTGGTGAGCTAACCCTAAATTAAAATGATCAGCTGTTTTTGACAGATGTGATGAAATAGCAAGGGAACAATTACTTTAACTTTAAAGGATTTCCCACGTGGCTAAGAAGCCACAATGGCTGTCCACATAGACATAGACTTTTGACTTCAAAAACAACCCAAAGAAGGAAATCCAATGTCGTTAAATAGCAAGATCTGGATGACGAATACTGATCGCAAAAACTAATTGAATTGTTTCCTTGGCTGTATTGCAATTGCCATCGTCTTGTTGGAACCACATGTTTGTCATATCCGTATCTTGTAATTTAAGCATTATAAACCAGGTTATCATGTCACGATTATGAACACCATTAATGGTGTCTAAAAGAATGGTCCGATAATTCCACAAGCACAAAATCACCAAACAGTCCAGCATTGCGGATGCATTTTTTTCCCAACAATTACTCGTGGGTTTTCTGAATCCCAAATGTGACAATTTCGACTATTAACGAAGACATCAAGTCGAAAATGTGCTTCATCACTTAACATGGTTATGTTCGAAAAACCCATTTATTTGTTATTGTTTCAAAATCCATTCAACTTTTTCTGTTCGCCATGCAGGATATGTACACAGGCTTCAGTTCTTGACTCAATTAAACTTTATTGGCATAAAATTTCAAGTCTTTCGTTAGAGCTTCTGGAAACTCCCAATTCTTGACTATGATGCCGAATTAATGTTCCTGGACTGTAAGCAAATACTCTCGCGAACTGCTTCATTGTTTTCTACTGAACTACTTGTGACGACCACCGACTTAAAAGACGAAATTGGGCGGCGTATTAATGAAATTCTGATACATTTATACGAAACGGTCATAGAAATCAATAAATTTTAGAAAATGAATAAGTTTTGGAAATTTTCCTGATCAGGTCTGAAGAACTCGCGATTGTTTGAAATATTGAATTAAACTGTTATTATTAAAACCAAACTCCTGACAGAGTCATTTTTCAGCCCCAAGTGGTAGTAATATAACTTAATTGCAGATAGGTTATGGATGACCAAATTATGTGTCCACATGTGAATGTAGGGGGAAACACATTTTTTAAATAAGAGGGCCTAAGTCAACTTGTGATTGCTGTGTCCTCCTGTACACAACATCAACATTTTTAACGATTTGTTTTCAGATAAATATGAATTGTGCTGTTGGTCCACGTGTATATTAGGTAGGGAATAACTTATGCTATTATTCATTTAGTTTTAAATTTTACTTTTTAACCATATAATTGCTGTTTTTCAATTTATACACAGATATAACTTTGGATATATAGCTTCCTCGACTCTGCTGGAAGAACTTTTTATCCAATTTTTGTCCAATTTTTCGCATAACTATTCCCATATAACTATGTGCCATATTGTCTTCCAAATCGCCTTGAGTATTAGACTTGCTGATATAGTTCAAACAATTTGCATATCGTGTCATAAATTAGTCCAAACACCATGAAGTCAGATTACACGTTCGGTCAGTTGTTGCAGACAAATGACGGGGCAATAAGTCTGCAAAAATTCGAATAAAGCGGTCGATGTATGGGCATAGTTTCATCTTTTTTAAGCAATAATTGTTCAAAGTTAATGTTTATGTAGAATATAATCGTTGAAAATAGTCGATGAACAATATCGATGAAAGAAGCGCATCCTTCAAACCAACAAAATCTATTATTGCTTATCAAATTTTTTGTCGAGGTTCTTCCTGGTATTGATGGAGCAGTCAATATTCTGTGTTTACACAGATTTTGATGATTTTATTAGTTGTAGATTTGTCCGCCTAAAGTCATTCAGGGGTTACCGTTTCAGGGGTTCACATATTGCGAAAGAAATGTTTTTGTAGCCGATGATAAAAAATTTCTGCTGTTGTAGTTGCAAATGCTCAGGCTTAATTCTTCAAAGATAATTTTATTCGAAAATTGCTTCTTACCAAGTCATTTTCCAGGCATTGTTATGTTCGGCGAAAATGTCGTCCTTTTTAGCAGCTTTGTTAAGTTTTTTTTTTTTTTTAATATTTTCCAACACTTAGGACTCAGTCCCTGAAGGTTATAAAACCCAGTGATGGAAAGAAAGAAAAAGGTTTGTAGGATAGTTAGAGATTGGGAGTAGGTGGGAAAAGAGTGTGGTGACGTTAATTTTGAATCTTTGAATCTTTGTAGTCATCTGGGAATATTGAAGAAGGCAAGCTATTCCATAATCGTGAAGTGTGGTTAAGAAATGATCTTCTAAATTTTACTGTGCGCCCGAAAACAGGCTCTATGCAATATGGGTGTGCCGAAGAAGTCGCACGAGTATTTCTATTAAACAGACGGACAGGCGGGATACAACTATATATTTCGTCGGAACATTTATGGTGAAAGTAGCGGTAAAGAAGCGCAAGGCATCCAACATTCCGCCGGTGTTCGAGAGAATGAATTTCGCTACAAACTGATTGGTTGTCAATAAGTTTGATATTGGGATTCTCACTTAATTTGGGTCGGGGTGATATTAGTTTTCGCTAGCATTGCCAATACATGTTGTTCTACCTGACACCAGCAGATTGTTTGAGATCAATTCTGCAAATTAATTGTGACTCAATTTTCCTTGGCTATCGCGCCAGTTGTTTCGATAACTTAAAAACTGGAAAAAATTCATATAATGGGCTAGCTACATATGAAAAAAAATTAGTTAATAGTGCAAATACTGTGAGAAGTTTTTTTCTTGGAGTTGAAGTGCTGGGAACGAAAATACTTCCGATAATCATTAAATCAAAAACATAATTTGAGTATCAGAATCTCTTTTATGTTAGAGCCTTATTTAATGCTACAACATCTTTGTCTTCCTTAGGAATTCGACATCTTTTTACTGGGAGCATTTAGCCCACTTGCAATAGGCACTCACAAACTCGAATCCAATGGTGCAGCATTGACACACCAAATTGCAATGCACTGAGGTTGATGGTTTTAACTGCAGTTTTTCGATGTTATTCAAGTTTTTTCGAACTTGCACTCCAGATATAACAACGCTGTCAAATTGCAAATCTTTCCATCCACCATTGTAATGAGGAGTTGATGTTATCCTTCAACAACTCTTTTCCAATTATCACTATTCAATGGAAAAGGCTCTGGATTTGACTATTTATTCTTAGCTCATGAGACATTAAGACTTATGCTGATTCTTTGTTATGTTCAAGTTTTATTCAACAACGCTGTCTACCTGGTTGAAGAAGATCGGGAGTTTTGCCATATTATTTCTGTTTGTTCCTTTCAGAGCCTTTACTAAACTAAGCTTGACAGTGCTTTTTTCTCTGACATCCTGTCGAGTTCTTTGTAGTTCCTTACGTTACACACTTCCATAATTAGTGCGCTCTCTACTAATTACAAAGTTGGCACCACTTCTTCGTTTTGAGTAAGTTTATGAACTGAAGTCTGTAGCCAAGTCTCATTATTTGTTTAACATTTCAGCCCTAGCGGACTTTAACTATTTTTCTCCAAATCTGGATGGAGCTTTTTGATTATAACTTTGAGGTGGGCTTCAAGGTGTGCCTTCAAGAAAATTTAAGGGTTCCTTAAGTGTGGGAAGATCGATTTCTTCATTACAATAAGACCAACTGGAGTTCACTAAGACTTAATTTTTTGTAATAAAATTTCATGTGGTAAAAGAAGTAATTTCCATGTGTCGAAGTGACAACCAGTGGTCATTTTTATAGTGTTGATACAGTAGGCAATATAAATGACATGTTGGTTGCTAATAAGATGTGCATTGATCCTTCTCTCAAACATAAGCACAGAGCTTTGCTACAATGTCAATCAGGCAGCCATATCATTTGTATTCTTTTAAAGCACGCTTAACCCATCAGAAATCATTTGACGATAAGGGTGGAAAGATTTTTAACATAATTGACGTGCGGGAAAAATTATTCCTAATGTCCATATGCTTTCTGCAATCATGTCAGATACTGAGCCCAATTGTCCACAAAAACAATTATATGTGTGGAATTAAGTGTCTCTTTCGCACCCAATTCCAGATTTGCATACTCTGCCTCTGTACAGCAGTCAGCTTTTTTCTTGTTAATTTAAAAACTTTTAGAAAAACAATTTCTAAATTTTTTTGTAAGATCTATGTGCACAGAAAATGAAACAAAATCTAAGCCCAGCGAAAGGAAGCTTTTAAGAACGTAGATATTCCCTTTCCTGCTAAATTAACAATTCTCCTGTCCCAAAAAAAAAATTTAAATAAATATTAATCATTCAATGCACACATAAAATTTTATTCAATTTTTTAATTTTATGAAAGTTGAAATTTTATTACAAAATTCGTCAGAGGCTACATGCGGCTCCTGGAGCGTGACCTACGTCTGCTCCGCCGTGCACGGCTTCGTCGTGCTGTTTTAACTGGTTGTTGTCGACGACGACGTCTACCACGACGTCGTGTGACATCTTGTGGCTCAACGTCTTCAACGGGCTGTTAAATAAAATCATAAATCAAAATTTCTTCTATAGCCGCATGAAAATAATAACCTTTGTCACGGTTTCTTTATCGCGACGTGGCGGAGAGTATTCGTTATCAGTTTCTTCACTAGATGAGCTGCTGTAGTTCCTCTTCTTGTCCATTTTGGGGAGGCTTTTCTTTTCTGTTTTTGTATTTTGTTCAGGCATAATTCTTCTTCTCAAAAATATTTTTCCAACTTATTTACAATTTAGGACTTAATTCCTTGAAATCGAATTTAAAACTAAAAATTAAAATTTTCTTCAACAAATATTTTTGTTTATTTTTTCTAAGCTGACTACGAATTTTTTTTTGTTTTGAGTAGGTTTTAGATGGTGGGGTGTTTTTTGTTTGTGCTTTACATCCCGGAAGGGCTAGGAGCTTAGCCAGAATCCTTCTTTGAAAAGCCTTTTAGGTTAGTGGGTTGATGAGGTAGGCGGTGTGCGTCTTTCCTCATCACAGTGAGGTCAATATAGACACATTGTGATGTCCGTTGCAGATCCACGTGTGTGGTTGGTCCCTTCATTTATCTCGTTACTGTCCAATGTTATTAGTCCCTTTCCTCTAGCCATCCAGAAGTTGTTGCAAAACAACCTGTTTTTGCAATATGCAGTGTCTTCTGTCCCACCCGTGATTTGAGTACATACATTGGCGGCTTGACAGACTAGTCTGCTTGATCAATGCTGAAGGCAGATACTTTTCTCGCCAGTTCATCAACAGTTTCATTGCCCTATATGCCTCTGTGTCCGGAGATCCAGCAGAGCTTAACATTATGTTGGACTCCAAGAACAATTAGCTCTTCACGACAACGTTTCACAAACTAATATTTTATTTCGACAACAGAGATTGGTTTTATTGCCGCCAGACTGTAAATAAAGATGGTGATCTCATCGCCAGCATTGTGGGCGCTTTTACTGCCTCTGCAATCATATCTGCTATATCATCTTTGAATGCATTGTGCTCAGTAAGACGAAAAGTGCTGATTAGCATTAATGTTTTTGAAAACACTCCAGCTCCAACACCTATGTCCACCATCAGTGTAGATAGATATGGTTTGGGTACCCACTTCTTTCCGATCCAAACCCTCTCTACTTGGGAAGATTGAGAAGAATGATCATTGAAAGTCAAGGTGAGGCGACATGTAGTCAAAGATAACAGCTGAGCCCAGATATCTGTTTAGAATTTGAGCGTCTCCAACTAAGTTCATTTTCCAGCAGTAGAGCTGGCTGATTCTTGGAGCACTTTAAGCTGCAGATTCATGCATATAAGGTTCTTGAGGTAGTAGGTTAAGGATGGTCTCCAACCGCGCTGTAGCTGTCTTTCTCATTGCGGTAGTAGCGCACACACATGCTATACTTTGTACCTTTGTCGTATTTTTCAGATGGGTGACTTTATTTGTCGATTGCCACCATACCAGCCCCCCATATATTAATATAGTTCTTACCATGGCCGTGTACATCCATAGAATAATCCTAGGGTTCGGTCCCCAGGATTTTCCGAACATTCGGTTACACGTATAGAAAGCTATTGTGGCCTTTTTTCCGTGTTTGAAAATATTTGGGTTCCAGTTGAGTGTTCCATCAAGGACGACACCCACAAATTTTGCACTATCGGATAATTGTTACTTATTACTTTTGCCATTTACAAAAGTCCGCTGACTAATCCAAATCCATCTTTTTCCCCCAGTGCCCTTGTCCAGTTGTTTACTTTCGAGCAGTTATCGCAATTTCGCATGTTTTTCCACCACATGCAAGTATATTTTCGATGAGATCATTTCCCCTATTCAAATAGTTTTCCATATTTATGCAACTAATGCAAGTAAAGCCTGGAGTAATTCCATCAGAGCTTTAAAGTCATTATCGTAAAATAGCTTTTCATATCTATACAATTATGAGTATAGGTTGATACCGCATTGCAATTGTGTTCGTTTCTCTCTGACACGTGAAAATCTATTCCTAAGTTAATGTATGGGGGCTAAATATTCAGATATACACACAACTTCATGTGAACAAGTTAACAAATAAATAAAAGAATTTCTAACCAAACAGCAACGCGAATTTATAAACACGTGCATTCGAATTTGTCAACAAAAAACTATGCAAACATGTGCCCCAATAACAGTGTAAACACCAAAACCTTCGTTTCCAATATGCACCCAAGCTTAAGTGACGAAACACCTCGAAATACGCGAAAAAATCACGCACCACCAACACCATCTTCATCCTCAAAGGTGACATTAAGCCCATTACCATCATATACACCAAAATCAACATCACAATCACTACCCGTCACCAGCACATCAACGTCAGCGTCTTCTCAACCCCTGTACGTCATCATCGTCGGTCTACTATTAGTGCTACTAATTAATATATCCTGTGTCGAAGCCAGCAGAGACCACTCAAGTCCGATGAATCTGGAAGGCAAGGTCGGATCGTATGTCGTGTTCAACTGTCGGGTTGACTTTCCAAACGAATATCACATCCCATATGTGGTTCACTGGAGCAAAGATGTAAGTAAGTTTGATATTTATCTATAAGTATCTGTAACACTGTACAAAACATGTGACAATCAATTTGAGTTGAAAAATAATCCGATTCGTCGTTTAAATAAATCGGAAATTGTGTCATTTTGGGTATCGAATTTCAATGATGACCGCATCCATGATCCCAAAAACTGATAAAATAACAAACCGCACTTTTGCCACCCCATCCCTTTCTCGAGCACTACTGGATTGAGTGTCAATTGAAAGTGGTTCGGTGGTGTGAATAGATACATTTTGTGTTAGCTGAATAGATAGAAACATTTGTAGCGCGCAATGCTTACCCGAATGAGGTAATTTTTTTTTTTAATAAAAAAAACACCACCCACCCCCTGACTGTGGTATTGTTATTTTTATCGCACCGGCACTGAATTAATGTGTGTATCTTTTTGAAACTCTAAATGTGCAGATAGTTTATTTAAATTGAATTAGTTTATTGGGCATCATCCGTCAACACCTTTCTGGAAATGCACAGTGACAATGATATCTGTAGTGTTAGGTGAGTATTTTTGGTCAGCATGCCGACAACCTTTTCAATAGTTGTGGGTCAGAAATGGTTTCAAAAATGGAATTTTGAAATGTGTTATGTGGTTTGGTGGATACGCATTGGTATGGATACATATGCATGTTTGGATAGATACGTTATGAGAAATTTTTAAAACATTTTCAGCTTTTTTTATTGAAGTTAGTTTTTTTTTTTGCTTATATATATTCGGGAAGACTTATTCGATGTGTCAATGCTACTGTATGTATAATTGTGGATAAGAAGTTTAATTCCTTTAACTTTCAACTGACGGTTTGGAGTTGTAAAACGAGGGTTGACTCTGATTGTCTTTAACTTGTCAATGCCCAGTGGTTGTAACTCTGACTACGCATCAAGTGCTTATTTTTAACTTCCAAGTGGTCTCATCCAACCGCATTTGACTTGCTAAACGATTAGCGGAAGTGTTGATAACATGACGAAAAACCGCAACGCAATAAACAGCCAGGTCAGAATGGCGCGGAATGAATACCCGGCCTGCTGTCCCAGGCGAACCTAGACAAGCTGCTTCGACATATTCGGGCAACAGGTTGTCTAGGAATTTCAAAGGTAAGTCAGGACCTTTGAACAGAGATGGTGGCGGATGAATCGAAAGGGGCCAACGCCAGCTCTCAATCCCGTAGTGTATACTGATGGTCCCGTGTCGTAGGGGTATGTACTAAATTGGAACTGGCCCTCAGGGGGTTGTGCTTTGGGTTGACTACCCAAAGCATCAATAGTCTCGGAAAGGACTGATTTTATAGTTGACGATCCTGCTAAACGCAAAGAGGACAACGACGTTCGTACCTGCACCTGGAATGTGAAAACATATACCAGGAGAGGTGCAAGCGAACAACAAGTGGAAGCCCTAAACTGCTAAAAAGCAGACATTACTGCCATATAAAAAATACGATGGTATGGGATAGGTTTCACGAGCCCACCAGCAAGAAACCCCTGGTTTGATGAGGAATGCCGACAAATGCTCGCAGCCAAGAACGAGGCCTACAAAGCTTAGCTGCAGGTGAAGACGAGAGCTGCCGTTGAGCTCCATATGCAGAGAAGAAGGGAACAACACCGGCTTTTCATAAAAAGGAAAAAAAGAGCAAGAAAAGGGCGCGATCGAGGATATAGAGAGGTGCTACTCCAGGAACGATTTTCGCAAGTTTTACCAAAGCGTAAAACGTCAAAGCTAAAGATAATAGGCTCGAACGGAATCCTGTCGAGATGAACAAGGAAATATCGTACTTGAGATACGTTAGATGCTTAGGATATTGAAGAACCACTTCTGCAGACTGTTAAACGGCGTTGACGAACAACATTTCGCTGTCAGGCAGAATGAACCATTCAATATGGCAACGAAAGCGAAAACTGCCAACCACCCGAGCTGAGTGAAGTGAGGATAGCAATATCTAAACTCAAGCTTATTAAGGCTGCCGGAAATGACGGCCTTCCCGCCGAGCTTTACAAAGCCGGCGGAGATTACTTGGTAAGTAACATCCACCAACTCATAAAGCGAATCTGTTCGGAAGAAAGTATGCCTGAAGAATGGTACCTCAACATCGTTTTCTAATTCCACAGAAAAGGAGACCCTCTAAACTGCGCCAACTACAGAGGCATAAGTCTCCTCAACATCGCCTACAAAATTCTATCTGCCGTAATATATGAACCGCTGACACCGTTTACCAACAAACTGATCGGCCCTTATCAGTGTGTATTCGGCAAATCCTGGAAAAACCAAAGAGGCCCAAATCGATACCCACCATTCATCGATTTCAAAGCCGAATACGACAGCATCTATACAGACGAACTATACAGAGCCATGTCAAGTTTTGGTATACCTCCCAAACTCCGTTTGTGTAGGATGATGATGGAGAATTATCGCTGCTCCATCAGGGTCTGGAACGACCTCGCCGACACATTCGATACCAAAAAAGGAATTAGGCGAGGCGATGCGCTGTCATGTGCCTCCTTCAATTTGTTTCTTGACAGGACTGTGCAAGACTCCCTAGCCAACACCAGAGGCACAATTTTCCAAAAAATCGGTGCAACTACTAGCATACGCCAAAGATATTGACATCATTGGTCGGGCTCAACGTGATGTCATGGCCACGTTTACTAGTATAGCGCGTCATCTTCTCGGAATCTTTTTTGGATATTGAATGTTTCGTTGAGGTCGTTGCCGACCCTGATGGAGGATCGAGAATTCGGCAACTCTAAACTACTTTTCCTAGTTCTAAGTGCACTCTACTTATACTTTTTCATTAATCTTTCTTCTTCCTACGATCTTCTGTCGTCCTATTTCAGCTAATTTCTCCTCCGTTCTTGCTATCGCGTCCTCTCCTTGTCCTCCACGAAGTCTTTAAACTTATTTTAGTTCAACTCGAAATCACTAACACTTTTCGAAGTTAAAAAAGCCAAAACCAACATTTTCAGAAAAAACAGGTCTATCGCTACAACAAGATATCCAAGAAGTGGTTTTATTTATTCCAATGCGATTCCTTTGTCCAGGATTGATCCATTGATTGATTCATTCGCTCTCACATTCGCTCTTGGAATTCAGCAGCAGTAAGCCTTATTGCTCTTCGCTTTCCTGCTGGAGAGTGTGTTTAGCCTATTAAGCGCTAAACACACTCGTATCTGGAAAGCGAAGAGTAGTTATTCGTGTTCCCCGTTCACACGTGACTTTACGATTTGCTACGCATTGCCGTCAGGAAATTTCCCGACGCTTGCTATCGCCATCTGTCATGGCACATTCAATCTATCCAATAAGTTATGTCGACTCTAACATGCGTTTTCCATCGCTAGTGCGTCGGACTAGTGCAAACGCTACTCAACATAACTTTTCGGATTAATCCGATCCCGTCAGTATTCCTATGGACACTTGTCAGTGTTCTAAGGCATTCTTAGTCAATAGTGGACAACTCTTTGTGTCAATCGAACATGTGCCTCGACTGCCAATGTTTAGTTGACGTATTTTTCGTGACCATAATTTAATATTTGCAACAACTCATGCGACCGATTTATTTATGGCTTTAGACCAGTGAAGGATATTGACATCTGTAAGGATGGAGTGGCCGCCGCGCAGGGATCGGTTAGCTTGGACTAGAAGGAGAAGAGTGACAATAACAAAAACAAGCATTCGCGAACACGGATTGTAGTATAGGTAGTCACGTTTTTTCTTACTCATTTTGAAAGGCCCATCCCAGAAAACCCAACCAGGTCCAGGCCCTTGTTTTGACGTGACGACAGCATTTTATAGTGTTCATATTTTCTTTTTGTGAGCAACACTCGGTCTTAGAAGTAAAGCAAGTCATTAGACCAGTAATATTGTTAAAACAACGTCTTTCGAGTCTATTTACAATTGGAAAACTTTTGAGCTGAAATCATTGCTATCAAATATTTGATAGCAACAAGCGTCCTCCCGTATCATCATTGTAACGTTTACGCTCTTGGGGGAACTCATAAATGTAAGGTCCATGCGGATAGCCTGCAAATAATAACGGATGTCCTAATGCAACCAGCAGATTTAGCTTGATTAATGAAACAATGTCAGGTGGACCTCACGAATACGTTGCAGCAAACAAGGCCACGGCGGACATTTGCACAACTTTATATTTCAAAGTCGAGCACCCTTATTGAAAGACCCTAGTTGAAGCGGTCAAAACGTAATAAAGCTGACAAGAGATAATCCAACAAAACAATCTTGGTTTATTGGTATAGCAAATATCACTATGGAAACCTCTAAATAATAAGTTTGCTGCTTTATTTCATAAATTGATACGTCCTTATGCCCTCAGTTCTTAAATTAATCACAATCTCATTTCCCGCCAATATAATTATCCTCCAAAATAAATCAAAAGTTCTTCTAAGAATATTCACCCGTCAACTTTAACAAATACAATCCCTCCCTTTGGGACTTCAATTGCATTAATAAATACGATTCCCAAAATTGAAATCAAAATTTCGCTACCGCCTAATTGACGATGACCGTATCGCTGACCCTATCCTTCACATCATACACTTGATTCCATCGGACATGGTCATCGGTCATCGTCGAGCCACTTTGAAATTCCGCTAATTTTCCAATTAAAACGTTCTGCTGACCTTTGAATCGAACGTTTACTCCTACAATTAATTGACAAACTCATCATAGGTCTATAACCGTTCCCGACCAATTAATAGAATGCTGACTGCAACTAAGGAACTCACAATTACGGTGCACTTTCTCCGCATATACTTTCCCACACCCATTGTCTGCCTATACGTCATCACTCGTTCCGTATTTACGGACAGTGTGTCCACCCCCGATTTGGAAGTTCTCCAAATGTAATTAGCAGTGAATCACGACACTTCTTTGCCGTACTTTCCGTGCTTTTGTTTCTCCTCACCCGCAGACGATCTGCATGATTAATTAAATTGAATGGCTGGACAGTGGACACATGGGCACATCAACACAATGAACGATGAACCCACTGACGTGACATCACGAACCAGAATCTAACCCATTCAGCCGAAAAAAAAAAAGATCCGCACTCGTACGCAGCTACCGATATTATCAAATTGCGTTACTCCACTCCGATTGAATTTAATTTAATTCATGAGCACACAACAATGCACAGAACAAATAAATAAATTAAAGCATAGTGGACATGAATGACACCGGGCGCGAGCGTCCGCGTCTGCCGCTCCATTCGAAATGACAATGGCCAACAATTGGACGGTGGAAGAAAATAAAAGACCACCACTACCACTCGACTGCTTTTCAATCTCGACCAATGGTCCATGGAGTTTTACAGTTCAAAGCACTTCCATGACATCACCCGCCATGAACTTCTCCCTTTTTTTTTGTGGTTCGTATACACTGGGTTTATTGGTTTTGGAAATGGACACTACGGTTCCTGGGTTTTGAGATAGCAAACTGGAAAAGTCTATGGCAAAGTGGTAGTCAAATTGGATCCACTTTGGTTTGTTTTTTGCCAAAAAAAAGGATGCTACATTTAATGGGTTTGATTGGAGATACAGAAGTACAGTTTTTTTGTGGTTCGGAGATTGGCTATTAATGCACATATATTCGGCGATTCGTGAAAGGATTAAAAGTCACATATAGTATTCGTTGAGTTGGAAACAAAGTTTCTTCCAATATGGATAAATGAATAAATATTTTTAAAAATGACACTTGTTGTCGCCACGAGTTTGGACATCAAGTAGAACTTTTTCAACACCCTAAGCAAACAGATTTAGTCAATAAAGGATAATCAATATAATTCATATTCGCAGCAATTTCCAAGAAATTCCGGAATAAATGTTCATATAATCATAGTTCCTCATGATGTTTACATTTTGGGTTCTAACATCAATAACCAAAATTAAAACTGTATGATTCTCGTTTGCTTTGTTATTTGATCTAAGATAGCCGCTGATGTGCAAGGTTTCGTGAAACCCTTGGTTCAATTAATAATACCGACAAATACTTACATCCAACAACGATGCCCACAGGTCAAAGGTGACAGCTTTATTCAGCAGACACTGACTTTTTAGAAAGAACAAATACGAGCAAGAAAATTACGCGATCGTGTAAAACGTCAAAGCCAAGGATCAAAATCCTGTCTAGATGAATAGGAAAACTAATAGTCAAGTCACAGTCAAATGATGGGCAATACGATTATAAGAGAACTTAAGTCTTCACATAGCTGATGTTTAGTAAACTTCAAAATCACATGAGTTTTGATTACAAACATCGACTAGCGCGGACTAGCGGGGACTAGCGCGGACTAACTCGGACTAGTGCGGACTAGCTTAGACTAGCGTGGACTAAAAGCTTGATCTGCGACCACGTTAACTGTCGTCTATTAATATTTTTAGAGTCCCTGAAACATTAACTTGTATTTTTTACGGGTGACAAGCATTGAAACATGAAGCGGTTAGTTGGTCAAAATAAATGGATTTGTTGAGATGACTGATAAAAAACACATCGACGAGTGCAGAGTTATCCTTGTTAAAGCGAGTATGGGTTGACGTATTTACTGACAGTGGTCTTAAGGAAATCGTATACCATCACGAAATATGAATATCGTAGAAGGTCAGAATTAAAATCTACAGCAACAATTACAAATGGGGATACGAACGACATGTCATCTAGAATGGACAATAGAGGTAAAATTGATATGTAGACTCACATGGGTGCAAAAGAGAACGAAAATTCGAAAAGTTGAGAGGGAAATCAGTTTGCCCTGTGAGTCGTGGGTAAATGTTTCATCGACTCTTTTTTAACAAATAGGACTTCGAAAATAGTCTTAACTCAAGAGTCTACGTGTAAAAGCACACAAAGCGACATATCCCTAGTCAAAGAACTTCGAATTGGGCGTTTAAGATGTCTAGGACATGTAGATCAAATGGACTCCAATCATCCTCAAATCTCAGAGTCTTTTATTCTCAGCCAGACGTCGGATGTAGTAGATAAACTCCTCGTCCTAAGTGGAGCGCAAAAGTAGAAACCGACCTCAACTTGGAGTGCGCAACTTTAGGCACTTACCTAAGGACAGGGATGATTGGAAAGGCATTTTGGTTGAGGCCCAGGTTCGTTCCCGAGTGGGTAAGACTGAAGTAAGTAAGTAAGTGTTGTGTTTCGCGGAATAAGAGATAACAACTCACTCTTTATTATAAACAGTTCATTTAAGTTTATTTAGGATAAGATGTTATAATAATTTAAAGTACAATTGAGGTAAAAGAGTTCATATATAAGTTATTGATAGGATTATGCAAACCGAACGAGAGACAGTAGCGAACTGCCTTATCAAAGTTTACACTGACTGATTATTGGTATGTGTGTATGATGTACATAGTACTACATACTCATCAGTAAGTAAATAGATTATATTAGCAGATGTTTCGAACAAGTAACATTTGAACATTTGACATTTGAACAAGTAACGCCAGCTAATAACAATCATACAGTCCAGCTTACAAATACGCGGACATTACAATGCAAAAACTATTATTTGTACGAAAAAAAAACAATATGATCTCCCAGTAGACATATTTGTGACATTCTATGATCAGTGTTAGCAAATATCTGCAAGAAGCTCATAGAAGAGGGCTTATGAAAATCTAGTCTATCACTGGCAGTATATAAATAATATGTTGCACATACAAAGTTGTGCAATAGCAACACCTAAATGATTTTTCACTGGCCCCCCTCTCGTGATGATCTGACAAATCATCCGAGTAGTATCAATTGTCAAGAAAAGCTTATCTCAAATTCGGCGTTCGGAGTCGGCATAAAACAAGAGGTCCCACCATCGTGCAAAGAAGTACACACGCACACATGATTGGTTGTGAGAAAAGCTCGGCCCTGGGTACTGGGTACCTGGGTACTGGGTACCTGGGTACGAGCCTGTTGTGAAAAAAAAAAATACAAAGTTGTGTACACATACAAATACTTTAACATCACTATTAATATGAATGTATTAAAATTCTCACATATCTTGTATGTCAATACAATTTTAAGTTGACAATTAACGATTTTAATTTTCATTAACGAAAAGTCAATTACGACTGTTTGCAAATTAAAATCCCTCATCCTTTATGAAAAATTTTAATTTAAATTCCTAGGGGTACAGTACCTACTTATGAAGTTGATTGGTAGAAATGGCTCAAATAGCCCACGAAACAAATATAATTCAACTCATTATTTCAGTAGACAAACACATCAGGTACGCAATCATCATGGTTCACGATTCGAAAATGCAATAATAAATGTCAAACCATTCATTTAAGCAGAGCAAGTGAGGTTACTAAAAATTACTTTTTTGATTGCAATTTTAACAAAAAAAAAAAAAAACAAAGATACACAACCGATGCAAATTGCGGCAGGTAATGGTTTGAAATTCGATTGTGATTATTAAAAGTTTACTATAGGCTGGTCGGACGATACGTTTTTCTTTTTCAAATTAAACAAAATACAGCGCATCCTGACAACTTAATTTTACAAAGAATTTTACATCCCCATTTTTGTGAATTTTTACAAATTCTTGACCTGGGCCATGTCGCTGTACAGCTCGTATAGTTTGTTGTTGAATCTTCGGACCCATAGCCCGTCAACGCAAACGGGACCGAAGATTTTTCGAAGAATTTTCCTCTCAAATCGAGCAAGTTCATGCTTCAGCGCCGTAGAGCAGGGCTGGGATGACCTGGGACTTATATAGGATCTCCTTAGTAGTTCTAGAGAGGGCTTTGCCACTAAATTGCCTTCTTAGCCCGAAGAAACAGCGGTTGGCAAGAATAATTCTTCGTTTAATTTCTGACGAGATGTTGTTGGCAGAGTTAATAGCGGAGCCAAGATAGATAAAGTTCCGTACTACCTCAAAGTTATATCTGACAACTGTGACGTTCTGTCCAATTCGTCGATGTTGTGTGTCCTTTCCGGTTGACAGTATATACTTCGTATTGTCTTCATTTACTGACAAACCCATTTTTGCCGCTTCCTTCTCTATACCAGAAAACGTGGCTATCACATCCCGTTGGGTCCGACCAATGATGTCAATATCGTCGGCATATGATAGTAGTTGTACCGGATTTTGGAAAATCGTGCCTCTGGTGTTGGCTCGTGAGTTTTGCACAATAATCTCAAGAATCAAATTGAAGAAGTCACATGATAGCGCATCGGCTTGCCTAAATCCTTTTTTGGTATCGAATGTGTCGGTGAGGTTGTTTCCGACCCTGATGAGGCAGCGATAATTCTCCATCGTCATCCTACACAAACGGACGAGTTTGGACGGTATACCAAAACTAGACATCGCTCTGTGTATAGTTCGTCTCTATAAATGCTGTCGTATGCGGCTTTGGAATGGATGAATAGGTGGTGGGTATCGATTTTGACATCTTGGGTTTTTTCCAGGATCTGCAAAGTGTGAAAATTTTATCGGTTACGGACTTTCCTGGCCTTAAACCACACGGCTATGGACCGATCAGGTTGTTGGTAAACGGTTTCAGGCATTCACATTTTACGACAGATAGTATGCCTATGTAGTTGGCGCAGTTTAGAAGGTCTCCTTTTTTGTGGATCGGGCAAATGATGCTGAGGTTCCGTTCTTCAGACATACTTTATTCCGACCAGATTCGGCTTATGAGTTGGTGGATATTACTTACCAAGTCATCACTGCCAGCTTTATAAAGCTCGACGGGAAGGCCGTCATTTCCTTCAGCCTTATTTAGCTTGAGTTTCGATATTGCTATCCTCAACTCACTCGGGTCGGGTGGTTGGCAGTTTTCGCTGTTGTTGCCAATATTGAATGGTTCGTTCTGCAGGTCTGCGGAATGTTGTTCGTCATCGCTGTTTAACAGATCCGAAATACTATATGCGTGCCTCTTGTCTATCACAATATGATCAATTTGGTTCGCTAATGTCTTGCAAACATAAGACTTCTTCCTTAAGTCTGGCACTTATACAAATCCACATCTGAATAGTTGCTGTTTTTGCTCACTACAACATGGTCCGTAGTAGATGTCACAGTTTTTCATCCTCTTTTTGCCCGGCCTATCCCATCGTATTTCTTGGATGGCAGTAATGTGTGCTTTGTAGCAGTAAAGAGCTTCCGCTAGTTGTTCGTTTGCAATTCTCCTATTTAATGTTCTCACATTCCAGGTGCAGTAATCGTTAATTTTTTCCATGGTTGGGTAGTTAACCCAAAGCACAACCCCTTAACCTGAAGTGCCAGTTACAATTTTTTAGATACCCCTAGGTCACGGGCCATCGGTATCCACTACGGGATTGAGAGCTGGCGTTGGCAACTTTCGGTTCATCCGCCACCACCTCTGTTCAAGGGGTCTGACTAACCCTTGAAATTCCTAGACAACCTGTTGCCGGAATATGTCAAAGCAGCTTGTCTAGGTTCGCCTGGGACAGCAGGCCGGGTATTCATTCCGTGCCATTCTGACCTGGCTGTTTATAGTGTTGCTGTTTTTAGTCTTGTTATCAACACTCGCGCTTATCGTTTAGCAAGTTAAACCCTATGGTTACCACTTGGAGATTGAAAATAAGCACTTGACTAAGGCCAATCAGAGTCTACCCTCATTCTACAACACCCAACCCAACCATACAGGTGGGTTTGTATTTAGATAAAAATAATTACAATGGCAGTGATCCATAGAGGAGGTCACGCAGTTTAATTATTTGGGTAGTTTTATAGCACTCGATAGCGGAATGGACCTGGATTTCAACAATGGTATAAAAAAGTGTGTTGTGCATTTGGTATCCTTTCTCCTGTGAGGAACTCCAGCAAAATAGCGCTACGCACCAAGTTGAGACTTCTCCAATCCAACGTTAAATCTGTGCTGTTATATGCTTCAGAAACATGGAAATGCTCTGCAAACATCAAGAGCAGGCTGCAAGCCTTCGTTAACCATTGTCTGCGGTACATTTTGAAGATCCGGTGGCCGCAATCCATATCAAATGATGAACTATGGAATATGACGGATAGAAAGAATACGATGCCCACATCATGCAACTGAAGTGGCGTTGGATAAGCCATACTCTGAGATAACCCAACGACAATATAGCGAAACAATCCTTACAATGGAATCCTTAGTGTACTATACGCGTTGGAAGACCTGAAACAAATTGGAGGTCTTAAAAGAAGCTAAGGCCAGTTGTGGCGAATCGGAACAGATGGATGAACCTTGTTACTGCTCTGCATCCGGACAACATATATCGTATTTCGAAAAAAATTATAATATTACTTTTGAAAAATCTGTTACCTGAGTATCTGTCTAGTTTTATTCTAAAAACAAAATGATTGAACACAAAATGTGCCAATTTACTGAATGAGATTGTTGCTCGGGCGTATGCGGAACTTATTTTCTCAAACACACGGTCACTCACCATCATACCCTACACAAACATCTATCACAGTAATCTACTAATGATAACCAACATCGTATGCCCCCTCAAAATAAAAACAATCCCAACCGACTATATGACTGTTGGTACATATTTGCATTTTGACCTTCCGTCGTCCAGCAACGTCAGATGCAATAGTAATCACCCTCCCAGACGATGTGCATTTATCTTCTAAGAAAAAAAACATCGCCCGCTAGTTGAGTGATTTCCTTTGCGCGCTCTTGGTAAACCCGTTCCCATGGCATTCGATGTTTGCTGTCATTGCAACCCTCATTTTTTCCTTAGCTGTCAGATGTGTGCCTCAATGAAAATTAATTTATGGAAATATTCCCCGCGAGTAATTTGCTAATCAAATCGCAATTATCATAAACAAGACCAGAAAAGACAATACCCATACATTGGCTTGTTCGGGCATCATTGAGGCGACCCTGACAGTCATTTTACCGCAGCAAAACCGATCCCGACAACGTTCAGTGTATAGTTGGCTTGGCACCACCCGCTGATTACCTGAACGAGCTCAATTCGCCGAGCGCTTACAGTACGTGAGTGCGCCAGTGATGTCAAACTTTCTCTCAAGTTCAGTGTTAGGCAACGTAAATTGAATTTGATTTTGCATTCTTTACCCCCATGACAGGCGGATTCATTGGAGGCACCCCTAGGCGTATCGCATATCGTGTGGCATCGATTGGCATATGAGCATTACTTTTGCGTAGAGGTTTCATTCATAAACCTCAGCTGGAATGGGGCATCTTAATGCGGCGACAGGACTTGACCTGAGCATAATTCACCTCATTCCATTCATTCCCTGTCCACATGCATGTAAACCGCCCGACCAGCTCGCAATCAATCATAAGTAGCTGAGGAAATTATTCAAATCGCACTGCACCGAGCGGAAGACGCGCCCGTCTCCACCTGAGTGGAGACAATACGTTAAGCCCTGGACTGGACAGCAGCATACCAGCAGTGCACTCTGCACTAGTGCATAGTGCGCCTGGAAACGTAGACGGGCAGTGCGATTGCCGTCAACGTTCGAGTAGGAAATCATGCGGCATGCATTCTGGGGCCATTTGCGGACTCTAAATTAGTCACAATCAACGCGCATTGTGGACACGATTTTGAGTGTTTGGTATGTTTGTTTGTTATCAACTTGCAACATCGTTGACGGCGCGGAGGCCATTTTGATTTATAGCCATCGCGCCACAGAAGGAACTCTGCGTGTGCAGCAATGTGAGGGCGATATTCTATGTGGTGTAACAGAGGGCAAGGTGGAATGCTGTCAAGAGAGGAATCGCTATCGTGACACAAGGAATTGTCAATATGGGGTATAGTGTGGAATAGTAATTGACATTTAATTGTCATTATTTGTCGCACTCTGGCAAAGTATGTATTTGAAGTGGAGATTTATATTCGTATATTGTTTGATATGAATCGGAAGGTCTAAATGAGGAATTGTGATTTAGTTTTGCTTCCTAGTTATGCAGTTAGTCGGGAATTTGTGTTGAATATAATGCAACAAGGGTTGCGTTTGTTTTATGGAAATTAGATGTAATTTAGATATTATGTTAAGCAGTAATGGTGCTATAAATGTTTTCAGCATCTACGTCATTTATGAATACTTCAAACGTAGGCCTTAACCTCTTTACATTTTGTAAGACCCAGTGAGGGAGTGAAAATTGTTTTAGAAAAGTTAGAGATTGGTAGGAAAAAAAGTCATTTGGTAATATGTCAAGACATACAACAAATACTATGAAGGGATGTGCAAAAGAATGCTCACCGTAAAAAAGTCGAGCAGGCCAGAATTATCAGCCCTATCGAGGTATCCGTTGAAAGAATTTCCGAAACGAAAGTCAGTTCCGATCGGAACTCAGTGTATCATCGAAGTATCCGATTGATACGATCATGTGCGATGCATTTCGTCGGAAGTTCCACTCGAAATGCAAATCCAAACGGAAAAATCGGTACAAAATTCTCCGATATCGAAAAAATCGGAGAAAATTTTGTTCCGAACGGATGAGTCGATAGGGGTATATAAATTTCGCATATATATATATGTGTGGTCGAAGTTTCGGTAAAGAAGTTTATGAGTTCCATTTGCATACAATTGAATGCTTGTTTTTTTTTAATATCTTGTGAAGTCTGTTAGGTAGGCCTGAGCATGATGCAGGGAATTCCGCTCAAATGTACCGGTCTTACTGCTAACGACGGGCGATTTTTTAAGCGTACTTTTTTTTTAAATGGAATAAAACAATCAAATTTGCATCAACGTTTATATTGTAATCGATTAATATGCCTTTGCCATTTACGTTTTAAAGACAACTTCATGTAAATGTTGTCCGCGGTTCCGTTTCAAATGGTCCATTCTCAAGGTCCAATTTTGCGTCACTTTTTCGAGTATTTCGGCCTGTATTCCACGAATAACGCGTGTTATGTTATCCTGTAAGGCTTCAATAGTGTTCGTCTTGTCCACATAAACTAATAAATTTATATAAGGAATAATCAAGAGGCGTTAAATCGCATGATCTTGGCGGCCAACTCACAGGCACATTTCGAGAGATAAGCTGCTCACCAAATTCATCGTTCAACATTTCCATTGTTTCACGAACTGTGTGGCATGTGTCACTATCTTGATGAAACCACATGTCAACCAAGTTCAGATCAGCCAACTAGGATAAAAAAAAAGTATCGTATCGTAACGTTTCGTTGGCGGTCGTCTTTCAAGAAAAGGGCACCGATGTTGCCACCAGCCCATAAACCACACAAAACTATCGTTTTTCGGAATGCATCGGTAATTCTTGTATGGCATGTGGCTGTTCATCACTCCAGATGTGACAGTTTTACTTATTTTCGTATTTGTTTAGCCAGAAATCGGTCGATTATGACGGCCATAATATGGTCGCAACAAACGGTGCACATTTTTCACTGAGCACGAAGTTTGATAATAAATTACAACAACATGCAATCGTTGCTCGTTTGTAAGTCTTTCCATGATTAAATGGCAGAGTATACAGAAAACTTTACAACTTGACAGATGACAGTTGGACGCCATTACTAACCAGTGCTGCAACATTCAGTAATATTTAGTACCACATTGAGCATTATATAATTTGCTGTTTTTTTTTGAAGGCCAATGTTAACATTTATACGCAGCAACGATGTTTATTCGTTTGTAAGAAGTATTAAGAATTCGACCGCAATGAAACTCCAGCTGCGTAAGCTTTTTCATCTGTCCTATTCATCAGAACTCTTTACGAGTCAATGGAAAACAGCATTTGTCTAGCCCGTCTTTAAAAATCGAATCTTCTTTTTCTTCAACTGCCGACCAACTGCACTTACCTCCGTTCTTTCTAAGGTCAGAGAAACGCTGATAAAACGTCGGCTTATGACTAGAGAACGAATTTTGCTGACCTTGCCTATTTTTGCTGGAAACTTTCCACCCGTTCAGACCTCAGCGTATACGCGCCAAACTTGAGTTCAACGGCCATATATGGTCAGGTGCAGCATAAACATTATTGCACCTACAAGATAAGACAGAAAAGCGTGAGAAAACTCAACCATAGCGAGCTCTACAGTCTCGCTCGAACATCGTAGGAATGACAACAAATGCTCAAATAATAGTTGCATTTCGCCCCTTTTAACAATTCAACCATAAAAGTCTCCATGCCATGAATAGACTCATTCCTAATGAGAACAACATAAATGTGGAATGCTTTTCTAAACACAATCTCTCCTCTCCATTTCAATTATAAAAGCACGGAACGGAATGCCACTATAGCCAGCACACGGTTTCCTCATCTCGATATCCATAAGGGGCATGGCGGTCTCCAGATGAACGAACCGTCAACCAAATTGATCGTATTGCGATAGACAAGAGGCACGCATCCAATATTCCTAACATTCCGAGGACTTAACATCGACTCGGACCATTACCTTGTAGCAGCCAAGGTAAGAATGCGGATATCCACCACGCCACAACAATCCAGAAATACTATGAAAAAATTGAATGTCGAAAGACTGCAATCGCAAGAGACCGCCAAGACCTTCGCGGAACGCGTATCCCTTAACCTCTCGATTCGGAAGAAAGTATGCCTTAAAAATTGAACGAGAGCATCATTTGTCCCATGTCATGTCTAGTTATGGTATACTGCCCAAACTCGTCCGTTTGTGTAGGATGACGATGGAGAATTCCTGCTGCAACATCTCCTCAGAAATTAAACGAAGAATTATTCTTGCCAACCGCTGTTTCTTCGGGCTAAGAAGACAATTTAGTAGTAAAGCCCTCACTCGAACTACTAAGGAGTTCCTATACAAGACCCTGATCATCCCAGTCCTGCTCTACGGCGCTGAAGGATGGACCGTCTTAAAAGCGGATGAAGAAATCCTTGGTCGATGTGGAGACGAAGGTTCAAACAAGACCTATACGAGCTGGCAGGAAGGATGTGATCCCTAATGCTGGTAAACATCCATTTCATCCAAACTTTTTCAAACATTTACCTTGTGAAAATCGGTCATGAAAGTTGACATCCGGGTAACTTTTGGATGATATGTTAAATGACGCGATTTTTTTAATCATCTGAATAACCGAGTCATTGCCATTAGCCTGTTATTCCTTAAGGGACCTGATGACCAACATTTTTGAGTACCCATTCATGTACAGGTGGTACTGCAAGATATTTTTTTATCTTATACATATTATGACAACGAAAATTATTTGACAGTTTCGAGAGTGCTTCTTATAGAAAAAAATGTTACGATAGTCAGTGATGAGCTTATCAGCATTTATCAATGCAGGAGTAAAATTAATGTCTGACAAACTTTCAATGGAATTGGAAATAAACCATATTCATGAATTTCTGCTTGCAGATTTTTAAAGCTAAATTTCTCATTGAATTTTTTCAGGGCAAAAAAATCTTCACATGGTACGATGGAGACGTGTCCACCAGTGAGCTCTTCAATGGCCGATTGAGCCTAGTTGACAACCATGGTGACTATGGCAAAGCATCAGCGAATCTTACCGCAATACGTGAATCCGATCAGGGTCTCTACCACTGCCAGATTATATTCCCAAACCGAACACCTAGCGTACGAAACAATGGCACCCTTTACCAGTTGACAGTTGAAGGTGGTTCGTTAATAAAAATTCCACCAATCAACCAGACCATCATGGAAGGACAGACTGCGTTTTTCCATTGTGTCATGAAGTACCCTGATACTTCTGCAGTAGTCTGGTACAAAGATGGAGTCACCATGAAAGAACAGCAAGATCTCCAGCGTCGTTCATTTATGGGACCAGATGGCAGCCTCAGTATCGATCCAACCATGATGAGTGACTTGGGTGAGTACGAGTGTAATGTGAAAAGCAACGACGGTGAGGTCCAAACAGCAAAGGCATACCTCAATATTCAATGTAAGTTATCAAGACTTTCCAATTTATTGCAAAAGTTTTTAACAACAATTACCATCCATATAGATAAAGCCAAAGTGATTTACTCTCCGCCAGAGGTGTACTTACCTTATGGTCAACCGGCAGTACTCGACTGTCACTTCCGTTCTAACCCACCCCTGAAGAATTTACGCTGGGAGAAGGATGGTCTGCTCTTTGATTCATACAACGTTCCAGTAAGTTGTCGAATATTACGTATGCATGCAAATCTTCACCTAATGCACTTCCTCCTCAGGGTGTCTTCTACAAAATGAACGGCAGCTTGTTCTTTAGTAAAGTAGATGAAAACCACGCCGGTAGCTACACATGCACTCCATACAATGAGCTGGGAACAGATGGTCCTTCTCCAATCATTAGTGTGATTGTTCAACGACCGCCGATATTTGTCATCACCCCGAAGCCCATTTATATCCACAAACTTGGCGAAAATGCTCACCTATCATGCGAGGCCAGTGAACGTGACGGCAACCATCTGCCTACGATGGCCTGGACCAAAGTGAGTAGTTGTAGTTATATTCACGAAAGGACTCCAATTTGATTGGGATTTATCCCCAACGACAAACAGAAAGACGGCAACGCACTACCAGAAGGCAGATACAGAATCGAAGGTGGCAATTTGACCATTGAGCGAATCGTGGAATCAGATCGTGGTATCTACGAGTGTTCGGCGACGAATGGAGCTGCGACTATAACAGCGGACACAGAATTGATGATTGAAAATGTAGCTCCACGACCACCTCACAATTTGACTGCAAACAGCACCGAGACGGCGATTACTGTTCGGTGGCAACCAGGTGAGTACAGTACTTATACTGTGGTTGACAAGGGGTGGTTAGGTTGGGTTAAGGTTGTAAATAGCTCTAATCAGACCCACCTAATAAAATCGTAGCGTTTTTGGGCAAACATAAAAAACGGAACTAAATTTATCGCGAAGGATTAGTCAAACCTTTCGATGCCTTGATTCTTTTTAGGAAAACAAGAAGAATGCTGTCGTAGCATACACACTTTCATGTGTAGGCACGCAACGACTGACTTTATAGTTAAATGATTTTCTATTATGGTGGTGGCAATCTCGAACGTGACGGAGCAGACACAGTCGTTAACGCATTGAAATGTCAATGACGAACAGGATTTGGGTGGTAGTGGCAATATCGACGTTCACGGCGCAAAGTGGACCAAATATCATTTTTGATTAAGTTTTAAAATTTCCTGGAGAAAAATTTACTTTGAATCCTGAAAACTCGCTGACGATAGTGTAGGGCTAGTTACTTATAGTGTAATTTTTATATTGTGTGTGTGCTTACTTACTTTCCTACTAAAGTGGCGCTACAGTTCGGAATGAACCTGGACCTCAACCAACATGACTCTCCAATTAGCCCGGTCATTAGCTAACTGCCTCCAGCCGACAATACTGCTAAAGATGTCTTCTCTTCCT
Source organism: Rhingia rostrata (assembly GCA_949824845.1). Lineage (NCBI taxonomy): Eukaryota > Metazoa > Arthropoda > Insecta > Diptera > Syrphidae > Rhingia > Rhingia rostrata. The sequence continues at coordinate 14,762,876 of OX463755.1, read as the reverse complement.
ATCTTTGCATTAAAATCTCCCAGTACGATATAGGTTTTGTCAAGGAGCTCGTAGAAGTAATCCTTAGCTATGTCATATTTTTCTCCCTCGGGGCGTGAGAGCATATTGATACAATGCTTGCATAATTCTGGCTCTTATAAAAAATCCGCATCCGAATACTCGCTGGTTTGCTCGCGTTTATTAGTTTTAGCTTACCCCAATTTCAGCTTTGGATGATTTTTTTTTGGTCAATCTGTCGTTATGTAAGATCATTTCAAAATGCGGGGCGATGCAATTTTAAATTTTAGGGACTTGGCGTTCGACAATTTGATAAGGAAGAATTAATTTTTTTTTACTTTTAGTACTTTGGACAATCAAATGAATAACAGGTAAATTTTGGCACCGGAATATTTGCCTCGACCTTCGTAGACTCACCATGCAATAAGTAGACAACTGATGCGTCTTTTGAAAAACACAAGAATAGGTGGTTAAATATTTTGTTAAGAAGAGCAATTTATGTTCCAAAGGTTATTTTGTTCTGCCATTTTTTATTGGAAAATAAAACAATCATTAGTATTTCCATATTCCCTTATTCCTCTTTCCAAATCATGCTTATGGTACACTTTTAGTTAAAATCAATTTATTGTAATCGAAACCAGTTTGACCTATTAAAACGAACTTTGCAGCTTCAATAGCCCATATCCAATCAATAAACTTCCTGTGCTATCTATCAAAACTATGCAAACCGTAATTTCCCTTGATCAAAATATGAATCCTAATGCAAATTCTACTAGCTATCCACAGTGAGCCCCCCTCATTCAATATTAACCATAAATCGTTTGTGGCTAATTGCGACCACATAACGCTAATGGCCTCGGGTGCACCTCAACGCGAGAATCGCTAATGTGATGCAATGGTTCAGTACACTAAATGGCCATGATGCCAGCGAATTCCGGCTGACGATGACTATAATCCAGGGTTTGGGGCAAAACACTACAAGCGATTACCATCATCACCAGAGATAAGGGAAGTAAAGAGATACCAATCTTCGCGGTTTGCCTACAAGCTAAATTCACCCATAATTACGTATCTTACACATACTATCACATTTTTAAACAAGTATGCGTGAGATAAGTTATTCCCCACATTTTTTGCTCAAAATTTTTCGCTTTTCCCCCGCTACCTCGCCGACCTCACCGACAACCATCACAGAAAGGGGTGAAAATTTACATCTGAGTTAAAACAGCTGTAGCACTGCCACCACCAATGAGCGCATCCAAGAAAAATTGAAGAAATAAGCATCGCGTTCAGTTTTGAATAATCAATTTAATCAAATCTTGAAAATATATTTATTTATATTTTATGTTATGGTTGAAAAAATATTAGTACAAAAAAACCTACTAAAAACAATAAAATATGATTCTAATTTTTCGTGTGCGTTGAATTCATTAATACTTCCATTAATTTTGTATTTGTGTTGTTACTGCATATGTAACTAAGTCCACATGTTTGCGATAAATCGTTCTAATTGTCCTATTTATCTGTCTAACTCATTCTGTGATATTTTGATATTTTATCTTTGAAAAAACGGATAGGGGTTTGATTACATTTACCTACATGCAATTAACACAATATGTGGAAAAAGGATATAAGTTTTATTACGTATATCCGGCTGTAGCAGACCTTCATAAGAACACAAGATGTTCTTAATGAGGAACCATTTTTGTTGTGTTTTTTTCTTTCATTTTAAAAAGTAAATATTGACATAATTTCGAATCGAGAACATCGTAAATGGAGGAATAAATATTGAAGTTCGATCAGAAGTTTAGCCACTTGATTTAATTGCGGGTTTATGCCATACTAACACACATTTTTCACTTCTATCCAAGCATAAATCTTACTACGAAAATTATTGGAACTAGGATATTTTACAAGATATACATACTTTGCTTAGTTATGCCAAAAAATAACAGGAATACAGACTGTGACACAACTGTTGCAGCCGTATTAATAAAAAAATTAACAATTATTATCTAATCTTTTGATTAAAAGCTAATTATGAATTAAGAGTTTTTTTAATAGCTAATTGACGTTTAGTGACAAATCTCTTACTAAGGACATATATTCCATATTCCGTTGTTGCTTATGTTATTTTTATTCTATGTGTGCAATATAGTTTGCAATTTCATCTGCAGAAGAAGTCACAATTCAATTCACCTACTTTGGTAATTAAGTTTATTTTATGGTTAACAACGTAAATAAACTTATATTTGTTTTATTTTAACCTGATCAACAGCTCGCTAAAATTTATCCAGTGGCTAATTGGATATTTAAAAAAAAATATGGGTTCAAATATATTATGATTACATTTGCTTCTGTTGAAAATAAGATCAAAATGTAATTTATATTGAAAAGTAGCATATCACTGTTTTGTATGTCATGTACGGTTAACAATTGAAATAAATTGTTCTTTGTTTTGTACCTACCAACCAGAAAACACGTGTTTTAATTATTTAAGGTTTTCAATATTGCCTTTAAACTCTGAATAATATCAGTTTCGGTGTATGTTGAATATGTTTAACATGAACAAAGTAGGGCGGACATCTTTATTCCGTGTTGTCAATTGCGTTAAATTTTAACCAGTGAATAATTTTTGACATTAGTATGGTACAGAAAAGTCAAAAATTAAACAAAAAAAGAGGATAAAATGCAACCCTCTTTTTAACGCAATTGACATACGGCCTTAGAGGTTTTCTCGTTAAATCCATTGATTAATGATAACTCACATTTAATTTGCTTTAATAATTATGGCTGTTGGTAAGTGGAATATTTATTTTTTGAAATAAATTTATCAGCAAAAAAAAACAGTTCATCAAAATTATGAAATGGGCGAATACGTTACCATTAAATATGAAACTCAACTTTTTCTGATCAACAGAGACATAATAAAAGTCGGTACTTCAAACCCCATTTATATCATTTATAAAAATAAGAATTTATCCTACTTATAATAACTCTGAGTTGGAAATATACTATCTTCAGAATCTTGCTTATCGAATAACGCAACACCAGATCACTCCCAAGTAGGAATCGACTACGAAAACTCGTTGAGAATTATTAAATTAATACATCCTCTCGGAAATCATATTGTTTAAAAATGAATTATTACACTTAAATAGTTTGTTTTTGTCCTTAAGGACGAGTTGAATACATTCAATTCATATAATTTACAAAACAAACATTTACTTCACTGAATACAATCAAAAACATATGTTTGTATTCACCAAAACATACAATTTTAAGCTGTCATTTAATTATTTGGTTTGTTTACATTTTTTTTTACTATTTTCGTTTGTTTGTGTAAAATTGAAGGGCAAAATAAAACAAAAAAGTGCGCCCAAAAGTTTACATAAAATTAATTTGTGAAGTGCGACAGGGCAAAGTGCGATCATATATTTCCACGCACGCAAAAACAACAAACGCAAAAAAATAAATGAATGTCGGCTGAAATGTCATAAAAAAAATTTACCACACTGCTAAACAGCTGTTTATGAAAGTGTCCAAACCCATAATATCTCGTTTGCTGAATTCTTTTACTTGGAAATACATGTATTCACAGACAGGAGTGCATTGGTGGTGGATTACAACAAAAACAACTAACTCTTGCGGGGATTCAGGGTGAGAGAGGTAGAAGTTTGGTATCTCTTTACTTCCTTTATCTCTGATCATCACATGGTCCCGAATGCAATTTTGTTGTACACACTCATCCACCATTTTGTTCTTTTTTTTGTAGGTTATCTACGACCTAATTTGGAATATATCGTCTGGTATCGACTGTCGGATGCCGCCGAATGGCGTACAATGCGAATCCTCACAAAGAACTTAATGGAGGCGACAATCAAAAACCTCCAACCTGGACGCGAATATGAATTCATGGTACTCAGTCAGGATCGATACGGCGATGGAATGTTTAGTAAACTATTTCGCTATTCTACCAAGGGTAAGTCGAAGGCATGCCCATAAACAAGTATGTCAGTGTTTGCTTTTTGATATCTAGTTTCAGATCTTGGTGTACCGGAACAATTCCATGCTCCAATACCACCGTTTACTCGTATTGGACCGCCTCGTAATCTTACTGCTATTGAAAACTCACATGGGTACCTTTTGCATTGGGACCCACCAATTCACGGTTTGGACATTCTTCGATTGTATGTGATTAAATGGTGGCGCGAACCGGAACACTATCTCATTGGTACCGCCGAGACCACTGATACATACTATCAGCTCAAGCACTTGAAGGAAGACGCCATCTACAAGGTTCAGATACACAGTCAGTCTATCAATGGAGATCAAGAAACCGGAAACGAATTAGAACTGGTTGTACCCTCACACCGGAAAATGAGAGCTGTTGTCATAGGCAGTGCAGTTGGATTAATCTTCCTGGTGACCGCGTTCTGTGCATTCTTATACGTCAAACGCAGCTGCTTTCGACAATTGAAGAGCAATAATGAGAAGATTAACGATACCTAAGGCAGAAAGGCTCTATCTTAAGTAACGTTTTGTTTTTGTATCTCGTTCACCCCTTCGTCTTCATCGCTGTCTTCGATTGACCACAGTCTTTCCCTTGGAATTAAGTCGTATATTTTGCTAATGCTACTCAATAAGTTATGTTGTATACAATACTATTGGACTTGTAACAGTGTATCCAAGTACCGTTCAAATTTATTAAAAAAAAATTTCGAAATTAAATTTTGTTTCTAATTTGTCTTATGACGGTGGATTGAGGTTTTCGAAAAAATAAAATGGAAGAGTTTTCTATAAATAAATACTGGTTAACCAAATACACGCACCTGCTATGGCAAATGGTCACGTTTGCGTTTATAAGTAAATCTATTTGATTTGCTGAATAAAAAAAAAATTAATTTTTCGACCAATAAGAACCAATAGCTTGGTAAAGATTTTAAATCTGAACCTATCCATAAAAAGGTGTGTGTATTTGATAGTAAGCACATTTTAGAATAAAGGGAAATATGGATGGATTCTTATATTAGGTAAGTATTTTATCATATCTGCAACCCGGAAGTATTGCTCGAACTGCGTTACCATTATATGAAAGCGAAACAGTGTTTGCACATCCTGCATGAGTAGTCTAATGCCTGAAACACACGAGCAGAATTCTCCTTGCAGAAAATTTAGAACACACAGTTTTCAACGGCAGCGAGCATATGTAAAATATGAAAGCGTTGCAGTTCTGCAAGTTGTCCCTATTTTTAAATCCACTGAAAAAATGCAACACAGAAGAAAAAACGTAATTTTAAGATATTTGGCATCATGGAATGGTGACGTTTATTTCGCATAAAAAAAAACAAATAAACGCCAAAACAAAAGTATCACAATGAAAGAGAAACTTTTACAATTGCAATCTCCCATGGAATTAATGGCGTTTTTTATTGGTAAATCTGGATTTTGATCTGAAATTTGATCTTTTTTGTTACCAATGGAAAAAGTATGGCCCAATGACTCCACCATAGAGAAAACCAAACAGTCAGTTTTTGTGGTTGTAATGGCGTCTCGAGAGTCTCATGTGGATTCTCTTCATTCCAAATGCAGCAATTTTGCTTGTTGACGTAGCCATTCAACCAAAAATAAACCTCATCACTTAACAAGATTTTGCAATGTAAATACCTATCGAGATCAATCTCATTTTCGGCCCATACACCAAAATCATGACGCATTGCATGGTCTCGCTGCTTTAATTCTTGCACAAGCTGGATCTTGTAAGATCGTAAGCCTAGATCTTTGCGCAAAATCTTCCATAAAGTTGATGGACAAAGCTCCAATTGCTGTGCAAGGTGGCGAATCGATTCATTCGGGTCCTCTTCAACACTTTGCTCTACAGCAGCAATTGTTTCTTCGGTGCGCACTGTTCGACGTCTCTGCGGATGTGTGTTATCACATAGAGTGAACGTAGTTTGAAAGCGATCCATGGTCAACCGAATTTATTGCTCTGATGGACGACTATGTCGACCATAATATGGACGGAGCTTGCGGTAAATTTCGCGAACTGAACCATTATTTTCGAAATTAATTTGCACGATTTGCAAGCGTTGTTCATTTGTCAACCTGTTCATGATGAAATGGCAAACCAAACTGAACATTAGAGTTGCCCGATTTAACCACAAAATGTCAGTTTTATCTCTATTCGAAAAACCAACCTCTAAAAAGTCACCCGTAAATAGTGTTAATGCAAGGAGGGCTAAATATGCCGAAAAATCCAGATCTGCAAAATTGGGTTGAGATAAAAAAAATCAAATTTGCTGCCCAATGGAACACAACAAATTTCAAAATCGGTCTTTTGACAGATCTAGATCAAAATAAATGATTGACTTGTTTACCGATGGAAAACGCCATAACACATCAATCGATGGATTACGATTAGCAACGAGAACCGAAGAAGACATCGATCTGGAATACATGCAACAACATTTAGATCGTCTCAAGTTCAAAAGTCGATTAGACCCCAGTCAAAATAAATCCACTGAAGAGGAACTTGCCCTTGAAATATCTAAAGATATGTTAAAAAAAATGGAATCATTGGGCAAATCTATTTAGGATTTATGATCGTACGCCTTTACTCGGATTTCCTAATTGTCTATCAACATGCTACTGACAAAAGGTTGTTTCTTCAGTATCAGCAACTTCCTGTACCGCAGGGGCTACAAATGACAGCAGACAGTGAGATGGTGCTAACTAACAATTTAAATTTGTTCTAAAAGAACTGCTTCAAGTTTCAAATCAACGAGAATGGTAAGATAATTGGTCATCGATTGATTCATTTAATTTGTCTTTTTAGGGCCACCAACAAGGTGAGTGAATTAATATTCATGCTAAAATCATTAGCATAAATATTAATTCTGCTACACAGCAGATATTACGATACGAACGATACGAACTATTAGAGCCATGTCTAGTTTTGGTATACCGCCCAAACTCGTTCGTTTGCTTAAGATGACGATGGAGAATTCTCGCTTCTCTATCAGGATCGGAAACGACCTCATCGACACATTCGATACCAAAAAAAGGATTTAAGCAAGACCATGCGCTGTCATGTGACTTTTCAATTTGATTCTTGAGAGGATTGTGCAAAACTCCCGAGCCAACACCAGAGGCACAATTTTTCAAAATTCGATACAACTACTAGCATACCCCGACGATATTGACATCATTGGTCGGACCCAACGTGATGTCATAGCCAGAGAAGAAAGCGGCAAAAATGAGTCTAGCAGTAAATGAGGGCCAGACAAAGTATATGCTGTCAACACGAAAGGACACGCAACATCGACGAATCGGAAAGAACGTCACCATTGACAGATATAACTTTGAGGTAGTACGGGACTTTGTCTATCTCGGCTCCGCTATTAACTCTGACAACAACATCTCGTCAGAAATTAAACGAAGAAATACTCTTGCCAACCGCGTTTCTTTGCTCTAAGAAGTCAATTCCGTAGCAAAGCCCTCACTCGAGCTACTAAGGAGATCCTATATAAGACCCTGAGCATCCCAGTCCTGCTCTACGGCGCTGAAGCATGGACCGTATCAAAAGCGGATCAAGAAATCCTTGGTCGATTTGAGAGGAAAATTCTAAGAAAAATCTTCGGTCCCGTTTGCTTTGACGGGCTGTGGAGATGAAGATTCAACCAAGAACTATACGAGCTGTACAGCGACACGCCCCTGGTCAAAAAACTACGCATTGGACGTTTAAGATGGCTAGGGCATGTAGAAAGAATGGACATCAATACTCCGGCTCGCAGAGACTTCGATTCCCAGCCAGACGTCGGACGCAGTAGAAGAAGACCACTTCATTCCAAACTGTAGCGCAACTTAAGTAGGTAAGTTGTTTGTCCTTTTTGTTGCGTTTTGCATTCTTTTTGTGATCATCTTGTAGCGTAAGGCCATCATTTTGACACTAACTTTTGTATATACAAATACTCTTGAGTACTTGTCTTTAAGGATACTCTCCAATTTTGAATCAAATCAACCCTAGAAAACTTGTGTAGACTCTTTCTAGAAATTTTCGTTTTCAATTTTATTTTATAGAAAAATTCAACGTTTATAGTTGCTGAAGCTGATAAACTTTTTACTTTTACTAAACTACATATATTATGTCGAACTTTTTGAGAGTGGCGTTATACCAACCTATTGGAAGGAAGCCTTTTACCAATGCAGGAAACTTCTCTAAACTAGTTATCCGAAATATAGTATCTCTTGCTCAATCCGAAACATGTTCAAAGCCACCTTCAAGAGCCCTAGTCCTTGGAGTGTATACCGACGAAGAAAAAAAATTTGGCAATGTGCAGTTGACTGCCGCCGCTTCTAAATATAACGCTTCCCAAACCGACGGCAGACTCTTGGAAGTTTTACGGATGTCTGGACCGATTCCAAAACGAGGCGAAGCCAGAATCCTTTTTGCTGTTGAAAATGAAAAGATTCCTTACTATTCCGCCGTGGCAGTGGTTGGACTTGGTGATGAATGGTGGGTTTTAATTCATACGAAATGATTGATGAACGTAAGGAAGCTATTCGACGGTCTGTAGCTGCTGCATGTAGGAAATTATGCGACCTTGATACAGATCGAATTGAAGTTGATTCATGTGGTCATGCAGAATCTGCAGCCGAAGGAGCTGCATTAGGAATCTGGGCTTATCAAGAATTGATAGACTCAAAAAATCGACATGAAACGCCCAGCATCAATCTATACAAGGATGATATTAGCGATGTGGAAGGATGGCGAATCGGACTGCAAAAGGCTGCGGCACAAAATCTATGCCGTGAGTTGCAAGAGACACCGGCAAACTTGTTGACGCCCACCGCTTTTGCAGAGAAAGTGATTCAGGTGCTCTGTAAGTCTGGTGTGAATGTTGAAGTTAAAGTCGAAGGATGGGCGGAGAGTCAGCAAATGAATGCTTTTCTTGCCGTCGGAAAGGGTTCTTGTGAAGCCCCAATTTTTCTCGAGTTGAGTTACGATGGTGGTGCAAAAAATGAAAGACCAATCGTTCTCATTGGCCAGGGAATAACCTACGATTGTGGTGGACTAAACCTGAAGGACAAACAAGAGTTGAAACTTATGCGTGGAGATATGACAGGCGCTGCTGTAGTTGTGGCTACTTGTAAGGCAATTTCAAGCCTTCGGTTGCCGGTAAACTTGCGCGCATTGATACCACTATGTGAAAATGTTATTGGATGCAATTCCTTTCGTCCAGGCGATGTAGTAAAATGCAAGAACGGCAAAAGCATATCGATCCAGGGAACTGATCATGAGGATGTTTTGGTTTTAGCCGACGCCCTTCAATATGCACATAACTATTGCCCAAGATTCATTGTTGATGTTGGAACTACATCGGGTGCGATGCGACAGACTCTGGACGAAGCAGCAACTGGGGTTTTCACTAATTCAGAGCTTCTATGGCAGCAAATAAAAAATGCCAGTGTCCATACTGGAGACCGAGTGTGGAGGCTGCCACTATGGAACTATTATTCCAATCTTATAACCGACGCAAGTATATCATCGGATGTCCAAAATTATGGTATTGGATCAGGAGGAAGACCGTGTAAAGCAGCCGCGTTTTTACGTCAGTTCGTGACTTGTGGCCAGTGGATGCATATTGTAAAGGAAATGTTCTAAGGGGAATTGTAAATAATTGTATTTTCTTTATTTTCAGGATGCAACCAATGTCGTGCATACGGATGGCAAATATTTCGAATATCTTCGCCGTGGAATGGCAGGAAGACCGACTCGTACGCTTGTAGAATTTATTGCACAGAGCATTTTAAAGGACACGGCTTCAAAAACTACACCGCGGAAATAATTTTTAACGGTGACTTGCGTTGAAATGTTTTTTATTTCATGATGTATTGTATTAATAAAAAATTAACGGAGACATTAAGATTGGCTATTGAGTTTTAAATATATTTTCAAAGGCTAGGACTCAACTGTTACAATTCTTTCTATTTTGACGGAAACATCACCCACCAATAGATAACTATACTTCTTTGCATTTGCTTGTGGATTTCGAATAGGCAACCACTGATTAGTTTAATAAATGTGTTCGTACAAGTAGCCTTTAGTCATCCACAGGGATATGACTTCGTTAAGGAAAAAGAGCGATGATCGAAGATATATTCGCAGAACTGTCGATATGGTATATACTCTTAGGCGAGAACTACCGAAATTTGATGGAGAATAAACCTCTAGCTTATTCCATGCGTACTTTTTTACTCTTAGAGGTTCGATCTATTTCGATTCCGAAAGTGAACGATTATTAATAGACGCGTTTCTTTTCGATTTACCAAAAACTTTTAAGTTCCCGACAATAGACTTAAAATGGAACGCACTAGTTCTAGTTGCGCATAGAAATTAAATGTTATTTCCTTATGAAAAAATAATTGTTAGTTTAAGGGAGTCAAAAACTATCAGGGAATTGGTTGGATGAGACCAGTGGCCGATGGTTACAACTTGGAGGTTAAAAATAAGCACTTGATGTGTAGTCAGAGTTACAACCACTGGACATTACAGAGTTAAAGCCAATCAGAGTCTACACTTGTTCAGCAACACCCAACCATCCAACCACCCCACATGCCAAAACGAAAACGTCATCACGACGAGACGACACCTTAGACTAAGTTAAATGACATACTAGCTGCGCAATTCCGACAGTCTGACAATATATCCATTTTTTGCAGACCAACGTACGTACGTGTTGACAGAGATGCAGGTACACCCGTTCAATACAAACGTCCAACAGCCACAACACTCTTTTTTGTGACGCTTTTTTGTTTCATAAAATTAAATTCACACTGTTCCAAAGAAGTTCCACTTAAAAAAAAGATTTAATACTAAAATAATAATAAATAAAATAAATTAAAAAAAACACAAATTTCCATTTATGAGGTATTATTATTAAATTTGGTTGAATTTATTTGGATTTGTTTTTAAATAAAACATTGTCGCCGCTATTAAAATTTGGTTTGGTTTGTTTGTGTTTTGGGTGTTGTAGAACGAGGGTAGACTCTGATGGGCTATAACTACACATCAATTGCTTATTTGGCTAATTGACTTCGCTATGAAATGAAATGCCACTATAGCCAGCACATGGCTTCCTCACCTCGATTTCCATAATGGGACATGGCGGTTTCCAGATCAACAAACGGTAAACCAAATTGATGACATTGCGATAACCAACAGGCACGCATCCAGTATTTTGGATGTCCGAACATTCCGAGGAGCTAACATTGACTCGTGGTAAAAAAAAATTCACCGCAGCAATTCAGAAATACTGTGAAAAACGTAATGTCGAAAGACTGCAATCGTAAGAGCCCGCGTAGACCTTCGCGCAACGCGTATCCCCCTCGATTAACACCATACCACCAACATCGAATGTCGAAGAACAATGGCAACGATCCAAACAAGCCATTAGATCAGCCGCAACTGATGTGCTAGGATTCTCGCGCCCACCTACAAGAAACCCCTGATTTGATGAGGAATGCCGACATATGCTTGCAGCCAAGAACGAGGCCTACAAGGCTAAGCTGCAGGTGAAGACGAGAGCTGCCATTGAGCTCTATAAGCAGAGAAGAAGGGAAGAACAGCGGGTTTTCAGAAAGAAGAAAAAGAGCCAGAAAAGCGCGTGATCGAGGATATAGAGAAGTGCCACTCCAGGAACGATGTTCGCAAGTTGTACCAAATTGTAAAACGTCAAAGCCAAGGATACAAGGCTCGAACAGAATCCTGTCGAGATAAATAAGGAAATACCGTAGTTGAGACACAGTCGATGCTGATGATCTGGAAGAACCACTTCTGCAGACTGTTAAACCGCGATGACGAACAACATTCGGCTGTCAAGCAGAACGAACCATTCAATATGGCAACGACAACTAAAAAGGCTAACCACCCGAACTGAGTGAAGTGAGCAGCCTTCCCGCTGAGCTTTATTAAGCCTGTGGAGATGACTGTAATGCCAACTACAGAGGCATAAGTCTCCTCAACATCGCCTACAAGATCCTATCTGCCATAATATGTGAGCGCCTGAAACCGTCTACCAACAACCTGATCGGCCCTTGTCAGTGTGGTTTTAGGCCAGGAAAGTCCACAACCGATCAAATTTTTACAGTTCGGCAGATCCTGGAAAAACCCAGAAAATAATAGTCGGTACCCACCACCTATTCATCGATTTCATACGCATACGGCAGCATTTATAGAGACGAACTATACAAAGCCATGTCTAGTTTTGGTATACCGCCCAAACTCGTTCGTTTGCGTAGGATGGCGATGGAGAATTCTCGCTTTTCTATCAGGATCGGAAACGACCTCACCGACACATTCGATACCAAAAAAGTATTTATGCAAGGCCATGCGCTGTCATGTGACTTTTCAATTTGATTCTTGAGAGGATTGTGCAAAACTCCCGAGCCAACAACAGAGGCACAATTTTCCAAAAATCGTGTGGAGATGAAGATTCAACCAAGAATTATACGAGCTGTACAGCGACACGCCCCTGGTCAAAAAACTACGCATTGGACGTTTAAGATGGCTAGGGCATGTAGAAAGAGTGGACATCAATACTCCGGCTCGCAGAGACTTCGATTCCCAGCCAGACGTCGGACGCAGTAGAAGAAGACCACTTCATTCCAGACTGTAGCGCAACTTAAGTAGGTAAGTTGTTTGTCCTTTTTATTGCGTTTTGCATTCTTTTTGTGAGCATCTTGTAGCGTATAGCCATCATTTTGACACTAACTTTTGTATATACAAATACTCTTGAGTACTTGTCTTTAAGGATACTCTCCAATTTTTAATCAAATCAACCCTTGAAAACTTGTGTAGACTCTTTCTAGAAATTTTAGTTTTCAATTTTATTTTATAGAAAAATTCAACGTTTATAGTTGCTGAAGCTGATAAACTTTTTACTTTTACTTAACTACATATATTATGTCGAACTTTTTGAGAGTGGCGTTATACCAACCTATTGGAAGGAAGCTTTTTACCAATGCAGGAAACTTCTCTAAGCCAGTTATCCGAAATATAGTATCTCTTGCTCAATCCGAAACATGTTCAAAGCCACCTTCAAGAGCCCTAGTCCTTGGAGTGTATACCGACGAAGAAAAAAAATTTGGCAATGTGCAGTTGACTGCCGCCGCTTCTAAATATAACGCTTCCCAAACCGACGGCAGACTCTTGGAAGTTTTACGGATGTCTGGACCGATTCCAAAACGAGGCGAAGCCAGAATCCTTTTTGCTGTTGAAAATGAAAAGATTCCTTACTATTCCGCCGTGGCAGTGGTTGGACTTGGTGATGAATGTCTGGGTTTTAATTCATACGAAATGATTGATGAACGTAAGGAAGCTATTCGACGGTCTGTAGCTGCTGCATGTAGGAAATTATGCGACCTTGATACAGATCGAATTGAAGTTGATTCATGTGGTCATGCAGAATCTGCAGCCGAAGGAGCTGCATTAGGAATCTGGGCTTATCAAGAATTGATAGACTCAAAAAATCGACATGAAACGCCCAGCATCAATCTATACAAGGATGATATTAGCGATGTGGAAGGATGGCGAATCGGACTGCAAAAGGCTGCGGCACAAAATCTATGCCGTGAGTTGCAAGAGACACCGGCAAACCTGTTGACGCCCACCGCTTTTGCAGAGAAAGTGATTCAGGTGCTCTGTAAGTCTGGTGTGAATGTTGAAGTTAAAGTCGAAGGTTGGGCGGAAAGTCAGCAAATGAATGCTTTTCTTGCCGTCGGAAAGGGTTCTTGTGAAGCCCCAATTTTTCTCGAGTTGAGTTACGATGGTGGTGCAAAAAATGAAAGACCAATCGTTCTCATTGGCCAGGGAATAACCTACGATTGTGGTGGACTAAACCTGAAGGACAAACAAGAGTTGAAACTTATGCGTGGAGATATGACAGGCGCTGCTGTAGTTGTGGCTACTTGTAAGGCAATTTCCAGCCTTCGGTTGCCGGTAAACTTGCGCGCATTGATACCACTATGTGAAAATGTTATTGGATGCAATTCCTTTCGTCCAGGCGATGTAGTAAAATGCAAGAACGGCAAAAGCATATCGATCCAGGGAACTGATCATGAGGATGTTTTGGTTTTAGCCGACGCCCTTCAATATGCACATAACTATTGCCCAAGATTCATTGTTGATGTTGGAACTACATCGGGTGCGATGCGACAGACTCTGGACGAAGCAGCAACTGGGGTTTTCACTAATTCAGAGCTTCTATGGCAGCAAATAAAAAATGCCAGTGTCCATACTGGAGACCGAGTGTGGAGGCTGCCACTATGGAACTATTATTCCAATCTTATAACCGACGCAAGTATATCATCGGATGTCCAAAATTATGGTATTGGATCAGGAGGAAGACCGTGTAAAGCAGCCGCGTTTTTACGTCAGTTCGTGACTTGTGGCCAGTGGATGCATATTGTAAAGGAAATGTTCTAAGGGGAATTGTAAATAATTGTATTTTCTTTATTTTCAGGATGCAACCAATGTCGTGCATACGGATGGCAAATATTTCGAATATCTTCGCCGTGGAATGGCAGGAAGACCGACTCGTACGCTTGTAGAATTTATTGCACAGAGCATTTTAAAGGACACGGCTTCAAAAACTACACCGCGGAAATAATTTTTAACGGTGACTTGCGTTGAAATGTTTTTTATTTCATGATGTATTGTATTAATAAAAAATTAACGGAGACATTAAGATTGGCTATTGAGTTTTAAATATATTTTCAAAGGCTAGGACTCAACTGTTACAATTCTTTCTATTTTGACGGAAACATCACCCACCAATAGATAACTATACTTCTTTGCATTTGCTTGTGGATTTCGAATAGGCAACCACTGATTAGTTTAATAAATGTGTTCGTACAAGTAGCCTTTAGTCATCCACAGGGATATGACTTCGTTAAGGAAAAAGAGCGATGATCGAAGATACATTCGCAGAACTGTCGATATGGTATATACTCTTAGGCGAGAACTTCCGAAATTTGATGGAAAATAAACCTCTAGCTTATTCCATGCGTACTTTTTTACTCTTAGAGGTTCGATCTATTTCGATTCCGAAAGTGAACGATTATTAATAGACGCGTTTCTTTTCGATTTACCAAAAACTTTTAAGTTCCCGACAATAGACTTAAAATGGAACGCACTAGTTCTAGTTGCGACTAAAAAATATATTTTATCAACTTTCAACTGCTTGTGTACAAGACCATGACGCGCCTTTTCCAAACCTTTGGTAAAGATTTAATTTTAAAGCCATGAGATCTTATTCTGGCTTCATTTATTATGTTTGGAATAGCACTACATTCACACGTCCTCTTCGGATTCGCTGGTAGTCCAGTCGGTTAAATTTCCAATGGACCTGTTATCGTAGACTAAGGACTTGACGTTGCCTCAAAGAAAATAATCGAATGGTGTCTAGTCGCGTCGGGCTCAGTAGCGCAATATTAAGTGCGATGAACTGTCGCGCAGAAGGTCTAGGTACGATTCCGTAGCACACCTAAATGATTTTAACTTACCCTCCCTTCGTGATAATCTGACAAATCTTTTTTGATTCATTGATGATCGACCGATACGGACTATTATCGTTTCACTAACGGCTGAAGCGAAAAATCATGTTTTTGGACGAGGGGTAAGTTATAAATCATCGCTACCTGGTCACCCAATGATACATAAAATCGTATAAGAAACTTCAGCTCTAATTAAAAGTTTAGTTTGGTCTTGCCGTGTACTGCTTAGTCCCGTGCCTTTTCAAATAACCCGACAAAATAAGTCTGGACGGTTCAAATCGGAAGTTTTGTGTGGCCAGCCCAAATAACAATTTGGGTTCGATAAATTACTATAGAAGCAATATTTCCTGTATGAAGTCTTATGGAAAAATATTTTGCGCAATTTAAGGAAGCTATTTACTTTAATAAGACTTTTTTTTAAGTTCTTTTAATAAGCCTTACAGAAAAAAAAAACAATCATAACTTCGGTTATGTTTGTGAATTTTCTTCTACCCAAACATTCGACTAAAATGCTCAACCTCCGCGCACAAGTACTTTATAAGCACTACAGAAATAATTGCTTGTAGAAATTAAATTTGATTGCCTTGTAGAACAATTTTTAGTTTTAGTTAGTCTAAAACTAATCTTATTTTTTGAAACCAGTTGCCATATAGACCTTTTCCACATATTTTTGGGCAGATAGTCAATATCCAGCGATATCGATTCCTATCAACTGTCTCGCCTTCTCTGAAGAAATACATTAAAAAAATTACAATTACTGCCAAAACAAAGAAATGCTAAAGCAGTTACATAATAAATTTATTTAAACCAACTATAACCTTAAAAGGCAGCAGAAAAAAAATCTTAAATTGGAGCATTTAAAGAATATATCTGAATTCAATTTTTGTTACGGAATAATGTTCAATGATCCATCTCTTGAGAACCCTCATTGAAAAATTTCTTTTACTTCTTGTGGCATTTTTACAAATTAAATCATTGTCGAGTTGGTGTCAAAGCAAAGCTTACGAATTTTAGCACATGATTATCCAAAAATATTTTAATTTGGAATTATAGTTTTCGCAGATAACCTAACTGGGCCTAAGGACCCAGTTGTAGCTATCATTGAAAACCCTCATTGGAAATTTTCTTTTACTTCTTGTGGCTTTTTTATAAATTCAATCATTGGCGAGTTGATGTCAAAACAAAGCTCTTGGATTTAAGAACATGATTATCCAAAAATATTTAAATTTTGAATTATAGTTTTCGCAGAAAATCACTTCTTATTTTTCAATGATCAACATTTATTTTAATGAAGTAATGATTGTCATTCCCTCGAACTGAAATGGAATTTTCCTATAATTCCTACAAGAATATATGGAGATAAAATTCCAATTCCATCATGTTTTTTGTTCCAATGAAGTCATTCAATTCAAATGCACCATTGACTTATTTTATATGGACTGCTAGTGAAATGTCATTTTCATACGCTTCTGCGCGAAAATGGGTTCCAAAAAAGGAAATGGCCGTTGTTTCACTGCGGATTAGCACAGAAACACATTGGCTTATTATACATGGACTGCTAGAGAAATGTCATTTTCATACGCTTCTGCGAGAAAATATATTCCAAAACAGCACAGGCACGTTTTACTTTGGATTAGCAAAGAAACACGTGCCGCCGTCAAGCTGAATTTCCATAGTAACATGCTAAAAAAAAGAGCGACATCTTGTGCCAAAAGATTCTTTTCCACAGCGACATGTAGCGTCATCTATTCAAATGATGGAAAACTACAAAGAGTGATTTCGAATAAACTCTATAATAACAATACATTTCTTTACTTATTGACCCATGAACTGAACAAGTTTTGTAAATTTATTTCTTACAAATATTTTATGATCATTTATATCAAACCTTTCAGCAATTCTATGGTCGGTAATTGTCCTACCTCACCGACGTTAAATCAACATCGACCTGGCACCATTGGCCAATACGCACAGCTGTTAGCTACTTTCGATTTTGACATTTTCACAACAAAAAAAAAATTGTGCATTTACCTTCGGTGAGACTGAGAACAAAAAAACAAATTGAATTCCTAAAATTTGTCGCCTATTTCCTTATTTAGAAGTATTAGAGAATGTCACTTGGCTCTAGAATGTGCATTTAGTTTTTTTTTTTAATTTACTTGCTAACTCAACTCGCCACCACAAGTTATTTCTTCACATATCTTGCCAAGAAGCAACCCCTGCCACTATGTCACGCCGTCGAAATGTAAATAAATCTGAATACATCAAATTGGATGGATCCACTTATGACACTGCCGATGGAATAGATCCTGAACAATTCATTGAACCAAAGCGTCCATTTCCCTTGAAACCCGTGGTGCTGATAATTGGATTTATGATTGCTGGGGCTGTAAGTATTGTGTATATACCACCCAAAAAATGTGTACATGTTCATTTACATTTATAGACGTCCATTGCATTCAGTATGCTCATATCGGCAGGGTACTATGACGCCAAGTATGATGATCGAGTTTGGCCACTGCTTATGCTCGGCATTTTAATGTTCATCCCCGGAGGTTACTACGGCTACATCTTAATTTGCATTCTCTGTAAAAGGGATGGCTTTACATATGACGATATTCCTATTTTTTAATAAAACTTATACATAAAATATGTGCAATAATAAAATAAAAATTTTTACTTTACCAAAACATTTCGTTTTAATCGACTTTCTGAACACACTCCAATTGCAGTGCTGAATTCATCGCAGAATGAACATGTCGCCGACTTTTGACATCTACCATCAATAGAAAGGTGTCAACGTCACTAACTTTTTTTTATAATTTAATTCGTGTCTAGTGCACTGCACATTTGCATTTAATTTTTGATTTTGAGATTGATTTGCAATCAGTTTCGTGTTTTTCTAAGAGATATTGACAAATTTATAATTTTAAAAATGTCATCCAATCAATGGGAGGTAGTTACCAAATCAAAGAAGGCGCGTAATCTCGAGAAGAAAGTCGAAGCGCATACAGAGAAGAAACGTATTGCCTTAGCCGGTCCAAGCTTGGAAGAAATGTGTAAGATAAACTCAACGAAAATATGCTGAGGATTTGCTGATTTTCTTTATTTTTAGTTCCCCAACATCAGCTGAAGAGTATTTTTAGTAAGAAACCCAAGGACAAGGAAAATAAATCCCCAAAGAAGACCACCACCAGCAACAAGTCATCGCCTGCAAAGAAATCCAAAAGCAATAGCAATGAAAGCAATAAAAAGCCATCAGTTCCAGCAGCTCCAGCAGCTCCACCAAAACCAAAGAATCTTGAAACAGCAATGCTCAAGATAACCGTGGACGAATTGAATGGACTTATGGAGCAGTTGCGCATCACATTCCCCGGCAATGAATTGTACTGGTTGAGAGAGGTAATCAACTGCTCCGACAAGTTCTTGGCGACCATAAATTTCATGGTTTTTTCTGTTTGTTTGTAGATTGCTTCGTTTTTCAATACTCATCTACCGTTCGATTCCGATCCATCATTCATGGGCAAAGATGTTCTTTATCCAAGCAGCGTCGTTCCAAAAAATCTTAAGACTGCATTAGTTGATATCTTCAAAAAGATGGGCGAGGTAAACCTGTCTTATTTTTTCGATACTCTGCTGACAAGATTGACTGAGGATTTATCCAAGAATAAACCGGTCCTTGGATACAAAGTAAGTTGCACGTCGTTTTTCCAAATAAACATTACTGACCTGATCATGATTTCTACACTTGTACAGCTTCTTTTGCAAATTGTCGCTCAAAACTGGCCGGTAGTGTGCTCGAATAGCCTTGCAAAGACTGCGATTTTGAGAAACTCATATCAAAATCGAAGCAATATTGGACTGAGTATTTTATGGGGTGTCGGACAAGGTGGTTTTCGTGACGTTAATATTGGTGTTAAGGTCTGGCAGAACATTATGATGCCGGTGATGGATATGAAGAGTTATTCGCGTTTTGTGTGCGAGTATATTGAAAAGGTTCTCTCATCTGTCGATGGTGATCAAAAGTAAGAGCTTCGTAATTTCTTTTTAAATGTCATGTGATTTATTGATTTGTCAAACTTTTAGATTGGTACTGAGCCAATCGGACTTTTTTATAACTTACAACGCATTGAAGGCTAAGTACAGCATTCCAAGGGAATGTCAGCAGCTGCTAACGACAAGCTCTCAGCTATTTTTGGTAAGTAAACGCAATTTTCGAGGTTGTGGCTACAACTAATGGTTTCGATTGTTATACAGAAAAAATACATCGAGAGCTCGTCAAAGCACTCAAATGTCTTCCTGCATTTATTCCGTGATATTGAGAACGCCACCAAGAGCCAAACTGAGATTGAGGGGTGCATCGATTGCTTAAGCAATGGCGACGAGTGCTTTAAAGTTTGGAAGATGAACTACAAGAAGAACGTGCTGCCATCGTATCTCCTGTTACAGCAAATATGTAAGTATGCTAAATTTTGCTTAAAAGGCATCAATGGATGTGTTCCGGATTTCAGTTTTACGAAGTTTACTTTGCCGATGCACTATTCTAATTGGTCTATCGAGTATTTTTATTCACATGGTCGTGACATGGTTGATTGACCAAAGAGAACAGTGCACCGGCTAAATTAACTTGGGAAATCTAAAACCTGGAACACAGCCAATGATTTGGTTTATTTGGACCAAGGCTCTTGCTGCCTGAATAACATGCTAAGAGCCATTTGCACAAGAGCATTTATTCAACTAACCCGTGGATGATTCAACTACCCATGCATTTCATGGATTTCCTGCAGTTAACCACTCCTAAGTTGAATAAGTGCTTTCGTGGCAGTGACGCTTTATACCTTAGCTGGTAAATTAAAACATGACGGCCTCCAAAAAGCACAATCTGTACCCCCAACTGGTCACAATACGTAACCTATTGGGTTACACGCTTCAATTATATATCAACGTGGTTGATATATATTATTTGCAACCAGTCTAGTTGGCAGTTTGCTCTTCGTTATCATTCACAAAATAAAATACAGCATGTGCTTGTCGTGATGCGCTAGACTATTCCACTAATTTCAATTTTTTATTGACGCGCGATAAGATTACATTTTATTTAACAATTTAATTCATTTAACAGCTTTGTAATTCGGTATCATAAAAAGTTACTTTCATTTCGTTTTGTAATAGGCAACCTTATCTTGTATTGCTTGTGAGCAAATACCTAAGTCTTGGTTTTGTTTTTAACCATAGAATTGAACATGGAGACTCGATGAGATTTATTCCCACTTTCACTTGATTATTCATCGTAAATTCCGACGAAATCACTGTGTGCGGGATCATTGCCCGAATAAACGAATAAACAATTGGCAAGACTAGATCAGACTATACATTATTTGTAAATCCTGGTCAAATAGAACTCAATTTACTTACCAAGGTAGCTCTTTAGTCTGAGTAAACCTGCGTTTCTCCAGCAAGCCATTTATTAGCGTACTGGCTAAAGTGGCGGACTCCATTTCGTTAAGGTAGGTTTCTGTTTCTACTTGTGCGATTTAATCAGAGACCTATGGCACTACACTCCGTGGGTTTCTTTCATCTAATTCTTTAGAGGATTGTGCAAAACTTCCAACCCAACAACAGAGGCACAATCTTCAAAAAATATAACTTTGAAGTAGTACTGTTCTTTGCCTACCTCGGCTCAGCATTAACTCTGCAATCGACGTCTCGTAATAGATAAACGCAGAATAACTTGCCAAGACCCTGATCATACCAGTCCTGCTCTACGGTCAAAAGTGAATGAAGAAATTCTTGATCGATTCGAGAGAAGACTTCTTTTAAAAATCTTCGGTCGCGTCTGCGTTTCTCGGGCTATGAAGAATATTTAACCACAACCTATTAAAGCTGTACAGCGATATACATATATACGATATAGGACATGTAGAGCGAATACTCCAGCTCGCAGAGTCTTCGATTTCCATCTTACATCGGACGCATTAGGGGAAGACCTAGACTTAAGCGGCGCGAACAAGAAGAAATCCACCTCAACTAACTTAGAGTGCGCAACTGCAGGCGGTTAGCTAAGGACCGGGCTAATTGGAAAGGCATGTTGGTTGAGGCCCAGATCTATTCTATTGTAGTGCCACTTAAGTAAGTAGTAGGTTGGTTCCCAGGTTCATTACAGACGGTAAGTAAATAAGTGAGTACCTTTGAACTATGTAACTGACAATGGTGTAACCGTTATGCAACGTATTCGATGTCGAACTACCTTTCTTCCCTCGAATCCGAAAGGTATATTTGGGATGTTTATCAAACTTTCGCAGACTTTTTACCGTTGGGACCTCGCGCTTAGTAGTCCAACAAAAAAAATCACTACGGCATTCCGTTGACAGCTCTTTCTCAAAATCTAGAAAAAAATTGACAAAGGAAGAAAGCTCTACTAAAAGTAGGCGGTTAAGTTGCTTTCCATTCTAACACATGATCGCTGGTAGAATTGCTGAATACATTCCTAATTAGTTAAAAAAAAACTGTAATCGACAACTTATGCTTTTCGGGAACTCACCACCCGATTTGAGAAATCCCTAAAGAGCAAAGAAGTTGCTGTGGGCTGCTTCCTTGATATCGAAGGAGCTTTTGACAACACCGAACACGCCCAAGTAGACAGATGCTTTCATAATACAGGCGTAGGCAGTACCCTATGGAAATGGATTAAGCACAAGAGTTTGCCCACAAGGAAGTGTTCTATCCCCCCTACTATGAACCATCGTAGTTAATGAGATGCTATACAAACTCAGGAATGATGGTTTCTATGTCCAAGCATACGCCGATGACATTGCGATCCTAATCAGAGAAAAATTCAAAGAAACAATCTCAGACATCCTGCAGAGGGCACTAAACCTCGTTGCTGACTGGTACAAAAAAGATGGTCTAACTGTCAACCCTAAAAAAGTACCATAATTGCATTAACGAAAAGACGAAATCGGGATAAGCTACAAAAAACTCACTTAGCTTTGTCAAACAATTGAGTTTTTGTGACTAACTCTGGATGAAAAGCTCACTTGAAAAAAGAAAAAAAACATAGACAAAGCAGGATCTCTCTGTAGACCAGCAGAAGTCTAATTGGTAAAAGCTGGTTTATAAACTTCGAAATCTTTCTACGGCTCTACACAGCCATTACCAGACCAATTGTCACATATGCAGCTCCCGCATGGTGGCGAAAAGCGAAACAAAAGTCAACACAACCTTCTATTGCCCCCAGCTTTTCGAATGTTGCTTGTTGGAAAAGTTCTTAAGACAAATTCAATAAACTACGTCCTATTCTTAGAATTTGAAATGAGATTTAGTTAAGCTCTTGTTATTGCACTTTTGAATATAATTGAGATCCCAGTCAGTTTATGGCTTGGTGAGTGTAGGTGCGTTCAAATGAGCCTTGGGCGTTCGAGGAGATCCTCAACCTTTCTCATAGGCTTTACTTAAAATTCAGTTTAAATCCTTTTTGTTATAAACACTGCTACTTGCGTCGATTCCGATATTCAGCTTAATAGTATGCAACGCAAGTGATACTAGCTTTGTCACTGTTCGTATCACTTCGTTATGGCTTCAACGCTAACACAAACGAGTTGATGTCATCTTCTTGATCTCGGCCTTAAATGTCAATATCGTTGGCATTCAAAAGTATTTGCACAGATTCAGAAATTGGTGCAATGTTGACGTATTCACATAACATTGCGTCACATTGTATAAATCTAATGTTGATATCAAATTTTGCAGTGACACAGCAAACATTTTCTATCTTGCCGTTCTGCACAAAAAATAACACAAGACATGCGCATCTGTATAGTTCCATAACTCTCTCATATGAAGCGTTAAAATCAGTGAAAAGTTGGTGGGTGACGATTTAGATTTTTGTTAAATATATTCTGTTGCTTCTATGTTTCGTAACGCATCCTTATGTCATTTTAATCTTAATAAGTAACTCTTCCAAACAGATAAACAATGGGACGGATCTGCTGTTAAATTGCGCGATTCAAAGGCGTTTGATGAATTCCTCGTCGTTGCAGCGCAACTTAATTTGGAGCTAGAATCGGCGAAAAAGCGTGATCCAAATTTGGATGAATTACTTTCGCTGTTTGGGGTAAGTTTTTTTATTTTGTATCTTGTATCTTTAAAAAAAAAACTCGTTTTCGTCTGCTGTTGGGAGCATCTTCTTTGTTCATACATAATGATGCTGTTTTCGACAAGAATGGAAAATTAATCTTAAGTTAATATATACACCAACCTTCGCTTTGTGCTCTCGAATATTTAAGCTACCATGAGAGCAGAGATTCATCTGCTAATTCTTACTAAATCTGAGTTTCTGAACCCAACAACTGTCGTGTTTGCAGTCCATGGGTTGACAAGACTGGCTTCATTTACTGGTATAATACAAGAAATATTATAACTAGGACCACCATGCTCACGTTTTCAATAAATCGAATGAACTTTCAACGCGGTCGATTTGATAGGAAGAACAAAAATAAGTGCGATGTTGGGTGTAGTGAAGATTTATTGCATGGGTGTTGTCCATATTTATTCGCAAAAACATTTTCGAAATAAGTATAGTGCGTACCAAAACAGTTGGCCAACGGTCGATTGCGCAGAGAGAGGATTTAAGAGAACAAAAATGACATTGAACATTTCGTGGTTTAGCGCTAGGTACCTGTATGGGTGGTGTGCTTGGTTAGCATTAATTTTATGATGTTTGATTTTACCTGTTTGACTTAAGTTTAAAAGTTTTACGACATGATTAGTGTTTGCATTTGGTTACAGAAAATCGTGCCTATTGTTATTGGGTATAAAATCGTTTACGTTTCCAAAAAATTCCCAAATTGTAATTTTTTTATTAAATTTACCTACCTCGCCCAAATGCAATGATATAAACAAAAAAAATTGGTGTGACACGGCAATTTACTTTACGTTGCGTGCCAATATCAGTACCTACATGATCAATATGCACGACACAATTAATAATGATCAACGAAAGCATAATGAGCAAATAGGGTTTAAATCTAAAACCGTACACCTTCATACAGACACAGTCACACAATCAATTCATGTGCAATGTTTTGCTTAATCTATCTGACCGTGATCACATCATACTCCTACAAAGAACCGACAAGACAAAAAACGAAACAATATATTTTCCTCCAAGTAAAGTTGACATATAATGGTCTATATTTTTCCTCCGCTCCTAATTTCAGTATAACAGAAGGAAAATGATGAAACCACCCTCAGTGAGATCGCGACAGCGATCTTGAAAACAAGGCAGGGTATACGTCGTTTTCCACCCATTTTCGTCTCTTTATGCTTGTTTTTGCAATTTTAAGAGATTGTAAAACACATTTTAAGAGACCTGCGCAGTAGAATGGCCAACTGTTTTGGTACGCACTATATGTTCGGTGTGTTCCATTTATAAGACGTTTAACTTCTTTTTGTAAACTTGATCCGTTTAGAAACTAATTTGACAGTTTAAATAGTTCTGTTTCGTAAACAAATTGTTTATTTTTTTTACTACTTCCTTACTTAAGTGGCGCTACAGTCCGGAATGAACCTGGGCCTCAACCAACATGCCTCTCCAATCAGCCCGGTCCTTAGCTAACTGCCTCCAGTTGCGCACTCCAAGTTGGGTTTCTACTTTTGCGCGCAACTTAAGGCAAGGTCTTCCTCTACTGCGTCCGACGTCTGGCTGGAAATCGAAGACTCTGCGAGCCGGAGAATTGGTGTCTATTCGTTTTACATATTTTGACCAGGGGCATGTCGCTGTACGGCTCGTATAGTTCTTGGTTGAATCTTCGTCTCCATAGAATTTCACTCTCAATCCGGAGTTCTGTTAATATTGACGGACTGTCCAATGTGTTTACGTGTCTATGACATCACATTGGGTCCTACCAATGATGTCAATATCGTCGGGGTATGCTAGTAGTTGTTCCGATTTTTTGAAAATTGTGCCTCTGGTGTTGGCTCTGGAGTTGTGTACAATCCTCTCAAGAATCAAATTGAAGAAGTCACATGACAGCGCATCGCCTAAATCCTGTTTTTGGCTTAGAATGTGTCGGTGAGGTCGTTTCCGCTCCTGATAGAAAAGCGAGAGTTCTCCATCGTCATCCTACGCAAACTGACGAGTTTGGGCTGTATACCAAAACTAGACATGACTCTGTATAGTTCGTCTCTATAGATGCTGTCGTATGCGGCTTTGAAACCGATGAATAGGTTATGGGTATCGATTTGGACTTCTTGGGTTTTTTCCAGGACCTGCCGAAGTGTGAATATTTGATCGGTTGTGGACTTTCCTCGCCTAAGACCACACTGATAAGGGCTGATCAAGTTGTTGGTAAACGGTTTCAGGCGTTCACATACTACGGCAGGTAGGATCTTGTAGGCGATTTTGAGGAGACTTGTGCCACTGTAGTTGGCGCAGTTTAGAGGGGCTCATTTTTTGTGGATCGGACAAACGATGCTGAAGTTCCATCCTTCAGGCATACTTTCTTCCGACCAGATTTGGCTTATGAGTTGGTGGATGTTATTTAACAAGTCATCTCCACCGGTTTTATAAAGCTCAGCGGGAACGCCGTCATTTCCGGCAGCCTTATTAAGCTTGAGTTCAGATATTGCTATCCTCACTTCACTCAGGTCGGTTGGTCGGCTGTCGTTGCCAATATTGAATGGTTCGTTTTGCCTGACAGCAGAATCTTGTTCGTCATCGCGGTTTAAAAGTCTGCAGAAGTGGTTTTTCCATATCCTCAGTCTTTCACCTGCAGCTGAGCTTTATAGGCCTCGTTCTTGGTTGCTAGCAAATCAGCAAATCAGCATCCGAATAGTCGGTTAGGCGTGAGCGCATATTGTTACAATGCGCTCGCTAATGTCTTGGAAACATAAGACTTCTTGCCTAAGTCTGGCACTTATAAACAAATCCGCATCCGAATATTCGCTGTTTCTGCTCACGGTCCGTAGTAGATGTCACAGTTTTTCATCCTCTTTTTGCCCGACCATCGCACCGTATTTCCTAGATGACAGTTATGTCTGCTTTGTAGCAGTTTAGGGCTTGTTCGCTTGCACCACTCCTGTTTAATGTTCTCTCATCCCAGGTGCAGATACGGACGTCGTTGTCCTTTTTTCGTTTAGCCAACAATAAAATCAGTCCTTTCCAAGGCTTTTGGTTGCTTCGTAACCGTTACTTTTTTCCATGGTTGGGTAGTTAACCCAAAGCACAACCACCAACCTAGAGGACCAGTTCCAATTTATTAGATTCCCCTAGGACATTTGACCATCAGTATCCACTACGGGATTGAGCGCTGCCGTTGGCCTTTCGGTTCATCCGCTACCATCTCAAGTAGCCTGACTAACCCTTGAAATTCCTAGACGTTCTGTTGTCCGAATATGTCGAATCTGATGGTCTAGGTTCGTCTGGGACAGCAGGACGGGTATTCATTCCGTGCCATTCACACCAGGCTGTTTAGAGTGTTGCTGTTTTTCGTCCTGTTATCAACACTCCGGTTGGATGAGACCAGTACCCGATGGTTACCACTTGGAGGTTAAAAATAAGCACTTGATGTGTAGTCAGAGTTACAACCACTAGGCATTGCCAAGTTAAAGCCAATCAGAGTCTACCCTCGTTCTACAACACCCAACCAAATCACTAACAATCTTGAATCAAAAAAGGTCTTTAAAATTCAAAGCACATATCTGTTATTTGAATTCTTCTACACTAACGATCAACTGATTGTACTCATTGTGGCTTGGTTTATGTGTTGTTATTTTTTTACTTTTCGCCACGAATCAACCTGGGCTTCAACTCTATCCCATTAACCCGGTCCTTGGCCAACTGACCACAGTTGTGCACCTCAAATTATATTATGATGTCGGCTTCTGTTGTGCGTGCCATTTAAGGCGAAGTTTATGTCGCTGTAGAGCTTGTTGAGTTTTTAGTTAAACCATTGACTCCATAGCTAGTCAAAACAAATGGTGCCGAAAATTTTTCCAAATGATTTATAGCTCAAAACGACCAAGGAATTCTTCAACGATACTGTCTATTGAAAAAGTCCCCATGATCATTAACATCTGGGGTAAGAAAAACACAGGTACATTCGAGGCCTTAATTATTTTTACTTGCCAAGTTACTGCAGCTACTTTTACATTGTACTCACATTCTTGTAGACAAGTACGCTAGGTAGTAGTTGTAACACAATCCTTTTTTAATCTTGAAAATGCTCATTTTCGACTAATGCCTACATAGTTAGAAGAAGACAACAAGCGAGCCTCAAACATTTTTTAGTTCCTTTCCCACGTAATATTTATACCAATATATGTTTGTTAACCATTGAAAAAAAACTGTCGTCAACTAAAACATGATTTCTTACTTTTCCATTGCTACTTCGTAACGAACATTTTTTTCAAAGTTACAAATTCATCATTCCCCAAACTGCAGCGCCACCTCTTGTCGATACTCAAATCTCTCATCACATTCATCAACCACTGGCAAATGAATTCTCACTGTTTATTCAAACATTCATCGCCAGCCATTTTTATCGATTTATTTCACATTTATTCAGCCGCACGGCAACATGGCTGAATAAATCAACAGCGGCCATCTTCACCAGCTTCACCACCACCGTCGCCGTCACCCCGTAAACCAAAAAACAGTCATTCGTATTCGTTGACGTGAGCGCTGTGGTGAACTTTATAAACTTTTTTTTGTTCGTAAATTCCACCGAAGAATTTTTATACAAAAATTCAAAAGCATTTACAATATCCAAAGTTTGTTACTAGGTCTTAAATTAATTCCGTGGTTTCTTCAACAACTCAGTGAAATATCATTTTTCAAAATTTATTGCAATTTACAGTTTCGATAAAAGTGCGTATAAAATAACTACCTACCTATATAAAAAAAGAAAAGTTTCCCTTGCACGGAGAGAGATGAGAAAGTGATTTTTGGGATGAAACCAGCGTCGAAGATGATGGAGAAAAATTGTATATCCACTGAACCGCTGACTATTGTCCATCGGAGAGCCCCTGTGGCGTTTTTTTTCTTATTAACTACAAATAGGAACTGAAATTGTCCTACTTCTACGAAATGGAAGAGAAAACTTGTTTCTAATCCCTCGGGTTGAATAGCATCATCATCAGTAGCTAGTATTCTTTTTTGTTTCTTCTCTTTTGTGGGTCTAATGACACGAAGAAGAGTCTAGCCCATGTCCGGTTCCCGGTGCGTCAGTAATATTCGTGCCTACGTGGAGCCCAAATCATATTCCAAAATGAAAAAAATGAATTTTGGCCGTTTTCAGTGCACTGCGACACTATGATCGATAAGAGTAAAACAACATCCAAGTGGGCACCACCTCCATTCCAATCGGATGCGATAAGACTTAATTTAGCTTTGGTACTTTGTGCCAGTATGTGGTGGTGCCAGAGTTTGTCCACTATCGGCCGGAGAATTCATATTCAGAGATTATCAGTGCAAATGCCGGCGAGTTGTTGGCTGGCAGTGTAATTGCTAAATTCATCGGTTGGCTCTGTGATGAGATGGCTCATTTGAATGTGCTGGTAGGGTAGATGTAGGTTCTTTTCATTTGGAGGTGTAGTTAAAGTTTTGCTCTTGTACTCTTGGGAATATTTAATCGCATTTTTTTTTTGTGTAGTTGATATGAAAGGAACATCCAACATGCACTCAGTATTTTGTCCAATCCAGTTTCACCACGTGGCCCATTTTTTTTTGTCGATTCTACTCTCGAAAGTGGTGGAGAGAGTGAAATCATCCCGCGGTATTGTGCCTGGGACTGGTTCGCCTGCGCCAACTACATATTCGTTTCTAAATTATTATCTTGCTTTTTTGTAATGAGGTGGAAAAACTGCCTTTGATTTGTGAGAGAAGTCTTTTCTGATTTAGAATGATGCGGGCAGGGATAGAACATGTAGATACATAGAACGTTTTTTTTTTTTTTACATATAGCTTGTGCTGAAAAGGGAAAGAGCCATGTAAACATTCAACAACGTTTGATAGTGCTAGAGATTACCGGATTCTGTTGTAATCAAGTGGTTTGCCCACCATTCCAATGGAGGGAATTTTCGAATGCGCTCGTATCTTTGAAAAAAAAAAAAAAAATCAAAATGACACGCATCTATCTCGCGCTAATGTGTTATCTCTGGGCTGTGCTGGGTCATTAGTTAATTACTTAGGTAATGGTGTTTTTTTTTTTGAAAGTTCTCGAGATTGTTTTGAGTAGATATGTTGCAGTCAGTTTTGGACTGTTTTTGGTAGGAACTAGATATTTTTGGTGTTTCGAGTACTTTTGGTGTCGTCATCAATTTTGTTTGGAAATATTAAGTTGAGGTTAAAGAGGTTTCTACTTAGAGTAGTTTTCGGCATTTGGCTTTTTTTATGGAACAACAAGAACAGGACGCTTAACTTGTAAAAGCAAAGCAATCTGAAGACTTTGTTTTTTATATGTTGTGAGTCGGGTAACACTGAGTGTAACCATTTGATTGTGCTTGAATTGATTGGACACAGTAGTGAGCAACCTAGAAATGATCTTGTTTCCTGGGACTGTCTTGATTCATTTAAAAAAACTACCTGATTGGAGGCCAGATGTGCATTGTTGTTTAGATCACGAAGTCTGCTGTTGGGGAAATATTGGCAGAGTTTTACTATTAATTGGAGGGATCAAACCTCTGACTTTTTACTGGTTCGAAAATTTATCTGCATAATGGTACCTATACGCTTGCTTCAGAGCAATCTTTGTGGTGTTATGAGTTTTGAGACGATTTGCATTCCACCTCATGGATTAAGCAAAGCTAATATCAATCTACATCTATCCAGTGCTGTGTCAGCCCCTTTGTCAAAAGAGTTAGGCCTTGAAATCTGCACTTGGTCATCTTCGAAACTCTTAATAATCAGTAGAATATATAAAATGGTGTGATGGTGCTTTAGAAAGGGTTCGGATTTATTCATTGAATCTCTACAATTGGCCTTTCGCTGATTTTGATGAGATCCTACATCTGGTGCCCTTTGATTAACTTGATAAAATTATAAATTATGAGCCCGATTTAATGGTGAAGCACACCATAACAATGTAGCACACCCAAAAGTAGTAGAAAACATTGAATAAGTTCCGGGAATACCGTTTCTATTCATCATTCAGAATGGGCCTAAACCAACATGCCTCTCCAATTATCCCGGTCCGTAGCTAACTGTTTCTTCTTGTGTGTGCCACTAAAGGCCAGGTTTTCCTCTACTGACTCCGATGCTACGTCTAGCTGGGAATCGAAGACTGCGAGCCGGAGTATTGGTTTCCATTCGTTCTACACAGCTCGTTTAGTTTTTGGTTGAATTGTTGTCTCCATAGACCGTCAACGGACCAAAGGTTCTTCGAACTTTTTTTTTTTATCCACTTTTGAAATCTTATGTTGGGGAAATATTGGCAGACGTTTACTATTCATTAGAGGGATCAAACCTCTCACTTTTTACTGGTTCGAAAATTTATCTGCAAAGGTCCATCTTTCAGCACCGTAGAGCAAGACTGGGATGATCACGATCTTATATTGGATCTCCTTAGTAGTTCGATTTGCCTTCTTTAGAATTTCCTTCTTACCTCGAAGAAACAGTGGTTGGCGAGAATAATTCTTCTTGAGATGTTGTTGTCAGTGGTATTAGCGGAGCCGAGGTAGACAAAGTCCCGTACTAACTCAACTTCCCCAGCATTGTCCTACTTACATACTTATCGGGCTGGGATTCGAAGATCCTCTTAGCTGGAGCATTATTGTCCATTTGTTCGATGTGGCCGAGTCAATATAGTCGACGTCTTTTATCTTTTTGGACTACATCCACACCTTGCTACATCTCTTAGAGTTTGCGATTGTATCTTCTCCTCCATTCGCCCTTCTCGCAAAAATCCGCCAAAGTATTTTTCTCTTGAAGGATCCCATTATCATCAATCCCTTCATGAATATCGCCCAGCACTCGGCGCCATAAAGCAAACTGGCAGGATAAGGGTCTTGTAGAGCACACATTTCGTCCTTCGAGTAAAGAGTTTTGAACCCATTTGTTTCGCCGAACCGAAGACGCAACGGTTTCCTAGGGTAACTCTTCGCCGGATCTCAACTAGAGTGTCATTCGTGGAGTCTATGTGTACTCCGAGGTAGGTGAACTTCTTAACTACCTCAAAATTGCTGCTGTCAATAGCGATGTTTTGTCCAAGGTGGTGGACAGATGCTTGTTTGTTTGTTGATAGCATGTACTTAGTCTTGTCCTCATTTAAATCAAGGTCAACGGATTTCGCCTGTTCTTCAATCGCCGTGAATGTTTTCTATCACGGCACGCTGGGAGCGACCGATGATGTCAATATCGTCCGCATAGTCCAGCAGCTGGACGGACATGTTGAAAATAGTTCCTTCAGTATTGACACCTGCCCTTCGCACTATGTGCTCCAATACGAGATTGAAGAAGCCACATGATAGCGCGCCTCCTTGTCGAAATCCGGTGCATGTTTGGAATAGTTCGGAGGAGCTACTTCCAAACTACACGTTGCAGCGCGTGTTTTCCAGCGTCACGCGACACAGCTGAATCAGTTTTGCCGGGATTCCGAATTTGTCCATCGCCACATAGAGCTCGCGACGATGTATGCTATCATACGCGGCTTTGAAGTCTATGAATAGGTGGTGAGTTTCGATTTGAAATTTGTTGGCCTTTTGTAGGATTTGTCTCAGTGTGATAATTTGGTCCAAAGTCGATCTGCCGGGCCGAAAGCCGCACTGGTACGTGCCGATTTGTTTGTTGCAGAAAGGTTTAAGACGTTCTACCTTACGTTGGATAGGATTGTATACGACATTTAGCAGGGATATGCTTCGATAGTTCTTACAAGACATAGGTTAATGATTCGGTGCATTCTGCCTACCAAAACACCACCACCGTATTTAAAAAGGTCCGGTTATAAGCCAGCCTTGTTGTTCTTAAGATTTTTTATAGCTAGGCCAACTTCTTCTATACTAGGTGGTGGAACTAGTTCTTCATTGACCGGACGTGGGTTCTCTTTAGCCCTATCGCTCTTCCTACACTATGCTTATTAAGCAGCTACTGAAAATGCTGCTTAAATACATCAGCATTGGCCTAACTCTAGTTAAATAGGCTGCTCGGGAGGTGACAACAAAGCAACTGGAATTTAGAAAGCATACATGAAAGAAACCCCACAAGTAACAGATTGTTGAACGTATTGGGGAACAGGTTCGTTAGGATTCTGAGCCTAGTTTTTTTTTTGCCACATACCTCCCAACGATACATATGTGCGTGAGACTAAAATATTATCTCGGATCTAAACGGCGGAGGTGAATTAAAATTTTTTTTGACAACTGGTACTATTTCAAACATGTGTCAATTGTTTTGGGAGAGAAGCCCAAGTGATAATTATTTTGATGGTACTAGGAATTAATGAAAAATTTATTTTCACTTCACCACTTTAACCTCCATTTAGATTTTGCAGATATGTGCTGATGAGCATGGGTCCCACACTAAGAGTTCTACCATCAGTGGTAAATTATGTACCCGGTTAAAACAAGCAAACCAAACACTTACACTGGATGTGCTCCAGAAATTGAAAATCAACACAAGATTATCTAGAAATAAGTAGTTGTGGATGAAGTTGAATATCAGTATCATCATCATCACAGGTCACTACACATAAAGCCAAACACACAGATTTAGTTTCGTAAGGAATAACTTTAACAGAGGCTTTAAGATGAGGAGAATGAGATACAAATATTTCAACTTCTCTTTCCAATAGAAGAACTTTTCTCCGACAATTATGGCGGTTTTAGTACCAAAACCGTAGGTATTACCAAGACTATAGGCGTATCTGCAAACGCTTTCATTTTTTCTGATGGCTGATATCGTATGGATTATTATGCAATCATACCTATTATACCAGCTGTAGTGGAGCAAATAAAAAAGTCTATCTTTGCTTTGATATACAATTTTATTTCTAAATATCTTATCGTTAATCTAAAGATATGAAGTTATCAGTGTGCGAATGAGTTTTTAATTTAAATGCACGTATTCCTAAATGGTCTTTAAATTGACACGTAGCTCTAAACCAATTGCCAAATATTGCGAATTCGTCCAATTTGGAATAGTTGTCAGCTAACCAATATTCGAGTATCATGAGCTCGTAGGTTTTACTAAATTAAAAATTAAAGAATATGTTGGATAGGTTTCGGTCATTCCACTTTTCATTTCATTTTTATTAATGACCTCTTGTCTGCAACAGTTAATCCAAAGCATTCCTTTGCTGATAACTGTAGCATCAGCTTCGTTCTCGAATCCACCACCTTTATCTTTAAACGAGGAACAAATTTGAAGGCTTTCAAAACGCAATGCTGTGTTCTGTCATCAAAACAAAATCAAAATCTAGAGGTATAATCCATGAATGACACCTGCATCTTCAAAAAAAAACCTAATTGCTCGGTATGTGTGTTAGTAACGATCTTCTGTGGAACGACCACATATTCAAAGTCGCTAAAAATTTACAGGTTTCCTTAACCGTATAAATGCCCCAAATTTCAGTTCAACGCACACATGTGGTCAGCTGCAGCAAAGACATCAAAGCACTTGCAACAGGCTCGTTAGTACCCAGGGCTGAGCTTTTCTCACTACCATTCATGTGTGCGTGTGTCCTTTTTTGCACGATGGCGGGAATTTCTGTTTTATGCCGCCTTCGAACGGCGATTTTGAGATAAGCTTTTATTGACAATTGATACTATTCGGATGATTTGGCAGATCGCCACGGGAGGAGGACCAGTCAAATATCATTAAGGTGTTCCTACGGCTGGGAATCGAACTCAGACCTTCTGCGCGGCAGTTCACGAAAAAGCTAGCTGCAATCCGCCCCTTTAAACATTCTACCGCCATAATCGGCGTGACATGAATGCTAATTAATCCCGATGATGATTTTTGCTTTAGTTTCTTAAGACTTTTATTGATTGCTAAACAGGTCGCAGTAAGATGTCGTCGCCTGTATCACAGCTGTAGAGTGCAATTTTCATTTTCAATACTCTTTCTTGGTCTTGGCAGCAACACCTTAATGATTTTTCACTGGCCCTCCTCTTGTGATGATCTGACAAATCATCTTTCAAAACAGATAAATAGTTGTGAGAAAAAGTTAGGCCTTGGGTGCATTTGTATAATTTACTATCCAGTATTAACCACAGATATTTGGTTACTGAAATCGAGAGTAGACCATTCCAAAGAGAGTGCCACAATGCCTGGAAACGATATCCCGTTAGAAAAAAAAAAATTGTTCTATTTTATCCTACAAGTTGGTCAGCATAAGATTTTGGGCTACAGACTTTCAGTTTTTTACATATGAACCTAGATGCCATTGCTTCAAGTTCACCCACGTCGAACTTCTGCCCCCTTCTCTGTATCAGGCAGAAATGGTTGAAAAATGTCACTTTGCTGGCGTCCCAGAAATAATGATTGAGTCGGTGATCCATAAGGTCTGGAAAGCTAACGTTTGAGTGCTCATTTTTGATCTTAGGAAAGATGCCTTTTAACTTTCGAATGGACAGATTTCAAATTGTGTTTCGATTGTCTTGGCGTTCTCCCAAAATCGTGTCAACATTTGCAAATGAACCTTTAGATGTCATTAAACGATAAGACATAGTTAAATCTAGTTAGTTTCTGCTTAGGTCATTGAACCTTTTTTATGAGGTTATCAACAAGCCAAGTTAGGCAAGGTTTTACCATTTGCAAATGCGAATAAAGTCTGAAAGACCTGTAAAACATGCTGGTGGCAATTGACATATTTTAATAGCTTCAACATTTAAAAATGAAGAGCTATCCAATCTGCTGCGTTGTTAATTTAATCACAGTTTGAATCTGGTTATCACAATTCATTTGCTTGGTTCGCGTTTTGTTTATTTTTAGTTACTTTTAGTAAACAAATAGCTGAGAGGCTAAAATTGTCAATTTTTATTAAGCAGCATATCCCGATGCCGTGTGGTCTTTGTTAATTTTTTTTTTAAACGGAGTTGTTTGTTCTGCAACACATTTGGCGCATCAAAATTGCAAGTTGCATAAGTTTTAGCCACCTAATCAAACGTTTGAAATGCACGATAGCAAAAACATGAAATAGCTGACATTAAAGGCCTATGTAGGGCTTCAAACCTAGGTTTCTGTCTTCAGTATTGTTTGCTAATTTATTTTTTTTGGCACATAGAAGAGTACCTTTTGTTTAACGTCGAATCCGAACGGAAAATTTTAGAAGCTTATCTGACAGTATTTGTCTTCGATGATTGGCCGTGTTCCGGGTTTAAGATTTTTCCAAGTTAACTTTGCCGATGGACTGTTTTTATTGGTCAATCGACCATGCCACGTGACTAAAAATGCTTGATTGACCAATGAGAATAGTGCATCGACAAAGTTAGCTTCGTAAAACTTAAACCCAAAACACGGCCATTGGCTGACTTTCGCAAGAGATGGTACAGCGATCCCGCGTTTAGAAGTCCAATGAACTAAACTCTAACTGCGCAATTACGGCCAACGCAAGTAAGCGAGTGCGCTTAGTAAAAAAAAAACAGCATCCCGGCGAATTGCGTTGAATTGCGTTCAAGTGCATTTTTAGTGAAATTTTTGACAGCTAAGTGCAATTCTCTTTCCGATTTCCTCCGACACAAATTCTTCGCGGAAATTATTTACGAATTGTAGTGAAGTTATTTTTGTTCCGATGACATATACCTCGAATGAAATTGTAACCTCTATCGAAGTATGACACATTTTCATTGCATTTCCATGGTTTTCTTTAGAACTTAGGGCGATAGAATCTTTTCTTCTTGACCGATGTGTTCCATGAGGGAGTTAGAGTTTGTATCTTGTTCACACAAGCCAATACCTTCAAATGATCCCAAAGAAACTAGTGCGGTCAAATCGGGTGATCTTGCGTTTCATACCGTTTAGAAACAGTTTTGTCGTGGGTCTGGCATGGCACGATCCACAGTGACGGTTTGGCCCGCGTTCTTTTAAAAAGAATTGACCAATGACTCCTTAATCGTAAACAGCACACAATGCAATGCCATGGATTTAACGGATACTCGTCCTTTTTTGTGGGTTTAAAGTGCCATGAACTGGAAATATTGGAACGCTCACAGCTTTTGCACTTTCGAGCGATAGGAGTGGATTTCTCTTTTAATGAGTTTTCCTCATTTTTTGACTTTTTGATTGTTGAAATGACTTGTATCTTGTATAAACTGATACAGACGCCATATGGAAGAGAGCCTACGCCATGCTCAACAACCATCAGGTGACGGACTGTCTGCACTTTGTGTCATTCACAAGGACGAGAGAGAGCATTGACATGTAACCTGGTGGATGTCGAAAATGGAGCCTCCACGACGTCTTTACACACTTTCTGGCCGAACGGCACAGAACCCTGCAGATAATATTCGGTAGCGTGTTCCAATCTTTGAAAGTTGAAATACCGTTGTTCAAACAAATTGTTAAAATTCTAATTTTGACATTCCACGCTCCTTGTAATGGTTATGGCACTGCATATCAAGAATTATGATCATGTTCTACATCTTGTTACTGCGTTAATCCACTATCAACTCCAACCGTTAACCACATCGACATCAGTGACATCACATTGACGTATCATGTTGAATGAATATGAATGTTATATCTAGACTGTATATTCCATTAAAATCTCAAATAAGGAGTTGAAATGTTGACTCACCCACAGTGGCCAACACCATTAACAGCAATTCCCCTGCCTAGTCGATGTTTCCATACTAAATGTGAAATATAAGTATCTATAACTTTCACATTAGTTACGTAATAGCTCCCATTGTGCAGTTGAAATTTTATTATAACTACCAATTGCTATAAATGGGGCGAAATCGAAATTTTCGTAATGGGATACTTTTTTGTATTTTTGATACATATGGTGAATTCTTTCCCTCTTCCAGGTGGTCAACATGTTCACTTGTTCCTGGAGAACATTTCGGCATATCCGAATGAAGCACCGGCGTTAAATAGGTCATTGTCGGGGAATTCGTGTAGAGCACTTTATTCGACATCACAAAACAGAAGCCACTCTTGATTTTAAATTAGCTTTCCCTCCTACATTCACCTAGAGGTAAGGGTATTCCTTATCTAATCTCTTTTTGAATGACATTAGCAACCGCAGAAACCCAACAAAGAAATCCATATTTCAATCTCCTCAAATTTCGCTCAAGCGTCAAGATGCTGTGGTTAGAAAGTAATCTCTTGACTACCTACATAACCGATTCGGAGTTTATAGTCGTGTTTCCTTTCTCCCATTTCGCGGCTATTGTTGTCATTACCATAAATCGATTCCTATAAAGGTTGATTCATCTTCAAAATTGACGGAATTAATTAAAGCCCGCAAAAACTCATCAACGGTCATCTCAATGTGCCGTTGTTGCATGCTTACTGGGTCATCAAATATGAAGCAAAACATTTAATATCTACACACAAGCTCACCTGCTAGTATGAAATGTTTATTCAATGACGTAGCAGCATAAATAGCAAGCGCAAATATGCACTACCTCAGCATATTAATGGCTTTGCGCTTGGCAAAGTCCTAAACGCTTGTCGCATATCAATTTGTCGATGTCATTGTTCTGCAATGTCGAGTAAAGTCTTCCTGTATACACAGGGTGTATGCTAAAATTAATTTTTGTGTTGCTTCTGTGATTTTGAATTTGGTAACAGAAATTGATGTCAATATTG
This sequence comes from Rhingia rostrata, assembly GCA_949824845.1. NCBI lineage: Eukaryota > Metazoa > Arthropoda > Insecta > Diptera > Syrphidae > Rhingia > Rhingia rostrata. Next base: position 14,724,574 of record OX463755.1, on the reverse strand, counting down.
TCGCACCTCTGTCGTCTTATCCCAAAAGACGAACATTCGGTTAGTGGAAAATGTATTTTCAAAAAGTGAAGCTATGCACTGTGTATTGTGATATAAGATGCGTCATTAGTTGGAAATATTTAACCGGTTTTTCCACAGGTAAAACTATTTTTGCAATAAATTGAATCTTGTAGGTACCTAGTGAGCTCAACTAGTGTGATCTTTGTCTCTATTTCTACAGTTCGTATAAATAATCTCAAGAAGGTATCAATTTTAAGCCAAGATCTTTCCTTAAAATTGCTGTGCACGATGGCGAAGCGACTCTTTCGGAATCTCCCCGACACTTCATCTGCTCGCACTGTTTGTCGTCTTTGGGGATGCGTATTATCAAAGAGTATAGAACTACATAGAGTACGCAATTTTAGTAAACAGCTAAAAATTTTGTAGCCGTTTCAGTTCTTTACTAACAATAACAACTCCAAACCTGAATTGCTTTAGTTAACTATTGGACTAAATCCTAACTTAATTGCGGGAGCGGGTTGTCCGTATTTCGAATGGTACCTTGGTGGAAATATCTTTTGGAGGCGAGATATTCTTTACCTTGACTTGTCAACAACATACAAATCTTTAGTCAAAACTATTTTAGTAATCACATAGCTTTGAGTAGCGCTTCCACGATATTGCTTACCCAATGGTGTTAGAAGTGCATATGTATGCATATAAGTGCATTATGTGCATAATATATAACTGCTTTTGGTTTGGAAAGCTTTAAATACTAGATTTTAAGTGTCTCTAAAGGCAAGTGTCAGTGTCATGCTAGAAACACATAGACACAACGATGTGCTCATTATGATCTACAACTACATACGAGGCATGATCGGAAACTAAGCGTACTGTGACCATAACGCGCTTCAATTTTTGAGGCTTGAATACACTTTGTTGTAATAGTGGTTTCGATAAGAAGTCCCGTAAAGTTCGAGCCAGGAGCTGTAATCCGCTTCTAGCCTGCGGAAGGAATAGTCACCCTTACCGAGGTATCCCTTCGGAAGGAAATTTTCTCAGATTTATTCGAAATCGTAAAATTTTCTACCGATGTATTCGTTCTGATAAGCATTTCCGACGGAGTGTAACCACAATGATCATCCGTGATCATCGTTACGTGAACAATTTTTGACAGCTTTGCGTTGGATTTCTTCTGAAGTTTTCCGACGAAATATTGCTTATGTACAACCACTTATATTCTCGAGTTCTCGAAAAGCTCTCCGTCAGTTCATTGCGAAATTTACATTGGCTGACTGTGTTTTCATTTAAATAGTCGTCCGTAGATGCCATGTTTACCGAACGACGAAAACACAACAACTGACTGTAGCGCCACTTAAGTAAGTAAGTGCGAATGCGCTATGGCGGTCCGGTAGGAATACCGGAAAACCTGCTCGTGTTTGGCCGCCTTGAGTTCCGATTGGAAACGCTTTACGGATTACGGCCTATAAGACAGTCGTCGCACCAATTCCTCATCTGCTAAAAAAAGTTAAAATCATTCTTTCAGCCCTCTAGTGTTTCTAAACTGTAAAGTGATAATTTTCTTAAAATTTCTGCCTTAGAGGGAAAACATTAATGAAAAATTAATGAGCTTACTGCACGACAATGTCCATCCTCACACAGATTAGCACTAAGGCGCTTTTACTCTTCTTTTTTTTGGATGTTTTGAGCCCCTACTTTTCTAACTTGTCGGCTTTAGATTATCAGCCTTTCATCTCCCTGGGAGAAATAAAACTGTCAACCAACTTTCTGGAGGAGAAAATGGTTCTGAAGGAAAGGAAGGGGCTGAATAGTTCTTTAGTAGGACATAAACAAAACTTGTACCACCACTCACCAAATGCATTGAACGGGATCCCGATAATGTGTCAACAGGTGTATCAACAACATCAAACAAACAATTTTTCAAATACACTTTTTCATAAAGACATTGAAGAATCTAGTACACTTATTTTCTCGCCATAAGTAGCAATGTCTCATCACAATACAAAAGACACAGCTGTTTCCAGCATCAGAATGTTCTTCACTTCCACTGCATTTCTGCATTCTTACCAAAGTTCGAAATATCTCCCTATTAACTAATAGTTTCTCAAACAACTACTCGTGCTAGCATTTTATATAATCGTTTGCATAATATCATGACCTCCGTAGAGTTCAATAAAAAATAACTCTGCCAATTCGTCGCAGCTGTTGAAAAATTAAAGTCTCAACTATCTAACATTCGACATACGATTCAATGTTCAAAAAGTGTGTCCCATTTTTTTGTTTGTCTGCTGTTGTTGTCTCAAACTGCTGATAATGATTTTGCAAAGTATGTAAATAAAACTCACTTCCACATCATACTCGGTACGTGTCTACACGTCAGCTTCGCCCATAGATATAGATAACGTCGTCAGTACTCTTCACTTGTTTGCGTCGTCGTCACCGTCGTCAACACTCCATTAAACCAGCTCTCCCTCTTCGTGCATTTAACTAGCTACACAGCTTATTCGTATAATATGCTAATATACTCCACTGCTTATTTTTGCAGTTTATCTTGTGTAAGGAATAAATTTTTGCTACGAAAACAAATCAAAAGTAATAAATAGAAAACAAAATGGCACAAAACACAAAGAACCAAAAAGCCAAACAAACCAAACAGCAGACGAAGAAGGTAAACTATTTATTTTTTGTTCAAATAGATAGATTTCTCCGCTTATCCATTTAATCGTAATTAATTTTCGAAAATTCTCTCCCATTTACAGAACGTTCAAGACAAATCCACACAACAAAAGAAGAAGACTGCTGCGGGGAAATCTTGTTCGTCGTGCGGTTGCAAATGGTTCCTCGGCAGTATTGTGCTGTTGGCAGTTATCGCTGGCGTTCTGCACTACGATACAAACACAAATGGCAAGGGTGTGTTTGCCAACTCAGCCACCGGCAAGATGCTTAAGAACGCCGGCTTATTACCGCATGTGGAGAAGGGTTACGTCGTTGTAATGACGAACACCGCTAAGGTTTATAAGTGGGCCGAACAAAAGGTGCCGGGCTATGTGAAGCCTGTTGGACAGCTAACCTGTGATCTATTCAAAATGGCGCGCAATGCCGCATGTAACACATGTGGACTGGTGAAGGACTATGCTGTGGCTAAATGGCCAGTTGTATCGGCCACTGTGAGTATTTCTTTTATTTCAAAAGAAAGAGCAATAGGTTTAGATGGTCGTGGAGTTATTAAACAGCCAATTAAAATGAATTCTTGATTGGAAATCATCACTTGCTTTGAAGCATAGAATGCAGTACATTTAGTATATGGGGTTTTATTGGGTAAAGAAACACTATTGCGCGATTTACTTGAACCCAACCACTGCGTAGATCTCAAAAAATGGATCTTAAGATACTCAAAAAACATTTAGGGATGTCAATTTTGCATGTGTGACATATAGGGCCGCCCAGTTGAAGCTTGAATCTGAAGTGTCAAAACCAAGGCAACCCGTAAGCGCTTACACAATGTGTATATTCGTGAATCTATAGTTTGTAGTTGAATGGAGAAAAAGAGCATATTACTACATAGACTGCGCATCTCATACAATGAATATTTTCAATATGGGGTACTGATATTGACCCCAGCATCAAATAAGGTTCAACTTACAGATCTCCCCTATAGCTTGGCATCAAATCGGAACTCAATTTGTTTTGAGTTATCCGTTGCCGAACAAAATCAAAAGCACAGCAATTCTTCGTCGGACAACTTCAAAAGAAATTCAACAAAAAGTTGTCAAAAATTGTTGACTAACGCATATCGACGATGCGCGATCATGTGCGTTACATTTCTTTGGAAAGATCTGTTCGAAATGCTAATCGGAACGAATTCCTCGGTAAAAACATTTTCTGAACAGATATTTTTATAGGGGTGGATATCTCCGAGATCTACGTAACCAGATCCTCACCTGGCAAAGCCGAGATTTTCTACACTATGCTGAGACGAGACGAAAATTGTTTATATTCGTCTCCTAAATCATTTTCGGCGTTAGCGAGGTATCCGTCGGAGCAAAAAATTATCCGATTTTGTACGATTCGGAGGTTTTTAGTTTCGAGGTATTCTTCCGAAAAGCTGTTCGGAAAATTTCTCTCTAACGCACCCCGGCGAATTGCGTTGAATTGCGTTCAGATGCATTTTTCGTGCAATTGTTGACAGCTAAGTGCAATTTTTTTTCCGAATTCCTCCGACACAAATTCCTCGCGGAATTTATTTACGAATTGTAGTGAAGTGATTTGTATCCGATGACACACATCTCGAATGGAATTTAATCCTCCGACGAAGTATGCGTTGCGGAAAATTGTCCGCTCCGACGGATACCTCGCAAGGGCAGTCAATCTTTTATCAGAGTAAGTGAGGTTCAGCTGGTTGTTTTGTATGTACCATGTATGAAATTATCATAATTGTAAGCTGCAAAGTAAGGAAACCGATCTTTTTTATAAGAAAAAGTTAACCTCTGCTGAAAATGTTGTTCCACTGAATAATACAATCACAGCTGAGACAGCCGACGAAAATCTCTAAAAGATTCAAAGTGGAACACTTTATGTATTCGTCTGCAGCTGTCATCTTTTTGCCGGGGATTTTAAAACTTTGAAGTGGAGTATTTTGGTTTTCATTTTCAACGTCTAATGTCAACTACGCTATAAAGGACTGGGATTATTATGGTCTTGTGCACGAGAGTCTTGGTATTTCGAGGTGTTGTTTTATAACCAATTCATGTTTTACGCCGTTTGCACAGCGACAGGCAAAAATAATTTTCACAACGCGTGACTGTTTGGTGCAGATTTTGGGTCGACGGAATTTTTCGAAATTGCGGCTTATCGTGACATGATTGGTAACCCAGTTTTTAGTTCCTAAATTACATGGTATGGATTTGACCAACATGTGGTTACAACACGATATGCTAAAGGGTGTTTTTTTTTAAGTATGGAACTTTAAAATTTAATAAAACAAAGATGATGCTTTAGATAATCTTCTGGCATTATAATTTAAATATGATTTCTTACATATGACCGACACGGCTGGCTTCGACGTAGTTAACTCCGGAGGTGCAACTTTCGATTACTTTTTCCAACAGTTGTGGCCGTATAACGGCAATAATGCGGCGAATGTTGTCCTCGCAAGTGGTCAATCGTTTCGGGCTTATCGGCGTCGACTACTGACATCAAATTTCCCACAGAAAATAGTCAATCGGCGTTAAATCGCGCGAAATTAGAGGTCAATTCACAGTACCAAAACGCGAAGTTTTGCGCTCAACGAAAGTTTCATCCACAAATCTATTGTGACACGAGCTGCGGGGCATGTTGCGCTGTCTTGTTGAAACCACAGCTCTTGCACATTATGGCTGTTCAATTGATGACCGAAAAAGTCAGTAATCATGCCTGTATAGCGGTCAAAATGGACTGTAACGCTCTTTGCAGCATCGTTTTTAAAGAAGAACGGACCAATTATTCTACCAACCCATAAAGCACACCAAACAGTCAGTTTTTGTGGATGTAACGGTGTCTCAATATACACTTTTTGTTTATTGACGTATCCATTCAACCAAAAGTGAGCTTCATCGTTGAACAAAATTGGCTTATGAAAATTTGGATCAACGACGATCTTGTTGTGGGCCCATTCACTGAATCTACGCCTTGCTAAGTGATTCTGTGGCTTCAATTCTTGCACGAGTCCGATTTTGTAAGCACGCAAACCAATATCGTTAAAAATCTTCCATAAAGTGGATGGACACATATCAAGTTCCTGTGCACGATGGCGGATAGACGGATTCGGGTCTTCCTCTACGCTACGTTCTACAGCAGCAATGACTTCTTCTGTATGCACTCTACGACGTCTCTGTGGATGCGTATTATCATTTAGACCAAACGTGGTGAGAGAGCGAGAGCGTTTACCTGATGGATGATTATGTTGACCAAAAAATGGCGCGATATGTATTTCGAACAGAAACATGATTTTCAAAACAAAATTGCACAATTTGGATGCGTTGTTCAAACGTCAGTCTATTCATGTTGAAATGCCAAACAACGATTCTAAGTCTAAGGGGGACAGCCCCTGGCAATGTCTGTTGGGAAATGTTTGCCGTTTATCAATTGAATGATCGAAATTACAGCAAAACATTCGTACAAACAACACTATTTGGTTAGAATTATAGCTGTTTCGGATATTATCAAGGGTCCTCATCAGATTCCTTCTAATAGTGACGCTGATTGAACGTTCAGTTCTCTGTATGATTATTGAAACAATTTTGATTCCTCTAATAAATCCCTTGAGACTTAACAGCTGACAAATTGGCCGTCAGTTAAAATAGTGTTGCCAACATTAAGTTCTATACCTCTATAAAAAAAAAACACCCGTTATAATTAGATAACTGCATGAGTCATTTGCTCATTATTTAATTGGCCGTTTTTGCGATCAGTATTGGTCATCTTGTTTCTTTGGCATTCTTTTACAGGACATTAAGCGGTGAATAATGAATTTCAGCCGCATTTATAGGAAGCGGTCATAGAAAATTTCAGTAAAAGAGTACATCCTTGCCAGCAAAGCCTTGGCGGCCATTTATCCGACTTGCTATTCCATACATAACCCCAATCTATATAGGTACTCTGTGAATCCATAAATTTAAGCTTCATACTTAAACATCTGTATTTTCTATCAAAATTATATATTACGTGAGTTATGGGATACCCTTAAGAGCATATTTATATACTTTTTTCCACTTTTGCTCGGTTTCATATTTCAAAGCTGAGAACACTTCCATTCGTACACATATCTCAATACCACATTTCCGTTGGTAATAATAACTAATTGGAGCAAGCAAGCTAGGTCATTGACTTTGGTCTTCAATTGTTTTGAAAATATCGAATTACTTGCAAGATGTACATATCCGTGCTCATTGGCAAACAATTTGTGTTTACATCTACAATTTACTCGTTTACCTCATCAGTCCCAAGCGTTACTGCCTTGTATTCACCTCGTAACCTGAAAGTATGTCTGTGGAAGTTAGTGTATATTGTCGTGTTGAATGCACGTCACAAATTGTCAATTTTCTACTAAGAGTGGTAATTTTATTTTAAGCTAAAACCTATCATAAGCATATTTTTGATTTACTTAATCAATTGCAAGTACATCCATCTAACAACAATCGTATTCTTTGTTTTTAATTACAGTTGGAGCAATACATTCCCGGTCTGCCGCAAAAGCTTGAAAATGTCACCGTATCGACACGTGTCTTTGTTTCCGACAGTGTCGGAAAGATTGCCGAATTCTTCAAGGCTAATGTCCTTGTGTAAGTGTTTATTTAAAGTCCTTCAAAACCCCAACTAACTATTCACTTTTTCTTACAAATTTACAGAGGATCATTATCACCTGAAAGTCTTGGTAAAGCTCTCAATCGTACCCAGATTGCTGTTGTCAAGTATGTCAATGAGTTCAGCCAACAAATGGACGCATGGGCGAAACGGAAATGATTCGGATAAAACACCGAATGAAGTGTGAAACTATGTAATTGAAGTTAAGAAGTCAACAAGAAGATGAAAAGTAATAAAAGAAAAACCATAACACATCAAGAAACCCAGAAATAAAGTAAAAAGAATTTTAGGTCTATTTTTTAAGAGAAATAAAAAAAAGGAAGAAAATAATTCAAAAATGAAAAACAAATCTAAATAAATTGTGTGAATGATTACGGAAAGGATCTAGTGCATTTCTTTTATTAACAGATTCCCCTTTTCCCCCTAGTGTTTAAGTATTTGTTTGTTTTTAATTTTTAAAGATAGATTAAGTACCTACACAATTGAATAGTGAAGAAAAGGATGATTTGAAGCTTGTTTTACATGTTGGCTGTATATTCAATGGTTTATTATGATTTGTGAATATTACAACTAGATATTTCTTAAATTGCATTATAAAAGATAGTGGGATTGCAGATGGCATTGAGAGTTTCTAACGCTTTCTACATTATTAAAACCCAACCAGCCGTGGATTGTTAACCTTTGTAATAGTAATAGTAATCTGGCATCATTACGAACATTTTGAGCGAAGACTTCAATTAACCTTCTTCACTCTTTCAAACCGTACACTCTTCCCACTTGACAAAGCTTTCAATCAAATCATAGAAATTAAACCAAAAATTAACTTCAGTACATTCATACCTACATTTCCATAAGAACGGAGTTCTCTTACCATTAACGTAAACCTAATTCGTTAGTAAATTAAATTAATTGAGTGCATTCAAACGTGAGTTCTGTTATAAGAAGTTTAATTTTGTCCATTTTTTGAGTTGAAATCATTTACTTTTGTTTGTAATCAAATACACATTGAAATTGTTTTTAACAATTGTAATAAAATAGATTTTTTTAAATAGCCAACCATTTTGTTTTTAATTATTTGCCATATTGATTTCAATACAGGTAGTGTAATGACAGACTAATGCAGATATAGGAATTGGCTAATTGAGAACATCCATCTTAAAGTTGTTCTTCAAGTTTGTATGTAAATGCGTGTATTAAAACGACGACGGATAATCATGATCACCAATAAATTTAAAAGGAAGGCCAAACAACATTCCATTCGACACATAAACGTGTCGAATGGAAACACAAGCCCTACATCATAATAGTGAACGCTAAAAGAAAAGGCACTCATGGAAATAATCCCAGCAGAAATGCTTATTAGGCATTCGGAATCGGAATTATCTTTTTCAAAGCGGCATTTAGATGTGCCCAAAGCTGTTGATAAAAGGTGTGAAATGTTAATCGATGTTATCACTTTAAGCCCGTTTCACATGTCGTGCAACTGAAGTCCTAGATTTATAGCGCTCTAGAGCAAGCAACCGCTGGTTTCATGAAGAATGCAGCCAAAAACCAAACATAAAAGCAAAGCTGCGGGATAAGACGAGAGCTGCCTTTGAGCTCTATTGGCAAAGAAAAAGGGAACAGCAGCGGCTTTAAAGAAAGGAATAAAAGAAAAGCGAGCGCTAGAAAATATAGAGAGGTGCCACCCCAGAAATGATGTTCGTTATTTTACCAAAGTGTAAAACGTCAAAGCAAGGGATACATGGCGCAAACAGAATCCTTTCGAGATGAACAAGGAAGATCCTAACTGAGACACAGTCGACGCTGAGGACATGGAAGAACCACTTCTGCAGACTATTAAACGGCGATACCGAATAATCTCCCACTATCAGACTGAACAAAACATCTGATTTAGCGACGACAGCGAAAACTACCAACCACCCTAAGTAAAGCATGAATAGCTATATCTAAACTTCAGCTTAACAAAGCTGCCTTCCTGCCGAGCTTATAAAGCCGGTGGATCTGGGGCCATATTTTGAAAAAAAAACGAGTATCACTGAAATTCGATTACATAGAACGATTATTGTTGTAAGTTTTACGATAGTCGTATTTTTTTACGACTGGCATTTGATAGTCGTATAGCTATCGTTTTGGTTGAGCTGTCATAAATTATTCTCGTTTTATACAATCGCACTTTGTCGCGGCTTTCATTTACTTCTGTATCGTTTAGTTGCCGCTCGTTTCGTTTTATGTAATAGAGGGCCTTATTACGGTTGTAAAAGATCAATTGATAAACGATTAAATTGATCAATCCATTGATATTTTGGTATTATGATTGTTAATTGATAAGCTTTAAGTCCATTAAGTCCCATGATAAAAAAGCTATGCAATTGTGAATAGACAACTGATTCTAGTTTGAGTTTCATTTATTTTGCTTGTTCATTTTGGATAGGTTGTGTTTCTTGTTGTTCGTCCTTTAAATGTTTTTTTTTTCAAAAGATGTAAGTTTGTACTTTTCATTTAGAAATCAAATACGTCCTTTCTTTATAGCCATCTCGTATATTTAGGAGTAAAGTTGTAAGCAACATAAAACAACAACAATTGCAAAAGGAATTTCGTATTTTGAGCTGTTTCACTAAATTTACTCGTTCTCGTCGTTATCGTTTTCTCAAAAAAAAAAAAAAAAACAATTCTACTGACGACATTTCGTTTTAAAAAATTCCTTAAACTTTTTTTGTCAACGAAGAATTTGTGTTTAATTGAAAATTTGATAGATATACAATTTTTGAACAACCATAATACCAAGTTTATTAAAAATAGACAGCCGAATTTATAAAGAGATTTTAGAGGTTGTTTAACTTTAAAACACATCTAAGTATCACTTTTATGCAAAATCGGTATCTGTAATCGATTTTCACATTTAACCAACGTTGCTTAGAGATCGCTTAATTTAAATACAATCGACTGCGTTTTGAGGTTGTTTAGAGCCATTTTAAAATGAAATTTGACAGATCAGAGAATTTCCATAACTTTTTTTTATATATTTTGAGTTTCTGTGTTGAAAAGTGAAAGCGAACAAAAAAAAAATGAACTGAAGTTACATTTCTTTTGTAAATGATTCAAATGTAGTGAATGTAATAAATACAAACAGACCAACAGCTGCGAGACTATACAAATGTACAAACCGAGAATTAACCCAATCGAACTTTAAGACAAATATTTTCGGCAAAAGTATCGATTTTCTAAGCCCAATATGGAAAAGCTTATCAACATTGTGCGATCCGATCTTATAGGGGTGGTCACATTTCTGCTGATCTCCAAGTGATGACTGTTACAAAATATTGAGGTCGAAATGAAGTGTTTTATATAATCTAATATCTCACTAAAATATAATAATCAAAACATTCCATTATACACTCTTTGGATGCAAGATGCGCATATTAACGGATTTAGTCAATCTACCTTATGCGTTATTTATCAGAGGGTTGTAAAGGCATTTGTCTCAAAGATATTGCAATTTGTGAAAGTGCCAAAAACAGGGTCTGAGCAAATAAAAGAGATTAATGGGACATAATCTTGTATAAAATTTATTTGTATGTACTAGATTTGCAAATTTTATTACGTTTTTTGAAACAATCATCGTTTAGTTAAGCAGCAATGAAAAAACGATTATAGAAAATAATTTAAACAACGTTGCTTGGAGCCAATGAGACACATTTTAAGAAAATCTAATGAATACGACTGAGAGTGTTCACAATACAATTCACAGTAATGCCAAATCAACAAATTTGTTGGTAATTGCCAATTGTTGTTTGATATTTGACAACCGTAATAAGGCCCAGAGCCCCTGGTAAGTAACGTTCAACAACTCATAAACTAAATTTGATCGGATAGATGTATGCCAAAAGATTTTAACTTCAGCATCGTCCTATAATATCCTTCGAGCCTTTGAACACCTGAAACCGCTTACCAAAATTCTACAACTGATCAAATTTTCAAACTTCGCTAGATCCTGGAAAAAAAGTCCAAATCATTTCAATCGATTTCAAACCCGCATACGACAGCATTTATTGAAACAAACTAAAAAGAGCCATGTCTAGTGTGACACGGCAGTGTTGCCAGAACCAAGGATTTTTCCCTAGTCTAAGGGAAAAATTAAGCAATTTCGGGCATTCTATAGGGATTTTCTAGGAGAAAAAGGAAACCAAATTAATTTTATATGCCTATGGATAGTGATATGATTGCAAAAATGCTTAATTTTAACGTTTTTAGTTTTTTTTCCCGTACAACATGTCGTTCCCGTTCCAAAAATTAGTGAACAAAGCAAAAAAAACTACCTCTTCATAAAAAGCTGTAAAATAATTGATTGTTGAAATTTCTTTTGACATATTTATATCTATCTATCTATTCCTATTATATTATATTTATAGGTAAACGAAACGAGTAATTTTTCGGTGTTATCCCCCGCGTTGCCGTAGTTTTTTTTTTACACATTTTCTTTACTGAAAAATATGTGCAAAATTGAGATTTTACTAATTTTTACTATTAAAATAATTAGGTCGGTTAGGGTAACATTTTGAGAACAAACAAACCCGAAGGATAATAAAAATACAAAAATTCGATTGACGAAACACAAGACACGAAAAATAAATCAAACCGTTTGAATCAATGTTACAATTTTTATTTCAGATGTAACCCAAATGGTGTCAAACCAAAATACAAGTGGCCGAGAAACCCATTGAGCGAGAATTCCACCACTTCCAATGAAAGGTTTACTTGAGCTCTGCTTATTAGCTTTACTAAAAGAGAACATTTGCTTACGCTTAAAATCACCAACTTAAAATCGTTCATTGTATGTATGTATAAATTTTATGTACATAGAGTGGAAACGAAAGGTAAATTACTTCATGCTTGTAACATTTAACCAAAAAAAAAAAATTGAAAGATATATTACACAATTTAATAGAAATTACCAAAAATTAAAAGAAACAAAATGAGTTGTTTCTTAAACAAGGAGAATTCTCTCATTTCAACAAAAAGTAGGTACCCGAACGAAAAGACAAATGAAAAACTTCATCAAAATAATATTATTTTTAGGAACTCAAAATTTTACAATAGATCTACAAAACATATTTGCGTATATTTGAAATAAAATGAAGAATTATTTTGTTGCCGAAATTCCTCTTGAAAAAAATTAACGAAACTGAATTTGTTTCTATGTTTATCTTTTTACACGCGAATGGTTTTGCGAAGTTTCACTTCAAAGTTTATTCAAAGTTACTCTTGCAAATGAGTACCCGAACTGAGCTAATGTATGTTGATTGTTGGTAAAAGTAAGTAGACTTTCAATTGGTATTAGAACGTGGCAAGCTGTTTTTTTGGCATGTGGATTATGTCATTTGTTCTTATGAAGCCAATTAAAAGACTTATTTTACTGTATTTAACTTGGCCATGTTATCTATGTGGGGCGATGGTTAGTGCGATGAACTGCCGTGCCGAAGGTCTGCTTTCGATTCGCAGCCGTTGCAACACCAAAATGATTTTTCACTGGCACTCCTCTCGTGATGACCTGAAATCATCCGAGAAGTATCAATTGCCAAGAAAAGCTTATCTCTGAATTCGCCTTTTGGAGTCGGCATAAAACAGTAGGTCCGGCCATAGTGCAAGACATACACACGCACATATGAATGGTTGTGAGAAAGCTCGGCCCTGGGTACTATCGAGATTGTTGCGCAAAAAAATTGTATTTGTAACTGCCGCAGATGTTGAATGTAAACCAAACCTAAACGTCAAGTTTTTTTCTGCATTTCATTTGACATTTCTCAATTTCAGACTAACTCAATTGGAACCATGGAAAGATACACAATCGAGCAACGCGTTAAAGTTATTCAGGCTTATTATGATAATGGGCGTTCAAATCAAAATGCATATCGTGCACTTCGTGATTTTTTCGGTCAATTTAATCGTCCAAATGTGCGTACAGTCGGAAAAATCTAGCAAATGTTTGAGTAAACCGGGTCTATAGAAGATGTAAAAATACCAGTTCATGCTCTATGCTCGTACTGCAGAAAATATTGCTGCTGTTTGCGATAGTCCACCTCAATTCGTCGTGTCGTGCCCAACAATTGCACCTCTTACGCTCGTCGTTGACGAACATTATGTATAAAGACTTGCATTTACACGCTTACAAGGTGCAATAGATTCAAGAACTAAAGCCTCTTGACCATTTCAAGCGTCGTCAATGGTCAGAATGGTGGCAAGAAATCGCAACAGTGGATGATCAGAAAATCATCTTCAGGGATGTGGCACATTTTCACCTCAGTGGATTCGTCAATAAGCAGAATTGTCGCATTTCGGCGAATGATAATCCAAGAGTGATTGTCGAAAAGCCAATGCACCCACAAAGAGTGACTGTTTGGTGCGGCTTATGGGCTGGCGGCATCATCGGGCCGTATTTTTTCCAAAATGGGGCCGGTCAGTCAGTTACTGTGAATGGTGTTCGCTATCTTGAGATGATAACGAACTTTTTATAGCCCGAATTGGAAGATATGGATGTGGAAGGTATGTGGTTTCAACAGGACGTCACACAGCTTACGAAACAATGGCTCTTTTGCGCGACAAATTCAATGGCCGTTTTAACTCACGTGGTGGCGATGTCAATTGGCCGCAAAGATCATGTGATTTGACACCGTTTGACTTCTTTCTTTGGGGTTATTTGATAGAAAAGGTGTACGTCGATAAGCCAGCAACAATTCAAGAGCTAAAGCATGAGATAATTCGGCACATTAACGGCATAAAGCCTCAATTATGCCTCAGCGTCATCAAAATTTGGACCATCGGATATAGGTGTGCGGCCGAGGTCGCGGCGGCCATTTGGCCGATATTTTGTTCCATACATAATTGAACCATACCAATAATACTATAATAAGAAGAAATGACAATAATTTCCTAAATGATTTGTTGTTTTATCCAAAATCAACATCGGCCCTAAAAATTTATTTATGTTCGCTACGTTTTTCATTTCTCTCTCAGAACATTTGCCTCCACTACAAGATACGGGAACGGACCCATTATAAAGTAAGCGTGAGCTCCATGCCAGGTTTTACAAATTACGTCTGGGTTGCATGTATGTTTATTTGCGTTTATCTAAAAGTCTGTACTCTACTGCTAAGTTTCTTCTATAAAAATGTGAGAATATTTCTCTAATTTAGGTTCTTTAATTCGAATTATAGCTTATAGCATTTGGTAGAGGATCTCTTTTGCTGAAGTGTTCGTCCTAAATATTTAAAGAAGAAGCTACGTCCCTCTCAACCCAAAAAAATCAACACACAATTAAGCAAAGTCAATTTAAACAAAATAAATTCAATTTTTCCGTCATGTCTAAAAGTCAATTCCTGTTCAGCTAATTGGATTTGAAAAGTCTCTACTGAAACTTTAACTTCCCTGTGGAGAATTCACTCGTCTTCATGTTGATTCATCCACAAGTTTGTCGTAAAGTTTGTCTAAAGTCAAAGGACGCATGGTGTTTAAAGAGGCTCTGACATTGATGCGATGGGATTACCTTGAGTAGAGGGATCGAATTGCAAAATTTAATTAGATGAGTTTCTTCACCTAAAGCAGAAAATAAGGAAACCTAAATAAGGATAAAAAACAACGGATGCTGTTTCCTGGTAAAATTCTCAGCGAAACGCGAGTTGGTCTCATCTTTCCATCGCCCTCTATAGTAATCATTAGTGTTGCGGGTATATAGTTATAGTTACTGTCGTTACACTTTCCACCACATGCAGGAATAAGAAAAAAAATTTGAAAATTTAATTTTCGACTTCATTCGTTTCTATGTGGAATAATCCGGTAAATGCTAGATAAACGTAGGAAAGGTATCATTATAGACAGATTAGGAAGGCATTTTCAAGTCGAAAATATTCGAAATGTATATGGCATTGTGTTATCGTTGGGATATTTCGTGACGAAAGAATAAAATCACGTTCACGTGGCACGTTCAATAACTGTCAGCAATGTTTACGTGACTAACCTTAACCTAAAGGTTTGAATGGAAAAACTCTCGTGTTTGGGGAAATTTGTGCAATGGTAGTTTGATAAGGTAGGTACGAGTATTTATAATGTATTTTATGAAATGCAGTTCTAGTGGCGAGAATAAAGCCCTACACGCATATGTAATATGTATATAGGTTTATGCAGGTATTTCACGGTAATCGGCATTTTCTAAAATGCAAAATTCTCTCTTACATGCAAATTCGTAACATTTTACGAATTCTTTAAAGAGTATTTTAGAAATTTGAATCTGCAATGAATCGAGCTGCTACGCACAATCAATTAATATAGCTGTACTTGTGAGTGCAAGCTGGAAGCTGTGTATACACTATATTTGCATAACTAGATTCCTATACTTGTAAGATTATATTTTGTACGTATTTAACTTTCTCATGGACTGCGAGTTAAGGGTACGATAAAACGCCAAGCATCCAAGAAAACAAACATATGAGAAGGCTACATACGCTGTGCAAATCGTTTAATACCCTATCCCATTTCATCTCATCTTTAAAACTAATATCCCAAAAAAAAAAAAGAATTTGGATGGAAGTAATAGAAAATGGTATTAGCACAACATATTTTCAATACAGTTAATTAAAATCTTTTGAGGTGCGCTAACAAAAATGTGAAATTTGGAATTAACTAAAGATTCAAATACAAATTCAAATTTTCAAAATTTACTTAATTTACAATAGATGCCTATATAGATTTTGCGAAAACTGGATAATTATCCAGTCTTACACCCTAAGTCTGAATAAAAAATATGCTACCAAACCTATTTGTATACCCTATCCTATAGGGGTATATTAGTTGTGATACATAGTTTGTAACATAGAGAAATAATGTGGGTAGGTATCCCTCAAAGTATATGGATCGACTCAGAATCGCTAGATGAGTCGATTAAGCCATGTCTATATCTCCGTCAGTCCGACCGCCCGTCTGTCTGTATGTCACCGATCTTTAGGCCTTATATTTTCTACTAGGATGATGAAATTTGGTATATAGGATCCCTGTCCGAGGATAAAAAACTAGTGAACAAATTTTCAAAATCCGCCAACTTTCACGCCTCCATTTCATTAAAACATTATTTTTTGGCCGAACGGTTAGGATACTTGAAAAAGTATCTTAACAGGATATAATCTAAATATCTATATTTCGTCTATATAACATTTTTTGCCATGCCCACTTTTTGGGTGTGTTTTCAGAATAAAAACGTTTTTCGGTAAAACTTAAAAATATTCGAAAAAAATGTTGATGCAAAATAATTGGCTATGATAACATAAACATTTCGTCCATACATCATTTTGACCCACGCCCACTGTTTGGAGGTGTTTTCAAACAAAGATGTCTTATGTTTCCAAGACATTAGCGAACGCA
Source organism: Rhingia rostrata (assembly GCA_949824845.1). Taxonomy (NCBI): domain Eukaryota; kingdom Metazoa; phylum Arthropoda; class Insecta; order Diptera; family Syrphidae; genus Rhingia; species Rhingia rostrata. Next base: position 14,707,822 of record OX463755.1, on the reverse strand, counting down.
TTATAACAATTCGCATCAGGCCAAGTTCGCCAACATAAGCCTTATATAAAAGAAGACATCTTAAGCAGTATTGTCGGAAAACCAAGCCTACACGACAACACGTCTGGTAATGGACTTAGACTATTTGATTTCGCTACGGAACGAAATACCATTATAGCCAGCACACGTTTTCCTCACCGCGATATTCATAAGGGGACATGGCGGTCTCCAGAGAATGGTTAACCAAATGGATCACATTGAGACAGACAAGAGGCACGCATCCAGTATTTTGGATTTCCGAACATTTTGAGGAGTTAACATCGACTCGGACCACTACCTTGTTGCAGCAAAGGTAAGAATGCGAATATCCATCACGCCACATGAATCCAGAAATACTGTGAAAAAATTTTATGTCGAAAGACTGCAATCGCAAGAGACCGCCAAGACCTTAGCGCAACGCTTATCCCTTAACCATACTACCAGCATCGAATGTCGAAGAACAATGGCGACGATGCAAACAAGCCATTAAATCAACCGCAACTGATGTGCACGCAGCCAAGAACGAGGCCTACAAGGGTAAGCTGCAGGTGAACACGAGAGCTGCCACTGAGATCTATAGGCAAAGAAGAAGCGAAGAACATCGGCGCACCACAGATTGTGAGGTCGTTTTCGCCCTTTGGTCGAATCGAGAGGAAAATTCTTCGAAAAATCGTCGGTCCCGTTTGCGTTGGCATTCTATGGAGACGAAGATTCAACCAAAAACTATACGAGCTGTACACCGACATGTCACTAGTTAAAAAACTCCGCATTGGATATTTAATATGGCTACGACATGTAGAACGAATGGACGCCATTACTTCGGCTCGCAGAGTCTTCGTTTCCCAGTCAGACGTAAGACGCAGTAGAGGAAGACCTCGCTTTAAGTCCATTATAGCACACAATTTAAGGCCTTACAACTGAAGACGTAGATACGGGCGGACGGACGGACAGGTACCTGTAGCTAAATGGAGTCAGTTAACGATAGTGAGTTAATCCATATATATATAAATGTAAATCTAGTAAAATTATTTCTCTATGTTACAAACTATGTATCAAAACTAATACACCCCTATGGTACACAACAACAGTTTTCATACCTGATTTGTTGGCGCTATAAAGCGGGATCTCAGTAATTTAATTCCCTAATAAATTACGACGCAGTATTGAAACTGCGCAACGGATTTCAGCCTTTTTATATGATTCTGGTAAAGATCATGCGAAAAGTTAAATAAATAAACCTTTAAATTAAAGTAAACAATTTTTCTTCCTTTACTGGCTAAACCTCCTTAAACATTTCAAAAGGAATTGCACCGCCTCACACATGCCAAATACCAAATCTTATATAACTTGGTTAACACTAATCTCACTCTTAATTCCATATTGCAATTGACATTAATTAAATCCAAAACCCTCGAATGGCTGCAATTAGACCAAACCCGCAGTTGCTGTTCCGGAACATCAACATAACTCTTCGAAATGTCCTTCTACCTCGGCCACTTTATGTCCACACAGTATCGCCACGCCACCAATTACATATGCAAGTGAAATACATTCGCTGTAAGTATAAATCCTGCGAAAAGTGTTTGTTACTGAATATCTGAAATGTGAACAGTCCTTGTGTGGTGCAGTAGGCATACATGAATGGCGACTATACATGTCGTTCTCCATTTCATTTGCACACTGCTTCAAACAAGACACAGACCGCGACCTTTCGCGGACTGACTGTAACGTTGACGACAACGATAACCAGAGAACAGGACCTGTTACTCTCACATTCGCGTTCATATAAATTCGGACACGGTTCAGTTGGATTATGTGTCGAAATTTCATTAATTCTTGCCGCTGCTGGCTGATGGTTGCTTCATGTTGCTTCCATTTGCTGCTGCTGTTCCTGCTGCATCCTGCTGGCTGTCTGACGCCTCTCTTGTACGGTAATTGCACAGATAAATTAATAAACAACACTAACAGAGGCAAAGCATGGTTGGGCCAGCATGACGTCGATGAGGTGCAGTTGGACAACCGACGGCGAATCTGTCCTCTGCAGGGACGAATATGGTTAAAAATGCATTTATTTTCATATATTCCATGCATTTGCCTTGAACGCATTTCAATAAATTTTAATCAAACATATATTTTGCGGTGCCCACCGGAAGGAGGGCCATTTTATGATGTAAGCTTTCGCATACATGGGCGAGTGTGTGTGTGTATGGATATGGGTCAGGATGTGTAATACCGAGGCGGTAATAATTGCCAAGTTGATAAGTTGTTTGTTGTGACTGCTTTCGTTTTTATTTCGAAATCCAATTCCAAGAAAATTGAGTTATTAAGTAATTACCGTTGTATGGATGTAAATTTTTGTAGTCCATGGCGTTGTAATAATTGGGAAATGAGAGTCAAGTTTCAGTTGCGGATGGTCCATTTAAATATCGAAATAATTATTACAATTGCAGCGATGCATGGCAGCAGCTTTTTCACAGTCAGTAGACATGCAAATGTGGTTAAATGGTTTTATGGAGTAGGTCCTTTCCGAGTTGCAATTGACCACAATTTATGGAAGTGGACTAGTGAAAACGGTGGACCAAAAAGTGAAATATATTAAATGATTGTTGGTATTATTGTTTTTACTTTTCGATAAAAGGATGTTTGTTGTTGCTTGATTCAGGGCATTTCAAGCCAGAACAACAGGAAGGGGCGAATGTCCATTAACAATTATAATACGTTTTCAGTTTGATAACAGGAATGTACGCTGACGGAACAAAAATGAAATTCGGATTAGGAATAAGGCTCCCGATTTTTTTGAAGTAAAAAAGGTCGGGAGCCTACTCCAAATCTTTAAGACTGTCAGAAACATGTATGTATCACAAGCTGAGATCCTAGTAATACTCAAAACAATCAAAAGGACTATGGTAACGGACAAAATATAAGAGAATGTCTTCATTTGCGTAGATATTCAAGCTAGTCAAATCGTATGTTGTTGAATCCTGCCGCGAAGAGGAAATGCCGTAATGCAATCAGAATAATTTACCTGTATAGGACATAACGATCTAAGATCGTAATGTTACGCTCTCCTGTACGATATCAAAATTAATTCTCAAAAAAAAAAAACACGTTTTTTGGCACAATAGGCTTGTTCCCAACTAACAATTTTGCATCTATAAGGCAATACAACTTAATTTGCATAAGCAATTATTTCTGTCAGCCTTATACAAGGTGGGTCAATAGAGATCACCCAATTGAAAGATGCTCTTATTTTTTCAAATGGCCGCCAATGTCAAATCTGTTTTGACATTTGTGGACTAGACAGATGTATAATACAAGTGAACAAGCCATGGAGCGATACACTCCCCAATAATGCGGAATAATGGTGTATATATTTTTTTGCGTAACAATTCGTCTGTAGTGTTGGCGAAGCGCGAATTCCGTCGCCGATTCCCAGGCCGTACGACGCCGACTCCGCAAACTCTGCGCCATCTGGCCAACTATCGTCAAAGACTTGCGCATGTCCGTGCATCAGCTGCTTCCTGTCGACCGCCAAACGCGTGTTACTTGGGCGTAGGCATCCTCAATCTCGAGGACGAAGTGGACGATTTTTCGACCAAAATCATAATGAGCGATGAGGCTCATTTCTCCCTTAGCGGGTACATGAACAAGCATAACTATCGCTTCTGGGGCAACGAAAATCCACGAGTAATGCACAAGGAGCCATTACACCCGTTCAAAGCTACTGCATGGTGCGCCGTTCACGCTGGAGGATTCATCGGGCCATTTTTTTTTGAGAACGCCGCCAGTCAAACGACAACAGTTGACGGTGCACGCTATAGGGCCATGTTAACTGAGTTTTTTCTGCAGGAATTGGACAAATTAAGACTAGAGGACATGTGGTTTCAACAGGACGGTACTTGTGCGCGGAGGTTGATCATTTTTGAAGTCAAATGTTTGGGTAAAATCCTGTTTAAGACATTATTCAGGAAAATTCAAAAGCATACCTAAGTTCGGATGGAACAAACTCTGTAAGGTTGTTTTTAAGCTTCCTGCGATGTGTGTATATGTATGATTACAATTACAGCTATCATTGATAACTTCATTGGAACACAACACATGATGGAATTGAAATGTCACCCCCATAGCTTCTCATAGGAATTATTGGAAAATTCAGATTCAGTTCGGTGGAATGGGATTTATTACTTCATAGAAATAAATATTGATCATTGAAAAATACGAATTGACTTACTGCGAAAACTATGTATACTTAGAAATTTAAATATTTTTGGATAATCATGTTCTAAGATTCATAAGCTTTCTTTTCATACCAACTTCCCATTGATTGAATTGGTAAGAAAGTCGCAAGAAGCAAAAGAAAATTTCCAATGTTTTCCATGATAGCTATAACTGGGCCCTAAGACTCTAATCGCCATCAAACCATGTACCGTATTACAAGTTAATGAAGCAATATTTGTTCGTTTTGTTTTGTCTCGCTTTGGAGACCAAGATTCAACAAATTAGTTTGCAAGCTATGAAATGTAATAGACCTGATTAAAAACTTAGTATTGTCAGTCTAAAATGATAAGGATGTGTAGAACGTATGGAAAATAAATACTACTCCGGTTCGCAAAGACTTTGGTTCCCAGCCGGATAGCAGATTAAAACCTTGTGGCGCTTAGAAGTGAGAACCTAACTCAACAATTTTTAAGTTGCACTGGAGCCAGTTATCTAGGGACTGGGTTATATGGAGAGGCATGTAAATTGAGGTCAAAATTAACTTGGTATTGCAGAGTCACTTTAGAAAGTACGTAAATTTATGGAAAATAGATCATAAGAGACAAAAGCCAGACAACACAACACTAGCTAGTACCTGCAAAGACACCAAAGATAACCAGAAAGACACCAGAAATAGATGGCAGCAGATAAAACCAGCTCATATCTCATATATAGGGTATCAATTTCAATAACGGTAAGAGTGATAAGGATAATGCCTCCACTCCGAAATCCACATAAAACACTCACGCGTTGTGGATACATTTGTTTTTCATGAATTACCTGTGGGTTTTCTGAACACAAGATGTGAAAATTTCGACGATTAACTTAGCCATCAAGATGACAATGAGCTTCATTACTGAAGATAATTTTGTTCGAAAAATACACTTGTTGTTGTTCCAAAATTCATTTAACGAACTTTCCTCGCACTGCGTGGCCAGTATTAGTCTTCAGTTCTTGAGTCAATTTAAGTTTGTAGGCGTGAAGTTGACTTTAGTGAGAACTCGCACTAGTGAGCTTCCTGGACTGTCAACAATACTCTAGCGAACTGATTCGATATTTTCTGTTGAACGACTTGTGACAGGATCAAGATTATCTAAGATAACTAATTGATCTAGTCTCCCTGAATTGTTCAATTATCCTATTCACATTTAATGGTTTTAAATCACTATGACGCCCATATTTTGTCGAAGCTGACAAAACTTTATTATTTTAAAATTATTGCTCAACAATAAATACGCGGTATTTTGTTGTATATGACGGGCTCAGTGGCGCGATGGTTAGTGCGGTGAACTGCCACGCAGAAGGTCTGGGCTCGATTCCCAGATATTGCAATATCTAATTAATTTTTCACTGGCCCCCCTCTCGTGATGATCTGAAAATCATCCGAGTAGTATCAATTGTCAAGAAAAGCTTAACTCAAATTCGCCGTTCGGAGTCGGCATAAAACAGCAGGTCCCGCCATCGTGCAAGAAGTACACACGCACACATGAATTGTTGTAAGAAAGCTCGGTCCTGTGTATTAACGGGTCTGTTGCGCCAAAGATTTTTTTTGTTGTATATTGCTGTATTTTTACTAGGTAACTCTAAGCTTTCAGCTGTCAAAACATTTTTTTTGGCTTCCAACACTTTTTTGCACAAATGGTGACAGATACAGTCTCGCATGATTTTTGGAAATCCTTTATAAAGTTATGCAAGCTTAAACTAATTAATTAATTAATTAATCTTTGGGAACCAAAAATGTGTCATCTTTAAAGATTTTTTTGTATATACCCACACGTACATAGACAACACAAAAGCATATTCTAACAATGCTAATAATGAAAATATCTCGAATAAATCCACTCCTATCCTCCATTACGCTCTTGTTAGTTATTTGTAAGTCACGTCACATGTGATAACATTCGACTAAGCTGACTTCTTTTGTTATACTAGACACTCTAGCCATCTAAAAGAGACCACCTAATGAACAATCAACCTAGAAACCTTCAAAACATTGCAAATTAAACCAAGATATATGTTAGACGCTTCCTTGGGGCGAATTTCCCAATTGGGAAAGGACCTTCAATTCATTTCTTAGGTACACAGTGAGTATAAAAAATTCCGTCAAGTATGATTACAAATAAAATAAGAAAAAAAAATCATATTCACGCAGCCGACTCCGGGGAATTTTTGACAAGGACATTCAAAATGTATGGTAGGTGTGGTTATTCAGACATACTTCATATGAAATGTCTATGAATCAGTCCTGATATAAATTATTATTTTATAAATTTGTCAACAAATAAGAGGTTAATTTCAAGAAATTATGTGATTTTTGTAAATACAATTTGTAAAGAGGTGGCATATACGTAAGGCATATAGAGGGTTGTCATGCTCCACTAACATAAGTAATTTTTACTTTTTATTTTTTTTTTCATTTTTAACATTCTCTTATAAAGAGAAAGGAATTGTTTTCATTTCATTTCATTTTATTTCATTTTCATTTCATTTTATTTTTATTTTCATTTTTTACATTCTCTTATAAAGAGAAAGGAATTGTTTTCAAGAACATTTTCGACCTCGAAATTTGGAATGATACTAAACCCCAAAAATGTATTTTTTTTGATTCCGACCGGCGTCGGTCCGTCTGTCCAGCATAAACGGGCCGACACACAATTCTAGACCATTATTTTTACTTATAGCAATTTTATTAACGGTACTTCCTATATGAAATAACACATAACATGAATTTTCTCGAAAACGGATATTGATTACACATATCATACCTTATGCAAATAAAGGGTATTCCATTAAGAACTTCTGACCTTGTACAGTTGATAGCGGCCATATTGTTGAAGTTGCATCTATCAATTTGGCTGTCATTCATTCAGTTTGTTTATCTCTTATTATTGTTGTTTATTATCATACTACAAGGTATTGAATATCGAAAAACGTTTAGAGTTGTTTGGTAAGCAAAAAATGACTGTGTGTGCAATACAGATAAGAAATGCACACACAATGTTGTAATTTGATCTGTATGTAACTCCTCCCTTCTTAAAAATTGTTCGTCCTCGAAAAATATAGATTTTATTTCAAGGTTACAAATATATTTTCCTTTAATTTTGATTCAGGGTATTCTTTTAACTCTACATTTTCTTTTTTGACGGTGTATTAAAAATTGTTATTTTTTTTTTTTTGACATTTTTGTACAAAAATTATAATTGTAATAATTATTACCAAAATATACAATATAATATTATTTGTTAGGGAGTGTGTACTGATAGTTTCAATTTTTTTAATCTGTTTAATATTTTCTAAGTGAAGGTGATCAACGTTTATTTTTATATCTGATTCGATTAATTCTGCTTTAAATATTGTTGGCAATGGTATATAATTGACATTTTCTTTTGATGTGAATTTTTGATTTTCTAAATTAATCGAACAATTGAAAACTGTATAATATAACTACCATTTAAGTTTCTTGTTTTATTCGGACAGTCATTCAATTGTTCATAATAGTTATCAAGAAAAATTAAATTTTCGGTAGCTTGTTCTATTTTTGTTTTAGTATTATAAATGTGTGTACAATTTACATCCCTTGAATATATTAAATTTGAAATACATGATTTTTTTGATAATTTTTTTATTTCATCTGATCTACATATTAATACTTTTTGAATTTCCAAACATTTTTGTGTTAAGCCATATATTTCGTTTCTGTCAACCAATAGAAATTGATAAAGAATAGAAATTTGTTTGTGGTTATTTGTAACAGGTCTTATTTTTAAATGGTTGTATGTTTTCTTCGTAGTGATGGGTAAAGAAATAATGTAAAGAATTAGTTAATTTTTGACTGCTACCGAGGGGGTTGCATAATTCAATGCTTCTGCATCATTACCGTTTGGTAAACTTTCTATTTCGTTAAGAATTTGTGTTAATTCCTTTTTGTTAAGGAGTTTAGAATTATTAATGCCTTTTTTGGCCCAATGTATTGCATTCGTAATGTCCTCTAGTTCTTCTTTTAACATGAGTAATTTATTGAATATAGATTGTGCGAAGTTTTCTTTGGGGGTTTTACTTATTTGTTTTAAAATGATTTTGTAATCATCTATCATTTTATTTGTACTCGTTAGTATGTCTCTATTTATTGTGTATTGTTGGTTATTGTTCTTAATTTGTTAATTTTGTATATTTATTATTTCGTCCAAGTCATAGGAGTCGGGTGATCCTGCAATCCATTTCCATGCGGATCCAATCCAATTAATGGATCTTTTATTACGGTGGGGTAATAGTATCTCAAGTTCTTTCTCTATTTTATTTTGTAGATATACGATTTATTTTTTAACTGACCAAGAATTATCTATTTTATTTTGAATAGTTAGGATAGATGATTTGTGGACAGTAATGTAATCTGTGAGATTTATGATGTGTATAATCCTAAAGTTTCCTTCAATAATTTTGCCTTGTCCCATTTTTATTGAAATCATTGGAGAGTCATTGTATTCGAATATGTTGAAGTTTTTTATGTTGGCTTTGTGAATTTTCCTTCCTGTCATTGTTACCCTTATTGTTGTTATTGTTATTGTTACCCTATGATCGTCTTTTACTATTTTTCTAGTGTATTTTTGCTTTAATTTCCCTTTCCTACCGGATTTACATAAAATGTCAAATGTCTAAATGTATTTGTTTAGCTGTATGTTCTGGTTTTATAAAATTTTTGTTTGCTCCTGTGTCTATTAGGAAGTTCAACGTCTTTCCGTTGGGTGCGCGATATTTTATGTAATGTGTTCCGCTAATCCGATCATTAAAAAATTTAGTTCCTGTCCTGTTAATTCATCAACGTCTTCAAATTCTTCGTTTAGTGTTTCCTCGTAGCCTTCTATATCATTTTCTTGAACAGCGCGCTGTTTGATAGACTCTCTGTTGTTTTGGTGGGCTGGATGATGGAATCTTATTATTTGATCCCATTCTCTTGTACTGCTGTTGCTGTTGATTTTGTTGTGGATGTTGGTATTGATGTTGTTGTTGTTGTGGACGTTGGTATTGTTGTTGTTGTTGATATATTTGTTGGTTCGGTTGCGTAAATTGTTGCGGACGGTTCATGTAATTCACTTGCCTTGTTTGAATGCTATGATCTACATCCATCGCATCGGTTCAGGTTTTAATTGTCGTTGGAATGGTACTGGTCTGTATGTATATGTATGTTGTGGAGGCCTATGTCCGTGTGAATAGATCATGTTTTTTTGTTGTTGGGATATATGTGGGAGTTGATATTGTCTTGGTTGTGCATACGGCATATTATGAGGTTTTCTTGGGGGTGGTACCGGTGGTACGAGTGAATTGTGTGGGACGTAAGGTGAGTTGGTGATTAACATCACCGAAGAACTCATCAATTGTTTTTCTACCTTGGTAGAGAGAATATAGTTGATATTCTAGAGTACGTAGATCACGCTTATCGGCGTAATGAAGAGATAAGCATCTTTTAATTGCTAGCCAGTCCTCATCTGGGATATTATACGCTACTAGGGCAGTATCCGCTTCTTCAATAATTTTTTGTCTTATTGATGGGATTATTGCTCTATATAAAGGTTTACTTTTTATAATTTTATAATCGTCCAAGACATTTTCAACCGATTTGACCCATGATGAGTATTTCGTTGGGTCACCGTTAAAGGATCGAATTTCCTTAACGGGATCCGGAATCTTACTTTGAGAAAGTAGAGGGTAAGGCCCATGTTTCGGACCTAGGACAGCGCGCCGAAAAAAAACGGATGTCAGTAGCCCATTTTGGGATATGAGCACTGCCGTTGAGCAAAGGAGGGCTGCTCCGCCACCAAATTTTTTTCCAACAGACCTGGTTTTCAAATATATCAAAGAAGCGCATATAGCGATAACGCTTACCAGTTCAATCTAACCGAAGCTGTAGGCGCCACCTTTGATTCCATCTATGGAAATTCCTCCGCTGTCGCCTGAGAGTAATTACCTTAATGAGAGGACAATGCTCCCCTCTCTCGTTCGCTGCAACCAACGACCTTGAAAGTGGTTGGTTAAACCATCTCCAGTCGAGGCACTAGGCACCCACCAGTCACCAGCGTGGAGGTGAGAATCGAAGTTGATAGTGAGAGGTCTTAGTAAGAACGCTTGTGTTCTCATGTAATCGCATCACTACCCTTATACCGGCGGTCAAAATAATTGGTGTGGAATATCCGTCCCACTGTCCTCAGTTCGAAATCTGGGATAGGCCCATCAGGTTGGGGGTTGTGTTTTGGGTTAACTTCTCAATGATTTAACCGTTACCGACCATGCTAAACTTAAGCAACCGATGTCGGTATCTGAACTTGAAATGTTAGAATGCTTAGCAGAGAAGGTTCACGTGCAGCTGCATAAAAGCAAACATTATTCCCATCGTAGCGTCACAAAGGAATTGACAGGGCAATAGGATTATCTATGATAAACTCAGTTGTATTTGAAGCAGCGATTATTCATATGCAGATTTGTTATATGTGACAGACTTAGTCATAAGTCTTAGTCCAACTAAGTGGTTGGTTGTTGCCCAAGTTCATTCCGAAGTAAGTAACTTAGTCTGCAGGGTTAATCTCAAAGCAGATAGATGTTTGATGCTATTTGCGAAAATGAGGCCACATTCACATTATGACATGCCTGTTGACCTGTTTTGTAGATAGCAGTCTTTTTTCAAAAGTTAGCCAGCGTCCGGCTAGTCAGTGATTATTATTACGAGGGTTGTAGTTTTGACGATGAGAAATCCCTTTTGCAAAGTTAAAAGCCGTTACTAAACACATTACATTGTAGGTAAGCTCGATGATGAACTTGAAAGATAATCGTAACCTTGAAAGCTTATTCAATAAAATACCAAAGCTCATGTTGCGAATGATTAAATACTTTACAGTATCCACAAGCTTTAGCTTTTTCACTGTTAAACTGCCAGGGGAAGGTCCATGGTGAATTTCAATGTTCCCACTTCTCCGTCAAGCTCATTTCACAAGCAGATTTCCCCATCGGTAACACTTTTAATGTGGACTCCATTGCGAAATGAATTTTCGGAGTCTTCATCCGAATTGAACTTGCGGCGAAAAGCTTCTCCAGATGGGAAGATGGAAAGGACCATCATATGTCTGCACATTTATTACGGTCTTAACACCACCGGAATACAGTTCGTTCGTTCAGAATCCTTGCCGTCGCCGGATTAATAATCGAAATCGAGAGTCACGAAAGTTTTTAAAACTTTCACGTTTGCGAATATCCTTTAATCAGCCCCCTCCCAGGTTTAAAAAAAAATAATCATAATAATTCATCTAACAATCCCTTGTCAAACAAAACGGATTACATATTTAGTGACAAGTTATACGATTTAAGTACATATAACGGGTGGTACAGGGTCGTGTCCGTGTCATCCCAATTTGCACCTGATTAATGCCAAAACCAAACAAAGCCGTTGGTTGTGTCACGTTGTTATTGCGACCTTCTTTCCAGCTGAAGCCGCTTGTGTTCGTACGATTGTGCAAAATTAGTTTAACAGTGCGTGCGTGAGCTTCTCGGTTCGCATTCCCGTGTTAGTGAGTGCGTGCAATTCACACCAGAAACGGAAACGGGTCCAGTGTAAACATACTGTGAATGTAATCGGAGGTTTGTTATGCGAATCGTCGATTTAATCTGAGGGCATAACAAAGTGTTTTATTGCTATGCAACACGGTGCTTATTAGGTCCACTATACGCTGTCCTTGGTTAAATACTGTTGTGTCGGTATGCAAATTATAATCAGTGACAAGGATACCAATTTACAGTGTTAGCATTGTGCTTATGTGAGTGTGTGCATAAATATCCCTCAAGTGTTTTTTGGGGAAAATATGTTGACGGATAAGGATAACCAGCGCCCAAGTCAACATCAATACCAACCTAACAACAACAAACCCAACCAACTGCATCAGGATCAGCAGACCAGCAGCAGCATCTGCAAATTGGAGTATCTGCAGTGGGATCAAGTGAATGCAATATAATTATAGCTACGCAGAGCACACAGGATGTGTTTGACAAATGGATTTACTTGGTTGATTCTCATTATTAATGTGAAAAGTTTTGGTATGTCCCTTAGTTCTTAGTTGCGATTTCATTCATCTGTCCTTGTTTTTGATATTTTAACATTGAAATACATTAAAGAGTTGTGTGGGCGGGGGGTTATTCTCCAAATGCCATCTCAGCTTTATGGTACGGTAATAAATCATACACACATACAGAGAATAAAAAAAATGTTTGAGGGAAAGGTGAGAGCGATGCCAGTGATATACGGCCAAGATTTTATGTTGGTACAGCAGCGCTAAAGGATAACACAAGCCCGTGGGCCATGAACCAACATAGAGGTCGATGGTTTTCCCATATTTTTTTTTCCTTTTTTTGGTTCGTTCGTTGTTTGTCGCCTGGTAAATGATTTATTGAGTAGCATATCCTCCAAGAGTGTACGTTGTAAACTTTAGAGAGTTTACGAATGTTGAAGAAAATTTTAATAATTGGGCGGGTAGGGTTGACATCTATTTTATAGCACACACATCCATAAACTCACACTCAGAGTGGTTAAAAAGGTTTCCATGTTGGACCAAAATGAGATAAACATACTGCGCTCCGTATACGAGTTAATGTTGTGCCAAAAACTTTTTTTTTTTTACGATGGGTCGAAAAAATTAGGTTACTGTACTGATTTACGAGCAACGGGTGCTTAATGAACTTAGATTATGTTCGGCGAACGGGTTGTAGCAGGAACACGAAATATGTTCACAATTTTAATGGCAAACACTCAACTGTGTGATTCTGAGAGAATTAGGGTGGTTAAGGGAACATACAAAAATGAATATAATGGATGGGTCCAATTTCAGAGGATTTTGGAAATGGGGATTTTAAAGCCTTGGGGAACAAAATTGATAATTAAGGTGCTTTATTGTTCTTATGTTTAGACAGCATTAAGAAACTATGAGCAACCCGATTTACATATGGATCTGGAAATATTTGAATGGATTTATGAGGGATTTAAAGAGACTTTTCTGTAATGTATTGCAAATCAAAATAAAATTGAACTTTTGCTTATTTAAAAAAAATTAGTGTATCAACAATAAAATAAAAATATTTTTCATAAAAAACCAAAGCCAATACACAAAATTCATAAAATAAAAATAACCAATATGTACGCCATAATATATAAAACAAGTAATAACGGCGAATAATATAAACAACATTATAAAAATACTATCAGTCCCGACAGGTTGGCCATTTTTTTTTAATTCGCGAGCACTCAAGAGGTTATGAATCCCGTTTTTGATAGGAAAGATTTTGGATGTAGTGGAGACTTTCTCCATGGGTAGTGTCTGAACTAACGTCGGGGAGTCACTGTATCTTGTGTTCGGTGAATTCGCAGAACATTCAAGATGGTGTATACTCTTAGGTATAACAACCGATTTTTTTTTATTTCTTTTGAATAAACGCTACATGGATTTTGAACGCGCAACCTTTCACTCAACAGCAAACATATTACTTTATTGCCGATATAACAAAAATTTGAGTCAAATCGGTCCAGCCGTTTTGAAGTTATGGAGTCAACAACAAATTATCGAATCATTTTTATAAATATGCACACCTTTTTCTTCAAAAAAAAAAAAAAACTTCAAATTTGCAATAAAAAATATTGACAGTCATTTAGCAAGGTAAAAACTATCCTGTCTCTTAAGTTAAGCTGGACCAAATAATTCACAATTACAACATTTTATCGAATTTAAGGAATTATTATGCAAGTTTTTTTTTTTTTGATAAAATGTGACTGTCTATGTTAAAACTGTTACAAGAATTGAAAGTTTGTAATAAAAATTATTGAAAGTAATTCAACAAGGTAAAGTCTATCCTATCCTTGTTTATATATACAAATATGGTAGATAAATAAATAAATCATTAAATTTAGAATGGCCGATAGATAAAACTACTTACCTCCTTAATGTTACTTCATATATATATATATATAACTTTATCCTACACAGATTTAGTATCTTACTTACTTCGAACACGAATTCAGAGATGCCTACAGTTTTACGGCGACAAAGATTTGTCGGCTTTCAGAAAAATAATATCGTAATTAATCCTTTTCTTCTCAGACGTGATACACAATATGCAAATCATTATACATAGGTATATACACTTTTTTTAAATCGAAATAATAATATAAAAAAGGTTCAGCTTCAGTGCCACTGTAAAATAAAATTAATATAAAATAATAAGATAATATTAATATAAATAATAAATCACAATATTTAAACATGTTATATATATAAAATATAGAGCGATTAGTCATAATTTTTGACGGGATATAAAGAAGGGAAATAAGCAAGAATGCTAGTGAGTGAGTTTGGATTAACAATGATTCTAACTCTACTCTGGGACAGCCCCTGAAAATTTTCGTTGGGAAATTTTTGGCATTTATAAATTGAATTATTAATATTACAACAACAACTTGTGTACAACAACAGTATTTGGTTAGAATTATAGCTATTTTGGACATTACCAAGTGTCATCATCAGATTCCAATCATAATCACGTTTTGTTGTTTTTTCTGTCCTTTGTTTCTATTTTTTTTCTGTCTTCAGTGGAATTTTTTCCACAGAAGATAGTATATTGTTGGACAAAGTTTCCGTACCAAGCTGTACAATTATTATCGAATGTTTTTGTTTTTAACATGTCGATATAGGGTGCGCATCTTTTATGATGCTTGGTGGCATATACTTTGTTTTTCAAATGACCCTACAAAACGAAGTCTAGAGCTTTCAAATCTGGTAATCTCGATGGACGTTCAAAGTCGCCATTTTTTTACAACGCACGTCCGGCGAGTTTTCCGTTGCAGAAACTGTATCTTCTTGAAATCAAGAACAATCCAGAGATGGTTTAGGCGCATTCCTTTTTCAATTGCACTTTTTACCGAAACAAATACAAATCATTATTCAAAATACGCCGCAAGGTGCTACCAGTCACTAGAAAATGCTGTGCGCTATGACGATATGACACATGTGGGTTCTCGGCACCACTACCACCCGTGCTCAATCCTTCGACAACAAATGACGAATAATATAAAAGATGGCGTATATTGATGGTTTTCTAAATTTGGTAAAAATACAAATTCTTTGGTAAAAGCTGGTCATGGGGTTTCGAACCAAACATAAGTCCTAATGCAAGCGTTGTTAAATTTGATACAATTTTAACATTTCGCTTTTACCGAAACCGTTTTATAATTAGTTGCTTGGTGCAGTGTAAAACCCCCGCGGAAATAAGCCCCACAAAAAAAAATATTTTTGGAAATAGAAATTAGTCCCGCAGCTTTTCATGCCTTTTGGTGGGGGGCTTATTTTCTTTACATGCTTTCAAATTCGCATACATCACAAATCCAGCAGTAAGCCAAAGCAGGGGCATGTCCCATATTCAAAGTTTGCATACACCAAATTTGAATAGACTCCAATTTGAAATGGCAATAATAATGCCCACCGGGCTTATTCCCTTTTCTAGCATTTGAGCGTTTGACCGTTAATAATAACCTTCTGTTAATAATTACCTTCTGTATTAAATATAAAGTTGATCTGTCTAGCTGTTTGGCCTCCAGATGGGGTCATAGACCAACATATCGAAAGAACCGCCAGACCAACTTTTTCGGACTTCTCCAGTATCGTAATGATAGTATTGATTATAATCTTGAGTTCGTTTTTTTTACGAAACGAAATAATGTTCGTGTTTTTACAGAAATAATTTATGGCCCATTGAGAAATCGATTAAAATCTCAAAACCAATTGTTGGGTACTTAACTTTCTCTTTGACTGCGAGGTAAGGGCAAGGTAAGATTTAAATACCAAGCATGTGAGAATTTGGCGATTTCCTGGAAATGCACTTTTTCCTGCAGCATGAATGCATTTACTGACTTTCTTCAAAAAACAGTTTTAAGAGTTCTTATGATGATAATCCCGTATTTAGAGTTCTTATAATCATAATTTAAAGACTAAAGCCCAAGGAGTAATGACGTACGATTCCGTCGTACACCTTCAGCTCGTATCTGAAATGTATCTAATATGTTCGCATTTAAGGACTCTCCGAAATGACGCTCGAAAATAAACCATATCTTGAATCGAATGTGTGCCTCATTTGATTATTTATGATTATGATTTGATGATGTCGGTGGAATCGTGACTTTATTTGAAGCGGGTACACTTGCATATACTTAAAGTATGCCTCAAACCAAACACTATTCGGATTTTAAAGAAAGGGTTTCGATATGTTTTTTTTGCCGCATATCATTGAGTTTAATCATACCGATACACAACTGAATCTTCTTATTTTAGAGTGATCTTCCTAGATCACAGGATAACAGGATGATTGGTGCTTTATTTTCCATTCAGTCCCATTAGATAACATTAGTAATGGCTGAAATTTCTTCATCATAATTAATGTATATAAAGTTTTTAAAGTATCGAATTATAGAATTATTCGTAGATAGATTAATGTGAAGCTCAATGATACAACTTTTTACTATGACATACAGAATTATTTTGATTTAAATTTTTTTTGTAAATATTTGAGAAAAAAATGGTCTGTGAATAATTTTTTTCATTTTAGGATTTTTTCACCAATTAAAATAAAATTGGAATTTGCTGAATTAGTTTCCATTTAAGTTCAAATCTTTCAACGTACAAAATGTACAGAAATATAATACTATCAGACAAAAAAATACAAAACATTTTCATAGCCACTGATTGGGAATTTGCAATTAAAATATTTGCGGCTTGTTGATTAAAATGACGTTATAAAAATTTAATTATTTAAAATACCGAAGTTTTGGGAATTCGATAAAGATTTAACATGGATGCCACAATGAACATTAAAATCTTCCACTGAATAATTAATATTGTTCCAAATTCGTTCTTTGTGGTTGGAAATGGGATAAGCTTGTCTGCGTAGTAAAGGTATATCCACTTTTAAAGTATGTAGTTGTATTTTTTTAATGAACAACAAAATATGTTTGCTTTAATGTTTATACCCAAAACTAATATACCATAGTTTTGAGATTAAGTTAGAAAAATAATTTCGGTAGATAAACCGTTAAGCATATGGAAGAACTCAAAATCGTAAGCTGAGTCATTTTAGCATGACTGTCTGTCCGTCTGCATGTACTTCACTGACTTTTAGGCTTTACATTTTGAGCTAGGATAGTGAAATTGTATGTATGGGATTTTTGTCCATGCCTACAGAACAGGTAAAGAATTTGAAAAAAAGTCTCATCAATATATTTAGACAATCTACAAGGTGGGCCAAAAGAGGTCACCCTATTGGTTGATGCTCACATTTTTGCAAATGCCCGCCAATATCAAATCTGTTTTGACATTTGTGGACTAGATAGATGTAGAATACAAGTGAACAAGCCATGGAGCGATACACTCCCCAAGAACGCGGAATAATCGAAGTGGCGATTTTTCGACAAAAATCATAATTAGCGATGAGGCTCATTTCCACCTCAGCGGGTGCTACTTCTGGAGCTACGAAAATCCACGAGTAATGCACGGGAAGCCAATACACCCGCTCCAAGTAACTGCATGGTGAGCTCTTCACGCTGGAGGAGTCATCGGGCCATTTTTTTTTTTAGAGAACGCCGCTGATCAAACGACAACAGTGAACGGTGCACGCTATAGGACCATGTTAACCGAGTTTTTTGCTGCAATTGGACGAATGAGGACTGGAGGATATGTGGTTCCAACAGGACGGAGCAACGACGTACAATGCGCGATCCACAACCGATATTCTGAAGGCCAAACAACATCGGATGTCTACTTTTGGCCCACCTTGTATGTTTCGACATTATAAAGATTTTTGTATGCCCACCTTGGCATTTGGCTTTTTTGTAAAATTTTAAGAAAATTTGAGAATAAAACAGTCAATCCAAAAAAATTGCCATAGTTAAAATAAAAATGTTGTCTTAAGCTAAGTTTAACCCACGACTTTTTTTGGGCGTTTTTCTACAAAAACCATTTGATTTTTTAAGAGTTAAATTTTCCAGGTTGGCAGCACTGGTTAGTAATGGCGTCCAAACGCCATCTGTCAAAGTGAACAGTTTTCAGTATACTCTGCAATTTAATCATGGAAAGACTTACAAACGAACGACAATTGCAAATTATTGAAATTTATTATCAAAATTCGTGCTCTTCGTTTATTACGAACATAAATGGTGACCAGCGATGAGGCTCATATCTGGCACCACGGATACGTAAATAAGCAAAACTGTCGCATCTGAAGTGATGAACAGCCACATGCAATACAAGAATTACCGACGCAACCCAAAAAAAAAAACAACAGCTTGGAGTAGTTTATGGGCTGGTGGCATCATCGATCCATTTTTCTTCAAAGACGACCTTGGAAGAAACGTTATCGTCAACGGCGAACGATATCGAGCCATGATACGCGACTTCTTTTGCCCTAGTTGGCTGAGTTGAATTTGGATGACATGTGGTTTCGTCAAGACGGTGCCACACAACTCGTCACACAATGGAAATATTGAAGTATACATTTGGTGAGCAGGTTATCTCTTTTAGAATGGCCCTGTGAGACTTAACGTCTCTTGATTATTTCTTGTGGGGTTATGTAAAGTCGTTAGTCTATATGGAAAAGCCGAACACGATTGAAGCCTTACAGGATAACATAACACGCGTAATTCGTGGAATACAGCCCGAAATGCTCGAAAAAGTGACGCAGAATTGGACCTTCCGAATGGACCAACCGCGAACAACAATTACATGAAGTTGTCTTTAAAAAGTAAATAGCAAAGTGATGCAAATTTGAGTATTTCATTCGATTTTTAAAAAAACTACGCTTTAAAATCACCCCTAAGAAAGGTCTTTTCTGTTGACCTAGAAAAGATTTTGTCGAACTGTCTGAATGATATATTGTGACAATTTTACTGGCTATATTTCATCTTCATATTATTAAAGATGGGACAAAATGGGATAATATGTTTTTTTTATGTACATTCATCTAGCTATAGCTTGTCACTGACTACTTTGGTTTAAAAATATATATAAACCTGCATAGATACCAATCATAAAAAAAAGTTTTGAGAGTATGTAAAAAATGAACTTAAATCCCAATAAATCCGTGCCATGCATTTGATATCAATTACTCATTTCCAATAACATTTGTAAAAAAGGAAAATAGTTGAAGTCTACTACAGCTTAGGGCTTGAGCAAAAACATTTTTGTTGTTGTGATATGTTTTCGAATATATTGTAGGAACAATAGACTCTAGCTAGTGTGTATTGAGTCACAACAAAACCTCTGCAATGCAAAAGCTTAGTGAAAACAATAAAAAAAATCTTTTTCGAAATCGTGATAACATATTAAATAAATAAAAAGATATATAATCACTCCTGGTTATATGATTTTTTTTAAAATAAAATGTGAGATGTAGAGATACTCTACTTTTATTCTACTACTACTCATGTATGTACCTAAAAACGGATTAAGCGGAGCTTTCTGCTAAAAATATAATAGATTCCTCTATACCTAGTTGATCAGAGATTCAAGAATAGTTCCAGTGAGGAGGTTGTTGAAAGCTCCTTCTATATCTAAGAAGGAGGCTAGATTTAAACTGATCTATAGACGAAATGTTTATATTAATATTAGCAATGTTTTTGGGTTGAAAGTTTTTCGTATTTCCTTGAAATTTGACCGAAAATAATTTTTTTTCAATAAAAAATTCCCAAAAAGTGGACGTGGCAAAACGGACGGATTTTGAATATTTTTATACTTGTTCTGCTTCGTTGGATAAAGAAATATCATCACTCTAGCTTAAAATTTAAGGCCCGGAAATCGGTTACATATAGACTGACGGACATACAGGACGTAGCTAGATCGGCTAAGCTAGCAATATTCTCAGTCGATCTTTATAGTATTATAAGTTATATCTATCGAAATTATTTCTCTATGCTAACTACAAGCTTATTATTGTCAAAATTACTCAGTCGATAGATATATCCCTATGGGGTAGGGTATAAAAACCAATTTCACAATGGTGGTACTATTCAATTTTTGTTACATTTGGACCCCTTACAGAATTAATTTGGTATTCCAATATCGATGTTACCGTTCGGTTTTTTCGATATCGGAACTTTTGTACCGAGGTATCGGATTTGCATTTCGAGTAGATCTTCCGACGAAATGCATCGCACATAACGCTTCGCGATAAATTTCTTCGGCAAGTTTCTGACGAAAAATTGTTGTGGAATTCTTTCGAAAATTGTAAGTAAACTACAAAATTGTGCTTTAAAAAATACGATAAAAGCGCAACAAGAAATATTTGTTGAAATATTTTTTTTCACTCACTTTTCACATTTATAAAAGTACACAGCTGACAGATTGTCAAGCGTATGCGAATGTATGTTTCATTTATTTTGTTCCGCAACGGATGCTTCGATGGTAAACTGTTTTCCTATTGAAACTGGCTTTCGTTTCTGAAATTCTTAGAACGGATACCTCGATAGGGCTAGTATAGCCCTACGTCAATGTTTTTATCATGTTAAGGTTATACAATTTAGTGTTTGTAATACTTTCTGAAGACGTGAGGTTATGAACGCATTTTTTAGACTTTAAAGTGAACCAGTGACCAATTAGTAGCAATCCATCCACCATATTACTTTTTTGTAAAATCGTTTAAAACATTCAAATAACATGATTATTGTCTAAAGCTTATGATCTTAACAAAACAAATTACAGGATGTAGTTCCTGGGACATCATATCCCCCAATAAATTAATCACCAAACTAATACGCTAACATGTAAACAATTCAACACATTTGCGACAATTCAAAATTAAAATTGATGGCAAAATGTTTCCCATTTAAAAGTAAATCATAAATAGAATTAACGTTGCTGCTAGCATAGTAAACAAAATCTTTGAGTCTTAAAACACCTTTATTTAATTTTCTAGACAAGGAATTAATTAAAATTCTACATGCAACAGACACCTTGTCAGTACTGCCTTATGGTGACCTTTTCCATTGTACTAGCTTTCAAATTTTAATTTCTATCTTAAAATATGTCTTCAGGGAGAGCGCTTCTTCGACCTTTTGTTTTCCATATACACAAAGGATTACTTCGTTCTTTCCTCTAGCTATGTCTACTAAAATCCCAATCTTGTGATATTGTATGAATATATTTTATGAATTATTTTACGGTATATTGCTTTCAACCCTTTTCAACGTTATGCTGTTGTTGCAAGGTCATACCTATTAAATATTAATTGCGTATTGTTGGTAAAGAATAAAAACGAAAATGTCCTTTCAAAACGTAATAAACTTATTTTTTACAGTAATTTTCTGACTAAAAAGGATTTTAACTGTAAATATTACTATGGGGCTTAAGAACATACTTGGGTCCTTGGAAACCTGGATTATTTGATTGCAAAATATTCGCCATATCGAAGTATACCACACATTTTGAAAATGTCGGTAACTTTGAGTTTTATTTCCATATTGGTTAAGTTAACAGATAAAGTTAGTGGCGCGAAAGTCAGTGATTCCGAGACAGTATAAGTATTTTTGCACTGGTCCTCATCTCGATATTTTCTGACAAACCATTTAACATACAAAAAATACAAATTTGTGGCGCAAAAGGCTGGTTAGTGTCCAGAGCCAAGTTATATCCTATACCATAGGGTATAATCAAAAATTATAAAGTCATACAGAAGACGCGCTGCATACAAAAAAATTGTTCTATGGCGGGTCGTATTGGCAAAGCTCGCCATGTGTTTGGATCTCGTGGATCTTTTGCTCCCGCCCTTGAGCAAAAGTTTTTGTTTTTTGTATCTCAATGCCATAAAGTCAATAGATCGACTCAGAATAGCGAGCTGAGTCGTATTAGCCATATAAGTCCGCCCATCCGTCCGTCACCAGTTTTTGGGCCTTCAATTTCAAGCTGGAATGATGAAACTTGGTACACGAGCTTGCTCGCACCAGAGCAAGTCTAAACATTTTTGAAATCCGCACACTGATACGCCCCCTTTAAAAAAAAAAAATTTTTTTGGCCAAACTGTAAGGAATTTTGAAAAAGTATTTAAACAACATATTCTCAATATCCATATTTCGTCTATATAGAGTTTTTGACAAGTTCACTTTTTGGGGGCGTTTTCTTGAAAAAAACGTTTTTCGGCAAAATTTCAAGATTGTCGATGGGAAATGGTTATGAACATGTATTGTATATATATATATATATAGGTCATTTTAACCCGCGCCAATTTTTTTGTATATAACGAACCAAAAATGTACATAATTGGCATAACAAAAAATCATGAAAATAAGGAAAAACTTTATACATTTTGCACCATTGTACGCGTTCATACCGTTTATGAATTCTCATTCAGACGCGTATGAATGCATACATACGTGTATGAACAATTCATAAAATCTATGAATTCTACTTAAAGCCATATTCATAACTTGTGAAAACTTTCGCTTTTTCTTTAATTTTATAAAATATAAGCACATTGTACCGACATAAGGTTGATTTTTAAGCGTAGTTTTTTAAAAATCAAATAATATACTCAAATTTGCATCAAATTTTAAATTTTATTGTAATCAATAAATAGGCATTTGCCATTTACATTTGAAAGTCAAGTTCATGTAAAATTTGTCTGAGGCTCCGTTTCAAATGGGTTTGCGTCACTTTTTGGACGTGTTCGGCTTGTCCACATAGACTTACGACTTTACATAATCCCACAATAAATCAAGATGTGTTAAATCGCATGATCTTGACGGCCAACTCACAGGGCCATTTCGAGAGATAAACTGCTCACCAAATTCATCCTTCAACATTTCTATTGTTTCACGAGCTGTGTGGCATGTGGCACCATCATGGTGAAACCACATGTCAACCAAGTTCAACTCAACCAACTGGGGCAAGAACTGGGGCGTATCATGGCTTGATGTCGTTCGCCATTCACGGTAACGTTTCTTCCACGGTCGTCTTTGAAGAAAAATGGACCGATGATGCCACCAGCCCATAAACCCCACCAAACTGTCGTTATTTCGGGATGTATCGGTAATTCTTATATGGCATGTGGCTGTGCATCACTCCAGATTGAACAGTTTTGCTTATTCTAAGGAGCTGTTCTAAGGCCCATTCACCAAGACTTAGGCGTTTTGATAGGTCATTCGGCTTCAATTCTTGCATAAGTAGAATTTTATAGGCTTTTAAACCCAAATCGACACGTAAAATTGTACATGTGGTTGAGTAAAACATGTCCAATTGCTGAGAAAGGCGACGGATTGACATTTCAAGATCTTCATTAACATTGGACGCTACGACGGCAATATTCTCTTCGGTACGCACTGTACGCATGCGAGTCGTTGGTTTAATGTCCAACAAAGTAAATTTGGTACGCAATTTGGTGATAACAGCACGAATTGTTGATTCACCAGGTCGACTATAAAGACCATAATATAGTCATACCAAAGTTGAACATTTTTCACAGAGCATGAATTTTGATAATAAATTTAAATAATATGCAATAGTTGCTCTTTTGTAAGTCTTTCCGTGATTAAATGGCAGAGTATACTGAAAACTTTTCACTTTGACAGATGACGTTTGGCCGCCATTACTAACCAGTGCTGCCAACCTGAAAAACTTAATTCTTAAAAATTCACCCCTTACTTGGTTGAATCTTCAACTCCATAGCCCGTCACGGCAAACGGGACCGAAGATTTTTCGAAGAACTTTCCTCTCGAATCGACCAAGGATTTCTTCATCCGCTTTTGATACGGTGCATGCTTCAGCGCCGTGGAGCAGGACTGAGATGATCAGGGTATTGTGCAGGATCTCCTTAGTAGTTTGAGTGAGGGCTTTACTACTATTTTGCATTCTTAGTCCGAAGAATCAGAGGTTGGCAAGAGTAATTCTTCATTTAATTTCTGACGAGATTTTGTTGGCAGAGGTAATACCGGAGCCGAGATAGACAAAATCCTGTACGACCTCAAAGTAATATCTGTCAATGGTGATGTTCTGTCTAATTCGTCGATTGAGTCCTTTCGTGTTGAAAGCATATACTTAGTCTTGCCTTCATTTACTGCTAAACCCATTTTGCAACTTCCTTCTCTATACTACCTATGACATCACGTTTAGTCCTACCAATAATGCCAATATCGTCGGCGTATGCTAGTAGTTCACTGATTTTTGGAAAAGGTGCCTCTGGTTTCACGAGTGTATGGGCTGTTAAAAGGTGTTGCTTTTAGGTGTTTTATTATTACGCTTAACCTAGAATGTCCTGCAATCGTTAAAAAAAATCAATATGCACTCTAAATATGCAAGTCAAAGTGTACTAATGAGTCCGTTGCGACAAAAATTTGTATTTTTTTTACAAATGCAGAATTAACATCTACAATCGATTTAACGTTATACTCGTGTAAGGCATACGAATGGTCGAAAAAAAAATTTCGACTGGACAATTACACATTTCATCGACTGTTAAAAAGCCAACTGAAGTTTGATCGAGAAAAATAAAAGTTGACAGTTTAAAATCCAGACAAATTAAATGTCGATTGAACAGTTGTCGGTAAAAATGTCGACATTAATTGAATGCAATAAATGAAAAAAAATCCTCTATACAAAAAAATAAACTCAAAAATGTTGTCATTTTCAAATTTGCGTTCACAGAATGATGCTTGAGGAGTACTTATGCTACCTAACCTTATCCATTCCAAAGTTAATCAAATTATCTCAAAAACGGGTGGATTTTATGAAATTACCTTGAACCAGTGGCGTCAGCCACCCGGGGCGGAAAAAAAGTTGCCCCCCTTATTGAGGTATTTTAATTGAAAATACTATAGTAACATACATAACATTCTAAAGAACCTTTGACAAGAGCAGGCATCATTAAAGAACTCATTGTTGATCTTACATAATTTTCGATCAATTTCTAACAGCTGCCCTTGCTTATGGCAATTTTTAAGAATATTCAGAGCGTTTTTATAATATAAGGCATAGGGTATTCCTGACTGGATTCCTCATTAAATTTCAATAATTTAATGAGTGCGGATTAAATAATGAATTCTTTAAGGAATTTAGAAATTTCGTTGCCTGTCGCAGCACTGAAAGTCCGTAGTCGAAGAAGTCCTGCTCGACGTAGTCTAGATTACATTGAATGTCGTCCGAATCGAGTAATATAGTCGGCGTTATATAAGCAAACTTATCAACTAAATTCTGTAGCCGTTGAAAATGCTCACGAGTTTCTACAATGATTCTATCTGACAACGGCTTCCTACTCAACACATTTTCACAAGACATTTTAGCATCTCTGGTACCGTTATTAAACATTCTCCTTCTTGTTATACGAATCTGAGGTTTCATGGAAATGCCATGCCATTTTTTTTTCGTGGGCTAGTGGACATATTTATAGACACGAGCACGTGCCCACCGTAGCTTAACATTTTTACTCACTAAAACCACCACGCTTTTTGTATTTGTATTGCAACTTAGTATGAGACTTATCTAGCAATTTTTTTTATTACGAGTAATGAATGTTTGGAAGGTAACTTTCGTTTGAAAGTCCCTGCTTTTTCCGCAATTTATATTGCGGTTTGTAATCATCGTGAAAAATCCAAGGGTTTAGTTCTTCGAAGACGCCGCAATAAATTTGTTTCGTCAAGAATTTGGAGGACCTAACACATCGTGGCATATAACCGATTTTTATGTTTTCGTGCAAAATTTTGCGTTTCATCTCTAACCACGGGAATTACCAGATCTTTGTGTAGTTCTTCGTTCCTCATGTACCACGGCGCATTGATGAATCATCTTAACATTTTGTGTTCAAAAGTTTGTAAACATTTTAGATTCGTTTCACTGGTACAAACCCATAGTTGTATACCATATATTTATGCCGGCTTTAGCACTTGCTTGTATAGCAGCTTGTTATCAAGGTTAAGCAGCTTCGAATATTTTCCGAGTACCCGTACCAGTGATATTGTTTTTAAGTTCTTAGAATTTCTTCTTTACATGCGACTTCCATTTTGATTTTGTATCGAGTGGCATTATGAGATATTTCACTTCATTTGCAAAAGGGACTCGCACCATTTTTAGAAATCCAGCCAAATTGTTTGTTTGTTTATACGAAGAATCTACATAAATCGACTTGCTCTCGTTAAGTGCAATCCATCAGGATTTTGCCCATTCACTAACCTCGTTAAGAACGTTTTGTAAATTCATATTTGTTTACTCTATTGTTGTGCCAATCGCTAGTATATCAGTATCGTCAGCAGACGTGGCAACAGTTGTATCGTTTATTTGTAGTAATCACATGTAAATAGATAGGATGTACAAGACTGGTCCAAGGATGCTTCCTTGGGGTACTCCAGCCAATATTTCTTTAAATTCTGAATATTTGTTTCCAAGTTTCTGATAGAAGAGTCTTTGCTCAAGATAGGAAACAAGTATTTTATATAATTTTTGGGTAGAAATTCTTTTAATTTGTATTGAAGGCCTGTATGCCAAACTTTGTCAGGTAAAAGGCATTTTTGATCAATAATGGGGTGTAAGCGACCGAATAATATCCTTTCAAAAACTTTTGAAATTTTTGGAAAAAGTGAAATAGGTCTGTAGGATTTTATTTCATTTGATGATTTTCCTGGTTTGAGAACCATCATCACTTCCGCTACTTTCCACTGTCTTGGTATGTATGCATTTACAACGTAGAGAAGTTTAGTTAATGCTTTCCGAGGCTACATATTAAGAAGTTCCCCAGTAATCAGGTCATTACCCAGAGCTTTGTTAGGCTTAAGTTTCAGTATTTCTCGTTTAAGCTCGGAAATACTTGCATATCTAACTATATTATTATCGATTGTTGTGTCGAATAAATTATTCAGGCCTATCGCGAATCAATTTTCCAGAGAAGCTCTACCCATTCAGCAATCTGATTTACACTGTTGACAAGGGAAAAATTCCCGAGAAAATTTATTCGCGTTAGGCCTGAATATTTTCATTTGCGATGGACCATCAAATGGCTTAATTGTTTCTGCAAGATGTACGTGGGCAAGAACTTTTGCTTTGTTCTTATCGCTTTTTGCCCAAACGTTTTGAGTCACACTAATTGGTGGCACAGGGTTTTTGGCCATTTTATGATCTAAACTGCTTTCCAAAGTGAATAATTCGCTTCCTTTCGTTTCTCTATCAGTACTATCTGCAAAGCATTTACCTTCTGAACGCATAGCTTATACCGAACCAGGTTTGGCAAATGATTTGAGCAAGGTAAAAAAATAAATAAATTTATGGCGCAACAGGCTCGTTAGTACCTAGGGCCTAGCTTTTTTCTCACAACCATACATTTGTGTGTGTGTACTTCTTAGCACGATGGCGGGTCCTCCTGTTTTATGGCGAATCCGAACGGCTAAGTTGAGATAAGCTTTTCATGACAATTGATACTACTCGGACGATTTGTCAGATCATCACGAGAGGAGGGCCAGTGAAAAATCATTAAGGTGTTGCTACGGCTGGGAATCGAACAGTATAATAATGAAAATTTCCGTGCTCGTATTGATCAGTCTGAATCGTAGCTGTGACGAAAACATTAAATAGATAAAATATTTACAATGTATTATTATTATTTATTGTAAAACGTTGCCGCCCCTTAAAATGTCCGTCCCTACAATGCTACGCCCCTGCCATAAACTATACTTTGTTCCGAATGCACTGACTATATTACAAAATTCCCTCTTGCGTGGTTGATATGATTGTCCCCGAAGTTTAGAAAATGCACGACTCTTTAAAATGTTTTTTTTGTACTACAATATACAACCTTCGTGACAGTTTTGGGTGTAAAATGTAAATTAAATTTCCAATATCCTATGAAAGGCTAATTGCATTTGAAGGGTATCTCTTTCGTGCTACCCCCATTTTTATGTAGGCCCAGTATTAGATGAGTGTTTAAGGGATTCTGAGCTCTCCATCAGAGATAATTTAATTAGGCAAACAAATGAATTGTGAGATAAATTAGCTTCACATACGGAAATGTTTGCAATACTCTCATGTTGGTAACAATCAATGGCGTATTTCCTTTCTGAAACGTGACCAGTTTACATCGACAATTTCTAAAAAAAAATTCTCTCTTGTGTGCGTTAAATTGCAATTGAAATCTTTTACAGGTGCCAATCCTATTTTGTCATGTCGTGTATAAATCCAGCTATATGTTGGTAGAAAATTCAATTCAATATTATTCTGATATATCTATCAACACCTATTTCTAAAAAACAAGCTTTTTTTGGGTGGCATTTGAAAAACAAATCAAAATCGATCTCGCTGTTTAAGGTAAACAAATTTTAATCCGAGTACCAATAGAATTGAAATTAAATTAAAAACCTCGTACATTTATGTGAAAATAGAAATGAGTTAAATGAGCTGAAAACGCTTTTACTAATTACATGCAGACTATGTGCAAATGGTTTTGATTTAAAATGTAAAAATTTAAATTTACAAACTATTATTTCAATTGTATGGAATGGATACAATTAAGCATTATATCCATTTTATCCATTAAGTAGGTATTCGATCCCAGTTACATGAATTTTTTTAAAAAATGGTTCATACAAATTAAAAATGTAACAATGTATTTATATAAAGAGGCAAAAATTAATGAGAGATATTTAATTTTATTCAACTAAACAGAATATTATGGAAATTTGAACATTTTTCAAATTTGACCTAAATTTCTACATGCTGTGAACATATGTGTAGTATTAAGCTTAGTCAAACGGTTTCCATAAATGGCCAATACATGACGTATGATAATAGAACAGGTGTTGACATCATGCCACAAGGTAGCCATTAAGCCATTTAATTTTGTTTTGTTAAATGACGTCTACGATATTTTTTAATTTTGCACCGTTTCTACATTTGCGGATGATTTAATATTAATTTTCTCGCATTGTTAATAACTATAACAGATTGTATCCGGTTTCAGCTTGAAATAATTAATATTTCGGAGGGCAGATATAATGGCCAGATCCACATTTTCTGACTCCTTCATTATTATTTTATTAAAACTTGAGTTCGGTTTTTCTTCACGAAAGCAAAACTTGCACTTTTAGAAGTATATAAAGCTTAGGATAAAATTGCCCATAAGGTGCCATCGTAGAACTAGCTACAATAATGGCTTCAAAAATGATGACAGCTGGGACGCCATTGCAAACAAACATTGGGAGTTGCAGACGTGGATGATTCTTATTTTTTTTTAATAAACAACGAAAAGGGTTTTCCACCCTTGGGACAATCGAATTTTTTGCCACCTTTATTCAACGGAGAATCCGGCAAGCTAATAGTGCTATTCTTGGCTGGTTTAAACTAAACCTTGAAATTTCTACGCGACTTGTATCCCATTTTCCAACTAGGTGTATCAGAGCTGGTGATGTGAGTTTTTCACTTTGGTTAGTGTGTGGGTAATAAGTATTTTGTGTAAAAAAAAAAGAAAACATTATTTTTGGAGCAACAGCCTACCCATTGCCTAACTTTTTCTCGCAACGTTGGCAGGACCTCCTGTTTTATGAACGGATGTGCTCAGATACGATTTTTTACCTTTGGGAAGAAGATAAATAGAGGAAAGATGTTGGTTGTAGTGGAGAGTTAACGAACTATTTTTCATCTATTCATAAATTCGCTGAATTTAAAAAAAAACATGCTCTAACTTGTACTTTCATATTATAAGTAACACAAACTTCTGAAAATTATTTTTATTTCTTTGGAGTATGGTTTCATCAATTTGGGCAAGGATTGAACTAACAAACTTTCACTCAACATGCGAACACATTATCACATCACACAACCAAATTACGGTCGAGGTATTAGAAACCGATGACACTTGGAGACAGGAAGTCGAAGTTGGTAGGCCTCAAATCTTGAAAAAGGTTATCCTTGATATAAAGACAACTCGCACATCTGTAATTAACTTAAAATCGTTATATTTAATTTGACTTGTGCGCCGTTCAGCCTTGATCGAACACAGACTGTAATTGCATTAATAAAAATTAAAATACCAAGTAAAGACGATTGGTTATCAAACAATGTGCTATCTAGCACTAAATTGGCAATGGGTCTAAAATGGAAATGGGAGTATGCTCTGGGGTTTACTCCGATGCAATCGGGCTAACCACATCCCTTCGACTAGCAAACTCATGCAGTGTCTTCCAATCAGAGATCTTAGCTATACTCGGAGCTGCCGTATCAGCTAGAGTACTGGACTTATCACAAGAGATTTACGTAGATATTCAAGCTGCCATAAAAGCTCTGGCATCAAATTTAATAAACTCACGTGTAGCTGGACGCTGCCGCACAGTGTTAAAGGCTCTATGCTACCAGAATAAAGTGCAAACGATCTGGGTGCCAGGACACAAACACATTCAAGGAAATGAGAAAACAGACGAGCTAGCCAGAATAGGATCGTCTAGCTGCATCTCCTTGTCAGCTGCATCTTGAGTCGGAAACCCACTCGCTTTAAAAAAAAACAGGCAATAACAAAATACACGCAAAGTGTAACGTAATCTAGGTGGCAAAACACTAATACTTGCAAACACACCAAATACCTTTGGCCGGAATTAAGCGGTAGCAAACCAAACAAGCTTATAGCTCTAAACAGAGTTTCTATTTATATAGCGGTGAGAGTAATAAAAGGTCACAATCTGTTTAAGTAAGCTCTCCAGTAGAATCAGACTAACTGACTCCCACCAACTGGTGGGAGTCCGCATGCCGGATATGCGGAGATCCAGACGTGGAGGAGGACATCACCCACTTACTCTGCCACTGCCACGCGATCAGCAGCAGCCGCAACATGCTCCTTGGTAACTATCTATTACTACGAGGACATGACGGAGCTAGCAAATATCCCAACAGCACAGATCATCCGTTTCTGTTGCAAATCAGGAAGAAGCAATTACCTCTTTGAAGCGAATAGATCAACACAAATCACTCTTTACACTAACGAAACATTCTTTTCAATTACGACAACATTAAGGTAGCGCTATGGACCCACGTAGGCCTATGCGAGTTTGACTAGTCACCTGAGCGTCAACACCTCATTAAACCTAACCTAACTTAAAAAGATTAAAAATTTCCGCACGCTGTCACTCGTTTCCCTACTGCAAATCTCCAAAGATCCTTCAAACTTTTTTCGTTACTTACGTACTGGATTTATAACCTTCAGTAACTAAGTCCACAATGCCGAAGTATAAACAAAAAGTTCCAATGCCGCCTTCTTAGTCTTAAAACTTTTGAAAAACAATGCGTACACATTTAAACATCTTAGTGGCATGAAAACATTCGTAAATTCCATTACCCAAACTCGTATTCTAATCTCAAACTTGCAAAAAGTAAGCTCGAATAAATGCACACTTTCTGGGTAATGTCATCTCAGCGCACGTCGTTTCCGAGATATGAAAACACACAAAAACACGATTTTTGCCTAGCGCAAACAATCAACATTACATAGAGTAGCGCTATTAAATTAATTTCCCAACTCGAAGGAAGAGTCAGCTACGTGCCAAGTTCTATTCAGATGCATTTTTCGTTTTTATAAAACTCCACCTTGCAATCAATTCCAATCGCTCCAGTTTACACTCCCAATAGCGATGATTGCTTCAAAACGTTTTTATTATCCTTCATCGTTGTCGTCATCGTCTTCTTGGTGGTAGCACTTTGAATACCTGATAATGCTCGTTGTATAACAGCACCTTCATGCTGCACATTACGAAGGAGCATATAATTTTGGTCTTACGCCTCCCATGCAGCCTCCCGCAACGTCTCAGTGTTTTTCATACAATTTATCAAGGATGCACACGGCGAGGTAATGTGCCACCAACAACGAATGAAGACTTTAAGACCATTTCTGCAACGTGCGCCCCCTGCTGCTCAGTTAGGGAAAATATTTTTTTTTGTGTTTTGTCAACGCCTTCATCTGCAACTTGCACGGGCACGGGTCGCTGGTGTTTATACAGGAGAAAAACATCCTTGGCAGGTGATATGCAACTCCACCGCAAGTTATTTGAACCACTTTTGTCTTTTCTTCGCATGAATTCGCACATCCTTGAGCTGCTTCCTACAACGTTGCCATGGATTGTTCTTCCAAAGTCATATTGTTGTGTTGATGCCACGGGGCGTGGATGTTTTCCTTTTTGTGTAATTATTTTCTCTGCAAAGAAAAAGTAAAAAAAAAAAAATAAAAAACACGTGCACCGGCAAACACAGCTTCCCGAGATCACAAGTTAATTGCAATCGTGTGTGGGTATGTGTACATAGGTGGCGTATATACATACTTGGCATTGACATGTCGTGCGTTCAATTCAATCGCACCGTGTGTATGTAGTAGGTTAGGTTAACCCTGCTCAACGCCTCTCTCCTGTTCATATGTAGAGCGGAAAAATAAAGGAGCGTGCTGCAATTTAAGACAGTGAGCCATTCAAGCCTTGCTTGCCTTAGCTGAGGTTGCTTCCGTTCAAAGGCACTAATTAGTTTATTAGTGTATTCGGGTGGAAGGTGGAGAAACAGAATGCAGGAGCAACAGTACAAACAGAGCACGTTCTTCGATATCCATTTGAACGCCTTCGATGTGCACTTTGCTTTCGAGTGTATCGTGGCTTTTTTTAAGGACTTTTTTTTTCCATTAAATTGAGCATTGGCTGAAGAGATCCTTGATTGAAGTATACAGATGCTGTTGTTCGCAAGGTGACTTGATTGTACTATGTGTTGAAAGTGTTCTATTTATATACGGAATTGATTATTGATTTCTGACAAAAAGAATCGCCCTTCAAGTGATGTCCTTAAGCAAGAGATTCAAAGGGCATAAAAGTAAAGTCATTCGTTCAGGATGGTAGATGGTGGGGTGGGTGGATGTACTGCTATGGTATGCGAAGTGGGAGGATGTTAATTCGGAGATTGAATTGTTTTTTAGATAACATTTGCAGAGAGACAAATAACATTAGGGAGAGTTTCACTTCCTTTCTTTTGAGATATTTAAAAAAATGGTCAATCACGAATGAAAGTGCCAAAACAGGATGTTATCTCAAAGTTTGCTGTTATAAATGGAGAGTTTTTCATCAGGAGAGAAATACAAAGTATTAAACTGATAAGTGAAACTGTCTCCAATTTGGCATTTAATAAATATTTCCAGCTTATCAGCGTGGAGGAGGCGCTATTTATAGCATATGAGGTGGAAATCGTGTTGGTGGATGACGTCTCTAGCCACTTTACCTTACGTCTGCAAAGTGCACAAAACCTTACCACCTTTTAAAGGGTGTTATATTATAGGTATCAACATGTAAAGGGGTAGGAGAATTTTATTTTTTAATTGATAGTGTTGTAAGCAGCTGACTTCGAAGGTTTTAGCGATAGCATTATAACGATACGCATTAAAGCCTAATTCACTATCATTATCCTTATGTGAGCTCACGCTCCGGCAATGAAATTGCTGATTGTTTCTACGAGCGGCTTAAGAAGATGATAAGTCACGCTGCGATATTTGAAAGTAAAGGTAGAAATCGAGAACATTTACAAGATTTTTCGGAAGCCACACAGCCTACACACCACGCTTGAGAACGATCGGTGCAACTGTAAAGTTTGAATGTGAGTGCAACCCCCCTGATTGAGCTTACTGTTGGATTTGGGTAACGTACGAGTATGGATGCGTGCAAAGGAAATAAGCCACATAAGCAAAAGGTATTAACAGCGCAGGTCTTACTTCCATTACGAAAAAGAATTAATCCCTGCAGGGGATTAATTGGGAAAATTGTTGGGAATTTAGCCCCGCGGGGCCTAATTCCGAAGGGCTCATTCCACTGGACCAGAAAAGTCAACGCCTAATTGATTTCGCTGCGGAGCAAAATGCTGCTATTACCTATTTCCTAACGCTATTACCTATTACCAATATTGGAGACGTCTGAATATTCCGAGCGGTTAACATAGACTTAGATCTCTACTTCATACCAAAAGTTGAGGAAACAAATTTTACAATGTCCCAGAGGTAAGCAAAACTTTAAGTCATTTGTCAAAAATATAAAGAATTCGGCTTCATCATCAGTTCCGACGGTCATCCACAATGATATTCCAGCTGTCAGCTCTTTAGACAAAGCCAATCTGCTTGCTGCGCGTTTCCGGCCAGTTCCACATTGTCAGATTATGCTCAGTCTCCTCCTGTGGGAAAAATTAATTTTTATACTCGCACAGTGGCAAGAGTATTGTTTGATCTTGACATTCATAAATCCGCTCATCCATATGATATATTCCCATTTTTTCTGAAAAGGTGTTCTTCTATGCTACAAAAACAACTGCGTAAGCTTTTCTATCTATCCTTCTCATCAGGACTCTTTTCGAGTAGATAGAAAACTGCATTTGTCAAGCCTATATAAACGAAAATCGAATCTTCTTCCCTCTCCAACTGCCGACCAATTGCACTTACGTCCCTTCGTTTGAGTGACCCTGATAAATCGTCAGCCTATGGAAAATCTCGAAACATAAAAACTTCTCAATGACCGGTAATATGGTTTTCGCAGCAACAGGTCCACTGGTGATTTGATGACATATCTCACCGAAAAGTGTAACCAATCAATCAAGCCCTTTTGTCAATAATGCGTGCATTTTGAATCGATGAAAAACTTCTTCTATGGATTAGAAGTTATCTTTCGAAACGTTCAATTCAAGTTGGTTTGGACGGTTTCAAGTCTATAACTCACCAAATAAATGCTGGTGTCCCTCAAGGCTCAATTTTGTCTCCGACTCCCTTTCTTATTTTTATAAATGATCTCCTGTCTGCAACTACTAATCCAATGCATTAATTCGCTGATGACAGTACTCTTAGCTTCTCATATTCGTTTTCAGGACCACGTCCCTCATCTTCAAACGTGGACTCTAAACGACAAAATGTTTTAAGCTTATTGAATTCCGACCTTGACAGCAACATCAAATGGGGTAAATCCAACATAGTAGAATTCAATGCTTAATGCGAAATCGAAAAACTTCCCTTGCTAGGTATGTGTGTTAGTAACGACATATTCCAAGTCGCTAAAAAAGCAGCGACATGCCTAGGTTTCCCTAATCAATGTAAGAAATATATCACCCCTTCCAATCTGGCAGCAATATATAAAGCATTTATACGCAATTAACTTGGTCGGGTCGGGTTCTCCTCCAGTAGGATAGGATTCAAATGCTTGAGAAAAAACTCATAGGAGACATCGGGATAGCGAATTCTTAAGTTTCGCTCGAACAGCGCCGAAATATTTCCTTTTATTGCTATTTTAACAACCAATGCTCAAAATAAATTGCCAGCTGCAAATCAGTGTGCAAATCAGTTTACACTCAATCCTATCTTTGGACGAACGCTGAAATATAGAGATTCGTACGCAAACCGAACAACACGAATGTAAAATGCTCTACCAAACTCTGTTTTTTCTCTCCATTATAACTTTCAGGCGCTGAAACCAATGGGCATCAGTATCTCCTTTCTTCTTATCACGAATTTCCTCAACACCCGCCAGTACCAAAACATATAAAGGGTATTCATAACCCCTTGACCGCGCCCAAATTAAAAAAAATAAATGGATCCAGCAGCAGGTTTAACCATAACCTTAAACTGTATTCGATCATAATTTTTTAATTAATTCAATTAACTTATAAGAAAGTTTAGAAAAAACAACAAAGTTGATCGAAGTCAATCTCAAAATGCTTCTTCGATATAACAACTTTCCAAGCATATACTTGAATTGTTTTTCTTTCTTTGTTCCAGTAAATCAGCCAATCAATATAGCAACTTTGTAAATATTTTACAAAATTTCATCATGCCCTACAATTATGTAGGAACTCAATTCTCATAACTTTTAATAATAAAAAAAAAACAATAATTGCAAAGAAAGCAAACTAAATTTTTCGTAAAAAGAAAACATAACATCTCTTCGAAAACATTTGTCTTCCTCTTCTTGTTTAAGCTTCGTATATTATTTCTAAAAATATGATGATGTTTCTCCATCATATTTTGATCTATTGAAAGATTGCCCTAATTGCTTTAATAAGTCCTTTAATTTCCCTTCTAGAAGTTATTTGTTTTTCTAATAAGAAAACTTTTTTTCTACCTCCTCCCCCAACCCCCCTCCAAAAAAAGGGGAAGAAAAACTTCCTAAACTTTAACTAAAATAACGAGAACACCATCTACAGATCTTGATTCCTCGATTAGACTCCCAATTCGTAGAACTCTTCCAAACGTTCCCTCATACCTAAGTAATTACCGTAAACAGCCAGTACTCGTGTTACTATCCTCCACTGAACGCCTGAACTACCGCCAGAGTGCAAAAACTCAAATGTACTGTAAGAAAAATCAACAAACCGTAACTTTCGGAACCTCTGCTATCGAGGGACCATGACATCTCTACCCAAACATAGAAAAAATAATCGAAAAAAAATTCACTTGTGAAACGTTTACCCCATTGGCCTTAGTATCCAGGATAGCACCGGGAAGGATTTTTCTATTTGCTTCGTTTTCTTTCCTATTGTTGACAAACTTTGCTCCGCGATATCCCTACACACATACAGATGTATATGCATGTAGGAGAGGAAACTTCTGTTTCCTGTTGTAGTTTGTGACTATGGGTAAAAAGTTTTCTTATGGATTTTCGGGTTCATCCTTTAGATACACTTTATGTTCGTATGGAGGTAGTGTGCTTTGTAGTACAAGGTGGGCTTGTTCGATTGCAGTACAAGAATCGGTAGCTCTTCGTCTTGTATGTGAAATGAATAACTCTTTCTGCTCATCCTTAAACGTACGTGATTTGGTTAATTCACTACATTTGACGGCGCGCAAATCCCCCTGGTGATGCGGGACGGGCATGAGGACACGAATTACTCCTTGTGGGATTGTGATCTGATGTTTGGGGGGTTCCTAACGACTGAGTTTGGTTTTCTACGAACCAAGGATGTGTATGGAAGTTCTGCAACAAGTGAGGATGAAATCATCGTCATGCCTTTGGCTGTTCTAGGAGTAGCTGCTGCTGTAGTTCAGGCGAGGTTTACCAAACGGGATTGCATCGAGAGATGACATTGATTAATTTATTTCGCTACTAGGGTGACGTTGTGCTTTGAATTGGTAATTTTGTCTCGAGCTTCAGTTGTGCATAGCATGAATGAAGATTTTAGTGTGGAGTCTTGAAATCCGCCGAAAGTAATTATGAGTGTATGATTTTTTTTAATGAATTCTATGACAGGCGTGTGCATTTTAATTATAGGAAAACTCAACTTTAGAGAGATTCATCATAGGCAAGCATTTAATGGGTATAGGTGTAGACGGAAAGTAGTTATTCTATAACGAGTATGTTGATAGCTGTTAAAGTCAAAGTTGGACCTTAAACAATCGAAAATCATGTGTGAATGCTCATTTTCGCAGAAAGAGCATGATGGGTGTCTGAAGACAATCTTTAAAAAAACAACTTGGCAATTTATATTTCGTTTCAGATTTGATCATACTGATCGATATTTGATTGACGCTTTCTTTCATTTGAAGAGACGAATTATACAGAGCTATGTCTAGTTTTGGTGTACCGTCCAAACTCGTCCGTTTGTGCAGGATGACGATGGAGAATTCTCGCTGCTCCATCAGGGTCCGAAACAACCTCACCGACACATTCGATACCAAAATTGGATTTAGGCAAGACGATGAGGATTGTGCAAAACTCACGAACAAATCGGTACAACTACTAGCATAAGCCGACGATATTGACATCATTGGTAGGACCCAACGTGCCACGTTTGCTAGTATAGAGAAGGAAGCGGCAAAAATGGGTTTAGCAGTAAATGAGGACAAGATGAGGTATATGCTATCAATACGAAAGGACACACAATATCGAAGAATTGGACAGAACGTCACCATTGACAGACATAATTTTGAGGTATTACGGGACTTTGTCTATCTCGGCTCCGGTATTAACAACCTCTCGTCAGAAATTAAACGAAGAATTACTCCTGCCATTAGTAAAGCCCACACTCGAACTACTAACGAGAGAAATCCTTGGTCGATTTGAGAGGAAAATTCTTCGAAAAATCTTCCGTCCCGTTTGCGTTGACGGGCTATGGAGACGAAGAATCAACCAATAATCATACGAGCTGTACAGCGACATGCCCCTGGTCAAAAAAAAGCTCCGCATTGGATGTTTAGGATCCCATATCATACCAATAGCTGGAAAGATTTGTTAAACATTTGTTTATACCTATCCTACGGTGTATTGTTTTAGCACAAGACTTACAAAAATCGCGTGTGAGTGCATCTTCTTGTCAGAACCCGGTACAAGTTTGGAATGGTTTAGATGATATGCTTCCGAACTGAACGATTGTCTTGCTTTCAGCTGTGTTAATAGCTATATAGAGTTCAGGGTGATGAATGCTATCATAGGCGGGTTCGATGCACAGATGATGGGTCTCGCTATGGTCTTTCCAAGATTTGCCTTAGTGTAAGAGTTTGTGCTTTAACGATCTGCCATGTCAAAAACCACATATACATGCCGTCAACTATGTTACAGAAATCTTTCAGAGGTTCACACGTTGGATAGGATCTCATATGCGATATTAAGCGTCAAGGGATATGCGGGAAGTCATGGGACGGGACATATAAGCTGATATTCCAGTTATCGTGAATATTTTCGTCCAATGCAACACCTCCGTATCTGAAGAGTTTCAGAGATCTATGTGGCTCGTTTCCAGCATTTTCACGGCATCACTGAAATCTTCTGTAATGATGGTATTAACAGTCCATACAGGGCCTTAAACAAATCTTCTTCATTCTTTTGTGTGTCACACTGAGAGTGAGCGTTAACACTTCATTGACTGAATTGAGGGTTGTATGGGATACCTAGTCTCCAATTGTCCAATGCCCCATGTCTATCGCCAGAATTCTTGCGATATCTGGACTGGTTATTTTAAGTAAATCTTGTGTTGTAAATGTTTTTTTCGTTGGAAGGCCATAGCGTCCACGAGATATACTTGGTGCTGGTCTGTGTGAATTTGACTGCTCCCACATACATTTATTGCAAATTTTGATTCGTAGCTTAATATGATTCCTGTTTCCGAAATTTGAGTCAAAGTCAAACCTTCAGAGGGCAATCAGATAACACATGGGGTTTCCTGTGGTCTAACTTACTTCTTAAGTTCTTTGAATTGATTAAACACGGGTGTAAAACACGAACATTTTTCCATGGGAGGTAGCAGTAGGTCCAAGTTCTTGTGAACAACGAGAAATTGACAGCTTTGAATTTCGCGTACCCTCTCACACATAAGCCTAGTAAATCCCGGAAGTGACATCTCCTAATTTTTTTCACTGCTCCGCCTGGGGCAAAGTCTTGCGAAAGTCTGCCATTATGTGGGTCGTTAATGCCAAATATTTAATTTCACTTATGTTTTCTCGATATTTCATCTAACCTTGCTTTTCCCTGACGTAATGGTGTTGATTGACTACCCATACCCTAAACAAAATTTTACAATAAATTTGACAGATTCATCAGTAACAAAACGGCTGAAATAACCTAACCGGTTCCGGGCGTCCCTCCATTTCTTGTTAAATTATGATGCAAAAGACGTCACGTTACAAAATTAAGAAAACCTTCCATACCTCAAACTTGCTTAACATACATTTTCAGATGTTTTGGGTTTTATGAATGACCTACAATATTAAATTATAAAAAAATTCCTCTCCTTTACAAACACCAAAATTAAGTTTTAATACATCAACTGTAAACAGCTTTAAACCGTTTTGATAAATATCCGGTACAGTCTAAACCCGTCCTAGATTTACAACAACTTTTCCAAATCCAATATCCGGATGTATTTAAATAACATCCGTCCTAAAGAATCACTCATATGAGTATAGGCATATGTCTACATCCTAAGTGTGGGTGGCTTTCGCTTATCCATTCGTAGAAACATGCTCTGAGGCATGAGCCCAAAATAAGATTAAGTCCGTATTGTTTGGTTAGTGTCTATCCGTCCCAATAGCTGGGTGATATAGATCCCAGCACATCTTCCAAGAGATTAATCAAAGAAGAACGACTTGCTCTACATAATACAAACAAATAACTAACGTGTTGCATTAAACGGGGATAACTTGATCCATAGATAAAGTCCTTCGTTGGTATCCTTTATTTATATTCGCGCAGAACCGAAAGTCTCTCGAACATTCATCAATAAAATGACCGATAAGAAGTTGAACAATATAAACGGAATAAATATCTCAACGTTTCCCATATATCCTTGGGCCCTTTTTAAATTACTCCAAGCCAACAGATACGGATTCACGCAGCTTATTTATAAACTTTTGCACACACTAAGAGAAAATATTGACTACATAATTTCCATTTCACAATTCTTTGTTGTATCACATCACAATCCGTTGTATACGAAGTGGATCGACGTTCCGTTCATCCGCACATTAGGGAGGAATGGCTGGCTTGAAACTTATTTTGATTGCCTGCCTTATGTGGGTCGGGGATGGGTAGGCAACTCTGATATAGTGGTCCAGAAATGCAGAGCAAAAGTAGCACAGCTTCCTTTCATTATGAATACACTGTGCGAGGATATAAATCCCCCATCCCCTTCCTGCTTCGGTCTGATGTTGTTGTAATAAGATATCCCTCGATATTTATGCTCTCTACGAAAGGACATCAATCTCTTTGCATAGCAACGCAGCGCGCAGCAGGCAAAAGAAAATATCCTTCTTTCCACCTCAATGAAGCTCGATATTTTCCTTATTTAATGGCATCGACCATCCTCTCAGAAATGGAGCAATCACCATTGAACATTTTCAATGATAGAAGATATTCCGATGAATTATCAGAAAATGATTGGCACAACTCCCATGGAAGGATGCGAAAAGGAAACACAATTTCAAGTGGAGAGCTGAGTACTTGTACTTTTAAACAGCTACACACTGGCTGGAGAATAGAAAGACCCACTTGAGTGGGTCATTTTAACTTCTGTGGTTATACCAACACTCAACGCAAGGAGTGTGTTCAATATTTGAACAATCAATTGAGTGTCAAAGTGCGGTAATCAAACGAACCGTATTGTCTTTGCTTCACTGAGCACTCAATATGTGGGCGCTGGGGATTTATACATGGAAAAAGGATAGCCATATTTGTTCATCAATTCGAAAAAGTTGTAAAGATTCTCAGGGATGAAACAGACGCACCAGATAATATTGTCAGCGGGTTTTAAAAAAAAATTGAATATAGAACTTTAAAGGATTTTAAGGAAACCATAAGGGAAACGGGGAAAAATTAATCGACTTAATGAATTCTGAAAACCGTCAACGTTGGGGGTTATCTTTCTGACTCATGACATTGCCAAAGGTATTATTCCAAATTCAATTAATTTCGCAAAAGCATCCTTTCAATCGACTTTATGAATTATAAAAATCGTCAGCGACGGGTAATACCTTCTCACGAAAGCATCCTTTCAACCGCTGTCGAATATAGCGTTTTCACATTAATTTTTGAAAAAAAAAACTCCGAAGCTTTAAAAACGTTTGCTTTCTTAAGAAGATTCATAGGACTCTTAATTTTTAATAAGATTATAAGAAGGATGCGATCCGTGGTTGAAATTATAAAAAAAAACATATGAGAAGGCTAAAATCCGCTGTACGGATCGTTTAATACCCTATCCCATCCATTTAATATCCCCAAAATGTGGGTTTTATTACGATGAAATGTAGAAAATTACGTTGTCACAACATATTGCTACACAGTTTATCCAAATTTTTTATGGTTCTAAATTGTTTTTCCGGCATATGGTATGGGGTAGGGTATAAAAATGGTTTTTGTAGGAAAACGCCTCAAAAAAGTGGGCGTGGGTTAAAATGTTTATATTATCATAACCTGTATTAAAAGTTTTATCGAATATATTAAAATTTTTACCGAAAAACGTGTTTTACTCAAGACGATCCCAAAGTGGGCGTAGCAAAAAACTTTTTATAGACGTAATGTAGATATTGTGGAATCCAATGAAACAGACGAAGCACATGACTGCACTGACAAAGGTTCAAAGTACAGCATGTGTATTCATAACAGGAGCTGTGCGCACCAGCCCAACACCAGGTTTGAAAACAATTCTAAATCTTGCCCCATCGACCAACAGCTGTTTGCACGGCAACGAAAAGGGCAGCACGCCTCAAAGAAGCTGGCAACCTAGGTATCAAAACATTTGATCCCAGCTATTTTCAAAAATTAGTAGAATATGAGAATTGGGCACCATCCCATATCACGAATTTTATACCAAATACCAATGCGTATAGAACTACATAGAGTACGCATCACAGCTAACCATTTTGTAGCCGTTTTTAGACGCGGGCGGTAAGTGCGAAGGGGATATTTCGTCGATCCTATGCGTCGGCAAGGCTGTTGTTTGATGCTGTGGGGTAGCAATGTGAACACTGGGGTATCAATATCAGTACCCCACATAGAAAATATTCGTTGTATGAGATTTGGTTTATATTTATTTTATATTTATTTTATTTATTTGTGTATTTATATAGACTTAACAATTTTATATACGTTTCTGCGAAGCCTTGTGGCTTGTCTGCAGAAGGTTGTGTTTCTTTAGGTTTAAATTATATAAGTAAGCTTGAGAGTGAAAGATGTAAATATTTTCAAAAAAAAACTAAGATAGTACATACAAAAACTTTATGGATAAGTTAATGACTTGAGTTTAATAAGAAATGTTTAATGTTTTTTTTCTGGTCTTGTAATTCTCTATGCTCACTAGTTCTCGAGGTAATTCGTTGATTGATGCTGGAACGCTGTATTGAAGTTGTCGTCTACCATAAACATTATAGTTTCTTGGCAATTGAAGCATACCTTGGGCACGTCTTCTGGTGTTGATAACATGGTTTATTGGTCGAATAAAACGGTCATCGTCAAAGTACTCCAGTATTAGTGTCATCTTATAAATTTGCTCGACCTGAAGAACTTTGAACGTTCTTTCATCGTTGGGCGGATAGCTCGAGTTTATTTGTTTCAGCGCTGAGTTTTGAAGGCTTTGTAATTTTTTGATGTGGGTTGTTGCTGCGTTGCCCCAGGCAAGTATACCATACCGTAACTTGGACTCAACTAGGGAATAGTACACTTGTTTTAAGACAGGAACCGTGGCATGGTACCGCAAATGGGCCAATGCGTATAACGCCTTCTTCAGATCCATGCGAGGCTTGTCGATGTGTTTGCTCCATAGAAAATGAGAGTCAATGATAACTCCAAGATATTTATAGCTTTCTACTAATTCAATAGTTTCGTTTGCAGTGTTCGGACAGGCATCATTTCTCAGGTATATTCTACTCTGTGTGGGCTTGAATTGTGGACTCCGGATATGTATCATCTTGGTTTTTGATGCGTTAATAGCTAGACCGTTATCGTGGCACCATTTAACTGCAGCATTCAATTCCTCCTGCATAATTCTCGTCGCTGTGTCGAGAGACCTGTGGCGTACCACAATCGCCGTGTCGTCTGCAAAGGCAAAAGGAATGCTTTGTTTAAAAACACGAAGTAGTTCATTCGTGTATAGGATGAAGAGAATTGGACCAAGTTTTGATCCCTGAGGGACTCCATACTGCACGTCTCTTTTCTCACTCATCACGTCCTTAATTTTTATGTTGGGTTTGTTGGTATTTTGCAATACTGCACTCAGTCTGATGGGACGTGTTGCGCGCGCTTGTTTGACAAATTCATTTTTGCATATGCTCGAAGAAAATGATGCTATTATAATTGATTTTTCAGAATTTTTAGTTCTTGTTCTATAAATGTCAGTGAGATCATTGTCTTTTATGTCGTAATTAATAGTTTTACCTATACCTTTGACAATTTCTACTAGGTTTTCATGTGCAGTAGGTGGAATATTTTTAATATCGATATTGTTTTTTATCATTTGTTGTTCCATAGTATTTATTTGTGATTGCATGTATTCTATGATTTCGTCTTTCTTTTTGTTATTTTCCTTCAGTTCGTTTACTTCTTTTGTGAAATTTTCAATTAGGTTGTTGTTTTTTACCATATTTGAGTTTATTTCATCATACTTGGTGCCTAAGAAATCGCAACTTATAGTAATTTCCTTAATTTTATCTCTTAAAAGGCGAATCTCCGCAAGAACCACCGAGTAGCTGTCGCCAGCGTTTTTGTGTGTGTGTTCTGGGCTGTTTGGTGCTCGTATTCTTTTCGGCGC
The DNA here is from genome assembly GCA_949824845.1 of Rhingia rostrata. Taxonomy (NCBI): domain Eukaryota; kingdom Metazoa; phylum Arthropoda; class Insecta; order Diptera; family Syrphidae; genus Rhingia; species Rhingia rostrata. The sequence continues at coordinate 14,663,300 of OX463755.1, read as the reverse complement.
TTGTATATCAGGTGCTTGTTGAAGTGTAACAGGCACACCGACGTTACCACTAGCAGTGGGAACTAGGGCATCTCCAGCGTTTCTGCAGAACTGACACTTCCACAAGTCTTTTCTTGTGTTCCTCATGTTTCTCCAAGTTCTTTCGGAGATCGTGGTGCACTCAAAGTGAAGCTTACGGTTGCATGTTGTACACACCGCAAAATCCCCCTCGGATGGGAGACTATCACTACAGTGGCCACATACATTCATATTTAGGGGTATACGTACAGATATTACCAAATAAAATCAAATTAAATGAATCAAAGAAGAATAAAATGTATTTAAAAATTGATTTTTTAACACTTTGATGATTATTTGAAAAGTCACTGTCTCATTAATTGTTTTTAATCGCACTAAGGGAAATCTAAGTTATAAACTGAATATAAAACCAACAAATAGCAGATCGATTTGAAAACACGTCTAATCACTTCAGCTCACAACGTACGTCAACGATGCGCACTCTATGTAGTTCTATACTCTTTGCAAATACTCAACCAGAATACCAAGTAGAGACGAATGGTCGTCTAACAATGTGGTATCCAATAACGAAATAGCAATCTGTACCGATGGATCTTAAAAGGAAATAGGAGTGGGCTCTGGGTTCCAGAAAGAATCGAGTTAAACACATCCATTCGATTGACAAACTCTTGCAGTGTTTTCCAGGCAGAGATCCCAGCCATACTCGAAGCTGCCAAATCGGGTAGAGTATTGGACATATCACAAGACGATATCTCCATTTACGTAGATAGTCAAGCGGCCATAAAAACTCTGGCATCCAACATAACAAAATCACGAGTAGTTAAACGCTGCCGCTAATAGCTAAAGGCTCTTTGTAACCAGAACAAAGTCCAAATTATCTGGATGCCAGGACACAATAACATTCCAGGAAATGAAAAAGCTGACAAACTAGCCAGACTTGGATAGTCCGGCTGCATCTTCTCATGCGACAATAAGGTTAAACCGCCACTTGCTTTCATTAAACAGAAAATAACCAGATTCATGCAAAGTGAAACGAAATCTAGCTGGCAAGACATCAACATTTGCAAACACACTAAAGACCTTTGGCTGGAAATAAATGTTACCAAATCTCACAAGCTTATAACTCTCAAGAGAGCTTCCACTTCTATCGCGGTGAATGTCATCACAGGTCACAATCTACTGGGTAAAAACTTCCTTATGATTAACCCGACTGACTCTCACCAACTTTGCAGGAAGTGCGGAGACCCAGAAGCGGAGATCGTCCATCTAATACGCACTGCCCTGCGATCAGCCACAGCCGCAACAAAATACTCTACTACGAGGACTCGATGGATCTTGCAACAACACCTATTGCACAGATCTGCTGCAAGTCGGGTCGGAGCAATTACCTATTTGAAGCTAATGGAGCAGCATTACTCACCTAAATATTACTCTTCTTACTAACGCAGCTTTCTTTTCAGGTAAAATAATGGGTTTCGCTATGGTCCCACGGAGACCTATGCGGGTTTGACGACTCACTTGGGCGTCAACAACCTATCAAACCTAGCCTAACCTACTAGTAACTAATCTTGGACCGCAAGTGGTATATTGTTTCTCACCTATCTTCCATACACAGAGTCCCGCCATTTGAGGACTCGTCCGATGGGGGATCAGCAACTCCTCATTAATTTCTTTCATCCCAAAAAGTTTCCATTTGAGGATGTGATAGGCGCTAGTATTTTAAGATTCAGACAGGGTTTGTAGCTTTCCTATATATTTTGCCTTAATCCCAATACGGCATATCGCTTTTTCAGTTTTCTACACTTACACATTAAATTTCGCTAAATCCTTTTGCATCTGATGTCCCAACTAAAAATTTCAATTCGAGAAAGCACCATTGAAGCTATTTCCTTCCCAGAAATCTTACCTGCATGAAGTTTTATGGAAAAACATTTGGAGCACTTTAGTAAGCTATTTACTTCCATAAGACTTCCTTAAATACTACTAAAAATCCTTGCTGTAAAAGGCTTTAAAAAAGCAAATTATAGGCTTTGCAAAAAGCCTTTCCGAAAATATTTGCAACACTTCTTTAATCGTTTTGTCTTGAATACTTTATAATTACTATAACCCAATTCGTTATAATGAACGTGGGAAATTCAATGCAATTAATTATAAAAACTCTATCTTACTGAAACATGCTTTTTTATACTCATTTTTGTTTTAATTTATCTGAAAACTAACTTACATGCTAGACAAAAATTAATGAAAAAAACTAGCCTACTTATCAACTATACTTAACTACTTATCAACTATACTTAACCATATACTGGCCCTATATGGGCGCCCAGTATTACACGATAACTTAATACTAATGCTTTTCGGACTATTATCTAGTTGGAATATTAAAAATATATTTATTTTTGTTTTATTTTTTATTTCATTTAAGACTTACATACTAATTAGAACTTCTTACGACCTAATTAAAACTACTTTAAAACTAATTAAAACTACGTAAAAATAACTTAAAAACTAGAACAGCCACAGCAAGCGTTTTCTGATTTTTTTTTTGTATTTTTTTTTTGCCACCCTGACTGTTGTATCTAACCTAACCTAGACCTTAAAACCTTAAGCTATGTAAGTCGGCCGTACAATTTGGAAGCCAGCTATCTTTGTCTAATATAGCCACCACAACAGGTTCTCCTGTTGCAACCTATTTCGGAAGAGCAATTTGGAAGTCAACTGTCTTTGTCTTACTTAGCCACCACAACAGGTTCTCCTGTTACAACCTACTCCGACGGTCCCAATCGGACACACTCCTGCTGAACCGCAGGCGCTCTCCTCCGCCCTAAGCGACGACGTCTCGGTCCTATAGGAGCCGCCTATCCACAGTTCGTCGGAAGACGTGGTAGATTAGTGGAACCGCCGATTTATCCTATATCAGTCCTCGACTATCCAGATATAGGAATGATTCGGGGGGAATAAGTCCAAACGGCTGTTTTGTGGAACATGAAGGAACAGTAAGTACAACGAATTACTGGAATCGTGTTGACTCATTCTCCAGCAGCTTACCGATCTTTTTATCTTTTTCCGATCTTTTCACTTTTTTCCGATATTTTAACCTTCGATTCTTAAGCCTTCGTTTGTAAACTCTATATATGCCTTGCTTTGAACTTCTAGCGAAGTTCTACCGAAACATTTTAACGTATGTTACATGTACATACACCTCCGGAAGCTTAAAAACAAACTTACAGAGGTTATAACATCACAACTTCGGTTATGCTTGTGACTTTTCCTGCATAATGTCACAGGCTTCTACCCATATAATTGACTGCAACAATCCTCAACTTCCGCGCACAAGTACTTTATAACATCTACAGAAATGATTGCTTGTGGAAAAACAATGTTATTGCCTTATAGAGGAATAACAGCCAACAAAATTGCTAACAGAGATTGAACTTTAAACGCTAAGGAGTTTCTAAGAAACGCGATTGAAACTGTTTCATGTTATTTAAAATCAAATAATACAACAGATTTATTTTGTGAATTGTAATTAGACAAATATTTATCTTTGTTTGGTTATTGTGTTGTTGGCTTTTTTGTTCGATGATTATTTATGCAAATAATTATTTCCTCCTACGCTTCGGTGGTTATTCTCCACCTTCTTTGAATTCAAATTAATTTAATTTTGTTACTCAATTATTGGTAATAAATAAATAATTTTAATGCGTGGAGCAGATACTTAGCACCTAGTCATGCACCCATTCCTCATTTTGTGCAGAGTTTGAAGAGCAAAGATTTTACTATTCATTTGTGATCGGTGGTTGTAAAATCAAAATCCCAGATGATGATTAAGCCTATACACTAATAACCACAATACGGTCATCGCTAAAAACTTTTTTTTATCCCTATGTCCTTTAGCCCAAATGAAAAAAAAAACTAAAAATAAGTTATATGTCCATTTAAAAATGTAATCCATAGTTTTTAAAATTTAAATATTAAGTGACATAAAAATGTGTACTTCCAAACTCAATGATGTGTCAACGAATAAATTATGTCGCAGTTTATTGTAAACAATTAGTGGATTATTTGTTACTACCACATAGTTTGTATTTAATTGTTTTCTATAGATTAAGTGACGCATTCTAATTTGTAATTATCTGACAAACATATTGTTTCCTGAATAATAATCAATCGAACATGGCAAATGCCATCACTCAAAACTAAAATTTAATTTAAATGCAATGATTAACTCGATTAGATTCAGTTGTATTGCGAATTAATTTTTCGACTCATTGAATCAGAAAAGCGACACGGTTTATAAAAAAAATTCCAACTTTCATTTCGTGTTAGAACTGCAAACATTAATTGCAATCGTTTGGCTTAGCAAAAACTAGCTACCATTTCAGAATTATAATCTATGATTATAAATTATTCTATGTGAATAAAAAATAGCAAATAGAAAAAAGGTAAATGATATCCTGTCCGGATGGCAGAAATCAAAAAGCATTTCGCCTCTGCACCTGATGATAATTAACTATTCACATCAAAGCACGTGCGACATTACAAACAAAAAAACAATTTTGTATAATAATTTCCAACATTGCAAACTAATCAAAAAAAAAAATGTAACCCCACGTATTAGATGAAGCACCTCGCTAAAAATTCTGTACATTTTCCAGTTAATATTAAAGCGGCTTATTGCTTCCAACAAAATATAGACCAGGTGTGCTCCATTACCGGAAATTGTATTCAACTTAATTATAACCAACAGACTGACCATCTGTATGGATACTTAATAATCCTCCCCGGGTAACTACTTCCTTCAAATAAATAAATTGGGTGAGGAAAATATTCAATTTAAAAAAAAAACTCATTACAGTATATTTTTGCAAAGTTAGCAAAATATTTGAATTGAAATCCTTTTCACCAAAGGAATGCCAAACACATAGGGAAACATTCAATAGATTTTATTTCCAAGAAAAAAAAAAGCTGAAAGAAACCAAATCTAAGGAAATAGGAAAAGTTGACAGATAATTTTTTCTCATTTTAGAAAATCCAATAGCGCAAAACAAAAAAAAATGTATATAGAACAGAAAGTTATTTTCTTCTTTTCCATCGAATTTAATAAAGAAGGAAAAAAAACAGCTACCGTCAGGATATACATACTTTTGTTGGTTTTCCTTGTGCGAACTAATCCAATATTACTTCTCATCATCATCATCAACAAATTGTAGAGGATTACCGCTGCCGATGCCAAATGCCATTGTTTTTCCAGTGTCCGCATCGCCCCTCCATTCAAGGACTTGAACTGGTTTTTATACTCCTGCTCGATAAAACATCCTCTGGTAAAATAATAGAAAAATGGATAAAAACGAAATCGCAGTTTGTCTATTCTATTTGTCTCCGTTGTTGTAGCATTGTGTGAAGGATAATGGGAAATTTTTTCGAGTGTGAAAATATGAAATTATGCTTTATCCTAGTACCAGTAGTTTGACGGAAATAGCCGAAGTATTTCTTAGCACCGGCTGCTTGGGATGTGTGTTAACAGTCTGTGCTACAGATTTGCAACCGTTTGAAAAATCTCCATTTATAGGTGGTTCTTGAATTTTTATGAAAACTCCTAACATGGGTGGGTGGCATTCGTCGCTTTAGTGAAACAAACACGTATGTCGATATTTGATAATTTTAGTTTTTTTTTTTTGGGATTTTTGTGATTATTTTATCACTTTTTAATTTTTTTGAGTTTCATGAATACTTTTGTAAAGTGCTAACTTCTATTCTACTTCACTTGGAGGTACAATTTGTTGTCACAACATAAAAATTCTATATTTTTTGTAAGATGGCTACTTAGCCCAAAACCATAAGAAAAATGTAGTTACGTTGTTGTGTCACTAGGGCGACGTTTTGCATTTGGCAAAAATTGCAATCGTATGGGAAGTCTGTTGGGAATGGCGTTTAAGGGAGAGGCATCCTTTCTTTATGAGTTTTGTTGATTGACTGCTTGACAGAACATGCAATTCTCTAGTAAGGGACAAATATAAGTAGTTCCCTGGTCTCCAAATCTTCCATTTTAACTACAAGTGCATAAATTAATCAATAAATCGAGGACCATTAGTGCCTTACTTAAAAAAGTCAGCCAAGTCGATATCAGCTTCGTTGCTCATTTTGTCAAAAATTGCGGTTGTCTATACGAAGCTGTTATAATCGAGCTATCCAATAATTTCAATACGTTGTTGCTTCGTTAGATGATTTTTCCATCTATATAGATAGTCAAAGCCGACAGATGCTCGCACGGCGGTGACAAACAATCTCTACCGATAGCGAAAACTAAAAATCAACCGACCTAATAGATGTGAGGATAGCAACATCCAAACTTAAGCTTGAAAATGCTGCCGGAAATGAAGGCCTTCCTTTCGAGCTTTATTAACCCAGCGGAGATGATTTGGTAAGTAACATCAAAGAGTAGAAAGCCATACAGATGAGGCATTGCGAGCAAAAAACAAAAAAATTGCTCACCAGCTTCATGGTACGGTCGGGCGATGTGCACGTTCACATATGAGAAACCAGATCCAAATTGTATGGCGGGCTGTGCCAGTACGACCCGCCATATAACGATTTTTTTTAGCATGCAGTGCGTCATCTGTATGGCTTTGGTAACATCCACCAACTCATAAGCTAAATTTAGTCGGATGAAAGTATGCCTGAAGAACGGAACCTCAGCATCGATTGTGCGATCGACAGAAAAGGAGCTCTTTGAAGGCATAAATCTCCTCAACATCGTCTACAGGATCCTATATGCCGTAATATGTGAACGCATGAAACCATTTACCAACGACCTGATCGGCCCTTATCAGTGCGGTTTAATGGCAGGAAAGTCCACAACTGATCAAATCTTCACGCGTCGCCAGATTCTGGAATATATTCCCATGTCCAAATCGATACCTACCACCTTTTCATCGATTTCAAAGCCGCTACAACAACGTTTATAGAGACGAACTATGTCTAGTTTTTGTATACCGCCCAATCTCGTCGGTATGTGCAGGATGTCGATGGAGAAATTTTGCTGCCAACAGGGTTGGTAATAATCTCACCGACACATTCGATACCAAAAACTGAGTTAGGAAAAATGATACACTAAATCCTCTCGTTCTTGAAATGATAGCCACATAGTATAAAGAAGGAAGCTGGGTTTAGCAGTAAAAGAGGGTTAGACTAAGTGAATGCACATAACATGAAAAGCCACATAACACCGACGAATTGGACAGAACGTCACCATTGAAAGATATAACTTTGAGGTAGTACCGCTTAACTAACAATTTCTCTTCGCTACAGCACTATTGAAGCTATTTTCCCTTCAACAATAAAAGCTGCTTAAAGTCTTATGGAAACACGTTTGGTGCACTCTGCGGTACTCTATAAGTTTACCTTAGAGAACCCTTACAGAAACTCACAAAAAAAAAAAGAAAAATTCAATTGGTGTATTTATTTAAAATAATGTTGTACCCACCATATTTGTTTATTTAATTGTTTATATAAAATGTACACAAAAAATTGGATATTTTTTTATAAGTTTTTTGCATTTGCTGCGATTATTCGAGGAAATGAGTGTCTAAATATTTTTAGAAATGAAAAAAAAAAAAAAAACATGTTGGTGTTGCCACAACTGGGTATAGAATCCCAAAACGTTTGTTGTCACAGCTGATATAAGCCTTGAGTCACAAACTCTATATATATTATGTTTTTATATTACTTCAACGGTAGCTCTACCAAAACATATACTCAACTGTCACATGTATACACATACGCGGAAACTTTTAAGAAGCCTTTTACCAATTCAAGTTCTATAAGGTCTGTGCATTTACCTAAAAGAGTTGTTAAACATGCTAAACTTCTCCGCATAAGTACAAAAAAGCGCAATAGAACAAATTGCTTCTTGAAATTGGAAATGTATGCTTTATAGAAGATACGTAATGGGACTTTGTTTACCTCGGCTCCATAATTAATTCCGACAACAACATCTTCGTCGGAATGAAGAGAAGAATTACTCTTGCCAACCGCTGTTTCTTCGGGCTAGGAAAAGCTATTCAGTAGTAACGCCAACACTGAAACTATTAAGGATATCCCAGCGTTCTTAGATACAAATTCACCAAAAAATCTTCGTTCCGGCTTGGACTTCAGCTACTCTTTAAGCGACTAAAATTGTGGCTGGTATCCAGTATAGACCTAACTATAGGCTACAGTCTGCAGATAGTCTGATTGTATCCAAAATCAGCTAACATTTAACCACTGTAAGCAATATTTTACATCGAAAGTTGTCGTATGCTACTATGATCAATGCTTCACTTGAACCCGTTTATTTTAAGCCGGGCTTAGAATGGAAAGCTAATCAATTATTTAGGTTTGTGTGATTTTACATTTTTGTTTTTGGGTCATTCTTCTACGGGGCCAGAATTTATATAGGCAAAAGAAGGGTTCTTCATAAATATTTGCGCGGCAAAAAAAGTCCGTAATGTTATGGGCTATATTACGGCCTCCATCTGCAAGCGTGTCACAACTCGTCGCTGCTCTCAAGGTTTAGGCCTAATTTATGGAACTATGTGGTGTATTTTGAAGAGTGACCATTGTTTGAAAGCGAATATTTGCGGTTTATGGGCAGGTGGCATCTTTGGACCTGTTTTTCTTTAAATGCGGTAGGTATGCGTGTACAGTAACACGCATTTCTACCGCAATGGATGCGGCTACTAAGTAATGAATTATGAATTTTCGTTACCAAAAGTTTAATATATTGGTGTAGCTGACTTGTGATTTCAACAGGATAGCGCTACATCCCATACATCCCATCAATCGTTTTATTGAGGGAAACATTCGATGAAAACATAACTTTAAGAAACAGTCGTTTCTATTGGCCAGAAAGATCATGTAATTTGCTACCATTGGATAACATTCTATGGGGATATGTGAAATATCTTTTTTATGTCGATAATCCCGAAGCGATTGAAGTTTTGGAAATGTACATAACTAATGTTATTCATGAAATACCAGCCGAAAGAGTGGTCTAAAATAGTATCCACCGAATGGACCATTTTAGAGCTAGCCGTGTTCAACAATAAAGGAAACATTAATTGACATGAACCAAACTACCACTTAGAATAAACATTTTCTTCAATATATCTTAAGTTTTTTTTTGTGTTTTACATCAGAAAAAAAAATCAGAAAGCTTTAATTGGATCACCGTTTGTATGCAACAGCAATCGATTTCATTATATCTATAGGGGTCAATGGCTGTTCTCGTCTTCACCTGCAGCTTATTCTTGTAGGCCTCGTTCATGGCTGCGAGCATCTATCGGCATTCCTGATCAAACCAAGGGTTTCTTGTTGGTGAGCGCGAGAAACCTAGAACATCAGTTGCGGCAGATCTAATAGCTTTTTGGCATCGTTGCCATTGTTCTTCGACATTCTATGCTGGTGGTATGGTGTTTATCGAGAGGTTAAGGGATACGCGTTGCGTGAAGGTACTGGCGGTCTCTTACGATTGCAGTCGTTTGACATACTACTTAAGATCTCTTCTCTTCCTACCTTTAAACTCTCCCAGCACGATTTTAACATCGTACTTCGGTAGTCTCTCGCAGGTTGTGTCAAAGAGCTCGTAGAAGCAGTCCTTAGCTATATCATCTTTTTCCTCCGTTGGGACGTGAGCGCATATAAGGCTTATGTTGGCGAATTTGGCCTTGATTCGGTAAGTTACCATGCGTTCGCTATAGTCTTATAATCATAAGACCTCTTGCACTGTTAAAAAATTCGCATCCGAATCTTCGCTGTTTCTGCTCTATGTAACACGGTTCGTAGTAGATGTCACAGTTTTTCATCCCCTTTTTGCCCGACCCACCCCACCGTATTTCCTGGATGGCAGTAATGTCTGCTTTGTAGCAGTTTAGGGCTTCCGCTAGTTGTTCGCTTGCACTTCTGCTGTTTATTGTTCTCACATTCCAGGTGCAGATGCGAACATCGCTTTCCTTTTTTCGTTTGGCTGGATCGTCAAAAATAAAATCAGTCCTTTCCGAGGGCATTGGTTGCTTCTTAACTAGTGGATTTTATCCATGGAAAAAGCACAACCCTTAACCTGTAGGGCCAGTTCCAATTTATAAGATAGGGGTATCTTATAAATTGGAACTGACACGGGGCCATCAGTATTCACTACGGGATTGAGCGCTGCCGTTGGCCTTTCGGTTCATTTGCCATCATATCTGTTCAAGTGGCCTGACTAACCCTTAAAATTCCTAAACAACCTGTTGTCCGAGTTAAAGCAGCTTGTCTTGGTTCGCCTGGCACAGCAGGCCGGGTATTCATTCCGTGCCATTCTGACCTGGCTGTTTATAGTGTTGCTGTTTTTCGTCGTGTTATCAATACTCGCGCTTATAGTTTAGCAAGTCAAATCCGGTTGGATGGGACCTGTACCCGATGGTTACCACTTGAAGGTTAAACGTCGTTGCACTTAAGCACTTGATGTGTAGTCAGAGTTACAACTACTGGGCATTTCCAAGTTAAAGCTAATCTGATTCTACCCTCGTTCTATTTACAACACCCAATCATGTACGATAAGGTAATCAGGAATATCCTGTTAAATGTGTTGCTCAAAAATTTACAATTCTCGTCGAAATTAGCTAGGGAATCCAATCACGACGAACGGACAGACTGATCGACGGGTAGGCGGATAGAAATTGATAAATAGATGTCTAGATACTTAGGCGGATATACGGGCAGGTCTTAATCGACTAAACATTCCAGTCGAATTCGATATACAACATACGTACCTCTCCAGCCTACTAAAAATGTAAACCTAATCCCAACAATCGCAACAGTTTGACACGCTTAAATGAATTAGAGTCACTCTTTTTGTCACCTATACTGTACCTCTTCATATGTCTTTCATGACTGAATATCAACAATGAATGTCGGTATCTGCCTACGTTTTAGATTCCCGTGTAATCTACTGCATATTTCAATTTATATGATAATTTCACATCTCCAAACTTAAATTTGTTCCACATGCATGCCTACACAAACGCGGAATACTTGGGTAATGTCTCCGCTCAAGGATAATAACATTCAAGCACTCGCCATACAGCGCAGAGCCTCTCACAATTGAATTTCAAATCGCAAAACCTCAAAGGAATCCACACTTGAGTGCATATATGTATGTATAGGGGAATGTTATATCATTTTTTCCTGTTTTTTTTACTAAGCCAAATCAAATACTTGTTCGTTTGTTTATTAGTACCCCCACCAACACTATTGTGCCCTTAGGATATAAATCGCATGTGACGTTGATGGATTATATACTTTCTAAATCATCACAATAGAGTAGTTCAGCTTGGCTAGCATTTCTATACACGCTACTTCAATTATATTCTTAATGCATCATCGATTTATGCTGAGAGGAAGAAAGGAAGACCTCTTACAAAACAAGGACATCACATATTTTTTTGCAATGTCACAGCTTAATTGCTTTGTTCAAACATCGAATATATACAACAAAAATGTCCGATCCTCATCAATAAGAAATGTGTTACATTTTTTTGTTAACACTGTTGAAGGTGTCAACGTATTATCCTTTCTGTGCCAGGAATAAAAAACGAGCTACATCAACCCATATGCAAACATAAAAAATAAAACAGGTGCTTATTCGTTGTTCCGTGGGCTTGATGCGGGTTTGTATCCGATAAGGTATCGTGACAAGAAAATATTTGTATCGGTTGTATAGGCAGACAAGTCGATTAATTTTAAAACCTGATTAGATTAAAATATTCGATGTTGTGAGATATGAGGAATCAAATTGTCATGAAATCGGGTTTCGAGGGATATGGGATACGATTATTTGAAAAAAAAAACTTATTGGATTTATTTGTATTCGAGAAACGTACTCGAAGATATATAACATCTGTTGAAAGAAGTTTTCAAATACAAACAAATATCGTGCAGATACTGTGTATATATACGATCTAAAGTAGATATTGGATAATAAAGAATCAAGTTGGTGTTTGCTCGTTTTGTATAAAAAGAAGTTGTAGATGCAAAATATTTCAACAGCGTGAGCATACGCTCTATGTCAATATTTTGTGTTTAATATACTAGCAAAACTTCAATACATTTAGATATATTTGCATACATTTTGCAAACAAGAAGTTTGAGTTATTTTTTCAGACAAAGTTTTGCCAAATTAAAGATTTCTCTTTTAACAATCTTTTTGCACCCTTCTTCTTTTATTACTAAGATTTATCTTATCTGAGGCCACCTGTGCGATAATATGTGACAATATATTACAATTTATATGTTATATGGCTTTACTTCTATTTGTTATCTGTATCTCTCTGTTGTATTAATGTCTTGCTCTGTCCCAGACGATGGCCTCAGTCGCCGGTGCTGGTAGTTCGTTGCATTTATGTGCGAAGTACTGTAACGTCAATGTCAATGTCAATGCACCCTTCTTCTTTTATTAACTAAGATTTTTCGAATTAGAATAAGATTTTTCGAACTCACGGAAGAGCAACCTAGGAAAATATCAAATTCATCATAATTAATAAAAAAAACTTCCTCAGCCAACAGATTTTCACCCTATTAATCAAATGCCCCCATGCCATTTTGCTGATCAGGGTTAAGTTGACCAGACGTCCTCTTTTAAGAGGACAAACTGTCCTCTTTTGTTAAGAGAAAAAAAAATCCGGTATCTTTTTGAAAAAAAAACATACAATTTGTCCTCTTTTTTGGTTTTCTCAGTTAAAAAACATTTTCGACATCACAAAACTACAAAAAAAACTTTTTTTCATCACTAATTCAGAAATTTTGTGCATGGTATGAACAGGACTTAAAATATTTTTGAACCTAAACTCAACACCTCTGGTATTTGTTTTGGAATTAAGTTTGTAACATAGAGAAATCATTCTGATAGATATAAAGGGTGATACATTTCGAGGTTCCCTACTTTTTTAAAGAAAAAAACACAGAAAATTCAAATTTAATGGAGAATGTTTATTATCATTTGAAAGAACATTCTTTGGCATTTATTTTTTGAAGATTATGTCTATCAAATGTTGGCCGTTGCTACGTCGCAGATGGTCCATCCGTTGAGTCAAATTTTCGATCACTCGTTCGAGCATTTCGACTGGTAACTGGCGAATGACACGCGTGATGTTTTCCTCGAAGGCCTGAATCGAAGCGGGTTTGTCGGCATAAGCTCTTGACTTTATATATCCCCACAGGAAAAAGTCTAACGGTGTGATATCACACGATCTTGGTGGCCAATCGACCGGCCCAAAACGTGAAATTATGTGCTCACCGAAATGTTCTCTCAATAAGTCCATTGATTGATGCGATGTGTGGGAAGTGGCGCCGTCTTGCTGAAACCAAATGTCGCCGAGATCACGAGCTTCAAATTCAGGCCGCAAATAGTCGGTTATCATGGCACTTAACGGTCGCCATTGACGGTTACGTTCGCACCGGCATAATTTTTAAAGAAATATGGACCGATGATTCCACCGGCCCACAAACCACACAAAACCGTTGTTTTTTCTGGATGAAGTGGCAGTTCTTCAATCTCTTCAGGTTGCTCTTCGTCCAAAATGCGGCAATTTTGTTTGTTTACATACCCATTGAACCAGAAATGGGCCTCATCGCTACACAAAATTTGCCTCGAAAACGTCGGATCTTCTTGGAACTTTTCAAGAGCCCATAGAGCGAAGCGATGTCGCTTGGGAAGGTCGAGCGGCTTTAGTTGTTGCATAAGCTGTATTTTGTACGCTTTCAATTTAAGATCTTGACGTAAAATGCGCCAAGTCGTTCCAAGCGTCAGTCCGAGTTGCTGCGAACGGCGCCGAATCGACTCTCTACGGTCTTCGTGTACACTCTCAGCTACGGCCGCTATATTTTCTTCACAGCGTGCTGGACGTGGTCTATTCGGTCGAATATGATCCAATAATGAATGCTGGGTCTCAAAATGGGTGATGGTGTTGCGAATAGTACGCTCAGTAGGCCGATTATGTTGACCATAAGTTGAGCGAAGTGCACGAAACACATTCCTCACAGAACGTGAATTTTCATAATAAAGTTGAACAATTTGTAAACGTTGTTCACGCGTAAGTCTTTCCATTATGAAATGCCAAACAATACTAAACAAAAATAACATGACAGCATGACACGACTCACACGTGATCTGTCAAAAAAGGTTATTGAAAAAAGGTATCTCTACTTGGATCACCCGTTACCTCAAAGTAAATACAGGGTGTCCGCCGGGAAGGTATACAATAGCCCGCCCCAAAGCAAAAGAAACATCCCAACATGCGCAGTAGCAATTTATTTAAGGGATATTTTCTCTTTTAAGGTACTTTTTATCGCATGAAATTGTTAATGCTTTTCTCTACTTTGTCTTTTTTGCAGCGATATTGGAAAACGTAATTATTTTATTATTGACACGTTTAACTGTCATCGAGTTTCACCAATTATTTATTGAAGTAACTGATGGAAAAAATTGCATGCACGAAGTAAAACATTACAATCAAGAAAATAAAGAAATCATGAAAAATAGCACAATTGACATAAAATAATGTTAAGGAAAGAAAATAAATACGTATCAATAGAATATATTGTTTAAAAAAATAAATAGTGTTTTTTATAAATAGTTATTTGTTATATAAACAAATCGGTATCCGATGTGTCGTTTTCATAATCATCTGATGGGTGTATAACAATTCTTTTACTGATTCTATCCGATACAATTTCTGCGTGGTGATATTCATCTTCTGTGCGTATTACTTTTTCACAAACAGAGTTCCAATTTTCCGGAGTTATTTTGTTGAATTCTTTTTCCGCAATATTTTTGACATCGTCCAGTTTGAAAGTTGTATTTCTTGCTGCTACTCTGCTTTTTACCAATCCCCATATATTTTCTATAGGATTTAGGTCCGGATGATAAGGGGGTAATCGTAAGACTTCATGGCCTGCACTCTTAATGATGTGACCAATTTGAAGCTTTCGGAAGGACTTGTTTTGTTTTATTAATCCATGTGTCTGTACTTTGTAGCTAGCTGGCTGGTGAGGTATTTTGTTTTCAGATAGCCATTTAATCATAATGTCGACGAGTTGGGGACAGTACCATCGATTTTATTGTGATATCTTGCATTGTCCGTAACAATAACTGACGGTTCTTCTAAGTTACAAAGAACCTGTTCCCTTAACCATTTTGAACAGTTTTCGTAGTTCATCTCATGATGATAGTCACTAGTCTTTCTTCCAGATTTAAAAAGCAAAAGTCCATTTCTAACAAGTCCTCCTTTTCCACCAGCATAAGCTATAATCAAACGTAATCCCTCCTAGCTGCCATCTATCCAAGTATTGGGTCGAGTATGTGAGTTATGAATATAACTTTCATCTATATAAATAATTGTCTAGCTATTCTCGCGGGATTCTCGTACTTGGGCAATATATTCGTAGCGTTTCAGTCTTATATCCCTGAAAACCCCTGCTCATTTTGATCTGCAAGTCCGAAGCTATTCGTTGATTTGGAGAATTCAGGGTCATAATCACTTTTTCTTCTTTATGAAAATTGGTTATTATTATTTTTATTACGCCGATGTCAAAGTTGTCCAGCCCGGTGACGTAATGATTGTGAGGTACTTATTTTTTGGACTGCTGACTGTACCGCTTGTTTCATACTCTTTAAAAATCCTCCTTATTGAGCTTGTAGATACTCCTGTTATTTTGGATGTTTTTTTTTAATAACCTTACAGCTCTGACCTCTCAAATGTGTTTCGGCCTTTTCCATCATGTTTTCAAACGTTGATGATAATCGCTCGTGCTTGCTTGCTTATTGGGTTTCCTTTGCCAATATAATGGTATTTTAAGGGGTATTTTGGTTTACTGACAAAAAATGAATGCTTGTTAAAAAAATCTATTACTTGCCTTTTTATATAAGTTTGGGATGTTTCCCTGCATTTGAAAAACTTCATATCTGCTTTTTTAAGTTATAATAGGTATAGTGTGGTGAAGGTCATACAAGTCATAAAAGAAAATAAAAAATTATAAAATCATTCAAAAACACGTAAAAATATACTTATTATGTACTTGAAAAATGGGCTGTTAAAAGTGGGTTGACAATTGGACACTTAGGCCTTTCCATGAAAGTCGTATCGGTCGTATAGTAGTATCTTAAAATCGACCTGGATGAGGTCGATTTTAAGTGAGTAGAAAAGACAATCAGTCATGTCTATTGCCTCGATCGTCGATCGAGAGAGATGTTTTCGTATGTTTGTTGAAATTTGCACCAATTTTTTTAGCTGTAGTTCTGGTTGGAAAAGTAGTTTTGTTGTCGCTAAGAGAATAAAATCCCTGATTTGAAGAGACCTTCGCAAGAAATTTTCACTTAAGTTGGGATGGGTTATACTTTGTTTTGCCACCATTTTTTAAAATGGTTCATATATGGCAGTCGTGAAGCAGACACGTGGCAAATTTATTATCGAAAAATATTCGGTAAACCAACGTGTCTTAATCGTTAAATCATCAATCATCGATTACTGTGACGATGAGAAAGTTACGTGAAAGTTTTGGGCGAAACAACGTGCCAACAAAACGCACTATTTATGGTGAAGTGAATGATATCAAAGAAAGAGGGTCTGTAGGTGATTGGCCCAAGCATTGACCACAAAAACAATCCATCAACCTCAATTCGACGCCATGCTCAGGAGCTTGGTCTTCAAATAACAACTGTGGCCTCAATTTTGCACAAGGATTTGTTTCATTTGCATTTGTTTCCATTTAAGATTCAGTTGGCACAAAACCATTTACGCCGCCGTACATATGCCAATAGGATGTTACAGCTAGCCCATGACAACCCCGATTTTCATGAAAAAATCATAATGAGTGACGAGGCACATTTTCTGTTCTGGGCAATGGAAAACCCTCAAATTATTCATCAGTCACCTTTGCATCTATTAAAAATTACAGTCTGTTGTGCAACTTCTTTGAAACCGGCGTAACGGTAACTGTGAATAGGGAGCGATATCGTGATATGATTGAAAACTTTTTAACGCCACAACTGCATGCTTTGGGCTTGATTAATATGTGGTACAGCCACGATTACAACGGAATTACTGGGATACCTCTTCCCACAACAAGTTATTTCAAGAAATGGTTGGCCTCCACGGTCGCCTGATTTGACTGCCCCGGACTTATTTTTGTGGCGATATCTAAAAAGCAAGCTTTGTGCAAACAAGCCAGAAACGTTTGTTCAACTCAAACAAAATATTCGTGATGAAATTAATGAAATACCGCGTGAATTGTGTGAGAATGTAATGAAAAATGTGCTCAAAAGGGCTCGCATTTGTGAGACTAACAGAGGCGGACATTTACCTGCCATTGTATTCCAACCAAACACAATTACCGAAATCAAATGAAATATTTATCAATATAATATGATCCATTCTCTTTCATTTAATCAAAAAGTATAAACAAACAAAGTAGTATACCTTCCCGGCGGACACCCCGTATAAACCATCACAATTGTTACCCCATATGGTTTTTGAGGATTGTGGTTGTTTAAATATAAAACCATAACAGTCCTCAATTCTTTGCAACTTTTTTAAACTGCAAAGTCTCCGTAATATACCTGAGTTGTATAGTTATAACACTATTAGTCGACTTTATGTTCGAAATTTCAAGATCTTACCCAAAAAGAGATTAATCACTGTTTGGGTATATCAAATTGCAGTTTATCATCCCCAAAAGACCCACGTGTGCTTCTTTACCAGTAAAAGGTCGAAAATGATTCAATGATACCCTACCAGGCCACTTGTGGTAAAATTTATGTTGGGATGTATTATACCGCCTCATGAATAAAGTTCCTTGAATTTGTTTATCTCTAAATACATAAATACGGACATGGGGTATAGGTAACAAAAACGGACATCAAAGTCAAGGACTATAGTAAGCCACAGAATAATTATTCTTCATTGAAGGAATTCAACTGTTATTGAATGTAAACAAATGTCTTCATTATAGGGACAATAGATTATAATTGATTTTACTTTATTGATACCGTAAACAGTGGTGGAGCAAGGAGGGGGTGGGTACAGGGGACAAACACATCCCTGGTGGCACTTTGCTAAGGGCGGCAATTAGGAGCGGCTAAAATATAAAAAAATTTACCAGCATTAGCCCTGCTTCATAGTAGGTTTTGCTCCCTAGTATCAAAGATTATAAAGCCATACAGATGACGCACTGCATACAAGAAAAATTGTTCTATGGCGGGTCGTACTGACACAGCCCGCTATATAATTTCGATCTGGTGAGCTGGTGAGCAAAAAGTTTCTGTTTTTTGTTCTCAATGCGCCATCTGTATGGCTTTATAATCTTTGCTAGTATACAACTGCATTTTATCAGAAATAACAACCTTGGGTACCTATTCCGTAAATTTTTGAAATGATGGGATCAAAGTTTATTGGATTTTGCTGTTAAGCAATACGAGGAATGACTGATTACTTACAACTGTGCACTGTACTTGGAATTATTCCATTGAATGTCGGACACTAATTTCGACGCAGCATGAATAGTGTCATGCCTCGCTCGAAAACCAATCTAATTTTCCAGGATAGTTTTATATTCCTAAACCCAGTTGACAAGAGTTCTATTGAGTATAATTACGAATACCTTGCTTATATTCCGCAGAAGGCTTATTAACCGAAGTTAAGCTGGGTTTTTTTTGTCCTCATTTTCATTGGGAATCGGATGTACCACTGCAATTTCCTAATGCACCGGATAATGTGCGTTATGCACGGTGGTGAAAATATGTTCGGCATCTATTGTCAGGTTTCTCAATACGACGTTCAGGACGTTTGTCAATACGATGTCCCGATGAATGTTTATTTTTCAATGATAAAAAGATATCCAGGAGTTCATTTTGTTGCAAATTGGCGACTATGCCATATCAATGGTTTTCGTCATCGAATACGGTGAAAACGTGATTCTCAGATCGTTTGGATTTCATCTCGAAGATGACATTGATTAAGAGCGCTCTTTTCAATATCGCAAATAGGGTGAACAGGATTGTTCACCGTATACACGGTCTCGAAAATATCTCCTTTCGAATTTGTCTTCTCCTGAGGATCTTCTATCGTGCAGAAAAAAACGTCGTTCCAGTCGCCACTTCCCGGACTTACACCAATAGCCGTGAGTGTCTGTCTGTTCTCTTCCGATTGGGAAACATGGACACAACGATTTTCGTTATGATGCTTTCTCCTGAACATTTTATATAATTTTGGAAACATATTCGAGTTCTGTTTTTCTTTTTCTGTTACTCTCCGAGATCAACTGTTGGAGATTTTTGATCAGTGACTTCAATGTCCGAATCTCTAGGTCTTGTTTCTCAGTAAACTGCCTGTGCAGCCGTTTAAGCCTCGATAGCAGTATGCTTTTGTGACATTAAAGTGCATCGATTTTTGGCTTTTGGAAATAGCTGCCTTAGGGATAGTTCGATCCATTGACCTTGTGATGACCTCATTCATTTGGAGTAAATTTCTGTCAACTTCTCCGTTTAATAGGTTTCTGTTTATCGGTGGATTTATTTCACTAAAACGCTTTAAAACTCTGGCGAAGCTCGGCCAATCCTCCGACAGTTAAAAGAACGCAGTTGGTCGTTTGGGATTCTGAATACGGGGAGCAAGTTCGAGATGGTCACTACCGAACTCGAAAGATCGCATACAGTTCCGCGCGTGTTTGTTATTCGTAAGTTCTAGTCTAGCGTCCATCAGCGCTAGGTCCAGGAAAGATATATGTAGCGTACAAACTATGTTTGTACTCAATTATATTTTGTCTTCTCAGCATTAACTGTGACTCAACTACGATCTTTTCTTGTTCATCTCAAAAAGATTCTTTTCGGGATTGGTATACCCGTCCTTGACGTTATACAATTTGGTGGTATGTATGAACATCATTCCTGTAGTGGCGCTTCTAATATCAGCAGCTGTTAAAATTTTTCGTCTGTCAATCATATGGCTTGTTGACATCACTATCATTGGACTAGGAGATTAGAATAAGGGATACTTGTTTTCCAAACAGGCGGCGCTCAAATCCCCTTCAATCGCATAAGAGCGCCCTTAACCTTAAACGTTTCATAGTAATTATTTTAATTTGAAGGATGTCCACACTTTTATCTTGGCCGTAACAAGGTACAAATTTTTTTTGTCTTAGCCTGCCAATTATAAGACATCTACATCCAAATAGTTTCTGGTCACTATTACGGTCACGGTCCGTAGCGCAGATGTCACACTTTTGCAGAGAGTTCCTGTTTTCAATTTAAACCGGACACCAAAAACACTGGATGAGTGAATCTTGCAAATCGCCAGGTAATTTAATTGAACGTTGATGATGATGAGACCGCCATGTTACCATATGGATATCGAGGTGCGAAAACGGTGAGTGGAATTTCTTCCACAGCGAAGTCTGTTAGCCTAACTTCGTTGACTGTTCGTTGATGAGAGCGTGACCTTAAAATCGTATTTCGGTATTCCAATAAGGTTTTGCAACACCTTAAATGATCTTTCACTGGCCCTCCGCTCGTGATATCCGAGTAGTATCAGTTGTCAAGAAAAGCTTATCTCAAGTTCGCCGTTCGGAGTCGGCATATAACAGGAGGTCCCACCGTCGCAAGAAGTAGTACACACGCACTCATGAATGGTTGTTAGAAAACTTAGCCCTGGGTACTAACGAGCCAGTTGCGCCAAAAATGTGTATTTATTTTTGGTAGCACACTACTGTCTCTTTATTAGGTACCCTTTGCCATTCGGATTATCCGTCATCATCTCTATTCAGGAGATCTGAATAAACCTCGAAATTTCTTTATGGCCTGTTGTAGGAATATGTTAGATCAGTTCATGTAGTCTTTTCAGTTCGTCTGGCCTAACTGGGTCTAGTAACACCTCCGTTGGTTCTATTTCCAGCTGTATAAGGAGATTTTTTTATCTTACTTCTTCTACCCGGCACCTGGTGTTGCATCCGATGGGATACTAGCAACTCCTGCGACCCCTGACAGCACCGATTTTTTGGGTTAAGTACATTTTGAGCTAGCAGGATTGTAACATTTAACCAACAAAATTCAACCTAACGCTGACTTAATATTTTACGAAATTTACTTAGAATTACAAAGCAAAACACACAACACGTTCCCTTCTCATGACATTTATTTTAACAACAAACACACGTAGATAACCTTACTTCCCTATCTGGTACGAGTGCATTTGGCCAATTATACCACACATCACGACTCAAGCAGTTACCTCTTGCTAAGCTTTGTGTCCAATTAATCCATCATCGTTATCCAGCCACGATAATCATGTCCCAAAGTCGTCGTCATTACGTCCCCTCTTAGAACGGACACTCTGTGGTACTGTTGTGCAATCCAAGTCCATACTCACATTTGTATATTACACACAAATTAGAGTGTGTACCTACGTCAGGACTACAGGAGTAATGCACCATACGAATAATGGTTCTACGCATCTGCCTAATTACATCTCGTATTATGAAATCCTTTTGTCCGGCAACCGAGGTAAATATAACTCTCTAATTATATCACGTGTATCCTTTTGTGAAAAACGAGTAGTACTCCTATCGTTGGGTATACAACAATACAAGTAGGAAGGTATAATTTGTGGATCAAATTACGACGATGGGGGCATCCTTTTTAGTTACTCTGGTCTACCACACACACACTCACTGAACTCAATAAAGCAAAACTTTCTTCATCGAATGAATGGTACGGTCAAATGAGTTAGATCCTTGAGGTCTTCTTTAATGGTCGTTCTTCCTGTGGAACACCTTAATTGAGGCATAAATTGCCCTAGTTGTCCAGGTCGAGAGTGCGCTACCTAGGATAACAATGGCAATATAACATTTTGCACGACATTAGACCACTGATTATAGGGATAATTGCATTAATATGCCTGATTACATGCTGTCATCATTTTAAACGAATTAAGGACACCACAATAATGAGGTACACACCAACTGGAACATCATTTTGAATAGTGGTTTCCTGAGCAATATACCCATTTTCGACACTCCCTTTTCTGATGGGATAATAAATTGCTTGAGAACACGTGTTATCCTTCTTTTTTCATTGTGCTGACTGTGTAAATGATGAGTAGATTCCAGTATCAGTGTGATATGGAAATTTTTTGTTCAAATAAATCCTGAAAAAAGGCGAACAAAAACAAAAAAGGTTTGTCTGTTTTTTCCCTCTTATGGTTGAGAAAATCTCCGAAAAATGATGAAGGATTACGCATAGGTTGAGGGTGGCCATTTAAACTGATTGACCGATTTCGCTTGGGTAATCTATCGTCATATATCAGTAATTGGGGAAAATAAAAGAAAATCAATCTACAATCGCTTGGGGTAATTTATTTTTGCACATTTGTACTTTGATTCATGAAGGAAGAAAGTGCGTTACCGATTGGGGGATATTTTTATAGGACCATCCACAGGCATGCATTTCACGTACTCCTATTGTGAAGCTGGTTCTAGAAAATCAGTCAATAAGATTGGATATGTCAACGTCACATGTTTAATTTCATCCATTGAAAGGTACAGGATTGTGATTTTTTTTGTATTTCCAAAGAGTTGCTACAAGAAAGTCCTCGAATTTGTTTGCTTGCATTCAAATGCATGGTATACATGTGTCCAATGTCCTGCCTTTGAATCGTTTTTATCCGGGGTAGAATTCTGTCATAAGCAGTCGTTTGTTCACGTCCAGTTAGAAGGGATGGTGGGTGTTTTTTTTTATTAAGATGATGTGGATGGATGATACCACGTAATTTATTCCAATTACGAGTTTCCTGTGAAAATTTGTCCATACAGGATTATTTTCGGAAGAAATCAAGTCAATTGCTGTGTAAGGACTGTGTAGTCTTTTCCAATTAGTGTTTGTTTTTTTTTACCTCAATTACGACAAAGATTTTTCCGTTTAGACCTTGATGGTATATCGCTCAAGGGGTTGA
Source organism: Rhingia rostrata (assembly GCA_949824845.1). Lineage (NCBI taxonomy): Eukaryota > Metazoa > Arthropoda > Insecta > Diptera > Syrphidae > Rhingia > Rhingia rostrata. The sequence continues at coordinate 14,640,267 of OX463755.1, read as the reverse complement.
TGGTACATAAAATATCAAATTACGCAAAAGTACACAACACTGATTAGGGAATTTTGTAATACCTGCCTTGAAAAGGGTAGACATGTGTTATTTATGAAAGAAAACACCTTTCGTTTCCATTACATAATTGGAATTTTATGTTTCCCCCTTGCATATAATGTCGGAAGTAACAAAACGCAACTGCCTTCGTAGTATATATTCCCTAACTGATATTAGACAAAGTGGTTTTCATAAATCTTGTAAATTTCCTTAAGAAGTACAATGGATAATCTTAGGGCAGCTCTTATTCGAAATTGATGTTTCGAACAAATTTTTTTCTCAATTTTTGTGTTCATTTGACACCTGGCAATCCCGCGACTTTTGATCAATCAACTGTCGGATTATTTCCTGTCAATGGAAAAGGAGTGCATAATGCCAGAAAGAAATGTGCAGAACTTATGAATGCAATTAAGTTAAACAAAATTCTTGCACTTACTTGAAGGCTTCATACTATTTTGGTGCTATCAGCTTTTACATCCTAAGCGAGCAACAGGCTCGTTAGTACCCGCTTTCTCACAACCATTCATGTGTGCGCGTGTACTTCTTCTTCTGCACGATGGCGGGACCTCTTGGTATTCTTGACAGTTGATAATATTTGGATGAAGGTGTTACAACGGACTACTGACTCCAAGTTGGTTGAGTGCGGTTTCTACTTGTGCGCGCCACTTAAGGCGAGGTCTTGCTCCACTGCGTCCGACGTCTGGCTGGGAATCGAAGACTCTGCGAGCCGGAGTATTGGTGTCCATTCGTTATATATGTCCAAGCCATCTTAAACGTCCAATTCGAAGTCTTTTAACTAGGGGCAGGTAGATTGTATGATTCTTGGTTGAATCTTCGTATCCAAAGCCCTCAACGCAAATGGGACCGAAGATTTTACAAGGAATTTTCCTGTCAAATCGACGAAGGATTTCTTCATCCGCTTTTGAGACGGTCCATGCTTCAGTGCCGTAGAGAAGGAATGGGATGATCAGGGTCTTATATATGGTCTCCTTAGTATTTTGAGTGAGGACTTTACTACTGAATTGCCTTCTTAACCCGAAGAAACAGCGGTTGGGAAGAGTAATTCTTCGTTTAATTTCTGACGAGACGTTGTTGTCAGAGTTAATAGCGGAAGGGAGATATACAAAGTCTAGTACTACATCAAAGTTATATCTTTCAATGGTGACGTTCTGTCCGATTCGTCGATGTTGTGTGTCCTTTCGTGTTAACAGCATATACTTCGTCTTGCCCTCATTTACAGGTAAACCCATTTTCACACTTTTACACATGTTTGAATTCCACAGGGCAGCGGAGAAACCCCCAAGATAGTGGCAACGGTGGCGTCTACAGTCTCAGTTAGGATGGACAGACAGAATAACATAGATGAGCTGCTTCGAAATAAATTGCACAGGCTACCGAACAAAGTGAAACTGGCCCTCCATGTTGGGGGTTATGCCTTGATTGAACTACCGACTCTCTGAAAATCTATTGTTACGAAGAAACCAAGAGCATAGGAAAGGACTGATCTTATTGTTGACGACCATGCAAAGTACAAAAGGATAGCACCGGTCGTATCCGTACCTTAAATATGAGAACAATAAAGAGGAGAGTTGTAGGCGAAGCCCTAAGTTGCGACAAAGCATACTGTCATTCAAAAAATTCGAAGGGCAAAAAGATGGTGGAAACTGTAACATCTACCGCGGACCGTGTTGTAGTGAGGAGAACCAGCGACTTTTCAGATGTGGATTAAGGAAACAAGTCTTATGATTTCAAGAAATTAGCGAACGCACTGTAACAATCCGCATCAAGGCCAAATTCGCCAACAAAAACCTTACATGTGCTCACGCTCCGACGGATGAGGATGATTTACTGCTCCTACAAGCTCCTTTTTGAAACTTCAGAGCGAATACCGAAGTACGATGTTCAAACCTTGCTTGGAGATTTAAAAGCAAACATAGGAAGAGAAAACATCCTTAGCAGTGTTGTCGAAAAACACTACCTATACGACAACATGGCTGGCAGCGATATGGGCTTATTGACTTCGATACGAAACGAAATGCCACGATAGCCACCACACGCTTTCGCCATCTCTATATCCATAAGGTAACATCGCGGTTTCCATAACAACGAACCGTCAGTCAAATTGATTACATTGCGATGGACAAGAGGCACGCAACCAGTATTTCGGATGTCCAAACATCCCGAGGGGCTAACATCGATTCGGACCACTTCCTTATTGCAGCCAAGTTAACAATGCGGATATCCACCGCGCCACAAAAAATCAAAATACTGTAAAAAAAAATTATGTCGAAAAATTTCAATAGAGAGACCGTCAAGTCCTTCGCGCAATACGTACCCTTAATCTCTCGATTAGCACCATACCCAATATCGAAGATCAAGGCTAAGCTACAGATGAATACGTGAGCTGAAATTGAAGTCTGTAGACAGAGAAGAAGGGATGAAAGAACAAGATCGATCGAGGAAAAATATTCACAAGTTTTATTAAAGGGTAAAGCTGCTCCATCAGAGTCGGAAACGACCTCATCGACACAATCGATATAAAAAGAAGCACTCGCATGTGACTTCTTTAATCTCATACTTCAGAGGATTATGCAAAACTTCTGATCCAGCATCTGAGGCACAATCTTCCAATAATCGATGCAACTAGTAGCATAGGCAATATAGTCGTAAAGCCCTCACTGGAACTACTAAGGAGATCTTATACAAGCCACTGATCATCCCATTTCGATTCCCAACGAGACGTCAGACGTCAGGGCCGATGTTGATTTTGAATAAAACAAAAATTATTTACAAAATTACTGTCATTTGTTTTTATTATGATAATATTGGAATGGCTTCAATCTATGCCGTTAATGTGCCGAATTATCTCATCCTTTAGCTCTTGAGTTGTTGCTGGCCAAAAGAAAAAAGTCCAATAGTGTCAAATCACATGATATTGGCGGCCAATTGACATCGCCACCACGTGAGATATCAAAGCCATTGAATTTGTCCCGCAAAAGAGCCATTGTTTAGTTAGCTGTGTGGCATGTGGCACCGTCCTGTTAAAACCACATATCGTCCACATCCATATTTTCCAATTCGGACCGTAAAGCGTTCGTTATCATTTCACGATAGCGAACACCATTCACAGTAAAAAGTCACTAAACAAAGTCTTCAATTTTTTCTTTGTAAATTAAAATTAAATATAAAACCAAAAAACCGACAAATCTAAGCCTAAAGGCAAAATAAAACAGCTAAATATAAGCTTACAGCGCCCACTAAGGGCCGATAAGTTAGATTAAGTAAACCAGTTACTGATAAGTTAGATTTAAGCATTTTTGTCTAGTAGTAAGTTAATATTTTAAGTAAATAAAAAATTAGTTTGAAAAAAAAAAAACCATTCACAGTAACTGTATGACCGGCCTTATTTTGGAAAAAATAACGGACCGAAGATGCCGCCAGCCCATAAACCACACCAAACACTTTTTGTGGGTGCATTGGTTTTTCGACAACCACTCATGGATTATCAATCGCCCAAATGCGGCAATTCTGCTTATTGTCGAATCCACTGAGCTGAAAATGTGCCTCATCACTGAAGATGATTTTCTTCGAAATAATGTTCATCAACGATGAGCGTGAGAGGTGCAATTGTTGGGCACGACGACGAGTTGAGGTCAACGACTCTTCAGCCACACTATCGCGAACAGCAGCAATATTTTTTGTAGTACGAGCTGTACGAGCATGCACTGGTGTTTTCGCATCTCCTACAGACCCAGTATGTTCAAATTTTTGCACGATTTTTCCGATTGTACGCACATTTGGACGATTAAATTGACCGAAAAATCACAAAGCGCACGATTTGCATTTTGTTTTGAACGCCCATTTGTATAATGACCCTGAATAACTTTAACGCGTTGCTCGATTGTGTATCTCTCCATAGTTCAAATTGAGTAATTCTGAAATTGAAAAATGTCAGAAGAAATGAGGTGTGGTTCACATTCAACATCGGCCCTTAACCACCCGTTACCACCATTCATCACTCGATTTCTGGCATTATTGCTGGCAAAGTCGATAGTTGCCACTATGCTTACTGTTTTGTAAATTTCTCCTCATCTTGAGTGGGTTCTTGTTGTTTATGTTTTACTTTGGCTGATGGCCCTTTATGTTCATCTAAAATCTCAAATCACGTACCTAAACAAATACTCACCACGTAATATAAAACGTGAATGAAATATTGTCCATAAAAATGTTTCAAAACCCTTGTATTAGTCTTTTAAAAAAAAACTTGACGCATTCGTTAAGTGGATACCATCCCTCCTCTGCGGATTTTTCTATGAATAACCATTTCGAACCTTACGAAGCTGAAAGTGCTTTCACAAGAACGTGCTAAGAGCTACCCCGCAGCTCTAGACCTTTATTCAGGGACACTCCGCACATATTTTATAATTTTAATTACCCAACACCATCATTGTGTTCATCGCAATGATGGTGATGGCGATGACGAAGGATTTTTCTTCGGTTTCAAAATCTTTTGTATTTTAGGCTTAAAGATGGGGGGGAACTAAAAATGATTCGCAAAACCAACCTTATCTCAGTCGCTAGGGTTAACCAAAAAAAAAAAATACATTTTCTAAAGCAAAGATAAGGCTTAGTACACACTTGAATAAATTCAAGTAGGTGGATGCTGTGCTCCTTACACATAATGTGAGTTTTATGTATGCGTAAAGTGTTGAGACTAATTACCATGCCTACATACATTTTACCAAAATATAAATAAAAACATTTAATGTTTGTCTTTCCGCTAAGGAAACGAACGCGCCTTTCTAAGACGAACGCGTCAGGATTGTACCCATACCAAGGACACTTCCGCAATTTAATAACAAAACAACGAAACACAATTGGTGGTGTAAAACATCCGTGCAAGAAAAATGAATATGAAGTGAAAGTAAACATTAAATTACCCTGTATGGAAGCTATGGACACGTTTCTCAAATTCCCCTTCAATTAAATGAATTACGTACTTCACAGTGCTCAAGTTTGTAGCTGCAAAACCGAAGGATGTGAAAGCTGAGAGCAAAGATTGCCTTGACAAAAAAAAGAAAACAACTTTCACTAATTGAGCGTATTTTGAGAAGTATGGCAGTTAATGTCGAAGAGTTCGCTGTAGAGTGCAATTAAATTAAATTGAAATGAATGTTGTTGCTAGAGCGATATGTGTAATTACATTTTCCCTACACGGATCATCTGTAGCGAATACTGTTTATTTTTTATTTTGTCTGACTCCTGACTCGTTCCTTGTTCATTTGATGCAAAAAGAAAAACTGAATCAAATTGGATGAGTGGATTCACCTGGAAAATGTTGAAAGGAGCGTTTGGCTGCGGGTAACGAGATCAGAGAGTTCATATCCAAATTAAATGTGATTTATTTTTTCAGTCGTTTTTAATTAAGACCGTTTGACCTTCAAACCTTTTTTTTTTAAATTTTTTTTATTTCGATTTTTTAATTGAGGATTTAGGCATTTAATTGGGTGGGTACATGTACACTTTCCAATAAAAAAATTGTAACACTTTGGTTAATTCATGTTTTCTTAAGAATTTCAAAAGACGAATAGAAATTAATCATGGAACACATTACACAAATATTGAAATAATTTTAAGTCTTACTTAAGTGGCTCTACAGTCCGGAATGAACCTGGGCCTCAACCTTCATTCCTCTCCAATTAGCCTGGTCTTTAGCTAACTGCCTCCAGTTTCGCACTCCAAGTTGGTTGGAAGTCTGGCTGGGAATCTGCGAGTCGGAATATTGGCGTCCATTCGTTCTACATGTCATAGCCATTTTAAACGTCCATTGTGGACTTTTTTTTTACCAGGAGCATGTCGCTGTACAGCTCGTATAGTTCTTGGTTGAATCGCAAACGGGAGCGAAGATTTTTTCTAAAATTCGACCAAGGATTTCTTCATCCGCTTTTGAGACGGTTCATGCTTCAGCGCCGTAGAGCTGGATGATCAGGGTCTTATATAAGATCTCCTTAGTTGTTCGAGTGAAGGCTTTACTACTGAATTGCCTTCTTAACCCGAAGGAACAACGGTTGGCAAGAGTAGTTCGTCGTTTAATTTCTGACGAGATGTTTTTGTCAGACTTAATAGCGGAGCCGAGATAGACAAAGTCCCGTACTACCTCAAAGTAATATCTGTCCAATTCTTCGATGTTGTGTGTCCTTTCGTGTTGACAGCATATACTTCGTCTTGTCCTCATTTACTGCTAAACCCATTTTTTCCGCTTCCTTCTCTATACTAGGAAACTTGGCTATGACATCACGTTGGGTCCTACCAATGATGTCAATATCGCCGGCGTATTCTAGTAGTTGAACCGATTTTTTTGAAAACTGTGCCTCTGGCGTTGCCTCATGAGTTTTGCACAATCCTCTCAAGAATCCAATTAAAGAAGTCACACGACAGTGCATCGCCTTGCGTAAATGCTTTTTTGGTATTGAATGTTTCGGTGAGGTCGTTTCCGACCCTGATGTTGCAGCGAGAACTCCCCATTGTCATCGTACACAAACGGACGAGTTTGGGCGCTATACCAAAATAAATGCTGTCGTATGCGGCTTTGAAATCGATGAATTGGTAGTGGGTATCGATTTGGACTTCTTGTGTTTCTTTCCAGGATCTGCTGGAGTGTGAAAATTTGATAGGTTGTGGACTTTGTGGCCTAAACCACACTGATAAGGACCGGTCAGGTTTTTGGTAATCGGTTTCAGGCGTTTACATATAACGGCAGATAGTATCCTGTAGTCGATGTTAAGGATGCTTATGCCTCTGTAGTTGGCCCAGTTTAGAGGGTCTCCTTTTTTGTAAATCGGGCAAATGATGCTGAGGTTCCATTTTTCAGGCATACTTTCACCCGACCAGATTCGGCTTATAAGTTGCTGGATGATACTTACCAAGTCATCTCGGCCGGTTTTTTAAAGCTCGGCGGGAAGTCCATCATTGCTATCCTCACTTCACTCAGGTCGGGTAGTTGGCAGTTTTCGCTATCGTTGCCAATATTTAATGGATCGTTCTGCCTGAAAGCGGAATTTTGTTAGTCATCGCTGTTTAACAGTCTGCAGAAATGGTTCTTCCATATCCTCAGCATCGACCGTGTTTCAACTACGATATTTCCTTTTTCATCTCGACAGGATTCTGTTCGAGCGTTATATCCTTGGGTTGGATATAACTTTGTTTACACTGGGAAAACTTGCGAACATCGTTGCTGGAGTGGCACCTCTCTATATCCGCGATCGTGAGATTTTCTTTCTCTTTATTCTTCTTTCTGAAAAGCCGGTGTTCTTCCCTTTTTCTCTGCCTATAGAGCTCAACCGCACCTCTTGTCTTCATCTGTAGCTTAGCCTTGTAAGCCTCGTTCTTGGCTGCGAGCATCTGTCGCCATTCCTCATAAAAGCAGAGGTTTCTAGCTGGTGGGCGCGAGAAACCTAGCATATCGATGGTGGTGGTATGGTGTCAATTGAGACGTTAAGAGATACGCGTTGCTCTAAGGTCTTGGCGGTCTCTTGCGATTGCAGTCGTTTCACATTAAATTTTTCACAGTATTTTTGGATTGTTGTGGCACGATGGATATCCGTATTCTTACCTTGGTTCAACAAGGTAGTGATCCCAGCCGATGTTAGCTCCTCGGAATGTTCGTACATCCAAAATGGATGCGTGCCTCTTATCTATCGCAATGTGATCAGTTGACCGTTTATTGATCTGGAGACCGCCATGTCCTCTTATGGATATCGAGGTGAGAAAACCGTGTGCCGGCTATAGTGGCAGTTCGTTCCGTAGCGGAGTCAATTAGCTTAAGTCCGTTACCATATGTGTTGTCGTGTAGGCTATGTTTTCCGACAATACGGCTATCTCTTAATACCTTTGCGTTAAAACCTTCCAGCACTATTTTAACATCGTACTTCGGAAGTCGGTCATATGTTTTGTCAAGGAGCTCATAGAAGCAGTCCTTAGCGTTATCATCTTTTTCTTCCGTTGGGGCGTTAGCGCATATAAGGCTTATGTTTACGAGTTTAGCCTAATTCTGTCACTTATAACAAATCCGCATCCGAATAGTCTGCTCACTTTAGCACGGTCCGTCGTAGATATCACAGTTTTTCATCCTCTTTTTTCCCGGCCCATCCCATCGTATTTCCTGGCTTTCAGTAATGTCTGCTTTGTAACAGTTTACGGCTTCCGCTAATTATTTGCTTGCATCTCTCCTGTTTAATGTTCTCACATTCCAGGTGCAGATACGAACGTCGTTGTACTTTTTCCATTTAGCAGGGTCGTCAACAATAAAATCAGTCCTTTCCGATGCTATTGGTTGCTCCGTAACTAGTAGATTTTATCCATGGATGGGTATTTAGCCCAAAGCACAACCCCCAACTTGGAGGGCCAGTTCCAATTTATTATATACCCCCTGGACTCGGGGCCATCAGTATCCACTACGGCATTGAACGCTGCAGTTGACCTTTTGGGTCATCCGCCACCATCTCTGTTCAAGGGCCCTGACTAACCCTTGAAATTCCTAGATAACCTGTTTTCAAAAATATGTCGAAGCAGCTTGTCTATTTTCATTCCTTGCCATTCTGACCTGGCTAGTTATAGTGTTGCTGTTTTTCGTCGTGTTATCAACACTCGCGCTTATCGTTTAGCAAGTCAAACTCGGTTGGATGAGACCAGTACCCAATGGTTACCACTTCCAGGTTAAAAATAAGCACTCGATGTGTAGTCAGAGTTAAAACCACTGGGCATTGCCAAGTTAATGACAATCAGAGTCTACCCTCGTTCTATAACACCCAACCATCTATTTCTTAATCCAGTAAATAAATTAGTTTTGGAATTCGAGCACATGCGAAATATCATTCTTGCATCGAATTTACAAAACTTGGCCCACTATGGCCGTCCAAGAAATTTTAATCTGTGAAAAGGGTACCAAACTCAGAAATTCATAAAATTGATTTCACAGCCCCCTGATGCTGATTAGATGTACTATCTATCCCAACTCAATCTTACTATTGCATAAGGGGTAAAGTAATTCCCAATCATTTGTTGTATTAGTACTTCGTGTGAAATCTTACTTCATTTGGTAGCGAATTCTTACGAAAACAATCCTTTAGACAGATGACATTTTTGGCCTCAGCATTTTATCAGAATTTTGTCTTAAATACAATCGTAGCTTCATTGCTATTACAGCTGGCCCTGAAAAACCCTTGGAGTCCCAATTTAGATCCCCAAACACATACCCACACTTTGTGTGTACTTTGTGTCTTTCTTTGAAGATTAAATAAAATGTTTTAACAAGATAAACAAAAATAATTTCAGTTTTGCAAGACTTCCATGATTCGATTATCAGCCTCACACCAATTCGTCTGAATTATCCCTACGATTCGCCTTATTTTGCTGATTTTATTCATCATATTTTCAAACGGCAAATATACTAATTCATGTGCTCTGTTGGTTTTTCGAATCCAGATTATTTAGGACCTACTTTCAACAGCCACCACATCAAACTTTATTTTTAAGTCTATTTTGCCTTAGATTAAGGTTGCTCTTTGTTTTTCATCCTTCATGTTTTGATAGGAGATTAAGGACAACTTTTTTTATTCATATGTTTCCTTTTTGTTGCGTAACTTCAGAAGTTTCCAAAAAAAAAGGTTTTGAACTTTTCTTTTGTCCCATATGTCATGACAGAAAAATAATACATTGACACCAACCAAGGACGAATGGAAAAATCCTCAACTGAATATTAACAAAACCAAACAAAAGGAGAACGAAAAACAAACATAAAACCAAAACCACCACCGAAGGACACACAATTTAATATCTTCTCCTCGTGTACCTGCCTTAACCACATGTGGTACGTGTGACAATAGTTTGTTTCTTTTTTTTTGGTCCTGTTCCATTTTCTCATTTTAGAGCCTTTGTCAAAAACCTTCTTGTGAGGAAGGCCCATTGGGTAAAAAGGTGGCGCATACGGCTTTTGTATGCCAAGTTTCTCTCAAGGAACACTTTAATGAAAACAAGTCTTCACTTTTTTTTTTGATATTGCCCGTGTGGTGTCGCTTCCGTCTGTTGTTTATATATTTTGTTGTCCTTTAGTGCTTTTTACGTCCTCTGGCCTATCAATAGTGTGAAATTGATATTGTCCATTGAGTGAGCATGGCGGAGGGAGGTGAGAGAAAATAATAAACTTTTCGAAACCACTATCGTGCAATTTAATCGGAAGACCAATGAAAGGAGCCGATAAAAGGAACGGAAGAAGGACCCGTTGGAAATAAAGTTTCATCAAAGTCATCAGGACATCATGTGGGTGGACGAATGTAGTAAGTTTTAGGGTAATCGATAGTGGGAAGAGGAAAATATTCATTTACTTGGACCAACTCTCTTAACACAAAGGAAGCAACTTTATTATTTATACTAATTAAATTCTGTTTATACGCTTTTTTCTTGTTAGCTGTTGTTTGTTTGTTATGATGAGAAGTGTATTGACATTGCGATGTTCATTAAAATGTTTGGGGTAATTGGAAATTTCGAGCGACACTTCTCATTTCGCTGGGGAGTTTCAGTATAGAACTTTTCTATTTAATTAATTAATTATGGGCACGAATTTGAGAATATATATATTTATGCCGAGTGTTCTGAAAATGTTAATTGAGTACTGTCGGGAAAAGTTTTTCAAAATGATTGTATTTCATCAAACAAATAACTAGCTATATATAATAACATCAAACAAATAACTTCCATTTTGATTTTGTACGTCTGTGGTTTGAGTTTTTCTATGGAAGGACTTTCACATCGTTCCAATATTATATTAATAGCGATACAGTTTCAATAGGTGTAATTAAGTCTTGTTTCAAAATCTGATAAAGATATCGCTAGTTCACAGGTAACAGTGATTAATCAACAAATTAGACAATAATTAATTACGATGTTTTGTGGAGGGGTGAAGTCTCGACCGGTTTATGAGGTACAAGGTGGGTCAAAAGAAGTCATCCGATGTTGTTTGGATCTCATTAATATTGGTTGTGGCTCGCGCAGTGTGTACCGTTGCTCCGTCCTGTTGGAACCACATGTCCTCCAGTCCTAATTCGTCAAATTGCGGCAGAAAAAAATTGGTTAACATGGCCCTATAGCGCACCGTCCACTGTTGTCGTTTGACCAGAGGCGTTCTCGAAAAAAATGGCCCGATGACTCCTCCAGCGTGAAAAGCGGAGGAATAACTTTGAGTGGATATAATGGCCCCTCGTGCATTACTCGTGCATTACTCGTGGATTTCCGGTGCTCCAGAACCGATAGTTTTGCTTGTTCACGTACCATCTGAGGTGGAAATGAGCCTCATCGCTCATTATGATTTTGGTCAACTTCGTCATCGATATTGAGGATGGCTTTGGCGTAGGTTACACTCGTTTGGAGGTCGACAGGCAGCAGCTGATGCAACGATTAGACTTTGTACGGAAACTTGCGCAAGTCTTCGACCAAAATTCGCCATAGGGACGACCAACTGATGGCTAATTGCGAGGCACAGCGTCTGGTCGATGTTTCAGGCAACAGTAGCGTTGTTCTCTACACATCGGGCGCTCCGGGGCCGGCCATTCTTGGCAACGTCTCGTGTGGTCCCATACTTTTCAAGGTTGGTGGCCAAACGGCGCAGTGTTTGCGCAGTCGGTGTCGGACGGCCGGGGAATCGGCGACGGAATTCGCGACGGAATTCGCGCTGAGCCAACACTACAAACGAATTTTTATGCAAAAAAATGGACATGATTATTCCGCGTTCTCGGCGAGTGTATCGCTCCATGGCTTGTTCACTTGTATTCTACATCTGTCTAGTCCACAAATGTGAAAGCAGAATTGACATTGGCGAGCATTTGCAAAAATAAGAGCATCTTCAAATAGCGCGATGTCTTTTGGCCCACCTTGTATGTGCAATTTTAGAAAAAATTCCACCCTCAAATTTAACATATTCTCACGATATATTATTCAGACAGTTTATCCAAATAGTTCGGCAAAAAACGAAGTTTTTCTATGTATGGGTTACGCTTTTCAAATCGTTTTTTTCAATATCGTCTTCAGAAAGGGGGGTTGGTTTAGCATGATCTATAGACGAAATGTTCATGGTATTATTCTCGAAAGACTTTCATGGAAAGTTTTTTTTTAAGTTTTCCTTAAATTTAGCTGAAAAATGTTTTTTTTTAAAAACGACCCCATAAAGTGGACGTGGCAAAAAAAACTTTAAATGGACGAAATATAGCTATTGAGAATGTCTAAATATACTTTTTCAAAATTCCCATCTGTTTGGCCAAAATCGATGTTTTACTGAAAAAGGAGCGTGGTAGTGGGCGGATTTAAACAAAATTTAAGCTTGTTCTGTAGACTCGGCCAAGAATTCTTCGTATCAAATTTCACTATCCCAATTCAAAATGTTAGGCCCGTAGTCCGGTGACACATAGACAGACGGACGTACGGCCGGACAGACAGACAGACGGTAAAATTTAAAAATATCCGAAAAAAGTTTTGGTGAAAAATTTTTGCCTATGATAATATAATCATTTCGTCCATAAATCATTTTAACCCACGCCTAGTCATTGGAGGCGTTTTCATACCATATGTATAACCTACGCCATACCATATGCAGAAGAAAAACGTTTGAACATTTTGAACAATATGTTGTCATAATGTAAATTTTAAAAATTCCTAAATTTCCACATTTAAGGGATATTAATCTTAAGAATGGGATGGGTTAGGGCATTGAACGATGCGCACAGCGGACTCTAGCCTTCTTATATTTTTTTCAACACTTTGAGGACCATACATTTCTGCCGAAGCGTTTTTTTTTTATTTTCAAAATATTTATTTCGTGACTATTACATATTGGGTCATGTAATAGACACAAATGTCCCCAAGGTCCTCTCCATGCTTTCCATTTAGCTTGACAAACATATTGTTGAATGTAATTGAAAATTATGATGTTTTATAAATTTAAAAAGTAGTTTATAAAAAAGTGAATATAAAAATTAAACATTATAAGTTCTAAACGTGGTATTTGGTATTTGACAAAGCAGGCACGTAATGTAGTCAAGCAAAGGAACACATTATATGCGGTTATATATGCTATTGCTGGCGGAAGGGACGCAGCGCTATCAATTTTCACGCCATTTTTTGGTACGATTTCTGTTTGCTGAAAAATGTACTTCCAGTTCTGGTTGCTCATGGTAATATGTGCGTTCTTAAACAAAAGGCAAGTCGTTTGCTAAAGCTGCCCGAAAATCAAGAGATCGAAGAACAATCGAATATAAAACCGCCATTTGCTTTTGCGATCATACTTACAGTAAATCTTTTTTTCTTTCAGGTTGACACCTTCCATTTCCTTATTGTCATACTGGACAATCAAGGTGTAATTTAATCAATTTTACCAACTTGTCCAGCTACACCCCGCCACGTTACTTTGTATGCCGTAGTTGGGTCAGTAAAATTTAAAGCTAGGTATACAGCGCGATTATCCATCCATATGACTACGGATATGCTGTCGGATGTAAAACAGCTAATATCCCCAAGCTGTAAACCAATACAACCGAATGCTGGTTAGTTTTACTAGGTCAATACGTGTTTAGACCCATAAGAGCCCTGTACGCTTACACGATCAGAGTGAAAACGAGCTGTCGTTTCAACTTAGACATCAATCGTGACTGTTTAACTTCGCAGTAGTAACCATCAGATAATGCTCCTATCCGACTGCATCGTCAGTGACAATGGAGAAAATTAATCCCTGCGATTAATTATCGGCATTATTTCTAAAAACAATTAATTAAAATTCGAGATTTGAGTTTGTTTCCGATTAATTTTGGATGATATCATGATCATGACCTTCGGATTTGTTCCATCTAATATTAATATTCTTTATATCCAAAACAAAAGCCTGTTGTTCATCTGCCACTCAACTTTACAGAATCAATGTCTTTGAGTTTACAAGGGTATAATCACGTATACCCCACAGTTACCACAAAAACAATTTTTTTGTTCTCGGTCAAATCAGAAGTAAAAGTCCCAAGTACAGTAGCAGCTTCAAACCGTAAACAACTTCTATTTAGGTTAATTAGGCATTTGATGCCAATTACAGATACAATAAATTAATCACTTAAAAAATGTTTGCAAATATTATTGCTAAAAACAAATAAAGCAACATTTTCAAAAAAAAGTAAAACAAAGAAATTATAAATTCATTTTCAAGGTATAGAACGAGTTGTAATTTGTTGACTTGTTTGCATTAAAAAATAGTCTGAAAAACACTTTCTAACTCCTACTGTACTTAAAAACGAATGTTCTGAACGCGTTGTAGATCCAATTAATGTTCTTTTAATGACAGGGCCAACTGCTAATGGTCTCATACCTTTTTTAAAACCCCTTTCTAACTTTTTCTCTGTTGAGGTTTTTTTGTTTATGAATTTTAAATTAGGAATAGCGGTGAAGGGCTCTGGAAATTTAAAAAGGGAATGTTTTATGTTTTTGTGTGTAGGGGTGTCTAAAAACCGCAAGGAGACTTGCGTCCCATATACATTTACTACCACACGCCATTAAAAAGTGGAGGTGTAAGTAGGAGAGCCATAATATGAAAATATGAATAAGTAGTCGACAAGTCTCCAATAATTCGGCTCGGAATAAATAATCGACGCTAAATTAGTAGTAAATTAGTATGATCTCAATGATGAGCCAAACGTGGGTAGTCCATACAGCATTAACTTTTTGGGGTAACCGTTTTTGCGAAGGTTGCAAATTACTCATTTATATTTAAAATTATTGGATAACTTATTTTTATCATACGTCATCGACATTAGTATCTTCACCTGGAATCTCACATTCCAAGAGCAGGTACGAACATTAAACAGGAGAGATGCAAGCGAACAACTAGCGGAAGCCCTGATCTGCTACAAAGCAGGCATTACTGCCATCCAGGCAATACGATGGAACGGGCCGAGCAAAAAGAGGATGAATTACTGTGACATCTACATACTATGGACCGTGTTATAGTGAATAGAAACAGCGACTATTCGGATGCGAACTTGTTATAAATGCAAGCCTACACGACAACACGTCTGGTAAC
Organism: Rhingia rostrata; assembly: GCA_949824845.1. Taxonomy (NCBI): domain Eukaryota; kingdom Metazoa; phylum Arthropoda; class Insecta; order Diptera; family Syrphidae; genus Rhingia; species Rhingia rostrata. The sequence goes on along the minus strand of OX463755.1, from coordinate 14,625,122 downwards.
GGACTTAGTCTAATTGACTTCGTTATGGACTATAGCCAGCACACGGTTTCTTCACCTCGATATCCATTAGGGGACATGACAATCTTCAAATACACAAACGGTCAACGGACATTGCGATAGACAAGAGACACTCATCAATTATTTTGAATAACCAAACATTTCGAGGAGCTAACTCGGAGCACTACATTGTTGCAGCCATGCGAATGCGAATATCCACCACGCCACAACAATCCAGAAATACTTTTCAAAAATTTAATGTCGAACGATTGCAATCGCAAGAAACCGCCAAGCCCCTCGCGCACCGCGTATCCCTTAACCTATCGATTAACACCATACCACCAGCTTCGAATGTCGAAGAACAATGGCAACGATGCCAGCCAACTGATATGCTAGCTTTCTCGCGCCCACTACCAAGAAACCCATGGTTTGATGAGGAATGCCTACACAAGCTCGCAGCCAAGAACGTGGCCTACAGGGCTACGCTGAAAGTGAAGATGAGAGCTGCCATTGAGCTCGTTAGGCAGAGAAGAACGGAAGAACACCTGTTTTTTAGAAAGAAGAAAAAAGAGCAAGAAAAGCGAGCGATCGAGGTTATAAAGACGTGTCACTCCAGGAAGGATGTTCGAAAGTTTTGGCAAAGTGTAAAACTTCAAAACCAATGATAAAAGGCTCAAACAGAATCCTGTCGATATGAGCAAGGAAATATCGTAGTTGAGACACAGTCGATGCTGGGGATATGGAAGAACCACTTTTGCAAACTGTTAAACGGCGATGACGAACAATATTCCGCTGTCAGGCAGATCGAACAATTCAATATTGGCAACGACCGCAAAAACCGCCAACCACCCGATCTGAGTGAAGTGAGGATAGCAATATCTAAACTCAAGCTTAAAAGGGCTGCCGTAAATGATGGCCTTTCGCTGTGCTTCAGAAAGCAGGCGGAGATGACTTAGTAATTAACATCCACCAACTACTAAGCCAAATCTGATCGGCTGAAAGTAGGCTTGAAGAATGGAACCGCAGCATCATTTGACCGATCCACAAAAAAGGAGACCCTGTGAACCGCTCCAACTACAGAGGCATATATCCCCTCAACATCGCCTACAAGATCCTATCTGCCGTAATATGTGAACGCCTGAAACCTATGCTATGTCTAGTTTTGCGAGCTATGTCTAGTTTTGGTATATCGCCCAAACTCGTCCGTTTGTGTAGGATGACGACGGAGAACTCTCGCTGCTCCATCAGGGTCGGAAACAACCTCACCGACACATTCGATACCAAAAATCATACGCTGTCATGTGACTTCTTCAATTTTATTCTTGAGAGGATTGTGCGAAATTCCCGAGCCCACATCAGAGGCCTTTTGAGAGAAAAAATCCTCGAAAAATCTTCGGTGCCGTTTGCGTTGATGGCCTTTGAAGATGGACTTCCAACAAAGAACCATACGAGCTATACAGCGACTGGTAAAAAAACTCCGCATTGGACGTTTAAGATGGCTAGGACATGTAGAACAAATGGACACCAATACTCCGGCTCGTAGAGCCTTCGATTCCCACCCAGACGTCGGAAGCTGTAGAGGATGACCGACCGACCTCAAGCAATTTGGACTGCACATCTGTAGGCAGTTAGTTAGGACCGGGCTATTTGTAGAGGCATGTTGGTTGAGTCGCATGTTCATTATGTAGCGCCACTTACAACTCCAAAGATATATCGGTCAATGGTGTCGTTCTGTCCAATACGTCGATGTTGTGTGTCGTTTCTTAATGAGATCATATATACACTTGGCCTTCATTAGAATCCGTTTTTGGAAAGTTCTTTCCATATTAGCAAAAGTGTCGGTGACATCTTATTGAATTTTGGTATCGTCAATAAACATTCGCAGTATTTATGGAAGATTGTAACTCTGCTGTTGACTCGGGATTTTCGCTATAATCCTCTCAAGAATTATTTTGATGAATTCATTTGGTAGCCTGATATATTATTACTTGCTATCGTTCTACAGAATTGGTTCTTTCATATTTCTAGCGTTGTCTGTGACTCAATATCGATGTTTCCTTGATCAACTTGGTAAAGGATCAAGTCCCTTGACATCACTCCTACAATTCGCTTTTTTCATTTTTTCTTGTTTTGTCAGAGATTCTCCAATTTTTCTCGCTGTGATCTTCACCTATAGCGTTGCCTTGTTGACCCTATTTTTGGCAGGGGTATTCTTCTTCAAATAAGTGGTTCCTTATTGAGAAAATCAGCATAGAAATTGTTGATGCTAGTAATCGCGGTTCATAGTAATAATCCGAGTTTTTAGTCCTCCTTATTCCCAGCTTATCCGTAAGCATCATTTCAGGTCGTTCCTAGAGCGTTATGGATTTGCTTCACCTAGGAAGGTTTATAAGAATAAAAAACTTATAATTCTTGGATAGAAGTGAAATTGGTTTGTTAAAGTGCATCTTTGCGTTTGAGGTTTCTGATATTCCAAGTGGAGTTACAAATGCCATTGTCTATCTATTCCACAATGGTGGGTCATATAAGCTATTGTGAATGGCTTGTTTGAGATAATGGTTTGACGGTAAACGATAGTACTCCGATGACTTGTGAGATCGTAGGGATAAAGCCAGTAGAAATGATGGTAATAGATATTGCTATGGAGTTGAACCCACACACAGGTTAATACCAAATCTGTTCTCTGGAGATCAATATCAGTACATGGTTTGCTCATTGAACTGGAGTGAGGAAGATCATTGTTTGTTGAGTAGTTCTGATATTGATCTACAGAAATCAGATATACAATATTCCTAAGTGTGGTGTGCCTAGATTGAGTTTACCGCTTAAAGCTTAACTAACGATGTTTTTGTACCACTTTACCAGCAATTTACGTGACATAGTTTCAAATCGAAAAACAAAAGCTTATACAATTCATAAAGACTGAGTTCTGCATTCTGCCTTTATTTTGGCAAGTCCCATTTATTCCTATCTCCCTATGTTATTAAAAACAACCCACTTACTCTACTATACATCCGTGCACTAAAAATCTCCACCCTACCTTACGCCCTAAATCTACATATTTACTACCATAACCTACACAAGGTACTCATCTCACATATTTATCACATTTTAATGATGGAGAATATTATGAATACCATTAACTGTGCTACCAACTCTATACCCGCCAGATAAAGTGATTTGTATCAGAGAGCATTTATCATTTTAATATATCCTCATTAGCGGCACCGGAGGATACCGTCCTTGCATCACACCAACCTGTAGTTGTGCGCTATCACAAAAAAGAAAATATATTCCACTGCCTCTATTCACCGCCTATGTACCTCATTTAACACCAAGCTCTCTGAATTACGAGATATACGTATAGGAAATTATGCTAATCCGACAAAAGAAAAAAATCTTTAGCCTATATTGTGCATAAAAGACCGGCGCCTGGGCTTTAACGAGAAACACCCTCCAGCCGTACACCATGTCGATTTTAATTTCTCTTCAAAGCTTTGGTGAGGTTTACGTTTACGTTATAGTACACCCTCTTTGAAGTGCGCCAAGATTACAGAGGGTATACCAATTCTCCAAAGGGTTTTAATACACATGGGTATTTAGGTACACTCACACTTTTAAATGAAGAAAAAAAAAAAAAACGTCAAGTGATTGTTAAGTACACTTCAAGAACATTTTTCTTGCAAATCATCGCAACAATAGACCACACTAAGGACCTACCCGCCCCCAGAGGAGCATCATGTTGGAGGCACATCTTTCCGAAACACTCATACCACATACACAGTGGTACTACATGCTCACCACCATGAAGGGATTACAAGGATTTTTGAGTGGCATATTTATGGATGTCGCAATCTCATGTATTTAAATATCGTTGCAGGACGTCGTTGACACAATCCTTTTTGTTTGCCTATTTCAACGGGGTTCCCTCCCGTTAGCCCATTCTCGGTGTTGTTGAACACAGCATATTTCTGTGACTTTCGAGAACGTGCTAAAAATATGAAAACCGACACAAACAACATGAGGGTAGACTGTACCGGCTGGGTTGGGCGACTAGGCTGACTTCCTTTTTTCAATCCATATCCGAGGTATCATCTCCAGCAACCAAAGCAACATCATCAACACGACAACTCACGTAACATGAATTCATATGTGAATGAAAGTGAATGCTGCTGTGCCGGTGGGTGGTAGTGGGAGGTGTATCTAGAGTTGGCTGGCACCATTCAGCTGAATAATACCAAAGACTGACAGTCATTAAAGCCACATTTCCATTTAAACACGTTCCCATTAAATCGTAACCATATAATACTCGAACAGGACGACGACTACGACGACGACGACGACGATGAGGACGACTATGGCGATAAGAGGAGACATGTCGGATTCTGCCTAACAAACACAATGAGAGTCAGAATTTCAAATGCCTATACCAAAAGATGGTGGAAAGGAGACCCATATGAGGGGTTCATGAGATTATGAGATTCTTCGGGTATGCTGCCTGATCTCATCAAAATTGCAAACAGGAATCAAATGCAGGCTCTTTCATAGCAACACGTATAATGAATAATAGCAGAGGAGATTGCTTCAAATATCCTCCATCGGCCTGTTCTCATATCCGACCTCGATGATCAGTTATTCCAGGAGTAGGTATCAGTAGCCATACTGTGAAAGGGCACCACAAACATTAAAGCTGGTTGGGGGAAGGCAAATAATAATAAATGCACGTATGTGTGTTACGTATGCTGTACTGGCAAAATGTCGTAACACATTTAATTCGTTGTGGGATTTCGTCCTTCTGTAGGATGGGATTTTTGTTTTCTCATCTGAAAATAAAGGGATTCGTTTCATTTTCAGTTGTGAAATTGGTTACCGTGAAAAAGCTTATCCAATTTGAGGAGAGCCTTAGTCCATTTTTTCTATGCAGTCCTGTATAAGGTTTGAATTAATTAAACGATTTTTAAGTCGCGTTGTGAATGGGATGGAGTGGTCTTCTTCTCCAGTAGGATTCTAATTCTAATGCTTTGTTTTATTTATCCTTGTAATGCAATTTTCAGGAGAACATTGAAGATATACTTTAGGTTATAACTCTGCTATATTACATGCTTACCTTTAATACGCATCGCTAAGCCTTATAGTGGTAGGCAGCTGTAATAACCTATGTACATTTTGAGCAAATTACTAAATATCCTACGGGAATTGCGTTTAATATGGATAAATGTATGCCATTTGCTAAGCCACGGAGGAAGGTTTAAGGTGAATTTTTGGTTAGGTCCAATACATACACGAAATTTTGGGATAAATCAGCATTAAAACGCTATTTTCCAAAACTATTTAAACTTAAGGATTTATGTTTTGATGAGTTTTTTTGTTTCATAAACTCACCAGTGTAGAGATGTTACACAGGAATCCTTTTCACCTGTTGGTTTCTTTTTATTTAAAAAAGAACGTCGTATTTGGAAAGTTTTGGTTTTTATAATTTGCGCGTACTCAAGAGCTCACGAATACCCTTTATATCTTTTATATGGGCGTTAAGGAAATTGAAGAATGGAGGTACCGATGCACATTGGTTTTAACTAATTGTATGTTATATGGGCAAGGAAAAACAGTTTTTCCCATGCTTTTGGTGCACCCGAATAGAATATCCAACTCAAGTTTTGGGCGTATAAACGCTTTACATATTGTTGACAGAAGGGATGAACTATTTGTTTCATCAATTAAGGAGACTTGTCGGTCCAACTTAAGTCGGTTTTAACACACATACCTAGGAAAGTAGGTAGAGGTGGCGGTTCAGCATGAACCCAAGTAGCACTTCTGTGGCTTTTTGTTACCACTACTCGTGTGACCTTTATTATGATTGTTGTGGATGTGTCTCTAGATCCAGACTGTGAAGTTTAGAAAACGGATAAGATCTTGCATCTTTCTGCCCCAGATATCGCTAAGGTTGTCGAAGGATGGTTGGTCTAATGCAGACTAAGTGCCGGACATTTGCAGATGAAATGGGAGAGGGTTTTCACTCATTTTTGTTCCCGCAACTGCGGCATATAGGTTTGTATGGTATTCCTTTTGTGGGCGTATGGTCTCCAATTACCCAGTGCCATGTAACTATCGCCGTAATTCTATTCTATTTAGTAGGTCGTTTGATATGTTCTTGTCATAGGAAGGCCATATCTTCCACGATATGATGTAATTGGGTAACCTTCTCCATTTGGAGTCGACCTTCTTCAGGAAGTATGAGTGGATTTGTCCTTTAACCGCATATAGTAGGATATGAATGCTTGTCCTAAGTGAGCTGTAAAGAGCTAAGCCTTGCATTCAATGTCACTGTGATTTGGAACCCAGGTGGGCAATTCTGTTGCGGCATTGCTATACCCACTTGGAAGATGTAATACCCGAGTTGATGACCGAAATGGCCACTTGACTTTCTATAACAATAGCAATATTTAGCCTTTTCACAGTGTCACGTCAGTAGTTTCGCCTGGAATACGATGGTGAAATCCGATAGGCCGTATTTTACTGATATTTTCGGTGATTCCGAGTATACTCATGACCCCACACCACAGTTCATCTTAGATCCGTCAGTGTAGACGACCGTGTCGAAATCTCTTACTACTTCAAATCTCTTACCAATCTCTTACTACCTCGTTCCGCTTCCACTGAGCCTTTGGAAGCCTTTCTTGAATCTATGTGTAGGTTAGACGAAGTCTGTTGGAAACTTGATCATACCGTTTGGTAACGAGTCCTGTCTTACTGATCTGCATAAAGCGGAATCTTTAATGTGTGGGTAGAGAGGCAAGAGATGCAATAGCACAGTAAGGGCATCCGTTGGCGCCGAGCTCAGTGCGCCCGTGGTACCCACATTGGCTGTTCTGCAGCCTTTTTCTTTTGTGATGTTGAAGCCTTTACTCAATGCGGACCACCATACTATTGAGCCGTATGTGGGAATTGGATGTACCACTACTGTGTACATCAACGAGTTCATTTTTGGTTGAAGTTCCCACTGCTTTCCAAAGTTTTTGCTGTAAGCATAGATGGCAACACCCGCTTTACCTCTGAAGACAGTGTGAGTAGTTGGCAATTTAGTTAACATGGAAAGCTTTCTGGTTACTTTGACGTAAGTCTCATAATGGCTGTAGATTTTCCTTTCGCTTAACGACCGAAATGTGTTTTGGAAGCATTGAATTCGACTCTGTTTGATTTACATCATTTGATAATGCTATAAAGGTCGGAACTTAATGCATAACATATTATGTAACGTAACATAACAGGGCTTATACCAGTTGGAAGTTCTGAAGAACCTTATGCATTTTGCCTTGGTTTCAAGAAAATTTTAATTAATATTTTCCTTGCACCCGTAAAACTAAAACGCCATTTCGATACAATTCACGAAAATTTAAAGGAGAAAAACTTTAACGTTTTTTCAAAAACAAAAAGAAATGCATAAATCCACATTGCAAAGTTTGCCTTCATTTGCAAAAAAGACAACGAAAATGAAACTGAAGCGTATTTCCTCCTAAACTATAGGGAAGTCCAATCTGGAAAGCCAGTTTTGCAGAATATTTAATTAACACTTGAATTCTAACATACATACAATAATCCGTTGCTTACTTGGAGAATCCACGGAAAAAAGTTGCAGCAGTTCAATGTGCAAATAGCATTGTGTGTTGGATTTAAAAGATATCTGCCTACGTTCGCGGATTAAAAGTTTCTGATATGTTTGTACTACTTACTTTATTAAGTGGCACTTCAGTCTGGAATGAACCTGGGCCTCAGCTAACATGCCGCTGCAATTAGCCCGGTTCTAAGCTAACTGCGACCAGTTGCGCACTCCAAGTTGGTTGAGGTCGGTTTCTACTTGTGCGCGCCACTTAAGGCGAGTTCTTCCTCTACTGCGTCCGACGTCTGGCTGGGAATCGAAGACTCTGTGAGCCGGAGTATTGGTGACCATTCGTTCCACATGTCCTAGTCATTTTAAGCGTCCAATGTAAAGTTATTTTGTGTAGTTCTTGGTTGAATCTTCGTCGCAAATGGTACCAAAAATTATTCGAAGAAATTTCCTCTCGAAACTCCCAAGGATATCTTCATGTGCTTTTGAGACGGTCCATGCTTCAGCACAGTAGAACAGGACTGGGTAATCAGGGTCTTATATAGGATCTGCTTAATTGTTTAAATGAGGGGTTTACTACTAAATTGCTTTCTTAGCATTACCATCATTTAATGCTCAACGCACTTTCGCCGCTTTCTTATCAGCGGCGTCAGCGTATGCTAGTATTAGCTCTAAGGAATCAAATTAAGGCCATCATTTCCTCCAGCCTTATAAGGCTTGACTTTAGACATTGCTATATTCATTTCACTCAGGTCGGGTGGTTGGCAGTCTTCACTATCTTTGCCAATATTGAATCGTTCGTTCTGCCTGACAGCGAAAAGTTGGTCCTCATCGCCGTTTAACAGTTTGCAAAACTGGTTCTTCCATATCATCAGCATCGACTGTGTCTTAACTACGATATTTCCTTGTTCATATCGACAGGACTCTGTTTGAGATTTGTATCCTTGGCTTTGACGTTTTACACTTTGGAAAAACTTGCGAACTTGAGGGGCACCTATTTATATCCTCGTTCGCGCGCTTTTCTTGCTCTATTTTCACAGTTTTTCTGGATTGTTGTGGCGTGGTGGATATCCGCTTTTTAACCTTGGCTGTGACAAGGTAGTGGTCCGAGTCGATGTTAGCTTTTCGGAATGTTCGTACATTCAAAATACTGGATGCTTGTCTCTTGTCTACCGCAATGTGATCAATTTTGTGGAACGTTCGTTGATCTGGAGACCGCCATGTCCCCTTATGGAAATCGGGGTGAGGAAACCGTGTGCTAGCTTTAGTGGCATTTCGTTCCGTAGCGAAGTCAGTTGGACTAAGTCCGTTACAAGACGTGTTGTCGTGTAGCGGTGTAAGCTATGTTGTCTGCCAATACTGCTTAAAGTGTCTCCTCATCCAACCTTTAGGTTTTCTCAAGGAGCTCGTAGAAGCAATCGTTAGCAATTTAATTTTTTCCCTTCTTTGGGATATGATCGCATTTAAGGCTTATGTTGGCAAATTTGGCCTAGATGCGGAGTGTTACAATTGTTACAGTACAATTAAGTCCCATACAGTTTTTTAAACCCTAGCTTCTGATTTCTTTAAAATGTGTGAAGAAATAGTTTTTCCATAAAGAATGGAACGTCCAGTTTAACGCCGAATTCGAACAGCAATTTTGAAAAGCTTCTTATGAGGATGTTTTTCAAAATCTTGTGATGTGGTGGGGTTGTGGACCGTAGACAGTCTATTTTAAAAATTAATAGACAATTTGGGGTTGGTTTTTTTTTGTTTTTTTTTTATAATTTGCGCGCACTCAAGGGGTTATGAATACCCTTTATATGTTTTAGCACAGTGCGGGCGTTAAGGAAATTAGGGATAAGAAGAAAGGAGATACCGATGCACATTGGTTTTAAATGTCTGTAAGTTATAATGGAGAGGAAAAACAGAGTTTGGTAGAGCATTCCACATTCGTGTTGTTCGGTTTATGTATGAATCTCTATATTTCAGCGTACGTCCGAAGATAGGCTTGAGGGTAAACTGATTTGCATTCATTGCATAACGAGTATTGCGGCTGAATTGTTGAATGGGAGGAATGCAGCTGGCTATTTCATTTGAACATTGGCAACACGTCCAGCAAATTGAAGGCATCTTTGCTGAATCATAAATCTGCTAGATGGTAGATAGATAAATTCAAGCTGATTAACCAAATGAGATCTATTTTTGCCTACAAAACAGACATTGGATGGTATAAATAGGTGTTGTAAGATGAACTGCGATGACGTTTCTCTCAACTACAGATGGCATATACACTTTAAGTAATACTATGATAAAATTTGTTTCTTTTAATAAATTAAAATTTGACCTCAACATAATCTCTATGAAATCATTTTTTTTGTAAGTTGAGCATGTTTTTTGACAGATTTCTTAAAAACTTATTTTCATGATTAATAAGTGCTGTTGTTTAACTATTTGTCTAATCAAATTTATCTCAACATATCTTTATCTAAGCGAGAAGTTTAAAGACCAAAGTATATGTAATTCTACTAGAATAAGAACCTTACAGTTGTTTGTGATAATAGATGGGATCTCCCTTGTACAACTTTGAAGTGCTTACGTTGAGATTATAAAATCAACTTTAAAATTACTTGAAGTTATTTGCTTTTCATTCATTTAAAATATGGTATTCCATTAAATAGAAAATAAATCAAACAAAAGAAAAGTTGATTTTAAAGAGGATTATTTTAAAATCCCTTGAAACGTAATTACAACGTTTAATTAATATTCTTATTTAAATATAATGTGTATTAACAATATTATCTCCATCGAAGTGATTTATGTACATACATTGTGTTACATGTGGGTTTGCAATGTTTTTTTTCGTTAATTTTTTTGTTTTATTTCACATTAATAAATCCCCAATGACAGGCATTTATACCGTCGAAATACTTCATATTTTTAACGATTTAAATTGATCCCTGGATTACAATGAAAGGATAATGCAAATGTAAAAATCTACATAAATGTGTTGATGAGCAAGGGCTTTAAAGTAAACAAAAATAAAAATACTCCCATTAGGTATGACAGGTACTGCTAAAGTCCTTGATTATAATTTTATTCATGCAAACAGCTACAGTTTCCCGTATACACAGAACATACACAGATATCCTCAGCTCATTGACTTCAATAGACCACACAATCTCATGAATGTAACACACCTTGTGTATCTTAGCTAACCAGGACCAGTTCTACATCGTACAGTCGAGCAATAATAAATCTAACTGGAGCTAATGGAAATTTCTACCTTAGTCATAATTGGCCCTTGTAGCAACAGAACATCTCAGAATGTAGCTCGCATGTGAATAGATTTTATTATTAATGAGAGCACTCGGCCTAAAGGATTACAATACCAACGATATCCTTAAGTCATTGCCTGGTGACAGATAATTAGTCATTACTCGAAATACACATACGCAATATTGTCATTGCTTGATGGTACACAATAGTCACACTTAAACAAGCCGAGACATTTATTAAATAACAAGGATAATCAATCTTACGACGTACTCCGAAGTTATGGCATATTATGACGGAAGCAGCAATTAAGTGTATGTCTCAAGGATGTAATTAATGCAATTGAAGCGAGAAGCAATACTGGTATATACTGTTTAACATAGTTTAGTGCTTCATCATCAGATAATTAGTACTATCATTTGTAAGCAATAATTCGTATCCATGGGAGATTTGTCACTCCGTTCGAATGTAGATGAACAACACATAGACGTCACCAAATCGAAATGGGGCACCTCAGTTGAAGGTACGAAAATCCTTTCTCAGTTTTAGAAGGAAGGCAAATAGAGTTGGGAATTGTTAAGAAAATAAGTGAGGCTACTGTTCATGTTCATTTTGAATCTCCGAGGATTATAGCTACGAGGGAATATTTGAAAAAGCAAGCTTTTCTAAATTAGTTAAGTGACATTAAGAAACGGTATTTTTTATGGTACATCCATAAAGCCCTTAAAATCCAAACAACGACAAAGAATTTTTCTTTTGAAAGTTCCCAACATTTGCTCCACTCTCCTGCTTATTGTCTGGCTCTCGGCTTCGTGAGGTAAGACTGGTACTAGGATTAGAGTCTGGGAGAGCTAGCATTTCGTGTTAATCCCATTTGTTTCGCCAAGCCAAGGTTGCATCGGATTTCGGTAGCGGCTGTTGCCTCCTAAAGATGAACTCCTTAACCGCATCTAAGTTGTTGCAGTTGACAATGAAGTTGTGACCCATATTTTGGCTACGTATACAGTGTCGACATTAACCGGTACTAAGCCTATATTTGCTGTAAGTCACACATCGAACAAGGAGTAAATTGATTTGTCCATTTATTTAGGTTACCTTGGCTATAATAAATTTAAATTTTTATTCTACCTTGCGCATAGATGCCATCACAAAATCAACTGGACTTTAAACATTTCCTCTTAGTCCTGGCTATTGTCCACGGTGTTAACGTATCCATTGGGACTGATCTTAATAAAATATCATTCACACCATTGCGAAAGATGGCTAAAGAGGTATTGACGTCGTAAGTTCTGCATTTAAACCTGTTCGGAACATTTATGGGACTAAAATATATAGTGCCGGCTCAAATATTATTCACGGTGTAAGCGTAGACATTGAGTCGATAAATACATTGTCTGTTGAGAGCTTTACATTGTCTTGCACTTCACGTTTTGATATTTGTTGGTCTCCTTTAGAATTTGTCGTACTAGAAAATTTGGTCTATGATGTATATCACGGAATGAAAGACACACTTTTACTGGTGTGGTGTTGCAGGGATTCAGAGGCCCGCCTTTCTTATAGATGAGACTGCAGATATTTTGATTTGAAGAATTCTACTGTTAATCAATCAGAACCGTATCTCTGCATACACGATCCTTAGCAATGACCTTTTCAATACACGGAGCGAGCGTTACCACTTCGTTGACTAATTGTTCGTTTAATTTCTGACGAGATGTTGTTGTCAGAGTTGATGGCGGAGTCGAAGTAGACAAAGTCCATTGCTACCTCAAAGTTATATCTGTCAATGGTGACGTTCTGTCCAATTCGTCGAAGTCTTACCATCATTTTCTGCAAAACTCATTTTTGACGCTTCCTTCTCTGTACTAGCAAACGTGGCTATGACATCACGTTTAGTGCTACCAAAGATGTCAATATCGTAGGCGTATGCTAGAGGAGAGCTGCCGCTGAGCTCTATAGGCAGAGAATAAGGGAAGAACACCGGCTTTTCAGAAAGAAAAAAAAAAACGAGCGAGAAAAGCTCGCGATCGAGGATATAGTGAAATGCCACTCCAGGAACGATGTTCGCAAGTTTTACCAAAGTGTTAACGTCAAAGCTAAGGATGCAATGCTCGAACAGAATACTGTCGAGGTGAACCAGGAAATATCGTAGTTGAGACGCGGTTGATGCTGAGGATATGGAAGAACTACTTTTGCGTACTGCTAAATGGCGAAGGCGAACAACATTCCGCTGTCAAATTGGCAACAACAGCGAAATCTGTCAACCACCCGACCTGAGTAGCTTAATAAGGCGGCCTTCCCGCTGAGCTTTATAAAGCCGGCAAAGATGACTTGGTAAGTAACATTCACCAACTCTTAAGCCAAATCTGGTCGGAAGAAAGCATGCCTGAAGAATGGAACCTCAGCTTCATTTGAACGATCCACAAAAAAGGAGACCCTCTAAAGTGCTCCAACTACAGAGATAAAAGTCTCCTCAACATTGCCTACAAGATACTATTTGCCGTAATATGGGAACTCCTGACAACGAATACCAACATTGTAAACAGTGTGGTTTTGGGACAGGAAAGTCCACAACCGATCAAATTTTCACACTTCGGCGGATCCTGGAAAAACCCAAGATGTCCAAATCGATACCCACCACATATTCATCGATTTCAAAGTCGCATACGATAGCATTTATAGAGACGACCTGTGCACATGCATGTCTAGTTTTGGTACACCGCCCAAACTCGTCCATTTTGTGTAGGATGACGATGGAGAATTCTCGACCTCACCGACACATTCGATGCCAAAAAGGGTTAAGGCAATGTGACGCGCTGTCATGTGACTTCTTAAATTTGATTTTTGAGAGGATTGTACTAAACTCACAACACGAGAGGCACAATCTTCCAAAAATCTATGCAACTACTAGCATACTCTGATTATATTGACATCATCCGTTGGACTCAACCTGATGTCAAAGCTAGGTTTGCTAGGATAGAGAAGGAAGTGGAAAAAAATAGGTTTAGCAGCAAATGAGGGTAAGACTAATGCTGTCAACACGAAAGGACTCACAACATCGACAAATTCGACGGAACGTCACAATAATTGACAGGTATAACTTTGAGGTAGTACGACACTTTGTCTACCTCGGCTCCGCTATTAACTCTGACAACATCTCGTCAGAAATTAAACGGAAAATTACTCTTACCAACCGCTGTTTCTTTGGGCTAAGAAGGCAATTCAGTAGTAAGGCCCCAAACGAACTACTAAGCAGATCTTTTATAAGACCCTGATCATCCCAGTCCTGTTCTACGGCGCTGAAGCATGGACCGTCTCAAAAGCGGATGAAGAAACCCTTGGTCGATTTAAGAGGAAAATTCTTCGAAAAATCTTCGGAAAAATCTTCGGAAAAATCTTCGCTGTACAGCTATACGAGCTGTACAGCGACATGCCCCTGGTCAAAAAACTGGGCATTGGACTTTTAAGATGGCTAGGACATGTAGACCGAATGTTTTCATTTGTATTTTCAAAAAGCATGGGCTGTACCAAAAGCTTTCGACTGCAGTCGAAATTGGAAAAAAAATGTATAAGGGAAATCGTTTCAATTGAGATAAAAAGTAGAGAAAAAACAAAATCTGCTACATACTTCATTTCCATTGATTGCTTAAAAATTTACCACAGAGAAATTAAGGACTAACCTAAAAAAACTGAAAATAACCGTTTTTTTCATAATGAGTGTTTGAATGTGCGGTTCAACATCTACGTCCTAAATTCCTTTCTAGGTTTTTTTTTGAAAACCGCCTAATTGTGGCTGCAGAACACAACATGAGGACATGAGAACTCCTACCCCTGTGCATTAAATTAAGTGTTCACTGCGCCAACATGCATCCGGTGAACCTAGAAGTTATTGTTTATTAGACATAATATGTGCAACACATGCATGTGCTATTAAGTGTGGCTTCAGGCATAGAAACAGAAATTAAGAGATTGGTGTACATTGGCACATGGGTATCCGCGAGCATGTGTGCGGTCCTGTGAAGTGGCTGTGTGACAAATAGGACAACTTCCATGTTCCTATAAGCATTAATGGACCAGAATGCATGTGCCAAGATTGTTGTGATGGTATTTTCGAAAGAAGTAACAGTTGGCAAAGTAAATTACTAAATATGACTGATTGTAGTTTTGATGAAAATTACAATGAACTTTTGTCCCACATAGCAAATATACATGACATACATACTATACATATGAATAATGCTAATATATTACAAGCTCATAGGGTTATATAGGTATGTAGCCAAAGCTTAAGGTATGAAGTTTAATATGTCTGAATATGATGAAGGTCTTGTAAAGAAACTGTCAGGTTACCTTAGGGTATAATTTGTAGTTGACCTATCTCAAGAGAGATATTGTTAGATACAAACAACTCCTGCTACGAACAGATAAATTGGTTGCAAAATAAAATCCTCTATGGATGTTCATAAAGATTAAAGACTTCGAGGCATTTAAAATTGTTTTTTTCTTTTTGAAGTGGACATGACTAGATAAAAACGACATAAATTTGGAAAATGAATATGGACCTTAGGCATAGTGCTTGTATGTGTATGCCATATACATTAGCAACCGATTAACTTGATTATACATGTTTTTAAAAAAATCATTTCAGTACAATTTTAAGCATGAATCGCAGAATGGTGAAAAAACTTGCTGACATAGTGATCTGCTACATAGAAAATAGTTATTCAGTTGTGTTAACTTAACGTACATATTGTCGAAAAACTTGTGTTAACCAAGTACGTCCTGACAACACTATTCATTATTTGGCGTGGGATTTTGTTGAGCACAAGACGTTCCAGTTAAGTGATTGAAGCGATAAGGGAGAGTGTTCAAAGGACACACATGAGTCCTATCGTCACTGGGCTCAGCATATTGTCGTCAGTGGAACCATGATGTGTCGCATTTTGAGGAGGATGATCTGCAGTTGTTTCGTTAGAAAGTGCAATTTACTCAAAGAACATTGCCAACATACCGTCCACCTCGTTTGGAATACGTCCAAAAAGTAGCTTGATGCTAAACATGATTTTTGGGAGCAAATTTTAACAAGCTAAATTGACATATTTTGGGAACGGGGAGTTCATGCAAAGTCCATAGAACACCATGAGTTAGATGTTCCATAACATAACATATGAAGATTCTGTAACAAGAGCATTGAGCAAGTCTCGTAACATCAATTTTTTCACAGTATTTCTGGATTGTTGTGGCGTGGTGAATGCAACAAAGTAGTGGTCCGAGTCGATGTTACCTTCTTGGAATGTTCGGACATCCAAAACACTGGATGCGTGCCTCTTGTCCATCGCAATGTGATCAATTTACTTGGACGTTCGTTTGAAAGAAGGGAAACTGATTGCTGGCTACAGTGACATTTCATTCCGTAGCGAAGGCAATTAGCCTAAGTCCGTTACCAGACGTGTTGTCGTGTAGGCTATGTTTTCCGTCAATACTATTAAAGATATCATCTATTCCTAAATCTGTGTTTAAATCTACCCGAACGATTTCAACATCGTACTTCGGTATTTGCTCATAGGTTTTGTTAAGGATTTCAGCATCATCTTTTTGAGCGCATACTTCTTGCCTAAGTCTGGCTCATATAAAAAGCCTCATCCGAATAGTCGCTGTTTCTGCTCACTATAATACGGCCAGTAGAAGATTTGTCAGTTTTTCATCGTCTTTTGTCTTGCCCATTCCATTGTTTTTCCTGGATGGCAGTTATGTCTGTTTTGTAGCAGCTTAGGCCTTCCGCTATTTGTTCGCTTGCACCTCTCCTATTTAATGTTTTCACAATCTTCGTTTTTTTCGTTTGGTTGCATCGTAACTAGTGGATTTTTTCCATGGGTGGGTAGTTAACCCAAATCACAACCCCCAACCTGAAGAGCCAGTTCCAATTTATAAGATATCCCTAGGTCACGGGGCCATATGTTTCCATTACGGGATTGAGCGCTGCTGTTGGCCTTTTGGTTCATTCGCCACCACTTCTGTTCAAGGGGCCTGAGTTACCATTGAAATTCCTGGACAACCTGTCCGAATATGTCGAAGCAACTCGTCAAGGTTCTCCTGGGACAGCAGGCTGGGTATTCATGCCGTGTCATTCTGACCTGGCTTTTTACAGTGTTGTGGTTTTTCTTGGTGTTACCAACAATCGCGCTTATCGTTTAGCAAGCCGAATCAGGTTGCATGAGACCAGTACTCGATGGTTACCACTAGGGGGTTAAAAATAAGCTCTTGATTTTTAGTGAGAGTTACAACCACTGGGCATTGCTAAGTTAAAACCAATCAGAGTCTACCCTCGTTCTACAACATCCAACCATCGGAACATGTGTAAAGTGAAGTAAAAAATGTTTGTGTTGTTTGGTGTTTGAGTAAAAACACGTTACTAATGTGTTTTTGCATGACCAAATTCGTACGCCTTTTGGAAAAGAAACATAAAAGGATTCTTCCCTCAGGAACGTGGGCTTGAAAGCCTTATAATCAATCACCGTATCCGTCGTTCTATGCAGCAACGCCGCTTTGCGCAACTCTCTGCCGTGATGAGTGCTATCCGAATACCGCAGCAGACGCTGAACAAGAGTTACACAAATATAACCCGAAAGTGGAGATAATTCTCCAGAACAAAATTGTCTAGATATGTTTTTCAAACTACTACTGGGAGCAACACGTGTACCTAATTTCATCATTCTAGCTCAAAATTTAAGGCCCCAAAAACTGGTGACGTACGGACGGACGGACAGATATGGCTAAATCGACTCAGCTATCGATTTTGAGCCGATCTATATACTCTAAATTATTTCACTATATTACAAACTATGTATTAAAACTAATAAACACTAATTGGATAGGGTATAAAAATGAAATGAAAATACCGACTTTCATCCGACCAGATTTGGCTAATGAGTTGGTGGATGTGACTTACCAAGTCATCTCCCCCAGCTTTTAAAAGCTCAACGGGAAGGTTGTCATTTCCGGCAGCCTTCACTCAGGTCGGGTGGTTTGGTAGTTTTCGCTATCGTTGCCAATATCAAATGGATCGTTCTGCCTGACAGCGGAATATTGTTCGTCATCGCCGTTTAACAGTCTGCAGAAGTGGTTCTTCCATATACTAAGCATAGACTGTGTCTCAACTGCGATAACTAGTTTGACGTTTTAAACTTTGGTAAATCTTGCGAACATCGTTCTTGGAGTGGCACCTCTCTATAGCCTCGATCGCGCGCTTTTCTTTGTCTTTTCCTTCTTCTCATTTCTAAATATCCGGTGTTCTTCCCTTATTCTCTGCCTGTAGAGCTCGATGACAGCTCTCGTATTCACCTCCAGCTTTGCCTTATAGGCCCTTGGCTGTGAGCATCTGTCGGCATTCCTCATCAAAGCATGGGTTTCTTCCTGGTGGGCGCGATCCTGATGTTTTGGGTTTTTTAATGTCAAAGGTATATGCAAACAAGCCCACGACCACTAACGACTTGTAAAGCGAAATTAGGAAGTTTTTTTTGAAAGAAATTTATCCACATTTATAAGGAACAGGCAAAGAAAATTTCAACAAAATAGTATTTACTTGCCAGTAAAGCCATGGCGGCTATTTTTCCGAAGTGCTTTTCTAAACATTGGCATACTCTATGAATCAATTGTTTAAGTTTTCTTTCTATTTTCTATCAAAAATACATTTTTGTGAAATATGGTATTTTCCTGAGTCTTATTTCCCAAGCACCACGTCGAGGAATGCAACATCAAAGGCTCCTCAATCATTGTCAAACCACATATTAGCATTCAAATTTGAAATACATATTCTGACGACGAATGCCCCTTTTTGACGAATCTTCAATTATCACGTCAAATATTTGCATTCGAATCGGTTTGATGAAAGCAAATCGAAAAGATTTCCCTCTTTATTGCAAACCTCTTTCTTATACCCACCTACCTCTCGAATGGTTTCCGGTGTTATAGATCCATCTAATAAAATAAATCGTTTGCAGTGTTGACGACCGTCATGTGCAGAGGTAAATAACGCCGTCATTCGACATGCTCGATTTACTTTAAAACGCCGTAAAAGTTTGACATCAGATTGGGTTGTCTTTTTTTTCTTAGCTCCAACTGTTCTGCATAATTCAAGTTTCATTCGTGCGCGAAGAAAGTTTGCCGAGGTGGCAATACCAAGCCGCACATAAAAAAAACGTAAAAGTGAAATCATCTTCTTTTTATATCTATTTCCAGGGCGCTTTCTAGACTGAAGGGTTCCTCCAAACAAATACTCTCAGATGTGCGTACCGAATCTTTGATCAAACACGTTAAATATTTACCACAGAAAATAACAAAATTTGCGGGACCTATTTACACAGACTCTGAATGGATGAAGGTGCTTTAAACTTTTCTATTTACTTTGCCTAGGGACGAAAAGGAAGTCGAACATTATTCATTCAACCTGAATGCATGAGATTTTTTTTTGTTGGGAATGCTATAAAGTCCTTAGTCTCACACAAATCATTTAAATTGGAAGAAAAGAGAGTAAACCATTCAAGGTGACAGCTTAATCACCGGTGAAATTAATGATCATGACAATTTTTAGAGAACAATTCAATAAACCATTGTACATGCAACTCAAGCCTCCCAAATAGGGGGGTTGGATATTAATCTTTTAAATCAACGCCCACCCGCCAGATTTCCATTTGGCATAAATCAGCGAATAATTTCGCGGATTTCCGCATTTCACAATTAAATACGCGCCCAAAGTCAGCAGCATTCTAACGACGCGACGTTAACGACTCGGTTAAACAGGATCTCGTGTAAAATACGTTTATTGTCTCGTAAACATGAATTACCAAATATATCAGTTCATTAAGCGGATTGGTAGTTGGATTTCCGATTTATTGTCCTCGTAAATTTACCAATTGAAAGAATATGTGTGTGTGTTTAAAGCACATCCTTTGACTTGTTCACATACTTCATGTGAACTGAACAGATTTGGTTATGTCGTAAAACATACCCTAGATTGTATTCATCTGGTCGTGTTCGCACTGGCTGCTTATCATCCGCTTAATTCATGTGTAAACAAACAGGGGGATACATTATCTATCCATAGACATGTTCGCGATACACTTCACCGCCTCAGCGTACGTCATAACCAGAAAAACAACCGCCATCCGGGAAGGAGCCTGATGCTGGCTTTGTTTGCTGTTCAATCTAACAAAAGTCAATATTTATGGATTTCGTTGAAGGACTCTTAAAAGGATAATTGCACGCAATATATTATACCCGTATCAACAAGAGCTGGCGGAGTTTTTTATTTCGCTCGCATCTTAGGCAGATGTGAAGTGCCAGAGTAGGGTTGTGGCGACCTTTCAACACACTCCTGTGGGTGTTAGAATTGATGTTAGTGGTATTTAGTTAATTGCTCTCGAAAGTGGACTTAAGAGTTTGAATAACTATTTGCTCGGCTCCTTTTTTTTGCTGTCTACTATATTTTGTATATCACGCCACTCTTAGTTGGTAGTGAGGGTGAATTGGCGAGTTTATTAATGGTGGAGGATGTGAATGGGGGATGTTTATATAACGCTCCTTAAATTTAATTGAAGTAGATACTTGAGTACTTTTAGCTTGGTTTTTGTTTGGTGTGGGTTTAAGTGGAATATGATTTTCTTTTGAAAGCCTTTGCTTAGCTGACCAATAGTGAGGGTAACTGACAAATTTATGGGATCTCGACTATGTGCATAAGATATTTACACCAAATTTTGCCAATCTCCCTGCTATCCTTTTATCAAAGTGAAGGGATCGCTTTGTAAACACAAATGGAAAGGGCTGACTCTCTCTCAAGAATGTTTTTATAAATTGTTCGGGTCGGAACAAGCATTGTCCTTACAATATAGGATATAAATTCCCAGATTTATGGTAAAAAGATGCAAGCTAATCCATTTGAACTGTAATAAGTCCGCTAAATACAGTGTGTCCGTCGGGAAGTTCATATTTGGCAGTCGTGAAGTAGACACGTGGCAAATTTATTATGGAAAAATATTCGATAAACCAACGTGTCTTAATCATTAAAACATTTTAGCAAAATCAATCATCGATTACTGTGACGATGAGAAAGTTACGTGAAATTTTTGGGAGAACCAACGTGCCAACAAAACGCACTGTTAGCGTGTAGTGAATGATTACGAAGAAAGGGGGTCTGTAGGTGATAGTCCCCAGCATGGACCACAACGTACTGCAAGATCATCTGAAAACATTACTGCTGCCCAAGCAAGTGTTTAAAACAATCCATCAACCTCTATTCGACGCCGTGCTCAGGAGCTTGGTCTGCAAAGAACAACTTTAGCCACAATTTTGCACAAGGAATTGCATTTGTTTCCATTTAAGATTCGTTGACAAAAGAGCTTTTTCCAGAAGACCATTTACGCCGCCGTACATAAGCCAATAGGATGTTAAAGCTAGCCCATGAAAACCCCGGTTTTTCATGAAAAAATCATAATGAGTAACGAGTCACATTTTCATTTGAATGGATATGTGAACAATCCGAATAGTCGGTTCTTGGCAATGGAAAACCATCAAATTATTCATCAGTTACCTTTGCATCCATTAGAAGTTACAGTCTGGTGTGCAATTCGGTCAGGAGGAATCATTGGACTTTACTTCTTTGAAAATGAAAACGGCGTAACGGTAATTGTGAATGGGGAGCGATATCGTGATATGATTGAAAACTTTTTAACGCCACAACTGCATGCACGTGGTATCAACAAGATGGTGCCACATCGCATACAGCCAGGATTACAATGGAATTACTGCGAGTCCTGTTTCCAGAACAAGTTTTTTCAAGAAATGGTGATGTTTATTGGCCTCCACGGTCGCCTGATTTCGTGGGTGGCCGCGGTGTGTTCGTCTGTTGAGTGGAAGGTTGTGCGTTCAATCCCAGCCAAAATCCATTTCACTTTTATTTAAAAAAAATAAAAAGGTCGGTGTAATACCTAAAAGTATGCACACCATCTTGAATTTCTTCAAATTTAACGAACACAAGAAAAAGTGACTCCCCGAAGCTAGTTCGGACACGACCCATGGAGTTAAGTCTCCACTACATCCAAAATCTTTCCTATCACTCTCTTTCTCCTCCTTCTCTAACGCTCGTACTGTGGTAACATATAAAGGGTATTCATAACCCCTTGAGTACGTGTAAATTATAAAAAAAAAACTTATATTTGTGGGGAGATATCCCCAGATATGAAAAGCAAGGTTTATGCAAACAAACCAGAAACGCTTGAGCAGCTCAAAGAAAATATTCGTGATGAAATTAATGAAATACCTCTGAAATGTGTGAGAATTCAAAAATTATAAACAAACAAAGTAGTATACCTTCCCGGCGGACACCCTGTATTTATTGTTTCCTTTTGTGTCAAACGAAAATTTCTCCTTTACTATGGTTTGAACCGTGACCCTTTTTAATGGGAAAAGACCATAAACTATCGGTAGGTAATTTTGGACTAAAATACACTTTTCCACCGCTATAATAAGTCCACCTAAGCAAAAGCGATGGAGCGCTATGTGACCTATTATCAGCACGACCCCCACTTAAACATAACAAACATTTTAAAGCTGTGGTGGCGGTGGGAGTCATCACAATACAAAACTACTGACCCTTGAATAAAATTTATTATACAACCTCACATGGATTTTCTGAGTACAAACGAGTACTGCGAGTTGCCTTTAATTTAAGCCCTTGATTTCATCCAATTGCCTGTGATCAAGATAATTAATGATGTCTTCCTTAGTTCCTTCTTTGGTAATTAGCATTTCAAATTTCTACGGGATGAATTCTAACCAACCAGCAGTAGCGTTTAATCACCAAAAAGAGGACTTTCAGAAAATCATACAGGATAACATGAAACAACGTAGGACCAAACCAGTGAAGTAATCACGTGTATTTTTATTACCAATAAAAACCTTCAAACGTCTACAAAACTTGAATTTGTCGGAAGTGGAGTAACTTTGATTTCCTCCCTTCATCCGATTTGGGAACACAATACATAAATGACTTTTAAGTAAACGTACATGGCTTCGAAACATTGCGAGGATATAAAACACAAATCTTTTAGCTGCGATGAATTTCTCCTCGGGGATTTTTATTTCGATAAAGGACTTTCAATCAATCGAAGCTGGGGGTGATTTCTTCGAAGTTCGCCAAGTTTATTTGAGTAGATTCGTGTCGGAAAGTCAATTAGTTAACTTTGGAGTGTCTTGCTGAGTTTCTTGTAAGTGGCTGCTATGTGAAATCTAAGAGACACAGTGACTTGCACATTCGAGAGGTATCACCACTTAAAACACTTAAAGCCTGCTCTCAATGTGGCAAAAAAAAAAAAACTGTAGAGCCTAGAGTTATCGATATTCGAATCCGTTTTGATTTTTGAGTTAATTTCAGATAATCTTGGTATAAGTTGTGTGGATGGTCTATAGGTTCATATGAAATAGTTGTGAGACTAACTGATGGAAAACTCATAGAGTAATGCGCTGGACCTTAGAGACGTACCTATAACAACAAAGATAACTTCAAAATTCCATCCCTACTCGAATACGTATGCTTAGAAAATCAGCTTTCCAGGAGAAAGGTCTGTCTCGGTAAAAAAGTGTAAGCTATTTATACCCTATCCCATAGGGGTGTATTATTTTTGATATATAGTTTGTAACATAGAGAAAAAATTTAAGAAAACATAGCCGACGATAACACGTCCGGTAACGGACTTATGCTAATTGACTTCGTACGGAACGAAGTGGTTTCCAAACACGGTTTCCTCACCTCGCTATCCATAAGTGGACATGGCGGTCTCCAGAACAACGAACGGTCAACCAAATTGATCACATTGCGATAGATAAGAGACACGCATCCAAGGAGATAACATCGCCTCGGGCCACTCACTACCTTGTTGCCCTCAACGTAAGAATCCACCACGCAACAACAATCCAGAAATACTGTGAAAAAATGTCGAAAGACTACAATCGCAAGGGACCGCCAAGAGCTTCGAGCAACGCGTATCGCTTAACCTCTCGTTTAACACCATACCACCAGCATCGAATGTCGAAGAACAATGGCAACGATACCAACAAGCCATTAGATCAGCCGAAACTCACAACCAAGAACGAGGACTTGAAGGCTAAGCTGCAGGTGAAGACGAGAGCTGCTATTTAGCTCTATAGGCAAAGAAGAAGGGAAGAACACCGGCTTCTCAGAAAGAAGAATAAAGAGCAAGAAAAGCGTGTGATCGAGGATATAAAGAGGTGTCACTCCATGAACGATGTTCCCAAGTCTTACCAAAGATTAAAATGTCAAAGCCAAGGATACAAGTCTCGAAGAGAATCCTGTCAAGATGAATAAGAAATTATCGTAGTTGAGACGCAGTTGATGCTGAGCATATGGAAGAACCACTTCTGCAGACTGTCAAACGGCGATGACGAACAACATTCCGATGTCAGGAAGAACGAACCATTCAACGACAGTGAGAACTGCCAACCACTCGACCTGAGTGAAGTGAAGATAGCAATATTAAGACTCAAGCTTAATAAGGCTGTCGGAAATGACGGCCTTCCCGCTGAGTTTTATAAAGCTAGGGGAGATGACTTGTTAAGTAACATCCACCAGCTCATAAGCCCAATCTGGTCAGATGAAATTATGCCTGAAGAATGAAACCTCAGTATCGTTTGCCCGACCCACAAATAAGGCGAGCCTCTGAACTGCGCCAATTACAGAGTCATAAGTCTCCTCAACATCGCCTTCAAAATTAAAGTCGCTTACCACAGAATTTATAGAGACGAACAGAGCCATGTCTAGTTTTGGTATACTGCCCAAGCTCGTCCGTTTGTTTAGGATGACGATGGAGAATTCTCGCTGCTGCATCAGGGTCGGAAACGACTTCACCGACACATTCGATGATACCAAAAAATATTTAGGCAAGTCGATGCGATGGACACACAACATTGACGAATTGGACAGAACGTCACCATTGAAAGATATAACACTGAGGTAATACGGGACGTTGTCTACCTCGGCTCTGCTATTAACTCTGACAACAACATCTCGTCAGAAATTGAACGAAGAACTACTCTTGCCAACCGCTGTTTCTTCAGGCTAAGAAGGGAATTCAGTAATAAAGCCCTCACTCGAACTACTAAGGAGATCCTATATAAGACCCTGGGGTTTTCCAGGATCTGCTGAAATGTGAAAATTTAATCGGTTGTAGGCGCAGTTCAGAGGGTCTACTCCTATAACTTTTATAAATGTCCCTGCGTTTGGTGCATTGCCCTGCTGGAAAGTTCAATTTATTCGTCAAAAAATATCGCAGAATTTATGAAAACTTCTTTCCAATATGCTCTATTGCAATATTGCAGTCGTTTTTGCTGTTTGGAATTTAAGTTCAACATTTCCATGGTAGCTTACTGCTCCACATACCATAACACCACCTTCTCGACTATGATGCCAGGCTAAAAAACGTTCGTCGCATCATATGTCATATAAGAATAACCAAATCCATCAGGTCCATCCAAATTTAAAATAAACACGTAACGCCATTGTTCTTGACATTGTGACTTATGGTTCCTCGAAAAGTTTAACCCCATATACATCGGCTGATGGCTAAGTGGTGGCTATTTTTGAAGACTTTGCCGTTTTAGTCGATTGGAACTATTAATCACACTTCTAACTCTGGGAACACTATCATTTATACCAGCTTTTTGTTAATTTTCGCAGCTGAGTAGCAGGAATTTATATCTGAACGCAATATTTATCCTAATCCGCCGCTTTTATTGCCGTTTTATTACCCCGTTCTATTTTTTTTATACGACTCTTTGTTTCTCAAGTAAGAGAAGATGTTATGGAATTTAGCTCTGTCCATGCTACGCCAAATTTGAATTTATCAGTTAGAATTACATAAAAAAAATGTAACCAATTGCTTAAACCTCTCAATATTCGAAGTACAAACAAAAGCAACGAAGATAATAATCGTGTGCTTATTCAGTTGACGCAAAAAAATGAATTTTTCCATGGGGAAGGCCATGGACTAGGGCCAGAGAGAAAATAACAGCGCTTTATTAAATTAATAATTTTCATTTGGAATTAATAAATCCCATACTTTGAAAAAACGTTGTGTCTATTCAGCTGGAGCAGAGTGTAGAATCCGAGCTGTATAAAGAGGATTAAATTCTTTCATGTAGGTATATACCACCTAACTTCTCTGAGCCACCTAAAACCGTATAAGAACCCAACCAAAATATTACTTACAACTTCATTTAAGTTATTTATTTTTCACAATAATTAGAGCCTGAAAATATCCAGATCACTTTTACAGATTACAATAAATCAAAGAGAAAAAAAATCAATTTCTTGTCCCTAAAATATTTATCCTATACAATCTAGATATCCTTTCCTCATCTCGCTGCCAAAACACGTAATCCTGCGTGAAAAAAAAAATAAAAATCTTACCAACCAGAAGAATATATCGACTATAGAAATATGTTCCATCTGCGAAATACTCATTTCAATAAACACTTTGTCATCGTCGTCCTTATCAGAATCGCGTTCTTCATCTGCTGTCTGTCCCAAACCTTAACGGCAAATAGTCTAGTGAAACATTCGCCATTATCATGATTCTAAAATTACAATCAAACAAAAATTATCTCAAAAAATAGGAAAAATGACAACTGGAAAATAAATCGTTAATAATCAGGAGAATGCGTACCAAAGAAATGGAAAAGATAATCAAAATAATAGCCTGGGCCATTTAAAGGCGCCAAGTCGTTTTCTACACTTTATTTCTGGTGAAGGGCGAATACCCACGAAGTTTCTAGTAGGGAATGACAAATGGAGGGCAAGGTTAAGCGTTTCCTATTATTTTTTGGAAAAATAAAATTAAAATATAATTTCCGTGATGATTTTCAGATGATTTAAATGGCGGAAATAGAATGCGAGAAGGAAACACTACCATAAATTTTCAGCAGCACAGACAGTTTAATTTTGAAAAGTAGTAAGTTGGATTCACATTGATCGGCTTGATAGGTTGTGAGGGGAAAATATCTGCTTCTTCAAATTCGCTTGTATAGACTTTGTTGGTTTAAAAAAGTTTTTAAGAACAAAGAAAGTAGATATTGATTCATTGTAATACCACAATAGATCTATCGAATTTTCTCATCCACGAAGGTGAATTTTATTTATTGAGGAGCATAGAATATGAGCAAAGAAAGTGGAAATGCTCACCTCCTCCTCCTTATCCAGGAAACTTCTGTAGTAACCATTGCACGTGTATAGATCTTTGGAGTCAGTGAAAACCTCGATTATGCTACTTGTATTATACTAGGTGGGCCAAAAGAGATCACCCTATTGTAAGATGCTCCATGTCATCGGGCTATTGTTTTCGAGAACGCCGCTGGTCAAACGACAACGCGCTATAGGGCCATGTTAACCGGCACACAATGCGCGAGCCACAACCTATATTCTCAGGGCCAAACAAAATCTGATGACTTCTTTTGGCCCACCTTGTATTTGCTCAGTTAAGCTTCCAGGTCACAATCCCAGGCAGATCGTCATGGGGAAGTTACGAAACTGTGCAGAATGACTCGATCCACTTTTATACCTATGGCTCCAAAACAAATGGCGGAGTAAGCGCTGGTGTCTTCTCCGAAAGGCTAACCCTGAGACATATTTCCGTCTTCCTAATTATGGCAGTCAAAGAAGCCTTATCTTGGTTGTAGGAAAATTTAATATCTGCATCTTCTAAGACAGCCAAGAGACCATCCAATCCCTGCAATCGTTCTCAACAAACTCAAAGACAACCCTAGATTACCACTCTTCAAAATATGTCGGAGCTGTTTAACATTCACCTATGATAGTGACCATACATTAGCGCCACCATCACTGTCATCACTGGACACTGCCCAATAGGTAGGCACGCAGAATATTTAGTCATTCATTCAAATGACTTCTGCTGGAGCTGCATGGACTTCTTTGTAACTGCCCGGTTTTAAAAAACAAAAGAAAGTTTCGTCTTGGCGCTTATTTCTTTAAAAATCTCAGTGATTTGACGAACACGATGTTTTGGCATCAACATTTTTTTCAAACTTCATAAAAAATCGAACGAAAACAGTTTTTAACTTTCTTTACTAAAAGATCCAGTCTTGCACCCAACAGAAAGCGTGGCAACAAAAGAAGTGAATGGACGACATATAGACATTCATACTGTCTAAATATCAACTTTAGAAAATTTTTCAAAATTTCTTACCATTTGATTGAAAAGAATGTTTTTCTTAAAAGTTGGCGTGGCAGTGGGCGGATTTTGAAAAGTTTTAAAATTTTACGAACAGCACGTATAAGGATCACATGTAACAAATTTCATTATCCTAGCTCCAAATTTAAGGCCAAAAAACCGGTGACCTACAGACAGACTGACGGACAGACAGTCTTGGCTTAATCGACTCAGCAAGCAATTCTGAGTCAATCCAAATACTTTGAGGTATATATAGCTAAAATCATTTCTCTTTGATACAAACTATGTATCTAAAATAATATACCCCTATAGGATATCCCTCTATAAGGCAATGAAATTTAATTCCCACCATCAATTATTTCTGTATGCCTTATATAGTACTTGTGCGCGTAGGTTGAGCGTTTTCGCAGACGATTGTTTGGGTAAATGCCTGTTTAAAACATTTTGCATGAAAATTCACAAGCATACACGAAGGTAGGATGGTATAACCTCTGTAAGGTTGTTTTGAAGCTTCCGGAGATGTGTGTGCATGTAACATATCTCCGGAAGCTTAAAAAAACCTTACAGATGTTATACCATCATAACTTCGTGTATGCTTGTGAATTTTCCATAGGTTAAGATGTTTCAGTAGAACTTCGCAAGAAGTCAATCCGAAGCAAAGCATATAGAGAGCTTACGAATGAAGGCCTAAAAAATCTAAGGTTAAAAAATCGGGAAAAAGCTGGAAAGATGGGGAAAATGTAAATAGATTGGAAAAAGGGTGAAAAGACCGGGAACCTACCGGAAAATGAGTCAACACTATTCAAGTACCTCGTTGTACCAAAGATTGTAAAGCCATTCAGATGGCGCATTGAGAACAAAAACCAGAAACTTTTGCTCACCAGCATCTAGGTACTGGCGGGCGGTGTGCACGTGCATACATGAGAAACGAGATCCAAATATATGGTGGGCAGTGCCAGTACGACCCGCCATAGAACAATTTTTCTTGTATGCAGAGCTTCATCTGTATGGCTTTATAGTCATTGGTTGTACTTACTATTCTTTTATGTTCCAGAACACAACCTAGTGAAAGGGTGTTGGGCTACTGTGCGAGAAAACGCGAGTTCGAATCCCAGTAACACAAGAGTTTTTATATAATTAATTGCATTGAATTTTATACTTTCATAATAGCGAATCGGGTTTTTATAAACATACAGGACTGAAGCAAAGAACGTTTTTTTCTGAAACGCTTATTAGAAATATTTATAGAAGAAGTAAATAGCTTCCCAAAAGTGCGTCAAGTGTTTTTCCATAAGACTTCATACAGGCAATATTGCTTGGCGGGAATATTTTCGATAGTGTTTTATCGGAGCGAAATTGGTAGTTGGTATGGTACAAACATTTCTACTTACAATGAAAGGTCAACGGTTGTGCTCAGTCTGCAAAGCTTATTTGCCTTACAGTTTTCTGGTATATATATAACTACATATACGTATCCTGTGATATTAGGAGGCAGTGTGATTTTGTGGGCCGTTTTCGATGTAATTGATTCGATTGGCGCTTCCCTATATCTGAAGAACATAAGATGGCTTCTTTGATCACTGCTTCGGTTTACGCTACAGTGATTAGGAATAAAATGGAAAACCCCTCAATTGAAGAATGGAAATATAAAGCAAAAAACTGATATTCAGAACAAGCGATTTATCCGTCGGAGCGGAATATTCTCCGATTTTTTACGATTCGGAGGATTTCAGCTTCAAGGTATTCTTCCGAAAAACTGTTCGGAATATTTCTCCAACATTTTGTAACGCATTCTGGCGAATCGCGTTCAGGTACATTTTTTGTGCAATTTTTGACAGCTAAGTGGAATTCCTTTTCCGATTTGCTCCGACACAAACTCTTAGCGGAATTTATTTACGAATTGTAGTGAAGTTATTTTTCTCCGATGACACATACCTCGAATGGAATTTGAAGTTACGACGAAGTATGCGTTGCGGAAATTTGTCCGCTACGACGGATACCTCACTAGGGCAGATAAATTTGACATTCGGAGACGGCTTAGCATTGGATGACATTCATAATTACAGAAGGTAGGTTTAAGCCTTAAGGTAAATGAATACATTTTGATTATGTATTGAGTAGTGACACTGCATTCTATCTTCAATATCTTCAAATTTAGAATCAACACCCTAATTCAGGAATATTGAAACCATGTCGATACGTATTTTGTTACCCAAATTTTAGACCGAAGCTGTATCAGGGAATATAGAAACAAAATAGTAACTATTCGACTTATCCCTCTTATCTTATCCGGTACGGTTGACCCTTTCTGACTTATTTATTCTCAGATAGCTATTAGAATCACCGTTTTTATACCAAATATTCAAGTGTCGGTTGTTTTTACTTATTACGTTATCGTTTGTTAAAGCTATCCAGTAGCATTTAAGATCGCAATCAAATCTTTAATATGTCAAGATTGGGGTTTTCCTGCCAAAGCTGGATATTCGCATAATGGATAGGATAGAGATTCTCTAATTTCCACCACCTTATAGCTGATATAAGAGGTCTTGTGAGATATGTACAGTCTTGCAGCATGTTCGCCAGTTGTCAAGTTCCTAGTAGTTAGTGACTTGTTAGTGACTTACAGTGGCGAATTTTTCACGGCGTTTGCCACCTACGTGAAAATATTTTAAATTTTTGATTCTTATGATTTGGGTAAAGGGATGTAAAGTATGTGAATAAAGTTATAATTAACTGCCTATACATTGATATCACTGTCTATGATTGATGATGAATTTAGCATGCCAGCCAGAACTATGTTTAGTATCTATCGGTGTATTGTAGAGGTAAGGTAATTTTTTGTTTATTTGTTTTTTTTTTAAGAGGTTGGTTTTTCAAATAGAGATATAGTTGACATTTGTGGTCAAATCGGGCAACTCTAATGTCATTTATGTTCAGTTTGGTTTGCCATTTCATCATGAATAGGTTGACAATAATGAACAACGCTTGCAAATTGTGCAAATTTATTTCGAAAATAATGGTTCTGTTCGCGATGTTTGGCGCAAGCTCCGTCCATTTTATGGTCGACATAATCGTCCATCAGAGCAATTAATTCGGTTAACCATGGATCGTTTTCGCACTACGTTTACTCTATGTGATAATACGCATCCGCAGAGACGTGGAACAGTACGCCCCTAAGAAACAATTGCCGCTATAGAGCAAAGTGTTGAAGAGGACCCGAATGAATCGATTCGCCACCGTGCATAGCAATTGAAGCTTTGTCCATCAACTTTATGGACGATTTTGTGCAAAGATATTGGCTTACGACCTTACAAAATCCAGCTTGTGCAAGAATCAAAGCCGGGAGACCATGCAATGCGTCGTGATTTTGGTGTATGGGCCGAAAATGAGGTTGATCTCGGTGTCGAATTTCATTGCAAAATTTAGTTCAGTGATGAGGCTCATTTTTTGTTGAATGGCTACCTCATGAAGCAAAATTGCCGCATTTGGAGTGAAAAGAATCCACATGAGACCCTTGAGACGCCATTTCATCCACAAAAAATGACTGTTTGGTGTGCTTTATGGGCTGGTGGAGTTATTGGGCATACTTCTTCCGAAATGATGCTGGAGAGTCAGTCACCGTTAATCGCGACTGGTATAGAGCAATGATAACCGAATATTTTGTTCCCGAATTGGATGGCATGAATGTGAATGAGATGTAGTTCCAACACGACGGGGCTATATGCCACACAGCGCACGTCACAATCGATTTATTGAACGAAACATTCGATGAGCGCATAATTTCGCGGAATGGACCTGTCAATTGGCCACCAAGATCGTGTGATTTGACACCATTGAATTATTTTCTTTGGGGATATGTGAGTGCCATTTTTCATAACCCTCTCTTGGGGCAAATTTTACTAGTAATATCGTTCACGATGAATTAGTGCAGGTGCTAAACAAATAGTTCCCGGTCCGGACTATAATTGGATGTATAAGAACCACCCAATCAAACTCATTTAGGTTCTGGGGATACACTATGGATGTATGGCTTAGCGTTATACTGATAGCACACAACTCCTATCATACTTACTTACTTAAGTGGCGATACAGTCCGGAATTAACCTGGGCCTCAACCAAAATGCCTCTCCAATTAGCCCGGTCTTAAGCTAACTGTCTCCAGTTGCGCCCTCCAAGCTGGTTGAGGTCGATTTCTACTTGTGCGTGAAACGTAGAATGCGGAGTTTTTTGACCAGGGGAATTTCGCTGTACAGCTCGTATAGTTCTTGCTTGAATCTTCCTCTCCATAGCCCGTCAAAGCAAACGGGGCCGAAGATTTTTCCCCTGGATTTCCTGGGTTTTTTTCCAGGATCTGCCGAAGTGTGAAAAGTTTATCCCATCACATTGGAAAAATTTCCAAGCTTCGCTGATATTAATTCATTCAGACGGTTCTACTGTTGATGGGCTCAGTGGGGCGATGAGTTGTTGCCCAGGGGGTCTGTATTCGATTCCCAGTAATGATCTGACAAATCATTCTAGTTTTCACAGTTAGCCTTTGACATCCTTGACATCTAAATAACTGGAACGAAATTGACAAAACCAAAATTCATGATGGACTATAACAGTATCAGGAAATAAAACACTATTTACATTTTCAGACACCTGTCTTACGTGTTCATCATTATCGATGAAAAACTTGGGTGGTGGTTATCCATCTTTGACGCAAGTTCAAACCAAATGGAGTTAACTGATCAGAAAACTGTCAAAGAATTTTGCTTAGTACTCCCTAGGACATATACGAGATACAGATATTACTAAAGCTATCTGTTGGAAAAATGTTTTTTTTTTTAAATTGCATGACAGGAATCGTAGTTGGAACAATCAAATGGTGACCTACCTATGTGCAAAGGTGGCTGGTACTAAAAATATGATAGCCAACTACCAACTACAACTTTGGTAGTTTCGTTGACTGTCCTAAATTTTACGTCAGTTATTTGGTTCTATTCCATCTTCAATACTTTATTCGATGTCTAACATAAGATAATTTTAGATCTTGACTCTCAAAGCTTACCCCTCATCTCAACAGAGCAGCTGGATGCGATTAGCATGAAATATAAGGTGTTTCATGCTAATCGCATGATAACTCAAACCACAAAAGCTCACAAGTTTACGTAAAACTACTTAAATAGCAGAACATTTAAGAAAATTTATAAATGCTCTCTTGAATATCCGCCTTTTCATTTATTTAGTTCAAACCACTATTACATGCTTCATGATGAAGTGTGGATGGAACTTTTATCCATTTAAAAACATTTGTAAACTCTCCAACTGTAATTATATGATGTCATATACCATGCGTCATGCCAACTTCATTCGTCTGAAATACTTTTCGGATTTACAAGCATTTTCCGACCAAGGTTACCATATATTACCCTACTAACATGAAGTTCTAGATTTGTCGGCTGTCACAAAAGTTTTTCACAAAATATCACTCATTCTGGATAAGCGGAACTTTTCCGGACATTTATTTGCTCCCAAAAGTCCTTTCGATAAGACTCGTTACATCGCTTCATTTTAATTTCATAAAATTTTATCGTTTGCCAACTTCTATTCTCCCACTAGCATATGAATGAATAAACTCTAAATTAGAGAACTCTCAATGCTTTGGAAAATTCCATCTCTAAAACCCCGCACCAAAACCCTTCGAAAATAAAATGTAAATTTTCCTTTCAAGCGGCAGCTAAGCTACGAAAATAAGTCCAAAAATTGAGCAACAAATCTACATAAGTACACAATGGAGGGAGAATCCTCAGTAGGAGTATCCTCCGCCAAAACTCCCAATGCACACTTTTACACATTTGATTGAAAACCATTTCAGCGAAAGTTCTCAACTGGGGCTGGGAAACATTTCTCGAGAAAAAAAACACATTAACTACCCTTAGGATGGAAGAACTGAATGTACATCCTGTTCGATGTTCAGGTGGTTGTTGGTCAAAATGTAAACCAGAAAACCAAAAATATTCCACCAACCTATCGAAGGGTAGATTGTATCTTACTATTGTTACTGTTGAGTCCATTTCATTGCCAAATGAAAACAATATCCAAGTAGAGCGTTTATTGTTGTCTGCTTAAAGCTATCGATAAAGATGTAGATATTTACTGCTCACTACTCCCAGGAGCAGTATCCATAAACGAAAGTAAACCCTTAACAGAAGATAAATATTTAGAGCAAAAATGCCTTTTCAAATCGAAATTAAAACACCCATTTGAACAGCAGATACAATGCAGAGATCCTAAGGTACCGGAGGTATGGCAAGTGTTCACCAGCTAGCAAAGGAGTCCTAATTTGGAATTTTGTCTTAAGTTTCCGCTGTGGCCGAAATGAATGCAAAGCGTTGTGCGAATTTAAATAATTGAAATTGTTCGACGAGAAGTTTGTGTCTGTTTGGGTTTTCTTTTGTTTTTTTTTCTATGCGAGTAATTCTTGAGCGATAATGTAATGCTAAATCCTGGAAAGTATTGCGAAAGTGATTTTATTCCTTTTTATGATGTTCCCATGCAAGAGAAAGAATGAGGGCAATCTACACTTTGGAGAAATTTTGTATAAAATTAGAACATGAATGAACGGAAAGGGTCACTGATGGGTGATGAGGACCTCCGAAGGCACAGGGAAAGATCTCCTTTAAGAGATAAGGATTATTCACATAACAATTTCTATCCTGCCAAATTACCAGCAATATAACTTTTGCGACTGAAAGAGAAAGTTTTGTTCATTTTTTTAAGGGGGAAATATTTTCCAAGTACCATTTATTTCTTTTTGAATTCCTTTAAGTACTTTTTTTTATTAACTTAGTGACAAGTTGACATCATTACAGGGCGAGACAATGGAAATGTGCTTGTATACTGTGCGATAAATGTGGCTAAGAGGTGTCCTTTAAAGAAGAAACACACAGAGGCTAAGGGCGGTTTTTGTTTTCAGTATCAAAGGAATGTAGAACTTTCCGAAGAAAAAGTTTCGCAAACAGGAATAACAGGACAAAGTGTCTGATGAATAGTTTATTTCTTGTTAGTTCCTTATTGATTGTGGGTTTGAATTGATGATCCAGTCATGTTACCAATTCATATTACATATTTTGATTGAATTTTCGGAGAAACTAACTAAAATTAAAATTGAACAGAAATGCTGGTGGACGGTATACCAGAGATTGTATTAAAAAAATGTTTATCTTCTCTTGTCGCTTCATTAAAAATTATAAAGGGTGCTTTTTTAAAAGGTACAGACCTTCAAATTGAAATAAAGCACAAGAAAATCGTTTTAATGCTCATCAATTTTGCTTTATTGGTAGAATAATTTGATGCCATTAATGTTTCAACATAATTTTAGGCAATCATTTTTAAAGCCAATTCTATAGGTACAATTTTAAACCACTTTTTCGAGCATTTTGGACCGTATGTCGGCAATAACGCCACGAATTTTGGGATCCAAGTACACTAACGTTTCTGGTCTGTTGTCGTTGACGTGCGACATCACACATCCCAAATGAAAATAATCAAATGGTATCAAATCCCAGGATCTTGGCGGCCAATTGACAGGTCCATTCCGCAAAATTATGCGCTCATCGAATGTTTCCTTCAATAAATCGATTGTGACGTGTGGCATGTAGCGCCGTCTTGTTGGAATCACATCTCAACCAGCCATTCAACCAAAAATGAGCCTCATCACTGAACTTAATTTTGCGATGAAAATCCCCACCGATATCAATCTCATTTTCGGCCCATACACCAAAATTACGACGCATTGCATGGTCTCGCGGCCTTCATTCTTGGACAAGCCGGATCTTGTAAGGCCGTAAGCCAAGATCTTTGCGCAAAATCTTCCATAAAGTTGATGGACAAAGCTCGAATTGCTGTGCACGTTGTCGAATCGATTCATTTGGGTCCTCTTCAACACTTTGCTCTACAATTGGTTCTTCGGTGCGCACTGTTCGACGTCTCTGCGGATGGGATGCGTATTATCACATTGAGTAAACGTAGTGCGAAAACGATCCATGGTTAACCGAATTAATTGCTCTAATTGACGATTATGCCGACCATTAAATTAACGGAGCTTGCGGTAAACTTCGCGAGATAAATTTGCACTATTTGCAAGCTTTGTTCATTTGTCAACCTGTTCATGATGAAATGGCAAACCAAATTTAACATTAATGACATTTGAGTTGCCTGATTTGACTACAAACTGTCAGTTTTAACTCTATTCTAAAAAAACACCCATCACTTAACCAGTCATTATTCAGTGGAAAGTTTTTAGAAGAATGGAAATATTCTTTTATTACTCCAAGCAATAAAAACGGTTTAAAAAATGGTAGAAAACTATAGTCGAAGCATTCTATAATTCCTTAATTTTGGGAAAGCAATAATAAGGAGAAGCTTTTCTTCGTAGTAAAAGAGTTAATCTCGAATAAACAACATGGTTTTATTCGATGTATATATGAAGCCAGCAATGTCTTAACTAATTATGTATTTAACATCTTTGAGGAACGATAACAAGTTGATGTACTTTACACTGACTGTACCAAAGCCTTTGATAAAGTTCATCACACACCCTTCATTTAGCAAAACTAATACAGTTGGGTTTTTATTCCTCACCGCTTAAATGAGATCGATGTTTATAATTATCCGGGGTCCCGCAAGGTTACCATTTAAGCTCATTTATTTATTTTGTTTTCACATGACATTCATCATATTTTTAAATTATGCACCGTTTTAACTTTTGAGGACGACTTAAAATTATGGTCTTGTAAGTGTTTCATAACGGACAGTCATTCTTATGTACTTCCTTGCACGATGGCGGGACTTCAACTGAGCTAAGTTGAGTTAAGCTTTTTATAAAAATTTTTATTTACTTACTTACTTAAGTGGCGCTACAGTCCGGAATGAACCTGGGCCTCAACCAAAATTCCTCTCCAATTGTCAGGTTCTTAGCTAACTGCCTCCAGTTGCGCAATCCAAGTTGGTTGGGGTCGGTTTCTACTTGTGGCCGCCACCTAAGTCGAGGTCTTCCTCTACTGCGTCCGACGTCTGGCTGCAAATCGAAGACTTTGCGAGCCGGAGTATTGGTGTCCATTCGTTCTACATGTCCTAGCCATCTTAAATGTCCAAAGCGGAGTTTTTTTTAACAAGGGGCATGTTGCTGCACAGCTCGTATAGTTCTTGGTTGAATCTTCGTCACCATACCCCGTCAACGTAAATGCGACCGAAATTTTTCGAAGAATTTTACTCTCAAATCAACCAAGGATTTCTTCATCCGCCTTTGAGACGGCCCATGCTTCAGCGCCGTAGAGCAGGACTGGGATGATCAGTGTCATATATACGATCTCCTTTGTAGTACTGAATTGCCTTCTTAGCCCGAAGAAACAGCGGTTGGCAAGAGTAGTTCTTCGTTTAATTTCTGACGAGATGTTGTTATCAGAGCTAATAGCGGAGCCGAGATAGACAAATTCACGTAATACCTCAAAGTTATATCTGTCAATGGTTACGTACTGTCCGATTCGTCGATGTTTTGTGCCCTTTCGTGTTGACAGCATATACTTAGCATTGCCCTCATTTACTGCTAAACCCATTTTTTTCGCTTCCTTCTCTATACTAGCAAACGTGGCTTTGACATCACGTTAAGTCCTACCAATGATGTCAATATCCTAGGCGTATGCTAGTAGTTGCACCCATTTTTGGAAAATTGAGCTTCTGGTGTTGGCTCGGGAGTTTTGCACAATCTTCTCGACAATAAAATTGAAGAAGTCACATGAGAGCGCATGGCGTGGCCTAAATCCATTTTTGGTATCCAATATGTCGTTGAGGTCGTTTCTGACTCTGATTCTGCATCGTCATCCTGCACAGGCGCACGAGTTTGTACTACAAATGCTGTCCTATGCGGCTTTGAAATCGATGAATAGGTGGTGGGAATCGATTTGGACTTCTTAGGTTGTTTTCGGGATCTGCCGAAGTGTGAAAATTTGATCGGCTGTGGACTTTCCTGGCCTAAGACCACACTGATAAGGGTTGTTGGTAAATGGTTTTAGGCGTTCACATATAAGCGTTCGCAGATAGGTTCCTGCAGGCGATGTTGAATAGACTAATGCCTCAGTAGTTGGCGCAGTTTAGAGGATCTACTTTTTGTGGATAGGGAAAATGATGGTGAGGTTCCATTCTTCAGGCATACTTTCTTCCGACCAGATTTGGCTTTTGAGTTGGAGGATGTTACTTACCAAGTCATCTCCGCCGGCTTTATAAAGCTCAGCAGGAAGGCCGTGATTGCCGGCAGCTTTATTAAGCTTAAGATTAGATATCGGTATCTGCACTTCACTCAGCTCGGGTGGGTAGCAGGTTTCGCTGTCGTTGTTAATATTGATGATTCGTTCTGTATGACAGCAGAATGTTGTTCGTCATCGCCATTCAACAGTCTGCAGAGGAGGTTCTTCCATATCCTTAGTATTGATTGTGTCTCAACTGCGATAATTCCTTGTTCATCTCGAAAGGTTTCTGTCCGTGCCTAAGTCTGTTTCTGTAGGCTATGTTTTCCGACAATACTACTTTAGGTGGCTTCTCTTCCTATCTTTGCATTAAAATCTCACAGTACGATTTTAACATCGCACTTCAGTAGTCGCTCAAATGTTTTGTCAAGGAGCTCGTGGAAGCAATCCTTATCTATATCAACCTTTTCCTCCGTTGGGAAATGAGCGCATATATGGGTTATGTTGGCGAATTTGGAGTTACAATGCGGTCGCTAATGTCTTGGAAACACATGACTTCTTGCGTAAGTCTCGCACTTGTAACAAATCCGCATCCGAATAGTCGCTGTTTCTGCTCGCTATAGCACGGTCCGTAGTAGATATCACAGTTTTCCATCTTCTTATCGCCCGCATCATCCTATCGCATTTCCTGGATGACAGTAATGTCTGCTTTGTAGCAGTTTAGGGCTTCCGCTAGTTGTTCGCTTGCACCTTTCTTGTTTAAAGCTCACACATTACAGGTGTTGCCCTTTTTCGTTTAGCAAAGTCGTCAAAATAAAATCAATATTTTCCGAGGCTATTGGTTGCATCGTAACTAGTGGATTTTTTCCATGGGTGGGTAATTAATACAATGCATAACCCTAAGCCTGGAGGTCCAGTTCAAATTTATTAGATACCCCTAGGATACATGTCCATCAGTATCCACTACAGGATTAAGCGCTGCTGGCCATTGTTCAAGGGGCCTGGCTAACCCTTGAAGTTGCTATACAACCTTTTGTCCGAATATTCCGAAGCAGCTCATCTTGGTTCGCCTGGGACAGCAGGCCGGGTATTTATTCCGTGAGATTCTCACCATTCTGTTTATTGTGTTGCTCTTTTTCGTCTGGTTGGATGAGACCAGTACCCGATGATAACGACTTAGAGGTCAAAAATTAAAACATTTATGGTCAGAGTTACAACCACTAGGCATTGGCAAGTTAAAGCCATCAGAGTCTACCCTCGTTTTACAACAACCAACCATCGATAATTGATACTACTTGGATGATTTGTCAGATCAACACGAGAGGATAGCCAGTGAAAAATCATTAAGGTGTTGCTACGGCTGAAAATCAAACCCAGAATTTCTGCGCGGTCTAACAATAGCGCCACTGAGCCCGTCCATACCAGCACTTAATTTAAATCTCTTTAAGGAAACTTAATCGGGCCTTTATTAACGTACCGGATACCTACATAGGGTTGGTCCTATATAGAAAACTAAGCAGTGTTCTGAATGTAAGGGCGATTGGAAAGTGAGCTATGATTGTTTTGCGTTAGCGTTACAATTTAAAAATACTGTTATGGCTCTAAACTGCACTGCTAACATCTATATAGGCTTATAACATCTTTTCGAATAACGTTTAGGAAAGTATATCTAGGGGTCTTAGTAAAAGCTTGGCCCACTATCGTCATGGAACACCGCACAAGATCAACTGCAACTGCATCTCTTGTTGGCCGTCATTATATGTCGAGTGCTGGTTTCCTTAAGTTCATCTAGCAAAGTGGGGAAATTTTAATAATTGTGGGCTTTCCAATCAAAAACTATACTTTCATGGACCAATCAAGGTATTGGTAAGCGGGTTTTTAGTTCGGGCAATGTCTCAATTCTATTTGCCTACACTCTTGACAAATTCGTTTCAATACCTTGATGCGTACACGTTGTTTCTATCCTCGATTTCTTGCAGCATTTCTGTGCTCTTTGATACTTAATATGGCAGTAAGGGATTCTTGGAAAATATTCGAGATACGACTGCAGCATTTATATCTTAACGTTCGACTCTTAATTTATCAGAATTATTTAAAAATGTTAGCCGTCATCACAGGACTTAATAGCTGTTGTTCTACTGTAACTAATAAAATTTGGATAATGAGTGCTCAGTGCGCAAAAACTTTCATTTTTCATAAGTCAAGTTCTAATTTTAAATAATGTCGATAAACATAAAAATAAACATAAGGATATGGTTTTTGAGATCAGATGAAACCATTTCTTGTAACATGGCACAGTTCTAACTTCAGAATGTATAAGAAGTTGTTGTCACAGAAACTTGGGAAAATTGCTACAATACCTATTTATATGAACCTATGGAACGGATTTTTTTTAGAATAAAATCTACTCTCCTTACCTCTGTTATTTGCACCATCCTGGTAATCCAATTATGCCAATTTTCATTTAAAAATAGAAACTACAATTATTAAGACTAAAATACGACTACAAAAGAACCCAAAGTACCTTTGTGTTTTCAAAGAAATGAAGAACTTGTGACGAGTGCCTGTACAAAGGCACTGGTATATTGCACTCACACATTCTGAGATGTTTGAAAAGTCAATGTCAGTCAAAGTTTGTACAAGTACTTAAGTAGGTCATATCATAGTCCTTCAGAGAGGGTAGTGTACATCTGAAACGTGTAACAATGTGAAGCCAATATTAGAATTCTCACTGAACTTTTACAAACCACAAACTCTACAAGTAGGAGAAGTTGATTCCACTGCAATTATTTTTTTCATTTACTATTTAAATAAGGCGGTTAAGCCTTAGTGAACTGATAAGAGGAATCACAATGTGCGTAGAGTGCTGGCTGAGAGAGTGCATTAAAAACAGATACTGCAATCGGTTTCGAATTGAATTTGTGTTGTAAATTGTTTAAATTACAATTATATAATGTACTTCCAAGAGACGTACGTGAATACAATATACAATCTTTAGAAATTTACAAGCGTAAGACTCCTGATAAAGAGCATCTTTACCACATTTTACTATACTAAGTCAAAACTTCAGGGATATCTTAATGACTCTATGTTAATGGGATATGGGTAGGCTGTTTTTTTAAGAAACCCCCCAAAAAAAGTTGGTTTGAATAAAACGTTTATATAGGAAAAATATATATGTATGTATAAAATTTGTTCATTAAAGTTTTTTTTTTAAATTCTTTAAACTTTTACCAAAATGTTTTATTTGGTTGGGTACATTTTCCCCAAAACGTATTCCATAAGACAAAATCTAGAAAACTAAAAATTCCCAAATCAATACTTTTCGGAGCTAAAATGCCCAATCCAAAATCGCACCGATTTAAGCGCATGATTCACAACTTGAGCATCTATCTTTTGGAGATAAATATTTTACTTCATTTGATATTGACGAAATGTTATACAAAAAGTAAATATTCTTGTAATGTTTTTTTTTTTCTAAAGGAAAACATTTTAATTTTCAATACAAAATAAAAAGCAATTTTTAACAAGACAACAATTGTATTAAAGATAAAAAATAAAAGAAAAAAATGTACAAGAATAGTTAACAACAATAATAAAATACAAAAAATAGAGTGTGAGTTCACACGCGGTATAAGTGAAACTGTATTCTGCTCAATTCCTCTCTCTCTCTATCTGTCTCTCTCTGCTCACTACTACCAGTTTTATGCCAGTTGAGCTCATCTATTCATCTCCTTCGAGATGAGTAAAACTGACATAATTTACAATTGCCTTGGTTACTTTTTGACAATTCGCAAGATCTTGGGTTTATGTTATAGTTATATGCAACTAAATTGATGTTAATTGACCGAATTACAAAACACATATGAAAGACAAATGACATACAATTTTGTTCATTGGTTAAAAATGTGTTTGGATTAGTTTTCAACCTTGTTCTATTACACAAACAAGGGTGAAAAGTTTAAAATATTTCTTACCCCGAACGTCAGTTCCCAAGCCTAAAAAAACGGTTATAAGCCAGTTGAACTCATCTCATTCTCTTCCAATAACCAACAACACGTGGTGTTCCCAAGCGTTACCATATGAAATTACTAACCGCGACTGACGCTGCTTGGTTTCGGTGAACAGACAACCAATATTTTGTTTGACCTCTTTTTCGTTCCACTTTTTCGATTGAATGAAAAGAATTCACAACGTCCCAAAAGAAGTTGCACTTAAAAAAGACAGTCATTCATATATCGATATTAGTCCCTTCTTCAGGATATCCAGTTTAAAGATATTTTTTTATAAATTTTATAAAAATATTTTTTTTCTTACTTGA
Organism: Rhingia rostrata; assembly: GCA_949824845.1. Taxonomy (NCBI): domain Eukaryota; kingdom Metazoa; phylum Arthropoda; class Insecta; order Diptera; family Syrphidae; genus Rhingia; species Rhingia rostrata. Next base: position 14,582,468 of record OX463755.1, on the reverse strand, counting down.
AGAGTTCCATTTCGAGGTTCCCTACTTTTTTAAAGAAAAAAACACATAAAATTCAAATTTAATGGAGAATGTTTATTATCATTTGAAAGAACATTCTTTGGCATTTATTTTTTGAAGATTATGTCTATCAAATGTTGGCCGTTGCTACGTCGCAGATGGTCCATCAGTTGAGTCCAATTTTCGATCACTCGTTCGAGCATTTCGACTGGTAACTGGCGAATGACACGCGTGATATTTTCCTCCAAGGCCTGAATCGAAGCGGGTTTGTCGGCATAAGCTTTTGACTTTACATATCCCCACAGGAAAAAGTCTAGCGGTGTGATATCACACGATCTTGGTGGCCAATCGACCGGCCGGTGATGGTGTTGCGAATAGTACGCTCAGTAGGCCGATTATGTTGACCATAAGTTGAGCGAAGTGCACAAAACACATTCCTCACAGAACGTGAATTTTCATAATAAAGTTGAACAATTTGTAAACGTTGTTCACGCGTAAGTCTTTCCATTATGAAATGCCAAACAATACTAAACAAAAATAACATGACAGCATGACACGACTCACACGTGATCTGTCAAAAAAGGCTATTGAAAAAAGTATCTCTACTTGGATCACCCATTAGTTATATAGTCTGTAAGTTGTTAAGATAATGGTAGACTTAAATAAAAAAAAAATATTCTCCCTTCATTGTGAGCACCTCATAAAATCCAACGATTCCCAAATATCGATACAACCGTCAAACATTCAAAAGGCAATCTTGGCAAATGAATACCGGTATACAACTGAATATCTACATCATCAAATCTGAACACGTAATCCTGCTAGAATCAGACCAGGCGCCTGTTACACAGAACAACAAGTCAACTAGTCAACAAGTACTTGTTGAACTTGTTGAAAGATCACTTCTGTAACACAACAAAAACCGCAATACTTGTTGAAAACAAAAATTTCCCCGGACTTGTTGATCTGTTCAACAAGTTTGTCTTACGCGATGAGTAGGAAAATCAGTGAAAAAAAGAAAATAACCGTTATATATAAAAATAAGAGAAAACAAACACATTTTGTTTGGTGCTTTCTCTGATTTGTTAACAAAATCGAATAAAAGTGATAAATGACTAGAGGTGTATGTATTGGCACAAAGTTTAAATATAGTTCCTGAGGGAAAAGACTGGACGTACATCAGAGATGTGTTTTGGCAAAATTGTAGGAAATATGCCATAGTAAGTATTAATTGCAAAATGTTAAAATAATTTAAAAAAAATATATTGGTTGGCCAAATTAGACAAATCTAAAAAAACGGGATCTTCAGGTGGCAAAGACTGCAAGCTCAGTTCCTGTGACAATATCGTGCTTGATATTATTGGACAAAAGTCAGCCGTTATAATTGGCCTTGGAGGTGAAGAGTCTATGGAACCTGTCAATAACGGTGAGAGAAATAAAAATTAAATTCCTACCAATTTACTTTTTTTATATAGATTCCCGACTTAGAGGAAGTCGTACAGAATTCACACAGAGTAAATCTGCATCTCTTTCTTACGCTGGCGCTGTGCGAAAGTTAACAGGTACATACATAATGGAAATTAAATAGAATGAAGGCGATTAGCCAGGAAGGAGTACCCAACGATTTTGAAAACACGAAAACTGATGATAGACCACCTAAAGCCGGTGAATAACAAAGCAAGACTTGAGATTGCTTTGTTGGAAAAACAATTGGGTTATCCTCCCTCGAATTTAACTAAAAGTTTAGCGGATGGTGGAGCTGAAAAAAATTGGTGATCAAGGCTTAGAGGATGACGATTTTTATTCTAACGATAAATAGTTTTTTATTTCGTAAAATATACACATATTACATTTCAAATAAACAAAATGAACCAAAAATACGCGATCTCCGAAATCAAGCAGCGGCGATTGTGGTTAGTACTTGGATGATGGACCGGATTTTATGTTTCATAAAATCCAATTCACATTTTCACTTCAAAAACAAAAATAAAATGTCTCAAATATGGACCGCAAAAAAATATTTCCTAAGTCTGTGTAGTTATTAATTATTTCATTTCCATTAAAAAAACAGTATGAAAAGGCAACAGTCCGCTGTACGGATCGTTTAATACCCTATTCCATCCCATCCTTAAAATTAATATTCCCAAAAATGCGGGCTTCATATCTATGGAATAAAGGAAATGTCAGTGTCACAACATATTGCTGAGACAGTTTATCAAAATCTTTATAGTTCGACAAAAAACAATGATTTTCGCCTGGTAATGCTATCTGGTAGGGTTTATGTATGAAAAGGCCTCCAAAAAGGGGGCGTGTTTTAAAATGATATATAGACGAAATGTTTATATTGTCATAACCAATGATTTTGCAGTATTTTTTCAAATATTTTAAAATATTAACCAACATCGTTTTTTACTGAAAACTTTCCCAAAAAAATGGCGGGAAAAAACTTTTTATACACGAAATATAGACATTAGGATTGTCCAGATATATTGTTTAGAAAGTTTTTCAAAATTTCTAACGGTGTTGCCAAAAACTACGTTTTTCTCAAATCATCTCAAACTATTAAATTTATCAATAAATCTTCTTACTCAGTTTTGTGAGTTTTGTTTGTACCCTATCCCATAAGGGTATATTAGTTTTGGAACATAGTTTGTTACATAGTGAAATAATTTTGCTAGGTATACCTCAAAGTATATGGATCGACTCAGAATAGCTAGATGAGTCGATTAAGCCATGTCTGTCTGTCCGTCTGTCCGTCCGTTTGTAGGTAACCGATTTTTGGTCATTAAATTTTGAGCTAGGATAATGATATTTGGTACATGTGATCCTTGTACGTGCTATTCGAACAAGTGTTAACATTTTCGAAATCCGCCAACTGCCACGCCCCTTTTTTAGTTTTTTATTTGCCACGCCCACTTTTTGGGAGCATTTTTAGTAAAATACGTTTTTCGGTAAAATTTTAAAAACTTAAAAAAAAAATTTATGCAAAATAATTGGTTTTAGTAATGTAAACATTTCTTCCATATACCATTTTTACCCATGCCCACTTTTTGGAGACGTTTTCATACAAAAACCATTTGTATTACGCTACACCATACCATATGCAGGAGAAAAACGTTGTTTTTGGTCGAACCATACAAGTTTTTGATAAACTATCTGAACAATATGTTGCTACAATTTGAATTTAATATTTTTTTGCCATAAGACCCACATTTAAGGGATACTAATTTAACGGATGGGATGGGATAGGGTATAAAACGATCCACACAGTGGATTGTAGCCTTCTCATATGTTTTATAATTAAATCAATACTCACACATGAAATAAATTAAGGAAAATAATTTATTTCATATGTGAGAATAACAGTTATAGCTTTCTACATAAAATTTACTATTAAGCGGAAGATATAATAGTCTGTTACATTTCTGGAATGTTTGTCCGAGTTCTGATATATCGATATCTTATATATCTATATCTCAAGTTTCATGTTACATGTCTACCTATTCCTAAATTATAATAAATCAATCATACTCAATTCGATATCGTGCTTATGAAATTTGACTTATGACCACTGTGGGAAATAATTTATATGCCACCATTTCAATTAGTTTGCTCTGAAAACTTTGTTGGTGCAAAAGCTTGTTCGCGAGAACGTTTTCCACGCTGAAGATATGGCAAAGAGGCACTGGTTACTATTTTCATATTTTTATGAAACATAACATTTAGTGATAAGACCTATTTCTATTAAAATTCCTCACTGGATTACAGAATATTCAATCATATTATTGACAAATCACTACAGCATTCTTCGATAAGAGGCCCGACAGAACTCGAAAAAAACTTCTTCAGATACTTCTTAGCAAATTATGGCTTTCAACAAATACATTTATCCATAATAGTTAAATGTATATATTATAAATTCATTATTAAATTTGTATCTGTAAAATAATAAACTGTAAGACATATCGCGAAATTTGAAAAGGCTAAAAAGTATTTATTAGAGCATTGGTTGTAAACGTAGCTATAATATAAAGTAAGAGTTGAAATATTTCTAAAACGTTTGGGCGAAACGAGGAAGTTCGCAATGCTTATTTCTCCTATCAGATTTGTTTGATCCGCATTGGATGGTACTGGGCCAGAGGTGGATGTTGACACAATAGAAGGCAGCATTTTTGTTCGATAAAACAATTTTGACTAACTTATCTGTGTAACCTTCTACTGCTGTCCTTCACAGCTATACTTGTTGAATTGTCACGTAGAGCAAGTACTTAACGAGGCAATAGATTAAATATTTGAATATTCTTAGCGATTTACCTTAACCCCGTCTAAAGGGGGTACTGCCGGTTAGAGGGATAAACTCGTTCTCAATCTATTAAGAACACCGAATGACGTTCTTAGAATCGTTAAAAAGGTAACATCGGATAATTTAACTCGCCAATTTATTTTTGTATAATTAGCACGCGCTAAACGGTTTGCGAATACCCTTATAGTGTTTGAACACGGGCATTAGGAAAGTTTAGGAGAAGAAACATGGAGATAACGATATACGTTGATTTTAAATGTCTGTTAGTTGTAATGGAAAGTAAAAACCCAGCTACGTTAAACATTCGATATTCATGGTGTTTGGTTTTGGAATGAATCCCTACATTTCATAGTTCGTCAGAATGTATGCTTACGGTTGCGTTCTTAAAGAGGTGGAATGTAACTACCTGACTGGCTCAGAAGCGCGATGGATAGTGGGATGAACTGCGTAGCAGTCTGGGTTCGATTCTCAGCCGTAGCAACACCTAAATGATTTTTCACTGGCCCACCTCTCCTGATGATCTGACGAATCATCCGATTAGTATAAATTTTCAAGAAAAGGACATCCCGCCATAGTGCAAGAAGTCCACATGCACACACGAATAGTTTTGAGGAAGCTCGGACCTGGGTACTAACGAGCCTGTTGAGCCAACAAACTTTGCAATACACTCTTTTAGACTTACCGCATTAATTTATGCTATCGAGGTCAGTATTTAATGACCCTTACGTATTTTCTATTTGTGTTTCACGTTATGGAAGTCTGAGGGTAATGACGTCAGGAAAAGTATGGATTGGATTAGAACCTGCAGACAAGAGCTCATTGATAAAAATGAGAAATATTATCGAAGACAAAACGGAACCGTGTGGAACACCGTGAACAGCAGACTTCAAACCATCAAAAACAGCTTGAATTGAACGTTCTGAGATTTTTTTTCTATTCTATAGGAGTGGAGTTCCATCGATTCCAAATCCACGCATTTTCGACAAAACAACTTCATGCTATAACCTGACAAGTGCCATTGAAATATCATGTTCAACGATCTTGTTTTCGCCACCAAGGTGGATAGATTGGTTCCAATTTTCGGTGAGATATGTCATCAAATCGCCAGTGGACTTGTTGATTTGAAAATGGAGGAGTTGTCCTGATTCACGATATAATGAGCGAATAAATTTAATGAATTGTAAGATGATAACGTTTGGTTTTTTAATACAATTTTTCTATATCATTGAATTGTACAAGGATATACATTACTACCATCGTTGCATTATTTTATCATGATACGCATAGCAGAATTGTATTATTAAAACTTTTTTTTTTAGTGAAACGTTGTCAATTGTCTGAGAGATAGCGAAAGTAAACGTTGGGGACATATTTTTTACTTTCTCTTATAAAGAGAAAGATATTGTTTTCGTAAAAATGTTTAACCTCTAGATTTTGATTGATTCCAACATTACGATGATAGCGGAACTCAAAAAAGTGGTTTTTGGAACTCCGCCCGTCGGTTCGTTGGTTCGCCGGTCCGTCTGTTCGTACTCAGCCTAAACGACTTGACCGATTTTCTTTAAACATCGTATCCAGCGTTTTTTTGGTCATTATTCTAGAAGATTTTTTTTTGCTTTTAGCCATGTTATTATTGGTACGTGCCATATAAAAATCATACATAACCTCAATTTGCTCAAAAACGGCTCAAACGATTTTGATTAAACTTCTTATATGCTATAAGCGTATTAGTGCAAACAAAACTGCATACCCAGTTTTTCCGAGAAAATCCATTTTGCGGATTTTCGCATTTAGGCCATATAAAAACTATTTTGCCAAATGGAATGTAATATAATTTTCATACTACTATTACTGTTTTCATGAGTTCCACATAATTGGTTTTGGGCCAATTATCTCTTAACGGAATTTTCCGTTTTGGCCAATTATCTCTTAACGGAATTTTCAGTTTTGGCCAATACTGAAAAATTATTATTATTCGCATGGACATCGATTACTTTCAATGACAGAATAAACGTTTGTATAATCACATTTCGACATTATTTATATAATTTTAAGCATCATTAATCAAAATATATATTATTGTGAATTTTGGCTAAATTGTTAGAAACGTCGAATTAACTCGCTGTGAAAGAGAAAGTTGCGTACGACCCAGTCGAGCACCCACCGCTAGTTTAATAGCAACGTTCACGTTCACTATCCGTTAGCTATATTACTCGTATGGTAAAGAGCGGATAGAAATTTTTGGTTAATACGAGGGTTAATATCGGGTTTTTCAACAGGGACGCTAAAAAAGTTGAGCGACAGAGACAGCAAACGACGCCATATTTCTTGCCGCTCTTTTGACATTTCTCTTCAGTAAGGTTTGCCATTTCAAGATGGAAAGATATACGATCCAACAACGAGTCGAAATTATAAAAATTCACAACCGAAATTCGGAGTCAGTGGCCTCATAATCGTCCTAGCAGATCAACAATTGAGCGTCTAGTGGAAAAAATTGAATCCACAGGCACAGCACAAAATGTTCCCGTGCCAGTGAGATAAAGAAGTGTTGCCGCAGAGGCTTCAGTTGAAGAAAGCCCAAATGTGTCTCTCACACGTCGTTCTCAAGCATTGGGCATCTCTGTGACGTCGTTGTGGCGAATTTTGAGAAAAGACCTTGGCCTACATCCTTACAAGATTAAATTGACGCAAGAACTGAAGCCGCTTGACCACCAGAAGCTTCGTATGTTCGTGAATCGGGCTGAGCAACAACTTGAAAATGATTCGGATTTTCATCGAAAAATCATCTTCAGCGATGAGGCTCATTTCTGGCGGAATGGCTCTGTCAATAAGCGAAATATGCGGTATTGGTCAGGCAGCAATCCACACGTACTCATCATTGCATCCCGAAAAAATTACGGTTTAGTGAGGTTTATGGTCCGGCGCGCGGCGTCATTGGGCCGTACTTTTTCCGTGATGATCAAGACCGGCATGTTACTGTGAATGGGAATCGCTACCGTTCAATGATAACCGAATATTTTTGGCCCCAATTGGATGATATGGACTTGGAGGACATTTGGTTCCAACAGGACGGCGCCACAAGCCACATAGCGGATGCCACAATCAATTTAGTGGACACCAAGTTTGGAGAACGTGCTATCTCACGAAATGGTCCAGTCGCTTGGCCGCCTCGGTCGTGCTATTTGACGCCATTAGAATATTTCCTTTGGAGCCACGTCAAGTCTATGGTCTATGCCAACAAGCCAGCGATGATTGATGAACTTCGTATGAATATCGAACGTGAAATTGCAGCAGTATCGGCTGATTTATGCTTGAAAACCGTCGAAAATTGGGTTCAGCGTCTAGACTTCTGCAAGCGTACCCGTGGTGGCTATGCAAAAGAAATCGATTTTTATACATAATGGCACCGAACGTACTTTCACAGGAATAATGAATTTCATTGATATCCGAAACTGTTTTTGTTTTATTTAAAAACACTTTTGTAGCGTTCTTATTGAAAAACCCTTTATATTGTGGTCTCTTCAGAAGTGATCCTTTCTCCTTATAGAGTAAGCGTAGTATCAAACTAAATGCCTCTTAACTGAATTTTAAATTGTTTGCTAGCAACAGCAAATTACTATTTTCTTCTACCTAATTGTTTTTCTTCAAATATAATATTAAGAGCTCTTGCAACTTAATTATAAAAAAAATCTGCTACAAGGATATAAGGGATTAAAAAAGTAGACTTACTATATAATTTGTTTCTTCTAAAATTTTTGTATGGTATTAGCCTTCGTAACACACTCACTGCTCTAACAACTAATCAAGCTAAATGGCGACCGCTACAAAATAAATATTTTTTTTAATAACCGAAAGTGTTTAAGTTCCTGGGAAAACAAAAATAGTGGCTATAGTTCTTGCCTTAAGCTGCACTACGTAAAAAAAATCCTTCTATACAATGTACGTTTTCGACCGAAAATGGGTTGCTTTTACTGCATTTGTGTACTTTGCTATCCTGCTATCATTTTACTGTGTTAACTTAGTTCTGGGTTTCCTTGCTGCCTCCAGAGGATGACATTTTTCCGCGATCCTCTTTTGACACGTTGCATTGGTTAGCAACCTTTTAGGATAACTATGCAAAGAGTGGTCTTACACGTTATCTGTGCACATATATATAGTCCTGCACTAAATGGCATAGATTAGCGATGTGTGTAGAAGAAAAGTGGAAGAGAGAATTGTATTCATTTTTTCTCACAAAGTTTACACTTTTTCCATTTCAAAAATCCGAAAGGAATCTCCTACTCGACGAAGTTCTCAGAAATCCATTAGATTCGAACCTAAGTAACAGAGAAAGAAGAAAATTGACAAGTCCAACCACATTCAGTTTTTTTTAAATGAAATGAGACTAAGCATTTAATAGTGTTGGGACTTGGATAATGCTAATAATTGATTCAATTAATATGTAGAATGCAGTTTTAAAAGAGATTGTGGGACATAGTGGCCATAAGGGATGATATCATGCCTTAACTTTAAGAAATCGCATCCTAAATGAAGCAAAATAAGATTCCGTTAATGAATACCAACATTAGGGTCAAATATGTGCTCAATATTGCTTATCAGTTTAAATATTCGTAAAATTCAATAAAGCTACAAGCTCCAATCCAACGAAATCGATTATCTGACAAACTCTGTATGATGTGTATTAAACGGATAATTGCAATATACTTACTTACTTGAGTGGCGTTATAGTCCGGAATGAACCTGGGCATCAACCAACATGCCTCTCCAATTGGCCCGGTCCTTGGCTAACTGCCTCCAGTTGTGCACTCTAAGTTGGTTGAGGTCGGTTTCTACTTGTGCGCGCCACTTAAGGCGAGGTCTTCCTCTACTGCGTCCGACGTCTGGCTGGGTATCGAAGACTCCGTGAGCCGGAGTATTGGTGTCCAATCGTTCTACATGTCCTATCCATCTTTAACGTCAAATGCGGAGTATTTTGACCAGGGGCATGTCGCTGTACAGCTCGTATAGTTCTTGGTTGAATCTTCGTCTCCATAGCCGGTCAACGCAAACGGAACCGAAGATTTTTCGAAGAATTTTCCCTTCAAATCAACCAAGGATTTCTTCATCCGCCTTTGAGAAGGTCCATGCTTCAGCGCCGTAGAGCTGGACTGGGATGATCAGGGTCTTATATAAGATCTCCTTAGTAGTTCGAGTGAAGGCTTTACTTCTGAATTGCCTTCTTAAACCGAAGAAACAGCGGTTGGCAAGAGCTGCCTTATTAAGCTTTAGTTTAGATATTGTTGTCCTCACTTCACTCAGGTCGGGTGGTCGGCATCTTTCCTGGATTGGCACCTCCCTATATCCTCGCTCGCACGCTTTTCTTGCTCTTATTTGTTCTTTCTGAAAAGCCGGTTTTCTTCCCTTCTTCTCTGCATATAGAGCTCAACGGCAACTCTCGTCTTCACCTGCAGCTTAGCATTTGTCGGCATTCCTCATCAAACCAGGGGTTTCTTGCTGGTGGGCGCGAGAAACCTAGCACATCAGTTGCGGCTGATCTAATGGCTTGTTGGCATCGTTGCCATTGTTCTTCGACATCCGATGCTGGTGGTATGGTGTTAATCGAGAGGTTAAGGGATACGCGTTGGGCGATCGTATTGGCGGTCTCTTGCGATTGCAGTCTTTCGACATTAAATTTTTTACAGTACTTCTGGATTGTTGTGGTGGATATCTGCATTCTAACCTTGGCTGCAACAAGGTAGTGGTCCGTCACATTTAGAAAAATGGCTAGTCGGCTCTCACAGCTCTATAATTATTAGTTAAGTCGACCGTTTTGTGGAACGGAGTTTAGTTAAGGACCATCCTGGAAGAGGTGCTTATAGAAATATTCGCAACGTGTAAAACTGATCCATATATCTATACCAGTGCTGAGAAATTGCTCTTTACCAATGTATTGAAAGTTGGAATAAAAAAATATGTTAACACTAAAATTAAAATCAATTTTGTACGTTTTCGGAAAAATTTAATGCTGCTGTGAAAAAAATTACCAATTATTTTAAAAATATAATAAAAATAGTTATTTGTAGTAGATCGAAAGCTTAGGTAAACAAATTTAGGCTTTTTTGACTGATTGATTTTACCAAATCAAATATAAGTATATTTTTAATCTTAAGTAAAATTTAATATTTTTTATCCAAATCAACAACTTTCTGTTTTAAAAATTTAGGTCGATTTCGCAAATCAACTTATGTCGAGGTAAGAACTTAAAAGTCGTCGTTGGGATAAATAATCTTATATGCACAAAAGCTTTTTTAGTGTAACGTCAGTTAAAGAATTATGAGCCTTTATTCATAAGCACATTATAAGGAGTTTATAAAGTTATGAAGCGCTTATAATACCTCTAAACGCAGGAACCTTATTGATAAAACTTGTAACATGAGGCAGCATTACCTATACGATGATTGAATAATACCTATATAAGGATACTTTAATTTTGTTTATTTCAGTTTATCACAGATTCTTCAGTTTATAAAGAATTTGATTTTAAACAAAGTGGTTACTATCGAGTTTCCCAACCATAAAATTATCCATTGGAAACTCTGTCGAGCTGTACAACGGATAATTGTAAAATATTTTACTATTTTTGGTAATTAATATGACGCACACATTGCATTTACTATTATTGGTGAGGAAAATATTGTAAGAATACAAAATTGTGCGGCCCTGATTAAATGCTGCATAAATAATTCTGTGGCTGCAAACCATTACCGTTTAACTTTGAGTTATGATAAATCGAGTTTTGGTTATAACAAAAAAAACTTTCTAGCTTAAAAAATAGTCTGCCAAAACAGCTCACCTTAAGTTTGATTTTTTAGCCAAAAAAATGTTTTTTTTATCTTGAGTTAAATAATAATAGTCTTTAATTTGAAATTAATATCAATTTGCTATAATAAAGTCATTCGTTGGCCTTGCATTGCTGACAGCCGTATTTTTTTTTAAATTTTTCCTATCTTGCCTTAGTGTCAACTCGAAAAACTATTTCATTTTCTTAGCTTGACATATGTACGTTGTTATGGCAGCAACACATCATTCTCTTTATTGACTTAACTCGAATTAGGTTGTTCTTAGCTCATAACGTACAATAAGTCAAAACAGCTTACGTGTGTTTTTTGCTAAAGGGTTTTTGAATACCCTTATAGTGTTTGGACACAGCGCGGGCATTAAGGAAATTGAGGAGAAGAAAAGAGGAGATAGCGATGTGCATTGGCTTAAATTTTTGTAAATTGCAATGGGGAGGAGTTTACTGAGTTTGGTAAAGCATTTCACATTCGTGTTGTTCGGTTAAGGAATGAATCTCTATATTCTTCAGGGTGAATTGATTAGCATTCATGGCATGGCGAGTATCACGGTTGAATGTTTGAAGTGGCGGAATGCAGCTGGCTATTTCGATTTATCATTTCCTGTTAAAATAGCGGTACAAAAGTGTTAGGCAGGAGATATTCCTACGATGTTCAAGCGAGACTATAGAGTTCGCTACGGTTGGATCTTCTATCAGTTTTATCGCATGCTTTTGTTTCCTATCCAGTAGGTGCAATGATGTTTTTGCTGCACCTGACCAGATGTGGGCGTTGAACTCAAGTTTGGGGCGTATATACGCTTTATATATTAAGGCCAGATCAGAGGGGGTGAAATATTTTTTGCATCGATTAAGGAAACCTAGACATTTCGCTGCGTTTTTAGCGATTTCGAATACGTGGTCGTTCCAACGAAGGTCGTTACTAACACACATACCGGGCATGGAAAGTTTTTCGGTTTCGGCGATGCAAGTGCCATTCATGGATAATGGCTGTAAATTTTGGTTTCGCTGAGATGACAGAAGACAGCATTGTGTTTTGGAAGCATTAAATTCCCCTCTATTCGATTTACCCCACTTAATTATGCTGTCATGATCGGAATTTAAGGAGCTTAACATATTTTGCTGTTTATGTTCCACGTCCAAAGATGAAAGGCATGGATTAGAGAATGAATATGAAAAGCTGAGAGTGCTGTCATCAGCAAAGGAATGGATTGGATTAGAAGTTGCAGACAAGAGGTCATTAATAAAAATGAGAAAGAGTGTCGGAGACAGAACAGAGCACTGGGGAACGCCAGCATTTATTTCGCGAGAATATCTGTACAACGTTTGGAGAGATAGTTTCTAATCCATAGAAAAAGAGTTTAATCGATTCTTTCAACAAAAGGGCTTGATACCAAACCCTGCCAAATGCCTTTGAAATATCAAGTGCAGCGATCTTGTTTTCGCCACAAAAGTGAATAGATTGGTTTTACTTTTCGGTGAGATATGTCATCAAATCACCAGTGAACCTGTTGCAACGAAAACCGTATTGTCGGTCATATAGAGATACTAATTAATCCTTATCCTTAATCCTTAATTAAGAGATACCAACTAATTTTCTTGTAAGTGGCAGAAAAAAAGTATATTTTCTAAATTTCTGAAAACAAAAAAAAATCCAATAGTCTTTGAATTGTAAAGAGGGTTTGAAAATGTTCGTAAATTTCAAACTGCTTTCCTGAAATGTATAAAAATACAATTAAGAAGTTATGGCTTGTAGACACTGAAGTATGCTCTGTATATCTGTACAACCTTTCAGATCTGTTTTACACGAACTCTAGTGAATGAGGGGAAAGCTGTTTTATTGATAGTTTTTTTTAAAAGAGGACACAATGTCCATACCTAAGCTACCTTTTGAAACAATGAACATAAGTTGTTTTACCCGATGTAAGGAACTATTTTGATAACTTATGATATTTTTTAAACTGTTGTTACTTTCCCTTATTTTAAATTGTTTAATATGGATTGTTATAAAAAATAGAGAATTGAGAATATAATTCAAATAAGCTAAAACAGCTACAACAACTTAAGTCGACTTAAGATTAATCATCTTAATAAGCTAAGAAGATGAATACTTAAATACGGAAATATGTAAAAAAAAACATCGAAATGCTGATCAACTGTATACAGTCCAAAAAATTGAGCATATAAAGGGTGATCCATTTCGAGGTTCCCTACTTTTTTAAAGAAAAGAACACATAAAATTCAAATTTAATGGAGAATGTTTATTACCATTTGAAAGAACATTCTTTGGCATTTATTTTTTGAAGATTATGTCTATCAAATGTTGGCCGTTGCTACGTCGCAGATGGTCCATCCGTTGAGTCCAATTTTCGATCACTCGTTCGAGCATTTCGACTGGTAACTGGCGAATGATACGCGTGATGTTTTCCTCCAAGGCCTGAATCGAAGCGGGTTTGTCGGCATAAGCTTTTGACTTTACATATCCCCACAGGAAAAAGTCTAACGGTGTGATATTACACGATCTTGGTGGCCAATCGACCGGCCCAAAACGTGAAATTATGTGCTCACCGAAATGTTCTCTCAATAAGTCCATTGATTGATGCGATGTGTGGGAAGTGGCGCCGTCTTGCTGAAACCAAATGTCGCCGAGATCACGAGCTTCAAATTCAGGCCGCAAATAGTCGGTTATCATGGCACGATAACGGTCGCCATTGACGGTTACGTTCGCACCGGCATAATTTTTAAAGAAATATGGACCTATGATTCCACCGGCCCACAAACCACACAAAACCGTTGTTTTTTCTGGATGAAGTGGCAGTTCTTCAATCTCTTCAGGTTGCTCTTCGTCCCAAATGCGGCAATTTTGTTTGTTTACATACCCATTGAACCAGAAATGGGCTTCATCGCTACACAAAAATTGCCTCGAAAACGTCGGATCTTCTTGGAACTTTTCAAGAGCCCATAGAGCGAAGCGATGTCGCTTGGGAAGGTCGAGCGGCTTTAGTTGTTGCATAAGCTGTATTTTGTACGCTTTCAATTTAAGATCTTGACGTAAAATGCGCCAAGTCGTTCCAAGCGTCAGTCCGAGTTGCTGCGAACGGCGCCGAATCGACTCTCTACGGTCTTCGTGTACACTCTCAGCTACGGCCGCTATATTTTCTTCACAGCGTGCTGGACGTGGTCTATTCGGTCGAATATGATCCAATAATGAATGCTGGGTCTCAAAATGGGTGATGGTGTTGCGAATAGTACGCTCAGTAGGCCGATTATGTTGACCATAAGTTGAGCGAAGTGCACGAAACACATTCCTCACAGAACGTGAATTTTCATAATAAAGTTGAACAATTTGTAAACGTTGTTCACGCGTAAGTCTTTCCATTATGAAATGCCAAACAATACTAAACAAAAATAACATGACAGCATGACACGACTCACACGTGATCTGTCAAAAAAGGCTATTGAAAAAAGTATCTCTACTTGGATCACCCGTTACAAACGGAGTGCTTTTTAACTGCCAAAAATTGGTATACTCAGTAAATTGATACTTGAACGAATTTTTAGTAGCAGAGAAAATAATGTAATATTTTGGTTTTTCAAAACATATTTTGTTAAAAATAACATATGAAATAGCTGCATCGGAAATAAAATTGTATCGACTTTTGCAAGCCTATTCTAAATTAGTCGTCGCTCGAACCAATCGGGCATGTCCAGAACGACATTGTGAATAATTTTAAAGTTGGATTTTAGGTTGTACCCTTTCGAAATTCAAATTATGCAAGATCACTGACAACACGCATACGATACGCTTTTCGTTAACATTGGTGGGTGTTATTTGGCACACCCAGTAGAAACAGAGTCATCTTAAATGGGCCACAGGACTAAATTCTCTTTAGAATATCAAATAGACCCAGACTTTTTGCCATTTTATCTGTCTTCTTGAAGTTTTTGAGTCTCAAGTATTATCTGTGCAAAGGTAGTCCAAATTGGTGCACTTTTTGAACCATCAAGGTACAGCAAATACTCAAATACTCTTGAGCTGCAACTTTATCTTGACATTCCTATGAGTAACTAAAGGCAAGGGTTTATTATCCCAGTGTGGATTTGAAATCAATGAATAGGTGGTGGGTATCGGTTGCAACTTCTTGAGTTTTTTTTCCAGGATCTGCCAAAGTGTGAAGATTTGATCAGTTGATCCTGGCCTAAACCGACACTGATAAGGGTCGATCAACTTGTTGGTCGACGGTTTCAGGCTCATATTTTTTGTAGAGCGTGCAAACGGTGCTGAGGTCTCATTTTTCGAGCATACTTTTATCAGACCAAATTTGAATTCTGAGTTGGTAAATGTTGTTTACCAAGTCATCTCTGCCTCCTTAGGCACTCAGGCAGGGATATTAGTTTCCACTGTTGTTGCCAATATTAAGTGGTTTGTTCTTATTGAAAGTAGAATACTGTTCGTCATCGCCGTTTGACATTTCGTAAAAATGGAAGAACATATTTGCAAAATGTTAAAAAGCGATTAAAACAGCGACTTTGTTTCAACAACCATATTTCATTGTTCATCTCGACAGGATTCTGTTCGAATTTTGTATATCTGGCCTTGATGTTATAGAAAACAAATACAAATTTTAGGCGAAACAGGCACATTAGTACCCAGGGAATAGCTTACTCACAACCGTTCATGTGCGCATGTGTACTTTTTGTATGTGTGCGTGTGTACTTTTTGACGTGACCTCCTGTTTTATTGTCAGATCATCACGAGAGCGGGGCCAGTGAAAAATAATTGCTACGACTGGGAATCGAAATCACAGCATCTATATGTCAGTTCATCGCACGAGTCATCGCACCCCTAAGCCTGTTTCGTTTTAAGCTTTGGTAAAAGTTGCGAACATTATTACTGGAGTGGAACCTTTGCTTCTTAAAAGCCGGGGTTCTTCCCTCCTGTTTTGCCTATATAGCTCAATGGCAGCTCTCGTCTTCACCTGCAACATTGCTCATCAAACCAAATGTTTCTTGCTGGTACATACTGAAATTCGACATGTAAAGGGTGGTACATTTTTAATGGCCGATTTATTTAGGGAATTAGTGTCATTTCTTTTTATTATGATAGTATTGGTATGGTTCAATTATGTATGGAATAAAGTATCGACCAACTGGCCGCCACGACTTCGGCAGCACACCTCATTCCGATGGTCCAAATTTTCGACGATGTTGATGCATAATTGAGGTTCTATGCCGTTAATGTGCCGAATTATCTCATCCTTTAGCTCTTGAATTGTTACTTGCTTATCGACGTACACCTTTACTTTCAAATAACCCAAAAGAAAGAAGTCCAACGGTGTCAAGTCACATGATCATTGCGGCCAATAGACATCGCCACCACGTGAGATAACACGGCAATTGAATTTGTTTCGTTAGCTGTGTGGCTATTGGCACCGTCCTGTTGAAACCACATATCGTCGACATCCATATCTTCCAATTCGGGCCATAAAAAGTTCGTTATCATCTCACGACAGCGAACACCATTCGCAGTAACTGCCTGACCGGCCTCATTTTGAAAAAAATACGCCCCGACGATGCCGCCAGCCCATTAACCGCACCAAACAGTCATTCCTTGTGGGTGCATTGGTTTTTCGACAATCGCTCTGATTATCATTTGCCCAAATGCGGCAATTCTGCTTATTGCCGAATCATCCACTGAGGTGAGAATGTGCCTCATCGTCAAGAGGCTTTAGTTCTTGAGTTCATCTTGTCAGCGTGTAAATGCAAGTCTTTATGCATAATGTTCATCAACGACGAGCGTGAGAGGTGCAATTGTTGGGCACGACGACGAGTTGAGGTGGACGGCTCTTCAGCCACACTATCGCGAACATCAACAAAATTTTCTGCAGTACGAACTGAACGAACATGCACTGGTGTTTTAACATCTCCTAAACACCCAGTTTGCTCAAATTTTTGCCCGATTTTCCCGATTGTACGCACATTTAGACGATTAAATTGACCAAAAAAATAACGAAGTGCACGCTATGCATTTTGATTTGAACTCCCATTTTCATAATTAGCCTGAATAACTTTAATGCGTTGGTCGATTGTGTATTTTTTCATGGTTCAAATTGAGTCAGTCTGAAATTGAGAAATGTAATATGAAATGCCGAAAAAAACTTGTTAAGGTGTGGTTCACATTCAACATCGGCCCTTAAAATTTAAATACCCATTATAACTTTTATATCACTTGGACTCGACGCGTAAGCAAAGTCATATAAGTCACATTCAACATCGGCCCTTAAAATTTAAATACCCGTTATAACTTTTATATCACTTGGACTCGACGCGTAAGCAAAGTCATATAAAAAAACAAAACATTTTCAAAATGAAACACCGTACTGTATTTAGAAACAATTTTGTTTGTTCACACTAACTAAATGATAACATTTTCCCCCAACCCTATGATTAAAATATCTAAATGAAACAAAAAAACCCATATTTTTAGTACTCTTGCATTGCCCTATTACTACAAACCTCCTTAGATATATAAATTTACTTAAAGCGCTTCCATTGAAATACTCCCTTCACCACATTGGATTATTTAACAAGTAATTTCTACTGACTCTTGCTATAAATCTTTTTTTTGGTTTTGAATTCTCCCATTTAATCTCCTAGCAATTCATCGCATTACCCGCTAAATAAAAAAAATCAATTACTCTGCACAATTGGATGCCTTGTCAGTACTCCACTGTCAGTGCCAGTGGTAGTAAATTAAATTTAATTTCAATAAACCCACTCTCAGACAGAACATCTGTTTTCCCAAAAACCAAGCAGGCAAATAAAATAAGAAAAACAAAACCAACAGTCGACTAAGTTATTAGACTTTCAAGCTCTACATAGCAAAACGTTGGGAAAAATACCGGGCCTAATAGACTACTCCTGCATTCCGCCAACATAAAGAATACAAATTTCCATTTTATTTGTTTCCATCTAGATTCCGTTTCTTCTTTTGTATGGATGCGAGTTATTCTTCCCGTTTTAGTGAGAATACAAATTTCATTTCATTTAAATCACTTGAAATTCCCTCAAACAATTTTGGTAAAAATCCCCAACCCCCAATCCACTCATACCACCTTACCGTCCATAACAAGAGAAAACAAGTATTTTACTGCATTGCAGTGCGCACCAATGGTACCCATAACAACACTTCCCCATCATGAAAACACGAACGAAATATACACAAAAAAAATAGGAATAAAAAAATGTGGATGCAGAAATATTCAAATTCCCTTTTTTTTACCGCCCATTTGAGGAATAAATTTTTCCCACAGAAGTACACAGATAGAGGACGAGTGTGGAAGCAAAAACAAAAATTAATAGAGGAATCCTTCACACTCGACAAAGTTGTTCTGATGTTGTAAGACATTCTAAGCTGTGGGGTCACCCAAAAAGCTGAGTAAAATTCGATAGAAGATTCTTGAAAATCATCTTCACAAGAGCTTGAATTTCCTGTAACTAGGATTCTGGGGGGAAAATAACAATACTAAGGAGTTACCTACCAACCTAATATACTCACTAAAGTGCGATCTATGTATTCCTTTCGGCACGAGGTTTGAACCTAAATCACTCGATAGCAACAACAGTAACCACACCAACAAAAATACATAAACAAGGGTGATAAGCTATCCTGAAATAGAAAATACGAAATCATGGAGTAACGTGACACGAATGCGGCATAAATTGTTCTGTTGACATATGTTTTGATTTCATATTTACCCAGAGCTCAATAGGGATGGATTCACATCCACACGGAAGTAAACTTCTTTTCAATAAACGCTGATGGTTCCAGTGATGATGAAAGCAGTAGTACCTTCACAATACTCAGATACATTGAAATAGATTGATACGATGAAATGGATACACGAATAGGACGGATTTGTAAAGGAGAGAGCATATATGTTGTCCTACATAACCGCTCAGCCTTAATCAATAAGCTTTTTCGACCGACGGTACGGGTCGATTTTTGAATCGTATGCTGTTCTGACACAAAGCTCTTTCCAGATCAAAATCCGCTGTGTTAAATGGTCTTTCGTATTAAAAACGTTAGAAAATATTTCAAAATAAGGAGAATGTGTCTGCGGCCGTGATAAACCCAATTAAAAGCTTTAACTATAAACCGATCTCAAAAACTAAAAATTTTACGATGTAGCATGTAATTAATTTGCAAAAACTTTACTTTCATAAAGTGCTCCATTCACATTGAGGGTCTCTGCCTAAGGATGCTATCATTGAAAACCCTCATTGGAAATTTTCTTTTACTTCTTGTGACTTTTTTATAAGTTGGCGAGTTCGTTTCAAAAACAAAGCATGATTATCCAAAAATATTTTAATTTTTATTATAGTTTCCGCAGAAAATCACCTTTTATTTTTCACAGATCAAGATTTATTTTAGTGAAGTAATGTTTGTCGTTCCACCGAACTGAAACGGAATTTTCCCATAATTCCTATAGGCAGCTATGGGGTTTTCAATTTTCATTTCAATTCCATCATGTGTTGTGTCCCAATGAAGTTCATCAATGATAACTATGGGCCCATTTAATTCTTCGTTTTTTTTGTCAGATGTTTTTGTCAGAGTAAATAGCTGATCCGAGATAGATAAAGTTTCAAAGGTATATCTGTCAAAGGTATATCTGTCAATGGTGACTTTCTGTCCAATTCGTCGATGTTGTGTGTCCTTTCGTGTTGACAGCATATACTTAATCTTACCCTCATTTACTGCCAAACCCATTTTTGCAGCTACCTTCTCTACACTAGCAAACTTGGCTATGATATCACTTTGAGTCTTACCAATGATGTCAATATCGTCGGCGTATGCTAGTAGTTGCACCGATTTTTGGAAAATTGTGCCTCTGGTATTTGCTCAAGAGTTTTGCATAATCCTATCAAGAATCAAATTGAAGAAGAAGAAGTCACATGACAGCGCATCGCCTTACCTAAATCCTTTTTTAGTATCGAATTTGTCGGTGGGGTCGTTTCCGACCATGAGCAGGGAGAATTCTCCATCGTCATCCTACACAAACTGACAAGTTTGGGCGGTAAGCCAAAATTAGACACGGCTCTGTATAGCTCTTCTCTATAAATGCTGTCGTATGTGGCTTTGAAATCGATGAATAGGTGGTGGGTATCGATTTGGCTTTCTTGGTTTTTTTTTCCAGGATATGCCAAAGTGTGAAAATTTGATCTGCTGTGGACTTTCCTGGCCTAAAGCCACACTGATAATTGCCGCTCAGATTGTTGGTAAACGGTTGTAGGCATTCACATATTACGGCAGATAGGATCTTGTAGGCGATGTTGAAGAGACTTATGCCTCTGTAGTTGGCGCGGCTTAGAGATACAAACGATGCTGAGGTTCCACGCATACTTTTATACGGCCAGATTTGGCCTATGAGCAGTAGATGTTATTCACCAAGTCATCTCCACCGGCTTTATAAAGCTCTGCAGGAAGGCCGTCATTTATGGCAGCATTATTAAGCTTGAGTTTAGATATTGCTGTTACCCCTTCACTCAGGTCGGGTGGTTTGGCAGTTTTCGCTATCGTTGCCAATATTAAATGGATCGTTCTGCCTGGCAGCGGAATGTTGTTCGTCATCGTCGTTTAACAGTCTGCATAAGTGGTTCTTCCATATCCTCAGCATCGACTGTGTCTCAACTACGATATTTCCTTGTTCATCTCGACAGGATTCTATTCGAGCCTTGTATCCTTGGCATTGACGTTTTACACTTTAGTCAAACTTGCGAACATCGTTCCTGTCATGGCATCTCTTTATCCTAGATGGCGTGCTTTTCATGCTCTTTTTTCTTCTTTCGGAAAAGCCGGTATTCTTCCTTTCTTCTAGCCTCATTCTTGGCTGCGAGCATATGTTGGTGGGCGCGAGAAACCTAGCACATCAGTTGCGATTGTTCTCCGACAATCGATGCTGGTCCTATGATCTTAATTGAGAAGTTAAGGGATACTCGTTGCACGAAGGTCTTGGCGGTTTCTTTCGATTGCAGTCTTTCGACATTAAATATTTTCACAGTATTTCTGGATTATTGTGGCGTGGTGGATATCCGCATTCTTACCTTGGCTGCAACAAGGTAGTGGTCCGAGTCGATTCGGACATATCCTCCTCGGAATATTCGTACATCAAAAATACTGGATACATGCATCTTGCCTATCGCAATGCGATCAATTTGGTTGACCGTTCGTTGATCTGGGGACCGCCATGTCCCCTTATGGATATCGAGGTGAGGAAACCGTGTTCTGGCTATAGTGGCATTTCGTTCCGTAGCGAAGTCAATTATCCTAAGTCCGTTACCAGACGTGTTGTCGTGTAGGCTATGTTTTCCGACAAAACTGCTAAAGATATTTTCTCTTCCTACCTTTGCGTTAAAATCTCCCAGCACGATTTCAACATCGTACTTCGGTAGTCGCACATAGGTTTTGTCAAAGAGCTCGTGGAACCAATCCTTAGCTATATAATCTTTTTCCTCCGTTGGGACGTGAGCGCATATAAGGCTTATGTTGGCGAATTATGCCTTGATGTGAATTGTTACAACGCGTTCGCTAATGTCCTCTAATCATAAATCTTCTTGCCTAAGTCTGTAATTTAAAACAAATCCTCATCCGTAGTAGATGTCACAGTTCTTCATCATCTTTTTGAACGGCCCATCCCTTCGTATTTCCTGGATGTCAGTAATGTCTGCTTCGTAGCAGTTTAGGTCTTCCACTAGTTATTCGCTTGCACCCCTCTTTTTAATGTCCGCTCATACCAGGTGCAGATACGAACGTCGTTGTCCGTTGTCCGTTTAGCAGGTTCTTCAACAATAAAACAGTCCTTTCCGAGGCTATTGGCTGCTTCATTATAAATATTTTTTGCATGGTTGCGTTTTTGACCCAAAGCACCCGTTGTCCATATAGGTGCAATTTATATTTTTCATTCATCAGATTTGGTTGGTGTGCTGGTTTGATAGAATTTTGTGGATACGAGCACTGCTTCGTGAATCAGAGAGATCCTGGCAGAACTTTTTCAATCATTTTCGTTTAGCTCTTCTTATCTTTAGGTTATACCAAAGATTTTAAAGTCATACAGATGACGCACTGCATACATGTAAAATTGTTCTATGGCGGGTCGTACTGGTACAGCCCGCCATATATTTGGATGTCGTTTCTATTGTGTGCACGTGCCATGAAGCTGGTGAGGACAAGTTCCTGTTTTTCTTATCAATGCGTCATCTGTATGGCCTTATAATCTTTGGTTATACTTAGTTAACGATTGAAAGTATGTGGTCCGTTCTGCATTTCGTTTTGCTCTATTAAATAGTTGTCTTGTAGATATTCTTAGCCAGGCATACAATTTTCGAAATTCCTTAAAATGCTTTTCATTTTCAGTCCCTGCGTATTCTCAATATATTTACTTCTTTCTTTTTAAACACCTCTACCTTGTTTCATGAAAATGATTTCGACTAAAATCCTTATTTCAATAGAAAGCTTACGTAATCATTTTATTTGCATCACCCTAACAAAACCTACCTTGAGAGTCCATAAATCTTCTGAATCAGACATAATGGGAGGGTTAAGTCATGTGCCACTTTCATTTATGTAGAAATAATGAAAATGAATGTTTGATTTATGGCCTTCAAAGTAATTTGGATCCTTGTGTATGATTTGTAGAACATGGTAGATCTATGTGAAAACGCTTTTTAATTGAATTAACTGAAAATGTATATGGCAAGCAGAAAGGCCTACTGCAAGATGAATTACTAATCAGACTAATCACATCCCAGTTGCTGAAAGTGTGCATTTCCAAATACCATAAAATATTGTTCTTCAGTATGCTCTGATTGCAAGTCATAAAAGTACCGTTTCGCTAAAGAAAAAAAAAGATAATAAAGTACCTTGTGACTTGTTGAGATTGTAATTGGATTCTCAACAAGACTGCCAACGTCTGTAGCGAAATTGCGTACCTCCACAGTCTACACTCCCTGAATATATTAAATTCCAACCCTGATCTCTCGTAAAATTTATTCGTCTAATCTTTTGTTAAAATTTTGAAATAAATTATCTCCATCTATCCCTTAAATCTTAAGCAAATTACCAATGTTTTCCCAGATTGTGCGTCATACTTTTCCGACGTTGGTAATATGTTTTCATTTCTTTATGATGCTCCGGGGAGCTGTTTATCTGCCGAAGAAAATATGAAACTTAGTAAAGACTCACACTCGGAGAGAATATCCATTCCGCTGTCATAGTATCTACATCTTTTTGTGTAAATACTTCTATCAGACCATAAAATCAACATAATTCTTCGCATTCTAGTTGAAAGCATAGCAAATGAATACAAAGCTCGTCTATTCTTTGATCGACTACTTTAATCAATCTTAGAATTTCATCTGATTGCAAATAGCTTAACAACATTTGGCACTTCTGCTCTAATTCCTTCAAGTCACACATACTGAGACGCAGAAAATTCACACCAATCAATTCTTCTCTAATTCATTATTGAGACATGAAATTCCATCCAAAACGTGTGCGTGTAATATCCAAGAACGGCCTCCCCACTTAATGACTGGGCTCTCGGATTTGTCGTCCCCATCTCCCGAAAGTATCCCAATCCGAAGGAAAAAATAAATTGCTTGCCAGTCCATTTGATTCCATCAATAGTTAACGAAAATAAAAGAAATCGTATCTTAGTATCTTTAATCGATACATGTACATGCGAATACATTCATTTCGTATCCCATGTCAACGTAAAGAGATATGGCATGCGATACACACTCGCAAATAAATTCAGTATCGGCTCGGGATTTGGGATTGGAATGTGCTTATACGGAGTTATGTTGTCTTAATTGACGGATACTCATATGATAGTTGGAAGCTAGTTCTGGACAACTGATGTCATCAACATTATCATCCCTGTCATGATGTATAGTTGCTAGTGGGCACGTGAAATCCCTTGGATTTTCAACAGAGAACGAGAATATTTTTTGAAACTAATACATTTGTATATAATTGTATTGGAACAGCGATATGAATGGAATGGAACGTACACTGTGTGGCTGTGGTTTACCAAGGATTGTAACATTAGGTATACGATTTTCTGATCATCTGATAATGAGGGATGTAGTACTTAAATACTTAAATGGATACGTTAGCAAACAAAAATGGCATTAAGGGTTGGAAGTTTGGAGAAAAAAAATAATTAGGCCATTTGGAAGTCGATTAGTGCTGGTGTTAGTTTAAGGTGCTAGTTTAAGGTTTGACATTCCCGAAAAACAGTTATTCAGAGTGAAGTTTTATACACGACAGAAACAGCATCATAAGAATAATCTGTAAGGGACAACTTACTTACATGGTACTTACATATTTAATAAGGTAGCGCAACAGACCAGGAGCCTGGATTTCAATCAACACTCCTCTCCAAATAACTCGGTCTTTATCTAGCTACCATCAGTTGCGCACTTGAAGTTGATTTCTATTTGTGCATGGTCATCATCTACTGTGTCTTGCGCGCTTGAAGTTAATTGAATTCGATTTCTACTTGTAAAGGAACTTCATCTACTCTGTATGCCACCTGAAACTGTATCGAAGACTCTTCAGGCTGGAATATTGCTGTTCATTCCTATCGCATTTTGACCAAGTATACGTCGCTGTATGTTATGGGTATAGTTGCAAAAGGATTAGTGTGTTGGACTATGAACCCTGGTTAAAATTCCGAAAGTGAAAGTGAGAACAATGTCATGAGAGGCTTTCTAAAATTGCAGGTCCGATTCGGGGCTTAACAGGAGATACTCTTGATTTCGGGAAAAATAATTACTTCGGGTACACAAATAAAGGGTGAAGCTAGGGTTGAGGCCCTGTATGAACCGTAAGTGCCAGATATTTTATTTTATATGTCCCTACGCAACTTTACAGATCATAGCTGAATTCTTGTCTTCATATTCCTTCAATGCCAATTTTGTCGATGTTTTTTCGAAGGACCTTTTGCTCTAAATACCCAGGGTTTCTTCATCCGCTCTTGATACGGGCAATGTTCGGTATTGTATGGAAGGACTGAGATGATCAGCGTCTTATATAAGATGAAGGAGTATAGAACTATGTAGAGTGCGCATCTCATACAACGTATAGTTTCTACTCCAACATAAAACAACAGCCTTGCCGATGCATACGATCTACGAAATTTCCCCTTCGCACTTATCGCCCGCGTCAGAAACGGCTACAAAATTTTTAGCTGTAATGCGTACTCTATGTAGTTTTTTACTCTTTGATATGATCTTCTTAGACTTTTAAGTTATGGCTTTGTTACAAAATTATTATCTATTCAAGAAGAAACAGTGGTTGAGAAGATAGTTCTTTATTTTATTTCTAACAAGATATCGCTGTTAGAATTTATAGCTAGGCTGAGGTAGATAATGTCACTACCTACCTCCAAGTAGCATCAGTCAATGGTGACATTCTATTCAATTGTGTTTTTTTCGACTTGCCAGGATATACTTGTTCGTAAAGCGCGGTCCGAGCAATTTTGAGCTAGTAAGCGATAGTAGCTAGTAAAAAAAAAGTCGTCAATTTTTCGCGCTAGTTGAATCTAGTAAACATGAAAATCAAATGAGTTTTTATCAACAAAATTATACAAGCTCCAATATTGTCAACATGCCTTTGCTGTTGGCTCGGGAGCTTTACACAATCCTCTCCGGAATCAAATTGAAGAAGCCTCATGACAGCGCATCGACCTCCCAAAATCCTTTTTTGGTATCAAATGTTTCGGTGAGGTTATTTCCAACCCTTGCGGAGCAGGGAGAATTCTCCTTCGTCATTCTACATAAACGGAAGAGTTTGGGCGGTATACTAAAACTAGACATGGCTCTGTATAGTTCGTCTCTATAAGTGCTGTCGTTTGCGGTTTTGAAATCGATGAGCAGATGGTAGGTATCGATTTGGGACTTCTTGTGATTTTTAAGGATCTGCAGAAGTGTGAAATTTGGTCGATTGTGGACTTTCTTGACCTGAAACCATACTGTTATTGATATCCGCATTCTTACCTTGGCTGCAACAAGGTAGTGGTCCGAATCGATGTTAGCTCCTCGGAATATTCGAACATCCAAAATACTAGATGCGTGCGTTATACCTATCGCAATGTGAACAATTTGCTTAAACGTTCTTTGATCTGAAGACCGCCATGTCGCTTTATGGATATCGAGGTGAGGAAACCGTGTGCTGGCAAAAGTGGCATTTCGTTTCGTAACAAAGTGAATAAGCCTAAGTCCGTTACCAGACGTGTTGTCGTGTAGGCTATGTTTTCCGACAATACTGCTAAAGATGTCTTCTCTTCCTACTTTTGCATTAAAATTTCTTAGCGTGATTTTAACATCGTACTTCGGAAGTTGCTCCTAGGTTTTGTCAAGGAGCTCGTAGAAACAATCTTTAGCTATATCATCTTTTCCCTCCTTTGGGGCGTGAGCTTATGTTGGCGAATTTGGTCTTGATGCGCATTATTACAATGCGTTCGCCAATGTCTTGGATACATAAGACTTCTTGCCTAAGCCTGGCACTTATAATAAATCCGCATATGAATAGTCGCTGTTTCTTCTCACAATAACAGGGTCCGTATTAGATGTCACAGTATTCCATCCTCTTTTTGTCCTTCCCATCCCGTTGTATTTCCTGGATAGCAGTAATGTCTGATTTGTAACAGTTTGCGGCTTCCACAAGGCACAACAACTAAGCTGTAGAGCCAGTTCCAATTTATAAGACACTCCTAGGACACAGGGCCACCAGTATCCACTACGGGATTGAGCGCCGTCTTTGGCCTTTCAATTCATCCGCCACCATCTCTGTTCAAGGGACCTTTCTAACCCTTGAAATTCCTAGACAACCTGTTGTCCGAATATGTCGAAGCAGCATGTCTAGGTTCGCCTGGGACAGCAGGCCGGTTTCATTCCGTGCCATTCGGACCTGGCTGTTTATAGTGCTGCTATTTTTCGTCGTGTTATCAACACTCGCGCTTATCGTTTAGCAACTCAAATCCGGTTCGATGAGACCAGTACCCGATGGTTAGCCCTTGGAGGTTAAAAATAAGCACTTGATCTGTAGTCAGAGTTACAACTACTGGACATTCCGAAGTTAAAGCGAATCAGAGCCTACCCTCGTTATACAACATCCAACTTTCAACAAGTTTCAGTTTCCAATGATGAAAAAAACGTCTACTATGTGCTTAAAAAAACGGAGAATAAAAGGAATTATCAGCTATAAAGCTTATAGTCTTCCTAATGAAATGCAAACATTTTTCGGTTCTTACAAGTAGTAACAGCTTTAATGAATGTTGCCTTCCTTAAACTAACCGAAGCATGAGCAATCTGAAGTATAAAATTGGTGAAACTTAGTGGAAACTGATTTCCTATTTGGGATGTACTTTGTAAAAGTGCAGTAAACATCCAGATGTAAATTAAGCCTAATAAATAATCGACCTACTTAAAAATAAGAATATCATTTTTTTTAAAGCAATCGATATCAGTAATCGAACTATCCCATCAGCAACTATGTAATCATATTGTCGTTTCAAACAAGAAGTTACGTATGATTAAAATCTTAACTGGCGTATGTAAAGATAAGTCAGTTCGTATTTTGTGTTAAGACGAAATAAAATCGTTTACGTAAAAACCGAAAGTATAAATACTTATAAAACTTAAACGGCTTGAGTTTGAGACAGACCCCCAATACGCGTGATGAAGATACACCACTTCGTGTTTTTAACGACGATATATTCCACAAAAAAAAAATCATGCTTTCATAAACTTTACTGCTCAATCAACTAATCATATACCCTGTTCGGTTGATTAGACTAAATATCACGTATTGGATACAATTACTGTTATTCGCATATAAAACCGATTTGAGACGTGATATCGCGCATTTACTGTAGGATGTGGGTGCAGATAAGCATACCATTACCATTTACTCGAATGGACAATGCATTTGCGATATCGCTTTACCATAAAATGAAATTGACTCTCAAAGGACACATAAAAATTGGTTTGCATTTTGAAATCAAAATCTTTTCAAGGATTTTCAACATTTCCCTAACCATGAGATATCTGTCAACAAAAACAAAATCACTTCTCTTTCTGTTTTATGTTCATGTTGTGTCCTGGGAATGCTATTCTCAAGTAATAATAAAATGCGATCATCCGTGCACTAATACTTTTCAAAGATTCTGCTTGAAACAGTTCACTTGTTCCCCAAAGTGATAGCCTTAATATCTTATGCACATCTGTCGAAAGCATAATGTCCTTCGAAAAGTATTTTCTTCCATTCTTACTTTTCATCGTCAACTTTTTCTTCTTCTTATCGGGTATTTTCTTTTGGTGAAAAAAATACACTCTTACCCTTTCTGCGTTAGTGTGTTTTAGTTATCGAAAATTTATTCTGCATTTTTGGCACAGTGACTTCCAAGGACACATGTCTCAACCCGTTAGTGGAATTGCAAAAAATTATAGAACTTTGTTGAAAATCCCATGCAAAATAGTTGGAGTTTCGGAATTTATTTCTGGAAAAAATGTGCTTCCAATGGGAATTCAAAAATATCCTTACACTTGTAAGGATATTTTTTGAATTCGGCATCCGCTGAATTGGATAACAAAATTCCACACTGATGGGTGACATATATTTTTTTAGAATGTTTGGTAATGGATTTCAAAATGATTTTTTAAGTGTAGTAATCGAAAATAAAATACACACAGTTGCGAGTAATAATTCATCCAGAACAACAGGAAAGTAATCTGTTTTTTTTTTCTTCTACATACAATACACACAGATGGTGTACCACATAACCAAATCACGAAATATATATTTTCTAACAAAATTCTCGTTATTGGCCGACAAAATGGAGTAATAAATCGTTTCACAATATCAGATTTGAAACAGTCGTGGGGTATAATGTGAAAACAAAAATGCCAGGGCTAGGGGGAGTACGAATAAGTGAACAATCGAAACAACCGAACAACAAAAGCGTTAATAAAATATAAACAATTTGTTTTGCAATTTCCTTAAAGCGGTACTTTATTTGATATACGACCAAAAAGTCGATACGCATTGAGTGAATTTTTTTTTCCATTTGGAAATTGTAATCTCCAAGACGAAGACGACCGCAATCCTTTCACGAGCCCTGAAGATGGGTCAATAAAAATGGAAAAACGAAGACGTGTAGAAACTTTAATTTAGGCGGGATTGTTTTAAATCTGCTTGAACCCTTTTGCTTATGCATGAGCTATTTGTGAGTATGATTGGTGTGGCTATTGGTCCCATTAGAATTTTGGGAAAATTCTTTATTTGGAGCAAGGATTTCGTAGTGAGGGCATTTCGACATTCATTAATGTTTAGGAGATCAAGCGATTAGTGATTGTTCGACAAAAGGTCGAAGTTTTGTAAATTTTAATCAAGGCTAGTTGATGCCTTGTTGGGAATTTGATTTTCAAATTTTCTTTTGTGTGTAATTTACTTGGGGTCTTAACATTCAAATGCAAATAAATGCAAATGATGGAGAAAAGAAAATTAAACGAGGTTTGACGAAATTGTGAAAAGTGATGCCTGACAGTACTGAAACTCTTGATTGGTACACAAATAGATTTTATTCTTACTGATAAAGAATTCGATAAAGTTGAATCACAAAAAAATACTGGTGAAACATTTTTTGCATTAGGTATTCACTTAATAAGTGGTTGTACTCTTCATTTTAAATAGCGATGTGCCTCAAGGAAGTCAGTTGGGTCCTCTTCTTTTGATTTAGTTCACTAATGAAATACTTTCTATTTTTAACATTCTAATTGCTTAGGATAGGTATGCCGACGATTATAAGTTTTAACTTACTTTACTTATCGGGCTCCCGACCCGTGAAGAGTGTCCGGGTGATGCACTGCAGCCTTCCATACTCTACGATCCCGGGATCGCTGCTTCCAGTTGTCTAGACCAAGCGCTCTAGCATCCGCGACGGCTTGGTCTTTGAAACTGAGGTTCTGCCTTCATTGTCTTCTCGAACCTTCGGGCTGGGATTCGAAGATCCTCTTAGCTGGAGCAGTATTGTCCATTCGCTCGATGTGACCGAGCCAATATAGTCGACGTGCTTTGGCTTTTTGGACTACATCCACATTTTAATAGAGTTCGCGGTTGTATATCTTCTACATTCATCTTCCTCGCAAACAGGACCAAAAATCCGCCGAAGTATTTTTCTCTCGAAGCAGCCCAGAATCAGGTCTCCCTTTTCGCTTATCGTCCAGCACTCGGCGCCATTAAATAGAACTGGCATGATAAGAGTTTTGTAGAGCACGCATTTCGTCCTTCGAGTGAGGAGTTCTAAACCCAGTTGTTTCGCCAAACCGAAGTAGCAACGGTTTCCTAGGGCAAGTCTTCGCCGGATCTTCACTAGGGTGTTATTCGTGGATTTTATGTTTACTCCAAAGTAGCTGAACTCCTTAACTACCTCAAAATTGCATCTATCAAAAGTGACGTTTTGTCCTAGGCGTTGGGCAGATGCTTTATTGATTATTGATAGCATGTATTTAGTCTTGTCCTTATTTACTTCAAGGCCAATGGATTTCGCCTGGTTTTCAATCACCGTGAACGCTTCTATCATGACACTCTGGGAGCGAACGATGATGTCAATATCGTCCGCATAACCCAGCAGCTGGACTGACGGACGGAATGAAATGCTGTGATATCCACTACGGACCGTGTTATAGTGAACAGAAAGAGATATTATTTGGATGCAGATATGTTGAAAGCGCCATACATAGGCAAGGAGTCTAAAGTTTCTAAGACATTGACGAACGCATTAGAACAATCCACATCAATGCCAAATTTGCCAATATAAGCTTTATAAGCGCTCACTCTCCGAAAAAGGAAAAATATGCTACAGCGAAAGATTGCTTTTACGAGTTTCTTGAGAAAACGTATAAGCGACTACTGAAGTACGAAGACAAAATTGTAGTAGGAAGAGAAGACTTTTTTTGGCAGTATTGTCGGATAACACAGCCAACAAGACAACACGTCTGGTAACAGACTTAGGCTGCGCGTAAGTAGTACGAGAAAGCGCTGCGACAAGCGATTCGGGATGCGATAATTACATGCGACATAATACATGCATAACATACATGCGAACAGTTTTCTAGCACTCAAATGCTCCTCGCATCGCATCGCATCGCTTTCTCGCACTACTGTACGCGCAGCCATAGGCTAATTGATTTCGCTACGGAACGAAATACCACTATGGCCACCGCAAAGTCTCCCCACGTCGACATCCATTAGGTGACATGGCGATAAAAAGATCAACAAACGGTCAACTAAATTGATCACATTGCGATATACAAGAGGCAAGCATCGAGTATTTTAGATGTCCGATCATTCCGAGGAGCTAACATCGACTCGGACCACTACCTTGTTGCAGCCACAACAATCCTGATATGCTGTGAAAAAATTCAATGTCGAACGACTGCAATCGCAAGAGACCGCCAAGTCCTTCGCGCAACCCGTATCCTTAACCTCTCGATTAACACCATACCACCAGCATCGAATGTTGAAAAACAATGAAAACAAGCCAAATTTAGTCAGAAAAAAAAATTTTCTGACGAATGAAAACTTAGCATCATGTGCCCGATCCCCAAAAGAGCAGATCCTCTCCTTAACATCAAGATCCTATCATCCGTAATATGAAAGCCCGAAATCGTTCCCCAGCTACTTGTTCAACCCTTACCAGTTTAGTTTGAGGCCAGGAAAGTCGATTGCTGATCAAATCTTAACACTTTGGCAGGTCCTGGAAAAAATCCAAAAAGACCAAGGCGATACCCACGACCTACTGCCGATTTCAAAACTGCATACGAAAGCATTTACAAGGATGAACTGTACAGAGCTCTTGTTTTGGTATACCGCCCAAACTCATCTGTATGTTCAGGATGATAATGGAGAATTCTCGTTGCTCCATCAGTGTCCGAAACGACTTTACCGACACATTCGATACCAAAAGAGAATAAAGTGAAGGCGATGCACTGTCATGCGACGTCTCTTATCTCATTCTTGAGAGGATTGTGCAAAACTTGTGAGCAATTACCAGAGGCAAAGTCTTCCATAAATCGGTGCAACTACTAGCAGATGCAAATGATATTGACATCATAGTTCAAACAAAGAAAGAAGAAAACGGCAAAATCGGTTTTGCAATAAATGCTTATCCTCCGCGTATATGCTGTCATTATGAATGCAAATACAACATCAAATTTCTCGGCTCCGCTATTGACTTTGACAACAACATCTCGTCAAAAATTAAACGAAGAACTGCTCTTGCCAACCATAAGCCTTAATCATCACAGTCCTGATCTACGGTAATGTAGCATGAAGAAATCCTCGATTGTTTTGAGAGAAAAATTATTCGACAAAGCTTCGCTCCTATTTGCGTTGATGCTCCATGGAGACGACGCACGAATCAACCACGAACTGTACGAGCTGTACGGCGACATACCCATTTACTCCGCGTTGAAATTTAAAATGAGAAGGACATGTGAAGCGAATGGACAGACTTTTGCAACTGAGTTAGATCCATTGAACTCTGGAGTTGCCAGAACTTACTTGGACTGCCTGTTTAACTTTCCGCATGAAGTAAACCATTAAAGCTGATGAAAATTTTTATTTTTTCTCAAAACTTTTATTGTAATAAATCAGTGCCAAACAAACCATCACTTAAGTTTAAATGCACTTACCAAGTTATCTACAATAACAAACTTAAACAATCATCCGCAAAGTCAGACCAATAAATCACCAAGCAGGTTCTAAGTGGAGCTACTTAAGCAAAAGCCTAGAGGCAGGTTTAATGTCTACACATGAACCCACCACCAACAGACGTTGGAACTTGTTTACTTTTACGATTTAAGGGTGTGATACGAAAAGAACATCATCTCCTCCTCTAATGGTACCGCCTTTGAAAAAGTTTTCCTAAATCCATTCACTTTTCCCAGAAACCGTATCAAGTACCAAATTCCCACCCTACAATGGTACCCTCAGGGCATGAATCTCCAATTCCAGCACGGAATCATCCCCCACACCACTACGAAACAAATCAAAACTATCAATTGCTTCGAGTACGTACGAAGCAAAACAAAATCACATCTAGTACCGTTTAGGTTTCTGTTTGTTTCCAAAATTCATCTATCAACATGCTTCCTTCACCCGACCGCCCACCACGCCAAGCCATCGGCAAATAAACAGCCTTCGGTTGCAGAATTGATTCGGAAATTCCGTTAAGTCCACAAAATGCGAAACCGCCTCTCTAATAGGCACTCGCACGCAATCCATTTAAAGTCACATTAGTGGCCAAATATCGTAGACCTTTTGCAGAGGTAAGTTCGACTTGCATAGCCTTTCGATACTGGCGGTCTCAGTTATTCCAACGCACATATCTAACGCGGATGATTTGCAATTTTCAGGAAATCAAAATTTTCATTTCGCCTGAAAAAGCAATTGTTTTGGATCAAATGGCATACACAAGAACCGGTTTAGGTTAATGGGCGTGGCAATACAATATTTGCCTATCCAAACATAGCTACGGATAATATCGACTGGGCTAGGTAGCTCTTTCGTTAGATCAGAGGGTGCCATTGAAATGTGTAGATGCATTGTGTCATACGTGGAATACTAAAACAGAGTCGATTTACCCGAACAGGGGCGGGTGGATATGGTATCCAAGAGTCAGGATAGCTATTGGAATACGATTAACATTAACCACAACTAGCAAGCCCTAAAGCAAAGTGTGTTCAGTTTGAAAGGGATGATTGCGGTGCCACACCATGTTGTCGATAATCAATTTTTGAATTGAAGTGTATCCACATACCGGAAGTGAGTGATTTAAGAGGAAACGAACGAACGTGATGAGGGTTGTTTAACATCTTCCATATCCATCCCCATTACAATGGAAGAAGTAAACCCATTCTTCGGGGACATTCATCTTCATTAATTTGTTGTTGGGTCCCTTTGGGGTACTTAAACTTTAAGGGTACATTAAGTATAATGCGATAGTCATACCCGTGAAAATTTGTTTAATTGATTCTGAAGGAGTTTTATTCATCGCCACTGAGGGATGATGACATATTGTTGGGGTCGAAAAGGGTATTAGGATTTTTTTTCACAACGATTCCGTGATGCATGAACGATATTTTGTGGCGCCATATGCGGGTTCACTGATGTGAGGTGAAATTGTTCACTAGACGTGAGGCTAAATCATTGAAAGGCATTTATGTTTGCTTGTATCTAGGACAAGAGGAGATAATGTCAACCTTACGTTCAAAATATATGTGCGCTCATTCGTCAATTTGTACCCTTAATCTTCAATTGGGTGAATGAAATAATGCCGATTTGGTGTCGTAAGGTATATTGATGGCAGACAGATGTAGGCAATCAAAAGGATTTCTCACTTAAAAGCTTAATAATTTGGAAAGCGGTTTATCAAATTGGCAGATTAAGCGCATTAGGGATATTTGAATGGTGTTCACTTTTAAAAGGGGATCTCTTTGGATTGTATGTATACATTTCCATTCACTGATGTGTGTGGAGTAGATGAAGTTGAACGGAGGCTTACATTCAAATGACAGAAATATTTATCAGGCCTTGGAGTGTGATTTCTGATAAGAAGTACATGTGTTTGTTTTTTTTTGCCGAGTATATGATTGTCAAAATTTATTGTTCTTTGCTAGGTATTTACTTACCTTCTTTAGTGGTGCTATAGACCGGGGTAGACCTGGACCTCAAGCAATATGTTTATACAATTCATTCATTCCTAAGAAATGGTTCCACTTGCCCACATCAACTGCGTCTAACAGCGGAGCTAATCTAGACAAGGTCCCTTACAACCACAAGGTTGCGATTGCCGATTGTGAATTCCGTCCAGTTTGTCACAGTTGGTTGTCATATCATGTTGACCGCATATACTTGGACTTACCCTGGTTTTCTGATAAACCCACATTACAAGATTCCCTTTCTATACTCCTAAGGGCGGTGGTGACATCTCCTTCTGTTCGATTTATGACGTCCATTTCGTCAGGGTATGTAAGGAGTTTATGAAAGTAGCCACTGCTATTGGCTCAGTTGCTTTACACAATGCTCTCAAGTGGGCTGTTGAAGAATTTACATGACAATGCATCACTTTGTCTTAATCCCTTCTGTATATTGAGTGTTGCGATGATTTCATTGTTGACCATGCTAGAACCGCATCATCTAGCTGAGACAAACGTGATTGGGTGGTATACCAAAGCTGGACGTGGTATGTTACAGTCCGTCTGTGCATTTGCATTCGATGAGTACGTGGTGGATGTAAATTTGTACTTTTTGGGTTTTTCCTAATATCTACCTAAAGGTCCAGTTATAGCAATCAATGAAAAGCATAATTGGAACAGAAAACATGATGAAACGGAAATTTTACTTGAGAAGTTGGTTATAGCAGTTATTGGAATATTCTTTCACATAAAGTGGAGGATGAAACATAGCTAAGGTTATGGTTGGGGTTAGGCGCGCCACTTAAGGCGAAGTCTTCCTCTACTGCGTCCAACGTCTGGCTTTGAATCTGCATGTCTTCGCCATCTTAAAATTCCATAGCGAAGATTTTTGACCAGGGGTTCTTGGTTGAATCTTCGTCTATATAGCCAGTCAACGCACACCGCACACGTAGAGCAGGACTGGGATGATCAGGGTCTTATATAGGATCTTAGTAGTTCGAGTGAGGCCTTTTCTACTGAATTGCCTTCTTTACCGAAGAAACAGCGGTAGGCAAGAATAATTCTTCGTTTAATTTCCGATGAGATTTTGTAGTCAGAGTTAATAGCGGAGCCGAGATTGACAAAGTCCGGTACTACCTACTTCAAAGTTATCTATCAATGGTGACGCTCTGTCCAATTCGTCGATGTTGTGTGTCCTTTCGTGTTGACAGCATGTACCGCTTCCTTCTGTATACTAGGATATCCCGTTGAGTCACACCAAAGATCATCGGCGTATGCTAGTAGTTGAACCGATTTTTGGAAAATTGGGCCTCTGGTAGTGGCTCCGGAGTTTTGCACAATCCCTTCAAAAATCAAATTGCAGAAGTCACACGACAGAGCATTGCTTTTCCTGTATCTGTTTTTGGTGAATCGGTGAGTCGCTTCCGACCCTGATGGAGCAG
This sequence comes from Rhingia rostrata, assembly GCA_949824845.1. Lineage (NCBI taxonomy): Eukaryota > Metazoa > Arthropoda > Insecta > Diptera > Syrphidae > Rhingia > Rhingia rostrata. The sequence continues at coordinate 14,546,131 of OX463755.1, read as the reverse complement.
CGAGAATTCTCCATCGAGGGCGGTATACCAAAACTAGACATGGCTCTGCGTAGTTCGTCTCGATGTATCAGTGGTGGGTATCGATTTGGACATCTTGGATTTTTTCCAGGATCTGCCGAAGTGTGAAGATTTGATCGGTTGTGGACTTTCCTGGCCTAAAACCCTACTGATCAGGGCAGACCAGGTTATTGGTAAACGGTTTCAGGCGTTCACAAATTAAGGCAGATAGGATCTTGTAAGCGATGTTGAGGAGACTTATGCCTCTGTAGTTGGCGCTGCTTAGAAGGTCTCCTTTTTTGTTTATCGGGCAAACGATGCTTAGGTTCCATTCTTCAGTCATACTTTCATCCGATCAGAATTGGCTTATGAGTTGGTGGATGTTAATTACCAAGTCATCTCTGCCGGCTTTATAAAGCTCGGCGGGAAGGCCGTCATTTCCGGCAGCCTTATTAAGCTTTAGTTTAGATATTGCTATCCTCACTTCACTCAGGTCGGGTGGTTTGCAGTTTTCGCTGTCGTTGCCAATATTGAATGGTTCGTTCTGACTGACAGCGGAATGTTGTTGCAGAAGTGGTTCTTCCATATCCTCAGCATCGACTGTGGCTCAACTACGATAGTTCCTTGTTCAACTCGACAGGATTCTGTTCGAGCCTTGTATCCTTGGCATTGACGTTTTACATTTTGCTAAAACTTGCGAACATCGTTCCTGGAGCGGCACCTCTCTATATCCTCGATGGCGTGCTTTTCTTGCTTTTTTTCCACTTCCTGAAAAGTCGGTGTTCTTCCCTTCATCTCTGCCTATAAAGCTCAATAGCAGCTTTCGTCTTCAATTGTAGCTCGGCCTTGTTCTTTGCATTCCTACCAAACCAGGGGTTTCTTGCTGGTGGGCGCGATCTTATGCCTTGTTGGCATCGTTGCCATCGTTCTTCGACATTCGATTCTGGTGGTATGGTGTTAATCGACTTAGGGATACGCGTTGCGCGAAGGTCTTGACGGTCTATTGCGATTGCAGTTCTTAGACGCTATTTATAGATTGCTGTGGCATCGTGAATATTCGCATTCTTAAATTGGCTGCAACAAGGTAGCTCCGAATCGATGTTAGCTCCTCGTTATGTTCGAACTATCGCAATTGAAGAATTTGTCATTGATGTGGATTGTAACTTGGCATTCGCTAATGTCTTGGAAGCATAAGACTTCTAGCCAAAGTCTGGCACTTATAACAAATCCGCATCTGAATAGCCACTGTTTCTGCTCACTATAACACGGTCCGTAGTAGATGTCACAATTTTCATCTTCTTTTTGGCCAGCGCATCCCATCGTATTTCCTGTATGGCATTAATGTCTGCTTTGTAGTTGTTCAGGTTTTCCACAAGTTGTTCGCTTGCACCTCTTCTGATTAATGTTCTCACATCCACGTGCAGATACAAACGTAGTTGTCCTTTTTTCGTTTAACAAGGTCGTCAACTATAAAATCAGTTCTTTCCCAGGCTTTTGGTTGCTTCGTAACAAATACTTTTTTCCATAGTTGGATAGTTTACCCAAAGCACAACCCACAACCTGGAGGGCCAGTTCCAATTTATTAGATGAGTCTAGATGAGACTAACCCTTGAAATTCCTAGACAACCTGTTGTCCGAATATGTCAAATCAGCTTGTCTATGTTCGCCTGGGATAGCAGGCCGAGTATTCATTCCGTGCCCTTCTGACCTGGCTTTTTAGTGTTGCTGTTTTTGGTCTTGTTATCAATATTCGCGCTTATCGTTTAGCAAGTCAAATTCGGTTGGATGATACCAGTACCCGATGGTGACCACTTGGAGGTAAAAATAGCACATTTGATGTGTAGTCAAAGTTACAACCACAAGGCATTGCCAAGTCAAAGCTAATCAGAGTCTACCATCGTTATACAACATCCAACCGTCCAGGATAATTGTTCCGTAACCGTAAAAACAATAAGGTTGACGATATAGTAAGAGACTAGCTAGGTATTATATTAGTTGGCTGCGAGCACATTTACCCAAGTTACACGGTACGTACATAGTCACCTTCACTATCGACAACGATTACAGTTTTGACAGTTACTGGGTACTCAGGAAAACTCAGTTTCCAAATCGGAGTGTATTTCTGCTTATCTTTTATTATTTTGACATTTGTTTCGTCATTTGAAGTTTAATCTCCCCTTACTGCAGCGTCACATATGCTACCAAATATAAAAAAATAAAGAAAACTCTTGAAAACTTGCACTAACCATTACCGATATTTAAACAAATATTTCTGAACAAATCACTTACAAAAGCATGCTGCATAAATTAAGTAAATTTCAGGTTTTGGCAGTGGAATTAAATTTGGACAAAAATGCAGTTGAGTTGCCGCTTTAGCAACGCTTCCGAGGGTAGGTGGAAATACCTAAAAAATGGCGACTTGTCAAAAGGTTATGGTTTATTGGCCATTACCCTTTGTGCTGTCTCCATTTTAAATAAAAATTAAAGTGCCGACATCAGAACAATGAAATAGAAATAAAAACAAAAGCCGTTGCTACCAAAGTCTGAATTCCCAAGCAAGCAATGTATTCCTAAGGATATATAACCATCCGTTTTTTTTCTCTTTATAGCCATGTCTTAAACATCTTTTGTACATACTTTTTCATATTTCTTTTGATTTCCTAATGAAGGTTATCATTGTTTAAGTATCGATGAAATTCTCCTTTGATTATGCTCGTCAACTTGGTCGTGTCTGCCACCTTTTTACGATGTCGTAGGAACGCGAAAAAAAAGGATTATCTAGAAGGTCGTTACTTTCTATACATCAAAACCTGATGGATCATCTCAATAAAAATGTATTTTCGTCAATAAAAATGTACACTCCTTGTCATGAAGCTGAAACAACGCACCGCAAAAACACATCACAGTTCTGCATAAATCGGAGGAATATTTCAGTTTTATTTTGATTACGTAATAACATCCTAGAATTTATCATTTATACCTTCCTCCCTATGTCAATGAAATTAAAACAGAACAATAGCTTATAAACAATGTTTACGCACACAAAAACAGTTATTACATCTCGATGAGCATATACATGTGAAATAATTGCTCGTCATAAACAACCCCAATTAGCCATCTAAAGGCGGCTTATTTAAAATTTATCTACAACATGCAATTCCATTTTAATTGTATGCAGGATGTGCGTATGCCGTATGGCGTATACGTACCATTTCCCAGTTCATTCATTCACAACTTTCTGTATATTCACTTCTAAGTCGAGGTTTATTGATTTAAGTACTATAATACGTTATCGTCCTTAAGTCACACTGACATTATTGCAATTAAGTGAAATCCTTTAACGGCGCCTTCTACCATGTGCAGACGCTAAAGGAATAACGAGTGGACAAACAAGACAAGTAAAAAATAAAGCCAAGGCTTTCAAAAAAAAAAAAAAAAAAAAACATTTTAATAGCGCAATGACTGTCAATGTGTGCCGGAGTGAAAGAGTAAGTATTCTGTATCCTCGCAATGTACGCGCTACATAAAAAGGACACACAAGTGTAGACACAAAAGCCTTATGGCAATTTGCTTAAATTGAGGATATAAAACAATTATTTTCATACTTTTATCTATTCAAAGTCTCGAATGGAAATAGACAGGAAATAATATACGTTTAAACGTTTTATATCATAGTCTTTGTTGTGTTAGTGCAATTGTCTCTGATGGTTGTATTCAGATACCGTGGGGATGTGCTAACGCGATGACCTAAATGCCTTTATGGTGTTTAGGGGGTAATCGCTTGTCTTTCGTGAGGGATCCACTTAAAGTTTTTGAATATGTCAAAGATGTTATTGAATATTAAGAAATAGGCTTCCGAATTTAGAATTCGATTATAGAATCCATTTTCAGATTAGGGAAAATTCTGGAAAAGAAACAAAGACATTGCAATTCGGTGATTCTCGATCCTTACATTGACTTTAATCCCAAGTATGATAGCAACAATCGCCTAGATGTCTAAAGGGAAAGACGGAATTCGGCAGATGCATTGTCTTATACTGAAGGACATGCGGTGCAGGGTTATGTTTGGAAATTGGAAGCAAGGGCCAGGTTTGCACTATAAATAAATCGGAAACCTCGCAAATAAATGACGATAGTGTTGGTCGTCATCGTAAATGTGCAAGACTGATTTACAGTAAACACGTAGCCATGCAACTTGCGAAAAACTTATAATATTACAAAATGGGCCTTACTGCCGTACAGGAAATAACGTACGATATTACAAAATTAACTTTACTGCCGTACAGGAAATATGATGGGATGAGGCACAAGGATGATAAAAAACTGCGACATTTACTCAGGTCCTTCTTATAATGGCCGCGAACTGATAATATATAAATGGGTTCAGTGGCGCGATGGTTAGTGCGATGAACTGCCCCGCAGAAGGTCTTTGTTCAATTCCCAGCCGTAGCAACAAGTAAATTATTTTTCACTGGCCCTCCTCCAGTGATGGAGTGGCACACATGAATGGGTGTGAGACCAAAATAAAGCTAGGCCCTGGGTACTAGCTAATCATATATTTTTTTTATTTTTTTTTTTACTGGGAATATATGAATGAGGCTTTGTCAAAAGCCACTTACTTAAATAATAATCTTTACGCTTCGAAGACAGCGCTCATGCATCGACACAAGGAAGAAAAATTTGACACTGCTATTGATAGTTTCAATGGGCTCCTGGACAAAATATATGACCGACTTTAGCAGTACCTACGATTTTAAAATCATAAATTTAAGCATTACTATCGGAAAAAACAGGCTATAAACATCTTGTAGCAACAAACTTGGGCAAAACACTTTTAACAGCATACGATTTGGTCACCTTGATTTCATTGATAAATAAGGGTGCTTGTCGGTTTCTACATCAAGTAAGGTTAAATCAAACTGATCGGAATAAGAAAAAGACATAATTCAGTATTTTTGGAAGTCCGGATACTCCCAGGGTGAATGTCAACTCGGACTAGAAGTTTGTTGCAGCCTAGGTTAGTTATCTGCTACCCACAAAGCGATAACAAATGCATAATTCTGTGAAAAAAAATTAATATCAGTAGACTGCAATTACAAGAGACCATCAAGACCTTTACAGAAACGTATCCCTTAACATCTTGATCAGTCGGCCGTAGGCTTATAACGTCAACTTTCATGGTGGTTGATGGTTTGATAAAGAATCCCAACAGATGAAATGAAATGAAATATCTGGCATAAACGGCACATAACTACAAGGCCTAAAACCTATCTTCGTCCTCCATTCGTGTGTGCGAAGTTATTATTTCTTGTCACAAAAAAGAGGACCTCCTGTATAAACATATGAGAAGGCTACATCCCGCTGTGCGGATCACATTGTATCGTATCCTATCCCATTCTAAAATTTCATATCCTCATGAAATGTAGAAAATATTATAGAAAATATTATAGAAAATACAAATTTTCATTGTCGCAATATGGTTCGACAAAAAACATAGTTTTTCGGCTGCTTATGCTATAAAGTATGGTAACAAATGGTTGTGTATGAAATCGCCTCCAAAAAGTGGGCGTGGGTTAAAATAAAATATGGACAAAATGTTTGCATTACCGAAATTGTTTTTAACTAAAAACACCCCTAAAGTGGGCGAGACAATAAACTGTTTACTGGCGAAATATAGATATTAAGATTTTCTAAATATCTTGTTCATAACATTTTTAAATTTTTTTTACCGTTTAGTATTTCTAAAGAATACTTTTTAGTATTTCTTAAAATGAGCATTTCAGTGGCCGGATTTTAAAAATGTTTACACTTGTTCTGCTTCATCGGATAGAAAAGTCTAGCTCAACATTAAAGGCCCAAAAATTGGTGCCACACAGTCAGACGGGCGGACAGACACACATGGCTAGATCGACTCAGCTGGCGATTCTGAGTCGACCCATATACTTTGAGGTTTATGGAAATTTTTCCCAAACTTAATTTTAAAAACAAATATACCCCTGTGGGATAGGGTATAAAAAGGACCGTTTGAACTATGCCAATCACAGAAGCATAAGTATTCTAATCATCGCTTACATCGACAGTAAAATGTAAACGCCTGAAATTTTTCACAAACGGATCGGTTCCTGTCAGATAGATTTTTGGGCGGAAAAATCCACAAGTGATCAAATGATTATACTTCAACAGATCCAGGAACAAGCTCAAGGTGTCCAATTCGAAAATACAACCAAAAATTGTTGGAGCAAGAGGCTCGTTTGGCGCAAAAGGCTCCGAACTGATAATTTTTCAGATTATCACTAGAGAAAGGCCAGTGAAAAATTATTTAGATGTTGCTACTGCTGGGAATCGAACCCAGATCTTTTGTAATGCAATTGCTCGCACTGACCATCGCCCTCCAACAACAATTCATCGATTTTAATTCCGAATTTTACAGCATTATAGGGAGGAGCCATGCAGAATCATATCTTGTTTTGGAAACCAACCCAAAATAGACATTTTATGGACGATGGTGAACTCTCGATACCCTGTCAAGATCTCCAACGAACGCACTAAAATTTGGGCAACTACTTGCATACGTCGACGATATTATCATCTTCTGGGAGGACTGAGCTAAATATCACCACCACGTTAGCTCCAAAGAGAAGGAAGTAGAAAAAATGGCTTTAACAGTAATTGAGGAAGTAAATGCTGACATCGAGAAAGGACTCACAGCACCGATTAATTATAGAAAACCTTACTACTTTAAGGTAAGGAACTTTGTCTACCTCCAAGAACTGGGAATTACTCTAGATTCAAAGTGTTAAGGAGATCATAACGTGTGTTTTTTTTTAGAGGTTGTTTTTCAAATATAAATAAAACTGACATTTAGTGATCAAACCGGGCAAATCTAATGTCATTTATGTTCAGTTTGGTTCGTCATTTTATCATGAACAACGCTTGCAAATTGTGCAAAGTTATTTCGAAAATAATGGTTCAGTTCGCGAAGTTTACCGCAAGCATCGTCCATTTTATGGTCGACATAATCGTCCATCAGAGCAATTAATTTGGTTAACCATTGATTGTTTGCACTACGTTTACTATATGTGATAATACGCATCCGCAGAGACGTCGAACAGTGCACACCGAAGAAACAATTGCCGCTGTAGAGCAAAGTGTTGAAGAGGACCCGAATGAATCGATTCGCCACCGTGCACAACAACTGGAGTTTTGTCCATCAACTTTCTGGAAGATTTTGCGCAAAGACCTTGGCTTAAGACCTTACAATATCCAGCTCGTGCAAGAATTAAAGCCGCGAGACCATGCAATGCGTCGTGATTTTGGTGTATGGACCGAAAATGAGATTGATCTCGATGCTGATTTTCATCGCAAAATTTTGTTCAGTGATGAGGCTCATTTTCGGACGAATTAATACGTCAAAAAGAAAAATTGCCGCATTTGGAGTGAAGGGAATCCACATGAGACTCTTCAGACGCCAGTACATCCGACAAAACTGACTGTTTGGTGTGCTCTATGGGTTGTTGGAGTCATTCGGTCATACTTCTTCCGAAATGATGCTAGGGAGTCAGTTACCTTTAATGGAGACCGGTATAAGCCATGATAACCGACTATTTGGTTCCCGAAGTGGATGGCAAAAAATAGACGTGGCATTGGGCGGACTTCTAAAATGTTAACACTTGTTCTGATTTGTCAGAAAGAGAGACTATATACCAAATTTCATCATTTAGGCTCAAAAATTTAAGGCCCAAAAATCGGCGACTCACAGACAGACATGGCTAAATCGGCTTAACCTACGTTTCTGAGTAGATCTATATACTTTAAGTTATATCTATCGAATAGCATCCTCTATCTATCGGATAGGGTAGAGAAACCGCATTATACTTTTAAAATGTCTGGGACATTGGACACCAACACTCCAGCCCGCAGAGTTTTTGATTTCCTGCCAGACGCGTAATGTAGTGGAGGAAGACCCTGGCTTAAGTGGCCTGCTGAAGTAAATACCAACATCAGCCTAACTTAAGTAGGCAACTTCAGGCATAGATAGAAGCTGAGAACTGAGCTATTTGGAGAGGCATGTTTGTTGAGGCATAGGGTCAAATCTATTCGTATTTTCTAGAAAGTTATTAACAATATTAACTGGGCTTCAATGCAATTTTCACTAGTTGAAATGTCCCCATCTTAAGTAAAACTACACAATCCAGCTGAAACGGATATTTAGTGCCAGCAGGAATGTAAAGAAAAAAATACAAAACAGACATTTTTAATAACCTCTTAGCTTAATGAGGTACAACTACGCTAAAATTTACAGTTAGTACATAAAGCATTGACTACTAAAGGAAACAATGATAATAATTCCTCATTAAAAGCCCTATGTGCTGTTGCTAGTATAAAATGTGTTACTACCCTAAAACGACTCTCACCGCCCACCATAAAGCTTATTCGCGTATAAGAACCTCTTAAAGGTTTACTTGTTATGTCGTGACCGACATGAAACAATTCATTTCACGACTGTAGTTTAATCAAAATTAATGACGACAATCACTATCCATGCCAAACTAATGCTCATCTCTTGGCTTTTTTTTCAGCGCTCGGAGACGATATCCCAACTGCCTTATCCTCGGACGACTACAACACCTTGGAACACTTAAACTCACTGGCAACACAACCTGTATTTGACTTTGGAATGCCGAGGAACATCACTGCGCGGGCTGGACAAACGGCAGCAATTAACTGTCGTGTCGAACATTTAGGTGACAAGTCAGTAAGTATCTCTGTCACGCTAAAGTGTCATATCGCTTGGCATATCCTCTGTCAGATCATGTCCCCTAAAGGCAAACGAACGCACTACAATTTAGCTTTTCCCATTACATCGTTCGCTCTTGTTATTCCTGTCCGTTCCTAAAGTACCGGCTACAGAGAATGATTTCATTTTTTTGTTCCATCGAACCGAAGGACTCCTTGGACGGAAATTTTCTCATTTTTACACTTGGGCCCCCAGGGGGACATATATGTTGAAAATGACGCATAAAACAAGAGAAAGATGACAAAAAAGGAAGGAAAAGAAAATTTGTAGTGTCTTGCCAGGACACCCACTCAAGCTGTAACTCTAACACTTCGGTGTTTATGTGTGTGTAGGTATTCTTATATTTTTAATTTTTTATAGGTATCCTGGATACGGAAACGAGATCTACATATATTGACAGCAGGCATCCTAACTTACACTTCAGATGAACGCTTTAAGGTATGTCTGTCTGTAGTGGGCGAAAAAATATTCACACACACATCTAACACGCTCATAAGTCTTTGCTTGGTTTAATGAAAAAGTGCACAGAAACCTGCATGTGTACGTAAATATTCATGTGGGGATAAATGTCTTGAATTAAGCACAAGGCAAAGGCGCAGTAATACCAAATGAGTCTTATATCTCACATCTCTTTCTCTTTCTATCTCTTTTTCGCTGTCTGTGTTTTGTAATAGGTCATACGAACAGAGGACTCAAAGGACTGGTCCTTACAGGTGAAATACGCCCAGCCTAGAGATAGCGGAATCTACGAGTGCCAAGTGAATACGGAGCCAAAAATCTCGATGGCATTCCGGCTGAACGTCATAGGTGAGTGAAGGAGTGAAACATGTTCCAAGGATGTTGACTTGTGATCGTTAGTTGGCTATGTGGCCACAGTTAGTCCTCATTTTGCACATGCACATCTAGGGCAAAGTTCTTGTGGTAATGATCTGAGAATATTCTGGGACAGGAATTTATGTTAGGTGAAGCTGGAGGTGATAGTGGCGACTGCAATGTTGGTGGAGCCTCATGACGTTTGTGTGCCACATTTCATCGTTTTTTTTTTTTAACGGTATTGTTTTTGTTGGTGTGCATCGAAGGACCGCTTCAAGGTTGCAGTACCGCGCGCGAAGCGTCATCGAGGTTGTGAAGTGGCAAACTGGTCTACATACCCTGAAGCGAGTGCATTTTTGGGACGACATAGAAGTTCTACCATCGCAGTCCATTAGTCATTGTCTTTTGGTGGCACGGTGGAAGGATAGCCGTGAAGGGTTTTTTTTTTCAAATACTTTGAGGGAAACCATAGCGCATCTAACCACTTTGGTTGGATATGCTTACGTATGTGTAGGTGTGGGGTTTTATGGGGATTAGCAAGTAACTCTGTTTGCTGCGCTCCCCAATGGGGATGTTATCGTGAATTGCTCGTATTAAACTGAAGCTGGATTAATGATGGCAGTCAAGAATCCGATGTTAGGTTGCTAGTATGTGCAAATGATTGTTTGTTTTTGCCTTTTTTTGTCTGTATAGATAAGTAAAGCGGTTTAGTTGAGAATAAATCACTTGTGCGGTTGTGGGAGTTATGTTTTATGTCTGCTATTGAAAAATTACAAATTTTTCTTTAGTTGAAGCGATGATACATTGTTTTCTGAATAATCGGTTCAGGGTTAAAGGTCTGGCGGCCAATTGGTGTTATCTTGTTTGGTATTACATCATAATGGGTATTTTATATGCGGTTACGAAATATTCGATATCATATAGACAGGGAACTAAAACATTTTTGATAAAGTGGGACATTTCGGTAAAAATAAGTAAATAATGGGAAGGCGACTAAATAGACTAAATCTCTTGAACCTTATCATTTCTGTCTCTATTCTATGTTTACGTTTCACATTGCACAAAAAGTTAAAGTTTTCATATGATTGCTATGAAGTAGTATAGAGCTACAAAAACCTTCGCCGCGTGCTGACAGTAGTGTGAGAGCTTCACTTTTTGGTAAATATTTGTGTTGAAACTAAGTATGCGACTTATCTTGCAATTTTTGTATTACCATTATATTACCATTATATATATATATATTTGGCAGGTTACTTTTCTTTGAGACTTCCTGCTTTTTTCATAATTTCTTTTGCGGTTTGTAACTATCGGTCTTCAATCCAAACGTTTGAAGATGCAAACATTTATTTTGTCAAGAATTTAGAGAACGACTGTGTTTATACTCCAATCCACAAAAAAGGAGACCCTCTAAGCTGCGCAAGCTACAGAGGCATACGTCTCCTCAACATCGGCTACAAGATCCTGTCTGCCGCAATATGTGAACCAATAAAACCATTTAACATCAATCCGACCTGCCCATATCAGTGTGGTTTTTGGCTAGGAAAGTCCACAACCGTTCAAATTTCCACATTTCGGCAGATTCGGAAAAAACTTAAGAAGACCAAATCGATTACCACCACCTATTCATCGATTTTCAAGCCGCATACGACAGCATTTATAGAGACGAACTATACAGAGCCATGTCTAGTTTCGGTACACCGCCCAAAGTCGTGCGTTTGTGTAGGATGAAAATCGAGAATTCTGGCAGCCTCAAATCAGCATCGTGCATAATATTCCACAGAATATTATGCACGGTCTAGAACGGATCCTTGTGGAACGCCTGCTAGCACTTTGTAGTACTCTGTGCCCTTGCCGCTATCTAAGCTTATCTTTCTTTTCTTGAATTAGCTAGAAAGTATCTTGGTAATATAGCTGGGAAGATTTATTTTGACTAAAGAGATCATACAGAACATAAGGTAACAACGGAGCCGCAATTATTTGTTCCAAATCGCCATCTATTTCCTCCGATGGCTGTTGTAGCTGTATTGACATCAAGTTTAATAGCTTAGTAGCTTAATAGCGTATACTGTGCATCGAGCTTTACGAAATCCAAATTGTTAGTCTGATAGTACTCACCTTTCTTCAGCTTTGCTATTAGTCTATTAGAGATGACATTTTATGCGTTTTTTCCCATCGTCTACAAAAGCCAAACGGAGCGATATTTCAAAGGGATTCCAGCAGCTTTACCTCCTTTAGGAAGAAGCAGCAATTGTTTCAGTTTTCAGTGGTCTGGGAATGACCCTTGCTTTAGTGAGCCTTGTATTACTTTCATAAGAATGCCAGTTCTGCAGGTAATTACCGTTTTCTTTGATCTGTTTGGGATTAAATCTGGACCCGGTGTCTTCTCGTCTCCGATCCCTTTGCACCCCGACAGTAGTTCAGCCTTTGTATCTGGTGGGATGTTTTCGTTGGATACTTCATTGCAATTGGGAATTATGCAGTTAACCGTTGATAGCTGGACAGGTTATCTATGGCCTTCCACTTTCCCCATTCCATTCCACCATTGCGGCAGTTAAACCTACGACCTACTGCGGCATTCCGCATTTTATTTTACTGTCTCTTAACATGATTAGACTGTATCCAACAAACTTTTACAATCGAACAATAAATTCCGCCAACGGATAACTTTTACTGCCGTAAACATTCCCATTACTTCCATGTCAAATATCCTGCTTTATGTATACCTCAGGTGAAGCTAAAAAAGGCTAAAAAAAGGCATGCTCGCATTAACAGTGTTGTTCTTTCGCAGTGAAAACAGGGAAATGCGACTGAGTATTCATTTAGTTTACCTAAATCTGCAGAAAGAGGTTAATAAAAGGGCAATATACGCACACACAGAAAAGCCCTCTCAAGCGCAGACCATACTCACAAAGGATTCGCTTTACTATCGCATCACATCCCATAGAAATCAGCCAGGCAAGTCACCACACAAACACACATACACAACCGTTTCGAATGGAATTGCAAAGGAATGTGCCACCATGATAGGATGCCACATCGCCGGATGACGACACTTTGTTGTCGGATGCAAAGAGCACGTCATAGCACCAGAGATTCCCATGCTCTCGAAAATAACAACAAAAACGGATTTTTATTATGCGATTACGTGGTAACCTCTCTGCCACAGAAACAAAAAAAAAACTTTAAAGGGGATATGCTGCTTTGCATAAGGACTTCAATTAGCCGACTTAATACATCCTGTCTTTCGGAATGATTACTCTCCGCCAATTAAACCAGTTGAATAAAAAAATATCTATATTCGTCACTAAACACTGAATTCATTACACAACCAAACGAAACTCAAAACCCTTAAGTTACACGATCCCGACAATCGTCCATATACCTTTGTGCGGGATATTTTGTTTACCAGCATCGAAGGCTGGGGGCTCGTAAAGTTGCGGTATTGCGACAAATGGTATACGATGCAGATGTTGTGGCTGCTGTTTCCACGTTTATGATCCGGAAACCATAGTTTCCGTCAAACAAACATAACAGCTTTCCGGCACAGCCTCTTGCTGCGAAGCGAATCTAATTAAAGTGCAGCCAAAGCTGGTGTGCGCTTGAAGTTGTCGATAATAATCATCGTTCAGCACTCTGGTCTGGCCTATACATTTGGAGGTTGGATGTTGCCAAGGGGTTGGGCGATTGTGACGCAATGGTTTTTGAAAGAACAACTTGACATCCGATAGTTGGTCGTAGATTCGTTTTACTGCTTTTTTAGTGATGCCCTACAAAGTTGTATAGATATCATAAATCGAGCCTTAGGAGGTACTTTGTGGAAGTAAACCCACACATGCGGAACCCATGCATGAAAAAATGTGGTAACGATGGTTATTATGAGATATCTACGGGGTAGTTGTTGTGTCAGAGTTAGGTGAAAGGCGTTAATTGGATTTTTTTACTACCAGTAGAAAAATTGATAACTGGCTAGGCAAAATGCAATGAATACAGATGATTACTTAAGATGAGTCCAATGACAAGACATCAAAACAAATGGCAGGTCTGATGGGAGAATCAGGTCAGTGGGTGTGACGAAAATTATGGACTGAATTGTCTGGCTCAAGAAGATACTTTTTTTTTAGCGAGGTGAGTATCCTTAGTGTTAGGCTAAGGAGCTTACAGTTCGTGAGATGACATATGAGAACAACATTTCTTATCAGATGAAAACTTTCTGGTGTAACCTAAGAGTAGGGTAATGTGTCACGATGTAGAGGTATATGGCCATATCGTCTGGCCATATTTTTATCGCTCAAACCAGCTGTAGGTGTTTGCGTTTTTGAACTTCTGGGAGGAAAATAAATTTTTAGCATGATGTTGCCACAAGACTGAGTAGACAGTTTAACCCTCTGGAGCTGACATAATAGTCTGACAGTCATCACAAAATCGATAAGCATGAGCTGCGTCTTAATTTTATAAAATTTTATCTCTAGCTTTCTCAGTACCTTTCTCCCGTATGACTGATATACAACCATCTCAGTTAGAAGTTCATGGTGTCTCTTAAGCTACATGTCAGTAAAATTGTGCTCTTAACTCCGGTAGACAGTTTTTGCTGTTTGGTTTATTGATTTCCGTTAATCAAGCATTTTTCACGGACGCCTATGTCTGCTTGACGAATAAAAATATTTGAACTTCATAGAGTAAAATATGAGAAATTAAAACACATGTAGGGAGGGAGGAGAACGCCGCATTTTCTCGGAAGCAGCTAGCAGCTAGCAGCTAGCTTTGATGGAAAAGAGTGGATGAGATGTCAAAACCATTTTATTTGGTAGTTTCGCGTGCAGATTTTGGTGTGACGGATTTCCATTCGGGTGCCATAATTCTTGTGTTGAGCTCGTGGTGTTTTTTATTGGTGCATCTTTTTTATTTCTGTCCATTCGATGTCATTTTGCCGACTGTAGCCTGTGTAAAAGCATGGAGCTCCTAAAAATGGAAACAGATTATTTTTATTTCGTATGCTTACCAACATCAAATTGATCAGCATTTCTACCGAACAAAAGTAATGCTATAAGTACCTGCAACGCTATAGGAATAGGAAGCCTATGATTATTTTCAGGAACGTCAATATTGATATTTTCAATCAGGCATGGCTGTTTCGTCTGTTTAACTTATAAAATTCTCAAAAATATCAAAATCTTCTTCTGTAAATATTTTAACGATTTTTTGACCGAAAATATTACAAATGACATAACGCTAGCTCTTCATTAAACATTTAAAGTGAGATTTTGGTCGCTTTAACTTTAATGCAGAGTGACAACGCTAAAGTACACTTTTCGACTACCATAATTATCAAAACGCGTTAGTACGTGAGAAAACAATATTTTAAAGTCTTCTTTAACCGACTATACATTTGCGCCATCGCATTACAGACGTATTTAGTGTTCGTCTCTGATGTCCACGATTGTGTTATACATGGTCATCCGCCTAAAAACTTCAGTTGCTCCTGCTTTGAGAGAATGAGGCTGCCTTCTGCTGGCCATCAATCTTGACTATCAAAAATGTGGCTTTGTTGGAGGGGTTTCTTCTCACCACAACTCTACTGCTGCTCCTAGTTTGCTCCCGCGTTGAACGAACATGTCCACTTCTTGCTATAGAACATTTTGCGTTTGCTCTCATCATAGGATGGCGCAAACACTTTATTTTCGGGTGAAGATTTGGGAATCGTTCTTACCCATTTTTTATCATCGTATTGGGGTCGACAAATAATAATCCTCCCTCACCTATTGATCTTTTCAGATCGCCCAGTCTGACGCTAACCGTCTCCTATACAACCTCTGTACCTGTTTTGGGGTCTTGGATCCGAGTCTGTAGGTCGTGAACCAGTGACTTGAAGTGTGATTTAATGCTTTCGCAAAATGCTAAACATTGATGAAATAGTGCTGTCGATGATATTTTATGTAAAGTATAAGTTTCAAGTTTATGCGTGTATTAGTATTTACTTATCTCGGCCAATATTGGATCGAGATATATGATTCAGATTTATAAATCAGATTTTATGCTTAAGATTGCAAGATTAAGCTTTGAAATTTAAACAAATACTAACACCATCATACATTAGAATTCGCTTGAACACAGCACACTACAAAAATATTTATGCAGCCTTTATTTAGGGTCGCACATATACTTATTCATAAAATATATCCTAATACATAGTAGTTATACAGGGTTTGAGTCAAATAAAGTACCAGAAAAGTGAAATCTATTGAAATGAGCTATTCCACAGTTCAACAGAGTTACCAACGGCTAAAGATAGCAAAACTAAGTGCAACTAAGACGGGTCTTTGGAAAAAAAAAATCGTATGATCTTCATTATTCACTGAAGCGGTAGATTCAAATGTTGTCCAAATGTTCAGGCAAAAAAATAGTCCGTTGTCATTGCGCGATAATGAGCAGCATTCACAGATACGTTGGTGCCAGCCATATTATTGAGACATACGTATCGAAGCTTGATTCCACCGGCACATGTAGCTGCAGCTCTTGAACCTCTTGCAGGGTTGTTATTATTGACGTATCCATTGAGCCATAAATGGGATTCATTGCTGAACCATATGTTGGTCGAAAACAGAAGATTTTCAGCAAGTCTTTCGAGAGCTTATTTAGTAAAACGAAACGAAGGTAAGTCGGCTTCGATTCTAGCTTAAGTTTGTATGACTTCATACCAAGTTTTTGCGATGACTTGCCATTGTTGTTCCATATGACAGGCCAAGCTGTTGGGCACGGTGACGGTTCTATTCATTGCGATTTTTGCCGATACTCTCAGCCACGAACTCTTTTACTTAAGTGGCGCTACAGTCCTGAGTGAGCTTGGGCCTCAATCAACATGTCTCTGAAATTAGCCCGGTTCTCAGCTAAATGGGGAATGTCGCTGTACAGCTCTTATAGCCCTTGGTCGAGTCTTTGTCTCCAAGCCCCTTAACGCAAACGGGACCTAAGATTTTTCGAAAAATTTTACTCTGACTACACATCAAATGTTCTTAATTTTTAGCTCCATGTGTTTACCATCGGCTACTGGTCTCATCCAACCGGATTTGTCTTGCTAAACCGTAGGCGCGAGTGTTGATAGCATGACGAAAAACAACAACACTATAAACAGCCAGGTCAGAATGGCAAGGAATGAATACCCGACCTGCTGTCCCAGGCGAGCCTAGACAAGCTGCTTCGACGTATTCGGGCCACAGGTTGTCTATGAATTACAAGGGTAAGTCAGGCCCCATAAACAGAGATGGTGGCGTATGAACCGAAAGACCAATGGCAACGAACGGGCAACTAAATTGATCACGCTGAGATAGCTAAGAGGCACTCATCCTGTGTTATTAAAGTCCGAACATTCATAGGAGTCAACATCGAATTGTACCACCTTTCTGCAGCCACGGTAAGAAAGCGGATTTCGAGATTTTACCACGGCCTTCTCGCAACGCGTATACCTTAGCCTCTCGATACCGTACCAACAGCATCGAAGAATAACGGCAACGTTGCCAACAAGCCATTAGATCAGAGGCAACTGATGTGCTAGGTTTCTCGTGCCCACCAGCAGGAAATCCCTGGATTGATGAGGAATGCCGACAGATGCTAACAGAGAACAATGAGGCCTACAAATCTAAGATACAGGTGAAGACGTGAGGTGCCGTAAAGCTCTATAGGAAGGGAAGAACATCGGTATTTCAGAAAGACGAAAAAAGAGCAAGAAAAGAGTGCGATCAAGGCTGTTCGCAAGTTTTACCAAAGCGTAGAATGTCAAAACTAAGGATAAAAGGTTCTGTGGAGATGAACAAGGAAATACCGTAGTTGAGACACAGTCAATGCTGAGGGTATATAAAAACCATTTCTGCAGAGTGTAAAACGGTGTTGACGAACAACATTCCGCTGTCAAGCTGAACGAATCATTAAATATTGGAAACGACAAAATAAGCTGTCAACCCTCCGAGCTGGGTAAAGTGAAGTTAGAAATTCCTAAACTCAAGCTAAATAAGGTTGCCGGAAATGACATCATTCCCGTTGAGCTTTATATAGCCGGCAGAGATGACTAGGTAAGCAACATTTACCAACTCATAAGTCAAATCTGGTCGGAAGAAAGTATGCTTGAAGAATTGAACCTCAGCATCGTTTACCCAATCCACTAAAAGGAGACCCTCTGAATTGCGACAACTACAGAGGCACAGGTCGCCTCAATATCGCCTACAAGATTCTATCTGCCGTAATATGTGAACGTCTGAAACCGTTTACCAAGAACTTGTTCAACCCTTATCAATGTAGTTTTAGGCAAGAAAAGTCCACAACCGATCAAATTTTCACACTTTGGCAGATACTTGAAAAATTCCAAGAAGCCCTAATCGATACCCACCACCTATTCATCGATTTCAAAGTCGCATAAGACAGTATTTATAGAGACGAACTATGCAAGGCCATGTCTAGTTTTGATATGTCGCCCAAGCTCGTCCGTTTGTGTAGGATGACGATAGAGAATTCTCGCTGCACACAACATAAATGAATTGGACAGAACGTCACCATTGACAGATATAACTTTTAGGTAGTCAAGGGCCTTAGTCTACCTCGTCTCCGCTATTAACTCTGACAACAACATCTCGTCAGAAATTAAACGAAGAATTACCAAAAATGTTCTAGCTGTAAAGCAACATTCCCCTGGTCAAAAAACTCCGCATTGGACGTTTGAGATGGCTAGGATATGTTTAACGAATGGACCCCAATAATCTGTCTCGCAGAGTCTTCTCAGCCCAACATCGGACGCAGTCGAGGAAGACCTCACATTAAGTGGTGCGCACTAGTAGAAACCGACCAAACCAACTTTGAGAGTTCAACTAGAGGTAGTTAGCAAATGCTAGCCAATTCTGCGACGACTATATGCAAAATCCGATTACCAAACTAGCAAATCGTTCAAGAACAGGCGGTAGACTGTTGTGTAGTGTGCGCACTCACCAGCTTTTTAATCGCTCCAATGGAAGCGCTAGCAACCCAACCCGACTAAACTATCGGTACCGATAAAAAGTCTGTAGTGTGCGGGGGTTCTGAACGATGTTACCATTAAGCCAGCAATGGACCACACCACTCCAAGATAATTTTCTATAAGTTCTCGAAACACATTCTTCGAAAAACGGGAACTTAGATAGTCTAGGATATGTCTTCTGATATGAAATATCAAATAATGCTGCCAAAGCAGCAGTGTCTAGATTACTTAAGTTATCGCTTTTTCGCCTCACCTGAGCAAAGTTTTTATAAACAAAAAACAATTAAATTAACAATTTGCAATAAATCCAAACCAATGGTAAATAAATCACCAAGAATCCAAGCAAAAACTTAAAAAGTCAAAAACTGTATATACAAGGGGAAAGTAGGAACCGTTCAACTAATGAAACACTCCTCGTAGGCAATTTGTTTAGAGGATTTTGTTTAGGTCAACATATTATTTAAATGATGGCTATAACGATCAATATTTTCAACGTTCTTTAAACTTCGATTAGAATTCCGTTTATATCTAAAGGTCCCCTAAACATTTTTTTTTCTTTTTTATTTGATATCCTAAAGTTACGCCAGCCGATTCGAAATCAATTATATCCGGTCCAGCAGATCTGTATGTTAAAGTGGGCAGCGCCATCACCCTGGTATGTCATGTGAAGCAACCCTCATCACAGGACATTGGACCAATACACTGGTATCGAGGACCGTACATAATCACGCCGTTCGTTGTGCATCCAAACGATGCAGCAATCGATTTATCACGACGCATTTCCATGGAATCACAATTAGGTGATATTCTCAAATCGAGGTAAGTGGAGCACAAACACTTCACATAAAAAAAACACACACTCACTCAACCCACAGAAAAAAAAAAAAAAAAAACTCCTAACCACCAGCAATTGTATTTCTGTATCCCCAACTTCCTAATCAACTTGATTTTCTACTTGTTCACTCAGGTTACGTATCGCTAACGCCCAAACAGCGGATTCGGGAAACTACACTTGTTTGCCAACGACAGCGGAAGGAGCCAGCGTTATGGTTCATGTAATCAATGGTAAGTCCTGACGCGAGCGTACGCAGTGATGTGTGTGCGTATCTATGCGTTACTTCCAACAGAATGGATTTTGATCTGATTTGGTTTTTTTTTTGGTTTTTTTTTTCTGCTCCAAATTGGAATACTATTTCAGATGAAAATCCCGCTGCTATGCAGAAGAGCAACGCCAGTGGCGGCGGATGGCATGGGAACGTGAAAAACTCCTTGATTTCATTTGCCCATATCATGTGTTTTATCAAAATAATAATACTCCTGCTGCCGTCATGATAGTCGGGAGAAATTGCGTGTGTAACATATGTACTATATTCAGTTGTTATTTAGATCTAATTAGAGTTTATATAAGCGATGGTAATAATACGAGTAATAAAGCGATTTTTAAATTTCATAAGAAAACTGGGTTTGGTTTTACTGGAGGAAATTGGTTTCCTGTGATGGAATTGTATATGAGGGATGAGGAATGTAACATCCAAAGTATATAGAATATAATGGTATATCATACCTACTACTACATACTACGTATATCAATCTCCATCTCTCCCTCATATAAATTTACGTCACCTGTGTCGAGTCAGTGGATTTATTGGCTGCAAAATATAAATACGAACGTGAATTCTGTGATTATTTTAGTGTTCATTTAAATTAAATTAAATATTATGGTGATTTGTGCTGAATTTGGCTGCAATAGTAGTAATGATAAAAAACTAAAAAAAAATAGAATGGAAAACAAGTGTGAATAAAAAACAAATTCTTTCGATTGCCGAAGGAAAAATGTTTGCAGAAAGTGTGGTTGTTTAAGTGCGGTAGAAAAGATGCATTCAATACAAAAAATGCATTTATGTGCTCCAAACACTTTACCGCTGTCCAATAATTAAGAAACTTAATGCATGAACTGCTTCATTACTCCCCCAAGAACAACAAAAAGCTAAAATCTGATGCTTATCCTATGAAAATTTGCCTTTTTCTGTAGCCGATGGGGACATTAAGCGCCAAGAGAGGATAAATAAGCGAGATGTAAAAAAAAACGTCTTGGAAATTTTTAAAGATTAGTAATAATTAATCTTACAAAGTTTCCATGTAGGTTATTTGCAATTATTTGTAATCTTAAAAAATTTCCTGAATCATTAACATCATTTTGTTCATACAGAAATATTTTTAAAGAAACGGGGCTTGAAAATCTTCAAGAATTTTCAACAACTGTTGATATTCAGGAAGCTTCAGATGGAGTAATTGTTTCAAGAGTAAACAAATCTACTAACACCGAGAATTTAGGAGAGAACCTACCGAGGTAATATATTAATAATCGGTAGAATTTATTTGGCGTTAGGTTAGATTACTTTTACAGTACACAAATGGATGAGTAAATTCAACAAAATAAGAGTCTAATGAAAGAAGTTTGTGTTCAATGACAGGAAAGTAAATGCATTGATGACATTTTTACGCCTGGGCCAGTTGGAAGTTGCAAAGAATGGAAAAAATATTAAGCTGGAAGTCAACGACGTATCTTCAGCCATTGTAATTTATTCAAGCGGGCCAAAAGCTTATAGGATCTTATTAATTAAAAACTATCCCCTTCGTTGTCACTTTAAGAAAGTGGGCATCAAAAGTTGAAATTAGGCGTGGTATTCTCAGCTCTGTGTTTGCTTTGTTGCGAAATGGAAATCTTTCTGCATTTCAAAAAGTCTGCGTCCTCATGGCAGATGAAATGAAGATACAAAAGCATATAAGTGAATAAGATAAGAAAGCGATACTCTATTACCATCCGCTAATTATGTACAAGTTGTAATAGCTAGAGGGCTTTTTGAAAATTGGAAACAGCCAATTTACTATAACTACCATTCTGCTTTGACAAAAGATATGTTTAAAACGATAGTCAAGAAGTTTCACTCAATAGATATAGAATATCATGTGGTCGCCATAGTTTCCGATTTGCGAGGGGGTTACCGAGGACTCTAGCGAAAAATGTGTATAAGTGAAAGCCAACCCTTATTGTCCATCCTTTTTTGTCGGCAGTTGATAAGAATATGTCTGTGCTGGAGTATGACGCCTAAGAGTACCTAGCATGTTACATTCTCTGCCGCCTTAAATCCAAGATTTCGAATTTGCTTGTAACGTATTGCGAGGTTCAACTGTCTGAATCTTTGACATGGGCGGATCAAGTGATAGAGGGAGGATTGCGGAGACATTATGCTAAATTTATAGATACTCTCAAGCAACTTGATGACATTTTTTTACAAATATAATTCAACGTCATTGAAAGTTACATAAAAACGTTACCTCGCAGGTGGCCATGGCTCAGAGGAATGGGTAGTTGACTGCTAAGCCAAGCGCTGCGGGTTCAAACCCCAGCTTCGGTAGCATTTGTTTTCTACGAAAATTGCCAGCTTATCTGAGGCCACCTGTGCGATAACATGAGACAATATAAATCGATGTCTCCTCCTCTGTGCCACGTAGGTTTATGTTATGTATCCGTCTCTCTCTGTTGTATAAATGTCTTGATCTGTCCAAGCCGATGGCCTCAGTCACCAGTGCTGTTATGTGTCTGTAGTTCATTGCATTCATGTGCGAAGTACTGTGATGTCAATGTCAATGTCAAACGTTACCTATTATGGCGGAAAAGATTAAACTAAACTGTGAAATAAAAAAACTGTTTTTCCGCTGCAAAATGTTTTTCAAAATCTGCATTTTAAGCAAAGACGTATTGGAAAATATGAACTCAAGAAAGAGAAAATGGAATAAAACTATAAATTAAGAATAAACGCGTTAATTATAATTTTTTTGTCGAGCAATGATGGTTTCTTTTGTATCAGATAGTAGCTACAGTAAAGTGAAGGGTTATGCATACCTTAGTTATTATGATCACAACCTCGTCGTCACGGAAGAAGTAGGAAGGTATTAATAATTTTTACATATATCAATATATACGAATTTATACCCAAAGTCCACTATATCTATATTCACTTGGTACACATAACTTAATAATTATTATTCTTAATAAATCAGTATTTTATGTATCAAGGGTCCAAAACTATATTTCGCGATTAACTTTCATGCATATTTCCTAGTGTAAACAAAGCACAACGTTAAATTTCACGATACACGTGACGTAAATGCGCAGAACGAAAGAAAATTTCAACTCGGAAGTGCACACCATTTACCTTGTACCTTGGGTTACATACGTTTCCAGGAATTCACTAATCTATTTGAAGATTAGGATCAATTTAAAGGCACTGGTTGATTTTTAAGATATTAAGTCAGTTAGGACTTATTTGTCAGGAGCGAAACGAAATCCAGTAATGCAGTCTAGGAATGCTGGCTATCTGAATGGATTTTTTTTATATGTACAATTACAACTGGTAGAATCTCTAGAGATTTTTTTTATCAATTAATCTTTTTTTTTTAATTTAAGAACGCTTTGTCACTTGATCCTACGAACAGCAAGTATTGGTTTCGTTAAAACAATTTGACTTCGTTTTCAATTAAATTGAATGTAAATGTGTTTGGGTGTTGTAGAACGAGGGTAGACTCTGATTGGCTTCAACTTGGCAATGCCCAGTGTTGAACTCTGACTACACATCAAGTGCTTATTTTTAACCAAGTGGTAACCATTGGTATTTAGCTTGCTAAACAATAAGCGCGGGTGTTGCTAACACGACGAAAAACAGCAGCACTATAAACAGCCAGATCCGAATGGCACGGAATGAGTACCCAGCCTGCTGTCCCAGGCGAACACAGACAAGCTGCTTCGACATATTCGGACAACAGAATGTCTAGGAATTTCAAGGGTTAGTCAGGCCAGTTGAACAGAAATGGTGGCGGATGAACCGAAAGGCCAACGGCTGCGCTCAATCCCGTAGTGGATACTGATGGCCCCGTGTCCTAGGGGTATCTAATAAATTGGAACTGGCCCTCCAAGTTGGGGGTTGTGCTTTGGGCTAACTACTCAACCATGGAAAAAATGTATGTTACGAAGCAACCAATAGCCTCGGAAAGGACTGATTTTATTGTTGACGACAAGGCTAAACGAAAAAAGGACAACGACGTTCGTATGTGCACACAACTAGCGGAAGCATTAAACTGCTACAAAGCAGACATTACTACCATCCTGGAAATACGATGGCATGGGCCGGGAAAAAAGAGAATGAAAATCTGTGACATCTACTACGGACCGTCTTATAGTGAGCAGAAACAGCGGCTGGTCGGGTGCGTATTTGTTAAAAGTGAAAGACTAAGCCAAGAAGTCTTATGTTTCCAAGACATTAGCGAACGCATTGTAACAATCCGCATCAAGTTAAAATTCGCCAACATAAGGCTTATATGAGAAGAAATCTTGAGCAGTTTTAACATAGCCTACGCGACAACACGTCTGGTAACGGACTTAGGCCAATTGACTTCGCTACGGAACGAAATGCCACTATAGCCAGAACACGGTTTCCTCACCTCAATATCCATAAGGGGACATGGCGGTCTCCAGATCAACGAACGGTCAACCATATTGATCACATAGCGATAGACAAGAGGCACGCATCCAGTATTTTGGATGCCCGAACATTCCAAGCAGCCAACATCGACTCGGACCACTACCTTGTTGCAGCCAAGGTTAGAATGCGAATATCCAATACGCCACAACAATCCAGAAATATTGTGAAAAAATGTAATGTCGTAAGACTGCAATCGCAAGAGACCGCCAAGACCTTCGTCCAACGAGTATCCCTAAACCTCTCGATTAGCACCATACCACTAGCATCGCATGTGGAAGAACAATGGCAACGATGCCAACAAGCCATTAGATAAGCCGCAAGTGATGTGCTAGGTTTCTCGCGCCCACCAGGAAGAAACCCCTGGTTTGATGAGGAATTCCGATCAATGTATAAACCGATGCTTCATAAGGCTGCCGGCAATGATGGCCTTCCCGCCGAGCTTTATAAAGCCGGCGGAGATAACTTGGTAATTAACATCCACCAACTCATAAGCCGAATCTGGTCGGAAGAAAGTATGTCTGAAGAATGGAACCTCAGCATTGTTTGCCCGATCCACAAAAAATGAGACCCTCTAAACTGCGCCAACTACAGAGGCATATGTCTCCTCAATCTTCGGTCCCGTATGCGTTGACGGGACATGGAGACGAAGATTCAACTAAGAACTACGCTTGCTATACAGCGACATGCCCCTGGTCAAAAAAAATCGCATTGGACGTTTAAGATGGCTAGGATATGTAGAACGAATGTAGAACCAATACTCCGGCTCACAGAGTCTTCGATTCCCAGCCAGACGTCGGACGCAGTAGAGGAAGACCTCGCCTTAAGGGGCGCGCACAAGTAGAAACCGACCTTAACCAATTTGGAGTGCCCAACTGGAGGCAGATAGGTAAGGACCGAGTTAATTGGAGATGCATGTTGGTTGAGGCCCAGGTTTATTCCGGACTGTTCCGCCACTTAAGTAAGTAAGTAAGTAAGTAAATGTATTCATCTCAATAAATTTTATTAAATCATTTCGACCTTTGAAGCCGTATGGCTTGTTTGTAGAAGGTTGTTGAAAAGATCATCATGTAAATATTTTATGTAAAAATTGCTGATCCATATTCGCCTTGCTTCGCCCGCCTTTAGTTTCAATAAATTTAGTTCTGTTTGGTAAGAGTTAAGAAAAATTGAGATTAACACGAAATTGATTTACTTCGGATGTCTAGTTGCAGCTAAAGTATAAACCACTCCACGATAAATCGAAAATAATGTTAGCAAAATTTAATATCGGAAGACTTCAATGGCAAGAGACTGCCAAGTAATTTCCAGAGCGTTTTCCTCAACTTTTCGATTAACACCAAAGCTTCAGCAATTAATGTCGAAGAAGAATGGCAACAATTTCTGCTACAACTGATGTGCTAAGTTTCTCACGCCCACAAGCTAGAAACCTTTAGTTGATGAGGAATTCCAACAGATGGTCGCTGCCAAGAACGGATCTACAAGGCATAGATGTAGGTGAAGGCGAAAACTAGTATTGTATAGGCTTTCCAGAAAAAAAAAACTTTTTTTGCTGAAAACGCCCTCCAAGAAAGGGAAAGAAAAAGTAACGATATTCGCAAGTCTTACCAAAATGTAAAACGTCAAAAGTCAGGGATACAAGGTGTGATCAGAATCCTGTCGAGATAAATACAAAAAATATAATAGTTGGTACACCATTCATATAGAGGATTGGAAGAACTGATTTTACAGATTGTCAAACGGCGAATACGAACAATCCCACGCTGTCAGACAGAACAAACCATTCAATTAATCGTCGATGTCAACAGTGGCTGCGGTGTAGTGGTAACGTATTCGCCTGGTAAGTGGAGGGTTGCACCATCCTGAAATTTCTACGAATTTTACGATCACAAGAACCAGTGACTTCCCGAAGTTAGTTCGGACACCACCCATGGAATTAGTTTCCAAAATCATTCCTATCACTCTCTTTCTTCCCCTTCTTTAACGCTCGTACTTAGATAAGACATCAAAAGGGTATTCGTAACCCCTTGAGTGCGAACAATTAATAACCAACTGCCCTACATAAGTCAAGTGATAGTAGCAATATATAAATTTCAGCTTAACAAAGCTGACGGAAACGATGGCCTCATGCTTAATTTTCCACAAATCGGTGCAACTGCTAGTATACACTGACGATATAGGACTCAACGTGATGTCATAGCCACGTCAATTGCTAGTATTGAAAAGGAATAGGCAAAAATGGGTTCGGCTGTAAATTTTGATGCATATAACTTTGAGGTATTAAAGGACTTTGTCTACATCTGATGCGCTATTACATTTGCAAAAACATCTCTTCAGAAATTATACGAAGAATTGCTCCTGCGAGCCGCTGTTTCTTCGGGTTCAGAAGGCAATTCAGTCCTGCTTTACGGCGCTGGAGAATGGACCATGGATTGGAAAAACAGTCGGCCCTGATCGCGTTGACGGAGTATGGCAAAAATGATTAAACAACGAACTATATGAGCTGTAAAGCAACAAACCACAAGTCAAAAAAACTACGCATTGGATGTATAAGATGGTTAGGACATGTAGAGCTAATGAACACCAACTCTCGGCGCACAGAGTTTTCGATTCCCAGCCAGACGACGAACGAAGTAAGGCGAAGTATCGCCTTAAATGGTAAACACAAGTCGAAACCGACCTTAACCAACTACAAGTGCGCATCTGCATTGAATTTGCAGATTGATTGGAGATTGGTTTGATTTGAGAGGAATATTGATTGAGCACCAGCTATATTCCCGGCTGAACCGCCTTTTTAACAGAAATAGCGGTTGGAAAGAGAAATTCTTCGATTAATTTCTTACGTGATGTTGTTGTGAGAGTTAATAGTGGAGCCGAGGTAGACAAAGTGCCGCTCTATCTCAAAATTATATCTGACAATGGTGGCATTGTGTCTAATTCGTCGATATTGTGTGCCCTTTCGTGGTGACAGCATATATTAACTTATAGTCTTACCCTCATTTACTGCTGAACCCATTTTTGCCGCTTCATTCCCTATACGAACAAACGTGTCTATGACATCATGTTGAGTCCTACCAATGATGACAATATCGTCGGCGTATGATATATGTCTCGGGAGTTGTGCACAATCCATACAAGAATCAGATTAGAGAAGTCACATGTCGCCTTACCTAAATCCTTTTTTTGGTATTGAATGTGTCGGTGTGGGAGTTTCTAGCCCCGATGGAGCAACGAGAATTCTCCATCATCATCCTACACAAACGGACCAGTTTAGGAGATAAACCTGACATGGCTCTGTACAGGTCGTTACTATAAATGCTGTCGTATGCGGGTTTGAAATCGATGAATAGAATAGGTGGGAATGGATAGGACATCTTGGGTTTTTTTCAAGGATCTGACGGAGTGTGAAAATGCTGTGGACTTTCCTTGCCTAAAACCACACTGAAAATGACCGATCGGGTTGTTGGTCAACGGTCTCAGGCGATCACATACTACGGCAGATAGGATCTTGTGGGCGATGCGATGTTGAGGATACTTATGCCGTTGATGCGCAGTTGAAAGGGTCTCCTGGATCGGGAAAACAATGATGAGGTTCCACTATTCCATTCAACCAGATTTGGCTTATGAGTTGATGGGCTTTACTTAAAAAGTCATCTCCTCCAGCTTTATAAAGTTCTGTGGGGAGGCCGTCATATCCGCCAGCCTCATTAAGCTTGATATTTAGATATTTAGATATTGCTATCCTCACTTTACCGAGGTCGGGTGGTTGGCAGTTTTTGCTGCCATTTCCAATATTTTATTGAGTCTTTGCGCCCGGCTCCGGAATGTTGTTCGTCATCGACATTTAACAGTCTGCAGAAGTGGTTCATCCATATACTCAGCATTGATTGTGTCTTAACTACGATATTTCCTTGTTCACCTCGACAGGATTCTGTTCGAGCCTTGTATGGCTTTGACGTATTTCACTTTGGTAAAACTTGCGAACATCGTTCCTGGAGTGACACCTCTCAACGATCCTCGATCATACGCTTTCTCAATGACACCTCTCGTCTTCATCTGAAACTTGGCTTTGTAGGCCTCATTCTTGGCTGCTGCCATTTGTCGACATCCCTCATCAAACCAGGGCTTATTTGGGTGGGCGCAAGAAACCTTAGACATCAGTTGCGGCTGATCTAATAGCTTGTTGGCATAGTAGCCATTGTTCTTCGACATTCGATGCTGGTGGTATGGTGTTAATCGAGAGGTTATATGATACGTGTTGCTCGAAGGACTATGTGGTCTCTTGCGATTGCAGTCTTTCGACATTAATTTTTTTTTTGCATGTGGCTTTTGGTTTGTTGTGGCATGGAGAATATCCGTATTCTTACCGCCACAAGGTGGTCCGAGTCGATGTTAGCTCCTCAGAATGTTCGGACATTCGAAATACTGGATGCGTATCTCTTTTCTATCGCAATGTGATCAATTTGGTTGACCGTTCGTTATTCTGGAGACCGCCATGTTGTATTTATGTTGTATACCGTGTACTCGCTTCAGTGACATTTCGTTCCGTAGCGAAGTCAATTAGCCATAGTCCGTCACCAGACGTGTTGTCGGGTAGGCTATGTTTTGGAAATTACTACTAAAGATGTCTTCACTTCCTACCTTTGCGTTAAAATCTCCCAGCACAATTATTACACAATCTCTAGTTGCTCATAGATTTGGTCAAGGAGCTCATAGAAGCAATCCTTAGATATAATACCTATTTCTTCTGTACGCCGGGGCGTGAGTGCGTATAAGGCTTATGTTGGCGAATTAGGCATTGATACGAATTGTTACAATGCGTTCGCTTATTTCTTGAAACATAAGACTTCTTGGCTAAGTTTTTCACTTATAACAAATCCGCATCCAAACATTCGCTGTTTCTGCTCACTATAACACGGTTCGTAGAATATGTCACGGTTTCCATCATCTTTTTGCCGGCTCATCCCATCGTATTTCCTGGATGGCAGTAAGTCTGCTTTGTAGCAGTTTAATGCTTCCGCTAGATGTTTGCTTGCACCTCTCCTGTTAAATGTTCTCACATTCCAGGTGCAGATACGAACGTCGTTGTCCTTTTTTCGTTTAGCAGAGTTTTCAAAATAAAATCTGTCCTTTCCGACGCTATTGATTGCAATAAATTTTTTCCATGAGTGGGTAGTTAACGCAAAGCACAACCCGCATTCTGGAGGGCCAGTTCCAATTTTTTATGTACTCCTAGGACACGGCGTCATCAGTATCCATGACAGGATTGATCTCTGCTCAAGGGGGCTGACCAACCCTTAAAATTCCTAGACAACCTGTTGCCCCAATATGTATGAAGCGGTATACAGCAGTTCATCTAGATTCGCCTGGGATAGCAGGCCGGTTATTCCATGCCATTCTGACCAGGCTGTTTATATTTTGGTTGTGTTTCCAACAATCGCACTTATCGTTTAGCAAGTCAAATCCGATTGGATGACACCAGTTCCCGAGTGTGTGGTCAGAGTTACAACCACTGGAAATTGCCAAGCTAAATCCAATTAGAGTCTACTCTCGTTCCAGTTAAAAATCTCAGTTTGAATATATCTTAAGGAAGAAACTGCCAGTGGAATTAAAAATAAAAACAAGGCTAAGATAAAATACCAAATACAAACAAATACAACTCCAAATGAATGGGTGATCAAATTGGAGCCAAAATTTGAAGAGTGGTAAAGCAGAAAGCACCTTCACCTTCAAGAAACAATACTATCACAAGTATAGGATTGCAGATGTCCCACTTGGTTGTCATTGTGATGGTCATGCCCGAAATTCATCGAATTTGCTGCTAGAATGCCAGAAGTAACAAAATCAAGAAACATATTAACGCAGATGACACCCAGCATTGTCACCTTATGAAGAATCCACCGACAGCGTCAAATAAATCAAACAAGGGTGACAAAACCCTAAAAAAAGACATAAAGGTCAAATCCTGCCACAGCGAAGTGATTTCATGACAAGCGGTACAATAGATGATTATTGTATGGGTTATGGGATGGTGTTTTTGCCATTTATATATGCCGCAGCATGTATAATTTGTAGCACAGACAGAGTACCCACAAAGGATTTCACAGGACTGTAAGAGTGGAGTTGAATAGAGCTTTTAATGTTAATTATGGATTATATTACTCCGGCGATTAGACAGAGTATACCCTTCCCAGTAAGCAAGACACTGAAAGCTGATACGGGTTTGGCAGACTTTTATCAACAACTCAAACTGTTGTGCAACTCCTTCACAAAGTTAGGGGCAAGCTAATGTAAGTGATTTCTAAGCTGTGGACTATATTAATTTTGAAACTAACCACCACGTTGTGAAAATTAAATTCTTTCCCTCATCAATTAATTACTCGTAAGTCACGGCGAGCTGGAGCTAGCTAAATTAGTGAAAACTATTTGGTTCCCTTCTAGCCCAAGGGGAATAATAATTTTATAATCTATCAACTGTGCAGTCAACTTTTATCTAAATTAAAATAAATGTCTAGTGGTGGTATTAAAACGCACTACATTCCAGTAGGGATGGAGAGGATACCCCCATTGGTAATCCAAATACACACGTACTCTCAGTTGGCGGGCACAAATGCTAATTCAATTATTCCCTTCGATTTATTATTCTTAATAAGGATTTGGAACGAGCTAAGATACTTTTCCGTGCCAGCAGAAGGATGCTGTGGCATCTCGTTGTCGGAGAACGTCCCGGGTTGTCTGCCGAAGAATCCGACGCTTGCAAAAGTCAACACTAATTACTGCCTGAGTAAATACCAGAATAATTGCGTTCGCCTTAACGAGAGAAGCCTTTCTCAGTTGAGGAAGGATTTTTGCCATCCAATTTTGCGATTCCCTTTCTGATGGCTTCGCTTCGTGGCCTTGAATGTCATGTTGGTCGGCCTTAGATGATGGTGCTGTGGGCTAATGGTGGTTGAATAATAAGGTAACCCATGGGATGGATATTGCGTTGACCCAGGAATATAGCCAAAGTATTAATCGTTGTGCTGTGATTAAATATGGAATTGTCCTTGAGGAAATTTTGGCAAAAAGTTTATTTGTTTGTTGGTTTTTTTGGTCTTTTTTTCCTCGTGCAAAACGTTGGAAAATTCAATTATTTGTAAGTATACCGAGTGGTTGGGCATTTGTTTTATTACAATGTTACTGAGGATTGAAGGATA
The DNA here is from genome assembly GCA_949824845.1 of Rhingia rostrata. Taxonomy (NCBI): domain Eukaryota; kingdom Metazoa; phylum Arthropoda; class Insecta; order Diptera; family Syrphidae; genus Rhingia; species Rhingia rostrata. The sequence continues at coordinate 14,514,790 of OX463755.1, read as the reverse complement.
ACAAGGATATAGGGGATATTTAATGTTTTTTACCTGATAAATGATTTATTTATCAGTGCATGTGTAGGAGAGCTTATATGGGGTACCAACTTCCTACTAAATAATTATTTCCTTACCCATTGATGAATAGGTGCTGTAGGAAAGTGGCGCAACCGAAGGCATTTAGCGCACCGGGATGATTGGAGAGGCATTTTGGTTGACGTCCAGGTTCTTTCCGGACTGATAAGTAAGGTAATAAACATGTAATCTGAAATTTCCCAAACATGAACCGGATTGCTACAGAAGACATGCGGTTTCTTCAATCTCATGCTGGAACAGAGAGTACGCATGGCAGGTGTTAATAATTTACCAAATCCTTGCATCCACTGCGGTACCCAGATGATATCAACATCGTAAGTTTCGACGTTTTACACTTTGGTAGCACTTGTGAGCATCGTTCATGGAGTGGCACCTTTATATAGCTTTGACTGCACGCACTTCTTGCTCTTTTTCTTCTTTCTATAAAGCCGTTGTTCTTCCCTTTATCTTTGCTTATAGAGATTAATGGCAGCTCTCGTCTACACCTGCAGCTTAGCGTTGTAGGCGTAGTTCTTAACTGCTAACGTCTGTCGCCATTCCTCATCAAACCAGGCGTTTCTTGCTAGAAAGGGCGCGAAAAACCTAGCACATCAGTTGCGGTTGATGAAATTGCTGGATGGCATCGTTTTGGATGGTGTTAATCAAGAGGTTAAGAGATACGCGTTGCGCAAAGGTCTTGACGGTCGTGGCGTGGTGGATGTCTGAATTCTTACCTTGACTGCAACAAGATAGTGGAATGTTCGTACATCCAAAATACTGGATGAGTGCCTCTTGTCTATCGCAATGTGATCAATTTGGTTGACCGTTCGTTGATCTGGAGACCGCCATAACCCCTTTTGGATATTGTGATGAGGATACCGTGTGCTGGCTATAGTGGCATGTCGTTGGCAAATTACCGTTTGGAAATATAATGCCACACCAAAATGATAAATCAGAATGCAATAAACGACGAATTCGAATTGATTTTTAAAGTAAACCATGTTAAAATGGATTGCACAATCCGAAATTTACTTTTGGATTGATTGTCCATGCGCACACATTCACAAAGAACATAATAACTCGCAATGTTCACTTCATTAAACTTCATTAGATCGTTACAAAACAATATATTAAATGAAATTAAATTCCAATAACTGTCGAAAGCTGTTAAAAATTTGATTATACTTGAAAATATTCTGATAAATCGCAACGCAAGTCTGATCAATCACAAATTTTGTGTAAAAGCAAAATGTTTGTGAAAGGGGATTTTCTTCTTATTTTTTTTAATTGGGAATTTTCATTTTTTTATTTTCCTTGTTTGGTCTAAGTTGGTGCAAATCATCGAAATCGATCCAGGTGTTGTTTAGTATTGAGTTACAAGCTTAGTAACTAAGATCACTTTTTTTTATATATAAAGGGTGATCCATTTCGAGGTTCCCTACTTTTTTTAAAGAAAAAAACACAGAAAATTCAAATTTAATGGAGAATGTTTATTATCATTTGAAATAACATTCTTTGGCATTTATTTTTTGAAGATTATGTCTATCAAATGTTGGTCGTTGCTACGTCGCAGATGGTCCATCCGTTGAGTCCAATTTTCGATCACTCGTTCGAGCATTTCGACTGTTAACTGGCGAATGACACGCGTAATGTTTTCCTCCAAGGCCTGAATCGAAGCGGGTTTGTCGGCATAAGCTTTTGACTTTACATATCCCCACAGGAAAAAGTCTAACGGTGTGATATCACACGATCTTGGTGGCCAATCGACCGGCCCAAAACGTGAAAACGAATAGTACGCTCAGTAGGCCGATTATGTTGACCATAAGTTCAGCGAAGTGCACGAAACACATTCCTCACAGAACGTGAATTTTCATAATAAAGTTGAACAATTTGTAAACCTTGTTCACGCGTAAGTCTTTCCATTATGAAATGCCAAACAATACTAAACAAAATTAACATGACAGCATAACACGACTCACAAGTAGTGATCTGTCAAAAAAGGCTATTGAAAAAAGTATCTCTACTTGGATCACCCGTTATATAGACCAACATCGTGCGTTTTCGTTAAGCCACCCTATATCAGAAATTTTCTAATTTGATAAATTTATTTCCACAGAAAACAGAAATAAAACTTACAACACACCACTTTTTCTCTTGACATACTGAAGAACAGTGACAGATGAAGAGCTCCATCTGCAATGAAAATGTGAAGCAACAATAGTTTTTGCTTCAGAGGTAGTCAAGCACGATTTGGTGCAAATTCAAATCAATCCTGACGCAATTAAGAGATTATAGGCTTGTTTGAACTTTCACTGGTACTTTTGTGTACCAATCAGGGTGAAAGGGTTTAAAACAACATAAGACTTTAAGTTTTTAGCGTCACTTCATTTGTTTAAACAAATTATGCTTGTTGAAAGTGACCCTAAGAAAATATAGCACAGGAACTTTATGAATCACTAATAATAACTTGAATCAAAGATTCAACAGAGCCAAAAATGTAAGCCAACATAAATATGTAGATATAAAACGAATTCAAATTTAAAAAAAAGTTGACAATCTAAAGTAGTGGGCTCTCTACAAGCAAAATTTTCAGTCAAGGAAACTTTTCCTACTGTCTAAAGGAAATTCTCAAGAAAAGTCAATATCATTAGAAAATTCCATGAAACGATGCTAAGAGAAGAACTTCAAGTTGTCAATTTGAATATGTAAGTTACCAACAGATAAAATCCAAACAAGTAAGATATTTTCGCATTTATTCACCCTTCTGAAATAAACATCACAATGCACTCCAATTCAACGAGAAACATAAAAAAAACTTTGCAATTTCTTTTACCTTCCAATGAATTGGTAAAAAGAAGCAACAAAAGTGCATCATTCTTCATGCAAAAAGTAGTAGGGACCCACGATAAATCTGAACGTTTTATTTTAAATTAAGGTTCCCTTCCGAAAAGTGCGCGCAACGAAAATCCAAAATATCCATACAGCAAAAAAAACATGTACATCCATCTGCAGATCTAAAGAATTCCTTCATTCATCATCATCAGTAAGCATTCTACGAAAGAAATATAAGTAAAACTTTCGTATATTCATGTGACAAGAACACAAGTCCTTTGCATAAAGTACACACAACCATGATATATAGGAAAAAATAAGCTTGCGCTGAATTTTTTTTTTGGAGCAAGGAAAACATACTGCTTAGTTTGCATGCATCAAGGATACAAGCCACCTTAAAATGAAATCAAAAAGTTTATATGCAAGTAAACAGCATCCGATATACAGCATCAAAGTTTCACTCTAAAAAAAATGTAAATTCTTCGTGGAATGCTGCAACTGCGAATGGAGAGCTAAACAAACCCAAAGTTTAGTCTTTTTAAGAAAAAGTTCACCATTTGCCAGATTTTTCAAAGGCGATAGAGTAACCGAGCGCTAGGGTCAACCATGTCCTGAACGTTGTGGTGACTTTTTAAATTGAATGAAAACTATGCTTTGTTAAATTTTTGTTGAAAAATCCGAGAATGATGCTAGTGAGCAGATGTCTAATTTTCAAAAAGTCATAGAAGTTTATTTACTTTTTATAGTGATTAGTTGCAGTGTCTCTGTGGTATGTAGATACTTTGATAGTTTAGATGTGTGTATGAGACGAAAGAAAATTTAGCCGGAGGTATTTCCTATTGTCAGTTGTTGTATCTTGTTCCTTGCGGCTTTTCATAAATTTATCTAAAGGCATTCAAGAATGCATACAGATCTTAGATGTGCTTTGCAGAAAAATCGCAAAGTTTAGTAAACAATGGTTTCCAAGGTGTTTGATGGTTTGCTCCAAGCTTGGCACAATCTGCTTGCAAGTTTTAAGTTATACCTACTAAACCAGGGAAATCAACTGTAATAATCGGTACCAAACTAGACACCTCGTTCCGGTATATATTTATGAGGACGCGTGTTTTGTCAAGTTGTTGCGTGGCTACATATCACTAGATATGGTGAGATTTCCTTATATCTCTATTCGTGTATTTTTAATGTAATTTTTAAAAATTTTTTTTATCGGGCTCCCTGGTTCGAATTTCGAAAGAAGAAACATCCACTGCACCATCTATTGCGAAAATTGGTAAGCCAGTGGGTGATGGTTGGGTGTTGTAGAACGAGGGTAGACTCTGAATGGCTTTAACTTGGTAATGCCTAGTGGATCTAGCTCTAACTACACAACAAGTGCTTATTTTAAACCTCCAAGTGGTAACCATAGGGTACTGCTCTAATACAATCGGATTTGACTTGCCAATGGATAAGCGCGAGTATTGAAAACACGATGAAAAACTGCTTCATCTACTACGTTTTGTAGTGAGTAGACACAGCGGCTATTCGGATACGGATTTGTTATAAGTTCCAGACATAGGCAAGAAGTCTTATGTTTCCAAGACATTAGCGAACGCATTGTAACAATCCGCGTCAAGGCCAAATTCGCCAACATAAGCCTTATATGCGCTCACGCCTCAACCGAGGAAAAAGATGATACAGCTAAGGACTGCTTCTATGAGCTTCTTAAAAAAACCAATGAGCGACTACCGAAGTACGATGTTAAATACGTGCTGGGAGATTTTAACGAAAAGGTAGGAAGAGAAGACACCTTTAGCAGTATTGTCGGAAAACACAGCCTACGCGTCAAGACGTCTGGTAATGGACTTAGGATAATTGACATCACTATGGAACGAAATACCACTATAGCTAGCACACTGTTTCCCCCACTACGATATACATAAGGGGACATTGGGGGTCTCCAGATCAAGTAACGTTCAAATAAATTGATCACATGGCTATAGACAAGATACACGCATACAGTATTTTCGATGTCCGAACATCTTTGTTACAGCCAGAGCAAGAATGAGGAATGCTGATATTTACCACGCCAAAATAAATAATACTGTGAACAAAATTAATTTCGAAGTACTGCGATCGCAAGAGACCGCCAAGGCTTTCGCGCAACGGGTATTCCTTAACCTCTCGTTTAAAACCATACCACCAGCATCGAATGTCGTAGAACAATAGCAACGATGCCAAAAAGCCATTAAATCAGTCGCAAATGATGTCATAGGCTTATTGCGCCCACCAGCAAGAAATCTCTGGATTGATAGGAATGCCAAGAACGAGGCCTACAAGACTGAGCTGCAGTTGAAGACGAGAACTGCCATTAAGCTCTATAGGCAAAGCAAAAGTGAAGAACACCGGCTTTTCTGAGAGAAGCAAAGGGAGAAAGAAAAGCGTGCGTTCGAGGATATGAAGAGATGCCACTCCAGGAACGATGTTCGGAAGTCTTACCAGAGTTTAAAACGTCAAAGCCAAGGATAGAAGTCTTGAACAGAATCCTATCGAGATGAATAAGGAAATATCGTAGTATTGACACAGTTTATACTTATTATATAGAAGAACCACCTGACATGAATGAAGTGAGGATAGCAATATCCCATATCAGCATTAATAAGGCTCCCGGAAATGATGGCTTTCCCGCTGAGCTTTATAAAGCCGGCGGAGATGATTATGTAAGTAACTTCCACCAACTCCTTAGCCAAGTCTGGTCGGGTGAAAGTATGCCTGAAGAATGGAATCTCAGCATCGTTCGCCCGATCCACAAAAAAGGAGACTCTTTCCTCAACATCGCCCACAAGATCCTTAGTGCCGTCATATGTGAATGGCTGAAACCGCTTACCAATAACATCCGATCCACAACCGATCAGATTTTCACCATTCGACAGATCGTGAGACGAAATAGAGACAAACTGTACAGAGCCATGTCAAGTTTTGGTATACCGCCCAAACTCTTCCGTTTGTGTAGGATGACTGTGCAGAATATTCGCTGCACCATCAGGGTCGGAAAATACCTCACCGACACATTCTATACCAAAAAAGGATTTATGCAAGGCGATGCGCTGTCATGTAACTTCTTCTCCTTCAATTTGATTCTTGAGAGGATTGTTCGAACACCAGAGGCACAATTTTCCAAAAATCGGTGCAACTACTAGCATTCGCCGACGATATTGACATTATTATTGGAACTCAACGTGATTCCTTAGCGACGTTCGCTTGTTAAGCAGTATACCAGGGCAAGACTAAGAACATGCCGTCAACACGACAGGACGCACAACATCGATGAATTAGACAGAACGTCACTATTTACAGATATAACTTTGCGGTTGTACAGGACTTTGTCTATCTGGGCTCCGCTATTAGCTCGTCATCCCCGCTTATATCTTATCAGAAATTAAACGAAGAATTACTCTTGCCAACCGCAATTCAGAAGTAAAGCCCTCACTCGAGCTACTAAGGAGATCCTATATAAGACCCTGATCATTCCAGTCTTGCTGTGCGGTGCTGAAGCATGGACCGCCTCAAAAGCGGATGAAGAAATCCTCGGTCGATTCGAGAGGAGAATTCTTCGGTCCCGTTTGCGTTGGCGGGCTGTGGAGACGATGATTTAACCAAGAACTACACTAGCTATACAGCGACATGCCCCTGGTCAAAAAAATCCGTATTGGACATTTAAGATGGCTAGGACTTGTAGAACTAATGGACACCAATACTCCGGCTCGCAGAGTCGCCTTAAGTGGCGCGCAGTAGTAGAAACCGACTAATTGGAGAGGAATGCTAGTTGAAGCCCAGGTTCTTTCCGGACTGTAGCGCCACTTAAGTAAGTAAGTTAGTATTACAGGGTTACTTAATATTTAGGACTTTTTTATGATATCGGCTTACAAAATTCAACAACCATGTGACGGCATTCTGCCGTCCAAGGTTTAACTAAGCGAGTCATGATGTTTGTTTCTTTTAATTTTCTTTTATTTCCGTTTGATTTTCGCGGTTTTATTTTAAAGTGGTTAAAGTTGCGCATTTTCTTTAGGGTAAAGTGCGTGCATTTTTTCTTGAATTTTTATATTTTCCTCTGGCATTTGCAACAATCTTGACATGGAAAATGCTATACTATTTCATGTTATTCTCTATAATTTTCTATCAACCTACAAAAAGATTATTTAAACCTACTAAACATTTCCATAATTAAACGTCAAAGTTATCCGATGCCTGTCATGTTAACACTTTTTGTAAGTATTAAAGTGCTTCTATTAACACACTAGTCATGACAAGTTTACTCAAAATTACAAAAATTAACACAATACAACCAGTCTTAAGTCATGAAACACAATATCCTTTAATTAATTACTTTCACTGACTCTGAATAATTCCTTATGCTACTGTTCCAAACTTTCCTGGATCAACATTTGACATACGAAACTTTTACCATTAGAATCATCGTCACAGTTACTCCGATTTATGCATAAAGAAACCTTCCTTGAGGCACATGGATCTTGGAAACTTTATAAAATAGTCCAAAGGGTTAACTGCGTCCAAACGCGACTGGATTACCATTTGAAATGAGTATCTACATCCGCAGTGATGCGAACACTGAATGGCAAATTACTCTAGTCTGAGCAGTGATGTCCGTAACGAAATCAACAACGACATTTTTTAATTTTCTCTTATAAAGGATATTGTCTTCGTAAAAATTTTCGACCTCGAGAGTTTGATTGATTCTAACATTACAATGATAGCAGAACTCAAAAAAGTTTTGGAATTCCGTCCGTCGGTTCGTTCGACGTCCGACTTGACCGATTTTCTTCAAACTTCGTATCCAGCGTTTGTTTGGTCATAATTCTAGGATATTTTTTTTGTTTTCTTTTAGCCATGTTATCACTGGTACCTGCCATATAAAACTTATACATAACCTCAATTTGCTCAAAAACGGCTCTAACGATTTTGATAAAACTTCTTATATGCTATAAGCATATTAGTTCCAACAAAACAAAAAATACCATATAACGGCCATATAAAGGAAATTTTCAATTTCTCGCAAACTATTTTGCCAGATTGAATGAAATTTAATTTGTATTACTGTTTTACTATTACTGTTTTCATGAGTTCCACAAAATTGGATTTGGCTCAATTATCCATAAACGCAATTTTCTGTTTTAGCCAATAACGGAAAATAATTATTCATCATTTTGGTCCTGTATGCGCAGAAGGGTCTGGGTTCGATTCCCTCCTCTCGTGATGATCTAACAAAACATCCGTGTAGTTACAATTGTCAAGAAAAGCTTATCTCAAATTCGCCGTTCGGAGTCAGCATAAAACAGGAGTTCCCGCCATCGTGCAGAAGTACACACACCCTGGGTACTAACGAGCCTGTTGCGCCAACAATTTTTTTTTATTTTTATTTTATGCGAGGAAGGCAAATCGAGGAGAAGATACAATATGGATAATGTAAAAATGCTTAAAGCACGCGGGATATAATTTGCAAAAGACAGAGCACTTGAACTGAATGACTTGAAGCAACGTGCCGAGCAACTGTCTCAGCACAGATCCTCAAAGAGTCGGGAGCCTCTAATGTAAGTAACTAAACAGCACCTAGGTCTTTTGAAACTACTCCATATCATGCGAATGTCTGACAAATCTCATATTTGGAGTTCGAAATCGGCGTTAAGCAGGACATGGTCGGTTCGCAGGTTTAAACAAAATTTCAACACCCACTCTATATGCACACCAGCACCAGCGTATGCAAGTTCGTTGTTTCACTAGATGATTCTCCAGACGTTCGCAGGATACACTTCGCGGAGTTAAAGTGTTTTAATTCCCTCTCCGGCACAAGTTCCATTTAAGCAATTCATCGCTTATGGCATGTTTCGTCATTAAGTAGCTACCTTTCTCAGCAGATTTGTGTTTCAACAATAGCAGGCGCACAGCTTCGTGTGTTTAAAGAATTTCAACTTCGTCTCCGTTATCAGTACAGCTGACGCAACTTTGTGTTTCCGCTGAGGTTCTGCGTCTCTCATTTGCTATACACATTTCGAACGCATATATAAACTTAAACCTGCGACATGACCGACTCGACTTGATATCACATCTGAATGTGGTGACACTCATCCTAAAATTCCAAGTGAATGTAGTACGTCAGTGGTAACCACGTGTAATTCTAATAAAGTGAGAGACTCTTTAACTGCTCCAACCTTTAAGAAAATTTGTGTTTCCGAACCGACGTTAAATTGTAGACAACATTTGTTAAACAAACAATGTACCTGCGCCAATATAAATTGTTGGAGAAGCTAGGTCTTATATAAGGTATTCTCAATCGATTCCTATTGTTTGTGTTTAAATGGATTTCTACTTAAGAATATTGACCTATTATTTCTAGTCAATTGAAAGAATGCTGTAACCTAATTCTATGCAATGCCTTGTGTCCCATAAGTTAAACCTTGTAACAACCTTTCATTTGGCTCGTCCACATTCATGTTCATTTGCCATGAAGCGATTCCCCGGATGAACAGAACCCATAAATTACTCACTCAAAGGCTTTCGGTCCTCTGCTTATCCACATTTCAGCATCCCGTAAAAACTGTATTTTTCTATGACGTAATTGGGTGCAAATGTAGGAAACTCCAACAAATATTTCATCTTCGGAAAACTCGCCCCCGAAAAATATTCACTTCTCTGGCATTCGTGTGTAACGCTACACGCTACACCGAACACCGATGAAATTAACCAACCAATTTCGAATCCTTTGCCATCATATAAAGCTGGCCCAACAACACTGCCAAAGGACAGGTAGAAGACAAAACAAAAAGTTACAAACCAATAAAACAGCAATAACACGAAATCAATCTTCTGCTGCTTGAAGTACCGCGCCCCACAACTAAAAAAATAACGAAGAACTCCAGTAAATTGTCATCCAAACCTGCCCAACCCAATCGAAGCAAAAATTGAGGATTTTTCGTAATAGTCTGTTCTTGTACGTTCGATGTCCTTTTTGTTGGGACTTCGTTCCCGTGCGCACCAACCCATGGAAATAAAAGTCATAGTAGCCGAAAAGTTTATAACCAAATTGACATTTGAAGTGGTGTAAAGTACTTTACAGTTTTATTTTAACAACACCTTAAATATTTTTTTTGGATTTCGTTGAAAGATACAAAAAGGAAGTATTTTTAAGGATATTTTGGAGGTCGACAGACAAGTCAGAAATTGTATGGACAAGTTTTGGAAACAGTTTAGCGCAAGAAAAAATTTGATGAATCTTTAAAGGACTTGTTCGGAAGTTTCAGACAGCAGTCTTTAGATTGAAAATAGATTTTTCAAAGGAAATTGAAAGATTAAAGGGATTTCGGAAGTTGGGTCAGTATAATTATCGCTGGAAAGGGCTTTCACTGTGCTGTTGTTGGATAAAATACTTTTCGATTGTTGCATCGTGTTATCTATTTTTTAAAAGTCCAAATGGGTTTTATAGGGTCGATTTAAAAAGTTCTTACTACAAAGAGTTAAAGAGCTCTTTTGACGTTACTTCCAGTAAGATGTAGTTGATTTTTTAGCGATGGATTAAAGCAAGATTGCCATTTTAGTGTCATAAGATATATGCTCACTTGTGGATGGACAAAAACTTAAACACCTGCGGTTCTATTCATCAGGCAAACATTTATCTAAACAAATAGTCAGCATTCTCAATCCCTCTGAATTTTATTCTTGAAGTGACACTTCTCTAAATCTTCGTTCGGACGATTTTTATGATCCGTCTTTTTGCTGAAAAGCTAATGTTCCTCCAATCTTCTTTGCAAGTTGAGTAAGACAGCTCTCCCAGCAGTTTGATTGACAATTTTGACAACGATTGGTGTTCTCTTTTGAGTATTTAGTTGATGAAACTATATATAGCCTATTGTGGTACCAATATAAATTAATTGAGCACAATTTGAAAGTCTAATTTTGGAAATCTCAGGTAGGCACCTGCGCTCTTAACTCCAACTACTAAAGGACACCCCAGCTATAGAGGCATAAAACGTTTTCTCAACATCGCGTACAAGATCACATCTGCCGTAATGTGTGAACGACTGAAACTGTTTACCAACCAGATCGGCCATTACCAGTGTGGTTTTAGGCCAGGATAGTCCATAAGTGTCCAAAAAAAGTCCAAAACGCTACCCACCACATATTCATCGATTTGAAAGCCGCGGTCAACAGCTAGGCGATGCACTGTCATGTGACTTCTTCAATCTGATTCCTGAGAGGATTTTGGAGAGCTTCCGAGCCAACACAAGAGGTACAATCTTTCACAAATCGGTGCAAGTGATACACCGATGAAATCGAACCTTTGTCATACAGCTAGTGAAAAACTCCGCAATGGACGTTTAAGATGGCTAGGGCATGTAGACATCAATGCTCCGGCTGGCAGAGTCTTCGATTCCAAGCCAGATGTCGGACTTAAGTTGCGCGCATAAGTATAAAACTCTATAAACTGGTAGTGCGCAACTGGAGCCAGTTATTCAAGGGCAACGCTAATTTTACACACTTTTGTCCGTCGGTCCATCTGTAATTAATGCCTTCAAATTGGTGTTACCGTAACAAGTCTTACTCTCTTTTTCCCGGAAAACCTTGCGCGGGAAAACGTCTTCGTCGAAGCTTAAAGGACGTGAGAGAGTACTTAGTCTGAATGTATGTTTGTGAATGCAAAACTGCATCGATTCTGGACAACGAAATCATTCGAAACAAGAGGATCCACTTTTTAGATATTTAGCGAAACTGTAATTAAATTTCGTAGAAAAAGTTTTGATCTAGTTTTTGATTTTGAATTTTTTACTAAGTTTTAAGAAGATAAAGGAAGAAGGACGAGAAAACGGAAGAACAGAAGATAAAGGAAGAATGACGAGAAAACTGAAGAACAGAAGAGCGGAGGAAAAAGGAAATATGAAAAAAAGGATAAGAAGATTATTTCTAGGGTTAATTATTTATTGTAAAAAACAAAAGATGCGAATTCGTTGGTTGTTACGCGCCCGGAAAAATCACGAGAGAGGACAGGACATGCATTTATAAATGGGACACTGACTTCTAAAATAAGTTTTCGTTTAATTTCGAGATAAAATGCATTCGGAGGCCATCCTCGTGGTCCCCCAGTTGTGTATATCATTCAATAAACATACTCAGAATAAAATCTAATTGGAAGCACTACCCCCATTTCATTTCTTCATTTGTTTTGGTTTTTTTTTTGTTTTCGTAAAAATTTTGTTTGCTTTCAAATTTTGTAACTTCCCAAAAAAAGGAAGAAGTGGCTTCCAAAATTCATCGAGCGAAAGCGCTCCAATTTCGAATCCAACCCGCACGTTCAGCTAGCCCAGCATCTCGTGTTTGATGCAACAAGAAGTTGCGAACTTTCGGGTGATTGATCTGTGGTTGACTCTTTTCTCACTAGGGATGGTTACACCGATTTGTTTGTAACGTTACTTGTTTATTTTGCAATTCCATACATTTTTTTTTTAGCTATTTATAAACTGCACTACCCATCTAATAAATAAACGTAGTAAATACATAAAATATCTCTATTGAAGTTCACGCACTAGAGCAAACGGAAATGTGCAAAAGCATGTTATTTTTGGGAGGATGTATAGGAAATTGGCTTACACGTAAATACGTTTATAAAAAACTAAGCATTTTGAGCCCGTTAAAGCATATTTGTGCATATTTTAGGTATAAATGCTAATTTTTTCAAAATATGCTCTTAGCAACATATTTGGCCATACTTTTCCATTGTTAGTGCAAATTTTAGCATATAAGTGAATTTTTTCAATATTTTTGCTTATTTGTTTTTTTTGATGCGAAGAAAAAATGAATATTTACGAAAATTCACAGAACAGTCATAATGTGTCTACATATATACACAGCTGCGCGAGTAAACACTTTTATCATCTGCCTATGACAAGTTATACAACTTAAATTCAAGTATTTAACCCAAAAACAATTCATGTGACGTGTCTAACACATGGACTTAGAGTTTACTATACCATATGATGTCAATTTTCTAAGGTCGATCTTCTTATTGCCAGTATAAAAAAAGGATTTTTGAAAGCTACTTCAAGAGTAAGAACGTTTAAGGAAGCTTTTTTCTATATCAACTAAGAAAATAATGGTCTAGAACTTGACTTGGTGGTTGGATGTTGAAGAACGAGTGAAGATTCTGATTGGCTTTAGCTTGGCAATGAACAGTGGTTGTAATTCTGACTACACATCAAGTTTTTATTTTTAACATCCAAGTGGTAACCTTCGGATACTGGTCTCATCCAACAGGAATTGACTTGCTACACGATGAGTGCTAGTGTTGATAACAAGACGAAAACCAGCAAGATTCTAAACAGCCTGGTGAGAAAGGCACGCAGTGAATACCCGGACTGCTCTCCCAGCAAACATCAATGAGCTGCTTCAACAAATTCGGACAACAGGTTGTCTAGGAACGTCAGGCCCCTTGAACAGAGATGGTGGAGAATGAACCATAGATACTAATGACCTCGTGTCCTCGTGGTATCTAATAAATTGTAATTGGCCCTCCAGGCTGGGGGTTGTACTTTGGTTTAACTACCCATCCATATAAAAACGTTATGTTACAAATCAACCAATAGCCTCGGAAATGACTGATTTTATTATTGCCTACCCTGGTAAACAAAAAAAAGGAAAACAGCAGAACAGCTACAATGCAGATATTACTGCCTCTAGGAAATACCGTTAGATCTAGTACAAACCGTGTTATAGTGAGCAGAAGCAGCGACTATTCGGATGCGGGTTTATTATAAGTGCCAGACTTACGCAAGAAGTCTTATATTTCCAAGAGATAAGAGAATGCATTGTAACAATCCACATCAAGGATAAAATTGGCTAACAGTCGCCTTATATGCGCTCACGCCCCGACGGAGCTAAAAGATGATGTAGCTGAGGATTGCTTCTACAAGCTACTTTACAAAACCTATGAGTGATAACCGAAGCACGAAGTTAAAATCGTACTTGGAGATTTTAATGCAAAGTTAAGAAGAGAAGACATTTTAAGCAGTGATGTCGGAAAACGTCTGGTAACGGAGCAGCATACGGTTTCCTCACCCCGATATCCGTAAGGGGACATGGCGGTCAACAGATAAACGAAAGGTCAACCAAATTGATCACATTGCGATAGACAAGAGACACGCATCCAGTATTTTGGATGTCCGGACATTCCTAACATCGACTGAGACCAATACCTTGTTGCATCCAAGGTAACAGAGCAGATATCCACCACGTCTCAACAATCCAGAAACATTTCATGTCGAGAAGACTGCGATCGCAAAAGACCGCCAAGGCCTTCGTGCAACGCGTACCCTTTAACCTCTCGATTTAAAACATACCACCAACATCGAATGTCGAAGAACAATGGCAAAGATGCCAACAAACCATTAACCCAGCCGCAACTGATGTGCTTGGTTTCTCGCGCCCTTTAGCAAGAAAGCTCTGGTTTGATAAGGAATGCCGACAGTTACTCGTAGCCAAGAACGAAGCATACAAGACGTAGCTGCAGGTAAAGACGAGAGCTGCCTGTGAGCTCTATAGGGAAATAAGAAGGGAAGATCGACGTCTTTTCAAAACGAAGAAAAAGAAGCAAGAAAAGCTCGCGATCGAGGATATTCTAGAGGTGCCACCCAGGAACGATATTCGCAAGGTTTACCAAACTGAAAACGTCAAAGCCAAGGACACAAGTCTCGAACAGGATCCTGTCGAGATGAACAACGAAATATCATACTTGAGACACAGTCGATGCTGAGGATATAGAAGAACCGTTTCTGCAGACTGTTACACGTCGATGACGAACAACATTCCGCTGTCAGGCAGATCGAACCATTCAATATTGGCAACTTCAGCGAAATCTACCAGCCACCGGACCTGAGGGAAGTAAGTATAGCAATATATAAACTCAGGCTTAATAAGGCTGCCGGAAATGTTACATAAACAAAGTCATGAGCCAAATTTGGTCGGATGAAAGTATGCCTGAAGAATGGAACCTCAGCATCGTTTGCCCAATCCAAAAAAAAGGAAACCTTCTAAACTGCGCCAACTACAGAGGCATAAGTCTCCTCAAAATCGCCTACAGTTTACCAAAAATCTGATCGCCCTTTTCAGTGTGGTATAATGCCAGGGAAGTCCACAACCGATCAAATTTTCACACATCAGCAGATCCTGTAAAAATCCCCAAGAAGTTCAAATCGCTGCTCCATTAGGGTCAGAAACGACTTCACCGACATATTCGATACCAAAAAAGGATTTAGACAAGGTAATGCGCTGGCATGTGACTTCTTCAATCTGATTCTTGAGAGGATTGTGTAAAACTCCCGAGCCAACACCAGAGGTACAATTTTCCAAAAATCGGTGCTACTACTAGGTAGGTAGGTACAACACATCGTGGTGTCATAGCCACGTTTGCTAGTATAGAGAAGGAAGTGGCGAACATGGTCTTGGGGTAAATGAGGGCAAGACTAAGTATATGCTGTCAAAACGAAAGGACACACAACATCGACGAATTGGATAGAACACTGGATTAAGAAATCCTTGGTCGTTTCGAGAGGAAAATTCTTCGAAAAATCGTCTGTCCCGTTGGCGTTGAAGGGCTATTGAGACGAAGATTCAACCAAGACCTATATGTGGTGAACGGCGACATGCCCCTGGTCAAAAAACTCCGCATTGGACGTTTATGATGGCTAGGACAAGTTTTTTCTAAATTCTTTCTTGGTCAAAAAACTATACATGTATATTTATTTTTTTAAATACTTCAATTAGATTTAAGGCTGAAAGGCTTTAGTATTAAGTTATTTAGAGCGACCGCACAGGGCAAGTAAGTTAGTTAAGTAGAAGCAAAGAGTATAGAACTACATAGAGTTCGCATCTCATACAACGAATATTTTCTAAGTCAAATATCAAACAACAGCCTTGCCGATGCATACTGTCTACGAAATTTCCCCTTCGCACTTACCGCACTTATTTGGTAGTAAATAAGTATTCTAGTTTTTCATAAATTTTTGTCTAGCATGTCTTAAGATCAAGGAAAATCAAAACGAAATTGAAAAAAAAAATTCGTAGACATGTAGAACGAATGGACACCAATACCCCGGCTCGCAGAGTCTTCGATTCCCAGCCAGACGTTGGATGCAGAAGTAAAAAGTTTTTTATTAAAAGATTTGTATAATCTTTTTGATTACTTCAGTTTTCAATAGTTTTTGGAGCATATAACGTATTTTTAGGTCATATTAAAAGCTCTTTAAACTGTTTTTTTTAAAAGCATATTTCCGGTTGCCCTAGTACTGACAAATCTTTTAGATTCCTTAAGACCTTTTGTCTGAATGTGTCAAAGCAGCTCATTTAATTTGGTAAATGCCACCATTATCTCCATTATGGAAATCGTTCCAATTATTGAGTTAGGAAACACATTAACATTTCGATGTCTAATCTACATCAAGCTCAAAATTGAATTGAGTGAATAAACAAGCTATTCATATCACCGTTTTATCTTTCAAAACCTAGCTTGAAGCTACAATAAACACAAACTTATTCCTTCAGTGAATATTCCAATTTTTTGTAAGCAAGGCTTTTACGAATCGACTTTGTGTTGATTTGGACTAACCGCACTTTTCAAATGATTTATTGTTGCATTAAGCTGGATAAATATTTTCATTCTATAAAACTGAAAATAAAACAAAAATGAGACATGCATTTTGTATTGTAAGCTATAATAACGATAAACTCTCGGTTTATTTTTCATATGTAAATTTCATGTCGATATTATATTATCCTATGCCAGCACAACTCCATTCAAAGGAAACGAGCTCATTCCGAGTATATTCATCTTCAAACTAAATAGCGTATGGTGGTAGTACGAACACATTTGTATGGATCCTTGAGCATTTATTTTTTGCATTTTATCTAAATAGAGTGCATACTTGGGTTTCCTTAAATTCAAACTGAATGGAATGGCCAATTATTTAACAGTTTGTATGGGAAATGCATGCAAAACTGTTTTTTTTTTATAATATTTTTAAGTGCCTTCCTAACGGAATATGTGTCTGGTTTCTTCTTTAAGTGGCTCTATAGTCCGGAATGAAACTGGGCCTCGACCAATATGGCCTTCCAATTAGCCCGCTCCTTAGCTAAATGCCTCCAGTTGCGCACTCCAAGTTGGTAGGTATCTATTTGTACGCGCCACTTAAGGCGAGATCTTCGTCTACTGCGTCCGAGGTTTGGCTAGGAATCAAAGACTCTGCGAGCCGGAGTACTGGTGTCCATTCGTTCTACATGTCCAATGCGGAGTTTCTTGACCAGGGGCATATCGCTGTACACCCCATATAGTTCTTGGTTGAATCTTCGTCTCAATAGCCGCTCAACGCAGACAGGACCGACGTTTTTTCGTAGAATTTCCGCTCGAAACGACCAAGGATTTCGTCAGACAATGGTGACGTTCTGTTCATTTCGTCGATGTTGTATGCCCTTTCGTGTTGACATCTTTTACTGCTAAGCCTACTTTCGCCGCTTCCTTCTCTATACTAGCAAACATGTCTATGACATCACGTTGAGTCCTTATAGTGATGCCAATATCATCGGCGTGTGAAAATTTGATCTGCTATGGACTTTCCTGGCCCTAAATCACACTGATAAGGGCGAGCAGATTGTTAGAAAACGGTAAGTGATGTTGAAGAGAATTATTCTTCTGTAGTTGGCGCAGTTCAGAGATCCCCTTTTTTGTAAATCGGGCAAACGATGCTAAGGTTCCATTTTGTACGCTTACTTGCATGGAAGTATGCGTAAAGAATAAAATTTATCTTATGAGTTGGTGGGTGTTACCAAAGAGTATAGAACTACATAGAGTACCGCATCACCGCTTAAAATTTATTAGCCGTTTCAGAATGAAGGGAAAATTTCGTAGATCGTTTGCGTCGGCAAGGCTGTTGTTTGATGCTGGGGTAGCAATGGGAACACTGGGGTATTAATATTGGTACCCCACTTAGAAAATATTCCTTGTTTGAGATGCGCACTCTATGTAGTTCTATACTCTTTGGTGTTACTTAAATAGTCATCTCCGCAGGCTTTATAAAGCTCAGAGGGTAGGCCATCATTTCCAGCAGCCTTATAAAGCTTGAGTTTAGGTATTGCTGTCGTTGCCAATATTGAACGTTTAGATCGGCTTGACAGTGCAATGTTGCTCGTCATCGCCGAATAATAGACTGCAGAAGTGGTTCTTTCATATCTTCAGCATCGACTGTGTCTCAACTACGACATATCCTTGTTCTTCAAGACAGGATTCTGTTCATGCCTTGTATCCTTAGCTTTGACGTTTTACACTCTGATAAAACTTGCAAATATCGTTCCTGGAGCGGCACCTCTATATCTATATATCCTCGATCACGCGCTTTCCTTGCTCTTTTCTCTTCTTTCTGAAAATCCGGTGTTCTTCCCTTCTTCTTTGTCTATAGAGCTTAATGTCAGCTCTCGTCTTCAGCTGCAGCTTAGCCTTGTAGGCCTCGTTCTTGGCTGCGAGCATCTGTCGGCATTCCTCATAAAACCAGGGGTTTCTTGCTGGCGGACGCGAGAAACCTAGCACATCAGTTGCGGCTGATCTAATGGCTTGTTGGCTTCGTTGCCATTGTTCTTCAACATTCGATGCTGGTGGTATGGTATAAATCGAGAGATTAAGGGATACGCGTTGCACAAAGTTCTTGGCGATCTCTTGCGATTGCAGTCATTCAACATCACATTTTTTCAGAGTATTACTGGATTGTTGTGGCGTGGTGGATATCCGCATTCCAACCGAACAAGGTAGTGGTCCGAGTCGATGTTAGCTCCACGGAATGTTTGGACATCCAAAATACTGGGTACGTGCCTCTTGTCTATCGCTATGTGATGAATTTGGCTGACCGTTCGTTGATCTGGAGACCGCTGTGTCCCCTTATGGATATTGAGGTGAGGAAACCGTGGGCTGGCTATAGTGACTTTTCGTTCGGTAGCGTAGACAATTAGCTTAAATCCGTTACCATACGTAATGTAGTGTAGGCTATGTTTTCCACCAATACTGCTTAATATGTCTTCTCTTTCTACCTTTGCGTTAAAATATGCCAGCACGACTTTAACATCGTACTTCGGTATTCGCTCATAGATTTTGTCAAGGAGCTCATAGAAAAAATCCTTAGCTATATCATCTTTTTCCTCCGTTGGGGCGTGATCACATATAAGGCTTATGTTGGCGAATTTGGCCTTGATGAGGATTTTTACAAAGCGTTTGCTAATATCTTGGAAACATAACACTTCATGTCTAAGTATGGCACTTTTAACAAATCCGCATCCAAATAGTCGATGTCCGTAGTAGATGTGACAGTTTTTCATTCTCTTTTTGCCCGGCCCATCCCATCGTATTTCCTGGATGGCAGTAATGTCTGCTTTGTAGTAGTTTGGGGATTGCGCCTTGTTCGCTTGAACCTCTCTTGTTTCATGTTCTCACATTCCAGGTGCAGATACGAACGTCGTTGTCCCTTTTTTGTTTAGCAGAGTCGTCAACAATAAAATCAGTCCTTTCCGAGGCTATTGATTGCTTCGTAACCGTTCGATTTTCCCATCCAAGATTGAGTAGTTAGCCCAAAGCACAACCCCCAACTTGGAGGGCCAGTTCCAATTTATTAGATACCCCTAGGACACGGGGCCATCAGTATCCACTACGGGATTGAGCGCTGCTGTTGGCCTTTCGGTTCATCCGCCACCAGCTCTGTTCAAGGGGCCTGACTAACCCTTGAAATTCCTAGACAGCCTGTTGTCCGAATATATCGAAGCAGCTTGTCTAGGTTCGTCTGGGAAAGCAGGCCGGGCTATTCATTCCGTGCCATTCTGACCTGGCTGTTTATAGTGTTGCTGTTTTTTGTCGTGTTATCAACACTCGCGCTTATCGTTTAGCAAGTCAAATATCGACCACAATATAAATATGGCTGGTAGGGGATTGAATATTACGCTTCCAATAAGAAATAATTGAAAGAAATGAATACAACTGTAGACGTCCCAAAAAATACTCCTCCAATAAAGCCGCAGCATGACAAGTCAGGTTAAATATATAAGATATGACGTTCTATTATACATAACCAACCAGATTTTTTGGATGGACGGACAGATGTAAAAACCCTGGGCACATATGCCTGCTGCCTTAAATGCTATCAAGAACTATCTGACTACGATATTTGAAAGACATAAGTAAGACCGTCACGTGTGAACGATTTAGGTCAACATAAGTCAACAATATAAAGCACACTTGCAGCTAAGAATAGAAGCTACATAGCGGAATAAAGGAAATGATGAAACTAAAAATAATAGTGAAGTAAAAACGTTTGTTGTGCTAATCGGTTTGTGACAATGAAAACTCGGAGTCTCTTATAGCGTCCAAGCAATTAACAGCAAAAAACCGAATCAATAAAAGAAGTACCTATTTAAGTTTTCGACATCATTTTAGTTTTCCTCTCGATGTTGACAGATCTTTTGATGTCGATAAAAAAAACCCACCAATGAAAAACATAAATCAATTTATTTTTTATTATCTGAAAATCGTTTAAAGAACACACATTTTCAATTACTTTAACGCAATTTGTCTTCATCACCTCCACTTTCAAGGTCCGGGAACAGCTGTTAAAAATGCTTCTACAATTTTTTTACAACTATCAATAAATTGCTTTTCTGATTGCTATTTAACGTTGGGAATACCGAAAAAAATGCTCTCCACTTTTTTGAACGATTACTCATGTCAATCATTTCCAACTTGTACCCACCACAACCTTGATTCAGAGCTTAACTATTGTTTCTGAGGGCAAAATTGCCAAAAAAAAATCTATCCCTGAGTTACGGAAAGTTTATGTCGGTTAACTGAAACTTTTCACGGAAATAATTACTGTTTTTGAGTTTAAAATTTTAACTTTTTGACGGTCATCACACCCCTATTTTGGCTAAATGCAAGTTTGGAACGCCTGTTTAGCTTACCTTCATAGTTGTTTGTTAGGATAGTTTCAGCTAAATGAGTTTTAGTTAAGACAAAATTGGTTAAACTAGTCAGAGTGTAATGGTGATTAACATTTCGTTCAAAAATGTTTTTATTAGATACTTTTCAAGTGGATATTTAAATGGCACATCAGAATAGTGCAGCGTCATATGATGAAGTGGGTGTTGATGAGTTTAAATACGTGTCTCTCTCTTTTTTCTGAAGACGAAGGAAGTAAATGCGTTTCGAAGGATTAATGGGATGTACGAAAATTTTTTTTGATACCAATAAAATATGCACCGAATGGAAGGTGAAACTACTTAATGTATCAATAAAATTCAAAGATCCAGCTGAATAAACTAACTTGAAATAACATTCGGGTGATTTAAATTCCTTTAGAGCTGAGTCGAGTTTAGATTTAGTAAATACATTTACGTGGTATGAATTTCGTCAAATTAAAGTAAAATTAAGTACAAGGTGCTCTATCTTCCTGACTTACTAAAGTGGCGATAAAGTCCGAAATATACCTGGGCCTCAACTAACATGCCTCTCCCATTAGCTCGGTCCTTAGCTGATTTCCTCAAGTTGCACACTACAAGTTGGTTGAGGTCGGTTTCTTTTTGTGCGCGCCACTTAATGCGACGTCTTCCTCTACTTCCTCCGACGTCTGTCTGGGAATCGAAGACTATGCGTGCCGGAGTATTGGTGTCCATTAGTTCTACATGTCATAGCCCTCTTAAACGTCCAATGTGGAGTTTTTTGACGAGCTGTACAGCTCGTAAGGTCTTGGTGGAATCTTCGTCTACATAGCCCGTCAACGCAAACGGGACCGAAGATTTTTCGAAGAATTTTCCTCTCGAATCGACCAAGTATTTACCCGCTTTTGAGACGGTCCATGCTTCAGCGCCGTAGAGCTGGGATGATGAGGGTCTTATAAAGGATCTCCTTAGTAGTTCGAATGAGGGCTTTACAGCTAAACTGCCTTCTCAGCATGAAGAAATAGCGGTTGGCAAAGGTAATTCTTCGTTTAATTTCTGACGAGATGCTGTCAGCGTTAATAGTGGAGTCGAGTTAGACAAAGTCCCGTACTACATCAAAGTTATATATCTGTCAATGGTGACGTTCGGCCCAATTCGTAGAAGCTGTGTATCCTTTTGTGTTGAAAACTAAATATATGCATTGAACTGCTTAACCCATTTTTGCAGCTTTCTTCTCTATAAAAGCAAACGTGGCTATAACATCCCGTTGAGTCCTACCAATGATGTCAATATTGTCGGCGTATGCTAGTAGTTGCACCGATTTTTGGAAAATTGTGCCTCTTGTGTTGGCTAAGGAGTTTTCCACAATCGTCTCAAGAATCAAATTTAAGAGGTCACATGACAGCTCCTCGGCTTAGGTAAACCTTTTTTTGGTATCGAATGTGTTGGCGAGATTGTTTCCGACCTTGATGGAGCAGCGAGAAACCTTCATCGTCATCCTACACTAACGGACGAGTTTGGGCAGCATAGCAAAACTAGAGATGGCTCTATACAGTTCGTCTGTATAAATGCCGTCATATGCGGCCTTTAGAAACGATGAAAAGATGGTTGGTATCGATTTAGACTTCTTGTGTCTATTCAGGATCCTCCTAGGTGTGAAAAGTTGATCGGGTGTGGAATTCCTTTGCCTAGAAATGGCCCATCAGGTTGTTTGTAAATGGTTTCAGGCCTTCACAAATTACGGCAGATGGGATCTTTTAGGCGATGTTGAGGAGACTTATGCCTCTGTAGTTGGCGCAGCGCAGAGGTTCTCCTGGATCGAGCAAACGATGCTGAGGTTCTATTCTTTAGGCATATATTCATCCAACCAGATTTGGCTTATGAGTTGGGTGGTGTTACTTAAAAAGTCATCTCCGCCCGGCTCTAAAAAGCTCAGCGGGAAGGCAGTCATTTCAGGCTGATTTTTAAGCTTGAGTTTTGATATTGTTATCCTCACTTCACTTAGGTCGGGTGATTTTTATATATCACTGTCGTTACCAACATTGACTGGTTCGTTCTGCTTGACATCGGAATGTTGTTCCTCATCGACGTTTAACAGGTGCTTCCATATCCTCATCATCGACTATGTCTCAACTACGATATTTCCTTGTTCATCTCGACAGGACTCGGTTCTAGACTTTGGTAAAACTTGCGAACATCGTTTCTCTCTATCCTCTATCGCGCTTTTCCGTTTTTTTTTCTTTTTTCTGAAAAGCCGATGTTCTTCCCATCTTCTCTGCCTATAAAACTCAACGGCAGGCCACTTTCTTGGCTTCGAGCATCTGTCGGTATTCCTCATCAAACCAGGGGTTTCTTGCTGGTGGGCGCGAGAAACCTAGCACATCAGTTGCGGCTGATCTAATGGCTTGTTGTCATCGTTGTCATTCGATGCTGGTGGAATCGTGTTAACCGAGAGGTATACGCATTGCTCAAAGGTCTTGACAATCTCTTGCGATTGGAGTCTTTTGACATTCAAATTTTTCACAGTATTTCTAAATTGTTGTGGCGTGGTAGCTATCCGCATTATTAACTTGGCCGCAACAAGGTAGTGGTCCGTGTCGATGTTAGCTCCTCGGAATGTTCGGACATCCATAATACTGGATGCGTATCCCTTCTCTATCACAATGTGATCAATTTGGTTGACCGTTCGTTGATCTGGAGACCACCATATCCGCTTATGGATATCAAGGTAACAAAACCGTATGCTGGCTATAGTGGCATTTCGTTCCGAAGTCAATAAGCCTAAGTCCGTTACCAGACGTTTAGTCGTGTAGGCTATGTTTTCCGACAATACTGCTTAACTACTACCTTTGCGTTAAAATCTCCCAACCCGATTTTAAGATCGTACTTCGGTAGCCGTTCCTAGTTCGCAAAGTTTATGGCTTCTGCTAGTTGTTCGCTTGCACATATCCTGTTTAACATTCCAGGTGCAGATAAAAGGTGATCAAAAGAATTTAATGACCCTTATGTCACCCAGTCGCTATATTATTTTCTAGTTCGCCCTCACTTGGGGTAAGCCTCACAAGTGTGGACACCCTTTTATAAAGTTCAATCAAACGGAATTGAGGAAGTCCAACGAAAATTTTTTATGAAGTTTTCTTAAACCAATTATTATCAGAACCAGTTATCCAACTATCTTCAGATCAGGAGCATCCACCTGATCTTTTAAGTGTTATTGGTTTTAACACCCGGGGAGGTTCTGTTTGATCTTTTCTGTTCAGCATTATCAAGCAGATGGAGCATTTCTGGTTTATCCAGCTGCGGTTTGCTTTCTTGATCGCATCCAGTTTGATCAGTAAGTTACATGTAACGAGGTGCATGCCTAAAATATCTACAGGCGGTAGGAGTTTCAATAGTAATGTCCTGTCCGACAAGCTTATCTGCTTTGCAGTTCCCTGGAATATCTCTGTGTCCAGGCACCATCCAGAAGGGGTGGATGGTGGAATGATCTGCCATATGATTGCCGCTTGGCTGTCACTTGTCACAATGATCGAGAGAGCGACATAATTAGTTTAAGCATCTCGGAAAATACACCTCCAACCACTCCAGATTTTGCTTTAGACCCATCCGTGTAGATGTGAATCGAGTTATTGGTTCCGATCCAATTCGATTCCCATTCAAGGTGACAGGGAATGGTTGTACTGAAGTTATGCTAAAAACTAAGTTGGGAAGTGGTATGGTTGGGGTTTTCTGTAATCTTAAGGTGTTTCAGAATTTTCGTTTGTTCACTATGAGTGGGTTTCCATTGTGAAGAGGCTATCAGTAAATATCTAGGGTTAATAGGTGCAATATACTATCGAATGCTTTGGAAGAGGATTGTTCTTAAAGCTCCGCTTATGCATATCCAACCTGAACTTTACCTTGGCTGTTAAGGATGGGAGGGGGGTGATTCTAAAGCCGTCAATCAGACTAAGACACCATATAGGATTATGGATCTAATGATAGGCACGTAAAACCAGAAAGGGATATGTAGTTGTAGGTATACCGCATTTCTATCCGATTTCCGTTTTACGAGATTATACGGCTATGGTGGCTTTCTTAGCGCATTCCTGTATGTTAGCCTTCCAATTCAGTTGCATGCCCAAAACCAGGTAACTGTAATTGGCTGATTCTGCGAACTTTAGACTGACGCCATTTAGTTTGGGAGGGTCAATTTGCGGGACTTTGTATTTCCTGTTAAAAATGGAGAAATTTGGTTTTTTGACCACATCTGGCGGGCAGAGAGACCACTTTTTGATTTTCTTTAAGGGTATTAGGGTGCAGTTATAGCTATCATTGAAAATCATCATTTGAAATTTTCCTTTAACCATAACGGATTTTTGTATAAATTCAATCATTGGCGAGTTGGTGTCAAAACAAAGCCTATGAATTTTTAGAACATGATTATCTAAAAATATTTTAATTATTAATTTGAGTGTTCTCAGAAAATCGCTTTTTGTTTTTCAATGATGAAGAATTGTTTTTGTGAAGTAATGGTTGCCATTCCACCGAAATGAGACGGAATTTTTCAATGATTCCTATAACCAGCTATAATGGCAAAATTTCAATTCCATCATGTTTTGTGTTCCAATGAAGTTGTTCAATGGACCCTTAAGATATTTAACTGCTACAGCCAAGATTTGTGTTAATAATTCTGCCTGTGAGCAGCTGATATATTAGTACTCCCAACGAGTAAAAATACGGTAGTAGTGGGCCTTATTGTATGTATACGTCCATTTGTATTTTTTCTCCCTCTCAATCATATCTAAAGCAATATACCACTGTAAGTTATAAGAAGAAGAAAAAGTAAAAATCCACTCTTTACTCCAGTTTTCTTCAAATTTCCTGTAACGAATCAATCAATTTTTCCAAAATAATTAGCATAGTCTTTCCAACAGCGTTGCCATGACATCAACACAAGTGTGAAACAAGAGGATACCCTGAAGTAGCCTTAAATCCATCATAATCTCTCAAGAGATGATAACAATGACACCCCTAACCCAATATACCTATTATGACATAAGGGACACAACTCCCCCAAAGGCGACGCTATAATTATTCAATCTACGTGTCAAACAGAAATTATTATGATTGAAGGCCAAGTCCCCGGCGGTTGTAGTTGACTTTGAATTTTGGTTATTTTTCTGGGAAATTTGAGGTCCGGAATTAGACCCCCAAAATGTCAGGCTATCATAATACAAATCACATGCCCTGTTCCACCATAAATTAAACGCAAATATTTACCTTCCTCGCTAGCACAGCCATACGTAGATACAAACACCAACACAAACAACGT
Organism: Rhingia rostrata; assembly: GCA_949824845.1. Taxonomy (NCBI): domain Eukaryota; kingdom Metazoa; phylum Arthropoda; class Insecta; order Diptera; family Syrphidae; genus Rhingia; species Rhingia rostrata. The sequence goes on along the minus strand of OX463755.1, from coordinate 14,488,587 downwards.
GGACAGCGCTAACCCCCAATCATAGATCATCCAAACGTTGCTGAATGGTGTGTCAGGACTCGGGTGTGGTGTGGTTATTATTTTGTGTCGAGCAAACGCAGTCTGAGTGAGTGCACTTTTGTTGCAGTCGCAGGACAAGTCAGATCCTTTGCCGCGCTGGTGGGAAGTATAATCGGAACATAATAAAACAGATCCAGCAGTAGTAGCACCACCGTTGCAGCTACTGCCAGACCATATGGGATATCCGCAAATAGGATTTTGTGATTTATCGCGGCGTAAATTCTAAAAGTGGTGGCACTTTGAAACTCTTTTGTGGAGTACGGCAAGGGAGCACAAAAATAGGACGATATGTGCGCGCAAGAGGCGACTATGTTTTCGACGGAGCGGCGTTAGCATAAACGGCCTTCGAATCATGGAACGCTTATGTTGGGTGGTCAATGCTATTCGGAGGCTTTTCTTTTTGTACTCCCATCCTGATGGGATCTTTATTTGGTTCAACGAGTGGATGAAGAGTTGGTTTTAGTTGGACGAGAGATAACTGCCCGTGCATTCCAAATTCACGTATTAATTCGTCGCTAATATACTGGAATAATGGAGATGAAGATATTTTTTTTAAGTTTTTTTAAAGGATATTCCATAAGGATTCTTGTGGGGATTTTTTTTTAGTCAATGGTTCAACACGGAATATAGTGTCTGTCAAGGGGTAATGAAGACAGAACATGAATACTGTACTCGGGAAGACCCATTCGAAAGTAGTTTTTATGAAATATTGCTACTGACTATGTGACATAAGAGCTTTATTTTTGGCACGGGTACAGATTAAGTGGGAAATTGATTGGAGCCTATATGCATAGTTCTTCACTCTGGAATATAAAGAACACATACGGGATAAGAGGTTCTTCTGGTTCCTTTTTTAGGTTGGCGTCATTGTATAACTAGGGTGCGCCATCTAGTGATTTCTTTTTAAATCATAGATTATTTTGACTCTGACAGTTGTTTCCCACTCGACATAGAGTGAAAATCAGTATCATACCCACGCTAAAATAAATGAGTCGCTTTACACTTCAACAACTTGGGGAAGTATTGAAAACTCATTTCCAAAGTGAGTACTGTGAAGCTCAAACAGTGCGTTATTTGAAAATAAGGTTTGGCCGAAATGAAGCACTTACCGTGCCTGTTGTACTCAAGTTTGAACAAATGTTCCTGAGACTGGTATGCTAGTAGACAGCACTCATGGTGTCCGTCTTCGTACGGTGCGGATAGATGAGAATGTGGCTGCTGTAGCCGAGAGTGTGAGACTTAATTCAGGAACATCAACTCGCCATCAATCTCATCATCTGAAGCGCGAGCGTAAGGAGAATTCTGCACAAAGATCTCGGATTATTCGCTTACAAGGTCCAACTGATTCAGCAATTGAATCCGCTTGATAATCGCTTCGCAGTTTGGCCCTTAGAGCATCTTGAATTGGACAACAATTTTGGTCATCTTTTCTGACGAGGTGCATTTTTATCTCGGCGGCTACTTTAACAAACAAAATTGCCGCATCTGGGGCTCGGAAAAACCGCACATTGTTATCGAAATGCCGATACATTCGCAGAGAGTGATAGTTTGGTTCGGATTGGATTTCATTGAACATCGAAAATGCGGCTGGGAACACCGTTATGACCAACGATGGAGCGTTACAGAGCCATGTTAACCGCCTTTTTTATACTGAAATTGAAGACATGCATTTGGACTACCTCTGGTGTAGGATGGCATGCCATGCCACACAGCGAACGCCACAATCGATCTTTTGCGCACCAAATTCTAAAATCGTGTGATCAGCCGTAATGGCGATGCCAATTGGCCGCCTCGGAGCTGGGATTTGTTCCCCTTGGACTTTTTATCTGTGGAGAACCGTGAAAAACCGATTTCATGCCAATATTCCGGAAACGATACAAGCCCAATATTATCCAAGCCCGAAACCATCGACAAGGTCTTGGAAAATTAGAGAGACAGAATGCGCTATTGCCACTTGAACGACGTTGTGTTCCATAATTAATTGAAATGTTTGCTTTCACTAATAATGCAGTAATACATAAAAAAATTGAATTTTGTTTGCATTTTCAAAAATAAACTTTAATTTGGTCCGCCGATCTGGTTTTTTTTTTTTTCGTGCATACTAAATTAGGGCAGCACTGCATTGACGATTTATCTGGTTTTTCAACAGGGACGCTACAAAAGTTGAGCGACAGGGACAGCAAACGACGCCATATTTCTTGCCGCTCTTTTGACATTTCTCTTCAGTAAGGTGTGCCATTTCCTGATTGATGGATGTTTGATATACGATCCAACAACGAGTCGAAATTATTAAAATTTACAACCGAAATTAAGTCAGTGGCCTCAACGTTAAGAGCGCTACGTCCAATTATGGTCGTCATAATCGTCCTAGCAGATCAACAATTGAACGTCTAGTGGAAAAATTTGAATCCACAGGCACAGTACAAAATTTTCCCGTGCCAGTTAGACAAAGAAGTGACGTAGTGCCGAGAATATTTCTGCCGCTGAGGTTTCAGTTGAAGAAAGCCCAAATGTGTCTCTCACACGTCGTTCTCAAGCGTTGGGAATCTCTGTGACGTCGTTGTTGCGAATTTTGCGAAAAGATCTTGGCCTACATCCTTACAAGATTAAACTGACGCAAGAACTGAAGCCGCTTGACCACCAGAAGCGTCGTATGTTCGTGAATTGGGTTGAGCAACAACTTGAAAATAATTCGGATTTTCATCAAAAAATCATCTTCAGCGATGAGGCTCATTTCTTGCGGAATGGCTTTGTCAATAAACAAAATATGCGGCATTGGTCAGGCAGCAATCTACACGTACTCCATGAGTCATTGCACCCCGAAAAAATTTCGGTTAGGTGTGGTTCATGGGCCGGCGGCGTCATTGGGCCGTACTTCTTCCGTGATGATCAAGACCGGCACGTTACTGTGAAAGGGAATCGCTACCGTTCAATGATAACCGAATATTTTTGGCCGCAATTGGATGATATTGACTACATGTGGTATGGAGGACATGTGGTTCCAACAGGACGGAAACCAAGTTTGGAGAACGTGTTATATCACGATATGGTCCAGTCGCTTGGCCGCCTCGGTCGTGCGATTTCACGCCGTTAGACTATTTCCTGTGGAGCTACGTCAAGTCTATGGTCTATGCCAACAAGCCAGCGACGATTGATGAACTTTGTACGAATATCGAACATGAAATTGCAGCAGTATCAGTCGATTTAAGCTTGAAAACCGTCGAAAATTGGGTTCAGCGTCTTGACTTCTGCAAGCGTGCCCGTGGTGGCCATGCAAAAGAAATTGAGTTCCATACATAATGGCATCGAACGTACTTTCACAGGAATAATGAATTTCATTGATATCCAAAAGCATTTTTGTTTTATTTAAAAAAAAACTTTGTAGCGCTCTTATTGAAAAACCCTTTATGTGTGGTTTTATTGTAGCGGTAATATATTCAAATGTCGATTTGGACGTCGAATGATAAATCCCAGCTAAAATACATAATTGGAATAGATCATACCAACTTATGCAATAGAATCGGCCTTGGGTACTAACGATTCCTAAATACAAAAAAAATGCGCATGTGAATGCTCATTGCATCTGCTTTAAAATTGTATGATGCTTTCTCACTTTGTTTCGTATGCGGTTGTTTTCTGGAACGGCATGTGATACATAATATTATCAGTTGTGTGTTTTGTCATCATTTGGAAAATGTTTACAAGAAAATTTTGTTTTAAATCTTATTATAAATAATATTTTAAGCAATTATTGCCAACATAATAGCAAAACATTTACAAAGTATGTAATACAATTAAAACAAGAACAATTAAAACGTAAATGTTTGGATTTACAAGAATGTGTTTATAGGCAATAATTGAGGCTATAAACACATTCTTGGTAAGTTTCTTGTTTTACATAATATATGTGGGTACTTTAAACTAATTTAACGTTATTTTCAAGTTGCTTAAGAGAGCTGTTATGATAACGCGTAAGCCATTTGCAGCTGGAAGGCCGAAATATTCATTCGAATATGAAAGAAAATGATAATAGCAACAGGAAAGGTACCCACTCAATACTTATTCAAATATGTATTTACGTAAGCACATTTTTGATTATTCATATTATGCCTACATATTTTCCATTTAACATGGTGTTTTCGACATTAGCCTGTGTTTCATTGATGCATTTGTTGGTTACCCAGGATCGTGCCACGATGCTGCTGTATGGCGTGATAGTCTACTGCAAAAAGCTATAGTCCAACGCTAAGTTAAAATTCCTCTAGAATATAATATGCTTGGCGAGTCTGCGTATCCACAGGAAGTTCATCTTATATGGATAATGGACGGCAGATCAAATACGCTTTAATTACTGTCATAGATCCACTCCAGTCTTTATTGAACAGGCATTCGGTGTTCTAAAAAAAATTTCGAATTTTAAACTTTATTCCTGTTCACAGTATTTCGATGGCAAAACAAAAAATCATTTCCTGTGTAGTTTTCCACAACTTTTTTATAAACCACAAACCACCAAGTTTTGAAGATAACGTCAGAGATTCATTAGCTCATTCAGCGCCTAACGAAGAAAATGATGTATCCGCAAACAATGAAACTAAACTCAAAAGATAACGATTGACAACACTCTTTTCTGCATAAATAATTACTTTTTTTTATTAATTGAAGTTAAAAGTCGATATAGAATTAAAAAGTTTCAAATTCATTTAAATTAATAACATCTAATTCAATTCAAAAAATAAGAAAACTTAAAAAAAAGATTTCACATTTTGGAAAACATTTGATTTCCATCTAATCAAGAACCTGCCTCAATAGATTTGTTAGTTCCTTCATCTCTTTAACTTTTTGTTCTGCGACTCTGAGCTTTGCATTTTCGATTTCAATGAGGGGCATGTCACTGTACAGCTCGTATAGTTCTTGGTTGAATCTTCGTCTCCAACGTCAACGCAAACGGGACCGAAGATTTTTCGAAGAATTTTCGTCTCAAATCGACCAAGGATTTGTTCATCCGCTTTGAGACGGTCCATGCTTCAGCACCGTAGAGCAGGACTGGGATGATCAGGGTCTTACACAATATCTCCTTAGTAGTTCGAGTGAGGGCTTTACCACCGAATTGCCTTCTTAGCCCAATGAAACAGCGGTTGGCAAGAGTAATTCTTCGTTTAATTTCTGACGAGATGTTGTTGTCAAAAACGGCGGAGTAAAGTCCCGTACTACTTCAAAGTTATATCTGTCAATGTGACGTTCTGTCCAATTCGTCGATGTTGTTTGTAATTTCTTGTTGACAGCATATACTTCGTCATGCCCTCATTTACTGCTAAGCCCATTTTTGCCGCTTCCTTCTCTATACTAGCAAACGTGGCTATGACATCCAGTTGGGTCCTACCAATGATGTCAATATCGTCGGCGTATGTTAGTAGTTGTACAGCTTTTTGGAAAATTGCCTCTGGTGTAAGCTCATGAGTTTATAACAATCCTCTCAAGAATCAGATTAAAGAAGACACATGACAGCGCATCGCCTTGCCTAAATCCGTTTCCGTTTTTGGTATCGAATGTGTCGGTGAGGTCGTTTCCGACCCTAATGGAGCAGCTAGAAATCTCCATCGTCATCCTACACAAACGGACGAGTTTGGGCGGTATTACAAAACTATTTAGATATGGCTCTATAAATTCTGTCGTATGCGGCCTTGAAATCGATGAAAAGGTGGTGGGTATTGATTTGCACTTCTTGCGATTTTTCCAGGATCTGCCGAAGTGTGAAGATTTGATCGGTTGTGGACTTTCCTGGCCTAAAACCACACTGATAAGGGCTGATCAGGTTGTTGGTAAACGGTTTCAGGCGTTCACATATTACGGTAGATAGGCTCTTGTAGGCGATGTTGAGGAGACTTATGCCTCTGTAGTTGGCGTCGTTCAGAGGGTCTCCTATTTTGTGGATCGGACAAACGATGATGAGGTTAAATTCTTCAGGAATACTTTCTTCCGACTAGATTCAATTTATGAGTTGGTGGATGTTACTTACCAAGTAATCTCCGCCGGCTTTATAAAGCTCGGCGGGAAGGCCATCATTTCCGGCAGCCTTTAGTTTAGATATTGCTATCCTCACTTCACTCAGCTCGGGTGGTTGGCAGTTTTCTCTGTCGTTGCCAACATTGAATGGTTCGTTCTGAAAGACAGCGCAATGTTGGTCGTCATCGCCGTTTAACAGTCTGCAGATGTGGTTCATCATATCCTCAGAATCGACTGTGTCTCAACTACGATATTTCCTTGTTCATCTCGACAGGATTCTTTTCGAGCCTAGTATTATTGGCTTTGAATATCGAACATCGTTCCTGGAGCGGCACCTCTCTATATCATCGATCGCGCACTTTTCTTGCTCTTTTTTCTTCTTTTTGAAAATCCGGTGTTCTTCCCTTCTTCTCTGCCTATGGAGCTCAATGGCACCTCTCGTCTTCACCTGCAGCTTTGCCTTTTAGGCCTCGTTCTTGGCTGCTAGCATCTGTCGGCATTCCTCATCAAACCAGAGGTTTCTTGCTGGTGGGCGCGAGAAACCTAGCACATCAGTTGCGGCTGATCTAATGGCTTATTGGCATCTTTGCCATTGTTTTTCGACATTCGATGCTGGTGGTATGGTGTTAATCGAGCGGTTTAGGGATACTCGTTGCGCGAAGGTCTTGGCGGTCTTTTGCGATTGCAGTTTTTCGAAATTTAATTTTTTCACAGGATTGTTGTGGAGTGGTGGATATCCGCATTCTGCAATAAGGTAGTGGTCCGAGTCGATGTTAGCTCCTCGGAATGTTCGGACATCCAAAATACTGGGTACGTGCCTCTTGTCTATCGCTATGTGATGAATTTGGCTGACCGTTCGTTGATCTGGAGACCGCTGTGTCCCCTTATGGATATTCAGGTGAGAAAACCTAGTGCTGGCTATAGTGGCATTTTGTTCCGTAGCGAAGACAATTAGGTTAAGTCCGTTGCCTGACATATTGTCGTGTAGGCTATGTTTTCGGACAATACTCCTAAAGATGTCTTCTCTTCCTACCTTTGCGTTAAAATCTGCCAGCATTATCTTAACATCTTACTTCGGTAGTCGCTCATAGGTTTTGTCAAGGAGCTCATAGAAGCAGCCCTTATCTATATCATCTTTTTTCTCCGTTGGGGCGTGAGGGCATATAAGGCTTATGTTGGCAAATTTGGCCTTGATGCGGATTGTTACAATGCGTTCGCTAATGTCTTGGAAACTTAAGATTTCTTGCCTAAGTCTGGCACTTATAACAAATCCGCATCCGAATAGTCGCTGTTTCTGCTCACTATAACACGGTCCGTAGTAGATGTCACAGTTTTTCATCCTCTTTTTACCCGGCCTATCCCATCATATTTCCTGGATGCCAGTAATGTCTGTTTTGTAGCAGTTAATGGCTTCCGCTAGTTGTTCGCTTGCATCTCTCTTGTTTAATGTTCTCACTTTCCAGATGCAGACACGTACGTCGTTGTCCTATCCATTTCAGACAGTTGTTTCAAAAAGTCTAACACTTCATCTTGCTTTGGTTTTTTTCTCGGCGTCACGTTGTTGAATTCAGCTCGATCAATGTTTTACTGATTTCCAATTGCTTCACCATCCTCGGCCTAAAAAGAGAAGTCAACATTGCTCGATGGGACTCAAATCGAATGTTTCGTGCCATACTGTGTATCAAGGTCGTCAAAAAACTGTTTTCTGCTACTCGGAAACCTGTGGCGAATGTGTTGATCGAGATTAAGACACGCGCTAAATGTGGTACAATCGGGAAAAGTTGCAAGGTATTACAAGATGCAATTTCCTCCTGCAGCCATGAACTTGCTATAAGTCAACATGGAAGGTCAGCTATGTTTTAGCAGTTAATACGTGTGCGAAAAAAGACACTTAGGTTACTGGTAGAACCCACAACATTGGACTTTCGAAATACCAAATGATACGAAATATTTAGGCGGAGAACTTTTTATTTATTTTGTTGAAGATGAAAAAATAGACAAATGACGAATGGTTATAATGAAAAAAAAAAAACAGTAAAATTAAGAAACATGGAGCAAAGTCGATTTTGGATGATGGACGGTACATTTAAGATTGTTCCGTCTGTATTTTACCAACTTTATACCATCCACTGTGACGTCGACTTAAGTTTAAAAGCATATCCAATAGTCTACGTACTTATTGTACGATGCGTTGCTCAGGAGTCTGAGTGAGTATGCGTCAAGGCAAGACATACGCTTGAATCCTAATGTATGCATCAAGGACTTCGAAAAAGCACCAATAAATAGTATTCGGCATCGTTTTGAGGATTGTGTGCCTAAAGGGTGCAGATTTTATTTATTTCAATCAATCTATCGACATGTCCACAAATCTGGCTTGCAGATAAAGTACGGCTCTGATTCGGAGTTTTCGATGAAAATTCGGCAGATAGGTGCATTATCATTTTTTTCACCCAATCGCATTCCTTTCGCCTTTAACATGTTAATGAAAGACACAAGACGATTATGGACGGGTTTTGAGTACTAAATTTTTGGTAGAAATGGAAATCCTGCAAGTTACCTACCAACGTTTTGGAGTATTTCATATCAGTTTGGTATGAAAATGCCCGCAAAACTATGCGGAGTCCTTTCTTAGGCATATGAACACAGTAGTAGGCACTGCAAATATAGAATTCTATATATTGGCAGCTGAAATAAAAAAAGAGACAAAAAACGCAGAATTGGCCATTGAAAAATTAAGCAGGGGCGATGGTATTCCGCAAAAGAAATGAATTTTTAAACAAAGAAAGCAGAATAAGAAATATTTAATAAAAAAAAAGATGACTATTCGGATCTTGGCTTATCAAAAGCACTTGCCGCTAATATAAAATTGTATTTTTATAAATTATTCATTTAATGAAAATATGAATATTGTTTATAAATTTAAATTTTATTCCGAATCAAAACAAAAAAAAAGTTTAAAAATGTTTAATACATTCAACAAAAAATTGTTTTCATTGTTTTAAAAGCTTAGTAATACTATGCAAAATAATGAAAAGGGAAATAATAGAATGCGAAATAGAAAAATGCGAACAAATTACAACGCAAGATAACAAATGCGAAACAATGTTCTTGCGATTCGAAAACCTAGCGAGATAAGAACTTGCTAAACAAAAATGTTGATATAAGATGATCATCGCGAATTGAACAACAGCTAAACAAAATTCCGCGAGTAGAACCCTACCCCTCTCAATGGTTGAATTTGCAAACACTGAAACAAAGAAATGTAAAATTAAGTTGTGCAAACATCGTGCCCTATGGTTGGAGCACCCTTTATTTCACTAATTTCTGACTGTTTAATGGCATTCTGGTTGCTTGGTCCTTAAGCTTTTGATATGAAAGCTGATTTAAAAAAAACCTTAATATATTCAAAAGGGGCTCTTGCAATATGAACCTTTGCTCCATCCTTCAATATTCTTCGTTTTTTTTTTTTTTAACTGGACTAACAACAACACCTGAGAAAATCAAACACTAAATTTAGGCGAATACAAATGCCTTTGATGAAATTGTTTTCACAATCATAGTGGTGACTGACCAGCAATTAATTGATCTTTTTGTATGAGACTACTCCCGCAACATTACGACCTTAAAGCCAGGCCCACATTTGAAAATTAAGTTATGTTGCCCAGAACGTGGAGTTGATAGAATTATTAATTAAATTTTTAACTTGTAGCAAATGTATAAGTTCTTGAAACTCGACGCATTGTTAATTTATCATCTCCATCGATATGATATATAGTTGGATCCGTTCCCAAAATCTGGGTCTGTGGCAATGCATTTAAACAAAACGACGAAATCCTTAATTTTCAAATCCTTAATTTTCAACAGTGTGGCTTGGCAGCAATGCAGCACGACAAAGCCTTAAGTTTCAGCTGTACAGTTGTTTTTGCAAACACAAATTCAAATCTTGCGTGTATATTGGAATGTTGTTCCATTAGGAAAAAAATGACGGTGTTAAGTTTGAAGGTCTTAAATGGTGTCATTGGCTGTTCCCAATGGGCAACAAGTTGGTTGTAACTGTCAGTGGGCTGACGAGAATCTGGGGGTTCATCTTCTCTATATCGGCTGTAAAATTTACTCGGTGGGTTGGCCATCACATAATCAAATCCACTATATTTGTTGATAGTTTCGGACCCACGAGTTGATTCTTAAGGAATATTCATTCCATGTTTTAGCCGCAGCAACAGCGAAAACCCTCAGTTTGGTTGTTGTACTTGCTTTCTAGAAAACTGTTCTTCCATCTTCCAGAACTTCTGGAGCTGTGTACTATGATCCGCGAAACAAAAATAAGTGTGTACGCGATGTGCCGTTTGAAGTTCAGCTTTCCCTAAGAAGATCCATGTCAATTCAGTTTCTTGCGCTATTGGTTTGATATCTTCATCACCTCGTAAGAAGGAGAATTCCTTCGAATAATAAATCCACGGGAACAAGAAAAAAAATCTGGATCTGCTAGATGCAGTCCTGTTGAATGACGACATTTTTTGGGTATCGTATGTTGGGGCGGTAGATGTGGGGCGAAATAATCGCCAACATTACCTAGAAATTAATGTTGACAAATATCATAACCTCAGCCATATCATGATCCCTCCAACGACAAACTTCATTACATTAACAGATAACATTTGACACTTTTTTTAACATGATATCAAACTTTAGTTGAGCAATGTGTAATCCTTTCTGATGGCAATTGCCCAATGAAATATATGTTAATTTAAATCCTAACTACACGCTAATTATAACACAAAAACCATTGGAACAGGAATTAATGAAAGTACAGTTGCCTGTTACAATCCCATACACCGACGTTCCCCAAAGTCCTGAAATCCTCGCGGCGAACAAGTTCACATACTTGTAGTATCATGTTTGACCCAAATTAATTTGTTAATTTAGCCCGCTAATTGCCACACTTCAGCTACACATTATCGCTGTGGAAAAAAAACTTAAACGACCCGTCGAACAATGGCCGCACACATCGTTATGGGAAAAAATTTCCCGCCTGCATTGTTAGATGGCATGTATTGTCCAGCGGAAAAAAAATCCATTTTGTGGGACATAACATGATTCTAGATGTGACATAAATGAACCACAGATTGACCTTTGTTAACATTCAAGCACCATAGTCCTTGCACAATGGTGGCGATTTGTGAAATTGTGGCAACTCTTGTAGAGAGGATGCATTTTTCCGCATCGACTGATACTGATACTGAAATTAATTGATTTGTGTTTCTAGGAATCAAGTGAATTGGCAATCAGTACCAACTCACCGTAAACCATGTTGTGAGCACACACAATCAATTATCCTTTTCGTTGCTCAAAGAATACGCCCACATGGAGCTAGGCAAAGGAGTAAGCAGAAAATTAACTTTACTTTCTCCAAATGATGCCCTTTGAGTCTAATAAAAACATCGAAACAACGGCATCGGGTGGATGTCCTTGTCATGGTTGCGTCACGTGTTCCTCCAAGCCCATTCCTCATGGCGGCACGCATACATATTGCAATTCAATCAAATTTCCAAACATATACACGATGTGATGGTGTAACGTTTACATTCGACACGATGCAGACCTAGCCTTGTCGAAGCATGACGGCTCTGTGAATCCTACCCCACCTTCTATTTTATGCCATTTGCTAAAATGACTCCTCTCCCTGGTCTCAGAGTCCGGGAGTGGGATATTCAAAAAGTGAACAAGTACCTGTCAGCATATTCCATCGAAGCACTCACCCCCAAACAATTCCTTCGTGATTTTAATAGTATTCGACGATGTAGGGTAAACAAGTGAAAATATTGGAATTCGAAGGGTGTATGCTTCTTTTTTGTTACACAGTCCCGCTACTCCACCACCCCTTCCACAGGTCTACGATTCTTAACTTCCTGTTGGCGTTTGGTCGACAGGAGCGCAAAATTAAATTGGCTGAATTCAGCATCAGCAGCTGAACCCCTTACGGGTAGTGGCATTTAGGGAAGGAGCCAATTGAATGAGCTTCCTTCATGGCTCGGCTCGTTGCCTCAAATGTGTTCGAGGAGCAGAATTTCATTTCCGAATTTCGTAGATGTACACAAACATGACAAATGTTGCTAGTGCTATGTATGACTCTGGGTGAGGAATGAATTTTCGGTGAAATTGCATTTTCGTTGAATCTTTGAGATATATTCTGGGATTCATAATTCAATGATGAATTGGACACAATCCGATATGGATGTAAGTACTCCGTTGTGAGGGACATATTTTTGGTGGGTGGAGGTGGGTAAATTTCTATGTGTGCGGCGGAGGGCAGAGGTTTGTTTGTGTGCGCCTATTGAGGTAAATTGAAAAGTTGTAAGCCATTGAAAGGAATGGGGCTTAGTTGATTTATTGCCAAACTCTGTGTGCCGTTGTAGAGAGATGGCTCCAAGTCAGAGTTATAGGCCGACAGCAATCGGATGAATAGATTCGCCAATTATGATAAGAGACGGTATAAAAAGGAGGCGGTGCAATTATTTTGGTAATTGAGTAAGTAATTTATTTGAATTGGAAAAGCAAATTGATTACAGGAGGGGGAACTTGAGGAAAATTTATTTTCTGAGTTTACAAAGACTTAAGTTTGTGGTACATCCTTCATTGAATTTTCTTCACTAGCATGGGGGAAGATATGTTTGCATTTGAGTGTAGTGAATTGCAATTACTGAAACGTGATGACTATGCATAAAGCGGTGATTCGTTATTTGCAACGATAATCTAAAAAAATTTTAACAGTCATGCTGAATATTACATTCAGCCATTTCTTGCATTCCGTGTGAGGCCAACTTCATAAAATATATTTAAATGTTGTAGATAAGGATCGAGCCTACTGACACTCTTTAAGATACCTACTACATTATTCTGATATACGACTTTAGAGGCAGCTGGATATTTTGCAGATAACGCAGTCTGGGAGGAAGAAAGACTATCGGCTTTTCGGAATGGAAAAAAGAAAAAAACCCGCGGTCGAAAATATATAGAGCTGCCAGTCCAGGAATGACTGCTAATTAACCTGACCGTTGATTTTGTAAACAAAGAAGACAGAAAGACTATCGGCTTTTCGGAATGGAAAAGAAGAATAAGCCCGCGGTCTAAGATATATAGAGAGCTGCCAGATAGATTTATAAAGACTGCTGCCAGAAGATACATAGAGGCTGCTACTAAACCTGATCATAGGTTTTGTAAGCAAGGAAGACAGAGAGACAATCAGCTTTTCGGAATAGCAAAAAAAGAAGCCCGCGGTCGAATATATACAGAGGTGCTAGTCCAGGAATGACTACTTATTAACCTGACCTTAGGTTTTGTAAGTAAAGAAGAAAGAGAACAAAAGAAGAAGCCGGCGATGGAAGATATATAAAGCTGCTAGTCTAGGAACGACATCTAATTCACCTGACCGAAGGTTTTGTAAGCAAAGAAGACAGAAAGACTGTCGGATTTTCGGAATGGAAAGTCGAGGAACGACTGCTTATTAACCTGACAGTAGGTTTTGTAAGCTAGAAAGACAGAGAGACTATCGGCTTTTCGGAATAGAAAAAAGAAGCCCGAGGTCGAAGATATATACAGAGGTTTCAGTCCAGGAATGACTGCTTATTAACCTGACCATAGGTTTTGTAAGCAAAGAAGACAGAATGACTATTGGCTTTTCGGAATGCAAAAAAAGAAGAAGCCCGCGGTCGAAGTTATATAGAGAGCTGCCAGTCCAGGAATGATATTAATAAGTTTTACAAAAGCGAAATACTTCCTTCCAGTGATACAATGCCCGAACAGAATGCTTTTGAAACGTACTTTTACACATGAAGCCTACCGATCTAAATAAGTTGATGAGAGCAATATCTTAACTCAAGCTTAACAAAGATTATCAAAACGCACAATGGGTGAGTGTAGGTATGTCAAAACTATATACGGCTCTGTATATATGCAATAAATGCGTCATATAGTGCCATAATTTGCATCTTTGAAGTCGATGAATATGTGTTGGGTATCAATTTGAACTTCTTGGATATTTCAAATGATCTGTTGTGGACTTTGCCGGCATAAAACCATACTGATAATGTTCTTCTTAAACGGTTTTATGCGTTCACATTACGGCAGATAAAATCTTGTAGGCGATGTTGAGGCGACTTACGCCTCTGTTCAGAGGGTCTCCTTTTTTGTGGATCGACCAAACTATGCATAATTCAGGTACGATTTCATCCGACCAAGCTTTGCTTATGAGTTGGTGAATGTTTCTTACCAAATCATCTACATCGGCTTTATTAAGCTTAGGTATTGCTATCTTCACATCACTTAGCTCGGGTTTTTGGTAGATTTCACTGTCGTCGTCAATATCGAAATATTCGCTCTACCAGACATCGGAATGTGGTTCTACATCGCCTTTTAAAAGTCTGCAGGAGTGGTTCTTCCATATACTAAGCATCGAATGTGTCTGGCTTTGATGTTCTACACTTTGATAAAACTTGCGAACATTGTTTTGACCTGCACCTTTGTCCTGTAGGCCTTGTTCTTAGCTGCGAATATCTGTCGGCATTCTTCACCAAACCGCACATTAGTTGCAGCAATGGCTTGTTGACATCGTTTCCGCTTTACTTTGATCTGAATCCTGGTGGTATGGTGTTTATGGAGAGGTTAATGGAGACGCGTTCTGCGTAGGCCTTGACGGTCTCTTGCGATTGCAGTCTTTCGATATTAATTATTTTCACAGTATTTCTGGTTTGTTGTGGCATGGTGGATATCCGCATTCTTACCTGTATTGCAACAATGTCCGGGTCTATGTTAGCCCCTCGGAATGTTCGGACCGCCAAAATACGCCTTTTTTACCGATCGCAATGCGATCAATTTGGTTTACCATTCAATAATCTGAAGACAGCCATGTCTCCTTATGAATATCGAGGTGAGGAAAACATGTGCTGGATCTGGTGGCATCCAGTGTTGTGTAGGCTGTGTTTGCCGTTAATACTACTAAATATATCTGCTCTCCCTACCTTTGCGTTAAAAAATCCCAGCATAATTTTAAGGCCGTACTTCAGTAGTCGTTAAAAAGTTTTGTCAAGTAGCTCAAAGAAACAGTCATTCGCTATGGCATCTTTTTTCTCCGTCAGAGCGTGAGCTCATGTAAAGCTTATGCTGGCGAATTTGGCATTGATTCGGCTCATTAATACGCATTTGCATTATCCTATCAAACCATATTTCCTGAATGGCAGTAATGTCTACTTAATAGCACCTAAGGGGTTCAGATAGTCGTTCGCCTGGTTAATAATCGCTCCAGGTGCAAATAGGAACCAGGTGCAGTCGCGAACGTCGTTGCTCGGTTTTCGTTTATCAGGGTCGTCAACAAAAAAAAAAACTTACCGAGAATCTTGGTTGCTTCGTAGCAAGAATTTTGTTCCGAGGGTGGGTGGTAGAAAGCAACAGAGAAGCTGTAATAAATACCACTAATCGTGCCATCAAAACTTATCGTGGTTGTAATAAACATTAAAATTCCTCCAGCTGCGAATGCAAACGTGAACGTGACATTTTTCTAATTCGTTGCTGGCGATTATTATAACACACTTGTATACAATGTGATTGGAGGATAAAATATTTGATGCTTAGTTGCCACCAAAGACCACATTACATCACACATAACTAAACACACAGTCCTGCAACTGGGGCGCATACGTGACATAATAAATTAAAGTCCGTCCCCGGATACTTTGCGCAAACAAAAAAGTAACACATCCCCATGGTAAACCCAAAATCAGAGATAAATTTTATACTTTCTGTCGGCCGCCAAAATACATTACCAGCGTCCCCTACACTAAATATCGGTTTTGCGGGACATCCAAATGAAAACCACTTGTTCCACGCATTCCCCTAACGAATTATATTTTATGCCCAAATGCGTTTTACCCCAATCCACCCTACTGTCGATAAATTAGAGATGAAGCCGTCGTGAAAGCGATTCGGCCAGTGATGGTGGCAATGACTAGTCGCACACACGCCACCCCCATCCTGTCAAAGGATAACTCGTTACCGAACTATAAAATTAATTAAACGCCAATTAGTCGAATGTAATGGCTGCACTCGTTAAATCGTGTGTGACGACAACTGTTCGCAGTGGCATTCATTCAAGTTCCCCCAGTTTATCCGCCCCTATTTGGTCGGATGGGTTATAAACCGTTCTATTTGATTTATCCACATTGCTGCATATGAGTACACAGTTGGAATCGGAAAATGGATATAATTTTGATTGATAGTATCTCGTTGGCAAATATTTACCGCTACTGATGAGTGGAGTGCCAATTGCTGCAGCAGATTATATCCAGGACAAGTGTGTGTCCAAAGGATCGAGAATTACTATTCAGGCGAATGTGTATGATGTCGTTGTCACTAATCAGATGCCTAGTCAGGTGGTACAATTGCCAAATGCATTGGTCAAGGGAAGGAAATAATTATTCAAACCAAAATGCCTTGACAATCTCAATATGGCCACGCATTAGATTCGAGGCTATGGGACGCAAATTAGGCTACATATTCTGAATGTATGCTCAATTCATGGAAATTTTCAATGGTTGAGTATGCCAATCGAATTGAGAGAATTCAGTGAACCTGATCGGAGGGATGTACTTATGAGCTTTTGCATTAATTTACTTGACAGTCAGGCGATGTATCTAAAATGTTGTAGAACGAAGAGGTAGGCTTCTAAACTTCGAAATTTGTGTTAATACCTCCGAGTACCAATTATCACATTTTCCTGGAAGAGAATGTACAGCAACAGATGTTGTGGGTTTATTTGAGAAAGGATTACATGGAAATTTCATAAATTTTAAAGGTTTTTTCGACATAAGGATTATTCTCCACTTTTAATTGCAGAGTAAAATATTTTTACATTTGGTAGGTATACAGGAACAATGGAGAGATTTAATTTATAGATTGAATTTTATTTGAAATGTGTCATTTGTTCTCTTTGAGATGCCTTCCGAAAAGTAACTCCAGTCACATGAGACGATTACATGGTTGTTAAATATTGACTCTAGGTTTGTGCTTACTCTATAAATAAATATAAATTACAAAAATTATTTTAGAACTTTTGGACCGAAATAAAAGAAGTTGAAGAACCACCAGGATGGTTGCAATGCAAGGAATAGCTCATTCAGAATTATGACAAATTCACAACAGCCTCATTCAAGGGCTAATCTCCATTTAGCCGTTCGGATTCTTTATAAAACAGGGGGTCCTTCCATTGTGCAAGAAGTATAAAAACACAGAATGGTTGTGAGAAAATGCTAGGCCTTGGGTACTAACGATCCTGTTGCGCTTACAAATTAATGTGCTCTGAATATATCTATACAGCTTTTATACTTATGTAGGGTTTTAGCATGGCGCCGTCATTTAAAAATTAATGGTAGAGAGATAGGTAAGATATTGGGTGTAATTTAGGCTTAGAGGAGGCGCACCAATCATGAGACAACTCCTACAGTGAGTCACTCAATATTACACCGAAATGAATTTTTCAAACACGTTGCCCTTTGCATACACAAGAAGTGTGACTGTATTTTATCATTTGGCCCATTTCTCATCAAGTTCGCGTGTAGTGTAGACCGGCCGGCTGTGAGATTTAAGCTTACAAAACACAAGAACTATTTTTCTTTTTAATTTTCAGTAAAAGCCGAAAGTGATATTTTCCTGGATGAGTTCCATCAAGATGTTTTGTATGATTTATTTTGGTAAGTGTAGTAAATATTAACATTTGGCGGAATTTTTGAGAATTCGCTTACAGTGAGACAGTGTAGATAAACAGTGAGTCAGTGTAGATAAACAGTGAGTCAGTGTAGATAAACAGTGAGTCAGTGTAGATAAACAGTGAGACAGTTACTCTGCGGGTGAATTGAATGTTTTTTGGTATATGCGTGAAAAAAGTTTTAACGGGTTTTGCGGTTGCCGATATTAGAATGTAGAAAAGTTTTATATGACATGGCAGTTACAAACAACAAAAATGGACCAAAAAAATTGGGACGACATTTTGGTTTGCTAATTTTACGTCAACGGCATCCTAATCTATCATTGCAACCTCTAAAAGACTGTTGATTTTTTTTTCACTTAAAAAACCTAATAAACAAAATTTAAATTATGCTCAATATGTATTTATTTTTATTTTCAGCAGAGAAAGATAATATTGAAGTTAAATGTCTCACTGTAAGGTATCAGCTGTCTCACTGTGTGTCGACGTATCCCCAATCAGTCAGAAAAATGAGTTCTGCTGATTGTTTGTACCACGAATTCTATGCCATGAACACAAAAACTAAATTTGATATGCAAAAATAAAGGCTATATCCGATATACATGGATAGATATTAGAATTTCTTTATATTTTGAAAACTTTTTAAGTTAAAGTCATTTAAAAAAAAAGTGTCTCATTGGTGGAGTGCCTCCCCTACTCTATTCATGTTTTCTGAACTAACTGTTGGAAAAGGCACTATTTGGCTTATGTTTGTTAAATTTGAAGAACCATTTTCGAAAAGTTGGTGTAACTTGTAGCCGAGCATTCACCGATACCCAAAAACAGAGCAAGAAAAGAGCGCGATCGACAATATAGAGTGGTGAAAGTCCAAGAACAATTTTCGCAAGTTTAACCAAAGAGACAAGGTCAAAACAGAGGATACAAGACTCGAGCAGTCGGACAGAATCATCTCAACAAATATCGTAGTTAGCACACAGTCGATGCTGAGTAAAATATTTTTTTATAGGATTTGGAATAACCGCTTCTACAAACTGTTAAACGGCAATGACAAACAAAATTCCGCTGTCGGGTAGAACGAATCGTTCAATACTGGCGACGAAAGCGAAAACTTATAAACCAACACTGTCTATCGCACTAACCATCGCGCCACTGAACACCGCTTTTGTAGCTCGCTTAAAAAGATATCTGCTGGTAGCATTCCCGCGATGACACATATTGCATCATCTGACGCTTTCCGATATGCACAGCGAACCCTTAGCGCACACAGCTGTTGACGGGGTTAATCTTTCTCCCATACGATATAATTGTCACTGTTTTGGACTATATTTCTGCAGCATACATTTTGATTGACTGCACCACCATTGACAAAGCTAGTCTTCTTTGTTGGCCTACTCCTCCAATGTTCGTCATTAATCGAGCTAGGGCAGCCCTCACCCTTGCAGCTTAGTTGCACGTTCTTTCAAGGTGTTCCTTGTAAGCCAGTCTAGTATCTATCATCACACCTAGGTATTTGATAGCCGGTTTTGAAGTTGTGTCGTGATCACCTACCCTGATGATCATTGCCTCTCTTTGCTTGATACTGCTTACTTGTAATGCTTCTGTTTTGTGTCCTGTGAGGTCTAACCCAACTGCTGACATCCATCGTCTCACTTTTCGGATACATTTGTTGCCAATGTCCTCCATTTCTTCCAGATATTTTGCCGCTACAACAATTGCAATATCATCGGCAAAGCCTATTGATTTGTGCCCCATTTGACATTCCGAGCCTTAGAACCCTATTGTGCATTATGTTCTATTGGGTAGGTCCTAATACCGATCCTTGTGGAACTGCGCCAGTTATGTAGTACTGTCTTCCTCCATCATCGGTGTCGAAGAGCAGGAACCGCTTCACGAAATAGCATAGCAATATTATTTTATCATTAACCTAAGCGAATGCACTAAAATTCCCCAGTTTGCACAGTTGAACGCATTTTTGACTTCCAATGTTTCTACGGCACCGTATTTCTTTGCATCTCTTCTGCATCACCTGCCCTGAATAGCTTTTTCCAAGGTTGTAGTTACCATTCGTATAGCATCTATAGTATGGGTTCGGAAAGGCTTGTTATACTGTTGGTTTGAGAGTCCTCCAGCTATTTCATACGATTCGTCCTAGTATTTTACCCATTGTGCCTAGCAGGCATAAGGGACGGTATTACCTCATTCAACTTAGAGTGCGCAGCGGGAGGCAGTTAGCTAAGGACCGGGATAATTAATGAGGCATATTGGTTGAGTCCCAGGTGCATTTCGGACTGTAGCGCCACTTAAGTAAGTAAGTAGCTCTCTGAAAGTAATTGCGTCTGTATTGACCTTGTTAAATGCAAGCAACCAATTTACCCTGATATCGATATCTCTTTAAAAATTAATCGAATAATCATTCTTGCCAACAGCAGTTTTTTCGGACAAGACCCTGATTATACGAATGCTCTAGGGGGCCGTAATGTAGTTCGTTACAAAACCGAAAAATTCTTCGGAAAATGTTTAAATGGGCCATGGAGACTCAGATTTAAAAATGAATTTTTCGTGCTACTTACACAAAGAATCCTTCTGCTTTCTGCATATTTTTGCCAGAAATGAAGGAATATCCAGTTAAACCCCGTTTCCGAACACCAAATTCGAGAAACTCTTCTTGGATGCTTGTCAGACTTTCGCAGGAGATTGGGCAGTTTAGGGATGTGAATTACTAATTTAAGAGTACTGTTTTTCTTAACCTTAAAGAAATTCCAGTCAATAGTTAAGAACTGCATAACTCGTTCAAAAAATTCCAGATAGTTATTTTGTAATAAAATATGAGTGAATCAATGAACCTATCTTAGAATTAAGCATTTTAGTTTACCTCACCGAGGAAGCTCATTAACTGACTTATTTCAATCACTAAAAACCATCCACGCTTATGCTCCAATATCGCTTCTTTTACCAGTACATCAACGGCTATATCTACCAATAGTGCGCTACCTTATTATTCCAAATTATGAAAACAATTTTGTATTGAAAAGATGGCGTCGGGATCCATCAAAAAAAAAACTTCCTTCTGAGTACTCTGCGAAACTAGTTTCTTACCAAATATCCCACTCATCAATATTAATTTTTATCCACTAATAACTTTTCCAATCAGCCAGGAAACTTTGCACTCATCGTTGAAATAAATTCGAAAAGGCTACCCCAACTCAACCACTGCCAAACAATTCAGAAACTGAATTCCATTCTACATCCGGTCAAAATCCGAAATTACTTTCACCAGCAAACAAAAGCAAAACCGGATAAAACTGCTAATTACCTACGAACAGACAAAAAAATCGAGATTTCATTCCGCAAGTCCTTCCGCCACTTCACCCAAACCCATTATCCTTGTTTATATTACCCGCACATCTAAAGATACAAATTGAATACACCACGATGCTTCACAGCCACTCTCCCCGGGTGCAAGCTTTATTGAGAGCGAAATCGCAATAACCAACCATTCGAGTAATTAACTTCAACATGCATCCCATGGATGTTGAAACTGCGGCAACATCAGTAATTGGCATGAGGAGGCAGCCTAAAAAATGACAACGCAACGCTCAAATTTGACCTCCCAATGGAGGGAAGAGTGACAGTAGATGTTATGACAGTGCTTCGCGAATGTAGCTGTAACCCTTGTTTACACATTTTTATGGAGCTTCATCATACAACTACCCTTTTAGCAGGCGTCGCATAGCTTTATTACTTGCAAGCTGGCTTTCGGTTTCGTCCCTTTGCAAACCCTTCAATTTGGAGAAGTTGGGATATATACCCTTAGTCGGATATGGTATGTGTTGGGGAAATGTCAATTCACTCGAAAGTGTTTACCAAAGGTTAGGACTGTAAAGTGTATTACCTGGCTGAATTAATTACCATCTTTGCGCCCTCGAAAATGTCTTATTCGCTCTCGAGTGGAACAAACGATTTGTGAAATTGCCTGCAGCCTCGTAAAAGCCGAATGTCCTAATAATAAGCTGTTGGAGTTTCCATTTCATATTTTTTATGGCTTTCTGGCACGTAGAAGTAAGTGCGGGTTTAACAGGTTTTAAATTGCCATAAGCGTTTGTATTGACCCTTTTGGATTCGAGTTAACAGCGCGAAAATTATTAAAATTGAAGTTAAATTCTGTTGCTAAGGGTTGCTATTAAGAGAAGAGATTTTTAAGGGAGGTAATGAATCACTGATGGGTCATTAAAAAAAAGCCTTTAGTATGGGAACACAAACGTTTTGTTTTTCTTTAATATGTCGAGCTCATTATATTGATGAGTGCTTTGCTTAACTTTTTTAACCTAACTTTTGTCGTAAAGGACTCCATACTGTGAACAACAGCATGGAGTACCTAAACTATTACACGGAGTAATTTCAATTACCTAACAAGTGTTTTAGAATGGTGGGCAAATTGAATTAGCTCCTCGAACATGAGTACAACTATGTATGTCTCGGAACTATCATCAGATTCATAACAATTCCATTAACAAGACTTTCCGGATCGTTAAAAAAATTCTACTCCTTGGAAAAGACGATAAACGTTTAATGGGGCAAACGAATAAGGCAGTCCAGCCAAACAGCAATAAAGGAAAATGTTAGCACAATAAGGACGTTTTAAGAAAAACATTTTTCAGCAAGTTAAAGATGACGAAGGGAAGCATGGTTTGAAGGATAAATAAACCAAAGCGGACCATTATATGACCATAGTGGGTATTTTATGTTTTCGTAGTTGTACTAATGATTTTCAACTTTAATAGGACATTTGATAAAAATGAAAAACTCATACACTTGTATGATTTTAGATGAGCATCTAGTCAACCTAGATTATCTCGGGCTCCATCCAGGTGAAAACAAAGTATTACCAGTTCGTTAGAGGATACGAAATTATTATTCTAGTTGAGGTAAAATTTAAGAAATATTATTGAAATATATTAAGAATCTGTGTACGATGTAGATGGTTGGCTGTTGCAGAACGAGGGTAGACTGATTGGCTTTAACTTGTGCAATGCCCAGTGGTTGTAATTCTGAC
Organism: Rhingia rostrata; assembly: GCA_949824845.1. NCBI lineage: Eukaryota > Metazoa > Arthropoda > Insecta > Diptera > Syrphidae > Rhingia > Rhingia rostrata. The sequence goes on along the minus strand of OX463755.1, from coordinate 14,465,716 downwards.
TACACATCAATTGCTTATTTTTAACCTCAAAGTAGTAGCCATCGGGTACTGGTCTCATCCAACCAGATTTGGCTTGCTTAACGATTAGCGCGAGTGTTGATAACATGACGAAAAACAGCAACACTATAAACAGCCAGGTCAGAATGGCACAGAATGAATACCCGGCCTGCTGTCCTAGGCGAACCGAGACAAGCTGCTTTGAAATCTCCGGACAACAGGTTGCCCAGGAATTTTAAGGGTAAGTCGGGCCGCTTGAATAGAGATGAAGACGGACGAACTTAAAGACCAACGGTAGCGCACAATACCGTAGTGGAAACTGATGGCCCCGTTTTATTGTTGATGACCCTGCTAAAGGAAAAAAAGGACAGCGACGTTCGTATCTGCACATGGAATTTGGGAACATTAAACAGGAGTGGCTTGACAAAACCTATGAGCGACTACCGAAATGCGATGTTAAAATCGTGCTGGGCGATTTTAACGCAAAGGTATGAAGAGAAGACATCTTTAGCAGTATTGTCAGAAAACATAGCCTACACGACAACACGTCTGGTAACAGACTTATGCTAATTGGCTTCGATACGGAATGAAATGCCACTATAGCCAGCACACGGTTTCCTCACCTCAATATCCATAAGGGACATGTCGGTCTCCAGATCAACGAACGGTCTACCAAATTGATCAAATTGCGATAGACAAGAGGCAGCATCCGGCTTTTCAAAAGGAAGAAAAAAGAGCAAGAAAAGCGCGCGATCGAGGATATAGAGAGGAGTCGCTCCAGGAATGATGGTCGCAAGTTTTACCAAAGTGTAAAACGTCAAAGCCAAGGAAACAAGGCTCGAACAGAATCCTATCGAGATGAACAAGGAGATGTCTTAGTTGAGGCACAGTCGATGCTGAGGATATGGATGAACCACTCCTGCAGACGGTTAAGCGGCGATGATGAACAACATCCCGCTGTCAGGCAGAACGAAGCATTCAATATTGGCAACAACCCGAACTGAGTGAATTAGGGACAGCAAAATCTAAACTCAATCTTAACAAGACTGCCGGAAATGACGCTCTTCCCGGCGAGCTTTATAAAGCCGGCGGAGATTACTTGGTAAGTAACATCCACCAACTCATAAGGCAAATCTGATCGGAAGAAAGTATGCCTGAAGAATGGAACCTCAGCTGCGCCAACTACAGAGGCATAAGTCAACCCATCATCGCCTACAAGATTTTATCTGTCGTAGTATGTGAAAAACCATCAGGGTCGGAAACGACCTCACCGACATATTCGATACCAAAAGAGGCAAGGCGATGCGATGTCATGTTATTTCGTTAATTAGATTCTTGATGTTATTAAGCAAAATTCCGGAACCAACAGCAGAGGCATAATCTTCCAAAAATCGGTGCAACTATCGTTTTTTTCAACAGGGACGCTAAAAAGTTGAGCGACAGGGACAGCAAACGACGCCATATTTCTTGCCGCTATTTTAACATTTCTCTTCAGTAAGGTTTGCCATTCCATGATGGAAAGATATGCGATCCAACAACGAGTCGAAATTATTAAAATTTACAACCGAAATTCGGAGTCAGTGGCCTCAACGTTAAGAGTGCTACGTCCAATTATGGTCGTCATAATCGTCCTAGCAGATCAACAATTGAGCGTCTAGTGGAAAAATTTGAATCCACAGGCATAGTATAAAATGTTTTCGTGCCAGTGAGACAAAGAAGTGCCCGTAGTGTCGAGAATATTGCTGCCGCTGAGGCTTCAGTTGAAGAAAGCCCAAATGTGTCTATCACACGTCGTTGTCAAGCGTTGGGCATCTCTGTGACGTCGTTGTGGCGACGTCACAAATTGACGCAAGAACTGAAGCCGCTTGACCACCAGAAGCGTCGTATGTTCGTGAATTGGGCTGAGCAACAACTTGAAAATGATTCGGATTTTCATCGAAAAATCATCTTCAGCGATGAGGCTCATTTCTGGCTGAATGGCTTCGTCAATAAACAAAATATGCGGTATTGGTCAGGCAGCAATCCACACGTACTCCATGAGTGATCATTGCATACCGAAAAAATTACGGTTTGGTGTGGTTTATGGGCCGGCGGCGTCATTGGGCCGTACTTCTTCCGTGGTGATCAAGACCGGCACGTTAATGAATATTTTTGGCCCCGATTGGATGATATGGACTTGGAGGACATGTGGTTCCAACAGGACGGTGCCACAAGCCACACATCGAATGCCACAATCAATTTATTGGAAACCAAGTTTGGAGAACGTGTTATCTCACGAAATGGTCCAGTCGCTTCGAGTTCCATACATAATGGCATCGAACGTTCTTTCACAGGAATAAAGAATTTCATTGATATCCAAAACCATTCTTGTTTTATTTTAAAAAAAACTTTTGTAGCGCTCTTATTGAAAATCCCTTAACTAGCATACGCCGACGATATTGGCATCATTGGTAGGACCCTGTACAGAGAAGGAAGCGGCAAAACTGGGTTAAGCAGTAAAGCAGGTAAGACCATGTATATGCTGTCAACACAAAAGGACACACAACAACGACAAAGTGGACAGAACGTCACCAATGACAGATATAACTTTGAGAGAGTACGGGACTTTGTCTACCTTTGCTCTGCTATTAACTCTGACAACAGCATCTCGTCAGAAATTGAACGAAGAATTACTCTTGCCAACCATTGATTCTTCGGGCTAAGAAGGCAATTCAGTAGTAAAGCCATCACTCGAACTACTCGATCTTATTTAAGACCCTGATCATCCCATTCCTGCTCTACGGCGCTGAAGCATGGACCGTCTCAAAAGCGAATGAAGAAATCCTTGGTCGATTTGAGATGAAAATTCTTCGAAAAATCTTCGGTCCCGTTTGCGTTGACGGGCTATGGAGACGAAGGTTCAACTAAGAACTATACAGGCTGTACAGCGACATACCCCTGGTCAAAAAACTTGGCATTGGAAAGTTGGCTAGGACATGTAGAACGAAAGGACACCAATACTCCGGCTCGCTAGGTCTTCGATTCCAAGTCAGATGTCGGACGCTGTAGAGGAAGACCTCGCCTTAAATGGCACTCACAAGTAGAAACCGACCTCAACCAATTTGGAGTGCGCAACTGGAGGCAGTTAGCCAAGGGCCGGGCTAATTGGAGAGGCATGCTGGTTGAGGCCCAAGTTCACTTAAGTAAATAAGTATGTAAATCGTAAGACATCAATGCGAAAATCGGTAAGGAAAACATTTTTGGAGGGTTACCCGGAAAGCACAGTCTTCACGAAACAACTGCAGATAATGTCTTCCGCCTAACAGACTTCGTGTCAGCATGTCATACTGTTATTATCAGCACTTGCTTCGCACGACTTCGAATCTACAAAGCAAACAGGCGAGCTCTAGATGGTCCACACGCCAACCAAATCGGCCATGCACTCATAGGCGTGAGGCAAGCATCCAACATCCTGGATATACACACATTCAGAGGGCAAACCTCGACTTTGACCACTTTCTCGTCGCAGCCAAAATCAGAGCCCAAATAATCAAAGAGAAGAATCCACGAATGATGCACAAAAACATGTTTATTAAGGTCCTTAGTGAACCGGAGTAGGTAGGTGCACGAAAGTACGCAGCTTTCTGTTTCACAGCGAATTTATTTGACATTTGTAACAATTTGCCCAAAAAACACAATCTCTAATATTTATTTCGATTAATGATGCTAGAATGATATAAATATTGTCGAAATGAGATTATACGAACGTTTATTCCGTAATTGAAAGTAATCGGTGTTCATGTGAATAATAATGATTTTCTGTTATTGGCCAAAACTGAAATTTGCGTTTGGGTATAATTGGGCCAAAACCAATTATGTGGAACTCATGAAAACGTAATAGTAGTATATAAATTAAATTTCATTCAATTTGGCAAAATAGTTTGCGAGAAATTGACAATTTCCTTTATATGGCCTAAATGCAAAAATCCGTTATATGGATTTTCTCGAAAAAAATAACAATGAAGTTTTGTTGGAACTAAAACGCTTATAGCATATAAGAAGTTTAATCAAAAGTTGAGCAAATTGAGGTTATGAGTGATTTTTATATCGCAGGTACCAGTAATAACATGGCTAAAAGCAAACAAAGAAAAATTCCTAGAATTATGAACAAACAAACGCTGGATACAAAGTTTGAAGAAAATCGATCAAGATGCTTAGGCTGGAGAGGCTTGTACGGACAGACGGACAGACGGACCGACGAACCGATGAACCGATGAACCGATGAACCGACGAACCGACGCGACGGACGAAATTCCAAAAAAATAATTTTTTGAGTTCCGCTATCATCGAAAACAATATCTTTCTCTGTATAAGAGAAATTTTAAAAACAACTGAGTGATAAACTCGTATAAGAAGAGAAGAAAATTCTACGTGGGTAAAGAAGACAACACGAAGCCCCCCAACTCAGGGAAATCGAAAAGTCTAGTAACAATAAGAACTTCCGCCTACAAGAAACCCAAACAAATCCTAGCTGGCTTCAAAGTAGGAACCCAAGTTCTAGGAAATAACAATGGCAACCTAGTCACTGACTAGCAGGGAATTGTAAATGTAAAATATTGCAATTGAATAACACAATTTTAATTTCAACAATATTTATTTATTTAATAAATTCCTCCATGAGGAAGCTCACTGCACATCTGTGCACTAGTGCGGATTCTTAAGAACTAACTTAACATAAAGGGAAAAACATAAAAAAAGGAGTGTTTCACTGGTCTACATAATACGCTTAGGTGCGCTGCTGTTGATGCGTGTGCTGTGCTGCTGTGCTGCTGTTGATGCGTGTGCTAATGTTGATGCGTGTGTTAAACGGTGTCACTGTTTTGTTCATCATAATTTACTGTACAGATGCCAAAATTAAATGTGCGCTAATGCAAATTGATTTATTGCACTTCAATGCTCATTATTTTTAAATGAATTATGTTTCCATAACTTGTATTCAGGCAGCATTTCTAGCGGGCGCTTAAGGAGCGTAATGTCGAGAGATTGCTAGGGCAAGGAACGAAGGTGTGCATGCAATAAACCATCAACAAAGTCTGGATGGTTGGGAGCATGTCTGATGATTGGAATATCAGCTCCATATGGGTATGGATCTTATGTTTCACACCAAACAACGGGTGATTAAATTTTAAGGGCTGATGTTGAATGTGAACCACACCTAAGCCTGAAGTTTTATTTTTTGCATTTTTTTGGCATATATTAATTATATACTACCTTAATTTTAACCAAGGAGAGACACGCAATCAAGCACTGCGTTAAAGTTATTCAGGCTTATTAAGTAAATGGGCGTTCGAATCAAGATGCATATCGTGCACTTCGTGATTTTGTTTGGCCAATTTAATCGTCCAAATGTGCGTACAATTTGCAAAGATCTGAGCAAACCGGGTGTGTAGGAGATGTGAAAACACCAGTGCATGCTCGTACAGCTCGTACTGCAGAAAATATTGCTGCTGTTCGCCGCCCGTTGACGAATATTATGCATAAAGACTTGCATTTACTCGCTTACAAGGTGCAATTGACTCAAGTACTCATGTCTCTTGATCATTTCAAGCGTTGCCAATGGTCAGAATTTTGAAAGAAATGGCCACAGACCATCATGAGATTTCTTTTATCTCATGTTGGATCTCATGTGTGTAGGGCAGGATTTAATACGGAAAGCAGCGTCATCAAAAAATCCGTCCAGCTACTAGGGAAAGCAGACGACATTGATAAATCTTTCCCATAGTGCCGTTGTAGAAGCATTTGCGGCCATTAAGTAAAAGAAGAAACCCGTTGGTTGTATTTAACAACAATGGCCGTGTTTCGGATTTGAGATGTCAGATGAAGCTCACGATTTACCTGACTGATGAGAACAGAGCTTTATCTAATATATCTTAACAAATCTGAAATCCAGCCAATACAGCCAAAATCGTGTCAGTTAAACAGTCTGCTGAAGTTATAATGCCATATTATGCAAATCAACTCGGGATGCTTCCCTTTTCGTTACGGCAGGTTTCTGTTTGCTTACCCTTCACTATGGCGTTCACTTAACCTAATATGAAACCACACTAATCAGATCTAAATCTATCGAATATGTTTCTTCAAATTTAAGACCCCTTTTCAATCAGTATCTGTTCGCATTTCATCAATGATGTCAAAGCCCTAATAAGACTTTGTCCATACATTAATTCATTTTGACTCGTTCCTACTTCGATAAACCAATACAAAATATTCCCCGAAGCTTTTATAGACTCTGACAGGTAAATACGAATCACATTTATCAGCTTCCCTACCATAGCTGTGTCATCCTGAAATTCAATCAATTTTGAGTACACATCCTTAAATTAAAATCATCAAACGGATTTAGATTTCCAGACCTCGTCTACCTATACCACATATCCCAGCTTCATCAATGGAAATTTGTCTGAATGGGTGAAATTAATTCCAAAAAGGACCATCCCCATAATGGCAGTCTCCGTTTTCAGGGCTCGTCCTTCTTTCATCTTTTGTCTTGCAAATTCCTCAATTCGATTTTTTTTTCACGATCCTTCAAAGTTTTGCCCTACAGCCATGACAACTCGATAATGAAGAGCCAAAAAAAAACCTTCCAATCGATTTTTTTTCTTTAACTGTATACCTGATTCAATGTTGGAATACTTTTCAGTGTTTGGTCTCCTCGCATGACAATAGCAACCGATATACCCGGAAGGGAAATTAATTATTTTTTGTTGGTTTCCCATTTCGCTACATCTTTCAGTTATCTTTTTGCTCCTTGCTGTTGTTGTTTGTTGAAACATCCTTTTTGCAGTGCAACATTTACATAATGCAATATCCAAACTGAACAAAAACGTAAACATTATTCACACGGTTCCCGTTGTAATAGGTACGGTGAAATTAATTTTCCATGCGGTTGTTTACCCTATATAACAAAATAAACAGTGCTTACGAACTTACCTATCCCGTGTTCTCAGCTCTCCTTTTTTTTTAGTCATGGTATTAATTAGTAAAAAAAAATAATAAATACGTTTTTTTTGTGCTTTAGCTCGTATGCATAAATATTACATACGTTTCATTTATGTGTACGAAAAGAGGAAGAAGGGGGAAAAAAAACCGTAAGTTACGTGGATATAAAAGGACTCTTTGGAGCAACAATGAAATTCACGCAAGCATCCATAAAAACCAGGCCATCTGTATGAGTCATTCCGTATAGATGCATATGGGTTAAAAGTATGTGCCAGGACTCGTTTGTTTGCTGGTCCTTCCGTTGATGTGTACCGTGCGGTAGCCTTTCGTGTGAAGCAAAAATCCGTTAAACTTTCCTTGGTGAAAATTATTATCGTCATATTTTCAGATTTTAAGGAAATGCATCACGTTTTATCACACCTTGTTGTTGTGGGGATGAGGCTGGTTTATGGTGGTCGACTAGTGGAAGGACCGTTTTACGCTTCAATATACGCTTGGATGTGTCGTTAATTAAAAAAAAATAAATGAAAATACACATCTTCATTTTTATGTAGTTCAGGGAACACGAGTACCTTTGCCAGGTAGAGCTGTTAAAATGGAAAGTGCTTGTTGTACAGCCGTCCTTGTGCTGCACTGCCAGCCGTATGCGTATGAGATAAGGCTTGATAAAGTGGCGCGTATGCATACGCAATTGAGTTTCCAGTGAGAGCAGAAGTCGTTTGTACACGATGGGTGTTCAGTTGAGCATACATTTTCGCTTGAAAACCATCAAAATGAATATTTTAAGGTAACGTAACAGAGGCTACTGCTTGCTAAAGGATTTTCGAAGGAAGAGCATTGTAGAGCCAAAAATGGAAGCATGTCAAGAGGAGGTAGACGAAATTACCATAATGAACTCTTTAACGACGAGAGTTCTTTTAAAGAGAATATTATTAGCAAATGATGCACTGCACTTTTCGAACTGAAGATGGCCGTTGGCTGTCAGACGATGACATTAAGTTATAGGCTATAAAACATGATTTCTCCTTTTTTTGGATATAATTTTGATACATACATCAGCAGGACCCGATGAAAATGTGTGCAGCATGCAATAGTTATAACAACTTGCAAAAGACAGATGCTTAAACGGGCTTTTATTCATAAGAGAATGGCCCGCCTTTTATTTACTATTATAGTCAGCAATCTAAGAGGAAATACCAACTGACAAAAATTGCTAGTTACATATTTTAGTGCTTCATGATCATACAAAAGGATGCCTCTAGTTAATCATTCATTACAAATACACTTTGAGGGTTTTATCATTTTAACAAAAAGTCAATGCCTGAAGGATTTCTGATTTACTGCTACCAAATGATCGCATTCTTTATTGAACCGCGTTTTTTTTTTGGATGCCTTTCGTCTTCTTTAAGTGGCGCTGCAGTCCGGAATGAAGGTGGTCCTCAACCAACATGCCTCTTCAATTAGTGCGGTCCTAAGCTAACTGCCTCCAGTTGCGCACTCCAAGTTGGTTGAGGTCGGTTTCTACTTGTGCGCGCCACTTAAGGCGAGGTCTTCCTCTACTGCGTCCGACGTCTGTCTGGGAATCGAAGACTCTGCGAGCCGGAGTATTGGTGTCCATTCGTTCTACATGTCCTAGCCATCTTAAACGTCCAATGCCGAGTTTTTTGACCAGGGGCATGCCGCTGTACAGCTCGTATAGTTCTTGGTTGAATCTTCGTCTCCATAGCCCAGTCAAGGCAAATGTTTCGAAGAATTTTCCTCTCAAATCGACCTAGGATTTTTTCATCCAATGTTGTCCATATCGTCGGCGTATGCTAGTAGTTGCACCGATTTTTGGAAAATTGTGCCTCTGGTGATGGTTCGGGAAATTTGCACAATCCTCTCAAGAATCAAATTGGAGAAGCCACATGAAACCGCATCGCCTTGCCTAAATCCATTTTTGATATCGAATGTGTCGGTGAGGTCGTTTCCGACCCTGATGGAGCGGCGAGAATTATTCATCGTCATCCTACACAAACGGACTAGTTTGGGCGTTTTACCTCATCTATGGCTCTGTATAGTTCGTGTCTATAGATGCTCTAGTAGGCGGCTTTGAAATCGAAGAAAAGGTGGTGGGTATCGATTTATACTTGTTGGGTTTTTTTCCAGGATCTGCCGAAGTGTGAAAATTGGCCTAAAACAACACTAATAAGGTCCGAGTAAGGTTTTTGCTAAATGGTTTCAGGCGTTCACATAATACGGCAGATAGTATCTTCTAATGCCTCTATAGTTGGATCGGTTCAAAGGGTCCACTTTTTTGTGGATCGGATAAACGATGCTGAGGTTCCATTCTTCAGGCAAACTTTCTTCCGATCAGATTTGCCTTATGAGTTCTTGAATGTTTCTTACCAAGTTATCTCCGCCGGCTTTATAAAGGTCGGCGGGAGCTTAGGTGAGTAAGCTTGAGTTTAGATATTGCTATCATCACATCACTTAGGTCGGGTGGTTGGCAGTTTTCGCTGTGATTGCTTCTGGCTGACAGCGGAATATTGTTCGTCATCGCCGTTTAACAATCTGCAGAAGTGGTTCTTCCATATCCTCAGCATCGACTTTGTCTCAACTACGACATTTTCTTGTTCATCTCGACAGGATTATGGTCGATCCTTCTGTGCTTGGCTTGGACGATTTACACTTCGGTACAACATGCGAACATAGTTTCTGGAGTGGCACCTCTCTACATCCTAGATCTCGCGCTTTTCTTGCTCTTCCGTTTTTATTTTTTCTGAAAAGCCGGTGTTCTTCCCTTCTTCTCTGTCTATATAGCTCAACGGCAGCTCTCGTATTCACCTGCAGCTTAGCCTTGTAGGCATCGTTCTTGGTTGCGAGCATCTGTCGGCATTCCCCATCAAACCAGGGGTTTCTTGAAGGTGGGCGCGATCAGTTGCGGCTGATCTAATGGCTTCTTGGCATCGTTATGATTGTTTTTCGACATTCGATGCTGGTGGTATGGTGTTAATCGAGAGGGATACGCGTTGCGCGAAGCTCTTGGCGGTCTCTTGCGATTGCAGTCTCTCGAAATTAACTGAATTGTTGTGGCGTGGTATATATCCGCAGTCTTACCTTGGCTGCAACAAGGTATTGGTCCGATTCGATGTTAGAGACCACCATGTCCCCTTAAGGATAACGTGGTGAAGAAAGCGTTCTCACATTCCAGGTGCAGATACGAACGTCGTTGTCCTTTATTTCGTTTATCCGGGTCGTCAACAATAAAATCTGTCCTTTCCGAGCCTTTTTTGGATGCCGGCTTGCTTATTATAGCACATGTCCCTTCAGAGTAGGTTTTGTACTAGCACCTTGCCACAATGTACTAACAATGACACCATTTTTTTTGGCAGGACATTAAAATTCTCCTAGGATATTTTAATACAAAAACTGAAAGAAAAAAACAAAAAACACAGCCTACTGGTCACGACTTCCGGTAACTGACTAAATCTCATCGATTTTGCAGTTTGAAAAAAATATGGTGGTAAATAGTAATGGCGGTCACCAGATAGTAAAAATTGGAACTAAATCAATCTTGTTATGACTGGTGAAATGCACAGCTCTAGCATACTGGATGTCCGTACATTTCGAGCACCCAACATCGCGGGTTCAGCGGCGCTATAGTTTGGGCGATGTGTAGCCTTAGTCATACCTAAATGATTTTATACTGGCCGTCCACATGTTGACATGAGTGGTTATGAGAAAATGCTGGGCTGTGTGTCCTAACGTGCATGATGCAACAATCAATTGCATTCGTAACATCGTCGCTAATACACTTCGAGTACTAACATCAATAAAGGTCTTAAGCGACCGCCAAAACTTTGAACTTGCGAGATATCCCACGAGTTCAACAATCCATAAGAAACGTTGCTTTTGAAGCTTCAACAAACTCCACCGAGAAATTTCTGATACGACTCCAAACAAAACTTAACCGGAGAGGTACATGGGAGAAACAGAAGAAAATAAGATTGTCGCATCTACGTTGACCGAAGGAAGAATGAAATGCACTTGCTCAGGAGAAAAAGAATACCACCAGCAACCTGAAGTCGAGCTATCCCGCCAATGAACAGCTGGCAATCTAGAGTATCAGCCGCCGAACCCTAATAAGATCTAACTAGGCATCAACTCATCTGAAAAAAAATGATCGGAAGAAAATATACTCGGCTTCTGGAATCTCAACAAAATCGGGCAGTTCCACAAGAAAAAAGATCGCCTTTTCTATTCAACATCGTTTATACGATCCTGTCCAGCGTCTTATGTAAACGTTATATAAACTTGGGTTTTCTGACAAATCGATGTAATTGTAAAACCAAAGCGAGCAGTTGATGGTGCTTTCACTACCATGAAGACTGGAGCGAACAGAATTTGACGGACTATGGGACTGACTGACAGACTGGGACTGACTTTATGACCAAACGAAGGCTTTAATCATCAAACGCTGAGCTCGACCGCAGACTTGGTCAGAATGTGAACATTTAGCGCATTAGTCTACCCAAAAAGATTCGTATCTTATGATTAAGATAGCTGGGCCATGGAGAGTGAATGAGCATCGATGCTCTAGAACGTCAAATATTTGATAATAAACGTTATATCTCATCTCCTCCTCCCGTAGCTTGGAGTACGAAATTGGTACAGCAGGTTACAGGTCGACCAAGTACTTAAGCGACGTTGAGACATAAACACTCTCGTCACAACAAGGACGGAACGAGACCAGAAACCCAAGAGAAAATAATTTATAAAATCATTCATCGTTCATAGTTCGGGAAAAATTCCATTCGTGGTCCATTTTGGTAGCCAACCTAATTTTGCTTACTTCAGGGAACTGACAGCACATGTCACAAATACTTTTCTTATACACTATCCCATTGGGGTATAACAGTTTCGATACATAGCGAAGTAATTTACCTAAATATACCTCCAATTATATGGATCGACTCAGAATCGCTAGCTCAGTCGATTAAGCCATGTCTGTCTTAACAAAGCACCCAACACAAACAACATTTTAAAAAATTCCTGTTTTTGGGTTATCATATCACCTTTTTCTATTGTTTGACAATTTTTCGTTCTTATAGTGAAGTTCAACTATAATTTGAATTTGAGATGAAAATAGATTCAAACCATAAGACCAACCCTCACGCTGTGCAAGTCCATTTCGCGTCTCCAACGACGAGATGTAAACTTTCAAAAATTGACTGATCTTAAGTTATCTCAAGCCTTTTGGGAGGTGGACTCAAACTGCATAGTTCGTCTCTATAAATGCTGAAGTATGCGGCTTTGAATGGATATCGTTCGTATCCTTTTTTAAAGTTGTTTTCTGGATCTGCAGAAGCGAGAAATTTTTATCATTTATAGACTTTCTCGGCCCAAAACCACACTGTTAAGGGCCGTTTGGGTTGTAGCCCCAAAATTTTAGGCGTTCACTTATTCCGGCAGAACTTGGAACTAGGAGGAGGCGATATAGGAACTTGGAGGCGATATTTAGGGGATAATGCTTAAGTTCAGAAGGTCCCCTCTTCTGTGGATCGGACAAAAGATACCAAGGTTCAGTTCTTCAGACAAACATTCATCCACGAATTGTTGAATGTTTCTTACCAAATCCTCTCTCTCTTTATAAGACTAGCAAGGTGGGCCTTCATTCCAGGCAGCCTTATTAAGATTTATTAGATATGGTTATCCTCCATATCCACGTTGGTCGGGTGGTTTTCAGTTTTTGCTGTCGTCACCAATATTGAATGATCGTTCTGCCTGATAGCGGGATATTGTTCGTCATCGTCATTTAAAAGTCTGCAGAACTGGTTCTTTCATATTCTCAGCGTCGATTGTACCATTTCCTTGTTCATCTCTACAGATGCACCTTGTATCTCTGGACGTTTAACACTTTGGTAAGACTTGCGAACAACATTTCTGAAGTTTTACATCACTATATCCTCTTTTTACTTCATTGTGAAAAGCCGGTGTTTCCGTTCCTTCTTTGTCTGTAGAGCTCAATTGCAGCTCTCGTCTTCACTTGGAGCCTAAGCTTGTACGCCTCGTTCTTGGCTGAGAGTATCTGACGGCATTCCTCATCAAACCAAGATTTTCTTTTTGGTGCAAGCGAAAAACTAGCAAATGATTTGCCGCTGATTTGATGGATTATTAATATCTTCGCCATTTTTCTTTGAAATTATGTGCATACACAGAGTACCGACAGCCGGTATTTCGCAGAAACTTCACAGAAGAAGTTAGCTGCTCATTTGCGAGGGGGCCAGAATGCTAGAAAAAACCCACAGCTCGTTCGAAAATAACCGATTCAGCTTTTACTATAGGATTAGATAGCTGCTAGTCGTATTAAATTGAAATATCGATATATTTACAAGCCCCAAAAATAGAATGGAATTTTCAATAAAGCCCCGTAGGATGCTTACATTGTTTATCAACTCCTAAGTTTTTATCAAATCACGTACTTTTAAAAGTCCATGAATTCTCGCAGTATTAGTCAAATAAACCAAAAATTGATTTAAAGTCTTCTTATGGGCTCTTATCCATTATGTTTGTTTCTTAGCAGTGTAACCATGTTAATCCCTGACAAGAAGTCAAACTTTTTCATAACGAATCTTGAACTTTTCCAATAAACCACACTCCCATATAAACCCAACTCCCACACATGTTTCCGTTGGTTGCTTATAAATTTCTCAGTAAATTATCCTGGAATCTCCCCATTCCGTGATGAATGTTGCATAAGGCTTAAAAAAAAACTCCCCACGATAGTACTTTCGCGTTATCATAAATTATCCACAAATGCCAAATTCAAATAACCAGCAGATATTTGCACAGGAAGGAAGTAAAAACTCTTTTCGTATTTTTGTTTTTGTTTTTCCGGCTTATCATTGCGCGCAGATACTTCCTCAAGAAAGTTTATTTTTATTTTTGTTTTGGCATCTTCACATACGACTGTATGCACAGGAGCATTCTTCATAAGTAGATTCTTCTTCATCATTTAAGTGATTTAAATTTAATTAGTAGCACTTCTACATGAACTCTTGGTCCTTGGTTGGTACTCGTATCTGGTATCGTTTGGAATCGGCATATCTTTTTGAAAATACTACATCATGCTCTTCTAGAAATTAGCATATTGTGTGCATTGCAATGCAAATTAAAGCAAATGGAATGTTATTCCTTTCCATGTGTGTTTTGTTGTGCACCCTATTTCAGTGGTATCCTTTAAGAAATTTTGCAATTATGATTATGTGGGTTTCGGGCTATTTGAGAAAGAGTGTATATTGAAGATTTGAGTCGAATTTGTCGATTTTCATGAAATTTATCAATGTTCCTGCGTATAGAATGGATGTGGGTTACCTACAATTGAGAGCGAAACTCTATGCTGGGATTGTTTCAAATTTCGTTTGAATTTGAGTATCAGTAGAATACTTAGATTGGGTACATACTCAGTCATTAGTCAAGTGAAAAATGCAAGTGTGGTGTAGATTAGGGTGGTCCACATACATATGGCAAACACATTTTTTCCAAGAGGAAGTCCCGCCACACATTATATTGTTACACATGCCCTTTCTATTACCAGTGTAAAATTTCAGCCTCCTACCTAATGTAAAACAGGTAGCTCATCGACCTTGAAATAAGTTGGTTCTACAAAAAAACTTTAAAAAATTGAGAAATGAACTATCATCAGAAAAAAAACGTTTTATTCAAAAACATTATTTTAATAACGTGTGATCCAAGTAGAGATACTTTTTTCAATAGCCTTTTTTGACAGATCACGTGTGATTCCTGTCATGCTGTCATGTCATTTATATTGAGTATTGTTTGGCATTTCATAATGGAAAGACTTACGCGTGAACAACGTTTACAAATTGTTCAACTTTATTATGAAAATTCACGTTTTGTGAGGAATGTGTATCGTGCACTTTGCTCAACTTATGGTCAACACAATCGGCCTACTGAGTGTACTATTCGCAACACCATCACCCATTTTGAGACCCAGCATTCATTATTGGATAATATTCGACCGAATAGACCACGTCCAGCACTCTGTGAAGAAAAATATAGCGGCCGTAGCTGAGAGTATACACGAAGACCGTAGAGAGTCGATTCGGCGCCGTTCGCAGCAACTCGGACTGACGTATGGAACGACTTGGCGCATTTTACGTCAAGATCTTAAATTGAAAGCGTACAAAATACAGCTTATGCAACAACTGAAGCCGCTCGACCTTCCGAAGCGACATCGCTGCGCTCTATGGGCTCTTGAAAAATTCCAAGAAGATCCGACGTTTTCGAGGCAAATTTTGTTCAGCGATGAGGCCCATTTCTGGGACGAAGAGCAACCTGAAGAGATTGAGGAACTGCCATTTCATCCAGAAAAAACAACGGTTTGGTGTGGTTTGTGGGCCGGTGGAATCATCGGTCCATATTTCTTTAAAAATTATGCCGGTGCGAACGTAACCGTCAATAACGACCGTTATCGTGTCATGATAACCGACTATTTGATGCCTGAAATTGAAGCTCGTGATCTCGGCGACATTTGGTTTCAGCAAGACGGCGCCACTTCCCACACATCGCATCAATCAATGGACTTATTGAGAGAACATTTCGGTGAGCACATAATTTCACGTTTTGGGCCGGTCGATTGGCCACCAAGATCGTGTGATATCACACCGTTAGACTCTTTCCTGTGGGGATATATAAAGTCAAAAGCTTATGCCGACAAACCCGCTTCGATTCAGCCCTTGGAGGAAAACATCACGCATGTCATTCGCCAGTTACCAGTCGAAATGCTCGAACGAGTGATCGAAAATTGGACTCAACGGACCATCTGCGACGTAGCAACGGCCAACATTTGATAGACATAATCTTCAAAAAATAAATGCCAAAAAATGTTCTTTCAAATGGTAATAAACATTCTCCATTAAATTTGAATTTTCTGTGTTTTTTTTTTTTTTTTTAAAGTAGGGAACCTCGAAATGGATCACTATGTGTAGTCCTCAAATAATCTTACACGTCTTTCCGCAGTATCGTTCACCACACACAAACTTCTTATGCAACTTTTGCCCCGAAGGTAATCATAATTCTTACCCCAAGTCTCAGGAGTTAGCTTCTAGAACGAGTTTTTTTAAATCTAGAGCTGCGAGTGTTTGCAATGTTCTTTCCGATGCAAAGGCGTCCAAGGTGATTTCTATTAATAGCTTTGAAGAGTTACCTCTTACTGAACGAGGGCCGTCCTTAAAATCCTTGTCGGAAAATAGAGAAAAGGCTACTAGCTCATCGGATAAGTACCATTAATGACGCTCTAAAATAATCCTCGCTTCTGCACCAACTTCGGAATCAATTGCTTCATACGATTTCAATTTCTTCCAAATACCACATGAACCCGATAAATGGGTTCATGTGCTGCCAAAGGCGCTTCGGTTCAAATCTTGGTGTAAATGAGTGCACTGAAAGAAACAAATCTAATTATTTGTTTTTCTTCCCTTTTGGTTAGCTTGAATATGTCTGAATTACTCCGAAAAAAGGAAACATTTTTATAGGATACAGCAGTTTTGCCATCTAACGGGCACGATGCATTGGTCCCGGAGAACGCCACCTCGCAGGTGACTCGTTCAGAACAATCATTGTGAGCTCTATCAGCCCGTTGTAATCATCCCGGACTTGTTGTTCTCCAACAAAACCATTTGTAAGACTTTCAGGAGTACTTTCAGCAAACTGTTTCGTACTGGAACTGGAATGAATTCAGTCGTAGTGATCTCGGGAAAATGTGCCCCAGGCATTTCTGAATCTTTTGAATAACAGAATCTCGGGAGAGCTGGATGGCCCAAAGTAGAGTGTAAATATTTCTGAAAGCATTATTTCGATCATGTGATGCCGACAAGCAAGCCATCAAAGATCACGCCCTGTCTTCGCTTCAAGGAGAGCACATGCTCCTTTGTTAGCACCGGTGTTAGCCGCAGTAGTATCAAAACTCATAGCTCGGACTTGACTTGTGACGTTCCACTGTTCCATGGCGTCGAAAACAGCATCGTACGTATTTTCTCCCTTCCTACAGTCAGTTTAGGTACACCTAACAATTTTTCGATATCATTTCAATAGGCATGAATCGGTAGGCGGTCCACCTTCTTATTACCCGTAACATCAAGTAATATTTTTCCATCCCAATGTATAATGTATATATAATAATAAGGGTGGATAAGATGGTTTGAATGCTTCTTTCAGATGTGCGCTGATCGTAGCTTTTTTTCTGGCTAAATGGTGCTTCGTGAAATTTGGAGTGAAGCAGGATTGCAGCCAAGTGCAGCGTACAAAGGAATAATCAATCTTTCTGCTTCCCGATCGGTTATTTTGTTACCAGTAGTGGATGGAAGACTGTCACTGTGGATGGAAGACCGTTTATTTGCTTAAAGCCGCATTTTGTATTTTTTGAAGCTTTTGAATGTGGGTGTTTGCTGCATCGCCCCAGGCAAGTACACCATACCGAAGCTTAGATTCAACAAGAGCATAGTGCACCTGCTTCAAAACTGGAGCTGTTGCATGATACTTCAAGTGGGTTATTGCTAATAAAGCCTTCCTCAATTCCATGCGCAGTTTATCGACGAGCTTGTCCCAGAGGAAATTGCAGTCAATTACAACTCCTAAATATTTTTAGCTCTCTACAAGTTCGATGAAGTCACTAGCGCTGTGTGGACAATGATCAGTTCTTATTGTTATTGGATTGTGCTTTGCTTTGAAGCTTGTGTTTCGTATGGGCAGGTATTTTGTTTTCTTTGCGTTTATAACCAAGCCATTGCCGTGGCACCATTTTACAGCAGCATCAAAATCGGCCTGCATTATTGATGTGGCCATTTCTAAGGATCTATACCACACCACAATCGCTGTATCGTCAGCAAAAGCAAAAGGAGTGGCTTTCTTGAAGACGTCGAAAAACTCGTTCGTGTAGAGGATGGAGAGGATGGGACCAAGTTTTGATCCCTGAGGGACTCCATATTGAACCTTTTTCCTTTCACGTTCCTGATATTTACACAGAACAGTCGGTCGTGCAGATATTCTCATAGCCATTTCACCATTAACCCCCTTATGGCAATACATCTTAGAGCTTCTAGTAAGTTGGAATGATTCAAAGTGTTAAAAGCTTTACTGAAGTCCATGAACAGTACCAGTACATGGTGGCTTCTGTTCAAGCTTTGGTTAACCAAATTTGCAAATTCGGCTAGAGGTTTACCTGTGCTTTTACTTTTTTGGAAGCCGTACTGACTAATATGTAAAAAGAGTGCTTGGATATAAAATTCTTGCAACTCCCACTCTTTGCTCAGAAAAATTTTTAAATATTAAAAAAATATTTCGCCCTTAGATCATTTAGCCCCACGCCCAGTTTTTGGTGTATGGTGTAAGGTAGTACCAATGATTTGCGTCTGTGGGGAAGATAATGAGTGATAATGATAAGAGATAGTGAGATATGTGAGTGTAAAACCAGATATAAACTGTGAAGAAGCTGTTCGATCAAAGCATGGATTTGTTCCAGGATAATATACAACTACCAATCTTGCAGTTTTTCTCAAATTTTGTAATAAACTCGAGGAAGTTTTACAAGTCGATGTAATTTACACCGACTTAGCAAAGGCCTTCGATAGAGTCAATCACTTAATTTTAACAAATAAATTTGGAGAGAATAGGATTTCATTCAAGTATGTTGAAATGGTTACAATCCTACTTGGAAGGTCGTACTCAATTTGTAGGGATAGAATATTAAACCAATGATTCGCACAGCGGATCGGAGCCTCCTTTAAGTTTTTTTGTATAAAATTTCGGGATATATTCAAGCAGATTATATTCATGACTAAATTTTCAAGTATAAGCCTTGCTCCGATGCAAGGAGGAAAAATATGACATTCGTAAGGACTTTTTTCCGAGCTCTTGGACACGATTTAACATTAAATACCGAAGTACGAAGTTGTGCAGCGTTTTCAGAAAACACAGTTTTTAAGACTCCACACCAGACAAAGGACTTTAGCTAGTTAACTTCGTTGCAGAACGACATGACATCGTAGCATACGGATTTCTATACTCGATATCCATCCATACTTGGGCCCATCGTAATGCCCAGAGCAACAAACTGTAGCTTACATTATCACGTTGCGATCGAAAATTAGCACGCATCCAGTAATTTGAAGTACGAACATTCTGAAGATCTAACATGGACTTGTACTACATTCTAGATAATGTAGGAATGCGAAAAATTGTACAAATTGTCTCGAAAGACTTTAAATACATGAGGCCGCTCTTGGAGATCATTGGCGAAGATGTCAACAAGGCATAATATTGAATGCAACAGACTTGCTTCCACCCATATGCAAGATACCCCTGGTATCAAGAAGAGCCTATAAATGCTCGCAGTCAATTGGCAATGAAAGAAAGGAGAGTGAGACTCTAAAGAAAGAAGAAAAAATTGCAAGTAAGGCGCAGGATCGATGACAAAGATAGGTACCACTCAAGAATGATGTTCCACCCTATATGGCCACCAGGATAGAAATATGTAAATTTAGGCTAAGCAAGGCTGCTTGATATGACGGCCTCCCTGCTGAGCTATAAAGAAAAATAAAAAAAAATTATGGCGCAACAGGATCGTTAGTACCCAGGGCCTAGCTTTTTTCTCACAACCATTATGCCGAATCCGAACGGCTAAGTTGAGATAAGCTTTTTATGACAATTGGTACTACAAGGATGAACCTCAACCCACTTGGAGTGCGCAACTGGAGTCAATTAGCACCGGGCGAATTAAAGAGGCATGTTGGTTGAGGCCCAGGTTTATCTCAGACTAAAGCGCCACTTAAGGAAGTATGTATGCCATATACCGAGCCCTTAAAGATTTTTCTCCGATGCCTTACCAAAAATTTTTTGATAAATTTAAACAGCATTACCGACAGAGTTAACATTTTTCTGTCAGATAATGATTCACTTGGCAGCGTCTAATGATAAAAGGGTGACGTAAAAAATAACAAGTTGTGCTCTCTAAATGAAAATTGGTGTGGAAATGAATCCGACGAATGTTATTTCAGCAAAATGAAAACGAAAATTTAGTTAAGGAATCCACATTCTACTTTTGGAAATCTCAGATAATTCCTACTATCACCACTTAATTCCATGAATTTTACACATACATACTTTTGTTTGCAATTTTCATAAAAAAAGAAATTTTCTGTAAAAGTTTGATTAAAATTGTAAAAAATTATAAGTAAATTTTTTTAAGCGCATCCAACCACATTTACTTCGAATCGACTCCTTATATTACTTGAAACAAACGAAGGTCCGTATGTTATTTCATTCCATCAGAGGTGTTTCCTTTTATTTTCTATCTTGGAATTGTCAATTGAAAGTAACAATGTATACTACACGCAATGTACCAAACAATAATACCGAAAAGATACAACTTTTAGCACGTTTACAAATACAATTACTTGCATTAACCCTTTTTGGGGATATATCGCCTTCTTCCTTGTTTCTCAGAATCGTTATTGTAGTACACACATATGCATCAGCCTTACACATATCCTGGCATATGGTAATACTTTCGAAAGAGGACAAATCCAAGGAAGTAACATGCAAAGTTTTCTACCGTAAACATTCCGAGTGTGATTACACACATAAGCAAAACACATACAACAGTTGTAGTGCACTCATAGTAAATGAATATCTGGTAGATGTGATTTTAACTCACTACCATTATCCTGGCACAGAAAAACTTTCTCCATCCCTGATACGTGTTTATCTGATTTTTGGTTTGTTGTATGGTGACGTATCCATACATATACTATACTTTCCGCTCTTGGATGGGAATTTGCCTTTTTTTTTTAATTTAAAGTTGGGTGTCCCTTAATATTAGATGAGATTATTTTAAGTGCACGTCGTCTAATTGGTTTTATTCCGAAAGAGAATATCAAAGTTTAGGGACTTAATATTGGAAATCTCCTTAAAATATAATAAAAGTTCGGGTTAGTGGCAATGGATGGATTTGCATCTGTTGAGAAGATAATGGCTCAAATCGGCTTAGCAATATATGAGTTTAATCTATTTTGGTATAAATATCGTTAATATTGGTAATTCAAAAGATCAGCTTGGACTTGCTATGAATATCTAAAATATCATTAGTACTCGAACTCCAAGTGGTAACCATCGGGCACTGGTCTCATCCAACCGGATTTGACTTGCCAAACGATAAGAGCGAGTGTTGATAACACCATCGGCAACAGCAGCACTATAAACAGCCGGGTGAGAATGGCACTGCCGAATCCCTAAACTGCTACAAAGCAGACATTACGGCTATTTAGGAAATACGATGGGATCGGCCGGGAAAAAAGAGGAGGAAAAACTGAGACATCTACAGCAGACAGTTTTATAGTGAACAGAAACAGCGACTATTCAGATGGGATTTGGTTATAAGAGACAGACTTAAGCAAGAAGTCTAATGTTTCCAAGACATTAGCGAACGCATCAAGGCCAAATCCACCAACATAAGCCTTATATGCGCTCAGACCCCAACGGAGGAAAAAAATTATATAGCTAAGGACTGCTTCTATGAGCTCCTTGACAAAACCTATGAGCGACTACCGAAGTACGATGTTAAAATCCTGCTGGGAGATTTTAACGCAAAGGTAGGAAGAGAAGACGTCTTCAGCAGTATTGTCGGAAAACATAGGATACACGACAACACGTCTGGTAACGGAATTGCGATAATTGACTTCGCTACGGAACGAAATGCTACTATAGTCGTCACACGGTTACCTCACCTCGATATCGATAAAAACCAAAAACTCTTGCTCACCATCTTCATGGTACGGGCGGGCTGTACAACATAAGGCTGTGGTTAGTACTTGTTTTGTGGACTGGATCAGAGCACCGTAATCGTAATGTTTTTATGTTTCATAAAATCCAATTCACCCGTCCGGAAAGAAGTTTCAAAAAAACATATGAGAAGGGTACAATCCACTGTGAGGATCGTTTGATACCCTACCCTATCCCATCCTTAAAATGAATATCTGTAAAACGTGGGATTAATTGTACACAGTGATATGGTTGTCAACGAGAATGCTGGCGAACTGACAAGAAAGATTAATCCGGCACTTCTTATGGTTCCAATTTGGTACAATTTGTACGAATATTCGGTTGTGCACTGAAGACACTTATTGGCTTCTTAATTCTGTTATTTATATTGCAGTTCCATTGTCGTTAAAACCCTCTGAACTACACCAACGGGGCACTGGCCAATTTGAGACCATGCGGACAAACTAGGGACCCCATAATGAGAGAGAAACGCTCTCCCATTTCATCTGCGAATGTCCTAGCAAGTGCCAGATTGTGTGCGTTAGGCCAATCATTTTTTGACAACCTTAGCGACATTTCGGATAGAAGTATGAAAGATCTTATCCGTTTTGTAAACCCCATAGGCTGGATCTAGAGACCCTCCTGTATCACATCCACAACAACAATCATAATAATGGTCACACCTGTCGTGGTAACAAAAAGGCACATAAGTACTACTTGGGTTCATGCTGAACCGCCACTTCTACCTACCTAGCTACACCAACAACAGAGCTTCATTTTTAGCTATAAGATCTTGTCAGACATGACTATTAAAGTCTTAACACTTCGACAGATCTTCGAATAATTAATACCAATACTTCAGCTCGCATAGTCTTCTATTCCCAGCCCGACATTGAGAGCAGTTGAGAGATCTCCCCCCTTAAGTGGCACGTATTACTAGAAACCGACTGCAACCAACTTGAATTGTTCATCAGGTGGAAGATAGCTAGAATCGGGTTAGTCGGAGAGATATATTGGTTGAGGCCCAGGTTCATCCAGGACTCTAGCGCAACTCATAGAAAGAAAAAAAAAGGTTTTCAAAAAATGTTATCTGTCCAAGTTACGATAAAGGTTTTGTCACTTAAACGTCATCTTAAATCCACTTTGTTCGTATCACTATACAAGCCCAGCAACCTGGTAAACTAGTCTTGTTGCACTTCCAGAAATAAATGTACCGAAAGTGACGAAACAAAAAAATTTCCATTTTATGTTGTTCAAGTATTTATCGATTGGGTATGTTCTGTTTACAGCTACATATCTACGAAGCACTTGCTTACTTTATTTCAAAAATGTACGAGTCATGTAATAGATTGAAAGTAACATTTTTCCTCCACTTTAAAACGGATAACAACACTAAGTTGCTGCTGGTTATTTCATAGTAGAAAGGAAAACAATTTTTCGTGCCACTTTGAAAGGTCTTTTCTCCCAACATCCTTGCAGTGCATAAGTAATATATTACAAAATACCTCCTCAGGAAGATTCTCAAACGATTACACGAGCGGGGGTCGGTGTAACATAAAAAAGTATCTGAAGGGAAATATAATAAATAAACTCGTACTAAAAAAAAGGGTCCTTTCACTCAACTGTCGTTGTAGAACAACAAAAAGAAAAGGATTGGTGTAGGTATTTAGTTGTGTTTCGAATGCGTACTTACGTTTTCGTATCTCGGCAGAGACAACCTCCTTGTCAGAGAATGAGGTTTTTGATGAGATTTCATGGCTTTTTAATTGTTGGAATCTTTGTGGCTTCGTGTTCATGGTAACGGAATAATCAAGAAATATTGTGAAGTAAGTTAAATTGGACGAGATGTCACAAGGAGATATGCTATCATGCGATTTTTTTTAATCACATGGTGGGAAAATTGTTAAGGCACGAGTAAACGTGGACGCAAATTCATTGTTCCATAGCGGATTATATTGATTATTAGTGACCCCGGTCTATCCTTGTAAAAGCTAACACGGCAGATGATTGTTATGCAAAACGATAATAGGACACAAGTACAAGTTTTATGGTCTGTACCAAAAAGTGAATGCAGTTCATTACCCACAAAATGTTCCAGCGAAAATAACCGCCAGATCAAGCGCTTGTACACCCAGAGAAATCTCTGCAGTAAATTTTACAAAATGTAGCCATCGAATTCACAATTATTGTCAAATATGTGTATTTCAAGGCAATAGCATTCGCATTCACAATTAATTGTAAGTTTAACAGCGTTTGCTTTCATTTTACCAATTAAATTTTTAAACGGATCTTAATTTCTTGTTGTGAAATTGACATCGCGTTGTCAAATGTACAGATATGAGTTTGTTAAACCTACATCCCAAAAATGTGAAATCTGCAACCACTTTTTGTAGTGATTAAATAAGTCTGTGACGGGCTCAGTGGCGCGATGGTTAGTGCGATGAACTGCCGTGCAGAAGGTCTGGGTTCGATTCCCAG
This sequence comes from Rhingia rostrata, assembly GCA_949824845.1. NCBI lineage: Eukaryota > Metazoa > Arthropoda > Insecta > Diptera > Syrphidae > Rhingia > Rhingia rostrata. The sequence goes on along the minus strand of OX463755.1, from coordinate 14,441,443 downwards.
CCGTAATCAACACCTAAATGATTTTTCCCTGGCCCTCCTCTCGTGATGGTCTGACAAATCATCCGAGTTGTATCAATTGTCATGAAAAGCTTATCTCAACTTAGCCGTTCGGATTCGGCATAAAACAGGAGGTCCCGCCATCGTGCTAAGAAGTACACACGCACACATGAATGGTTGTGAGAAAAAAGCTAGGCCCTGGGTACTAACGAGCCTGTTGCGCCATCAATTTATTTTTTTTTAAATAATCCTGTAGAAATTACAAAATGTTCTGTATCTGACAAACGCCAATGAAGTCAATCTACAGCATGTGTGGTTTTAACTATTTGGAGTAGACATGAACCTAAATCCACAGCAAACATTTTTCAAATCTGCAACCAGAACGTAACAAGTACAAAAAGCTATAGAATCGACGTTAACATTTGTAAAATGCACAGCAGATGGATTCAATTCTTTGTTCATTTAATCATTAAACTGTTAAAGTGGAAAGACCTTAAGCTTGAAAAAAGTTATCAATTTAGGTTTTCAATGGAGAGTAATCTAATGTGTTTGCCTGAGATTGTTGAGAGTTTTGAACTTAGTTATTTATTTATTTATTTATTGAAATACAAATTATTTCGGTAAGGCATCAGTGCAACAAGGCCATTAGCAATTTGATGGTCCAGAAAACATTATTTTATCCCAGGCTACAACCGATAGTAATCTAGTTAGATATGCTGGTATTGCCGAGCTTAAACGGAAAATACAGATATTAACGCCTAAAAAAGCTCCGGATTATGACCTATTTACGGAAGAACTTCTTAAAATGTTGCCCGTAAAAGAATTAATAAACTCCTCTACATTGAAAATGCAGCAATTAGATTAGAATACATATCAAGACAGTGGAAAGTCGCAGAAGTGATTATGGTTCTCGAACCAGGAAAATAACCGATTGAAATAAAATCTTGCAGACCGATTTCACAACTTCCAATAATTTCAAACGTTTTTGAAAGGATATTACTCGGTCGCTTACACCCCATTATTGATCAAAAACGCCTTTTACTTAACCATCAATTTGGGTTTAGAAGTAAACATTCGACTGTGGACCAAGTTTACTGATGTAGTTGAGAAAGCTTTCGAAGAAAAGAAAATTTTCTCACCCGTATTTCTTGACGTGCCGCAAGCTTTTGACAAAGTTTGGCATAGAAGCCTTCAATGCAAGCTTAGACAAGTTCTGTCTTAAAAATTATATGAAATCCTCGTTACGTATCTTGAGCATAGACTCTTCCGTGTGAAACTTGGAAACGAATATTCGGATTTCAAAGAAATATTGCCAGGAGTACCACAAGGGAGCGTCTTTGGACCACTCTTGTACCTCCTATTTACACGTGATATCCTACAAACAAACGATACAATAGTTGCCACGTTTGCTGATGATACAGCTATATTAGCAGTTGCACAACAATTGAGGAAACAAATATGAAATCAGAAAACACTATTAACGAGGTCAATAATGGACAAAGTCTTGGCGGATTGCACTTAAAGAGTGCAAATCGATGCATGAAGAATTTTCGTATAAGCGGACAAACAATTTGCCAGTATTTCTCAAAACGGTTCGTGTCCCTTTTACAAATTAAGCGAAATATCTCGGAATGACACTCCATGCAAAATTAAAATGGAAGTCGCATGTAAAAAAGAAATGCGAAGAACTTAAAAATAAATACAGAGAACTGTACTGGTTACTCGGAAAATATTCGAAGCTTAACCTTGAAAACTAGCTGCTATTATACAAGCAAGTGCTAAAACCGGTCTGGACATATGGTATACAACTATGTGGTTGAACCAGTGAAACGAATCTAAATATTTTACAAACTTTTGAAAACAAAATGTTAAGATCATTCGTCAATGCGCCGTGGTATATAAGAAATGAAGATCTACGCAGAGATCTGGGCATTCCAGCGGTTAAAGAAGAAACGAAAAATTTATTTATTAGTTTATTGGGACACGTTAATACAACGGTCCTCCGAATTCTTGACGAAACAAATTTATTGTGGCGTCTTCAAAGAACTAAGCCCTTAGATTTGGCCCGATAATAACAAACCACGCTATCAATTGCGGAAAAAGCAGGAACGCTCACAGGAAAGTTATCTGCCAAACATTTATTACTCGTGATAAAAAAAATTGCTAGATTAGTCGCATACTTAGTTGCAATACAAACACAAAAATGGTGGTGGTTTTAGTGGGTTAAAGTCTCACACTACTTTGGGCACGTGTCTTTCGAGATTTCCACGAGCCCACGGAAAAAAATCAAGGCCATAAGCGATGCCGTTTTTTAGAACGCATGAGATTGATATAAAGAAAAAAATGAAAATTAATTCAATGAAAGTACAAATTAATTAATATTTATGTTTAAAATCAAATTTAATCTTTATATCTAATTGTAGGGATCAAAATAGATTTCATTAAATTTATGGGCATCTAAAGCAATTTTTTTTCGTTGGATTTTCGAATGGGCTAAGGATGGTGGATAATTCGTTGGTTATGCGTGTGTTGAACTTATCATTTTTAAAAGTGATTCAGTCGGAAATATCACCATATTGGAAATTTTTGGAAGTTGTGTGCAGTTTCATATTGTCTGAGAGTGTTGTGCAGGTAAGTTAAAGATTGGGTTGTGTTTCGCGTGTTCATTAGCTTACCATTTTCAATTTATTTATTTTAACTATGTTGAGAACTTTCAAAATGATGTTGACTTGTGCTCATGTCGGAGCACATTTCTAAAATATTCCCGGCATGGAACTTCGGCTGCATTTGAAGTTTGAAGATGCATTTTTTTAAGTCGACAAAAGTAAATATCTGATACCCTTTTTGTGTTTTAGCAATTAAATTATTTATTGTTTACTTAGTACGCACACTGCAACACATTGTGCTGAAGACATCTGCAGTTGAGCACCAAAATCATCATGCAGCTCTCATGAATCTAATTCATCCACCGACTTGTTATTTATGTAAAATTATTAATATTATATAAAATCGACAGAAGTCCTCCTTTAATTAGATTTGATTTGTATTTGATTTTTTACATTAAAATATATATGAAACATATTATGAAGACAATTAAATTATTTGGTGTGTATCTTTTAGCATGGGGCAAAGATTTATGAAAAAATAGTTGTGTAAAGGAGATCCAAAGACTGTACAAATGGCATAAATGTCGTAGTTTCTACAAAGCGAGTTGTAGATTTCATGATAGAAATTGCATTTGGAGTTGCAAAGAGTTTTATGTAATGCAACAAAAATCTATATTTTTGACACATAACCATTGTGAATTTTACAAGTTTGGCTGTACATTCAACAACGAACGCTGTTGTATGCAGTATTTTTTTAGTTTTAAAATGTACAACAAATGCTGTTATATGCACATCTCGGTTTTAGAATGAACAACCATGTCTCTGTTAAATTGACAGTATTGGATGTCGGGTCGATTTTGACTATTACTGCAGTAGAATTAACAGCGGTTTTCAACATTTCTACCACATATTTTTTTGGGTGTAGTTGTTGGGAAGCTTCTTCTTAATAATGGAAAGCAGCGTGGCAGAATTTAAGGCAAATCGTGAGTCATATACGTAAACACGTGTGCCTTTGACTTCAGCAGTCTTCAATCAACGTAGAAAATTATATCGTACACTGTAAGTAGCATATACCGACGATATTGACAACATTCGTCGCATTCAACGTGATGTCATATCCACCCCAACTAACGATTTCGCTTCGATAAAGCACTATCGAAGCTATTTTCCCTCCAGAAATATTACCTGTAACATTTGGCGCACTTTTAGGACGCTATTTGCTTTTTAGGACTTCTTAAAATACTTTTAAAAATCCTTACATAAAAAACTTTGTTTGCTTATAAAAGGCCTTACAGAAGCAAATTATAGACTTCGCAAAAAGTCTTTCCGAATTATTATTATTTACTATTAGTTATATTTTTTATTATTAAATATATTTTTAATTTTTTCTTTTTGTTTTTGCATTTTCCTATATTATTTACTTTTATTGATTTAGTCGATTAAGCCATGTCTGTCCGTCCGTCTGTGCGTCTGTCCATCCGTACGTCAACAGTTTTTTGGCCTTGAATTTTGAACTTGAATGATGAAATTTAGTATTATGTTCGTTGTTGCTCCCAGCAGAACAAGTGTTCTCAAAGTGGATTTTTAGCTTGCAGCAATCACAAAATCTCTGGATCTCAGTCCAACATGCTATCCACTAGGCTGTGCTCTGGAACATGAAATACCAGTAAGTACAACGAAGAACTTGAAACGTGTAGACTCATTCTAAGGTGGAGTCCCGTTCTTATAACCTTTTTCACAATCTTTCACCTTTTCCATGAGTTAATCCTTATTTGACATTTCTTGAAATGCATGTTACATTATATTTGATGAGAATCGAATTCAATTTTCATAGCCTGACATTCCATTTCATAATAAAAATTAATGTCCCCAAAATGTGAGGAATGTAGAAATGGCAGTGTCACAACATATTGTTCAGCCAGCTTATCAAAATCTTTTATATTTATACAAAAAGAAGAAAAGTGGACTAACTTTTTGCGGAGTTGTACCGAAACATCTTTACGTACGGTACATGTACACGCATCTCCGGAAGCTTAAAAATAATCTTGCAGAAGTTATGCTATCATAACTTTGGTTATGCTTGTGTATTTTCCAGCATAATATCCTAAACGGGCTTCTTACCAAACAATCGACTCCAGAAATGCTCAACCTCCGCGCACAAGTTCTATATAAGGCCTACAGAAATAATTTCTGTTAATTTTTTTTTTTTTGCTTTATAGAGGAATAATTGTTATTTGGGACGTTTGCAACTACTGAAAAGGAAGCGGTAAAATGTATTGCTGCTGTCAACCAACTGACAAACAGCACAACATCGACGAATTGAACTGAACGGCACTATTGACAGATGTACCTCGTTTACCTCGACTCCGCTTTTAACTCTGACAAAAACATCTCAAAAGAAATTAAACGAAGAATTACTCTTGCGAACTGCTGTTTCATCGGGATAAGAAGGCAATTTAGTAGTAAGGCCCTCACTCGAACCTCTAAGGAAATCATTTACAAGACCACAATCATCCATGTCCTGTTCTACGGCGCTGAAGTATGGACTGTCTCAAAAGCGGATGAAGAAATCTGTAGTCGATTCCAGAGGAAAATTCTTCGAAAAATCGTCGGTCCCGTTTGCATTGATGGGCTATGGAGATGAAGATTCAACCAAGAACTATACGAGCTGTACAGCGACATGTCTCTTGTCAAAAAAAAAACTCCGAATTGGACATGTAGAACGAATGGACATCAATACTCCGGCAGAGTATTGAGCAGAGTCTTCGATTCCCAGCCAGACGTTGGACGCTGTTGTATAGGAAGACGCTATTGCTTCGGGCTAAGAAGCCAATTCAGTAGTAATGCCTTCACTTAAACAACTTAGGAGATCTTAGGTGATCCAGTCCTGCTTTGTGATGCTACAGCACCGTAACAAAATATGATGAAGAAAACCATGGTTGGACCTGAAGAGTTTTTACCTCCAAATTGAAATATTCATCGTAATAGTAGCTCTATAAGTAACGGGTCGTCAATATGGACATCCGAACAATTTTCAACGTTGTTAGCATGTCAAATTTATTTTTAATTATTCAGTCTGTTTTGCCAAATCACCATGGATGGACATAGCGTTCAAAAATACGTGTAAATGCTAAAATTGTTTTGTCAAAATGGACGTTTTGTTTGGGCAACATTCTATGCGCTTCGACCATATTACGTTCGTCATAACCTTCCTACAGAGAGGAATATTTTCAGTGTGGTGGATAAATTCGAGTTCACTGGTTCATTAAACAATAAACCAGCAACCGTACGTTTACGAGTTTGCAGGGGAATCAGAGGCAGTCGACTTTTCGTCACTCACAAGAGCTTGGCCTTTCGCAGAGCACAACTTTACGGATTTTACATCGTGACACAGGAGCTGAAGGTAAGCGAACATAGACCATAGACAACGACTTGTGTTTGTTAATCGGCTTTTTGAGCAGTTGGAAAATTACCCTAAATTTCATCGAAACATAATATGGATGAACGGGTACGTCAATAATAATTAAATTGTCGATTTTGGACGATACCAATCCACATGAGGTCCACGAGCGTATAATGCATCCCGAAAATGTGACTGTTTCTTGTAGGTCTCGGGCTGGTGGCATCATCGGTCAATATTTCTTTGAGAACGACTTTGGTCATTTCATCACCGTCAACGGTGAGCGCTATAGGACGATGATTACCAACTTTTTTTTGGTCTGAATTGGATTATATTGACACCAACGATATGAGGTTTCAACAGAACCACTAGAGAGCATGGTCAACTCACGTGAAGGGGATGTGAACTAGCCACCCAGATCTTGTGATTTGACCCCATTAGACTTTTTTTGGGGTTCCTATCCGAAGTCGCCTTTCTATGCAAATAATCCACAAACCACAGCGGCTCTCAAGTCAACCCAACACGTACCATCAGTCGAATTCATCTGGATTTATAGCTCATAATCATTGAATTTTGCATATTTCGGATTAACACTTCCCATGTTTTTCGTTCGCAGATGACAAGGATGCAATTTTCATAACCCACATTCTTATACTGATTTAAAATAAAAACAAACTAGGAAAAAACTAAATACAAATGCAGTCTTACCATAAATCACGGATCAATGACCAAATAAATTCCCATCACTCACATTTTTCCCTCTTCAAAGCATTAAATATGACTTTTGAATTGCACAATTCCATTCAACGGATCTTAACAAGAGTTCCTTATACGATTGCCTCTTCGTATACGATTTCCTTAAGTACCTACCTACTTCGATAAAGGTTCCTCTACAATCTGACAATCGATTCTCGAATGCGCTTCACTTAACCCCCTTACTGTGGTTAAACGAAATAAATTCGACGATAAATCTATAAAGTAGGTAGCAACCTTCCAAGCATCTACGTCCATGACCTAGCCCAATACAGCTCTCCAACCAATATTCAACATTAAAGCCTCGATAATCTGAAATTGAACGTTTTTTCTCCCAACTCTAAGTCGCTTGCACATCAAGACAGCTAAAAGTGACAAAAGGATTCCGAGCTTAGTTCTATTCCTTTATATTCCCTCTCATTGCCGTGGGAGATATTTTTCAAGTGAACAGTACATTGCCACATATAATCCCTTAAAAGAAGCAAAGATACACTTTGTGATCGCTAGGAAGTGAACAAAGTTCCGTTCTTTTAAGAGTACATGGTTACCGAACAATAAAGTTTCCATAATCTCACAGTCCATTGGATGGACGCACTTTCATGTGCCCACCCACACTTACTTATCCGAGAAGTATTAACATGTCCTATCACAGCAACATGACCTAGGCGAACGTGCAGTACGCAGCAGTGACTCGGAGATGAGGTGTCAGGAACCGGTACCATTATCTCTAGAGAAAGAGATTATGTTCGTTCTCCAAAAGTGGGGAAATTTCAATTCATGGACCATGAAGTCCAGACAACCAGATGCATAGAGGACAGAAAGGATAACGGTGTCAGGCAAATTATCAGTCTGACATGAGACATGCATCCACAGAGACTATGCTATGCTTGTCTTACTTGTCTGCTTGTCTGGTACTCTCTCGCCTTTTTTTATGCATCGCTGCTGGTGGCAGTGACAGTTGACCGTTTGATAGGTGCCATAGTACCGAGGAGGATATCTTCGCTAGTTGATTAGAAATTATTTAACTAGTTCAAGGATGTGGTGATTTGCACTTTCCCGATCTTTTTATTTAAATTTTAAACGTTGACTTGACTTTGACATCTGTGTCATTGTGAGTGAACGCGGACTGCACATGATTGGTGCAATGTCACGGAAACTTTTTTTTTTCTCCAAAAAAGCATAAATCACAAAAAAATATATATATACGTATATAATCACAGAGAGGACAACCCAGCACAGTGTCCTGGAAAATTTTTCAAGCGGATAAAGCATGCCCCCTTTACTTGCACGACAAGAAAATCAATGCGAAGGGCATACAAGCCATCAAATGGACTGGAGAATTTCCAAACAAAAGGACATCGACTGTGATGATACGAAATGAAAACCTCATGATGAGGACCATGATGGCGTCGGGACGGAATCACCACTCGAGTTCAATTTCGCGAGGCGCAACACCCGAGTGCAACAACTCGATATGAATGTCACGTACTCTTAATGGATTAATATTCTGAGTTTGTAATTTTTGTTTATTGTATGTGCTGTTGCTTGTGCTGTTCGCAATCAATGTTTGTTTTATTCTTGCGGAGAAAATATCATCTCGTTGTTTTTTTATTAAAAAAAAAAACAGGAAACATTCCACGGTTTTTGATGACACTAATTGTAAGCACTCACAATTGGAATGATGGTAAATATTGGGAATTACGTATTATTCTGTTGGGGACATGTAATTGGATTGGACTGATTGGACCGTTTTCTTTATTTAGCACATCCAGGCAAAAATATGTGATTTATAAATTGGGTGGAAACCTGACAATCGAATGAGTGAATTTGTGCCAATGAGATGGGGTCTGGGTGCATGACTAGGTCATATATATGTAACTCTCTAACTAGTATATGCCTATAATTTAAGTGGGGTTATGGTGTTGTACTCCTGCTTTTCGAAAGAGATAGTCAATACAGAAGCACCCTTCTGGAGAAGGGAATGATCTACGAATGGGCAAGGGAGTATTTGTCTAGTTCTGTAGATCTTATTACAAGTGCCTAATAAGAACAATGAGCTCTATAGGCAGAGACAAAGGAAAGAACACCAGCTTTTCAGAAGAAGAAATAAGAGCAAACAAAATAACTTCATGAACGACGTTCGCAAGTTTCACCAAAGTGTAAAACGTCAAAGGAAGGGATACACGACTCGAACAGAATCCTGTCGGGATAAAAAAGGAAGTATCAGACTGTTAAACGGCGACGACAAAGAACATTCCGCTGTCAGCCACCGCCAGCGAAAACCGCCAACCAGCCGACCTAAGTAATAAGGCTGCCAGAAACGATGCCCGTCCCGCTGTGACTTGGTAAGTAACATCCACCAACTCATAAGCCAAATCTGGTCGGATAAAAGTATGCCTGAAAAATGGAACCTCAGCATGGTTTTCCCTATCCACAAAAAATGATATTCTCTGTACTGCATCAACTAAAGAGGCAAAAGTCTCCTCAACATCGCCTACAAGATCCTATCTGCCATAATATGTGAACGCCTGAAACCGTTTACCAACAACCTGAAATATCCTTATCAGTGTGGTTTTAGGCCAGGAAAGTCCAGAACTGATCAAATCTTCACACTTCGGCAGATACCGAAAAAACCAAAGAAGTCCAATTCACACCAACCAAGAAGCCCAACCCACCACCTATTCATCGATTTTAAATCCGCATACACCAGCATTTATAGAGACGAACTATACTGAACCATGTCTAGTTTTGGTATAGCACCCAAACTCGTCTGTCTGTTCAGGATGCCGATGGATAATCCACGCTGATGCATCAAGGTAATAAGCGACCTTACCGACACATTTGGCATCAAAAAGGTTTACGTCAAGGCGATGCTCTGCCGTGCGACTTCTTTCATCTGGTTCTTCAGAAGATTGAGCCAAACTCCCGGGCCAACAACAGAGGGACAATTTTCCAAAAATTGGTGCAACTACCAGCATACGTCGACGGTATTGACATCATTGGCAGGATACATTGTTATGACATCACACGTTTGCTATTATAGAGGAGGAAATGAGGGTAAGACTTAATAAATGCTGTCAACACAAAGAGTCACATAACATCAACAAATTGGATAGAATGTCACCATTGACAGATATAACTTTGAGGTAGTACGGGACTTTGTCTACCTCGGCTCCGATATTAACTCTGACGACAACATCTCGTCAGAAATTAAACGAAGAATTACTCTTGCCAACCGCTGTTTCTCCGGGCTAAGAAGGCAATTCAATAGTAAAGCCCTCATCATCCGATTCCTGCTCTACGGCGCTGAAGCATGGACCATCTCAAGAGCGGATGAAGAAATCCTAGGTCGATTCGAGAAGAAAATTCTTCGAAAAATGGGCTACGCAGACGAAGATTCAACCACGAACAAGCTGTACAGCAACATGCCCCTGGTAAAAAAAAACTCCGCATTGGACGATTAAGATCGATATAATATGTAGAACGAATGGACACCGATACTCCGGCTAGCAGAGTCTTCGATTCCCAGCCAGACATCGGACGCAGTAGAGGAAGGCCTCGCCTTAAGTGGCGAGCACAAGTAGAAACCAACCTTAACCAACTTGGAGTGCGCAACTGGAGGCATTTAGATTAGGACCGGACTAATTGAAGAGGCATGTTGGTTGAGGACCAGGATCATTCCGGAATGTAGCGGCAATTTCGTAAGTAAATGAGTCTTTGAAAATCGATGAATAAGTGGTCAGCATCGATTTGGACTTCCATATTGGACAGATAAGATTTTTTTAATGGTTTTAGGTGTTTCCATTTCATGGCCTAAAACGATATTGGACCGATCAGATTTTTGGTGAAGTTTTTCAGGGGTTTTCATAATATGACACAAAGCATCATGTTAGAGGGTTGAGTAATCGATGCTGAGGTTCCATTTTTCAGCCAAACTTTCACTGTCACTGCCCTGTCACTGCCCTGGGATCAACAATAGTTGGAAAGAAATTATTTTCAATCGCTGGTATCAAATCTTAAGATTTTTTCAGATGCCTCTGTGGTCCAGATCATCGACTTCTGAAAATTGTGGAGGCTATAGTCACCATTTCTATCGGATACCCGTCGAAACAGAGTAAATATCTTTACTAAATCCTTTCATCAGCAATTATTCTTTACTGCAACGGTTTAAGCAAAGAACCGATACAGGCCTATGCAAGTTTGACACCCGACACATTTTTCAATGATTCAGTGTGTGTATTCTAAGGTTAAATCCCTTCGGAAAATACTTCTACGATGATCAAGGAGAGAACTTTTCAGCAAGTCCATGAACGAAAGCTATAGTAGCTAGTAATATTAGCTTAACACATCCTATCAAGCAGTTCCTAGCCTGTTTATGTATTTTTGAATATCCATGGCAGTATTTGCTTTAACAAATTGTATCCCTATCAACAGTAGGTACTCATCCCTTAATTTAAGTTCTGTGTAGTCAAAAACTTTTTTCCAAATCATCAATTTGTATAATTTGAAGGCTCAAATAAATGTCTACATTAATCCTTGATCGATTTTTATTCAACCCAATTAGTCCTTAATTTCTCCTGAATTACATAACTACACCAAAGAATTCGATTTTTTTGATATTTTTTCGTCGCTTTCATCTGACCTTGCTCTAAAGTTAAACATAAAATATAATTATCTACATCCTCTCTTTAAGGACATTTTATCTATCATAATTATAGCCGACAAACTGCGAATAATGAGTTTGTGCCATAAACGATAGATATAGGTTACAATTCTAGTAAGTTCTCTGGGTAAAGTTTTGTTTTTTCTCCTTTTATGTTTCCTGCTGTATCCTTTTGTTGCCTGTTAGCTTAACTATCTACGCCAAAACTATGAAATCTCCACACAATATACTTGCAAGTCGTTTAAACAAAACTTTGTGAAGCAATATTGTTGCTAGTATATGTATACTGCCGGTGGGTAAGTGTGGTGGCGATTTTCTTTTAAATATGCCTTGAATCTCTATCATGGGTTCTTCAAGGATGTACTTTCCTTCTGTCGAAGCATAAATTCAGCATTTATGAAGGAATGGCCAAGGCAATATTATGAACTGGTATGAACGATTTATTAATTGAAAATAATTCGAAATTCTAATAAAAGCTGGTATTTGAGATTTTTAACTGAAATACTGGTGGGCTTTGTGTTTGTATCTATTCATCGAAAAAAGAAAAATTCAAACCAATCAAATTCACAGTGCAAACACTTCTTAAGCACTTATCAGGATTGTTCGAATTGACTGGCAATTTTTTCCTCACATAGTGCTTTTGTTCAATCTGCGAACATACATGTGCAAAACTGAGGGAACCCTCAATGCACCCCAATATAAATCTGGGTGTAAAATTCATCTCCATCATACAGACTATCGAATATTTTCTAAAGCACGAAAAGCACTGGTCTTGGACCACTTGAGTTAGCAGTAACTACGTTGAATATGGATTTGTTGCACACATATGAATGCATGCCTGTCGTGCACCTCGCAGATTTCAACGGTCTCGGACTAAAAAAAAGTCTATAAAAGGTACTTCACTACATTATATCAAAGCTGTTAATTTACAAGCTATAGGGCTCTACGTCCCCACAAACTACATGTTCAATTATGCTTAGGTGTATTATACAGCATCGATGACAAGACTGCGATGCATAACTACTAGGTACTGTCTGTATAACAAAAGAGACCAGCAGGAAGGACCATCCGATATTTGCAAGTTCCAAAAATATACGCGAAATATGATTTTGGAAGCGAGTTCAGCTACCGAGAAAAATTAAACTTTTCGCAATAAAACTCAATATGAAAACGACTTCTAAGAGTTGACTTGGATTCTGTTAACCGTTGTAGAAAAGGAGTTTATTTTTTTATAGACCATCAGAAAGGATTCACAGAATTAGACGGTATTTTAGACAGCTACTGAAAAATGGAACCTCAGCATTGATTGTCCGATCCACCAAAAAGGAGACCCCACTGAACTGCACCAGCTACAGAGTCTCCTCAATATCGCTTATAAGACTTACGAATAATCTGATCGGCCCTTATCAGTATGGTTTTAGGGTTTTAGGTAAGGAAGTCCACAACTGTTCAAATCTTCATACTTCGGCAGATCCTGAAAAAAATGCAAGTAGTCCAAATTAATACCCACCATCTATTCATCGTTTTCAAAGCCGCATACGACAGCATTTATAGAAACGAACTATACACACCCATGTCAAGTTTTGGTATACCAGCCAAACTCGTCCGTTTGTGTAGGATGACGATGGAGAAATTTCGCTGTTCCATCAGGGTCGGAAACGACCTCACCGACACATTCGATACCGAAAAAGTATTTAGGCAAGGCGATATCACGTGACTTTTTCAATTTTATTCTTGAGAGGATTGTACAAAACTCACGAGCCAACACCAGAGGCACAATTTTCCAAAAATCGGTACAACTACTAGCGTACGCCGACGATATTGACATCATTGGTAGGACCAAACGTGATATCAAAGCCACGTTTGCTAGTATAGAGAAGGAAGCGGTAAAAATGGGCTTAGCAGTATAGAAGGGCAAGACGAGATTTATGCTGTCAACACGAAAGGACACACAATATCGACGAATTGGAAAGAACGTAACCATTGACAGATATAACTTTGAGGTTGTACGGGACTTTGTCAATCTCGGCTCCGCTATTAACTCTGACAACAACAACTCGTCAGAAATTAAACGAAGAATTACTCTTGCCAAACGCTGTTTCTTCGGGCTAAGAAGGCAAATCAGTATTAAAGCCCTCACTCGAACTACTAAGGAGATCCTATATAAGACCCTGATCATCCCAGTCCAGCTCTACGGCGCTGAAGCATGGACCGTCTTTAGTCAATTTGAAAGGAAAATTCTTAGGAAAATCTACGGTCCCGTTTGCGTTGACGGGCTATGGAGACGAAGATTCAACCAAGAACCATACGAGCTGTACAGCGACATGCCCCTGGTCAAAAAACTCCGCATTTCACGTTTCAGATGGCTAGCACATGTAGAACGAATGGACACCAATACTCCGGCTCGCAGTGTCTTCGATTCCCAGACAGACGTCGGACGCAGTAGAGGAAGACCTCGCCTTAAGTGGCTCGCACAAGTAGAAACCGACCGCAACCAACTTGGAGTGCGTAACTGGAGGCAGTTAGCTAAGGACCGGGCTAATTGGAGAGGCATGTTGGTTGAGGCCCAGGTTCATTCCGGACTGTAGCGCTCAAGTAAGTAGGTAAATCCTTTTAAGCTAGCAAAACCACTGCGTGAGCTTTTCTGCCTATTCTGCTCATCAGGACTCTTTATGAGAAGATGGAAAACTGCATCTGTCCAGCGAATCATATTCTCTCCCCAACTACCGATCAATTGCGTATGCGTCATTTCAAGGTGTTTCCGTGACCTTGGAAAGAAGGAACGATAAATCGTCAGCCTGTTAAATATTTCGAAACACAAAAACTTCTCAATGAAGTACGGTTTTCGCAGCAACAGTCTGGTGGTTTGATGACATATCTCACCGAAAAGTGAAACCAATCAGTCCACCATGGTGCTGAAAGCAATATTGTTGCACCTGCGTGCATTTGGAATCGACGAAAAACTTCTTCTTCAAGTTGTTTTGATCGGTTTAAAGGAGTAAAGAAAACTGGCTTTTCAGAAAGAAGACAAAAGAGAAAACAAGCGCGTGATCGAGGATATGGGGGTGCCACTCTACCAATTAACTGGTGCTCCTCAAGGGTGAGTTTTGTCTCCAATCTCTTTGTAATCCAATTCGTTCCTTGCTGATGACGGTACTCTCAGCCTCCCATGTTCGTTGTCAGGTCCACATACCTCATCTTCGAACATTAACGACACGACATGTTAATCACATTGAATTCCGACCTTGACAAAAGAGTAGAATTCAATGGTTCTAGAACACAATGCTGTCTTATGTCGTTAAAGTGAAACCAAAATCTAGACCCATTTTCCATGAAAGGCACTTACGTCCAAGAAATCGAAAACTTTCAATGCTAGGTATGTGTGTTAGTAACAATTTATGTTATAACGACCCCATATCCCAAGTAGCTAAAAATGCAGCGGAATGTCTAGGTTTCCTGAATCGAAGTATGAAATATTTCATCCCTTCTGATCTAGCCACAATATGTGAAGCGTTTATACGTCCTAAACTTGAGTTCAAAGCTCACGTCAGGTCGGATGCACCAAAAACAACATTGCGCCTCCTAGATAGGATTCAAACGCGTGCGAAGAAACTTATAGCAGACATTGCAATAGCGAGCTCTTTAGTTTCGCTCGAACATTGTCGAAATATCTCCTGCCTTACATTGTTTTATCGCTATTTTAACAACCAATGCTCAAAAAGAATATCAGGTGCATTCCTCCCATTCACCGGTATCTCCCTTATTCTTATCTTGAAATTTATATACTTACGTCCTTAGCCAAAGACAGAAGATACCTCATTCTATAAGTTATCGAATCACCTTCCATTCAACTGAAGGACAGAGTCGTGAGCCCATTAGGATACACTGTCTCCCTCAAAATCCACCTAGCCTGATATTTAATTTTAATTTACTTGTATTTGACCGCCATCCCAAATGTCATAAAAGTAGACCACCAATGTAGCAATCCTATCATATTTCCCCGTAACTAAGCCTTTTTAAAAAAAAAAACGAAAAAAATTTTAATTGCTTTGTCTTGATGACCTGCCAAATAAATTGTGTCCTCTGAAACTAAGACAAAAGCCAAAGCACACCCGATAAACACAACTTTGTGAAACTTTTCATTGGCCACACTAATGCATACACCCACACATATTCGGTTAGTGATAAATTCCCAGTGTCCGCATTGCTGTTACCTCATCAAATGAGACCCGATCCTGTAAAACAAAAAAAAAAAAAAAAAGATTAGCCCACCGAAGACAATGTAAACTTTTCGCCCAGATATCGTAACGTACTCACCCACAAACGAATGAAATGTGTGAAACTATCCACCCTCAGCCAAACCCCATTCAAGGCTCTCAGCGGCGATAAGTTATAAACTTTTGAATTCCTTGCTGGTCGTTGTATTTTATTTTTGTGGTTGGTTCCTGTGCCGCAATGATGCACTGCAAAGGACTCTCATTAAGATATTTTTGAACTTCTTTCACTACCAACCTGGCATTTGCTTATCGCAATAAGCAACCAACAAAAAACCCTCGTACATGACATATATGACCTGTTTTTAGCCTGTTTTGGTCCTTGTCCACTGCAATGATATATAGACTTGAAATAATGGACAATAACCGCATATCCTGTCTTGTTTTGCAGCCAGGAAGTAGGGCAGAGTCCACTGCATTCGGATAACTTAAGCTCAGAACTCATAATGACTTGCAGCAGAAACAACGAAAACAACAGCCGAATCAACTGAAAGGCAGAGAGCCTTTCGATTGAATGAATATAATTTCCGGATCCCAAATTGAGTGGAAAAGTTTTATTCAGACTTTTGGATAATTTTCATTCATCGGGTGTCCTCCGGTTAGCACACCAGACTTGGGGTACCAAAAGTATATTTGTTTTCTCCATTTCAAAGCCTTTGTAGATTTTGTTGTCCTTTCAAGAGGTCGACTCATCGTGGTGACCATGTGCTCTTTTTGCAATTCGAATTTAAATATGTTATTGTCCTGTTGTCGGATTATCCTTTCAAGTTTCTCTACGATTTTGATGTTTTATTTGAAGTTGTGTCTGCAACATGAATGGGTGGAAACAATAGTGGTCCAATTTGAATGTGTATGTTTTCATTGGTATGGCACATTCCTAGCTGGGAACTTTCTCTACTACAAAATTGTTTGTACAGCTTTATTAATAGCATGGCGTTGGTGTCCTTTTGTTAAAATTTGTTTGGGGACGTTTTTAGATGTGAGTACATTTTATTGAATTTTGAAAACTGTTTTTTTTCATTTGAGCACACATAAACATTTTAATTAGATGCTATACAAATATTTGTGTAAAAACAGATGTCCTGATATAACTTTGAAATCACTCAAAAACTTGACCTAGATACATGCAATGTTGTCGATACATATTTTTCTCTTACGGGTAAGGCCAACAAAAGATTCTGATATATGATCTCACTGTCTTATTTTCAGCGAAGAGCTAAGAAAGGAAGCAAGCATATTGACGTCAGAATAAAATTGTAAAAAGCTTGAAGATGACGACCAGACAAAATTTACTGTAGATGTAAATCATACCCTTGAGTGCTACAAAGAATATATAATCACTGTCCTACTGCTTGAACACTTTTTTGTGATAAACAAGGATTTGTGATACTTTTTATCACAAATTATAAGCAGAATCCTTATGACTCGAACGAGAAATAAAGTAAAGGGATGTTTGGCCATATAATTTGCAGTTTTTTCTAAATACAAAAAGACTCAGATTGTTTTTTTTCAGATTCAGATTCTTTTTTGAATTCCGGATATTAGATATTTTTAATCAATAGGTAATGGCGTTGATGGTTAGTTGTTGTAGAACGAGGGTAGACACAGAGTACGAGTGTCAACCATGGAAAGAAAAAAAAAAACAAAACTTTAAAAAGTCTTGGGTAGAATGACTGGCGTAAGATATAGGGCCTACTTCCCTCAGGTCAAAACAAAGGGCTGCCTAAAGGTTGCTTTTCATTCAAAGCAGACATTAATGACTCCCGAATTTTACGAAAGGGTTTTAAGGGCATTCTATCCTATGTGGCATCTTCTCTGGTCAGTAAAGTGTGTTTTTTAGAGGTATAGAATTTTGAAATGGAATAACACGATGATGATTTTATTTAAGTAAACATGAAATTTATTTTATTCGAAAGATAATCTTCTGGCAATATAAATTGAAAATGATTTCTGGCGTATGACCGCCATAGCTGGCTCGGACGTATTCTAATCTGGAGGTATGATTTTCGATGACTTTTATCAACACTTGTGGCCGTATATCGGCAATAAAGTGGCGAATGTTGTCCTCCAAATGGTCAATCGTTTCGGGTTTATTGGCGTATACTACTGACATCATATATGCCCACATAAAATAGTCATTTACTTACTAACTATTTAAGTGCACTATAGTCCGGAACGAGCCTGGGCCTCAACCAACATGCCTATCCAATTAGCCCGGTCCTTAGCTAACTCCCTCCAGTTGTGCATGCCAAGATGGTTGAGGGCGGTTTCTACTTGTGCGCGCCACTTAAGGCGAGGTCTTCCTCAACTGCGTCCGACGTCTGGCTGGGAAGCGAAGACTCTGCGAGCCGGAGTATTGGAGTCCATTCGTTCTACGTGTCCTAGCCATCTTAAACGTCCAATGCGGAGTTTTTTGTCCAGGGGCATGTCGCTGTACAGCTCGTATAGTTCTTGGTTGAATCTTCGTCTCCATATCCCGTCGACGCAAACGGGACCAACGATTTTTCGTAGAATTTTCCTCTCAAATCGACCAAAGATTTCTTCATCCGCTTTTGAGACGGTCCATGCTTCAGCGCCGTAAAGCGGTACTGGGATGTTCAAGATCTTATATAGGATCTCCTTAGTAGTTCGAGTGATGGCTTCACTACTGAATTGTCTTAGCCCGAAGAAACAGCAGTTGGCAAAAGTAATTTTTCGTTTAATTTCTGACCAGATATTGTTGTCACACTAAATGGCGGAACCGAGAAGCACGAAGTCCCGTACTTCCTCAAAGTTATATCTGTCAATTCACGTGCGTTCGACGTTGTGTTTCCTTTCATGTTGATAGCATATACTTCGTCTTGGCTTCATTTACTCCTGAACCCATTTTTGCCGCATTCTTCCCTATAATAGCAAACGTGGCTATGACATCACGTTGAGTCCTACCAATGATGTCAATATCGTCGGCGTATGCTAGTAATTGTACCGATTTTTGAAAAATTGGGAATATGGCGTTGGCTAGGGAGTTTTGCACAATCCTCTCAAGAATCAAATTAAAGAAGTCACATGGCAGCGCATCGCTTTGCCTTAATCATTTTTTGGTATCGAAGGTGTCGGTGAGGTCGTTTCCGACCCAGATGGATCAGCGAGAATTCTTCTTCGTCATCCTACAAAAACGGACGAGTTTGAGCGGTATACTAAACCTCGACATCGCTCAGTATAGTTCGTCTCTATGAATGCTTTCATGTGAGGCTTTGAAATCGCTGAATAGATGGTGGGTATCGATTTGGACTTCTTGGTTTTTTTTCCAGGATCTGTCGAATGTGTGAAAATTTAATCGGGTGTGGATTTTCCTGGCCTAAAATACTCTGATAAGGGCCGATCAGATTGTTGGTAAAGGTTTTCAGGCGTTCACATATTACTGCAGACAGGCTCTTGTAGGCGATGTTGAGGAGACTTATGCCTCAGTTGTTGGCGCAGTTAAGAGGGTCTCCTTTTTTGTGGTTCGGGCAAACGATGCTGAGGTTCCATTCTTCAGGCATACTTTCTTCCGACCAGATTTGGCTTTTGAGAAGGTGGATGTTACTTACCAAGTCATCTCCACCGGCTTTATAAAGCTCAGCGGGAAGGCCGTCATTACCGGGAAATAATGCGATGATTTATAAAGCCAGGGGAGGAGATTTGGTAAGCAACATAAATCTACTCTTTAACAAAAGTTGGTCGGTTAAAAGTAAGCCCGAAGAATTGAATCTCAATATCATTCGTCTGATCAACAAAAAACGAAACCCTCTGATCGGAATCATCCCTAACATGAACGTCCTTAACCAGTGGATTATCGAATCTACACTGATCCGGGAAAACCCCAAGATTCCTAATAGATACCCACCACATTTTTATAGATTTCAAAGCCGCATACGATAGACATCAAGATATGACACTTGACATCGACAAGTTGAACAAAACGTTGCCATCGACTGATACAACTTTGCGGTTGTGTGACATCTTGTCAGGAATCTAATTAGCTAGGGAATGGACTAATTGGTTGCCTTAGGCAGAGTTTTGTTTTTTTACTGTAGCGTCACTCTAGTATATTTGATCAGAAACGATTGTACAATATTAATCCGTGAACCTTGTGAGCGACACAAGGATTGGAATTGCAATCGATAAAGTAAGAAGCACGACATCTGCATTGGCTTAGGAAAAATAAGCTTCAGACAAGGGGGTCTCCAATCCAATCCTAGCCAGCACCTCTCGGATAAACGATGCCAAAGAATTTGGTTTTCAATATGTGGCAGCAACCCCCCAAAATTTGAAGAGAATGGAAGGCTGTCTTATCACCAACGATGCAATGTGGTGAAAAAGTTAAATTTTAGGCTCGTTGAGCCATATGGTGGACAAAGGCTTGGTATGTATCACCGCAAGTGGAGCCCTCAGCTAGTATAGGACCACAACCAACTAAAGAACCGCATCTACATTAGGTTGGGAAAGGTTTGATAGGCCTATGACGCTTAAGTGAGCCGTCAAACTAGCAAAAGCCTACGTCAGCCCATAGCGATACCCATTTGTTGAAGAATATTGGTACCTGAAAATAATGTTGTGCTAGATTAAAGTGTGATACTTATGTGACTTGTGCTGCTCTATTCACTTAAAGAGGTAACTGCTCTATCCCGATTTGCAGCAGGGATCGCTGCTCCGTCTAGTCATCGTAGTAAAAGTTGCCAAGGAGTTGTTGTTCGATACAGTAGTTGGGTGTTGTCCTCTTTGACGTCTGCATAGTTGGTGCAAGTCAGTTAGGTTGATTCTATGGGATTGCTTACCCAGTAGATTCTGAACTTTTTTCACTCTTACCGCTATAGAAATAACACCTCTCTTCCAAGCTACCGCATAATTCCAACCATAGGTCTTTGGTGAGTTTGCAAGTGTTATTGTTTTGCCGCCTAGTTATTGTTGCCTTTTGAAGGTGTCTAGTTATTTCCTTTTTTTACAAGCAAGTGGGGGTCTAACCCTACTATCACATAAGGAGTGCAGCTAGACGATCACAGTCTGACTTGGTTAGATCAAATGCTTTCTCATTCCCTGGAATGTTTGTTTTGTCCTGGCACCCAGATAATTTAGACTTTATTCTGGTTACATAGAGTGCTTAGCTCTTAGCGTCAGCGTACGACTACTCGTGAGTTTACTATGTTTAATGAGAGCTTTTATGGCCGCTTGACTATCTACGTAGATGGAATATCTTAATGTGAAATATCCAATTCATTAGCCGATTTGATAGCATCGAGAATGGCTAGGATCTCTGCTTTGAATACATTGCACGAGTTTACCAAATCGTAAAAATTTATTTCGAAAATAATGGTTCAGTTCGCGAAGTTTACCGCAACCTCCGTCCATTTTATGGTCGACGTAATCGTCCATCAGAGCAATTAATTTAGTTAGTTATGAGATAATATGCATCCGCAGAGACGTCGAACAGTGCGCACCAAAGAAACAATTGCCGCTGTAGAGCAAAGTGTTGAAGAGGACCCGAATGAATCGATTCGCCACCGTGCACAGCAATTGGAGCTTTTTCCATCAACTTTATGGAATATTTTGCGCAAAGATCTTGACCTTACAAGATCCAGCTTGTGCAATAATTAAAGCCGCGAGACCATGCAATGCGTCGTGATTTTGATGTATGGGCCGAAAATGAAAATGAAAATGATCTCGATGCTGATTTTCACCGCAAAATTTTGTTCAGTGATGAGGTTCATTTTTGGTTGAATGGCTACGTCAACAAGCAAGCCGCATTTGGAGTGAAGAGAATCCACATGAGACTCTTAAAACACCATTACATCCACAAAAACTGACTGTTTGGTGTGACCTATGGGCTGGTGGAAGTCATTGGGCCATACTTCATCCGAAATGATTCTGGAGATTCAGTAACCGTTAATGGAGACCTGTATAGAGCCCTGATAACCGACTATTTTGTTCCCGAATTGGATGGCCTGAATGTGGATGAAATGTGGTTCCAACAAGACGGCGCTGCGTGCCACACTGCAAACGTCACAATCGATTTATTGAAGGAAACATTCGACGAGCCCGTAATTTCTCGGAATGGACCTGTTAATTGGCAACCAAGATCATGTGATTTGACACAATTGGATTATTTTCGTTGGGGATATGTTAAGTAGCTCGTCTACGCCAACAAACCAGAAACGTTGGGGGGCTTGGAAGCCAACATTCGTGGCGTTATTGCCGACATATTGCCCCAAATGCTCGAAAAAGGGGTCAAAAATTGAGCCTCTAGACTTTGCCTTATTCGAACCAGCCGCGGAGGCCAAATCCCCGAAATCATATTTAAACATTAATGGCATATAATTATCTTTCCTTAAAGTTCTTTATCTCTAAAAAAAAAAAACACCCTTGGATATGACTTACCCAACTTCATCGGGGTAGACCCCAGAGCCCGCAGAGCTAGATACCACATTGTTTGACGACCATTCATCTCTGATTGGTATTCTGATTGAGTAATTAATGTCAACATCATGATATGGGATGGTGTAATCAGATGTCCCATTCACGTAAGATACTAATTTCAATAGTGGTTTTGGTTACCCACCTCCTTGAGATGTACTGTGTGTCATTGATCTGTTGGTCAATTGTTGGAAGGTTAAGGATTGTTTCCAAACCTACTGTGAGTCTGGTGCGTATAGCTAATTTTGTGAATAGGCAGGCTATTCGTTGTACCTTTGTAAGTGCAATCATGTGCTAAGACTTTTTCAAGGTATTCCCCTAGATAAGGCAACCATAACAACACCCTACATACTTGTACCACTCTCCCCACGGGGCCATCGTTAGTTAAAATTTCGCGGGGCTGGTTAGCGATTTTCTTTCCCCATTAGGTCGTTGAACATTAGGTTCTGTGTTTGTTGTTGCCATTATGGCTTCGCTGGTGATCTCCCTCACTCCCTTCCTTCATCATTATTGCTGCAACCTGTTTCACCGCGTCCCATAGTTTGGTTCTCGGAAGTTGGAAGTTCAATTCATTCCTCCAGTTTTCTGCGCTCTTCACTGAAAAGTGGGCACTGGACAAATATGTGCTGCGCATCTTCTCCGGGATCTCCGAAATTTAAACAGTTACGAGATTTCTTGAGACCAAACCTGTTCAGATATGCCCGGTTAAGATCTGACTTAACTAATAATCTACTCCTCCATTATTCTAGTCCATCCGTTTGCTGATATTCGACATAACCCGATGGGTCCACCTTCCCTTTGGAAGGTGCCATGCTCTAATGATTGACTATATTTCTTTTAGCTTGATATCTCTGATTGAAGCTCGGGTTTCCAGAATTTTGGCATCTTAGGTCCTTTGTAGTACCCAGGGCTCGTTAGAACCACCGGCTAGGTTCTAACGAGCCTGTTATGAAAGATATCGACATCATTTGACACTGTCCGACACGAACCTTCAGTG
Organism: Rhingia rostrata; assembly: GCA_949824845.1. Taxonomy (NCBI): domain Eukaryota; kingdom Metazoa; phylum Arthropoda; class Insecta; order Diptera; family Syrphidae; genus Rhingia; species Rhingia rostrata. The sequence goes on along the minus strand of OX463755.1, from coordinate 14,418,324 downwards.
CACACAGTCGGTTGACGGTGTTAATCTTTCTCGCATGCGACTTAATTGTCAGAGCTTTGGACATAATGGTACCGATTGACTGCACCACCATTCTCAGAGTTATTCTTCTTTATTGTATGAGTCCACCAATGTTCTTCATTATTCCAGCTAAAACAGCACTCGAAGGCAGCACTCACCCTTGAACTTGATAGCTGGTTCTGATGTTATATCATGATCACCTACCCTTATGGTGATTGCCTCTCTTTTCTTGCGACTGCTTACTAGTACTGCTTCTGTATTCTGCGAGCTCCAACCCAACTGCTGCCATCCATCGTCTCACTTTTCGGATACATTCGTTGCCAATGTCCTCTATTTTTTCCAGATGTTTTGCCGCCATAAAGTTTGCAATATCATTTGAAAAGCCTATGATTTATCCAAGCTTAAGATCTCTACCGTACTTTACTGTTAATGACCGTATACTCTGCCAGGTGTCGAAGATCAAGAACCGCTCCCCGAATCAGCTCAGTGTTATTTTTATTAGGAACCTTGGCACCATTATTGACCTTAACGTTCAATGTTACTTCGGCACCGAAGTCATATGGGACGGTATGACGAGGAATTGCCTGGCTTATACCTTCAGGTAGCTGCACCAGACGTTGTTTTTCGCTCCGGATAGGTGGTTTCAGATCCATACGCATATCTTTTTATTGTCTGTGACTGTGATTCTGATGGGAGGAAAAACCTCTGAATCGCTGGAATAATCTTCCAGCTCTATAGCATTTGCTTTGCTATCTCTTGGTTCCACCAGTATGATATTGGTCGACGATTTGTTGACGTTTCCCGGACCATGGATGCGTCACAGGCCGTAGTAGCTTGTTCAGTAACCTCATCGTCATTGTATTTGCTGTTTCTGGGCTTATTGAATGTTCTCAAAAAATCAGGGCAAAAGTGTCGTTGTTCAGTGTATTTATTTTCCACCCATTCGTTTTGGTTTTTTGCAGGGTTTTCATGTATTGCCCTACTCAATTGTACTTCAAACAGGACGGATTTGGTCACTGTGGATTGTGGGTGTATTACATTACTGACTTTCTATCTTGCTCATCTTGCTAGAGAAAAAGTTACAAACGTTATGCCGAACTATGGAGCCTATGACATTTCTAATAAAAGTGTTTCCCGTATTGGAATATTACGTCTGGTGTCAATACGGCTTCCAGCAGAGCCTCGCCTCGTCTATTAGTCCAAATGCTGCCACAGTCAGTGGTCCGTGCGTTGAAGCAAATATTGTTAAGCAATACAGATGACGCACTGCATACAAGAAGCCATATGACGGGTGGTTAAATTTTAAGAGCCAATGTTGAATGTGAACCACACCTAAACGTCAAGTTTTCTGCATTTCTTTTGACATTTCTCAATTTCAGAACCATGGAAAGATACACAATCGAGCAACGCGTTAAAGTTATTTAGGCTTATTATGAAAATTGGACTTCAAATCAAAATGCTTATCGTGCACTTTTTGTCGGTCAATTTAATCGTCCAAATATGCGTACGATCGGAAAAATTGTGCAAAAAATTGAGCAAACCGGGTGTGTAGGAGATATGGAAACACCAGTGCATGCTCGTGCAGCTCGTACTGCAGAAAATATTGCTGCTGTTGGCGATAGTGAGGCTGAAAAGCCGTCCCCCTCAACTCGTCGTCGTGCCCAACAATTGCACATCTCACACTTCGTTGCATATTATGCATAAAGACTTGCATTTACATGCTTACAAGGTGCAATTGACTCAAGAACTAAAGCCTCTTGTCCATTTCAAGCGTCGTCAATGGTCACAATGGTGGCAAGAAATGGCAACAGTGGATGATAAATTTTCGAAGAAAATCATCTTCGGTGATGGGGCATATTTTCACCTCAGTGGACTCGTCAATAAGCAGAATTGCCGCATTTGGGCGAATGATAATCCAAGAGTGACTGTCGGAAAACCAATGCACCCACAAAAAATGACTATTTGATGCGGTTTATGGGCTGGCGGCATCGTCGGGCCGCATTTTTTTTTCAAAATGAGGCCGGTCAGGCAGTTACTGTGATTGGTGTTCGCTATCGTTAGATGATAACGAACTTTTTAAGCCCGAATTCGAAGATATGGATGTGGACGATATGTGGTTTCAACAGGACGGTGCCACTTGCCACAAAGCTGACGAACAATGGCTCTTTTGCGCGACAAATTCAATGGCTGTGTTATCTCACGTGGTGGCGATGTCAATTGGCCGATAAGATCATGTGATTTGATCATGGGATACGATCTCTAGCATCATCTGCAGGCCTAAAACACTCTGATCAATCTCCTGTTACTAGAGATTACTAGTTCAGTTTTTTCCGGATTGAACGTGATGGACTTTCGATGGCTACTGCCAGAGAGTAAAAATTACAAGTTGTCAACTTGACTTTTACCCAAATCCATATGCTTCCATATAATCACACTTTTGCCATCCAAACAGCTTACGATTCCAACACAAGGATATGCCACAATGAGGTTAAAACGTATTTCCTGATTTTTAAAGCCATCCAATCTATTTTAACCGCAACGTTCATTTTTATCTGATTCGGCATCTCTTTGCATTACCATATCCAACCACTGCACATGTGTGATAAATTCATATTAATGCTTGCAACATATCATGCTCGTGCATTATTTTAATATTTAAAAATATTGACATACATGTTAGTATTAAAACAAAGCCAATGATGAAATTAACGCGGAATAATATAAACTCTGTAACAAGGAATTATACACATAACCATAAGGCATTAAGTGTGATTGCCTGCATTACAGCATTATGATCCTTTTTTGTTGCCACATAACTGCTTTTGGCATGTTTCCAACATATAACGTCATCTCTTGCAAGAGAAGGTTGTAAATTGGTACCCACAGGTTACCATCGATTCATTAAAATGTGGGTTACCCAATGGTTACCAAAAGGAGTGCACAATTCCAAAAGGATTTCCTCGTTAAAAAGTAACCAGACATATGTACACGTGGACAACAAATTGAAAGCTAATTGCAGTTTATAAGCTCTTAATGATAAAACTCCGTTCAGATGCACGTTGAAAGCACGATACCACACCAATCTATGGCCAATCAATTATAGAAGGATGTTGTGCTATACCGCCAAAGCACATTCCAAACCGAGTGCTTACCTCTGTTTTATAAAATTACCGCTCAACAAAATTGAAAATAATTTCCATACTCCTGCACACGGCGGACGGTCAGGCATCCACAGGATCCCAATGGCCAGCAATTATCAGCGCACTGTGAAATTTCACGCATACCTGCTAAATAAAAAAACAAATTATAATCAAAACGCAATTTAACGAATCTATGGATGCGGCTATTCACCTACTAAAATGCAGAAAATAGCACTAATCTAACCGAAGAATTAGAAGGACTGGGGCTTTCTGGGGCTTTCGACCTGGTGTCCTGTGCTTGTGCCACAACACCAGGGTGGAATGTGAAGTGCGGATGTTTTAAAACGCAATCAAATTTAATTGATGACAGGAAGTTTTATTATGCATTACCAAGTGCGCTTGTATGTGTATGTGTTCGATATTGATAAATTGATTAACGCAATAATGATAAATTGTGATTTTACTCGTAACCGATTTGTTTTATGCGCCTCTCTTGTGGTTGTACATTAGATATTCATGAGCAAGGACTACTTTAGGATGTTTATTTTTATTAATAGATAAATTCGGTATTGATAGATTTATAGTTGAAGCATATGGCTACCTATCGGACTCAACGAACGCCCCAATCATATACCATGCTGCAAGGAGAGCAACAGATAAAAGGATCCTTTACGAGCCTTTTGAGTCGGGGGGTGGGAATAGTGATCGAATGAGATACTGCATTAGCATACCTAATTGCGATAAAAATAACACTAAAAGGTTAAATAGAGATAAATACTGGTGGCTAGGCTGGGCTGAAGCCGAAACTTAGGGTTAAGTAAAACTAGGCCCTGACATGTGATTTTTGATCTAGCGATAACTGGTTAGCGTTGTGCTTACCCTCGGCTTGTTAGCCGATGGAATAAAGATCACATGACAGGGTCAGATAGGTTTAGATAGGTTAAGTTAGTCTTGTAAGTTTTAGTTATATATAAAATAAAAAAAAAGTTGCGACAGTCTTCTAAAAGGTTTTCTATTCACATTTTCCTATTTACAAATAAAAAAATACAAATATTATAATAACATTCAATACCAAAACATATGCATAGTTATAGGTATATAAAAATAAATCAATAAAACATGTATTGCGAACCACAATGGTCATTTACTTTATCACAGTTCTTATGTTTAGCTTTTAAGTTTATTTAGGCTATTAATTAAGTAAAACAAATTTGTGTGAATAAATAAACGTTAAAAAAAAAAAGTGGAAGCAGGTCAGTCATGAAGGACTAATGAAAGTAAATACTGGGAGTGATGCTGATAATAATTTGGCGATATGACAAACTTCAACTTAAATCAGAGAGCTTCCTGGTGCTTACATTCAGTGGGGGATAAGTTCAAATGTTAAAGGAGGCACTGAGATCAGGAGTGGCGTAACCACAAACTGCAACAATTGAGATATTCTTGGTTAAACATTTTACAAAAAAATAGATCCGCATTATTTGGTTTAGCTTTTACATTAAAACTAAAAAACGAAAAATATAACACTTTTGCATCGAATAAAATGTTTTTATTCGTCATGATGGTGAAATAAACTCAAAATTGAGAAAATGAGAGCTACGCCATTCCTGCTCTCAACGCCTCATATAGTCTCTAGACTTAGAATAATAAAAAAATTGCTTATCTCATTCAACCGGATTCGACTTGCTAAACGATAGGTGCGAGTGTTGATAAAAAGATGAAAAACAGCAGCACTTTCTACTGCCAGGTCAGAATGTCTTGGAATGAATACCCACCCTGCTGTCCCAGGCGAACATAGAGGAGGTGCTTCGACATATTCGGACAATAGGTTGTCTTGGTATTTCAAGAGTTAGTCAGGCCCTCGAAATGACACGGTGTAGTATGAACCGAAAGGCCAACAGCAGCACTCAATCCCGTAGTGGATACTGATGGCTCCGTGTTCTGGGGGTATAAAATAAATGATTGATTTTATTGTTGACGACCCTGCTAAACGAAAGGGAGAAAACAACGTTCGTATATGTACCTAGAATGTGAGAACATTAAACAGGAGAAGTGCAAGCGAACAACTAGCGGAAGCTTTAAACTGCTACAAAGCAGACATTACTGCCATCCAGGAAACACGGTAGGATAGGCCGGGCAAAACGAGGATGAAAAACTATGACATCTACTGCGGACTGTGTTATAGTAAGCAGAAAAAGCAACTATTCGGATGCGGATTTGCTATAAGTGCCAGACTTTGGCAAGAAGTCTTATGTTTCCAAGACATGAGCGAACACATTGTAACAATCCGCATCAAGTCCAAATTCGCCAACATAAGCTCACGCCCTAAAGGAGGAAAAAGATGATATGGCTAAGGATTGATTCTATGAGCTCCTTGACAAAACCTATGAGCGACTACCGAAGTACGATGTTAAAATCGTGCTGGGAGATTTTAACGCAAATTTAGGAAGAGAAGACATCTTAAGCAGTATTGTCGGAAAATAAAGCCTACAGTATTGTCGACAACAAGTATGGTAACGGACTGAGGCTAACTGAATTCGCTACGAAACGAAATGGCACTATAGCCAGCACACGGTTTCTTCACCTCGATATCCATAAGAGGAAATGGCGGTCTCCAGATAAACGACCAAGTTAATCCCGTTGCGATAGACAAGAGGCACGCATCCAGTATTTTGGATGTCCGAACATTCCGAGGAGCTAACATCGACTCGGACCACTTCCTTGTTGCAGCAAAGGTTAGAATGCGGATATCCACCACGCCACAACAATCCAGAAATACTGTGAAAAAATTCAATTTGGGAAGACTGCAACCGCAAGAGACCGCCAACTCACCAACTCATAAGCCGAATCTGGTCGGAAGAAAGTATGCCTGAAGAATGTAACCTCAGCATCGTTTGCCCGATCCACAAAAAAGGAGACCTTCTAAACTCCGTCAACTACAGAGGCATAATTCTCCTCAAAATCGCCTACAAAATTCTATCTGCCGTAATATGTGAACGCCTAAAACCGTTTACCAATAACCTGATTGGCCCTTATCAGTGTGGTCTTAGGCCAGTAAAGTCGACAACCAATCGAACGACCTCACTGACACAGTCGATACCAAAATTGGATTTAAGCAAGGCGATGCGCTGTCATGTGACTTCTCCAATCTGATTCTTGGGAGGATTGTGCAAAACCCACGAGCCAACACCAGAGGCACAATTTTCCAAAAATCCGACGAAAAATCGGTAAATGAGGGCAAGACGAAGTATATGCTGTCAACACGAAAGGACATACAACATCGACGAATTGGACAGAACGTCACCATTGACAGATATAACTTTGAGGTAGTACGGGACTTTATCTATCTCGGCTCCGCTATTAACTCTGACAACAACATCTCGTCAGAAATTAAAGGAAGAATTACTCTTGCCAACCACTGTTTCTTCGGGCTAAGAAGGCAAATTTAATTGTAAAGCCCTCGCTCGAAGTACTAAGGAGATCTTATATAATACCCGTCTCAAAAGCGGATGAAGAAATCCTTGGTCGATTTGAGAGGAAAATTCTTCGAAAAATCTTCGGTCCCGTTTGGATACGAAGCTTCAACCAAGAACTATACGAGCTGTACAGCGACATGCCCCTGGTCGAAAAACTCCGCATTGGACGTTAAAGATGGCAAGGACATGTAGAACGAATGGTCACCAATACTTCGGCTCACAGAGTCTTCGAATCCCAGCCAGACGTCGGACGCAGTAGAGGAAGACCTCGCCTTAAGTGGCACGCACAAGTAGAAACCGACCTAAACCAACTTGGAGTGCGCAACTGGAGGCAGTTAGCTAAGGATCGGGCTAATTGGAGAGGCATGTTGGTTGAGGTTCAGGTTCATTACGGACTGTAGCGCCACTCAAGCAAGCCAAATAAGCAAGTGTTTTATACGTAACTCTTCCTTTAGGTCGGGAGGTCTTCCTTTCCCTCCAAAAGAAAGAAATTTCTTTCCTTAGTGACTTTCGGTGAGAAATTTGGGTGCCTATTGCTAGATTGGAATAAGATTAAAAAAAAAATCGGTTTAGTCTCTAAATCGTTAGTGTTTAGTCTCTAAATCGTTAGTGTATTTATCAATAAGTGTAGGATATCTGACAAGCATCCAAAAGAATAAAAGGGTGGTGATAGGCTTATCAAATTTGACGTTCGATGTGTCATTGTGGCTCCCTCCAGTTGCGTGGCTAGCTAGCTATAGACCGAGCTAATTGAGGACTTATTTTAATCGAATCCCATATTTACCATGCACTGTATATCACCATTTAAGTAAGCAAAAGCCTGATTGTAGCAGACCCAAAAGGTTCCCCCAAAAAGGAAACCCTAAAAGTCGATGAACCGGTTATCGATTAATAATCCCAAATCACTAGCTACATGACAACAAGCCACTCCCAAACCAATTATGGCCAGTTCAACAATCTCAGGAGGTCAGAGTCTAATTATTAAAACCACTTGTTATGATCAAAAACAATTTTTCCCAAAGTCAAGAAATAATTGCAAAATTTTCGCTCAATGTTCGTCGAGTATCCTTGAGTGCATTTTAAGGCCAACATCGTTTTGGTAATGCCTCATTGATAAAAATTCTCTTCCTCCTCCCCATACTCCAGGGCCACATAGCAGTCAAAAAAACACCGCTCCCTTAACGGTAAAACATCTCTCCACTAACCAAACAATGAGGGTAGCATTTCCTCAACTAGCTACATTTGAATACTAAGCACTATACCTACATCAACTTCCAGCGACCATGTCCTTCCTCCGAACGCGGGATGGTAAAAATAAACACAACACTTCATTTAATGAAAGCTCTCTCAAACTATCACTTGGAATTAAAGTCCATGCTCGGCACGTGTTATAGCTATATATAGATACATAGACACTTCAGGCTTACGACACTAAAACAATGTACACAAAATAAAATATTCGCCGAGCTGCTTTTCTTTTCACTCCTCTTCAGTTGGAGTTCCTTAAGAAGAATTCATTAGCAGGGACCACGCTTCAATGGCCATAGGAAAAGTTTTTGCATCCGTTGAATATTCATGCGCCTTCGCTCAGAAGTGAAGGTCCTTTCTTGTATATACAGAGCCGAAGTCTATTGCAACTTAATCAATTTATCCTTAAAAGTCGTTTCGTTATGTTGTTTATTTGTCCTCCCCCCCCCCCCTCCCAAACACCACCCACACTTCTGTCCTTTGTCCTGTAAACACATTTCATATGAGAGCACACCAATTTGCATACGATACCAAGTTATTTTACAACTCAAAGGCATTTCTCCCCACCGAGTGTAGTGTCAAAGTCTTGAAGAAGATCATAGGAGCCTTACATCTATAATTTCATAGAGACATCATCAAAATATCTCTTCAGATAGACTGCCTCAAAACGATGCCAGAAAAGGCATGAATACTTTTCATAAGACTGTCAAAGGTATGCTTTAGAAAGGCATTTCTAAACCAGTCTCAAAGGACTCCTCCATAGATTGGTTAGAAAATTTTTTTTTTTTAAATTACAAACGACACAAAACGGCTGACATACCTTGCATTTGCTTCTGACATCATCTCCACCCCCACTGTTGTATGATTGCGCTAGGGATGAGGACACACATCCCTAGCGCAATCATACAACTATACATAGTACCTACCGCATAAGGATGCTCTTCGAACACGAAGTGTGTGTTCATATGCGGAGAAAATTTTCCAGTTTTGTTATAGAAAATAACTCACTCGGAATCGAGCCCTGAGACATATTATACCTTCCCATGTCATGTCTCACTTATTACAAAACGGACGACCAAGGACGAAATTATCTTTTATTTTCTATTTGGGAAAATTAATTTGCCGTCTGTCACACTTGGTCGGAACCATTAATGGGCACAGCGATGATGACTATAGGGGCGATAGACGAATGGATGGATGTCGAAATGATAGCCGGATGGAGGAACACCACCCATATCCGGTGACCCCATTTGTGGTGAAACTTATGGCTGAATGAATGGGTATTCAGTTTCAGCTGTGTAAGCACAGAGTAGTTGCTGTTGAGATCCCTTTTTTTGGCACCCACCAAGTGGCCTTCAACGAAAATGTTAACATTGATTCATGGATATTCCGGATGTGTGCGGCTCTGTGGTCGTCATGATATGAGTGAGGAAGGAGCTGCATTCGGCAAAGGAAAAACTTCAATGAATTAATTAAATTCTGCAGCACACTTCACACATGGTTTTGAGTGCGAAGGATTCCTTTTTCGAAGGGGGCTAGGGCATTGTGTTAGCATTAGTCATGGTAAATATCTGAACATTCAGAATGGCTAGAAAATGTCTCACGCGCTTATAAGCTCTCTGGCATTATTATAGCCTAGGAATGGTTGCATAATTTGAATTCCGAGCATCCTACATCGATCTTATTCATGGTTTCATGGTTTCTATGAACCTTTTTTCGGTGGGAGGCTGGTATTCATCTCAATTATTCAAGCAATTCATCAACTCATGAAATGGCCGATGACGAGGCAATGAGTTGGATTAGGAAACCCCTATTATGCTGGTGGTGAGGTGATATAGTGTTTTGGAGCGTCGCAAAAGCATGTTTTGGTAATGTAGTCGACGTTTGGGCAAATTGATTTATTGATGCCGAGAGGCAGGTCATGGCATAGAACTGATGGTGAGTATGATTGCGGTCAATATTGTCAGTTTTCGTATAGAGTATTATGATTTATGAGGCAACCGAATTCAGCAATTCACTGCTTTTGTATTGGATTGGTTTCATTAATATTGTGAGGGATATTTTGTGAATAGAAAATGTCTCCAAAAGTTACAAGGACAACACGATTAAGAAATACCCGTCTGAGAATGTACATCCCCAGACAGGAGGCATGAAAATTTATTGAAAGTCAAATTCGGTATGGCTACGAGAAAGTTTCTATGAATGGGTGGATATTTTAAAGCAAAGGACTGTGTTTTCGATTAGTTGATGTCACAACTGTGGTTAAATTCTGCGTAAACAGTTAAGGAAACTTTTAAATTCTTGAAATGTTTTGCGTTCTTGGAATCTCTTAAAAGATTTGTCAGCTTTCCAAATTCTTGTGTAAAAGACCAGTATGACGTTTGGCTGGGTATTGATGATCTACGAGCCGAGTATTGGTGCACATTCGTTGAATGTATACATGTCCTAGAAATCTAAATACCTTAACTATATCCTATAGTTCTTGGTTGAAGCTTCAACTCCATAGCTTGTCAACGCAAACCGGACTAAAGATTTGGCAAGGAATTTTCCTCTTAAATCGAACAAGGATTTAGTCATCCACTTTTGATACGGTCCATGATTCAGCAATTCAGTGCAGAACTAGGATACTAGGAACTAGGATCGAGTGAATGCTTTACTATTAACTGCCATCTTAGCGCAAAAAAGTAGCGGTTGGCAAGAGTAACTCTTCGTTTAATTTCAGACGAGATGTTGTCAGAGTCAATAGCGGAGCCGAGGTAGCCAAAGTCCCGAACTACCACAAAGTTATATCTGTCAATGGTGACGATGTTGTGTGTCCTTTCGTGTTGACAGCATATAACCCCCATTTACTGCTAATCCCAATTTTGCTGCTTCTTTCTCTATACTAGCAAATGTGGCTATGACAACACGTTGTGTCCTACCAATGATGTCAGTATCGTCGGTGTATGCTAGTGGTTGCATCGATTTTTGGAGAACTGTGCCTCTGGTGTTGGCTTGGGAGTTTTTCACAATTCTCTAGAGACTTAAATTAAATAAGTCACATGACATTGCATCTCCTTGCTTAAATCTCTTTTTTGATATCGAATGTCCGACCCTCATTGCGCTAGAATTCTCCATCGTCATTCTACAGGGACGGACGACTTTGGGTGCATACTAAAACCAGATATGGCTCCGTTAAGGAAGTCTCTGGGGGGACTCGATTTGTTTTTTCTTGTTTTTTTTTCAGAACTGCCGAAGTTTGCAGATTTGATTAGTTGTGTACCTTAATGGGCTTTAACCACACTGATAAAATCCGATCAGGTTATTGGTAAACGGTTTTAGGAGTTCACGTATTACGGCAGATAGCATCTTGTAAGCGATTTTGAGGAGACTATGTAGTTGGTACAGTTCAGAGGGGTCTATTTTTGTACGGATCTAAGTCATTTCCGACGGGTGTATAAATCTTGGTTGTTTGGCCGTCATTTATGGCACCCTTATTGAGCTTGAGTTTAGATATTGCTATCCCACTTCATTCGGATAGGGTGGTTCGCAGTTTTTGCTGTCTTGTTGCCAATATTGAATGGTTCATTCCGGCTGACAGCATAATGTTGTTCGTCATCGCCGTTTAACAGTCTGCAGAAGTGGTTCTCAAATATCCTCAGCATCGACTATGTCTCAACTACGTTCATCTCGACAGGATTCTGTTCGAGCCTTGTATCCTTGGCTTTTTACGTTTCACACTTTTATATAACTTGCGAACATCGTTCTTGGAGTGGCACCTCTCTCTATCCTCGATCGCGGGCTTTTCTTGTTCCTTTTTTCTTTATCTGGAAAGCCGGGTTCTTCCCTTCATCTCTGCCTATAGAGGTCAATGGCATCTCTGGTCTTCACCTGCAGCTAAGCCTTGTAGGCCTCGTTCTTGGCTGCGAGCATATGTCGGCATTCCTCATCAAACCAGGGGTTTCTTGCTAGTGGTCGCGAGAAAATTAGCACATCAGTTGCGACTGATCTAATGGTTTGTTGGCATCGTTGCTATTGTTCTTCGACATTCGATGCTGGTGGTATGGTGCTAACCGATAGTTTAAGTGATAAGCGTTGTGGGAAGGCCTTGGCAGTCACTTGCGAGTGCAGTCATTCAACATTAAATTCTTTCTAGATTGTTGTGGCGTCATGGATATCCGCATTCTAACCTCGGCTGCAAAAAGGTAGTGCTCCGAGTCAATGTTATCTCCCCAGATTTCTTTTTTCAATATGGCTGAACGTACGTTGATCTGGAGACCGCAATGCCCCCTAATGGATATCGAGGTGAGCAAAATATGTGCTGGTTTCTGCTCACTATAATACAGTCTGTAATAGATGTCATAGTTTTTCATCCTCTATTTTCCCCGCCCATCCCATCGTATTTCCTGGATGGCAGTAATGTCAGCTCTGTAGCAGCTTAAGGCCTCACCTAGTTGTTCACTAGCACCTCTCCTGTTTAATGTTCTCACAATCCAGGTACAGATACTAACGTCGTTCTCCTTTTTTGGTTAGCAGGGTCGGTCGTGGCTATTTGTTGCTTCGTAGAAATACTTATTTCCACGGGTGTGGGGTGGGTTTTTAACACAAAGTACAACCCCACATCAGTACCCACAACGGGATTGAGCACTGCCGTCGGCCTTTCGATTCATCGGTCACCATCTCTGTTAAAGAATAAGCCGAAGAAGCTCATCTAGGTTCACCTGGGGACAACTGGTAGGGTATTCCGTGTTAGGCATTCTGAACAGGCTGTTTATAATGGTTTTCGTTTTTTTTTCTAAAGTACTACACAAGTTGTTGTTGTTATTCCGAAAGTTCAAAAATCCTAATTGTTAGTTAAATTCTTTTAAAATTCGAAAACAATTTTTGTTATGATGTATTTCAATGATTTATTTATTAATTATATAAATTTACTGAATGCACTCATTACACAAATATCCCATTATGGGAAATTTTGATAAAATATTATACGGATTAATTGGATATCCCCTAGCAACTATTAAATTTTATATTCAACAAGATAATTCATTTCTCAGCTCATGTTTACTTTCCTTTATTAACCTGAAAATAATTTATTTAAAATGCCCTTTACCTCAATACCTTAACCTGAATTGGCAATGGCATCAATATTGTGTTTGCTAAATGTCTATAAGCAAGTATTTAATCAAATATATTCTGCTCTTAAATTCCATTTATTTAAAATTATTTCGATTCGGTTTAAAACATTGAACTGCACTTGCAGCAACTCAATTTGATTTTTTAAACCATCCAAATACTCGGTATTTTCACTTCACAATGTTGGTATATATGCTCCGTTTGTAGGATATGCTAATATGATTTATTGACTGCCAATTACAGGATACTGCCGAAAACAACTGCACTGAGGCATATTGCACACATCTATATGGTGCAACATTGCAATGATCTCATATGGTACGGAAGAGGAACCAGTCAATGGAGTTTTTATTGGATAATTTTCAATGTGAATGTGTTTATCTGAACGTATTTTAGTTTCAACTATTATTTGTTTGTGTTTTCATTTTCCCATTTTAAAACAAATATTGAAATTTCATGAATGCTTTGAAAAGGCGAATCAAATGGTTATAATATGTTTGTTGTGCACGTGGAACAATGTTTTTGTGATGCTGTTTGAACAAAATATTTAAAAAAAAAACTGCACTCTAAATTATATTAAACAAAATAAATAGTTTTTAAGAACATTTAAAAAATACCAGCATTTAATGTACTTGAAGTGAAATTGAATGTTTCAAAACCACGCGCAAACAAATCATTCTAAGCGAGTGGTGGGTGAAAGACTGGATTGTACGTACTTGCTCCTTATGCGCTCGACTTTAAATTATGGAACTAAAGGCTACCTAGAAACCGTTTTTGAGAATATGGTAAATTTCACTTTTTTGTCATATGTTGCCGATTGCAAAAAGCCCTCTGGGTAATAATGCAAGAAATTTGTTTATCGTCTACTAAATTCGTCCATCGTTAAAGCCGACAGCGCAGTACAACAGTCTGGTCAGACTGGCACGAAATACCCGATCTGCTGTCTCAGGCGAACTTAGATGAGCTGCTTCGTCATATTTGGCCAACGGCAGCTACAACAAAGCAGACAGTTCTGTCATCCATGAAATACGATGGGATGGGCTGGGCAAGAAGAGGATGAAAATTGGTACGGGCTGTGTTAAAGTGAACAGAAACAGCGACTATTCGGTTGCGGACTTGTTATAAGTTCCAGACTTAGGCAAGAAGTATTATGTTTCCAAGCCATTACCGAACGCATTTTAACAATCCGCATCAAGGCCAAAATCGCCAACATAAGCCTTATATGCGCTCACGCCCTGATGGAGCAAAAAGGTGATATAGCTTAGGATTGCTTCTACGAGCTCAATGACAAAACCTATGATCGCCTACCGAAGTAAGATATTGAAATCTTCCAGTGCGATTTTAACAAAAATGTAGAAAGTGAAGACATCTTGAGCAGTATTTCCGGAAAACACAGCCCAAACGACAACAAGTCTGGTAATGGACTTAGGCGAACTGACATCACTACGGAGCGAAATGTCACCATAGCCATCAACTCAAACAACGATCAAGCAAACTGATCGCGTTGCGATAGACAAAAGGCACGCATTCAATATTTTGGAAGCCCGAACATTCCGATGGGCTAACATCGACTCGGACCAAAAACATGTTGCAGCCAAGGTTAGAATGTGGATATCCACAACACCACAACAATCCAGAAATACTCTACAAAAATGTGATGTTGAATGACTGCAATCGCAAGAGACCGCCAAGGCCTTAGGCAACGCGTATCCCTTAACCTCTCGATTAACACCATACCACCAGCATCGAATGTCGAAGAACAATTGCAACGATGCCAACAAACCATTAGATCTGCCGCAACTGATGTGATAGGTTTCTCGCGCCCACCAGCAAGTAACCGCTGGTTTGATGAGGAATGCCGACATATGCTCGCAGCCAAGAACAAAGCCTGCAGGTCTAAGCTGCAGTTGAAGGCGAGAGCTTCCATTTAGCTCTACAGGCAGAGAAGAAGGGAACACCACCCTTTCATAAAGAAGAGAAAAGGGAAAGAAAAGCAAGCGATCGAGCATATAGAGAGGTGCCTCTCCAGGAACGATGTTCGAAAGTTTTACCAAGGTGTGAAACGTACAAAGCCAAGGATACAAGGCTCGAACAGAATCCTGTCGAGACGAACAAGGAAATATCTTGGTTGAGACACAGTCGTGCTGAAGATATGGAAGAACCACTTCAATATTGACAGCAACAGCGAAATCTTCCAACCACCCGACCTGTGGAAAGTTAGGAATATCTTAACTCAAGCTAAATAAGGCCGCCGAAAACGAAGGCTTTCCCGCTGAGCTTATTAAAGCCGGCGAATGTGACTTGGTAAGTAACATCCACTAGCTTATAAATCAAATTGTTCACATTGTACATCCTTCCCATATTGGTGCAACTAATGTATGTTGTTCACTTTGTACATCCTTCCTGAATTGCGACTGTAAATACCAGTATTGAACCAATTTTTGGATTCCATTTGCTGCCGTGTTGGAAAAGTAAGAAGTGTCTTAGGATGAGGACACGTCTTCGAAATTTGTGTTAACGTCTTTTCCACGCTCGAATGCTGTACACCTTCATTTACTATTACCTCCAACAGTTCAAAACTGCGGACACGTATAGGTGCCAAATAAAAACGGGCAAACATAAAATTATAAAAAAACACAAACAATCGGTTTCCTCACACCTTCTTCATTAAAAGCACACTCACTGAATCTCTAATAGGTGGCATCCTAGTTAAAAATAAAATTCAATTCACAGATAAACTATTTTGTTACATAAATCACGTAGCAATAGCACGTCCGACTCGTACCTCGGCTCAGATACAAGGAAGCATTCAGCAGAGCATTAAATAATTTTATTAATCGAATTTGAAATTAGATATCCTTTATATCACAATTCTAACACCGCTCCATCCCTATGCAATCGATTACTACTTTCCACACGTCTTCCGTTTCATCCTAACAAATTTAGATTAAAACATCTCAAGGCGTGTACTTGAAAATATTATTATGAGAGAAATGTTTCTTCTGCGTAGTTTCACATCAACAATGGCTTACGTTAAGTTTTCGCATCCTCAATCTTTTGTTATGGATTCTCCGTCTCCGTATACAAGTACAATGCAGTAGCAGTTGGGAATTAAATTTCTCAAGAGATTTTTTTCAAACAGGATAATTCTAGGAACTAATTTCAACTTGAAAATTGTTTAATACTCCTGCTGCACTCCTCGTTTATGGATACAATAACAATTATTTCGTATTTATTTTGGTGATTGTTCAAGTTGCATAATAGTCTTATTGTGTGCTGCATATTTAATGTAATTTGATAGAGTTGAAAAGTTGAAATTGAATTTCTTTGAATTCATTACCCCCAAATTGGTCTTGGGATGTATAAGAAGAGATAACATGTATGACCCAATGAAGTTGAATTATTTTTTTCTATTTAAAAGGACGATACTCTGATCAGAAGTAGAAGTAGAAGAGGAAGAAGGATACATTTGCTTACAGATAGATTGTCTAAGGGAGTAATGTCGATATTTCAAGATTATAATTCTTGCCGTTATAAGTCTTTGAAGGTAGCAAATCCTTGATTATAATGAGTTTTTGAGGTTTATTTTGATGGTGGGATTTATTATTTAGATATTTTACCTCTAGGAAACCAACAATCTTTGTTTGTTTGTAATTTTTGATTTAATGAAAGAGAATGGATCTTATGCAATATCAGGTAAATGTCCGCCTCTGTTAGTCTAAAAAATGTGAGCCCTTTTGAGCACATTTTTTATTACATTCCCATACGATTCAGGCGGTATTTCATTAATTTCATCACGATTATTTTGTTTGAGTTGCTCAAGCGTTTCTGGTTGGTTTGCATAAACCTTGCTTTTCAGATAACCCCAAAAAAAGAAGTCCGGAGCAGTCAAATTAGGCGACCGTGGAGGCCAATCAACATCACCATTTCTTGAAATAACTTCTTGAGGAAAGAGGTCTGGCAGTATGGCTGTATACGATGTGGCACCGTCTTGTTGATACCACATGTTAATCAAGCCCAAAGCATTCAGTTGTGACGTTAAAAAGTTTTCAATCATAACACGATATCGCTCCCCATTCACAGTTACCGTTACGCCACTTTCATTTCCAAAGGTAAGGTAAAATGATTACTTCTGACCAAATTGCACACCAGACTGTAACTTTTAATGGATGCAAAGGTGACTGATGAATAATTTGAGGGTTTTCCATTGCCCAGAACCGACTATTCTGTTTATTCATACATCCATTCAAATGAAAATGTGCTTCGTCACTCAATACGATTTTTTCATGAAAATCGGGGCTGTCATAGGCTAGCTGTAACATCCATTTGGCATATGTACGGGGGCGTAAATGGTCTTGTGGAAGAAGCTCTTGTGTCAACTGAATCTTAAATGGAAACAAATGCAAATCCTTGTGCAAAATTGTGGCCAAAGTTGTTCTTTGAAGACAAAGCTCCTGAGCACGGCTTCGAATTGAGGTTGATAAATTGTTTTGAATACTTCCTTCAGCAGCAGTAATTTTTTCAGCCGATCTAGCAGTACGTTGTGGTCCATGCTTGTGCCTATCCCCTTCTGACCATCTTTCTTCAAAATTATTTACTATACGATAAATAGTGCATTTTGTTGGCACGTTATTTCTTCCAAAAATTTCACGTAACATTCTCATCGTCACAGTGATCGATGATTGATTTTGATAAAATGTTTGAACTATTAAAACACGTTGGTTTATCGAATATTTTTCTATAATAAAATTGTCACGTGTGTGAGCTGTCAAGACTTACGTTCCTGTACGATTGTCAATGAACGCCACGAAATTTAATCTGAATCCTGAAACCCTGTTCAGAAGAATGACGACCGCCAAAAAGGTTACTTAAAGGATGACAAGTATATTGTTTTGTTTGCCGATAAAATAAAATAAAATGGTAAAGTCAACAGTACAAGTGAAACCCCCTTCGAATTGATAAAAACAAAAAAAATTTAACGCCAAATTTAGGATTCGCACTACAAACACTCGGTGATAAGCTGAAAACTTTATTTTAACATGTGATTTTTTAAGAGTTAAGTTTTTCAGGTTGGCAGCATTGTTTAGTTATGACGTCCAAACGTCATCTGTCAAAGTGAAAAGTTTTCAGTATACTCTGCCACTCAAAAATAAATACAGAGAACTGTACTGGTTGCTCGGAAAATATTCCAAGCTTAACCTTGATAACAAGCTGTTATTATACAACAGCTAAAGCCAGTTTGTACATATGGTATGCAACTATGGGGCTGTACCAATGAAACGAATCTAAATATTGTTGCGGCAATAAATTGCGCTTTAAATTGCGGATAAAGCAGCAGCTCTCAAAGTAAAATTACATGCCAAACATTTATATATACTCGTGATAAAAATAATTTGCTAGATAAGTCGTATACTTAGTTGCAATTTCAATACAAATACAAAAAGCGTGGTAGTTTTAGAGAGTAAAAATCTTACACTAATTTGGGCACGTGCTCATCGTGTTTAGATTTTGAAGATTTCCACCAGCCCCGGAAAAAAATGTGACAGTTGATAGGCTGATGTATATAGAAGCACAATTTGTATTGAGCTTGTGACTTACGGCTTATATCAGCTGTGACTACTTTTTTTTTGCGATGAACTACCACGCAAAAGGTTTGAGTTCGATTCCCAGCATTGTCCAAAAATACTTACTATAATCGTATCATATTCCTATTTTTAGCGAACATTGTATTGATTGCTATAAACGATGGCTATGATTTGTTACTATGAAAAATTAATGTGTAGTGCACAAATGATAGAATATGACAGAACCTTATTTATTTGTTTTATTTTAATATGTACACATCTCATATCATAAATAACCCTGTTCACAACAAAATCGTTGTTAGTCATCATAAATGTAAACAATTAAATAAACAAATATGGTGGGTACAACAATATTTAAAATAAATACACAATTGTATTTTGTTCGTTATTTATGAGCTTCGGTAAGGCTGCAGTAAGGAAATTTTATAGAGTATATAGTAGATTTTATACAGCTAATATTACTTTATAGAAGCGAAATTGTTAGTTGGCAATGTCCTTTAGGCCCACACGCGGTAATGAGTCACGTAGGTAATGAGTCAATCAGTACTGACTTCTGTAGAAGCCCCATGGGGCTTGTTTCCCAAATAGACTGCGGGTGTTATTTCCATTTATAATTGGAATTCTATTTAAGTTTGGTGTATGCAAAGTTTAAATGGAAGTTGAGGGTCATGCTGCCCCCCAGCAACCCCCCTGCCCGGGCTTACTGTTGGATTTTAATGTGTGCGAATTCGGATACATGAAAACGAAATAAACACTGCAAGCAAAAGGAATTAATAGCCGCAGGACTTATTTCCATTTACAAAAAGAAATGTGAACATCGGAGGCTTTTTTTTTGTTGGGAAAAAGGTTCCATGGGCTTATTTCTGGGGGGTTATTTCACCGCACAATTGCATAGTCTCATCAAGCAGCTTCATTCTCCATTCTCGCCCCATACGTTTTTTGAAGAAAACGATAGCACTGAACCCGTCCACTGGAGACCCTGTAGTGAAAGGTTTGTAGCTAGAAGCTCACCACAGAAATTCCCAATTTCATTGGCCCACTGGTCGCTATAGTTAAATTTGGAAACACAAAATTTACAGTGAAATAAAAATACCTGATGTTTCAAACAAGGCGCCTGAAAACAAATTAGAAAAACAATATCTTTCTCTTTATAAAAATCGGTTCATAATGTCGATTTTGCTGATATAGCTTATGCCACGCCAACATTCTGCCCTCCCCTTATGAATGACCCAATAAACAGATGTCCTGGGATTGCAGTGCATTGGGATCCATTGACATCGAAGTAATTAGCCTGGAATTCTTTAGTTATTCGATCTCTACTAGCGCTGTAGATGGGACTTTGCTTCTTTCACGGTTGCTTTCCAAACCACAGCCCTGGAGTTATAAAAGGAATATTTATTGTGTCATTAGAGCAATATTTGATTTGCGATTAAATTTTATAGACAATATTTTACGGAAATCTTTAAACTTAGATGGTGTGCCAACAAAATTGGTTTCGTTATCTTAATTTAATCTGTCAGCAGGCAAATCTCCCATCACCTGGTCAAACAGTACTGGTTGATATCTGACACAACGAGGACACATTCGAACATTAATTGCCCAAAAAAATTGTCTCCTTAGTAGCACAAGAGATTTTGGACTGCCATGGTAGTTCGAAATACTATGCTGCAAATGGTTGTTTACATTCCCCGGAAATATTGGCTGGTGTTAATCGTTCCCCTCATTAAACTTAAGGTGACCATTTGTATCCTGTATAAAAAGATTTAATCGCCCACTGGATCCTTTTAATTTGGAATTTGGTTTGAATGCTTGGATTTCCTCCTCAAAAAACTAAATTGGAATCAGATCGACTATTCTGTTAAGAGAATAATTTTAATCTCATACTTCAAGATGTTTGTCATATAGCTGTTGGATTGCTTGTATACCCTATCCCATGGGGATATATAAGTGAGATTACTTTTGTAACATAGAGAAATATTATCGCTAGATATACCTAAAAGTATATGGATCGACTCAGGATCGCTAGCTGAGTTGATCTAGCCATGTCTGTCCGTCCGTCCGGCCGTTGGTCTGTATGTAACTGGTTTTTGGACCTTAAATTTTGAGCAAAGGCATTGAAATTTGCTACATGTGAACCTTGTACGTGCTGTTTGAACAAGTGTACACATTTTTTAAATGCGCCAACAGCCACGCCCTGTTTTTACAAAAAACCTAACGTTAGGCCAAACCGTTAAATATTTTGAAAAAGTGTCTGAAAAATATATCTAGACAATCCAATGTCTATATTTCGTCTCAACAAACTTTTTTGCCACGCCCACTTTTTGGGGGCGGTAAAATTTTAATCATTTCGAAAAAAAATTAATGCAAAAAAATAGGTTTTGGTAATAGAAATATTTCTTTTATATATCATTCTTACCCACCCTCACTTTTTTGAGGCGTTTTCATACAAAAACCATTTGTATACCTAAGCATATGCAGGAGAAAAACGATGTTTTTGGTCGATCCATACTAGATTTTAATAAATTCTCTGGACAATAAGTTGCGACAATGTCAATTTTAATATTTCTTTGCCATAAAACCCACATTTAAGAGAAATTCATTTGAAGGATGGGATAGGATAGGGTATAAAACGATCCACACAGTGGATTGTAGCCTTATCATATGTTTAAAAAAGGTTTCTGTTCTGGTTAGTGACTGCTTAATGCTTATTTTCTTACCTCCTACGTGAATTCCTCTAGAGAAATTGGGATTTCCACATCACATGGCCATCTTATCTTTGACGAGGAAAGCTAGTCCTTTAAACGACAAATATGGAAATATAAAAATGTGGAAACAGTTCAGACTAAGGATTACGCTTTAAATTTTATAATTGTTGTAGCCTGTACAGTGTACATTGACGTATAATATTGGCTCACCAAAAGTACTGATTCGAAATATCAACTTGCCACAGCTGTGTAACGAAAGCAGGCTTGTGATAGTCAAAAATATTTTTGCAGCTTGGTTGATAAGTATGTAATCCAATATTATGATTTATTCCGACATTCGAGCTACAATCATATACATATGTATATCAATCACCATGGGATAGTGAAAGGTTGTCGGTGGCTTACAAACGAATTTGCTTAGCAGCACCATGTTACGCTATGTTGGGTTTTGGTATGCTCGAACATTCCAGATAACTCCTCAGCTGATAAACAACATCAATGCGCTCATGAGAAATATTAGAAACTGCCCATCGCTCTTGGATCTTTATCAGACTTTCTCAATAGGTGGATCAGTAAAAAAAAACCTTAGGTTTTGAACCAGTAACTCAGTGCTTAGTGCTCCAACGCACTAAATACTTCACCTTCAGCTTAGCTCGTCAACAGCCAGTTTTCCTTACCCACAACTATCTATACATTCACATCACGAACGTAGCAATGTGCCGCAGCTGATTAAAACGCTAATTCATCATCATAGGATACAGTTATTCTTGACAGAAATATCATTTAAACGGATATTGCCCACAACTATAACTTAAAGTAGTTCTAAAGACGAGCTGGCAATTAGAGCTCGTATTTCACAATGGGACTAATCACATCATCGGAATCATAGAAAAGTATTCTTCAACACTCCACGGTAGGAGCACATCACCCCGGAACAATTAGTGATTATGATAATGTATGACCACCACAATTGTTGAGGACCGATGTCCTTCTAACAACCTTTAAAAACTCCTTAGGAAACCTGTTTTCACAATTTTGGATAACCACCACTGTACTCGCGCTAAGCACATATTTGCTAAGAAGTGCAAGCTTTCCTCAATCTAGTTCATTCTTAGAGGCTACTGTCTCCAAAGGTAACAGAATACAGTGAATAGCTAGTGAAGCTTTGCAACCACGAAAGTAACCTTTAGATAGGCTCCTTACGCACAACCACCAGCCCAGGTAATGTTAAAGATCCTCTATTATAGCGCTATAATAGAGGATCTTCAACCATGGGATAGGACCTTAAAAAAAAAACAATTAAACGATTTCTCGAGTCATCGCATTATCGCGGTCATCAACCAACCACCTGAGGGCGATTCTGGTAACCCATCCCCACCGAACAGAACTCATCCCATAGATAGACGAGGAATAGAAAGATTCAACCGAACAATCAACTTCTTGCATGCTTCCCAATCTCTCTCAAATAAGAAAAGCAAACCTTGGTAAATGCCTCTATATATAGGTCGACTTAAACAGCTCTTTTAAGAAACCAAATTGGCCTTTAGGAGCCCAGTCACTTCTAGTCATTCCACAAAGAGTTAACATTTCTTCTTGTACAGCTTTAGTAACGGTCAACAAAAAAAAATGTTTTGGCTCAAACAGCTAGTTGGACTCCGTGTGCATGTGTATCTCTTGCACGATGGCGGGACTTCCTGTTTTGTGCCGAATCCGGACGGCTTAGTTGAAGATTTTTGCTTTTCTTGACAATTGATACTACTCCGATGGTTTGAGTTGTTGATTTGAGTTTTTGGCCGTGGTGTAAGTTCATTCGCACTACATGTTTTCTTGAATGAATTTTCGTAACTTCAGGACCAAAGTTTTCCGAATAATTTTTCGCCAACAACGACCAAGGACTTCTCAACCCGATTACGATATTAACCACGCTTCGCTGCAGAAAAGAAAGAGTATCTGATTAGGGTTATACATAGGATTCCCTTAATCACCAAATTGCTTTCATAGCCCAAGGAAACAGCGGTTGACAATAGTAATTCTTCGTTTGATTTCTGACGAGATGTCGTTGTCAGAGTAAATAGCTTACACGAGATAATATCCCTTACTTCCTTAAAGTTATATCTGTCAATTAGTAACGTTCTGTCCAAATCGTCGGTGTTTGTATTCTCTGTTGCTAACAGCATATACTTGACCTTGCCCTCATTTACTATTATATCCAATTTTACTGCTTCTTCTCTGTACTAGTAAACGTGGTTCCTTCATTTAAACAAAAAAACGACTATAGTGTCATCCTGCTTATATGGTATCTGAACCATTCAAAATACAATAGAGCGCATTACATGCCCTCAATGACTTCCATCCAGAAACAGCCATTAAAAAACTCCTAACAAGCATAAAAACCACATGCCTCCAAATTGTATAGCTCTTCCTTGACACAGCATCAATTCCACTCACACACATTCGAATTAATAGAACCACACAATGACATATGCTACCACTTAAATCGATGAAACATTTTGACCATCCGATTAGGAATTCAATAAGTTCCCCTTAACTTTAGTCTCCTTCCATCCATAATGTGCTTTCCTAGGAAAACGATACGTCATTCATACGGTATCACTCATCGAAGATTATAAGCTCTCGGGTACGATTCGAAAACCACCTACTTTAACACTTTACACGTTCCTTGTATTTTATTGCAGTAGCTGTCGTTCCCATTCCTCCCGCAGGACGAAGAGATTAAATTCACTTTCTCTTATCGGCACTTCAACTCCTTTCCCATTTTCAACGAGTGCATACCATCAAGAATTATCCTCCCCCATCCTTATATAGAGGATGCTATTCACAAAAAAGAAGAGGGTGGATTGGCAAAAAAAAAACCACACCGACTTTCAATTCCCTTCTGTCCACGTTAAGGAAGACAAACGACACCTTGGAATCCCAACCGCAGGTAAAGCATGGTTATGCTATATACACTCACATTCACAAATTCCAAAAAATCGAATGCATATACCAAAGTGCAGAGGACAACCAGCTATAGGACATCCTTCTTAAAGACAAGCATACTAGCTCACGTTCCGGTCCGGCAAGAGAAAGTACTTTATCCCTGGATGTCATCATTTAAGACATTAAAGTAAACGGAAAGGACATTTCATCGAAAGTTTTTTCCTGCACAAGCCAGCAGCATCGGAAAGATGAGTTTTCTGTCGAAAAGTTTTCTCAGCCAAACTTGTGTCGTTGAGCCCGTAAGTTTACCCAGGAAAAGAGTTGCTATAGTATAAGCCGAACAGTGCTACCTAGTAGCATGTTCTTCTTCTTTCTCTAAGCACACTGCTTGGAAAGTACTTTGAGAAATTTGTGTGTATGTGTGTGTCGTCCCATCGAGCTAAAAATTACTTTTCCCATCTATTCGCTGCATGATCCATCCATGTTAACGTATCTTCTTATAGTTACATGAAATGCGAGTATCTTCAGATGCCATTCGCTGTCATATGCTGGCCAAATATTCGACCTTACAAATGAGCAAATGCAAAAGGGGTTTGTGGGTATGTGGGGGGGCGGGCGGTATGAATGCACCGCAGCATGAGGACTAACTTTAAGACTCGTCGTAATGCATCTGAAATCCTCGCCTAATGCAATTGTGTTGTCATTTTCTCTTCTTCAAGACAAACTTGAAAATAAATTCAACAGCACAGCTGCACCCTTGAGAGATTTCAATTATCTTTCATTCGTATTACCAACACCCATACACCCACATCGAAGGATAATTAAGCGGAATAGCTACTCTCCGAAATGAACCGAAAATAGTTTTCTGAAGCAGTGCCAATGCAATGTCACAAAAGTAGATTGCGGTGACATTAGTTTCATCCTTGGTATTATCCTTTTATAATTTTTTTCCTCTGTTTCTATTTCCAGAGGAAAAAGGAGACGAATCCTTTATGCTAATATCAACAAATTAAGCGCATTTAAATCTGCATTGCAAGTTGAGGGAGGGAATGCGCTTATTAGAAAAATCGCTTCATACGACATGGAAATTTGAATTTGTGTTGTCGTACCGTTGGTAGTCCTTTACCGTAGGTCAGAAGAACAGAGTCTGACCCGCTTTTAAAGTACTTAATTCAGTGGAAATATTTCGACTGCAACTTTTCATTTTAAACTTTCCTTCCGGCTGCAAGCGCCATTTTTTTCAAATATTCAACGAAAATATTCATTGTGGGTGGGGAAGTGGATGGGTTGGAATAGTACTTTTAAACTTCCCAAAGGCGTGTATTGTATTCGTGAAAACAACCATATCTTCCTAATTGCAAATGCATAAATGTACATCCTGCGTCTATATTGATCTGCATGTTATTTGACATCTCTACATTAGTAGGTATGGTGCCTTTTGATGGACTTGAGATGTCCCACCACTTTCTTGACAAATCTTTTATTTTTTATTTTCTTAAAAAAATTTACCATAATATTGCTGTAGCCCGCTTTTTAGATAATCAGTGTTATTAGTCAAACTGAAGACAATTTTGAAAAAGTATCTGAGCAAGATATTTAGATATCTTATATATGAAAATGGACTGTATTTTTGAATGTTGCTTTGAAGTATAAATCTGGCTAAACCATCAGACCGGTTTCCTCGCAATTCTCACAGAACTTTTTTGATATCTCAAGGGGGCGTTTCATTTCGGGCAAAGTGGTCATAGAACCTCCAATATTAGGTAAATATTTAATTTCATATATTTAGAACATTATAATATTGAGAGTCTTGAAAAGGCATATTGGTTGTAGTTTTGAGTAGATGTACAAAAACTGGGCGGGATCGGAAAAGTGGGCGTGGCACCTCCCACACAAAGTGACAGATATATGCATCAGTAATATAATGAGTGCTTTAAAAGTCCCGAAATACCCAAAACCCAAAAAACCAAAATTCTGAAAACCTAAAATGCCAAAATCGCGAAAATTACAAATCCCAAAAATCAAAAATCCCGAAACCCAAAAACTTAAAACCCTAAGTCCCAAAAACTTTAAATACCGAAAATCCGGAAACTCAAAATACTGAAAATCTAAAAACCCAAAAACCGGAAAATCCAAAATCTCAGAAACTCAAAATACCAAAAAGTTAAAATACCCAAAACCCAAAATACCGAAAATCAAAAAAAACAGAAAACCCAAAATCCCAATAATAATAAAAACACAAAATCCTTAATATCAAAATTAATTATCGAAAACCCAAAATCCCGAAAATTGAGAATTCGAAAACCCTTAAATCCCGACAACCCAAAAAATTAATCCCGAAAACCCAAATACATATAATTCCAAAACCCAAAATAAACCCATGATAATCAAAAAGCCCAAAAAAAACCGTATGAGCATATGAATTAAAAAAAAAAAAATGTATGGTGCAACAGGCTTGTTAGTACCCAGGGCCTAGCTTTTTTCTCACAACCGTTCATGTGTGCGTTTGTACTTAGCACGATGGCGGGACCTCCTGTTTTACGGAATCCGAACGGCTAAGTTGAGATAAGCTTATCATGACAATTGATACTACTCGGATAATTTGTTAGATCATCACGAGTGGAGGGCCAGTGAAAAATCATTTAGGTGTTGCTACGGCTGGGAATTGAACCCAGACCTTCTGCATGGCAGTTCATCGCACTAACCATAGCGCCACTGAGCCCGTCGAGCATATGAATTGCTAATCTGAAAAGTTTCGTTAAGAATGGGCGTACTAGAATAAGTAGGCGCGGTACTTTCAATGTAGAGTAACTATTAAATCTAATATATTGACATTGACATTGACATCACAGTACTTCGCACATGAATGCAACGAACTACAGACCCGTAACAGCATTGGCGACTGAGGCCATCGGCTGGGACAGATCAAGACATTAATACAACAGAGAGAGACAGATAGACACATAGAAGGAAAGACATATAACATACACCTACGTGGCACAGAGGAGGAGGCACTGATTTATATTGCCTCATATTATCGCACAGGTGGCCTCAGATAAGCTGGCAATTTTCGTAGAAAACAAATGCTGCCGAAGCTGTGTATCGAGCCCACAGAGTTTGGCTTAGCATTGAACTCCGCATTCCTCTGATTCCATGCCCACCTGCAAAAAAATTTCATATAACATCCGAATAACTAATATAGTAAGGTTAATTAACATTTGTGTGTGCTAATTAGCCTTCATGTCAGTAGCATTACAAAAAATGAGCGGGACCAAAAGAGTGGGCGTGGTTCTTCCCAAAACTCATTTTCCATTCAAGAGCTATAAAATTATTATTTTTTTAAATAAAATATTTTTTGCCACTGATTGTGTTACAGATAATAACCGCTTTTAAAGCCGAAAGCCCTTGCAGCTGGCGCTATTAAAACGATTAATATTTTAATTTATTACATATGAATAAAATTATAATAATAATAATAAAGTGTAATGGAAAAAAATTCCACTGATAAATATAACAATCAATTTAAGAACATTGGTCGACTTACTATATGTTAACGTTTTATTGCCAGGCCCACTTATTCATTGCAAAAACTAAGATAATGTTAACGCGAATATTTCGTCTATTGATCGTCTATTTTTTAGGGAGAGGTTTTCCTATATAAACCATTTGTAGACCCTACCGCATAGCATATGGAATAGAAAAACCATGAAATATATTTCTGTATTTCAACCTCATAAAGTTTTTGCCCGACCAAACTTGATGGAACAGTAGTTCCATACGTGGGATTGGATAGGATGTGGTATTAAACGATATACACCTCGAATTGTAGCTTTCTCATAAGTTTTTTTTTACCAATTATAATGGGTAACAGCAAAGAGTACGCATCACAGCTCAACATTTTGTAGCCGTTTCTGATGCGGGCGGTAAGGCAGAAGGGGAAATTTCGTAGATCGTAAGCTTCGGCAAGGCTATGGTATCAATATCAGTACCCCAAATAGAAAATATTCGTTGTATGAGATGCGCACTCTATGTAGTTCTATACTTTTTGGTAACAGCTAGTTATTTATATATCATCTATATAATAGTTTTAGTCACGCGTTTTCTTAACAAAATGACTTTTGGTAAAAGTTAAAAAAAAAACGGTCCTATTGGTCAACGACGCTCTCGCATGTTGTTCGTCTTCGTCGCACATTTCTTCTGTCCGTGCTTGCCCCCTACCAATTCAATTTTCGGATGTGATTGTGTATGCTTTGGATTCATTGCAGAGTGCCCTCTCATGCTTACGCTCTCGCTCTCTTTTGTTTCCCATGACTTTTGGCGTCTAAATTTCGTTTCATGTTTGTTTGGATCTGCCCCAACGAGCCTAAAGAAAATGGTTTCGACAAAAATACATCAAAAACAATGAACCACGTATTTCATCTAAATATGATTTGAACCTACGTCAGCTTTTTGATACGCCATCCCATGGCATATGCCACAGGGGTATAATGGTCCCTCCAATTTTGAGTAAGGGTAGTGAAAATTAGAAATTTTGAAATGGACGTACTTTTTAGGAAATTTTATTTTAAGGATCAGATTGTAGCATTCTCATAAAATTTCGAGCTAGCATAGTGAAAATGAAAATTTTGAAAAACACATACTTTTATGAATTTTTATTTAAAGGATCAGATTGTAGCCTCCTCACATCTTAAGGACGTCCGTCCCTTTTGAGAGAATACCCATTCAGATCGATGATAGATAGGTTTTGTAAAATTACTAAAATACTTTGTGGTCGTGTAAAGGTAGCAGTACTTGTGCCGTATTCCTTGCTGTTGTAAGGTCTAGAACTTGAAAGAGATCACATGGTGTCGTTTCGTTGTATTTTCCACCCTATCCGATAGTCCGATATATATTTTCATTTTCGGACGAATTTTTTAGGGTGCGTCGGAAAGCCACATTGCTGTGGCAGGAATCACAGCCAGGTGAATAATTTCTGCCTCAAGGTCAATGACTCTTGACAATGGTGTTTCAAAAAAATGGGCCTTACAGTTATATGAAATATTTAGTTTCAGAAGTTGCATGTATGATACCAGAAGGTGTCCCAGCCAACTTTCAACGTGGATTGCCAGTACCAATCGGAGCCGTAGGTGACCTTAAATTTATCCACTCTGCTGTAAATCTTTTTAGCCAGTCCGAAACTATTTCAATTCAAGCCTCCTGACTATCCCTAAAAATATTCTGATTATTTCGAGATAGTTCATGCTTTACCGCCTGGAAAAGTAAGGGCGAACATTTTTGGACTTTAAAACTGTTACAGTAGTCCTTGCCTACCACAGTTTATGTTAAACTCTTATGGTTATACGAAAAACAAATTACAAGTCTTTTTCTTTCGAAAAAAACACCTCCAAAAGTGGGCGTGCGTTAAAATTATCTTTAGAAGAAATGTTCCTTGTATTATTCTCAAAATATTTTCATTTAATCTTTTTTTTCAGATTTTCTTGAAATTGTACCTAAAACAATTTAAAAAAAACGTCCCCTAAAAGTGGGCGTGACAAAAAACTTTATATTGAGGAGATACTGAGAGCGTAACCCCAAACTGCAACAATTGAGATATTCATGTTTAAAAATTTTACAAAAAAATAAATCCGCATTATTTGATTAATTTAAAAAAAAACTGCAAAACGAAAAGTGTAACATAATTTTTGAAACTTTTGCATCGAATAAAATGTTTTTCGTCATGACGGTGAAATAAACTCAAAATTGAGAAAAAATTGCTCCCAATGCATCATATAGCTATTGAAAAGACACCTTTCAAAATTCTTTACCGTCTGGCAAAAAAAAAAACATTTTACTGAAAATTGCGAGGAAAATTGTTCGGGTTTTGAAATGTTTACACTTGTTCTGCTTCGTCGCACAGTGTTCAAAGTTTAACGCCAAATCGGTGACACGAAGACGAATCGAACGATAGACAGACATTGCTAGACCGACTTATGCTAACAACGATTAAATATTGAATATTTTTTCCTAAGATCCCGCATAATTGAGTCGTCAGATCAATTAAGTGGGATTTTCTTAAATTATTGATGGTAATTAAAAACTGCGTCAACAATTGTGCATTTTAGGGCGATACAATCAACTATGGATTACTGTACCTAGTACATTTTATGAACTAAAATCCCACGTAGTTGGTTCTCCAATCATTGTGTATGTGAAGTTTAATTCTTAGCAACACGAATGGGAAGTAGAATTCAAAGTTGATTTGTATAGGAAAATTTAAGAAGACTGACAAAACTATTGATTGCTTAGACGTTTGTCACACTTTTGCAAGAGATGGTGCTGTTAAAAATATTTTAAGTGTTTTTACTTCCAGGATTTGATCAATCAACCGCTCACTTAGAAGTTCAATGCACTGGCAATTAATTCAACGATACTATGAATAACTTAAAACTTTCATCTCGACCTCATTCAAGAAGCAATTACACACGGCCCCGTCGTTTACCCATCTCTCGTTTTGATTGCTACGACTTTCCACTCAGTCCACGATCTCGGTAGTTTTGGTGAATTGAACAAAGAACCACTAAACACACACTAACTGTGTGCACATAGTTTTGAAGCGTGTTTTTGTGCGGGTAAAGCTCATGAAATTTGCATGAGTCAAAAGTCCGGGGTAGACAACCATACAACCATACAACCATACAACCACCAGCCCAATGGTGAAGAGGATATTTTTTCCGTGTGTTTTGCCGGAAACAAAATACTATTTCCGGTGGTTATTTTGGTTTTCTGTAAAATTTATATGCATGCGGACTGCTAAAGAAGCCTTCAAGTTCTATTGTGGATCATTAAATTGACCGGACCCTCAACTCTTTTGAATATGGGTTTTCATTGAAGAAAGGTGAATAGCATACATACCTACCTATCTGCAGACGAAACTTTTGCAGTAAATACAAGATATTCTCGTACCATTACACTAATAAATTACCCAAGGATAACCAAGTTTCTATAGCCTACTGCGTACTAAAGCCCCTACAAGATCACATTCAAGAAAACTATACTCAGTCATAATTATCAGAACTTTTGATGGTTACCGGAATCATTTTATGGAAGGATATATGGAGGATATATGAAATCAGCATGAAGTTCAAATATAAACTTTCATCATACGGAAATCTTTCAAGAAGGACATAGGAAGCACGTACATGAACATTGGTGTATCTATCCCCAATTAATATACAAACCATTTGAATTCCTCAGGAGATTGGGAAAATGAGGTGAACTAAGGAATATCAATTCGTTATCTTCAGGGTTTAGGCTGAGTTCAGTATTGAATGTGAAGGGGAGATAGTTTTCCTATTTAAGATGAGATATAATTGTAATTTGAAAATGTAAGAGGAAGGATGCTATTAATTTACAGTATTTTAAAGGAATTGCAGGGGCATCATTAGTAATTTATCTAGAAGGATTAAAGCTGATTGAAGGGGAATATATTGAGAGTTTTAACAGTTTCGATGGTTTGTCTTTTAATATCATTTTGTCGTAATCAGTATACAATTCTAAATCACATCATCGTGCAGAAAGTAGGAAAACACGCATACAAAAATGGTTATGTGCTGTTTTTTCGCTTTGAGTTACAAGCCAATATTATAAGCAGAACATATATATCCGAGTTTTTGTATCTGTAAGTTGTAGTGGCGCTACAGTCCGGAATGAACGTGGGCCTCAATCAACATGCCTCTCAAATTAGTCCGGTCCTTAGCGAACTGCGTCCAGTTGCGCACTCCAAGTTGGTTGAGGTCGGTTTCTACTTGTGCGCGCCACTTAAGGCGAGGTCTTCCTCTACTGCGTCCGACGTCTGGCTGGGCAGCGAAGACTCTGCGAGCCGGAGTATTGAAGTCCATTCGTTCTACGTGTCCTAGCCATCTTAAACGTCCAATGCGGAGTTTTTTTTTGACCAGGGGCATGTCGCTGTACAGCTCTTATAGTTCTTGGTTGAATCTTCGTCTCCATATCCCGTCGATGCAAAAGGTACTGGGATGTTCAAGGTCTTACATAGGTTCTCCTTAGTAGTTCGAGTGAGGGCTTTACTACTAAATTGGCTTCTTAGCCCGAAGAAACAGCGCTTGGGAAGAGTAATTCTTCGTTTAATTTCTGATGAGATGTTGTTGTGAGAGTTAATAGAGGATCCGAGATAGACAAAGTCCCGTACTACCTCATAGTTATATTCTTATGGTTAACCCATTTGTGCCGCTTCCTTCTCTATACTAGCAAACGTGGCTAGGACAACACGTTGGGTCCTACCAATTGTGTCAATACCGATTTTTGGAAAACTGTGCCTCTAGCGTTGGCTCCTCTCAAGAATAAAATTAAAGAAGTCACATGACAGCGCATCGCCTTGCCTAAATCAATTTATCAAATGTGACAGTGAGGTCGTTTCCAACCCTGTTGGAGCAGCGACAATTCTTTATCCGCATCCTACACAAATGGACGAGTTTGGGCGTTATACTTAAACTAGACATGGCTCTGTACAGTTCGTCTCTACAGATGCTGTCGTATGCGGCTTTTTCAGCCGAAGTGTGAAATTTTGATCGGTTGTGGGCTTTCCTGGCCTAAAACCACACTGATAAGGGCCGATCAGGTTTTTGGTAAACGGTTAAAAGTCTTCACATACTACGGCATATAGGATCTTAGAGGCGATGTTGAGGAGACTTATGGCTCTAGTAGTTAGCGCAGTTCAGAGGGTCTCCTTTTTTGTGGATCGGACAAAGGTTGCTGAGTTTCCATTCTTCAGGCATACTTTCTTCCGAACAGATTTGGCTTATGAGTTGGTGGATATTTCTTACCAAGTCATCTCCGAAGGCTTTATAAAGCTCAGTGGGAACGCCGTCATTTTCGGCAGCCTTATTAAGCTTGAGTTTAGATATTGCTCTCCTCACTTCACTCAGGTCGGGTGGTTGGCGCGAGAAACCTAGCACATCAGTTACGGCTGATTTAATGGCTTGTTGGCATCGTTCTTCGATATTCACAGAAGCAATCCGTAGCTATATTATCTTTTTCCTCCATTGATCGTGAGCGTATATAGTTGGCTTATGTTGGCGAATTTGGCCTTGATGCGGATTGTTACAATGCATTCGCTAATGTCTTGGAAACATAAGACTTCTTGCCTAAGTCTGGCACTTAAAACAAATCCGCATCCGTATAGCTGTTTTTACTCACTATAACACGGTCCGTAGTAGCTGTCACAGTTTTTCATCCTCTCTTTGCCCGGCCTATCCCAACGTATTTCCTGGATGGCAGTAATGTCTGCTTTGTAGCAGATGAGGGCTTCCGCTAGTTGTTCGCTTGCACCTCTCCTATTTATTGTTCTCACATTCCAGGTGCAGATACGAACGTCGTTGTCCTTTTTTAATTTAGCAGGGTCGTCAACAATAAAATCCGTCCTTTCCGAAGCTATTGGTTACTTCGTAACCGTTAGTTTTTTCCATGGTTGGGTAGTTAGCGCAAAGCACAACCCCCAACCTGGAGGGCCAGTTCCAATTTATTAGATACCCCAAGGATACGGGGCCATCAGTAACCACTACTGGTTTGAGAGCTGCCGTTGGCCTTTCGGTTCATTGGCCACCATATGTCGAAGCAGCTTGTCTAGGTTCGCCTGGGACAGCATAGTGTTGCTGTTTTCCGTCGTGTTGTCAACACTCGCGCTTATCGTTTAGCAAGTCAAATCCGGTTGGATGAGACCACCAGTACCCGTTGGTCACCCCTTGGAGGTTAAAATTAAGCACTTTATGTGTAGTCAGAGTTACAACCACTGATCATTGCAAAGTTAAAGCAAATCAGTCTCTACCCTCGTTCTACAACACCCAACCATTCAACCAACCAATATGATTCTGATTATCGTATATATAAACAAATCTTCAAAGGGTTAATTTTTTATTCATAAACATTCTTAGAGTAAAATTAAAACGATATTAGATTATTACTGGACAAAATTTGTTGAAAGGTTTCCTAGATCATCGCCAGAATATTGCAAGTGAAACTTCCTGCTTTATGCCGAATCCATATACGGTTTAGTTTGGATAAGCTTTTTATTTAAGTATTATAAGGCTATTAGTCGAAATTAACTATTGTCATCTCGTGGGGCCTGACATAAGGATTCGTTGGGTTAAGGTATTTGAAATCGCTTGTCGTTCATGAATCGCGGAAGCGTCTTTCGTATATCCTCTATGTACGCCTTTCAAAAGCGTCTTCCTTACATCCCGCAAATATTGCCCAACTACAAAATCCTTCAAAATACTATTCACTAACACATGTCCCACTTTTACGATCAACCCTATTTTGTGCTCAAGCAATACCCTTAACAATTCCATAAAATCAAATCCTCTCACAACTTAACAAAACCTCCAAACGACACCACTCGTGGAACAAAATCCAAACTCTGACTCCTAACTTTTGTAGTGACACCATTCGATGATTAGTGGGCTTAAGGACGACACTGAGGGATATGCCACGTCAAAAGTAACAATTTATTCAGCGGTTAATTTACGTTCCTTAATCGTGAACCTGCTCCCGGTCACGAGTAATGCCATTTCACAGCCTTAATTAGGGGGGTGAAGGCCAGGACTTTTTGTGTTTTTGTGCACGCCTCTTTTTATCTCATGGGACCTACGCTCTGAAAGATTCATTCATCGCCACCACACAGCGTGGATCATGTCACATTAAAAATTCAACATTGCAACACAGCAGGGAATTAAACACAAAATAGCTTTTTGCTCGGCGAAATAATTGCTCCTGGCAAACCGAAGGGCGAAGGACACCCCTCTGTGTGAATATTATATATTTTCTGTTTGTTTGTTATTGCTCACTGCCGCTCGCCATTGTATGCGAGGGGGTTATCATTATTTTCCAAGTCCTACTCAATGTGTGTCATTGTTGTATTACGTTCATTACCAAAAAAAAAATAGGACGAAACTCTTATTTCCCGCTAATATAACCACAATGCGCCCATGATGGCGAATAATAGAAGCAAACCGAATGATGGTACCCACTTGGCTTCGTCTCCTCCTGGTTGTAGGTTGTGTAGCCTTCAGTCATTTACACAATGTGTTCTGTCGGTTTTTTTTTACAGAGTTTTTCTTATAGCTCGCAGGACGTTTTTTTGTCCGTTTTCGTTGATGTTGTTTTCTCTTGGCCATCCTGGGAATTTCGTCCGTTTGGTGAAGCGCTTTCACAACTTAATCAGATAATGAATATATTTTCCATTTGAGTGGAGAGTTTCTCCTGTTCCGTCTTCCCGCACTGGGACATAGAAACAAAAACCATGTGGTAACGGTGAGCCAGATGGTTTGTCTGTGTGTTTGAAATCCCTCTGCGAGGAGATGAGATTTCGGATTTTTGTTTGCTGTAAATAGAAATTAATTAGCACCGTGCAGGGTTTACGAGTATAAGCCGGCTATGGAAAGGATATACTTGCGCTCGTATTGTTGAGAAAATATAGTGACACTGCCTTGTTCTGGTGCAGAGATGATGATTTTTTTAATTAGATAGAATTTACTTTATCGTACGCACATTTTAAGGCGGATATATTAGACTCTGTTTAATATTAGAGAAGGTGTATCTTACTGTATGGGATTATTTTTAATTAGGTAGCAGTTGTCTTAATATTTAGGTCATCCACATTTGCTTAGAGGTTTTTATGTTGCACATATTAAAGCTAATTAAATGCATATATCTTACTAATGGCGGAACGGCATTATAGAGTGTGATATTATGTTTGAACTTTTTTAAATATGAAGGATTAATCTTTGCCCATAAATATTGTTTGAAAGTGGGGTGAGTACTACAGAAGAGCACTTTTTAAATTTTGGTCAAAACTATGAAGTGCTCTGTTTATTTCAATTCTCATTTGTAATCATATTTTAGACTTCAGCACCATCAGCCCATTTTGGCAGCTTTGCATTATAAAAAACAGGCCAAACAAGACTGCACTTCCATACTTTCAATTAGTTTTACCTTGCAGTGAGAACGAATTTTTGCAGTGCGGTATTGGGCCAAAAATCTAAAGATAATGTAAAGTAGGCATAACGTGAACACATATTTCAAGTTCGGCCTACCCACAATATCAGAACCATAGAAATGTGTTGGTTCGCACCCCAATGTAGGACACATTATATTGGTACAAGTTTGAAAATCATGTGTAAGGCAGGAACTTTATCCTAGCTTAGTACCGAGGTACATCTAACGCATCTTGTTTTCCAAAGCCTATCACTCCGTATACCTTAGAAAATTATACATTCCCACCAACCACAGCCACTACGAAACTCCCACTAGGGGGCCTACCTCTCAATCATGCTAAGAAGCTAGATGTAATGCAAGGACTGCATGACTTATGG
This sequence comes from Rhingia rostrata, assembly GCA_949824845.1. Taxonomy (NCBI): domain Eukaryota; kingdom Metazoa; phylum Arthropoda; class Insecta; order Diptera; family Syrphidae; genus Rhingia; species Rhingia rostrata. Next base: position 14,381,735 of record OX463755.1, on the reverse strand, counting down.
GCTCCTGATTCCCGTGGTACCATACTATAGCCTCTGGTCAAGCTCAACAAGATCATCGTTACTCAGTACAACTACTAACGAGGTTAATGATAAGCAGCAGCACCAAGCAAACTTGCAATTTCATGACCCCATACTTAGTTTTTTTTTTTTATAAATTGCTTGTCGAACATTAATTCAAGATAAACCTTATGCCCTCGGCGTTCCACGTCATATAAAACTGTATTCTCATAGAAAATTCAGCACTTATTTGCTTATGGCCTTCAAGACCTGGTTTTGGTTGGTTCACGATTGGCCTTCATAGATCACTTGCTATGACACCACTCGCCTCAAATCGGCCTAGTACCGAACGACGGGATACTTAGCTTTGTGCGGCTGTCTCTATTCACTATCCGGGGGCGTACCCAGTACAGATCAACCCTCGCTGGACCAAAAATCTACAGATGACAACATTGTGACATTGAATCATAGACCGTTTTCTTACCAATTCGGAGCTTTGATGACTTTTTTCGTGCTCCAGATTTTAAATGGTTAAACAAGTGGTTTCCGCGATTCCATCTGTCAGCCTGTCCATCGGTCCATAGTCATTTCTTTAGTCTAAACGGTAAGACCGATTTTCTTCAATTGTTTTACTGACACCTAATATATATGTAGGTATCACCTAAATTCTTTATTCATATTTGCCATTACGTATGGAATATAACATCGCATCGTTCAAATGTCCACGCGCATCCGAAATGTACAATTTAACATGAGTCTGGCGGATAAATAAGGCCAAATTAGACCGATGACATGGGTTATATTGGCATAGACCCGCAACTTCAGAAAACGTAACAAGGAAAAGTCTAATGGGGTCAAATCGCTTGACCTCGGTGGCCAATTCACATCACCTCACATCAACATGCCTTCGAATCTCTCGTACGCCATAGCACCTTCCTGTTAAAACCAAATCTCGTCGGTGTCGTCCATATCACCAACCAATTCAGGGCAAACAAACATTTTAAATCATTGACCTGTAACGCTTGACGATGATAGCCTGACCAACATCGTTATTAAAGATATATGGACCGATCTACAACAGCTAGTTTTTCTGGATGAATTGGACGATCTTGGCTCTCCCGTGGATTGGTTTTTGTCCAAAACTCGACAATTTTATTTGTTGACCTGCCCATTTATCCATTTATCTCATCGCTGAAGATGAATTTTCGATGAAAATTAGGGTCAGTTTTCAACTACTCCAGAGTCCATTCAGCGAGCACACCCGGCCTGCTGTCCCAGGCGAACCTAGAAAAGCTGTTTGACATATTCGGACAAGAGGTTGTCTAGGAATTTCAAGGGTTAGTCAGGCCCCTTGAACAGAGCTGGTGGCGGATGAACCAAAAGGCCAAAGGCAGCGCTCAATCCCGTAGAGGATACTGATGGCCCCGTGTCTTAGGGGTATCTAATAAATTGGAACTGGCCCTAAAGGTTGGTGTTGTGCTTTGGGTTAACTACCCAACCATAGAAAAATTTAACGGTTACGAAGCAACTAATGGCCTCGGAAAGGACTGATTTTATTGTTGACCACACGGCTAAACGAAAAAAGGACAACGTCGTTCGTATCTGCACCTGGAATGTGAGAACATTAAGCAGGAGAGGTGCAGGCGAACAACTAGCGGAAGCCATAAACTGCTACAAAGCAGACGTTACTGCAATCCAGGAAATACGATGGGATGGGCCGGGCAAAAAGAGGATGAAAAACTTTGACACCTTCCACGGACCGTGTTATAGTGGGCAGAAACATCGACTATTCGGATGCGGATTTGTTATTGAGTGCCAGACTTAGGCAAGAAGTCTTATGTTTCCAAGACATTGGCGAACGCATTGAAACTATCCGCATCGAGGCCAAATTCGCCAACATTAGCCTTATATGTGCTCACTCCCCAATGGAGGAAAAAGATGATATAGCTAAGGACTGCTTCTATGAGCTCCTTGACAAAACCTATGAGCGACTACCGAAGTACGATGTTAAAATCATTCGATTTTAACGCAAAGGTAGGAAAGGAAGACATCTTTAGCAGTGTTGTCGGAAAACATAGCCTACACGACAACACGTCAAGTAACGGACTAATTGACTTCGCTATGGAACGAAATGCCACTATAGCCAGCACACGGTTTCCTCACCTCGATATCCATTAGGGGACATGGCGGTCTCCATATCAACGATCGGTCAATCAAATTGATCACATAGCGATAGACAAGAGGCACATTCCGAGGAGCTAACATCGACTCGGACCACTACCTTGTTGCAGCCAAGGTTAGAATACGGATATCCACCACGCCACAACAATCCAGAAATGCTTTAAAACAGCGTAATGTCGAAAGACTGCAATCGCAAGAGACCGCAGAGACCTTCGCGCAACGCGTATCCCTAAACCTCTCGATTAACACCATACCACCAGCATCGAATGTCGAAGAACTATGGCAACGATGCCAACAAGCCATTAGATCAGAAGCAAATGATGTGCTAGGTTTCTCGCGAACACCAGCAAGAACCCCCTGGTTTGATGAGGAATGCCGACAAATGCTCGCAGCCAAGATTAAAGCCTGCAGGTCTAAGCTGCAGTTGGAGGCGAGAGCTTCCATTGAGCTCTATAGGCAGAGAAGAAGGGAACACCACCCTTTCATAAAGAAGAGAAAAGAGCAAGAAAAGCGCGCGATCGAGGATATAGAGAGGTGCCACTCCAGTAAAGATGTTCGCAAGTCTTACCAAAGTGTAAAACGTCAAAGCCAAGGATGCAAGGAGATGAACAAGGAAATATCGTAGATGAGACACAGTCGATGCTGAGGGTAAGAACCACTTCTGCAGACTGTTAAACGGCGATGACGAACAACATTCCGCTGTCAGGCAGAACGAACCATTAATATTGGCAACGAGCTTTACAAAGCCGGCGGAGATGCATTAGTAAGTAACATCCACCAACTCATAAGCCGAATCTGGTCGGAGGAAAGTATGCCTGAAGAATGGAACCTCAGCATCGTTTGCCCGATCCACAAAAAAGGAGACCGTCTAAGCAGCGCCAACTACAGAGGCATAAGTCTCCTCAACATCGCCTACAAGATCCTATCTGAATTAATATGCGAACGCCTGAAACCGTTTACCAACAACCTGGTCGGCCCTTATCAGTGTGGTCTTAGGCCAGTAAAGTCGACAACCGATCGAACGACCTCACTGATACAGTCGATACCAAAATAGGATTTAGGCAAGGCGATGCGCTGTCATGTGACTTCTTAAATCTGATTCTTGAGAGGATTGTGCAAAACTCATGAGCCAACACCAGCGGCACAATTTTCCAAAAATCTGTACAACTACTAGCATACGCCGATGATATTGACATCATTGGTAGGACACAACGTGATGTCTTAGCCCCGCTTGCTAGTATAGAGATGGAAGCGGCAAAAATGGGCTTAGCAGTAAATGAGGGCAAGACGAAGTATATGCTGTCAACACGAAAGGACATACAACATCGACAAATTGGACAGAACGGCACCATTGACAGATATAACTTTGAGGTAGTACGGGACTTTATCTATCGCGGCTCCGCTATTAACTCTGACAACAATATCTCGTCAGAAATTAAACGAAGAATTACTCTTGCCAACCGCTGTTTCTTCAGGCTAAGAAGGCAATTCAGTAGTAAAGACCTCACTCGAACTACTAAGGAGATCTTATATAAGACCCTGATCATCACAGTCCTGCTCTACGGCGCTGAAGCATGGACCGTCTCTCGATTCCCAGCCAGATGTCAGACGCTGTAGAGAAAGACCTCGCCTTAAGTGGCGCGCACAAGTAGAAACCGACCTCAACCAACTTGGAGTGCGCAACTGGTGGCAGTTAAATAAGGACCGGGCTAATTGGAGAGGCATGTTGGTTGAGGCCCAGGTTCATTCCGGACTGTAGCGCCACTTAAGTAAGTAAGTAAGGCTCAAGTCACGAAGCAAAATTCGGAGAGTTGTCGTCTGCGAAAAGCCGCTCTCTAGTGAGCGATGTGAAATCTTGTGCCTTGGATTCTCCTTAATACTCTCACACGGATATCGTCGATATTTTCGGATGATCTTACGTTTCGCTGACGTACAAGTGATGGTTTATCGTTGATTGATCCGGTGAACTCAAAATTATATACCACACTGCCAATAGACGTTATCATTTGCACGTATCGTTAAACGTTATGCCCATCCATTTTGAGTTGGCAAAACAGACTGAATTGATGACAGCAATTTTACAGATGCAGCTTCAGCGATATATCAATTTAAGTAACTTCTAAGAATTCTTAATCATAACTTAAAGCTGTATGCACAAGGTTCAAGTACGTATCGTACGTACCCAGCGCTTACTTCCCCATCATTACTAGCATACCGATATATTGTGATGGAGCGGATATGCAAAGTTGAGGCTTTAAATTGTTTTTGGAATCTGAATCAGTTATGTATTTATTTTTTTATTCATCTAAATATCCTTAGAAAATCTTACAGATTACTAACAATTCATAATAAGTTATTAGATATCGAATATAAAAGATAACATAAAGCTAATGTACAATGTTTCATAATTTTGTTTTAAATTCCAATCTGTTTATAGAGAGATCAAGTTCATTACATTTAGAGTTAGAAAGTTGTATATATCTATAAAAAAGTTCATTGCAACCATAATTGTATCTATGTTTGGGATTGTTAAAAAAATAACGAAGCCGCAATCTTCTCTTCGAAATATAGATTTCAAAATAGGTAAGCAGACTAGTTAGTTCGACTAGTTAAATCGACTATTTTTATTTCTTTCTTATTTCATATTTCATACAATCTTAGTCTCTATGGTTTGGCTTTTGAGCCGTCTACCAGTATGACATTATTTGCTTAGATATTTGTTTTATTTTGTTTAATTTTAGATTTTACACATATAAATTAGAAAAAACAAAGACAGTTCTTAATGTGCTGAAGTTAAAAGCTTTCATCTATTATACAATTTCTGTACCGCATTGCGTTTACGGTATAGTTGTACAGAAGGTCCCAACCTCTTTCGCCATTAAGGATACTCATTGCTTCGTCTAAATCAAGCACCTGTACACCAAAGAAAATGAAGCGAAATTCTTTTAGTACGGGACATCTCGCGATGGAGTGGAAAACATCCTCACGCTCCATTAGGTTGCACAGGTTGCATAAAATTGGTAGTTCGGCACGGTGCGGTATAAAATTTAGATTAAGAAGTTCTCCTCTTATTTTAAAGATTGTGCTTATCTTATCAGTGGAATCGCTGATCAAAAAATATGTCCTAGACTGTAAATGATGCTCCAATCGACTATAGTAAGCTCTGTATTGCGATGACTGTGCTTCGTTTACTAAAGTATCGTAGATTCGTCGGCCCGTTTTCTCCAATAAGTAGTTAAATTTTTGTTTTAGTAGACTCGATTGTTCGTTTGGTCTAACTGAAAAGTCATAACCGCATTCCAATCCTAGAACTTGCCACTCTTGAACACATTTGACTTTATATCGTAGCATTGAGGAAATCACTATTCTGGGCAGGCGTTCTGGATTCATTGCCATGACTTTTATGATATAATCGAAATGGAATTTGAGTGTATCCAGAAAAAGTGGTGCCAATCCCGTTTCCAAGTATATCATGTAGTTGGGGCAGCTACTCGGTAATCTAAAAATTCTCCTGAAAAAATTTTTCTACGACTTCAAATGAGCAGTATCCCCAAACTTGCGATGCATATAGGAGGATCGAAGTTGCTGTAGCCCGAAATATTTTTTGTTTAGATATGTGCGAGATATTTTTATTATTAATATACTTTCCCCAAACCGCACAAATTGCCCTTTTAGCTTCTGCAAGTTTAATCTTAAGGTGTATGTTCATGTTCAAGTTGGGGGTAATCACAACTCCAAGATACTTATACTGTTTGACGATTTCGATTTGCTCCCCTTGAAATATCCATTTTTCATTTTGAGCATATCTTCCCCCGCCATCTCTGAATATCATCATCTTTGACTTCTCTAAGTTAACTGTCAAATTCCAAGTCCTGCAATAAGAATCTAGCCTATTTATCATTAACTGCATGGTATCTACTGTATCCGCAAGAAATACGATGTCGTCTGCAAACATTAGTGCTGGAATTTGAGTTTCACTTAGTTGGATTCCTCCTTTAACGTACTCAGTAATGTCGTTTATGTACAAAATAAATAGCAATGTACTTAGGACGCATCCTTGTTTGACACCCATTGTTGTCTCAAATTCTTCCGACAAATGGCTGCCATCCCAAATATAAGCAGAATTATTTTTAAACATAGCTCTTATCACGTTTATTACCTTGGATGAGACTTTATATTTATAGAGCTTGTATAAAAGCATTTCACGCGGAATCGAATCAAAAGCAGCTCGAAAATCTACAAAAAACGCGTAAAGCTTTTTTTTCTTCTTTTTATAAATTTCGCTTATGTTGATCAGCGAAAATATTTGTTCAACCGTTGAATAATTTCTCCTGAAACCCGCTTGAAACTCCAAGAGAATCTTCTTATTTTCCACCCAGTCGGTAATTCTACTAAAAAGTAAACTAGCAAACAGCAGATGTGTTAAGAAACGAAATCCCCCTATAGTTTGCTGGGTCGTCGTAGTTTCCTTTTTTATGAAGTGGAAAAATAATCGCTTTCTGGAAAGCCAATGCCACATCAGCTGTTTCGAAAATTCGGTTGAATTCCATGGTAAGAGCTGATCGGAATTCCAATGTGGAATTCTTATAGAATTCAAAAGGAATGCGATCATTTCCTGGAGCTTTATTATCCTTGGAGTTCCCAATAACGAAATCCACTTCAGCCACCGTAAACGGTTCATCCAAAAAAACATCAACTATCATGAGTGCAGCATATTGTGGGGATGGAGATATCTGTACTGAGTTGAGAAGAGTTTTAAAATGGTCTCTTAACTGCTCTGCTTCCAATCCTAGTGCTAAGCGGTTCGTTTTACCATTAATAGTTTTAACAGCTTTCCAAAAGTCGGCTGATGATCTTGATCTGTTAATCAAGTCAATTTGTTGTAGATCGAATGAAATCTTTTTTGTGTAGCAAAGTTGTTTGTACTTCTTATTTGCTTCCGTATAGAGAGCTTTGAACGTGGAACTATTGTAAATTCTTATCAATTTTAAAAATGAAAATGATCTGCTCCTCGCTAACATACATTCCCTATCAAACCACTTTTTTTGGTTGATTTTTCCGTTTTCGCTCGTGGGTGAGTTTGGTGGTGCAGCCTTTTTAACCATCTCCGTTAAGTCGTCGATTCTAGGATGAATATTCAACTCGTGCAATTTGCGCAGTTCTATGTTAAGGTTGTGTTGGTATGCGTCCCTATAATTGTGTCTCCAAAGCAACTTCGGCAGAAGTGCAATACGGGCTGTTGCTTCTTGAGTGGCCTCGCTGTAAACCTTGAGCACAACTTCTAAAGGCATATGGTCGGAAAACGTCTTAGTTGCGAACAACAGCATCCTGATAGAAAGCAATAATCAATAACTGAATTTGCTGTGCCACGAATAAAGGTGAATTCCCCACTTGCGTCGCCTTCAGAGCACCCATTTAAAATTTTGCAGTCCCAAGCATCTGCTAGTTCGAGAATTTTATCACCTTTGACATCGCGGATTTCATCCTTAGACTTCCGGGTTGAGTTATTCGACAATGAATTATACGCGTTTACAAAATTATTTTGCGCTACACCGATTCTCCCATTAAAATCTCCAATAAGTATCAAATCGGTTGAACGCAGGTTATTTAATAAATCGTTTAGTCTGTTAAAATCATGAATCCAATTATTACAATTTAAATATATTGGCACTAAGTAGCTTTTAATTTTATCGCTTATGATTTCCAATACATATGCATCCTCTATCTTCTTAAATTTAACTGCCACTCCTTCATGCTTTTTCCGGTATCCGAAAATTTCGCCTCCACTGGCCCTTCCGAATCGATTTGTTTTTACCGCAGGTATATATTTCAGCTCGTGGTTCTTGAAAATGTTTTTATATCTAATTTCATCGTATTCCATTATATGGGTTTCAAATAATACAAAGATATCAAATTCATTTATGTAATTAAAAAAATCTAAAAAAAAAATCTTGTTGTTTAACCCTGCTATATTGTAACTTAAAATTTTCAAATCTCTAATTATCTTATTGTGGTAGACCGCTAATTCTCAATTAGAGTTGTCGTTCAGACGCATGCTGGGCGGCGCTTCTAAAATCCGTACAGCGGCTGTTTTTCTTGTGTATGCAGCTTGATTGATTTTTTGTTTTTTGATGTCAGTTCCAAGGGATGCTGACATTTCGATTTGTCTATTGTTTACGTTCTGTGAGCTGATTGTTGGATTTGTTAAAAATGTTGGAGTTTCTCCAAATAATTGTTTTAAATGATTTGTACCATTTTCGCGACCACATTTCAGTCCTTCCGATTCGTCCCACGTAAATACAGAGTCAGCCACGTACAGTTTGTCGTCCCTTAGGGTTATCTTCTTGTTCATGACCGGGTGTTTGTCTCGAAGAAATTTCATTAGAGGGAGCAACTTAGCCCTGCGCATCCGGATATTAATTGGAAGTTCTTTACGAACGCTAATTTGGGTGCCTTTCAACTTGCTCGCGTTCTTAAGAACACCAATAGCAGACCCGCGAGATTTCATTTTGACTACGATCGTTGCAGTGCTCTGGTTTCGCGTAAAAATTCTGTGTGCAGACTCAACTTCAGTGTTTACATTGCCCAACAATTCTTCACACACGGATGTTGCTTTTCCAGCTAGATCCGTGTTGTCTTCTGCAGGTAGATGCACGATTATGTTGGCTTCTGTGCTCTTTTGTTCGAGTCTATCTACTTTTTCTTCTAGTATCTTATTACGATTTTCCAGATGTTGAACCTTTTCTGCAATCTCATTTTGCTTAACTTTTAGTTCTGACAATTCAGAACAGAGTAGTTGAAAGTCTTCTTTTGTCGCTAAATCTTTTTTTAGGTCTCTATTCTTTTCATCCAGGATCCCCTTTAACTGTTCGATACTGATACCAGTTATATTTTTCATGGCCATTTCGCTTCCTGATAGCTTTAACCTATCTTTTGGTCTTTTTTCAGTGTTGAAATGGTCCGGTGAGGTCAAATGCAGTGTTCTTTTGTTCATTAAGTGGGGTTAATTATTGGCGGAAATATAACTTAACGATTAAAAGTCTTAGCTACTAGGACTTACTCCGGATTTCTTTAATAGCGAAGAGACGCAATGTTTTGAGGCACGTTATGTGAAAAATTTATAACAATGTAGCTTTTTTTCTATTTATAATTTACTGACTTTTCTTAGGGTTCTTTAAACACGATATTACTTTGACAGTTCAAATGTCACTCAAATAGGTAAGCATTTTTATACACTTAATACGATATGAAAATACATCATGAACAAACAATATACACTGAACATTGATACTAAAGTCAAAAATACTCGGTTTATTTGACTGATATTTGGGAATGTGTACTAATGGTGATCTTACAGAGATATTTTTTGGAGTTCTAACTGAAAAATAACTATAAAATTATTTTAAAATTTACCCCTGTATATAAAATTGCTGATTATGTGATCGATGATTAACATAACAGAGTTTCCCATGTCAAAAGTTATTCACTGATTACCTATTCAGCGTTTAAGAATTCGGGGTAATAATTTAGTATGTAAAAGATATTTGAAAATGAAGGAATAACATTTTGACGCCCAACGTGGGGCCTTAACAAACAGATTCATATCTAAATAAAATTTTTGTTACATAAATATTAAACTATTCTTAGCCATTGTTCGCGTTCCATCTACCGAGTTCAATATTAGTTTATATAATATTAAACGTTTGTATCTGGTTATATATAAATAGCAGTTTATTATACACCTAAAGGAAAACCTCAGATAATAATCATGGAAATCAATAGATTAAACTCAGAGGAGTTGCAACACGAGTTGACGATTAGGGGACTTAATGCAACGAATGTCGTAGATATGAGAAAAATGCTGAGGACAGCTCTTAAAAGAGATACTAGCTTCCTATTGACGGAGTACCCTTACACATTTGATGAGGATAAGTCTGCGGTTGCCACAACGTTAGAGGAGATAGAGTCATTAGTGAGGTCGTTTTCTGGGAATGATCGTTGTGGAGAATATAGGAAATGGGTAGTTAGACGATTGGGCCTGGAAAAGGAAGAGCTCGAATTCGTTTCGATACACAGGAACAAGGTGGTGGAACTGTTAGCTGAAGTTGATCTTAAAGCTAATGTTGTAGATTGGAAAGTCACTTATAAAGCACATGACACATTAGAACAAGAACATCAAAATCAAGCAACAACTAACTAAATTTAGTTGGTTTACATAATCAGGCAGAGGTAAGTCAAGTGGAACTCGCTAACCCCGCATCACCAAATCTTCCCCTGCAACCACAGGCGTCTTCATCTCCCCTATTGTTCCATGCAAAGTGTGTACCGGTTATGAAATGGGGACTTAAGTTTAATAGCGAACTAGGCCAATCGGTTACTAGTTTCTTAGAGAAAGTAGGTGAGCTTAGGGAAGCAAGGAATTGCTCGGAATCAGAGCTTTTCAATTCAGCTTTTGATTTGTTTGAGGGTAAAGCCCTTATATGGTTTAGGGCAAATAAGCCGTCCATCAGAAATTGGAAGGATTTGATGGAGAAGCTTAGAGCGGAATTTCTGCCACCAGGCTATGATGACCGTCTGTGGGAGGAGATCCGACTTCGCACACAGGGACGTTCCGAAACAATTGGAATGTACGTCAGCGTAATGATTGGTTTGTTCTCTAGAATTAGCGAATAATGTCCTGATTCGCGAAAGTGGAACGTAACAAGGAATAATTGAGAACAGCTGTATTCCTGGAAAAGTATAGATCTGTGTAATAAAACATTATACTCTGTTTTTTTTTTTCCTTAAATTGTTTCAAACAGTAATTCCTTAAATTGCTTATTTTCGGAAATGAAACATAGAATTTTAAGCCATCAGGTTGGGGCTGTGCTTTATGTTAACTACGAACTTAAGAAAAACAATGTTCTGAAGCAAATAAGAGCCTTGAAAAGAACCGATTTTATTGTTGACGGCCATGTTAAACGAAAAAAGGCCAACGACGTTCGAATCTGAGAGGTGCATGTGAAACGCTACCGGAAGCAACAAACTGCTATAAAGCAGTCATAACTGACATCCAGGTAAAACGATGGGCTACGCCTGGCAAAAAGGGGATGAAAAGCTGTGACATCTACTACGTACGGTGTTATATTGAGCAGAAACAGCGATGTGGATTTGTTATAAGTTCCAGATTAAGGAAAGAAGTCTTATGTTTTCAAAACATTATTGAATGCAATGTAACAATCCTCATCAAGCCCGAATTCGGCAACATAAGACTTATATGCGCTTACACCCCGACGGAGGAAATGTATGCTAATGCGAAATACTGCTTGTACGCGATCCTTGACAAAACCTATGGGTGACTTCTGAAGTACGATCTTAAAACCGCGCTGGGAAATTTTAACGCAACGCTTAGAAGAGACGACAACTTTGAGTATTGTAGGTAATTACAACTTAATCGCCAATAGGTATGGCAACGGACTTAGGCAAAGTGACTTCGCTGCGGAACGAAATGCCACTGTAGCCAGCACAAGGTTTCCTAACCTAGATATCCGTAAGGGTACATGCAGTTCTTTTATTTTCTAATTTTTATTTTAAATCGTCTTAAATCTAACTTGCATGCTAGGCAAAAATTCATGAAAAAACTGGCCTACTTATCAACTACTTAACAAACTTACTTGCCGTATGCGGGCGCCCTAAATTAAACGCTAACAACTTAAATCTACTGCTTTTCAGCCTATTATCTAATATATAATTTAAAATAAGTTACATATCTTAATTTTTGAACCAAGAAAAATTTATTTTTAAAAAATTTGCTAGGACATGGAGTTCTGCAGATCAACGTATGGTCAACCACAATAATAAATTGCAATACGAAAGAGGCAAGCAAACAGGGGGCTAACACGAAACCGGACTGCAGCCAAGATAAGAATGCGGATATTTACTACGCCACAGCAAATAAGCAATACAGTAAAAAATGTAAAGTCGAAAGTCTGCAATCGCATGAGACCTTCAAGTCCGCATCAAGTCCTTGGCAGAATGCGTATTCTATAGCCTATCCACTAACAACACAGCACCAACATCTAATGTCGAAGTACAATGGCAACGGTGTCAAGAATTCATTAGATCAGCTGCAAGTGATGTGCTAGATTTGCCTCTCTCATCAGTACGAAACCCTTGGTTTTATAAGGAGTGTGGCCAGATACTGGCTGCCAAGAACAATGCCGACAAGGCTAAGCTGCAAGTGAACATCATAGATACCATTAAGCTCTATATGCAAAGAAGGAGGGAAGAACACAAACTTTTCAGAAAAAGAAAAATGATCAAGAAAAGCGCGCGTTCTAGGATGTAAAGAGCTGCCGCTCCAGGAATGACGTTCGATGGATTCACCAAAGTATAAAATGCCAAAGTTAGATATACAAGGCTTGCACAGAATCCAGTCGAGATGACCAAGGAAGAACCGTAGTTGACACAGTCCATACTGAGAATATGGAAGAACCACTTTTGCAGACTGACGAACAATCTCCCGCAGTCGGGGAGAACGATCTATTCGTGACGACAGCGAAAACTACCAAACACCTGACATAAGTAAGGTTAGGATAGCAAAATCGAAATAAAGCTTAACAAGGCTATGGTGAATGACGGCATTCCGGCTGAACCTTACAAAGCCGACGCAGATGATTTGGTTAGTAACATTCACCCGCTCATGAGAACAATTTGGGCGGCTGAAAGCCTGAAGAATGGAATGTCAGCATCGTTTGCTCGATCCACAACCTACAGACTTAACTTCGCCTACAAGATCATATCTTACATAATATGTAAACACCTGAAACCGTTTACAAACAATCTGATTGGCCTCTATCAGTGTAATTTTAGGCCAAGGGTTTTTTTTTTGTTTCTGCTTTATAAGCAACTAAGTACTGATCACATAACTGATCGAATCTTTACACTCCTATAGATACCGGAAAAAACCCAACAATTGCAAATAGAAACCTACCAGATATTCATTGATTTCAAAACCGCATACGAGATAATCATTTATACAGATGAAGTACACGGAGCCATATTTAGTTTCGGTATATGGTCCATCTTTGCTTGATGGATCGGTCGGTACCAATCCATCGAAACAACGTAATACATAATTTTGGAGCACATCCCAACTAACAATTTCGTTTCTGAAAAGCTATTTCTCCATTAGCAAAATTACCTTTCTTAAATCTTATGGAAAACCATCTTGCGCAATTTATGGAAGTTATTTACTTTTATAAGACTTCTTTAAATACTTTTAAAAAACCCAACTTTAGCTTATAAGAGGCCTTACAGAAGCAAAATATGGGCATCGAAAAAAGCCGAAAATATTTGCAAGACTTCCCAAAGTGGAACAATAAGATTATTTTTATAAACTTCTCTTTGTTTTTATATTTTCTTATAAAATCGAATTCGTTATTATAAATCTTTGAAATTCTTTTCAATTTATAAAAACTCTTATCTTACTGGGACTCGAACTCGCTTTCTCTCGCACGGTGGTCCAACACGCTATCCACTAGGCTGTACTCTGTAACATGAAAGATCAGTAAGTTCAACGAAGTACTAAAATCATGTTGACTCATTCTCCGATAGGTTCCCGATCATTTCAGCTTTTTCCTGATCTTTTCACCTTCACCTTCATTCGTAAGCTCTATTCTTTGGATAAACTTCGTTCGAAAATCTACCAAAACATCTTAACGCATGGTATATGTAGACACATCTCCGGAAGCATGAAAACAGTCTTTCACAGTTTATACCATCATAACTACGGTTATGCTTGTGAATTTGTCTGCATAATGTCTTGAACAGTCTATTACCCAAACAATAGACTGGAAAAATGCTCAACCTCCACGCACAAGTACTATATAAGGCCTACAGAAATAATTCCCTATGGAAATTAATTTGTATTGTCATATAGAGGAATAATTGATTATTAGTTGTGGTCTTTTGGGAGCCGGGTCTCAGAGATATACAGTCTTTTATTTGATCTCTGATTTTATACTTAATTTTCATAAAATGTTTTTCATAAATAAAAAACTTAATTAAAACAAACGATTGGTGGGCATTATTTGGACCACCCTGTATTGTATGATTCAACCCAATTATGTTGAAATACGTGCATAATCCTTTTTCAAACGATAACCTTCAGAACATCAAAACCACAAAACTTACGAAAGCTGTTAGACCAAAAAGTTGAAAAAAAAATCTCCAATCTAATGCAACCCGAATACTCAATGGCGAGTATACGCCCTAATTACCATCACCGTCGTCTTTAACTTTAAAGCAAGAAAACGAAGAAATAAGAAAATGAAATTTTCAACGAAAAGCCATTTAAATAACTTGGCCGACTTTAAAGAACAAGCACTTAAGCTTGCCTATGTAAACGTGCCTTTAACATTTTCGCATAAAATTCCAAAATGAAAATTACTTTGGATGGAGTTTTTATTTTTTTTTTTTGCTAAAATAAAAAAGTCCTTATCAAGTTTCAGAGTATTCCCTTCAAATAAGTTCAAGCTTCATTGCATGGTCAGTTTTTGAACTCCTTTGCTGGTCCCCTCGTTTCTTAAAACATCAGCTGTTTTTCTGGGGCAATTCGAGGACCTTACATATCAATTTTATTAGAAACTTCCCCAGAATGCCGTCTCGTAAAAGTACGATCTGGTCTTTTCATAAAGGTATTGGACCCTTCATTAATTAAGGCCATTTCAATATAAACACATGCACAATATAAGGGTGCGTGCTTTTGAGTAAATTAAGTCTGGCCTGTGCGTACCGCTCGACTAATTTAATACGAGAATATGGTTACATATAGCTGAGGACCAGTCGCACCCCTTGCCTTGAAATGAATTATTTATAACAAGGAAAAGATGCTGTCAGCTTACTCCCTTCTTGCTTACCCTTATCCTAGATGCAGAGGAATGAAAACAAAAACCCAATACGTTGGCACTTCAGAAAGGATGAGTGTGTGATGTGATGGAAAATCATTTCGATCGTAAAGTTGAATCTCTCCCAAAAGGGATAAAGGGTTCTTATGTCTCTCCTCAAACCGAAACAATCCTTTTCATAAGGACGACATCGACGCACACGAGCCCTTTGGGATACTTACAGGTTATTCTGTCTGTTGTAGGTACAAATAAGAGTCGTAGTACCTACCTGGTCAATTGCAGGAAGGAATATTCGTGTTCTGTCATCAGTTTTACAAGGCCGAATTCATATATTATATGGAATAGGAAGAGGACTAAATTATGGACAAAACAGGACGTGATGAAACTCATGCATTGGGATGGAGGTAGATTGCAAAATAGGTGCGTCAAAGGAAGAATTAAAAAGATTAAAACATTTATTTTCTGTTGTTTTATTTTTCCTCTTTCGGCAAGGATGTGCTTCGAAGAAAGAAATAAAAAAGAGGACTAAAGTACCAAGAGAAAGAATTTTTTTTTTCGTTTACTTCGACCCTAGAGGTAGATAAATAGGAAAAGTTTTTTGTGATATTAAGCAGCATTAGCCGGTAGAGAAGCGTTCCTTCTGGCGTTGGTCGACCCTTCTTGTTTAGCATACAAATATTGAGCATATTGCTCTTTTAATGGTGTTTGCAGAAATGTGTTTGTTCTTAATCTGTTTTTATTAAATTTTTAAAAGAAGGTAAATGAAAACGTAAATGAAAACTGTTGCGAAAATAAGTGTGGGAACTATGAGGAGCATTTTAGGATGAACTTTAAGGGGGATTTTTTCATGCTATTTACAACATACGACTTTCCCTCTGTGATTACATGAAATTTAGGAATAATAGCTCATGCCCAATAAAAACAACTCTCAACCTCTATGCGGTGAGCACTGGATGACTAGTAGCTTGGCTAGATTGGGTTTTGACCATGAACCAGATGGAGTAAACGGTGGGGCCTTTAGCCCAGTTAGAACGGTCAAAGTAAACAATTTATTTGAACTGCTCCTACGCATCCGGAGAACTAGCAATCTCAAAGGTTTTTCAGGACCTTCGAAAAGAGATAATAGCTAAAGAGCTGAGAGACCAAAGGCAGCGCTAAATCTCGTACAGTATATACTGATGGCCCGGTCCCTTAAAAATTTGGAGCTCCATGTTGAAGATTGTGCTTTGGGTTGAAATTGAAGCAACCGATAGCCTCAGAAAGGACCGATTTTATTGTTGATGGCCATACTTATTTTTTTCAAAATGTTTTTTTGACAGATGGCGCGTATGTCGTATAATTTTGCCATGTGGTTTTCATTTAGTACTAGCTGACCCGGCAAACGTTTTTTTGTTATTTTTGAATGATCGTTTGTATTTATATAGGATTGTGATAAATCGATATTCAGGTAACCAATCTATATAAATAAAAATTTAACTAGGTAGGTATTTACTTATGTGGCTTTTTGTTACCACGACTCGTGTGACCTTGTCGCAAATGAGCAGTGAAGAGCTGAGCCTTGCATGGTCAGCTCGTCTGCAAGCTCGTTTCCTCAAATGCCACTGTGCCGTGGAACCCAGAGAAGTGTGACCCTGAAGCCTTCGCCGAGGGCTGCAAATTCGTTCCGGCATTCTTGTACCAGCTTGGAGGATATGGTAGCAGAGTTGCTGGCCTTAATGACCGCTTGGCTATCTAAGAAGAAAAGCAATCTTTTGCTTTTCCGTATTGTCACGCTCCAGAAGCGCACAATCCCCTTGGATAGCCAGTAGTTCCGCCTGTAATACGCTAGCGAAATCCGTTAGGCGATATGAAACTGATATTTTCGGTCATTCCTAGTAGACTCCGGACCACACACTACAGTTTATCTTAGATACACCGGTGTAGGCCACCGTGTCGAAATCTCTTACTACTTCGTATAAGGGTTAGGAAGTCTGTTGGAAACGTAACGCCATTTGGTAACGAGTCCAGGATATTACTGTGGCTATACGGCCCTGCATTCCAGCGTTCTGACTCCTTGAGTCTTACTGAGCTGCATAAAGCGGTATCTTAAATGTGCAGGTCGAGAGGCAAGACATGCAATAACACAGTGAGAGCATCCGTTGATGCCGACCCCAGTGCGCCCGTGGTGCGTATACTGGCTGTTCTTTGCAGCTTTTTTAGTTTGTTAGGTTGGAGCCTCTACTCAATGCGGGCCACCATACTAGTGAGTCGTATGTGATAATTGCACGTACCACTGCTGTGTACATCCACAAGGCCATGTTTGGTTGAAGTCCGCACTTTTTTTTCAAAGGTTTTGCTGCAAGCATAAAAGGCAACATCTGCCTTCCTTACTCTATGTTCGATGTTGTGTTCCAGTTAAGTTTTGCGTCAAGCATGGTAAGCAAATACTTAGCGCTGGATGATAATGTGAGTGGTTGGCCATTTTGGTGTTGGTGCTGAATAGCAGAAGAAGGTGGCTCGAGTGTATTCCTTATAGTGTAAGGATTTTTCGATTGTCCGCACTACTTCTTGAAGAGCTGTATATGTTGATCTGCCCTTGAGGAAAGCGTTTTCTAATTTGGATAGCGAAGATTCTTCTAGAGCATGGATGTTTAGAACGAGCTCCAGGGGTTTTAGTACAAAGGAGGCACACCTTGAGTTAATCTGAATTACTTTCAGCATTTTCCTTTGATAGGTTTTCTTTCCCGGTCACGTGGTCCTCCAATAGCTTTTCGGTTTCGACGATGTCCATATCGTCTTCAGGACCAGATGAGGAGAATATCATAATACCTTATGCCAAACCTAAGTTTGAAATCTGCCTTCTCGAGAACGCAGGAAGCAGGAATAATATCGTGTTTTTGTGGGGTTCCTCCTCCTTGATGGCTGACTAATCATCCACTGGAGCCGCCGGATTGTGTAGCTTAAGACACTGGCGCTTTCCTCTATCTTCATATTGGGTAACCAAATGCTAGCCTAAGCACCTTCGTCGATTGGTGGACAGACGAATGTCTCCTGACTGGAGGCCAGCAATTCGTCCTCTGATGGAGGGCATGCCTTAAGCACCTCAGCTGGTCTTTTTGCTCTTAATATTTTATTAATTTTTTTTTTTTTAATTTGACAAGTAGGACCGGAAAGGGTTGTCCATCCTGACAGAGCCGACTTACCAGGATGAGGGGACCGCTTTTGACCAGTTACGATTAGCCACTTACTGGCCATAATGCCGTCAGCATGGCTGCCTCTACACTTTGGATTTAAAGTGGGATTTGGAATATGGTTTACTCCCGCCACCTCATGAAAGAGGTTGGGTTGCGCTTAGTTTCATTCTAGAGATAACTGGGTGCCTGCACTGATTCAGGTGGTGGCTTTGCAGCCATCATATTTTTGCCGTTATTGTAGACAGGAAATATACCAATCCCATTTTTTGTCACATGCTATACCTTTCCTTACCCAGTTTGCTAAATGTCGAGCATGTACAAGGCCATTCTTATCGAGTCTTACCACTAAAACGTGCAGAAGTGTGAGCTCAAAGCGCCAATAACGGGTGTTTTATTTAGAGGTTGGTTTTTCGATTAGAGATAAAACTGACATTTTGTGGTTGAACCGGCAACTCTAATGTCATTTATGTTCAGTTTGGTTTGCCATTTCAACATGAACAGGTTGACAAATGAACAACGCTTGCAAATTGTGCAAATTTATTTCGAAAATAATGGTTCAGTTCGCGAAGTTCACCGCAAGCTCCGTCCATATCATGGTCGACATAATCGTCCATTAGAGCAATTAATTCGGTTAACCATGGATCGTTTATAGAGACGTTGAACAGTGCGCACTGAAGAACAAAATGCCGCTGAAGAGCAAGGTGTTGAAGAGGACCCGAATGAATCGATTCGCCACCGTGCACAGGAGTTGGATCTTTGTCCATCAACTTTATGGAAGAATTTGCGCAAATATCTTGGCTTACGAACTTACAAAATCAAGCTTGAGCAAGAATTAAAGTCGCGAGACCATGCAATCCGTCGTCATTTTGGTGTATGGGCCGAAAATGAGACGCTGATTTTCACCGCAATATTTTGGTTAGTGATGAGGCTCATTTTTTGTTGAATAGCTACGTCAACGAGAAAAATTGCTGCATTTGGAGTGAGGAGAATCCACATGAGACCCTAGAGAAGCCATTACATCCACGAAAAAATTGACTGTTTGGTATGCTCTATGGGCTGGTGGCGTCATTGGGCCATACTTCTTCCGAAATGATGCTGCAGAGTCAGTTAGCGTTAATGGAAAGCAGTATAGAGCCATGATAACCGACTATTTGTTCCCGAATTGGATGGCATGAATGTGGATGAGATGTGGTTCAAACAAGACGGCGCTACATGCCACACAGCGCACGTTACAATCGATTTATTGAAGGAAATATTCAATGAGTGCATAATTTTGCGGAATGGACCTTATAATTGGCCACCAAGATCGTGTGATTTGACACCTTTGGATTATTTTCTTTGGGGATATGTGAAGTCGCTCGTCTACGCCAACAAACTAGAAACGTTATGGTACTTGGAAGATAACATTCGTGTAAGTTTGTGTATTATTTCGATTCAAAGTTCTATACCTTTAAAAAAAAAACACCCGCTATTGTGCTTCTATATTACTTCCGTGGAAGCTCTACCAAAACACCTTTTCAAATGTCACATGTAGCTACATACCCGCAAAACTTTTTAGAAGACAAATTAATCTTTAGTTGGGATGTCCCCAAGCAATGAAAAATTAATTCCCTCACTTAGTTGTAAATTTGATTCAATGTTGTAATACGCATCTGATGCAAAGTAATTATCATCACATATGGCATCTTTGTAATTGCTCCCCAAATGGGTCGGTTTTGGTGGGAAACATTTTGGTGTTTGATGAGCATTTGGCGAAAGCACAGTCGCAATTCGTAGTACATAATTCACGATTTATAGTAAGCAAATCTTGGGATGATGTTGTGCCACGAATGTTGATTAATAGTTAACGCAAATAGTTGCACTCATGTTTTTTTGAGGACTATTACAAATATTAAAAAAAAAAATTATCATATCGGTCAGGGAGTTGATCGATTTTAGACATATTAAAAAATGGGAGCGTCGAAACGGGCATGGTCAATTTCTATTCCCCAAAAATATTAAATTGAATTACTAAGAGCATTTTAAAAATCAATAAATCGGCCCAGTCGTTCTCCGAGTTTAGATAAATCAGAAAAAAGTGGGCGTAGGAAAAGGCATGGCCAATTTTTTTTCAATAAAAACCTAAGTTGGAATATAGCCTACATTAAAAAAAAAAAAAACCAAATCGGTGCAGCCGTTCTCAAGTGATGCAGTTCCCAACGAACGACATGTGATTTTTATTTATATAGAAAATATCTAAATTCGTATTAAGTTAATAAATATAAAGTTAAATCATGTATTAAGGTAAATAAAATGGATTAAGAAAAAGAATGATGGTGGAATCAATGTGAATTAAGAAGGGTGAACCAAAGTGTTCAAGGGTTAGTCAGGCCCCTTGAACAGAGATGAAGGCGGATGAACCGAAAAGCCAACTCTTCGGCAGATCCTGGAAAAAACCCAAGAAGTCCAAATCAATACATACCACCTATTCATCGATTTCAAAGCCGCATACGACAGAATTTATAGAGACGAACTATACAGAGCCATGACTAGTTTTTGTATACCGCCCAAAATCGTCCGTTTGTGTAGGATGACGATGGAGAATTCTCGTTGCTCCATCCGGGTCGGAAACGACCTCGCCGACACATTGGATACCAAAAAAGGATTTAAGCAAGGCGATGCGCTGTCATGTTACTACTTCAATTTGATTCTTGAGAGGATTGTGCAAAACTCCCGAGCCAACACCAGAGCCACAATTTTCCAGAATCGGTGCAACTAATAGCATACGCCGACGATATTGACGTCATTGGTAGGACCCAACGTGATTTCATAGCCACGTTTATTAGTATAGAGAAGGAAGTGGCAAAAAATGGTTTAGACGGTTTAGAAAGGAAACACAACATCGACGAATTGGACAGAACGTCACCATTGACAGAAATCACTTTGAGATAGTGCGGGACTTTGTTTACCAAAGCTCCGCTATTAACTCTGACAACAACATCTCGCCAGAAATTAAACGCAGAATTACTCTTGCCAACCTCTGTTTTTTCGGGCTTAGTAGGCAATTGAGTAGTTATGCCCTCACTCGAACTTCTAAGGAGATCCTATATAAGACCTTGTTCATCCCAGTCCTGCTCTACGGCGCTGAAGCATGGACCATCTCAAAAGCGGATGAAGAAATCCTTGGTAGATTTGAGAGGAAAATTCTTCAACAAATTTTCGGTCCCGTTTGCCATGACGGGCTATGGAGACGAAGATTCAACCAATAACTATACGAGTTGTACAGCGACATGCCCCTTGTCAAAAAATCTCCGCATTGGAGGTTTAGATGGCTAGGACATGTAGAACGAATTGACACCAATACTCCGGCTCGCAGAGTCTTCGATTCCCAGTCAGACGTCGGACGCAGTAGAGGAAGACCTCGCCTTAAGTGGCGCGCACAAGTAGAAACTGAACTCAACCAACTTGGAGTGTGCAACTGGTGGCAGTTAACTAAGGACCGGGCTAATTGGAGAGGCATGTTGGTTGAGGTCCAGGTTCATTCCGGAAAAAGTCAAGGAGTTGATCGATATATCAAAGAATTGGGGTGTCGAAACGGGCATGGTCAATTTCTTTTCCTTAAAAAAATTTAAATATCGAGGAGGATATCTATATAATGTTAGTACACCCACAACATCAACCCTATGGTACAATGTGGCATTAGAAAACAATTAAATTATGCATGTGGTACAACGACATCTAATACTACTCACAATGGTTCTGTAACCATTAGTAAAGCGTGCAATATTTTACCCTTTTCTCTATTTATTCAACTCTTAATGTCTCTACTTCCAACTAAATTGTCACGAATAGAAAGTTTATAATCGCAAGGGTTTCTTAGTTGGTCTAGGCTCATTCAATATCTTAGAAGGCTACCATAATGAATTTCACAGATTTTCCCATTTGATAGACGCAGTTTGTATTTAGTCATTTGGTTGTAATTTACGATTTCCTGCATTTCACCCTCTTGCAAATGAACTATCTATGTGGCAATTTATAATCAACCCAAAATACTAATCTAACTAAATTCCCCAATAAAGCACTTCAAAGACCTACCCTAATATATAGCAAACCCCTCTTATCTTCTCGTGCTAGTGTACATCTGAATTTTTTTAAATTAAAATAATGTCCTTTCCCAGCAAATGCGAGCATCCTTTTTTATTTTACTTATCTCCCAACGCATCCAACAACTCCAGCACCTATAAATTCTTCAAAAAGTTACCTAAAGTCCTTATCGCCAATTCAATGCTTTAATTACTGCCCCAATTTTCCAAAGTTCTTTCTGCCTTTTCACCAAAAGCAAAAAGGAATAATATTTTCAATTCCAACACCTTGACCTTTTTTCCGTTCCCTCTACTTTTAACCACCTTCCTGGGTGCACCGCGCACAGCGATGCGGCAATGGTGCCAACAATGGCAGTGGTGATGCCTTAAACTATCAGCAAGAGATAGAATTTATATTCATTTCCATTTGTATGATGTTGGGAGTCCTGTGGGAGTGAATGGAATCCTCCCTGCTGGGCGGATATGGATTTTTTTTAAAAAGTTCGCGTTTATCCATTTCTATCTCTCTCTCTCTCTCTCTTTGGGTTTCTTGTAGTTTTCGTGTCCTAAAGGAGACCTTCCAATCGATTTGAGCCAAAAAAATAATAAAAAAGATTTTATTCAGGACACAGAATGGAAACAACCAGTGGCGGTTGCAGTGGCAGACAAACGACTATTGTGGCTTAAGTTGCCCACAGGGGGATGCAACTTCGTATATCATTGCACGCCCGCTTACCACCGCGGGTGCATGCCAGCGGTACAGCGTGTTCGTGGGTACACCGCTATGGCACGCCATGATAATAATAAAAGAAAAATAACTTCAGTAAGTTTATAGTGTGTGTGTGTGTTCTTTTTTTTGCACTTTGTGTCATACAGGTGGTTGCCAGGACCTAAACAGAGACAGCAGGATGCCAGACCATTGTGCACACAATAGTCGTCTATATGGAGGTGTTTTAGCTTCGGTGGCTTACTTCGAGTGGAAATAAATAAAATATTACTATTTGCCCTCTTCCGGCGCAAGTGGGATCGTCTATTCCAACAGTAACGTTTGACGCCTTATGGTGGACTCCTTGAAGAGCCAATGGAATTGAATGTTTATTCTGAATGGTATTATCCTTTTGGGTGTATAGGTCTGAATGAGCCATTGGTCTGGTATATAATATACTTAAACTGCAATTTTTTTTTCCTTTTTCAGCACTGTAAGGATTACGTAAAAGCATAATTAAACTTTTTTTTTTAATTTCTGCAATTCAAAGAAAATAAAGAAAATGACAGGTAATTACGAATTTCTGTAAGGGGAAACGATCGAAATGCATAAAATTGAATTAAATTTTTGTCCTTGTAAATATTTAAGGGAATTGGCTTAAACAAATGTTAAATTCGATTAAACAGTTATTACGTAGTTAAATGTTAATTGCATTTCGAGTAGGACTGGCCTACTTATTGAAAATGTGTACCTATCGCCTGAGACAGTAAGTAAAATCTCCAGACGAACAGTGTTATCCTCAAATATGGACGACGAAGAAGAAAACATAACAAACATGAATTCCAGCGAAATGCTGTACACACAGAGATACTCTTCAATGCCAGGGGTTTTTGCTGGTTGGCGGGTATTAATTAAGAAATGAAGGTACGGTCTGTTGTAGTACCTTTGCTGCAACAATGTTGTCCATTATTAACCATGTAAGAAATGTTTGGACATTTGAAATACCAAATGCGTGTTCATTGCCATGATGGGATGTTCAAGGTCTTATATAGGATATCCTTAGTAGTTCGAGTGAGGGCTTTACTACTAAATTGCCTTCTTAGCCCGAAGAAAGAGCGGTCGGCAAGCGTATTTCTTCGTTTAATTTCTGAAGAGATGTTGTTGTCAGAGTCAATAGCGGAGCCAAGGTAGACAAAGTCCCGTTCTACGTCAAAGTTAAATCCGTCAATGGTGATGTTCTGTCCAATTCGTCGATGTTGTGTGTCCTTTCATGCTGACAGCACATACTTTGCCTCATTTACTGCTAAACCCATTTTTGCCGCATCCTTCTCTATACTAGCAAATGTGGCTAAGACATCACGTTGAGTCCTACCAATGATGTCAATATCGTCGGCGTATGCTAGTAGTTGCACCGATTTTTGGAAAATTGTGCCCCTGGTTGGTTCAAAAGTTTTTCACATGACAGCGCATCGCCTTGCCTAAAACCATTTTTGGTATCGAATGTGTCGGCTAGGTCGTTTCCGAGAATTCTCTAGGTATTTCTTGCTGGTAGGAGCGAGAAGCCTAGCACATCAGTTGCGGATGATCTGATGGCTTGTTAACATCGCTGCCATTGTTCTTCGACATTCGATGCTGGTGGTATGTTGTTAATCGAGAGGTTAAGGGAAACTCGTTCCGCAAATGTCTTGGCAGTCTTTTGCGATTGCAGTCTTTCGACATTAAAGTTTTTCAAAATATTTCTGGATTTTTGTGAAGTGGTGGATAGCCACATTCTTACCTTGGCTGCAACAAGGTCTGCGTCGATGTTAGCTCCTCCATCCAGAATACTGGATGCGTGCCTCTTGCATATCGCAATGTGAGCAATTTGGTTGATTGTTCCTTGATCTGGAGACCGCCATTTCCCCTTATGGATATCGAGTTGAGGAAACCATGTGTTGACTATAGTGGCATTTTGTTTCGTAGCGAAGTCAATTAGCCAAAGTCCGTTACCAGAAGTGTTGTCGTGTCGGTAGTATCTGTCCTAGTACGATTTAGGTATCGCATATTCCGGATGGCAGTAATATCTGCTTTGTAGCAGTTTAGGGCTTCCGCTAGTTGTTCGCTTGCACCTCTCCTGTTAAATGTTCTCACCAGTTGCAGATACGAACGTCGTTGTCCTTTTTTCGTTTAGCAGGGTCGTCAAAAACAAAATCCGTCCTTTCCGAGCCTACAAGTTACTTCGTAACAACGTTTTTTTTTAAATGGTTGCGTAGCTAACCCAAAGCACAAACACCCTGGCCAGAAAGTTTCAGTCAATGACGAGCCATGATTACTGACTTTTTTGTTCATCAGTTAAACAACCATGATGTGCAGGAGTTTTGATTTTAACGAGACGGCGTAACATGTCACACAGCTCAAGCCACAATTGATTTGTTTAAACGTCCTGTGACTTGCGATTTAACGCCGCTTGACTATTTTCTGTTGTGATGTGTGAAGTCTACGCCAATAAGCCCGAAAAGATTGGCCAATGTTGGAAAAATTCATCGAAAATTGGACGTGCAGATTAGACTATGTCCGAGCCAGCCTTTGCGGTCATATGCTAGAAATCATATTAAGTTTATAATTCGAAAAGATTATCTAGCCTTCTCAGACAAACCTAAATACCTGGGATTATTTTTGACATGAAGCTTAACAAAACTACCCAAGGTACAATTAACTGCAAGCCTGTGTACCGGTGGTGCACTCCGTACAACACCCTCAGCAAATATACAAACTGGTCACTCAAAAATTTTAAACGAACATACGTATATTCCTGAAAACACCGATCACACCCATACTAGGTTAATCTTTGATAAGAGTTTCCAGGTGCAATCCCAAACTGATCAACATCTGCAAAATAGGTCGATCCGTTTTTATACCGATAGCTTCAAAACATATGATGGATTGGATGCTGGTGTCTTCTCCGCCTATCTTTAGTCTTGCTCACTGCAGTTAATTCCAGGGGGAACTCATGGTTATCAAAGAAGCCTTATCCTGGCTGAAGAAGAATCTGCCAAGGATATTAGCATTTCTTAGACAGCCAAGCGGCCATCTGTCATAAGTGATAACTAAATTGCCATAAGTAACTCCTACAAATCTAGTACTATGTATAAAACAAAGATTAATCCTGAAATCGGTCTTAAAAAATTCAAAGACAACCCTAGATTAGCGCTCATCTCTGCAAAAGATGTCAAAGCACTTTAACATTCATCTATGCTGCGTGCCTGGGCAAAGTGACATTCCAGGGAACTGTAAGGCTGTTGAACTCACCAGACATGGTACTTAATTACCAGTTGTTCCCGAAACGGGTGCACTAGGTATTCCCATCGCTGCAACAACAAATCAAATCTCAGATGGAGTCTTGAAATAACGTGTCAAATAACCAAACAAATTTGGCCAAAGCTGGATTTGACAAGATCCAAAGGACAATAGCGACAATATAGATGTCATCACTAGACACAGTCTAACGACTCCTGAATGGACTGCATTGACGAAGAAGAAGAAGAAACAAAACTTTATCTCCTCTGTAACTGCTCGAAGCTATCAGAAATGGCGAAGCTCCATCTTGGAGCTCCATGGGAAAGGAACCAACTAGACACCGAAACCATATCCATTTATATTGATGGATAAAATATGGACGTGCGCGTTGGAGCTGGAAAGTTTTCCGAAACACTAAACACCACTTTTCGCCTCCCTTAGGACTGCTGCGTCTTCCAGGCTGAGATATTGGCGGAGGCCGCCAAAGCTAACTTAATGCTGGTGACACAACTAGATGTCAGACGGTCATGCTGCAATAACATCAATCTGTGCTATCGAGATAAAATCTAGCTCGTTAAGCGTTGTTGTGAAGGGCTTAAGGTTGTTTGCGTCCCACGTAATGTTAAGCTCGGCTAGGTCCCCGAAGACAGAGGCATACAGGGAAATGAAATTGCTGATTAACTGGCGAGGAAAGTAACTTTCACTGATATTGATCACGTAGACCAGTCTGTCAAACCGATAATACGCATCCGCAGAGACGTCGAAAAGTGCGCAGAGAATAAACAATTGCCGCTGTAGGGCAAAGTGTTGAAGAGGACCCGAAAGAATCGATTCGCCCCCGCGCACAGCAATTGGAGCTTTGTCCATCAGCTTTATGGAAGATTTTGCGTAAAAATCTTGGCTTATGACCTTACAAGATCCAGCTTATGCAAGAATTAAAGCCGCGATACCTTGCAATGCGTCGTGATTTTGGTGTATGGGCCGAGAATGAAATTGATCTCGGTGCTGATTTTCATCGCAAAATTTGGTTCAGTGACGAGGCTCATTTTTGGTTGAATGGATACGCCAACAAGCAAAATTGCCATATTTGGAGTGAAGAGAATCCACATGAGACCCTTGAGACGCCAGGCTGGTTGTGTCATTGGGTCATAATTCTTCGGAAATGATGCCGGAAAGTCAGTTACCGTGGATGGAGACCGGTATAGAGCAATGATAACCGATTATTTTGTTCCCAAATTGGATGGCATGAATGTGGACGAGATGTGGTTCCAACAAGACGGCACTACGTGCCACACAGCGCACGTCACAATCGATTTATTGAAGGAAACATTCGATGAGCGCATAATTTCACGGAATGAACCCGTCAATTGGCCACCAAGATCGTGAGATTTGACACCATTGGACTCTTTTATTTGCGGATATGTGAAGTCCATCGTCTACGCCAACAAACCAGAAACGTTAGGGTACTTGGAAGATAACATTCGTGGCGTTATTGCTGACATACGGTTCCGATTGCTCGAAAAAGTGGTTGAAAATTGGACCTCTAGACTTGGCTTTATTTGAACCAGCCGCAATGGCCGCATGACCGAAATCATATATAAGCATTTAATGGCATAAAATTATCCTTCCAATAAAGCCAAATTGATGGACATTAAAACGATTTTCTTGTATTTTATTTCAATTCGAAGTTCTATACATCAAAAAAAAAAAAATTACCCGATAGCACCAACGGACAGAAATTCGTCATTTAATTAATGAAATTTAACATTTGAAAATATTGTTCCGATAAAAAAAACGCAAATGGACTCTCTATTGTGATGATCTGACAAATCATCCGAGCTCGACTGCCAAAAAAGCTTATCTCAACTCAACCGTTCGGATTCGCGATATATTAGGATGGTTGTGAGAAAGAGCTAGGCCCTGGGTTCTTACAAAAAGGGAATGTTTGACTTGACATAATTCTGTTGGAACGGAATGCAAAATTTTTGAATATGAAATGGCTGAATGCATTGTATTTCGGTTGTAATCACGAATTTCGACTTGGTTGATACGTACTATAACCTAACTACACAATCCAAGTTGCAGCACCACCACAAATGAAAGAGAAAAATGATATACTTCAGCTTACTCATGATGATTCCTAGCAAAACAAAACTACAATGATGTACACATCCTACGTTATTGTAATTTTCATCTCCGATAGCAAAATAGTTCAAATCCATTAGCCTACCTTCCATATTCAATTCATTTCCATGATAAATCTCCTATTAATTATGCATGACATTTATTCATTGACTTAGTTACTCAATGCGGAACACTTTCAGATCGTTTCAATTCATTTAAATGCATACGAACTTCAATAACAACAGTACATCTTCCATTACTCCACCCACCTGCCACCCAGCACCCCAATACTATGAGCTCAGGTGAAGACGTCTCCAAAGACAAACATCTGCATAAATAATTTCCCATGAAATCCACAACCCAGCCGGATGTCTTTGTTTTAATAAGTTTAATTATTGTTATTAGTTTTGAAACGAACTGCAACATGAATCCGATACCTTCCCAAAGAGGGCAGTTATTATTTGCATTCTGCATGTTTAACAATCTTGATTATAGGTGTACCAGTACCTGAACATCGTCCTACGTTCGAACGGGGGGATACGAGGAGCTTCCTATATAGATGAGTTCTGGATATGGTTCCGACAATGAATGTTGCGGTGCTGTTTTAATGTTGCTCCTAGCTTACGTGTATTTGCATACATAAATTACAAATTAATACCCGAAACGACAGGCTACATCTAGGAGTAGTGTCCTTATTTAATTTTGCATTAAAATGTAAGTAATCGGAAATTGCGGTTGTGCTGTGCGGTTTTGGAGAGTATCTTTTATGTTATTATAGAGGAATTAAATTCATAATCGAAAACCTGTGGTTAAGGTTGTCCTTGCAAGGGTTTTTGGGTCATCAAGGTTTTATGATGTAACTTCTATAATCAGGATACGGCTTACGTAAAATAAAGTCTAAATATGAAATGAAACTTAACACATTTCATTGTATGAAGTGCTAGATATGTTATGTTAGGGAACAAGCTACCCCCAACGTCTTCAATCGAATTTATATAAAAGAATGCATAGGAACAGAAGTTACCGAATTAACATTTATTTTTATTGGAAACGTAATGCCATGAACATAAGCAGAGGGGATTTACTATAAAAAGATCGGGATGGCCACACCTTTAAGAATAGTAGACTCGTAAGTTTACTCGAAGTATAGATCCTATAGAAACACTCGAAGACTGTCAAATGGGCTACGATATTGGATATATCAGAAGAGGATATCTCCACCTACATAGATAGCAAGCGTAAGCTAAGGTGCCGATATCAAATGTAGCTTAGGGTTCCTTGCAATCAGATCAAGGTTTAAATAATCTGGGTTTCAGGACATAATGACGTGATAGAAATCAAAAAGCAGACGTACTAGTCAGACTAGGATCGACACCCAGCGCTTCCATATCCGACACAAGAGTAAATCCAACACTGGCTTTAAAAAAAATGTCATAATGAAATAAGCACAACAGATCTCTGGCCGGAACTAAACGAAATGTGGCCCTAACATTCAAATTCTATAGCGGTAATTGGTAATCTTACATATGCAGGAAATGTAGTGACTCTGAATTAGAAGAAAATATTTAAATTAGATTTAACTCTCCGCGCCGATACCTGCATGAATGAGGGAGTACCCAGTAGGTAGTGTAAAATCTAGAATACAGAGGCCGATTACAGGCTGACACCTCTTCTTCCTTAGTCGTGGACATCGATAGACATAACAAAAAAAAAATGAGACGTGTGCAAACGAATTCTTATACACAACACTGACGAAGAACGAGAAATGCCTGTAGCTTCAGGATCCGTCAAACTTGAAGATAGTTTCGGATGAGGGAAGCGATAAGCGAAAGAGCAGTCGACATGCCTATGGAGGAACACTTGTCGATGAAGGTGACACTTGCTCCAATACCAACTGATCAATATTTTCAACATCGTCAACTGCGTCATCCAGAAGTAGAAATTAATCCAGCAAATTGAAGATCAGAAGACTAGAAAAAATCGAAAGCTTTATAAAAAAAGGATCGTCCAAGAGATCGAAAACTCAGGAGATTTTACAAAGTCTGCTCAATGTACGCAATGAGTAACTTGAGTGCAATGAAGCTGATGGCACCAGCCAGCGCCAGCAGACTGGGATAATGAATGGTCTCCTCAAGGTAGCCGTAAACGAAAAACATGCTCGCCGAACCTACTCGTGCGATCGTATGTTTTTCTCCTGTAAAGGCTAGTTTGCGAGCCGCTCGCTGTTGGAGAAAAATTTCGATTTTTTTCGTGTTCGTTCATTGTTGACATCGATGTTCTCCGTGAAGGTGCATTTTTCGTGTGCAAAACTTATTTTCACTATGAACGCCACCGAGTTCATATTGTTGAAAATGGGCTTGCGCTTCTTAATCACAGTTCAACACGAAATGAATGCTCGCAAAATGTGCTCGTCGTGTAAGAGATAACGCAAACGAGAACGTTCGGCGAGCATGTTCATCGTTCAGGGCCTGAAGGTAGCTATTGGTCACTTGTCACTTATCGCTTAGACTTTTTCCCGAATATGAATCGAAGCTAAGGAAGAGCGAGAAACATCTGTCATCGACATTATAAGCACACGCACACCAGGAAATGATACGATCCTTCCATAATCAGCAAGAAGGGACATAGATAAAAACGCCCCACTCTCTAAAGAAATTACCCAAGAACTGAACTGAGGGTAGACTCTGATTGGCCTTTACTTGGCAATGTCCAGTGGTTGTTACTCTGACTACACACCAACTGTGTTTTTTTTACTTTCAAGTGGTAACCATCGGATAATGGTCTCATTCAACCGGGTTTGACTTGTTCAACGATGAGTGCGAGTGTTGATAACAAGACGAAAAATAGCAACACTATAGATATAGCCTGATCAAACTGGCACGGAATACCCGCCCTGCTGACCCAGGCGAACCTAGAAGAGCTGCTTCAACATATTCGGCCAAGGCCAACGTCAGCGCTAAGTCCCGTAGTGAATACTGATGGTCCCGTGTCCTAGGAGTTTCTAATTAAATTAAAACTAACTCACCAAAAAAAGGAAAACGACGTTCGTATCTGCATCTGCATCTGGAATGTGAATAAATTAAACAGGAGAGGTGCAGGCGAACACCTATCGGAAGCCCTAAACTGCTACAAATAAGACGTAACTGCCAGCCAGGAAATACGATGGGATTGCCCGGGCAAAAAGAGGATGAAAACCTACTACGGAACGTGTTATAGTGAGCAGAAACGGCGATTATTCGGATGCGGAATTGTAAAAAGTCTCAAACTGCTTCTACGAGCTCCTTGACAAAACCTAAGAGCGACAACCGAAATACAATGTTTAAATCGAGCTCGGAGATTTTAACGCAAAGCTAGGAAGAGAAGAGGTATTGTCGGAACACAATCTACACTGCAACACATCTGTCAACCGACTTAGGCTAATTGAATTCGCTACGGAACGAAATGGCACTATAGCCAGCATACGGCTTCCTCAACTCGATATCCATAAGGGGACATGGCGGTTCCAAACCAACGAACGGTCAACCAAACAGACAAGAGGCAAGCATCCAGCTTTTTGGATGTAAGAACATTCCGAGGGGCTTACATCGGCTAGGAGCATTACCATTTTGCAGCCAAGGTAACATATCCATCACTCCACAGCAAACCTGAAATACTGTGAAAAAAACTGAGTGTCGAATAACTGCAACTGCAAGAGACCTCTTTCAGAAGGAATTAAAAAGAGCAAAAAAGCTCGCGATCGAAGATATAGGGAGGTTCCACTCCAGAACCGGTGTTGGCAAGTTTCACCTACCAAAGTGTAAAACCTCAAAACCAGACATACAGCTTGAACAGAATCCTGTCGAGATTATCAAGGAAATATCGTAGTTGAGACACAGTCTATGATGACGGCGATGACGAACAACATTCCGCTGTCAGGCAGAACGAACCATACAATATTGGAAACGACAGTGAAAACAACCAACCACCAACAAAGTGAGGATAACATTATATAAACCCAAGCTTAATAATGCTGCCGGAAATGACGGCCTTCCAACTGAGCTTTATAAAGCCGGCAGAGATAACTTGGTTAGTAACATTCAACAACTCATAAGCCAAATCTGGTTGGATGAAAGCATGCCTGAAGACACAGCTTCGTTTGCCCGATTTACAGTAAAAGAGACACTCTGAACTTCGCCAACTATAAAGGCATAAGTCTCTTCAACATCGCCTACAAGATCCTATCTGCCGTAATATGTCAATGCCTGAAACCGTTTACCAATAACCTGATTGGCCATAATCAGTGTGGCTTAAGGCCAGGAAAGTCAACAACTTAACAAATCTTCACAAAAACACAAGAAGTTCAAATCGATACCTACAATCCATCGACTTCAAAGCCGCATATGTCAGCATTAATATTGACGAACTATACATAGCTAGTTTTCGTATACCCGCCAAACTTCTCCACCTGTGCAGAATGACGATACAGAATTCTTAAGCTCCATCAGAGGCGTGAACGACCTTACCGACACATTCGAGATAGAAAAAGATTTTAGGCAAGGCCATGTGACTTCATTAATCTGATTCTTGAGAGGATTGCACAAAACTCCCGACCCAACACCAGAGGCACAATCGTCGAAAATTCGATGCCACTACTAGCATACTCCGAAGATATTGACATCATTGGTAGGACTCACGTAATGGCATAGCCAGTATATAAGGAAGCGGCAAAAATGGATTTAGCAATAAATGGGGCAAAACGAAGTGGTATGCTGTCAACACGAAAGGATACACAACATCGACGACTTGGACAGAACGTCACCATTGACAGATGAGTTAGTACGGGACTTTGTTTACCTCGGCTCTCACAACAAAATCTCGTCAGAAATTAAACGAAGAATTACTCGTACCAACCTCTTTTTCTTCGGGCTAAGAAGGCAACTCAGTTGTAAAGCCCTCACTGGAAGAACTAAGGGGATCCTTCATAAGACCCTGATCACACCAGTCCTGCCTGTTTTTCGGTGCTGAAGTATGGATCGTATCAAAAGTGGAAGAAGAAATCTATAGTCGTTTTGAGAGAAAAATTCTTCCGAAAACATCAGCTACCAAGCAACCCTAAAGATGCACTGTTTGGTGTGGTTTACCAGAGGGCGTCGTTATCGGACCGTATTTCTTAAAAAAATATGGAAGGAGCAGCAAGTCTCCTACACTATCCATGATAGTTATTTCAAAAGTTACGGAATGATTATCCACGCCTGACATTTATGATAAAATGTAGTTCCATGCAAAGGAGCAGCGTTCATAGGATTTTGTTGTCAACCAAAACGAGGAATGTCTGATTACTTACTGGGACGCAGGGTTAAGGCTGGTAAATTTTACATATTTTAACCGCTCCAAATTGCCGCCCTAGAAAAGTGGCTCCCTGTGTCTGTGCCCAACCTTGCCCACCCCTCACGCTTCGCCACTGATTGGATTACTTTCCATGGAGATATGTGAAATCAATTGTTACCGTCGATAAACCCTAAACGATTGAAGCTTCGAAAGCCAGAATAACTCGTGTTATTCATGGAACACCGGCCGAAATTTTTGAAAGAGTGGTCAAAAATTAGAACCACGGAATGGACCATTCACGATTTAGTCGTGGGCTGCTTTTGAAGGAAATTAGCTTTAAACATTAAATGGTGTGAACGAAACTAAAATCAATAAATATCTAACAGTGTCCTCTAACAACTCAGTAAGGAAGAAATTGTTGCATACATTTGGCTCTTACGTTGAGCCTTGACTTGAGGTCATTGTCGTTTTGAATTATGGCCGCTTTTATATTTGAATAATATTGCCTCCTACATTCCGGGAATCAATAAAATTGGACTGATGTGAGATATATATATATGCTGTCACTTCTATATCTCAAATAGTCGGTAAAATTGCTAGACCCGGCCTTGATCGTGACAAAGATATACTCTGCCAGAGGTAGCTATTCAGGCATGAGTCCAAGTGGAAGTGGGATGATCAAGGGTATGTTATATTCAAATTGCTTACTCATCCGCAGCGTGAAGTGCTGTTGAAATGTCATTTCTAGTATTTTATTGGCGAGGTGAATGGCATCGCATGTAGTACTGAATGAGTTTCCCTTTTATTTTGTATTGAATTTTATCTCAGGCCGATAGGGATATGGCGAATTGAATATAAAAGCCCCGACAACGATAAGAGTGATTTATTGTGAACCAACGAACAAGGGGATTTCATCGTTGTTTTTGCAAATGGTTTTTGCTGCTGCAGTTCAGGGATTCTTTTAAAGCAACCGACTAAGCAAAACTTTAAATGGAATAAAATTATTCAATAGCCGTACTCTGATTTAAGTTCCGTACTAAATAATCCATTAGGTGAATTGAAAAATGTGTACATATTGGTTCAAAAATTAAAATATTAATACCACGGAGTGAAGTGTATAGACTTCGATTGATATTTAGTGAATGAGAGTGTGCAAAGCTGGGATCATGTAGTTTTTTTTTAGTAGTATTGTTTGCACAAAAAAAATAATATTTACATATTTCTATACATATGAAGCATTGAGTAGAAATCTATGCAATCAGGATGTTTTCAATGAACTTAGAAAAATTTTGATAATAATATTGACTGATTGTAGAATAACATAAAACAAGCATCAAACGTCAAGGACCATACCCAATCAGACACATGTCTGCGGTTCTTATACCACAAATATAGATGGGGTTTGAGGACGAAAGCCAACAAATTATTGCAGAAGAAAAAAATAATGGGTGAATGTACTTACTCGTACTTATTTGTTCCCTGAGCGCTGAATTTAATACTCTTAACACTGGCAGACTGACAGACGGAGAGAATTCCTGGATCAATTTTGTCTTGCTTCCCAACCCATCACATTCATTTTTCTTATTTACTCGATGAACATGCCCGGTCCTTATCTAAATATCTGGATTTTGGGGTGTTGTAGAACGGGGTGGACTCTGATTGACTTTTACTTGGCAATCCCCAGTGGTTGTAATTCTGACTACACATCAAGTGTTTATTTTTAAACACCAAGTGGTAACCATCGGGTACTGGTCTCATCCAACCTGGTTTGACTTTCTAAACTATAAGCGCGAGTGTTGATAACACGAGGAAAACAGCAACACTATATACAACCAGGTCAGAATGGCACGGAATGAATACCCGGCCTGCTGTCCCAGCGAACCTAGACAAGCTGCTTCGTCATATTCGGAAAACAGGTAGTCTAGTAATTTCAAGGGTGAATCAGTCCCCTTCTCTGATTCTAAAGAAAAGTTAGGAAGAAAAGACATCTTTAGCAATATTCGGAAAACGTAGCCGACACTACAATACGTCTGGTAACGGTCTTAGGCTAATTGACTTCGCTACGGAACGAAATATCAC
This sequence comes from Rhingia rostrata, assembly GCA_949824845.1. Taxonomy (NCBI): domain Eukaryota; kingdom Metazoa; phylum Arthropoda; class Insecta; order Diptera; family Syrphidae; genus Rhingia; species Rhingia rostrata. Next base: position 14,345,944 of record OX463755.1, on the reverse strand, counting down.
TATAGCCAGCACACGGTTTCCTCACCTCGATATTCATAAAGGTACATGGCGGTTTCCAGATAAACGAACGGTCAACCAAATTGATCATATTGCGATAGACAAGAGGCACGTATCCAGTATTTTGGATGTCCGAACATTCCGAGGAGCTAACATCGACTCGGGCCACTAGTTTGTTGCAGAAAAGGTTAGAATGCGGATATCCAACACGCCACAACAATCTAGAAGTAGTGTGAACAAATTTAATTACGAAAAGCTGTAATCGCAAGAGACCGCCAAAGACCTTCGTGCAACGCGTATCCCTTAACTCTGGACTAACATCACACCACCAGCATCGAATGTCGAAGAATAATGGCAACGATGCCAACAATCCACTAAATCAGCGTTAACTGATGTGTTAGAAGAACAACGATTGGCAAGAGTAATTATTCGTTTAATTCCTGACGAGATGTTGTTGTCATAGTTAATAGCAGAGCCGAGATAGACAGAGTCCCGTACTACCTCAAAGCAATGTCTGTCAATGGTGACGCTTTGTACAATTCATCGATGTTGTGTGTCCTTTCGTGTTGACAGCATATACATCATCTTGCCCTCATTTACTCCTAAACCCAATTTTACCGCTTCCTCCTCTATAATAGCAGGCGTGGTTATGATGTCAATATCGTCGGCATATGCTGGTAGTTGCACCAATTTTCGGAAAATTGTGCCTTTGCTGTTGGCCCGGGAATTTTGCACAATGTCGCATGGGAGTGCAACGCCTTGCCTAAATGCTTTTTGGTATCGAATTTGTCGGCGAGATCGCTTCTAACCCTGATGGAGCAGCGAGAATTATCCATCGTAATCCTGCACAGATGGACGAGTTTGGTCGGAATACCAAAACTAGGCATGGCTCTGTATAGTTCGTCTCTATATTAATACTGTTGTATGCGGCTTTGAAATCGATGAAGAGGTGGTGGGTATCGACTTGGACTTCTTAAAAGATTTTCCCAGGATCTGCCGAAGTGTAAAGATTTGATCAGATGTGGACTTTTCTGGCGTTAAACCACACTGATAAAGGCCGATCAGGTGGTTGGGAAACGGTTTCAGGAGTTCACAGATTGCGGCGAATAGAATCTTGTAGGTGATGTTGAGGTATGTCTCTTTAATTGGCGCAGTTCAGAGGGTCACCTTTTTGGATTTTGCAAACGATGCTGAAGTTCCATTCTTTTGTCATACTTTCATTCGACCAAACTTTGTTAATGAGTTCAAATATGTTATATACAAAGTCATTTTAAACCGGCATTTCCGATTGCCTTGTTAAGTTTAGATATTGCTATCGTTACTTCACTTATGTGGGGTGGTTGGGAGTTTTCGTTTTCGTCGTCAACATTGAATGGTTTGTTGTAGCTAACAGAGGAATATTGTTCGTCAGTATAGTTTAACAGTATGCAGAAGTGATTCTTCCATATTCACAGCTACGAATGTGTTAATGTCGTTGTTCATCCTTTTTCATCTTGTATATATCGACAGGATTTAGTTCGAGCTTTGTATCACTGTCTTTGACGTTTTACTTCTGAACTTGCGAACATCTTGCCTTTGGCTCCTCTCTATATTCACGATCGCGTGATTTTCTTTCTCTTTTTTTCTACTTATTATTTCCCTTCTTCTTTGCCTACAGAGCTCAATGGCAGCTCTCGTCTTTCCCTAAAGCTTGTAAGCTACCACCATCTATCGGCATTCTTCATCAAACCAAGGGTCATCACACGCACATCAGTTGCGGCTGATGGTTTACATCGACATAAGATGCTGGTGGGATGATGCTTTTGTAGATGCTAAGGGATACGTGCTCTTGCGATTGCAGTCTCTCGACATTAATTTTTTTCACAGTATTCCTGGTTTGTTGTGGCATAGTAGTATCCATAATCTTACCTTAGCTCTAACAAAGTGGTCCTAGTCGATGTCGATAATTGTTCCTAGGTTTTTCATGGATGAAGCAGAAGCAGTCTTTCGCTATATGATATATTTTCTCCATCGGAGCGTGAGAGCATGTACGGCTTATGTTGGCGAATCCAGCCTTGATGTCGATTGTAACAAAACGTTAGCTTATGTCTGGAAAACATAAGACTTCTTGCTTAAGTCTGGCACTTATACAAATCCACATCTGAATAGTTGCTGTTTTTGCTCACTATGGTCCGTAGTAGATGTCACAGGTTTTCATCCTCTTTTTGCCCGGCCAATTCTATCATATTTTCTGGTTGGCAGAAATTTCCGCTTTGTAGCAGCTTAAGGCTTCCGCTAGTTGTACGCTATTTAATGTTCTCATATTAATATGGTTGCCAACAAAAAAATCAGTCTGTGGGTGGGTAGTTAACCGAAAGCCATTAGTGTCCACTACGGATTGAACTCTGCCGTTTGATTTATCCGCCACCATCTCTGTTCAAGGGGCTTGACTAACAATTGAGTTTTCTAGATGAGTTTTCTACTGTCCGAATATGTCTAAGCAACTCATGTAGGTTATTCACTTTATCCATCCTAACTTAGGCCGTTGCCGCCTGCAATGGAATATGTGTCTACATTACGCCTCCTCTGCTCTCATTTGCTGCCACCCAGCGATCATATGTACAGTCAATGGGCTAGGCACACTGCGGTCACCAGGTGAAGGCTGAGAGTCAAAATTGGTAGGCATCAGCTAGGTGCAAAATTTGACCTCCTAATTTTGTTAATAAGTTTTTAAATATTACTTCACAGGTCGAATTTCACCGGCTTATCTTCTGTCCTGACATTATATCAAGGACGCTCCTGCAACGTCATTGGTTAGCATCATCTGAACATCATCCCGTCTTCTCTAGCTTATGACAAATGTCACAGTCTTACTCGGATTAACCCAAAACTCTATATAGGTGGTAACCATACTTTTGAAACTTTTGCGTCAATTTGCGTATTATTACAAAAGTCTTATATTTCGAATTGTAATCCCTCTAACCGCTTAGCCTCCATTCAAACTCTGTTCTACTTACATACCCACCATTGTGTTTGGTTTGTTTACAATCTCGAGTTCTCCTAAATTAATCTTCCCTCCTAAGACTTTAATCAGTCCAAACACATACGATTCTTCACACGTTAATAATTATCTATATAAAATTACAAAAGCTCTTTTTTTTAATTTCCTCCTGGGACCATATTGTTAGGATCAAACAAAATCGCTCCCCAAGGTACCAACAATATACTACCGCCGTATCTACACACTTTATTCTAAAGCTTCCAATCCACTTAACTAAAACATATCATATAACAATCCATTTCGCAAATAGCAACACAAAGCCTTGCAATACCTTCGAGTATTATTAGCTCATCCCTTACGCACTTAGCAGAGATTATATTCCCAGGGCTAATTTATGACGTATATGTGTGTCCTACATCAGCATTTCCTTTTGTCCTGAATCACTTAGATTGAAAACTTAATGAGAAATGTACGCCAACTAAATATAGCGAAAGTGTATACGTGTCCTACCTCAGGCAATTTTTACGATTTATTGCATGTGTTTGTAGGTGTTTACATACAATGCAAAGCTTTTGTTTGTCAATAGACCCTTTTTAGTGGTCCTAATACTACGGCCTGTGGCATTGCAAAACAAAACCAAATAGTACTCGATTATTCCCATTCACATGCAGATGTATGCAAGATAATGGAATTATTAATCCCAACCGCCAATTACCCGAGAATAGTGCACCAGGAATTAAATCGAACCAACTATCACCACCACCATCACCTATGCAACTGCAGCAAAATCAATTTCCCATTCATAAAGAGCGAATGAATTCCGCTGTACAAGGACGATTTTTGCTTTTTTTACTTTACTTGTCTCGCTTTCATTAAATATGCAAATACCTAATCGGCAGGATAATTCTGCTTAGAGAAGCTGAATAAATACATTCAATGGAATGCAGGATTTCCATGCAAGGAATGAATCAGGATCTCTAAAAAAAAACCTTTGAACGATTCAATAAACAGGAAACTATTTACAAAACAGGATATGTCAGTGGCACGCCTTCATTAAACACGAGTGTGTGGGGGGATATATATCTATCCCACTATACCCTCTACGCAATTTCACACAAAATTAACGACAACCTCGTGCTGATGCTGAGGGATGTTCCCGCAACTGAGGCGTGTACCAAGTGATAAGGATAAGACGACATTTTGAGAGGCGTCTGTTTTGCTCAGCTGAAGACGTATGGTTGGTAATTGTTTGTGGTAAGGTGCTGTGAATTTTATTTAATTAAAAAGTAATCTCCAATTTTCCTGAGCTGATAAAACGGAGTTTAAGCAAAAACGTGTAAAGGTGAGGTTGACATATTTCAATGTAGAATCTAGATGCTCTTATAAGGATATAAGCTTGAGGTATAAAAGCATGTACGCGATTTTTAAGGAATCACGTTATATTCCTCGATAATACCAAAAATGGAGGTATGTAGGCGGAAATTTAACACTCCGACTTCTGTTTATAGTTTTTAGAATGATGCGATTTTGGAATGTGGGTACCTATGCAAAGTGTGTTAGCTAGATAATGAGTATGATAGTTCAGATAATTCAGGTAGGCAAAGTTGGTATCAAAGCAGATGGTGTACTCAGATCTCAGAAAATTGTGTGTTTTAGGTTTGGATCGTTAGTTTAGTTTTAATTTCAAATGGGAAATATGTCAGTTGCATATGTTTGCGATATTACAAACAAAATTGCCAATCAATTACGAGCACAAGTTGAGCGATTGTCTATTTTATGTCACAATTAAAAAAAATGGTATTCCTATGGCCACCACTACGACAATATCTAACAAATTTTATTCTATATCTCCAATTTTCGACAACAGATTATGGGCAATTGATGGGATCAATATTTTCATTAAAAGCTGCAATCTTTGTTATTCTGTCCGCATTGACAGTCCACAATGTAATCGTTGTGTGCAATAACATTACTTAGGACTGTTTCTGTCTAATGTCGAAAACCACTGATGTTGGGTTTCTTCGGTCCCCCGGAAAGAAACCTTAAGTTTGGAAAAATAATTACAAATGATACACGTAACCAAAATTTATAGCTACAAGACAACACTGGAAACGAACCAGTCTCACCTTCACGCTGCTGATGGTTGGTGCCTAGTACCCCGACTGGAGTTGGGGTATCAAACCCCTGTGGAAGGTCGTTGGAATCAGCGAACGAGAGGGGGGGTGTCATCTCACTAAGGTACTCCCTCTCAGGCGACAGCGAAGAAATTTCCTATATGGAGTCAGCGGTAGCCCCTACAGCTCCAGTTAAATCGAACTGGTAAGTGTTATCCCTATAGAGCTGCTTCGACAAATTTGATGGATGGAAAAGAGTTGGTGGATTTCGGCAAGGAGAAGCGCTGTCATGTGACTTCTTCAATCTCGTACTGGAGCAGATAGTACGAAGGGCAGGTGTCAACAATGAAGGCACTATTTGCAACAGGTCCATCCAGCTGCTGGGTTTTGCGGACGATATTGACATCATCGGTCGCTCCCAGAGTGATAGAAGCGTTCGCGGTGATTGAAGAACAGGCGAAATCCGTTGGCCTTGAAGTAAATGAGGACAAGCCTAAATACATGCTATAAACAAACAAACAAACATGTGTCCACCGCCTAAGACAAAACGTCACAATTGATAGCAGCAATTTCGAGGTAGTTAAGGAGTTTACCTATCTCGGAGTAAACATAGACTCCACGAATGACACCCTAGTGGAGATCCGGCGAAGAATTACCCTAGCAAACCGTTGCTACTTCGGCTTGGCGAAACAAATGTTTTCAAAACTCCTAACTCGAAGGACGAAATGTGTGCTCTACAAAACCCTTATCCTGCCAGTTTGCTTTATGGCGCCGAGTGCTGGACGATATCCATGAAGGGATGGATGATGCTGGGATCCTTCGAGATAAAAATACTCCGGCGGAGTTTTTGGTCCTGTGTGTGTGAGGAAGGCGAATGGATGAGAAGATACAACCGCGAGCTCTATGAGCTTTACCACATCAAGGGAATGGACAATAATGCTCCAGCTAAGAGGATCTTCGGTTCGAGGTTTCAGAAGGCAAGGAAGACCGAACCTTCGTTTCAAAGACCAAGCCATCGCGGCTGCCAGAGCGCTTGTTCTAGACAACTAGAAGCAGCGAGCCCGTGATCGAAGAGGATGGAGTGCAGAGATACTTCACGGGTCGGGAGCCTGATAAGAAGTAGAAAGAAGAATAGGAAAAGTGAAAAATATAAAACGTCAAAGCCAGGGAATAAAAGCTGTATGGCAATATACCGTAATAAGGTCTTTATGTCAAGCTGCATAAAATTCGACCAATAACTTACTAAAGTTTGGTATACCAGAAAAATGGAACCTTAGCATCGGTTGTTTGATACACAAGAATGAAGGTCCGACTACATGCATCAGTATCCTCTACAATGTTTATGAGATTCTAACTATATGCTGTGAATGGGTAAATTTGATAACCTATTTGAGCCACATATTCTGATAGTGCTTTTCTTACAATTTTGACTCAATGAAATTGAAGGCATGTTCACGCATTGTATAAGTTCATATGCACTATGGGAATCTCACAAATTCAAATACCTAATTGTGGTCTGTTCACATGCTTATCCTCCCAACTAACAATTTTCAATTTCAAGAATCGATTTCTTCTATTAAGCTTTTTTGTACTTGTGCAGATAAGTTGAGCATGTATAACTCAGCACATATAACTCTTTCTATGCTAATGCACAGACGTTATGGAAGATTAATCGGTATAAAGTTTCTAAAAATATTCCGGGAATGTGTGTACATGTGACTGTTAAAAAGATGTTTTGCTAGAGCTTCTGCCGAAGTATTATAGAAGCTAATAATACATTATATCCTAATTAAAAATGTTCACATTAAAATTGTTGTATATAATCATAAATATAAACAATTAAATAAACATATATGGAGGGTACTACAATATTCCAAATAAAAACATCAATTGAATTTTTTTTTCCTTTTTATTAATTGTAAGTTCCGGTAAGGCTTCGGTTTGGAGTACCTCTGCGTTCGAAAAACGTGTTTCCATAAGACTATATATACAGCTAATATTGCTGGAGGGAAAATAGCTTTATCGAAGCGAAATAGTTAGTTTGGCTTATAAAGTTGAAACCTCACTGCCAAAATAAATTTTCAAACATATGAGTGCAATAACGTCAACAACTACCCAATAAGATAAATATACAAATGAACTGCACCTGCCTCGTGATGAACGAGAAATTTCAATATGAACCAACCGTCCACTTCATTTTTAATGGTGGCAAAATGATACTTTAATATTTTTGATTGCATTGTAACACGGGTTGATGGCTTAATCTGATTTGTGATATTTGGTCAACTGGATTCGAATGAGCAAAGCTATTTTTTTGGTATCCTCTCACGTAGCAGGCTTTTAATTTCCTGCATGTGGTTTCAGTTACAATAAATTCACACCGCACAGCAGTTCGTTGGTCGATGTATAAATACAGATAAAAATTCATCTTAATTGGTTGCCAAATATAATATTGGTTATTCAATATTTTGTGGTTGTTTTTAAATGATGCCTCTTGTAAATCAGGTCAACAGGATATTGGCTGTGTATTTCTTATTTGATTGCACAAAATTGATAACGTAGTTCCGGAATGTTTTTTTAGTTAGGGTGGTACATCTATTAAATTAGTTTAATTTTTTAGCTAGCTAAATGCAACAATAAGGTTAAGGTTCCAGTTATAGATATCATTGAACAACTTCATTGGAACACAAAACATGATAGAATCGTCCTTTTTCTTCAACAGCTGATTACATGAATCATTAGAAAATTCGGTTTCGTTTGGCTGGAATGAGAAAGACTACTTCAGAATAAAAAATTTGATCACTGAAAAATAAAAATAAATTACTTTCTGCGAACTCTTTATATTCAAAAATTTAAATATTTGAGGAAAATCTTGTTTTAAAATGCAAAAGCTTTGTTTTGACATGAAGTCGCAATTGATTAATTTTATAAAAAAAAATTTCCAATGCGGTTTTTGAACGATATAGCTATAACTAGACCCTAATTCCGCAAACACGCAATGATTGCCCTTGAGATTTTTTAATTATTATTGCTAATGCAAGCCACATCGGAAATCGCAAGCGCTTAAAGTGTTGCCATATCAGTCCGAAAGAAGAGTATAAAACTACATAGACTACGCATCACAGGCGGTAAGTGCGAAGGGGAAATTTCGTAGATCGTTTGCGTCGGCAAGGCTGTTGTTTGATGCTGGGGTAGCGATGTGACCACTGGGGTATCAATATCAATACCCGACATAGAAAGTATTCGTTGTATGAGATGCGCGCTCTATGTAGTTCTATACTCTTTGGTCCGAACAATCGGGATCCGTGGTATCAAAACGTCTTCTCCTTTGTACTTCTCTTCAGATACTGTGTTCGATAACATTGTTCGTTAGCTTTTCTACCGCAAGCTACGTTCCATTACAAAGACGTACCGGGCGTACCGGTCCAACTTTCACTTGGAGATTTGAAGGTTATAATAACGATAGTTCCAGCGATTTTACAACCTCGGTTGGATAGTTGACGATATCATAGGATATTTCGCGAAGAAAACATTCGCGAGAAATTTCACTTTGAATCTAAAAATTCAATTCGTTGACATCAATGCTTATCGCAGCTAATATAGCGCGTTCGATCAACCAATTATAGTTTTTGCAAATTTTTTCAATATTTGGAAGCACCTGTCGGATGAGTTCGGAATTTTATTCGGTAGGCTGACAGAAAGCGACGGGAAATTGAATACTGCCGGTGGAAATGTCAACAGGGATTTTGCCGTTGCTAATGTCCAGCAATAGCTTTGAAAATACTTCTCCAAATTGGTCTGCAGATCGACACGCATGTTCGTAGTCAGTTTGAGTTTCTTGAAGTGTTTGCACAAAACGGACGACTTCAAACATACATTAAGTTCATCAGCTAGTGTTGACCGTGGTACTACTGGAAATATTTGCCAAAAGTCATCTGTCAACAGAATTATTGCACTATCAAACGATCTTTGATTGTTTCGCTAATCTTGCATCGTTTTGTCTAGCCTACAATGAATTTTTATGCGCAATGGTACACTCATGCCGAGCAATCAGTTTGCTTTGCTGCGAAACTTTAGCCATCGCACTGTTCTTGGAAATTTCGCACGTTGGATTTTAATGGATTTGCATAAAATGGCATCTTGAGTACTGAATGAGCAATTCGACCGCCTACCAATAAGGTAGATGTAATTACTGATGAAGCCAGTGCAAGTGCAATATCATTCTGCGAGTGTATCGTTGCCAAAATCAATTCGGTCGAAACTCCCTCGAGTTCCTTCTTAAGACTTTTATGAGAGTGTCGTACCCATATTTTTGTTGCCGATTCAAGAGTGCAACGTTCGTTCGAACTGATTCCCTCAAAGTATTGCAATCATATTGTTTTTCGCGTCGCAGATCTTGATTAAATGCGTCGTGCAGCGAACGATTGGGAGCTGTAGCATGACTGAGTTAGATAATACCTTGCCCGACATTAATCAAATAATATCAAAACCTGGTTGCGAATATCCTCCCTTAGTTGTAAATTTACCCTAATACGCATCTAATGCAAAATATCATCAAACATGGCATCTTTGTATTTGCTCCACAAATCAGGCGGTATGGATGTGATTTGGATGTGAAGCATTTTGATATGGTTATCGAAAATAATGTTCGTATTTGATGAGCAATTGACGAAAGCACTCCATCTCCGAGGGTGTAATCCCAATGAGTGTCAAATTCTTACACTCGCAATTTTGGCACGCTTCTCGAAACGTGCTACACAATTCACCATTTATTGTTTGCGAATCTTGGAATGATGTTGGGTCACGATCGTTGACTAATACTTAACGCAAAAATGGGCACTCGTCCTTTCTTGTGGACTTTTACAAACATTAAAAAAATAACATATGAGAAGGCTACAATCCACTGTGTGGTTCGTTTTGTACCCTATCCCATCCCAGCCTTTAGACAAATATCCCCAAAATGTCCGATTTATGGCGATGATATAGAAAATGCCATCTTTCATGGTTCGACAAAAAACAATGATTTTCGCCTGGTTATGCTATGAGGTACTGTATAGAAATAGTTTTTGTATGAAAACGCCTACAAATAGTGAGCGTGGATTAAAATGATATATGCAAGAAATGTTTATATTAACAGAACCAATGATTTTGCATCAATTTTTTTTTTCGAAATGTTTAAACTTTTACCGAAAAATGTTTTTTGATGAAAACGACCCCAAAAAATGGGCGTGGCAAAAAGCTTTGAATAGACAAAATATAGACATTTAGATTGTCTCGATATCTTTTGTAGACACTTTTTCAATATCTCTAAAGGTTTGTCCTCAAACAACGTTTTTCTAAAAAAGAGCGTGGCAGTGGGCGGATTTCAAAAATGTTTACACTTGTTCTGCTTCGTCGGATAGAGAGTCTGTATACCAAATTTCAAAACTCTAGCTCAAAATTTTAGGCCCAAAAATCGGTGACACACAGACGGACGGACGGACAGGCAGACATGGCTAAATCGACTCAGCTATCGATACTGAGTCGATGCATATACTTTGAGGTATACCTAGCCCAATTATTTCACTATGTTACAAACTATGTATCAAACCCTATCCCTATGTATGGGATAGGGTATAACAAGCGATTTGGTAGCACATTTTCTATTCAGGCTAAGGGTGTATGACTATATTATATCTAAGCTATTGTTGTATTTTACACGTAAATTATTTTCAAGGCCTATCTAGATAGCAAAAAACTCACCTAATGAGTTCTACAATTAAAAAAAAAAAAACGCTTCGAAAATTTGTACGTGGGTTAAAATGATATATGATCGAAATATTTATGTTACCATAACCAATGCTTTGCATTAAAAGTTGTTTCGAATATTTTAAAATTTTACCAAGAACGTTTTTTACTGAAAATGCGCTTTTTACTTTAAGACCTAAAAATCAGTGACATACAAACAGACGGACGGATGGACGGACGTACGGACAAATAGACACACATGGCTTAATCGACTCAGCTAGAGATCCATTTACTTTGAGGTATATCTACCTAAATTATTTCTCTATGTTACAAAATATGTATCAAAACTAATATACGCCTATGTTTTAGGGTATAAAAACGTTAAAGTGGTAGGCACTTGGATCAATAGGCATGGGATTTCAAGTTCAATCCTCGGTTGAGGAATGCAAGTTGTTTCAATAATTATACAGAGAACTGAACGTTTTATTAGAATGAATCTGATGATGACACATAAATATTGTTGTTTGTACACAAGTTGTTGTTGTAATTTCAATCATTCTGTTAAAGAATTCTGTTGACTTAATAACATCGTTTTGCAGTTGGTTCGAAATATTAAGTAAATTACAGATATAGTTAATTACACTTACGCTGGAAACATATTTTCTTGCTTCCAATGATACCGATTACTAATGCAAAGCGGATAAAATGCACCTGGCACCAAGAAACGCAACGTTGCGTATTGCAAGCCTTCATCCACCGGCAACCGAACACCATTCCGGAAATCACCTGTCAACCACACAGTTGTGCTTCAGGGAATTTAACCAGAGAGCTAACACAGAGATAGGTGGTAAGTTAAATTAGTTGGATTTTAAGTGAAATTTCGATTAAGTGTTGTTTAATAAACCGCCCTGCTCAAGAAAGCATTTTTATAACCTATCCATAGGGATTGATACATAGTTTGTTAAGTTTCGAAGAATTTTTCTCTCAAAACGACCAAACATTTATTTACCAGCCTTTGATACGGTCCATGCTTCAACGCCATAGAGCAAGACTTGAATGATCAGGATCTTAAAAGGATGTCCTTAGTAGTTCGAGTGAGGTCTTTACTACAAAATTTCTTTATTGATTCTTCGTTTAATTTCTGACGAGATGTTGATATATCAGAACTGCTATAAATAACTTATAAAAGTTCTGACAACAGCATGAATGACTTAAAAACAAACCTTTAAGAAAAAACCGCTAGTTAATGGTTAGCTGTCAAAATAGTCTCAAAGGCATCATCTTTGTTGCTCCAGACATGTTTTGGTGATGTCCTTTGCATTAAGTGGTCATTTCTATGCTGTGAATATAGTGATTACATCTGGTCATCCACCTAAACATATCCGTTGTTCCGTCGGGGAAAAGAGACCGTCCCTTCTGAGTCATCGAATGCGAATTTCAGTTATTTGACTTTGTTGTGTCGACCCCACGTCTATGTTTTTCCGATCGGTGCAACGTGTACTCTTCGCCAGCGGTCAATTCGCGTTTGCGCCGATAACGGAATGGCGCAAACGCTTTGTTGTGGTATCAACACCTCCGTGCATCATCATCTTGCTTAGGACCGGAGAGAGATCGTTCTTCAAACAAACAGCAAAAATACAAAAACGATGTACAGAGTATGATGAAAGCCGCTACCAAAAAGAAAATTTAATAAGTTTTTTTCTATTGAATGAATCTGTTTTTTTTTAATATTTTGCAAATTGATTTTTAGGGCTCAGATGAACTGCCGTTCAGAAGGTCTGGGTTCGATTCCCAGCCGTAGCAACACCTAAATGATTTTTCACTGGGCCTCCTCTCGTGATGATCTGACAAATCATCCGAGTAGTATCAATTGTCATGAAAATATTATCTCAACTAAGCCGTTCGGTTTCGGCATAAAACAGGAGGTACCGCCATCGTGCTAAGAAGTACACACGCACACATGCATGGTTGTGAGAGAAAAGCTAGGCCCTGGGTACTAACGAGCCTGTTGCGCCATAATTTTTTTTTTTTATTTATTTAGATTGATTTTTAGATTTAACAATAATAGGTAACTGGAACACTGTATAGACTCACGTTTGGCGGCAATTGCGACTTGTTAACAATTTTGCTGAGCATAAGCTAGTCGAAAGAAGAAACCCTTCAGTTCGGACGGAGGAAATGGAGGAAATAATCGGTGCTTTAGCTGCTGCCATACAAAACAATCCAAGAATTTCGACAAGAAGCTAATCTGCTCAAATGGGTATAAGCAGACAGTCATTCCAGTTTTCCTATAAAATTCAAATGGCGAACAAACTGAACGCAGCAGACTTGCAGATTTGCTTTGAATTTTGCCAGAAGATGCTTCAAATGGTGGAAGGGACGGAAACATGTTGAGCTGTCTTTTTATGTCTGACGAGGCCGATTAGGATTTAAACGGCAACAAACAAAATTGTCGAATGTGGAGTGCTTCCAACCCACAGATACTCTATAAAACGGAATTGCATCCACTACGTGTTACAGTGTGGTGTGCAGTTTCATCACGCTGCATTATCAGGCTTGACTTCTTCAAAGAAAGCGGTCACACCGGTTACGGCATACTCTTACTTGAGCATGTTTCTTGCAACTCTGTGTGGTTTCAGCAAAATGATGCAACTCCTCACATAGCCCGGCCTGTTATGACAGAACTGCGACGAAAATTTCCCAATAAGCTGATATTCGGAATCTCCACATACCGTTGGCTTTCAGGTCGCCTGACCTTACTGCACCTGACTTTTTTTTGTGGGGTTATTGCAAACAGAAAGTCTAAAGAGCAAAACTAACAAATTTGAATGAAGTAAAGCAATCCATTCGAGACACAATTGCGGCTATTTTTGTCTCAACTCTCCACCCTGTATTTGACGATCAAAAAAACAATGGAACCAAAATTCAGAAGAAGGGTAGTTAACAATCTGATGAAGTGAGCTTTAAACGACGAACTTGCTGACAACTTTGATAAGCCCCTACCCGTTAATATTAAAAATTGCACTCTGGTTCATATTTATTGGAAAATATTCTCCATTGACTCCTGGGCCTATATAACTAAAACAGTCTTAGGCATTAAACTGCGGAATCGTTAAAATTTCTAAAATTATGTGTATAAAGCTTAATATATTTCTAGGAAGCGGACGCTTTGTGGACAAAACAAAAACTACAGACGACACATGTACAGTAGTTCTCACTGACCACCTTTATGAAACCTGCACTACAATCTGTGAAGTCTGTTGAAAAAACGTCTATAAAGCTGAGCCGTTATGGCTCTGCATAATTTCGGAAGTGACTAAAGACGATATGTGTTTGTACAGTAGCTCTCAACGAGCACCTTGATGAAACCTTAACGTTGTAGGGTTAACCGCTGCTACAGTACAATCTGTGAAGTATGTTGAGAAAACGTCTATAAAGCAGAGCCGCTATGGCCCTGCATCAACTCGAAGAAGACTGAAGATTTTCGACGCTGATGTCGTAAATCCTGACACTCTAAGCTCCTGATCATTTAAGGGACTGCCAACCTAATCAGAAAAATTAAATTGAGTAAGAAAAGACTCTCATTCATACAATGCAATGCGTATGCTATTTTGGAACGTTTGATGAAGTCTGTTGCAAGTATGTATATAAATGCCGAAGTTCCTTAATTAACCAATATATCTCCGATACCGGCTCATAGTTTTTAATATTCAAAGCTTGGCGGTATCTTCTAATGCAATCCATTCCATTGTTGGTGACAGATCCCATCGCCTATAATATTAGATTTTAACTCCTCCTTTATTTTTAATACGACTCATGTCAATCAATGTCAATCCAACCTTAGTAGTCCAAAGAGTGGAATTTAATGCTTCAAAAACGCAATGCTTTCATTAAAGAGAAATTTAAGTCCACATCCATACCAATGGATATGACGCACTCCATGACAGGGCTGTTTTAAACCTAAATCCTCTGACACAGTGATGAAAATTGACTTCAGTAAACTGAAAAACACACTTTTCTATGAATTTTGGGATGATGTTTACTGATGTAGAGATTGTTATTGTTCATATACAATTTATTGATTTATTTAAGAAACATATCCTTAGTAGTTCATCGGAATTATCTTTTAAAAGGCGCTTAACAAGGCTTAAAGCTTGGGTTTCGAGGTACTTGCTGATTAAGGTAGGAATACAATATAAACTAAGGATTACATTTTATAGGGAACCTTTCAATCTGAGTTTAAAAAGAAAATACAAAAAGTTGTGCGCTAAACTTAAAAGGTAGATCCCGTTTTGCCGAGATACCTATTATCGTACTCAACTTAATTCTGCTTATGGAAACCTACAAGGTGAATTGCCTGCTTAATAAATCTTCCTCTTCTAGAAAACCTTCTGTTATACGTGTGGGTGACTTTGAAGCTTCAGAATAACTTGTTATTGCTGTTGCTTTCAACATCTACTTCACAAATATAGCCAGTCCCCCGTCCTACCACTCTATACTTGTAGTAGTAGTTCTATTGAAACGACGAACGATAACAGCTTTGTTTATGATCCAATAACTCCTCTTGAGGTATTCAAATTAATTGGTTCCCTAAAAAATTCTAACGCATGTGGTGCTGATGGTGCTTCTGTCTTGGTTGTAAACAAGATTGCATTTTTCAAAGTAGATGCCTTAGCCGATATTTTTAATAGCAGCGTTTTTAAGGGGGTGTTTCCAGAAGACCTCAAATATACTGATGTTGTTCCCTTATTTAAAAAAAAGTTCTCCTACTGATATATGTAATTAAAGACCCATATCACACTGGTTTCCAGAAAGGCAAATCAACCGAAGATGCACTTTAACAATTTCGTAGTCGAATAATTTCAAACTTAGAGTCGAAAAAGTACACGGCTGGGTTATTTATCGATATAACCAAAGCTTTTGACATGGTTAACCACAAAATTTTGCTGACTTAACTTGAAAAAGCTGGATTTCGTAGTTTCAATCACGTTGGTTTCGATCGTACCTAAAAATTGGGTCGCAAGGATTGAAGATAGGTCAGATAAGAAGCAAGATCAGGTTCTTTAATTTTGGTGTACCTTTAGGTTCTGTTTAAGGGCCAATCTTGTTCCTTGTTAACATCAATTCACTGTTTGCACTTAACTTTAATTGCTCACCAACCGCTTTTGCAGATGATATATATTTTTTTTATGGCTTAAATAGTCTCTTATACCTTGTCTCTGACATCAATTGGGATCTAAATTTGTCAAGGCACTGGTCTGCTAAGCTCCAAAACTGAACGCATGTTCCTCAGTTTATCATCCATAAACAGTTTGGAACCAAATGTTTTGTACCACGTACCTGAATACTTAAAATATAAACTTTAAAATTGCTACTGCAGGTCTAGTTCCTCTTTTTGTGATGATGTAAGCTACTGTGAAAGTTAATTCAAATCGAAAAGGTTGACGAATTTAAATACCTGGGACTCACCTTGGATGCTAGAATGAACTTCTCAAATCATTCAGAAATTTTAAGGAAGTATTTTCGTTGCACACTTGGTATTTTATTTTCCTGCAAAAAATTCCCTCTACAATTCTGCTAAAAGCTCCAGGTTGGGGGTTGTGTTTTGTTGACAACCCTGCTAAACGAAAAAAAGACAACGACGTTCGTGTCTGCACCTGGAATGTGAGAACATTAAACAGGAAAAGTGCAAGCAAACAACTAGCGGAAGCCTTAAACTGCTACAAAGCAGACTTTACTGCCATCCAGGAAATACGATGGGATGGGCCGGATAAAAAGAGGATGAAAAACTGTGACATCTACTACGGACCATGTTATAGTGAGCAGACACAGCGGCTATTCGGATGAGGATTTGTTATAAGTACCAGACTTAAGCAAGAAGTCTTATGTTTTCAAGACATTAGCGAACGCATTGTAACAATCCTGGAATGCCTTCAAATCTTGTTAAACACTGGCTTTTCAATCATAAATTTGATAATTTGGAATCTATTATCTCAGACATCCTGGTTCGAAGTTCTTGATTTTAATGAATTATTTGTATATTCTATGAATTAAAATATTTTCAAAATAACGTTATATCGTAGCATTATTTTAACTTATCAAAAGTAATCTGCTTCCATCTATTCTAGTTGATTTTCTAATTAGTCAGATACCATTGCATTGATGAGACATTCAACACTATATTTTGTACTCTGTGTATACAAATACAGAATATTTTCTTTTTTTTAATTTTTTACTTAAAGAACTATTTTAAACTGTTATTTTGAGTTGAATTAAGAAATAAATTATCTGTCTATCTATAAATCTATCATTATGCTTGAAATGAGCATTAGTAACAAACTTCGTTAAACGTAGGTTCCGACAACTTCTGGAAATGAATGTCAAGATTTTCGTTAACGCAAAACAAAAATACTACCTCTGTATATAGCTTTTATAAGTCCTAAAAAGGTGCAACAAAAATATAATTTCTGGGAGACAAAAACGTACCGAAATTCATGGTCTCGCTTGAACATCTTGCCGCAAAAACATCATTAATAGGAGACACTCACTTACTGATTTTAGTAGTACCGCTATAACGCAGTATGAATCTCTCATGAGATGCCTATCCTTAGCTCTTAAATGCATGTCTGACTTTTGCAAGAGCTTCGGCAGTACTAAAAACTTAAGGGGTGTTGTGTCTTTTCGAAATAAGAACCTAATAGCCCAAAAAATATACATTAAGACAAAATATACTTCTGAATGCACAGAAAAGTTTATGAAGAAAACGTTTTCCTAAATAGGTAAGCAATATCAATATAAATATTAAAATAAAACCATTAACCTAAGCTCTCCAAAGGCCATCCCTTACACCCATTAAAACTATTTGACCAATCTTCCACTTGCATAAAGCACTCCAATTAAATTTTGCTCATTTAACCACCAGAGTTAGATACGGATATTCAAGCATGAATAATGGAGAAGTTACCGAAATCCTTCACTGCTACCCACTTCATTGGTTCAAGTGAAAAATGCAATCTATTCATGAGGCAGCCCATCCAGAAGGACACTTATCCCATTATGTGAATCCCACAAATTCAAAAAATCTGAAAAATGTGCACGAAATAGAAAAATGATTCTATTTTCACAGTCCGTACTCGATTCTCGTAGCAATGACCTACATCAACTTGGGACTACATTCGGCTGGTTACTGAACGCGCCACAGTGAAGCGCCATCATCATCATCGTTAAGCTGCAACAGTTTGCCTTTGGGACATTGCAAAGGCGCATAAATCCACTTCCGATAGAGTCGAGCACGAGTTGTCACTGTCACTTGCCACAAAACTGTGTGCAAAAGGGGATATTATTCCAGAGGTGGACACCAATTCCACAAGCAAAAAAAAAGGACTCCTTATACCTTCAAGTGGTGGTGGTGGTGTTGGTAGCTCGCAAGTTGAGATGAAAAGAAAAGCGTATAAGAACTGTGATAATGAAAATAGATGTAAAAGAAAATATCGAATGGCATTTTTTGGTCTTGCTCCTCGGAGAGAAAGGATTATTTATAGCCTCCTGTCTGGCTATATCCACATATTAAGCTGATGTCCTGTTGGCTGGTGGTTCATTCATTCGCTCGTTCTATACATTTAAGCGTTTATTTTTACAATTTAATGATTAACTTTGCTCTGGCCAGGCTGTAGGTATAAATCTTTGTCCAACCAGGCGGGGTCCTGATCATTGTGGTTCTTCATCATCTGCCTACCACCACCATCATTATTATTTCTTGAGTTGGAAATTTCTTCTTTTTTTTTGTATGGTTTCCAGTGGCGGGCCGGTCATATGTGCGAATTCCCGCCGGTTTACTATGGAAGTTAGCCCTTATTTTGTATAATGGATTCGGATAAATCAGTTTTCAGTTTCATGAACCAACTGATAATCCTTCCAATAGATTTTTGTTTATAATTTGCGAGTACACAAGGGGTTATGAATGCCCTTTAAAATAGCTAATTCATTTGAGCATTGGTTGTTCAAATAGCGGTAAAACAACGTAAGGCAGGAGATATTTCAACGGTGCTCAAGTGAAACTAAAGAGTTCGGTATTCTTATATCTCCTATAAGTTTATCTTATTTTGTTGTTTTTGGTGCACCCGACCAGATGTGGGCGTTAAACTCAAGTTTAGGGCATATAAACGCTATATATATTGCGGCCAGATCAGAAGAGTGAAATATTTTTCTACATCGATTAAGGAAACTTTGACATTTCGTTGCGTTTTTAGCGACTTGGAATATGTGGTCGTTTCAACGTAAGTCGTTACTAACACACATACCTAGCATGGAAAGTTTTAGGTTTCTTCGACTTAAGTGCCATTCATGGATAATGGCTCTAGATTTTGGTTTCACTTTAACGACAGAAAACAGAATTGTATTTTGGAAGCATTGAATTCTACTCTGTTGGATTTAAACCAATTGATGATGCTGTCAAGCTCGGAATTCAATGAGCTTAACATATGTTGTAGATTCCACGTTCGAAGATGAGGGACGTGGACCTGAAAACAAATATGAGAAGCTGAGAGTACTGTCATCAGCGGAGGAATGAATTGGATTAGAAGTTGCAGATAGGAGATCGTTTAAAAAAATGAGAAAGAGATTCGGAGATAAAACTGAGCCTTGAAGGACACCAGCATTTATTTGGTGAGTTGCAGACTTGAATCCGTCTAAAACAACTTAAATTGAACGTTATGAACGATAATTTCTAATCCACAGAAGAAGATAGTTTTTCATCGATTCCAAGTGCACGCATTTTCGACAAAAGGGCTTGATGCCAAACCCTGTCAAATGTTTTTGAAATATCAAGTTCATCAATCTTACTTTCTCCAGCATGGTGGATTGAGATATTCGGTGAGATATGTTATCAAATCACCAGTGGACCTGTTGTTGGGAAAACCATACCGGTCATAAAGAAGTTTTCGTGTTTCGAGATATTTCATAAGCTGACGATTTATCAGCGTTTCCATGACCTTGGAAAGGAGGGACTTAAGTGCAATTGGTCGGTAGTTGGAGAGAGAAGAAGATTCCCCTTTTTTTGGTACAGGCTGGACAAATGCAGTTTTCCAGCTACTTAGAAACAGACCTGATGAGTAGGATAGATGGAAAAGCTTACGTAGTGGTTTTGCTAGCGTAGAAGAACACCTCTTCATAATAATTAGGGAAATACCATCTGGATCAGCAGACTTGTGAATGTCAAGATCAAATAAAACTCTTGCAACTGTACGAGTACGAAAGTGAATCTGTCCCATAGAATGATTTACGTTCTCAAGTACAGGAGGAGACTAGGCACAATCTGGCAATGAAGAACTGCCTGCGAAATGCGCAGCAAGCAGACTGGTTTTGTCTAAAGAGCTGACAGCTGGTACGTCATTGTGAATGAGCGTCGAAATTGATGATGAGGACGAATTTTTTATTTTTTTGACAAATGACCAAAAGTTTTTACTACCTCCGGGAAATTGTACAATTTTTTGCCTCAACTTCTGGTAGTATAGGAATTTGACACGTTTTAAGTGGGAATTACAGTCATCTCTGGCTTGTTTGAGTTTAGTTCGGTTTTCCTATGTTGGATTGGTTTTGTATAACCGAAAGTTTGTCTCTCTCAACCTGATAGCTTCTTTGTAGCTCAAGTCATACCACCGTTTTGCGTTTGGTCTGATACTTTTTATTCTGTTGAGAAAAAAAGATCGCATACCAAGGAGAATGATGTTTGATAACATATCAGCAGCAGCATCCACGTCACTATCGAGCAAACATAGTCCCAAGTTAAAATTCCTAAAAAAAACTGTTGAATGCTTCCCGTTTGACTTTCTCGTATACAGTCTTTTTGGGAATTTGTTCCTTAACTCTGTGGTTGGTGTACGGGAAATTCGATGATATGACACAGCGGTCTGACGAACCCAGAGGCGATAATACATTACGAGTGTATTTATCAGGGTGAGAGGTTAAAAACAAATCCAGGGTGTTGGCGTCTTGACTGTTAACATCCGGTATGCGTGTCGGCTCATTTACAAGCTGGATTAGGTCATTTACCTCAGCAAAGATCTCAACATACCTTCCTTCAGGTGTTGTCTGTCGAGAATGTTGAAGCCACGTAGAATTGTGTACATTGAAACCGCCCGCATTGACGATTTCAGTGTTAGGATGCAGGGATACAATTCTAGAGATGGAGTCTGACAGCGCATCAAATTCGTTCAAATTTTAATTACTGTCAAGGTTTGGGCTTCTATAAATGAAACAATAGCGAAGTAAACACCAACGGACATGGAATTGCAGCCATAAAAAATTAAATTGAATTTGGTAGGATACGTCACTACCTATTCTAATGTGTTGCTGTTATAATTAACCCATGCAACGATTTAACGACCACGTGAAGTCAAAAAAATACAAGTCTATGGAGTCCGCAATTTCCAAACTCCAATACGTTGTTTACAAGATAGAGTAACTCTTTTTAGATTTGTTTTTCAACTAAGTCTACCCAACACCACTGTTGGTTTGTAGTGGTTCTTATCCTTTCTGCTGGCTTTAGAATTTCCCTTCATCATCAGTATCTACTCTTTATATCGTTGTAAATGTTTCCTTTGCGAATTGGAGAAGCAATTAGATTGAGAGAAAGAGACCGATAGGGAAGGGGAAAAATTTAATTAAATTAACAACACTCCTTCCGAATGATGTCTTACAACACAGCTATCTTTGGGATATCCTTTGTATGTCCTCCGAGATATCATCATGGTAGACAGCAATTAATTGAAGGACAACAAATCGGCGAAGCGCGGTCGAAACGCTTTAATTTAATAAAAACATTCCAGAAAATAATAATTTAATTGGATGCAACTGGTGACGGATCCTGGTATCCTATATCCAAGGACTTCAGGATATCATCGTCACTTGCCATGGTGACGCGACGATGAAAATAAATTGTCCGTATACATTGGATTAATACAAGTGTATGCGAAGAGGAAAGAAGAAAATATTTTGAATCTAAATAGACGGAGATATCCGTACCCAAAACGAACGCCAAGGATGAAGAATTTATTGCTCGAGTTCATTCAACTTGACTTCAATCGAATATAATGATGTCAGATAAATCAATTGCAGTCAAATGGGGCATGGTATACGTTTAAAGGATGCCAAAGCGTCGCCTACAAAATCGATTTATTTAAGATTGTGGTTTTGGTAATAGGATTGTCGGTTGGATATTGTATGCCTAAACTGATTTAAGAAAAGTGAGTGAGAGCATTGTGCCAAGGACCTGCGGCCGAAATATAAAAGTAGTGATCTGAAGATATGTTCAGAGAATTCTATGATAGCTACATACACATGGCGGATATTTAGTGTTTACGATAGACAGAGAAGACCTACATTTTTATTTAATTAGTTTGTTATCTAATTTTTAACATTTTAGTGTTCAGGATTTTAATGAGTGCAACCATAAGCACGAAAAATAGAGAACAAAATTTGCCTCATTATGTGAAATTTAAGAACACTTAGCAGCATGCAATCGGGAGATCAAACCCTTGAACAGATTGCACATCAATACCACTTTTGAAGTCATTTCGTCCATTTTATTCCGCTGCAAAAATTTTAATTTTCAGAGCGATTTGCTTATGTGAACCAAAATTTTCATTGCCAAATGTAGATATGCAATATTTTAGGAAATTTTATTGGCTTTAAGAAAATGGGCACTCCGGTCTTCTTAGCAAAATAATTTAGCAATGAAGAAGAGCTTGGAAAATCAGGATCCTAGTGTTTGCTCCATGCCCCGTCGCTGAAATGCTCTCATTATGGCTGACATACTGGAGGAACGTATTGAACGATGATGATGAAGTTGGTATTGTCGCTGCTATCCACCAGAGCAATTCGATGGTATTACAGATGAAGAAGATATTGACGACGAATATTTGGAGGTTGATGAACCGCTAGAAAGAGACTTGGCCAGCACATTTGATTGAGAAACAAAAGAAAGATCGTGGAGGTTTATCTTGCTGGGAGGATGACTGCGTCGTTCAAATCGCGTTGCCGTCACGAGGACCAACCGTCAACATCAGCTAGATCTAGGGCAGCTAGTGACAAGTACGATATGAAGCTTGGCCTTGGTACCTCTATCGTCATGGATATGGTTATCCAGCTCGATTATTTTTTTGTTATTTTGACAACTTTTTTACATCGCACTATTTCATGTGTTTGATGGCCGATAACCGGATATGCCCCACTAGAACTGTGAGCAGTAATCGCCTAGGCAAACCTGCAACTGATTTGAAGCCGAGAAAAAAGTTACCAAATGGTATTTTACACCTTTTTTTATTCAATTTTGAAATAATTTTCAATTTACTTTTCAGGGCAAAACGATGCCATGTTCGACAGGGCCAATAAGATATTATGTCAGCATAGTCAAGTCATAGGCGAGCAGCCTATGCTTATTCGAAGTGTTATTCCTTTATGAGAGGTGTGCTGTTTGAAACTATCGTGCTTCGATAGGTATTGGCCCCTTTGGTTATCTTTTTTGGAGTCGTCTGTTATTAATTCGTGAAAATTAAAGAGCTTTGTAAACAAAAAACTCGATCGAACATGTGATTCACAACTCGAATTACGTTAGCAAAAGTTAGCAAAATACCTATTGCTTAAATCCTATGAGGCCAGAGGTGGTAGAAATAAAAGCGATTTTGATGAAGACGAGGACACAACAGACAAAAGGTACTCGAATCGCCCAATTCCCCGAGTGTCTGGTAACCACCAAGGTGTTGTACATGAAATCTGTTTTTCCAACCGCTACCTCATCAGAGCTCCAGCATGATCACCTATGAGCTAGTGCCCATTTTAGATCGCTACCACATTGGACACCTCATTTCGGTATCTGTCGCATATCTCTCGCTATGACAAATCCGCTTAGGTTTCTCCATATGTGCTTGGCTGATTTAATCCATATTTTATCAAATTTGAACCTTAAAATTGTGTCCAAAATGTTATACATCTTTAGTATTGCACTAAGTATGATTTTTATGAAATCGAAAAACGTATGAGTGCGTTGTGCGTGCGTGAAACATCATATGTATTTCAGTACGTTTACCTATAACCAAATAGTATAAAACTACATAGAATGCGCTTTGCGCATCTCATACAACGAAAATTTTCATGTGGGGTACTGTGGGATACAGTATTCACATTGCTACAACAGCATCAAACAACAGCATAGCCAAAGCATACGAAATTTCCATATTCGCACTTACTGCCAGCAGCGCCGGAAACGGCTACAAAATTTTTAGCTGTGATGTGTACTTTATGTGGTTGCTTACTCTTTGGTATAACTCAAGTAATTTTCAACCAACTGAAACGTTGTTTTTGGTTAAACCGCGAGAAAAAATTTGAAAAAGTGTCTGAGCAAGATATTAAGACATTCTGAATATCTATATTTCGTCAACAGTTTTTTAATACGACTTTTTAAAAGCTTTTTTTGTAAAAATAAAAAAAAGCAGTTTTTGGTAGAATTTTAAGTAACTTCACTTTTGATGAAAATAGCCCACGGCCATTTTTTGGGGTCGTTTTTGCTGACAAAGTGACAGCATTATGGTGGCAGTTTCGGCTGGATAAGGTAGATTCTTTTCGTTTGCACCAACTGGAACGCCAAGATAGATCCGCTGACACATTCTCGAAAGAATTGTTAAATATCGATGATGAAAAAGTAGCTTTCCATGAAATTGACGGCTGATTTTTTAAGAGTTAAATTTTTCAGTTTGGCGGCATTGGTTAGTAATGGCGTCCAAACGCCATCTGTCAAAGTCAAAAGTTTTCTGTATATTCTGCCATTACATCATGGAAAGACTTACAAACGAGCAACGATTGCAAATTATTGAAATTTATTATCAAAATTCGTGCTCTGCTCTGTGAAAAATGTGCACTGCTTGTTACGACCATATTATGGTCTTCATACTTGACCTGATGAATCAACAATTCGTGCTGTTATCACCAATTTTCGCACCAAATTTACTTTGTTGGATATTAACCATCGACTGGCATGCGTACACTGCGTACCGAAGATAATATTGCAGTCGTAGCGTCCAATATTAATGAAGATCGTGAAATGTAATTTTGTCGCCATTCTCAGCAATGGAGCATGTGGAACCACATGGAAAATTTTACGTATCGACTTGGGTTTGAAAGCCTAAAAAATTCAACTTGTGCAAGAATTGAAGCCAAATGACCTACTACAACTTCAAGTTTTTGGTGAAGGGCCTAAGAACAGCTCCATTAAAATCCGCTGTTTTATCGAAAAATTGTGTTCACCGATGAAGCTCATTTCTGGCTCAACCGAAACGTAAATAAGCAAAACTATCGCATCCGGAATGATAAACAGTCACATACCATACAAGAATTACCGATGCATCCCGAAAAAACGACAGTTTGGTTTGGTTTATGGGCTTGTGGCATCATCGGTCAATTCCTTTTTTTTTCAAACACAACCATGGAAGAAAATTTACCGTCAACGGCGAACTATATCGAGCCATGATACGCGACGATTTTTTACACCAGTTGGCTGAGTTCAACTTGGTTAACATGTGGTTTCATCAAGCGGTGCCACATGCCACACAGCTAGTGAAACAATGGAAATGTTGGAGGATGAATTTTTGAATTCGTCTGGCAACGCCTGCTATATCTGATGTTAAAATCGTCGATTTTCACGTATTAATGATATTTTTGCGTATTAATGATTGTTCAATGGGCATGCATTACCCAACCAGTAACGGGTGATTTTTTAAGAAACCGAATAAAACACTCAATTTTGCAATGGTCCGTTCGGAAGGTCCAATTTTGCATTACTTTTCGGCTATTTCGTCCTATAATCCGCGAATTACGCGTGTTATGCTATCCTGTAAGGCTTTAATTGTGTTCGCCTTGTCCACATAGCGACTTTACATAACCCCACAAGAAATAATCAAGAGGCGTTTAGTCGCATGATCTTGGCGGCCAACTCACATGGCCATTTCGAGAGATAAGCTGCTCACCAAATTCATCATTCAACATTTCTATTGTTTCACTAGCTGGGTGGCATGAGGCACCGCTTGATAAAACATGTCTACAAAATTCAACTCATCCAACTGGTGCAACAAAAGTCGCGTATCATGGCTCAATATCGTTCGCCGATGACGTTGCCATACATGCAAATCGGTCAAATCAGTTTGCGATGCCAAGTAAACTGTAAATTATCCGACAGAGTTTTTGAAGTCACAGGGTATGCCAGTCATGCCACATACGTACTACGAAATTTGTAAGCTGTATCTCTGGTTATTTCACTTCGGAATTTGAACCCACCACGGATTCATGTCCAAATAAAAATTTTTTGCGCAACAGATTCGTTAGTACCCAGGGCCGAGCTTTCTCACAACCATTCATGTGTGCGTGATAAGCTTTTCTTGACGATTGATGATTTGTCAGATCATCACGAGAGGAGAGCCAGCGAAAAACCATTTAGATGTTAGTACGACTGGGAATCGAACCCAGATACTCTGCGCGGCAGCTCAGCCCCCAACGGGCCTGTTGCGCCAGAAATTTGTATTTTATTTTTGTCATTACCTCCACTTCTTTTGGCTAGCCCACAACATATTTATAAGTCAGTACATGAATTCAACTTCCGTCCAGCAATCATATCTGTTCATATGCAGAAAAAACTTAATTGTACCTTCTAAGAAGGAAGCAAAAAATATGTGAATAAGCTTATGGGAGACATAACCGTAGCGATCTCCTTTCTCTCTGTTAAAACCCCTACTTACTGCCATTTTCTAAATTCAACCAATCATTGGGGATTTGGTTTTCAAACAAAGTTTTGTGTTTTGTATTCCAATAACGGTTTTAAATGATTGGTATGACATGACCCTTTACAATTTTTCAAGAACTCATCTGCATACTCGACGTGTCATGAATTCTAAACCTATTCCATGAATGCGCTGTTAGAAGAGTTAAGGGATATATGGGCGATGATATATCTCTTAACTCTACGGCGCTAAGCTAAGGCTTTTCATTAAAACGGATGCAGAAATCCTCAATTGTCTTAAGCGCAGAAACTTTGAAAAAATCCACAGGTTTTTTTTTAAAACAAACTTTTAATAACGATAACCCACATAGATATAATGAAAAGAAAGCTACGTGTTGAACAACTGCGCGGGCTTCGAGGTGTGCAACGTTCCGAAAAGTCCTCGATTCGCAACCAGATATGTAGGTTACGCAGTAAAGGTAAATACAGCTTAAGCTGATCCCATAAGTTTAAATCGACCCTTAACTGTAAGCAATTACGTAACTGAAGGTTGTTAGCTGAGGGAGTTGTTTGCAGTTGAAGAGGATTGTGGATTGAACTTTTAGATTTCATGGCGGTTTTCAAGACATTTTTACGGCTTTTTGTAGTTTAGTTTGACGACATTTCAAATATTTTAGCTCTCTTGAAAAAAATACAAGTCCACTCTGGCTCTTTGTTGAGTTCCTTTATGCATTTCCAAATACCATTTTCTCATACAATCTATCGACTATAACTTCCCACTGGTCATCTGCTATATCCTGTAATATATTGAATATCAAAACACCACCCTCCATCCACGTATTGGTTTTATTGCTCAAAAATACCATTTCATCTAACTTTCTCTAACAATAACTAAAAAAACACATTCTCTCATATGAAAAAGAAAAACACCTCCCCATCTCATCATTATACCGCAACATGATCTGTAAGTCAACGAAATTAAAACGACACAAAAAAAAGTTCGAATCCCCTCATCATCCCTTTATATCCGCATTCACAACACATGCCCTCATACCCAAGACTCGTCCTTTGGACAAAATCGATGACCTTGTTCAGCAGTTTCTTTTTTCCTATTACGAAGCAGCAAATTTTCGATTTGATCGTTTTTTAAAAACCCCTGCAAGGCCATCCCAAAACCTTACCTAAACAGGCGAACAACAAAAATTTTATTTCAAATTCGAAAGTAGCTCTTCCTCCGTCAATCTGTTGCCAGAATATGTATTGTTGTTTTTCTCCATCAGTCGCACCCTTTACTCCTGTGAACTTGTGTTGTATCTGCAACTTTTCCAACGTTTGTACTGCATCCTTTCAAAGAATTGTATTTTGATTGCTTCGTCTACTGCCGCGCTCCGATCGAATATAGTGAGCGCCATCATCTAACAGCTACCATGCAAGTCCTTGCGAATTGAAATTTCAACAAATCAAGGCTACACATCCTCTCCACATCAGGACGATTGCTGTGTATCGTTGTAGTCGTCGTCCTGGTGTTTTCTATATAAACTCCACATTTACTGCTGCCTGGCAGTATTTTCGTAACCAACAACCACCATTCTTCCAATGAAGCGAATGATTTTTAAATTGTTCATTTGAGAACACGAAATTGATAGACTAAGTGACTGGAAGCTGCAGACGAATTGAGGACTCGACGAGGGGGCAGACTCGAATTGAAAAGGAGCTCTATTAATTATTGGAAGATAAATCATAAATCAGTGTTATTGCCTGGGTACGCAGGGAACATGTGAATCAATTTTAGCGCGAGGTCGAATCTAATTTGCGGATAATTGACATTTTTAATTAAAAACCAATCTTATTCAAGATTAATCCAATTATACCTGTCGGAAGTGATAGAAGTGCGGATAATCCGATGTGTATAGATTCCGTGCATATACACATGAATGCAGTTTCAACTTGTTGTCCATTAAAACGGAATATCCCGCAATAGATTGTGATTTGATTAATTGATGAAATTGAAATGAATTGAATATTTTATGAGGCCTCACAGCATGCATATGTTATGAGGAGTATCCTTTAAGCCCAACCAAGTGGAACTAAGCCTTTTCGCCATGCCAAATACATAAAAGCGACACATTAGGTCAACTATAAAAAAAAGTGTTGTCGGTGCACGACTGGGTCGTACTCAAATTTCCCTTTCACAGCGAGTTGGGCGTTAGATCAAAACGCAAGCATGAGAGAATTTGGCGATTTTCCTAATTTGGCCATAATACACAAACATATTAATTTTGATTATGGATGCTGTAATTCATAAAACTAATTGCGGAATGTGAACGTTTATTCCGGAGTTTGATTGCGGATTTTAGAATTGCCCTTATGTTCCTCGATATTTGTTTTAATGTTAACAACTGCTGAAATTAGATCTGGCTGTGGTTCGTAGAGGCATACAAAATAATCTGATTAACATTATTACTACGATCATGGGGGTAATGGGTTAATACTCAACGTCTTCATTTTCGTCTTCTTCAGATTCATCACTTATGACGTTAATATCAATCCGAACTTCCCTTTAAACCTGTGACATTATTTCAGTTTCTAATTCTCCGATAATCTCGTGTAAAGTCAAACTTTTATCCACTTTTGAATCTGATCCGCCGGGACGAACTCTGCTCTTATATTTTCAGGTCGGCTTGCTATAGTCCCAGCAATTTGATAATTTTCGGAAGGACCTTCGGTGGGGTTAGCACCGGCCGGAAATCTATCGCGATTAAAGCTTGCTTGTATCCAGGCAGAAACAAACCATCTAATGGCGTCTAATACATTCACCGATTTTTAAAATGCACTTCCTAACTCGCACTTATCTACATTTGCCAAGAGTGATAGGAGCATTTGATGGTTGGGTGTTTTAGAACGAGGGTAGACTCTGATTGCCTTTAACTTGGCAATGCCCAGTGGTTTTAACTTTGACTAGACATCAAATGCTTATTTTTAACTTCCAAACGGTAACCATCGTACTGGTCTCATCCAACCGGATTTGACTTGCTAAACGATAATCGCGAGTGTTGATAACACGACGAAAAACAGCAACACTATAAACAGCCAGGTCAAAATGGCAAGGAATGAATACCCGGCCTGCTGTCCCAGGCGAACCAAGACAAGCTGCTTCGACATATACGGATAACGGGTTGTCTAGGCCTTTTGAACAGAGATGATGGCGGATGAATCGCAAGACCAACGGAACTGGGGGTTGTGCTTTGGGTTAACTATTCAACCATGGAAAAACTAACGGCAACCAGTAACCTTGGAAAGGACGGATTTTATTGTTGACGACCTTGTGAAACGAAAAAAGGATAACGACGTTCGTATCTGCACCTGGAATGTAAGAACATTAAATAGAAGAGGTTCAAGCGCACAACTAGCGGAAGCATTAAACTGCTACAAAGCAGACATTACTGCCATCCAGGAAATATGGGCAGGGAAAAAAGATGTTGAAAAACTGTAACATCTACTATGGAACGTGTTATAGTGAGCAGAAACAGTGCCTATTCGGATGCGGATTTGTTATAAGTGCCAGACTTAAGCATGAAGTCTTATATTTCCAAGACATTAGCGAACGCATTGTAACACCTGAACTCACCCGTTTCTGTAGGATGGCGATGGAAAATTCTCGCTGCTCCATCAGGGTCAGAAACGACCTCACCAACACATTGGAGACCACCATAAAAGAAGAAGAATAGGCACTTCTCAATCTGATTCTTGAGAGGATTATGCAAAAATCCCGAGCCAACACTTGAGGTACAATTTTAAAAATCGGTGCAAGACTATGAAGTCACACAGATGACGCACTCCATACAAGAAAAGTTGTTTTATGGCAGGTAGAACTGGCACAGCCCGCAATATGTTTGGATCTCGTTTCTCATGTATGCACGTGCACACTGCCGCCCGTACCAAGAAGCTGGCGAGCAAATGTTTCTAGGTTGTGTTCTCAATACGTCATCTGTATGGCTTTATAATCGTTGGTAGGTCTCAACGATGGCCTCAGTTCCGCGATGTAAAGTGCCATGAACTGCCGCGCAGAAAGTCTGGGTTCGATTCAAGTCTCGTGACGATCTGAGAAATCATCCGAGTAGTATCACTTGTCAAGAAAAGCTTATCCCGAATTCGCCGTTCGGAGTTGGCATAAAACAAGAGGTCCCTCCATCGTGCAAGAAGAACACACGCACATATGAATGGTTTTGAGAAAGCTCGAGCCTGGGTACTAACGAGCCTGTTGCCTCAAAAATTTGTTTTTTTTTTTGTTAGTGGGACTCAACGTGATGTCATAGCCACGTTTGCTAGTATAGGGAAGGAAGCGGCAAAAATTGGTTTAGCAGTAATTGAGGGCAAGACAAAGTGTATGCTGTCAACACGAAAGGACACACAACATCGACGAATTGGACAAAACGTCACCATTGACAGATGATGTCACTTTAATTTAGTACGGGATTTTGTCTATCTCAGCTCTGCTATTAAATCTGACAACAACATCTCGCCAAAAATTAAACGAAGACTTACTCTTGCCAACCGCTGTTTCTTTTGGCTAAGTAGGCAATTCAGTAGTAAAGCCCTCACTTGAACTACTACGGAGATCCTATACAAGACCTTGATCATTCCAGTCCTGCTCTACAGCGCTCATCATGGACCGTCTCAAAAGCGGATGAAGAAATCCTTGGTCGATACGAGAGGAAAATTCTTCGAAAAATCTTCGGTACCGTTTGCGTTGACTGGTTATGGAAACGGAATTCAAACGAGAACTATACGAGCTGTACAGCGACATGCCTTGGTCAAACAAAAATTCTGTATTGGACGTTTAAGAGGGCTAGGACATGTAGAAATAATGGACACCAATACTCCGGTGTAAGGGTTAATTGGAGAGGCATTTTGGTTGAGCTCCAGGTTCATTACAGACTATTGCTCAACTTAAGTAAGTAAGTAAGTAAGTAAGCTCTCAAGGGGTTGTGAATGCCCTTTAAATGTTTTACCACAGTACCATCGTTAGAGAAGGGGTCAGAGATTGATAGGAGAGATTTTGGATGAAGTGGAGACATTACTCCATGGTGGTGTCCGTTTTAACTTCGGGGAGTCACTGCTTTTTCTGTTCATTAAATTTGCCGAATTTTTTATCAGACTCCCAACAAGCTTATTGTAGAGGTAAGTCAGCTGAGATAGCGCTTTTCTCAAAGAGTGCTTGATTTTCTTGATACAGAATGTATTGATGCAATCATTTGATATGCTCTTAGAACTGCGTGGTCATAATTTACGTAGAGTGCTAATAACTAAGAAACACTCGAGTAAATTCATTAAGTCTAATCTTGGCATCTCATTTCCACAATGATTTTGCAGCTAGCTATGCCACCCGTGTGGAAGTATCCCATGCCATTTACTGTAGAATCTGGTAGCAAACGACCTTCTAGTTACCATTGAGAGAGTCGGCTGCAAGATGATTAGCTTTGTAGATGACGTTACAAAATCTATGTTTCGAGGCTAACTTAACTCCGTAAAAGAGGTAATGCAAAATGGTCGTTTATAAGTTATTTTATAACAGGAAACTAGGGATGGTTCACATACGTAAACGGATCAAGAAAATAAGAATGATCCATGTAACATTACAAAACCCCTGGCCCAAGTGCACGAAGACTAACCAAACCTAACCTAATCTTCACTTGAGCTTATACTGTCTCAAAACACAGTCCTTGGGCATTATGGCTGCCCTTTTAAAATAAAATCCGAGTCTTCCCATATCGACATCACAGCAATGCAAGTTTTAGGTGGTAAAAATATACCCTGGTTCGGAAAACCCCAACGCTGATGGTCAGTTCCATGTTGAAAACCATTTAAAAAGTACATTTGTTGAATAATATCCGCTCGAATAATCTCTACCTTTCTTCTGAAGCTGAATCCTATGACAACCTGAGCTTCGAATAAGTGGAATAGTAAATCAATATGTTATTGACGCGATTCGCATTGTTAGCGATAGAGTTAATTTTCGGAAATTTCCTCCGAAATCACATGAATCACGTAAAATTTCCCGGTGAGCTTCTAAAATCAATTTTTGAATAAATATTTCATCAACTTTTGTTGAATCACTAAAACCATCTTTACTCTAACAAGTCACACTGCTACAACCACAATTAAAAACTGAATTAGTCAATAGGTGTACTCATGTATAATTTACGTCACGGCCACGGCTATATCAGCAAATCCTGGAAATTTGTAATTCCCATCCAACTGTGAATTTAAACGGTGACCGTGGATGATGGTTGATAATTATTCATTCGTTAATTACTCATTCAATGGTCGTTAGTTGGAAATTATTCCGGTAGAAGCGCACCGAGTCCTGTTAAAGATTTTTCACCAAAATCTATTCAGTCCTGGGTAAAATAAATAAATTAAGTTCCGCGGTAAGCGAGTCGCCTTAGTGCTTAACGTTAAAGCGTCCCGTCAACAAAACGATTTAAATAAATCACTCGCAACGGTTTGTTGTATGCATGCGGTGGACAGTTGAGCTGTTGTTAATTTTTTTTCGGGCCATCCAAATGCGGATGTAATGAGAATTAATTTCCAAAAGAGGATAATATCTAATAGAAGGGAATATTATGAATAATCATCCGCATTTGCGACAATACACCTTTGTTCCGGATCACCATTAGATTCTCGTGAAATTTGCTCAACAGAGCAACAAAAAAGAATATCTCGGGGAATGAAATGACAAGACCAGGGGATATATCCTTGGAGCAGTTCACGTGCGAATAGACTTGGGATTTCCTTTGTTATATTTATTTGGATTTTTTTTTTTCGTCCATATTTCGAAATGGGTGTTTTCAGGGCGGATTAGAAGAGATCAGATGCTCAAGTATTTAATTTTGTGTAATGAAAAATGTATGTCCTTTGTTCGGGATGGATAAATATATTAAGATTTGCGAATGGTCCCATTGGAAAGGAAATGTCCTTAAGGAAGTTAAATATTTTCCTTTTCTGTGTACTTGAAAATTAATTATTTTGTAACCTAATAAGGAAAGGATATCGCAGGACTGGTATTTGCATATATAATATGAGCTTTTATTATTTGTTTGTGCAAATTAATTGGTCAAGGAATGTTGCATGTGTTTATGTTGGTTAGACGTATGTTGATATTAAATTGTGTATGTGTG
Organism: Rhingia rostrata; assembly: GCA_949824845.1. Lineage (NCBI taxonomy): Eukaryota > Metazoa > Arthropoda > Insecta > Diptera > Syrphidae > Rhingia > Rhingia rostrata. The sequence goes on along the minus strand of OX463755.1, from coordinate 14,312,182 downwards.
CCTATAATGAGCACCAGTATCCATTCCACTATTCTATCCACTTTCCAGTAAATAATGCATGAATACCCTATAAGGTGATTTAAAAGCGTTTGTTTTTGGGATAAGATGTATGGGTTTGGGTGCGTCTTAGGAGATTTTGTTTGGCTTAGAGTTATGCGACATAGAAAAACGACCAGAGACTGTAGACAAGGAATAACAACGTAAGAGACTCCCCGATGAAATCCAAAATCATGCTGCTTCACTCAGTGGATAAAATAAATAAAAAGGAATGTAATGTTTACTTGAAAAATATTCGAAGCTTAACCTTGATAACAAGCTGCTATTATACAAGGAAGTGCTAAAGCCGGTTCGGTACACAACTATAGCAGTGAAACGAATCTAAACATTCTACAAACTTTTGAAAACAAAATGCTAATATCATTCGTCAATTTGCCGTGGTACATAAGGAATGAAGATCAACGCAGAGATATGGGTATTCCCGCGGTTAAAGATGAAGCGAAAAAGTTTGCACGCAAACATAAAAAAACTTTTATTGGGACACGTGTTACGGTAGCCCTTTCCCATTTCAAAAAATAACCAAAAATCCAATTAAATTACATGAATTGTATTTAAATGAAATTTGATTTATTAAATTAGCTTATCTATAAACCTTGCCACGAAATGTAAAACACCTATTGCCTGTTTGCGTACGACAGTCCATCTTCCGTCTAGCACTTCCTTCCCTCTATCACATGAATCCTCGTGTCCTTCAATCCAGTTCGCAATCCTTTTCTCTGTCCTTTCATGCTTCATCAATCCACTCCTTCCATTCCTATATCCTGAAAAGAAAAATAAATAATTATTAACACCTCGATATTTATATCTAACAACTCCAATATTTCTTATGTTACACTTACCTGTTTAATCCATACTTACTCCATTCAGCCGCTCACTCCTATTCCCTCCTACTTCTATCCTACAAAAAAAAAAGTAAATTAACATGATATGGTGTGAAATATTCAATTAAAAACACTTACCCTTCGTAAAAACACAAACTCTTTGCTCCACCATGCACAAACAATAACCTTTCACAAACGTGATGTTTTGACGTTTCGCGATTTTTTTTTGTTTTTCTTTGGTGCTTTCGTTCGGGCGATCTAATTTCGCCTAACATCAGCTATGGGAAATTTTATGTAGGGTTGTTTTATTTGGTTGGTTGGGTTTTAGATCCGCGATTTTTCCCAGTCTTTGACAGTGATATTGGCATAGGCATTTAATATTTTCTTTTCCGCTTTCTTTGTTTTCTGTCCTTTTCCTTTTAGGGTTCTTTTAGGCTGTCCGAGGTTTGCGTAGAGTAGCTTTTTTCTTCTCTCATATTTTGTTGACCTGGGGTGTCTGGTGAGAGGGCAAGAACTACCCCGGTCCGGTCCGAAGAGCTAAGCCGAGCAATCGTAAGCGTGCCCCGACATTTTCTCCAGCATCGAAGTTGCCCCTAATTCTTATCCAGACTCACACAACAGTCCTCCAAATTCTTGACGAAAGAAATTTATTGAAAGTTTAAGGAAAGTTACCTACCGAATTATCATTACCTGCACTATATATTGCCGAAAAAGCAGGAACTCTCAAAGGAAAGTTACCTACCGAATTATCCCGTGATAAAAAATAATTGATAGATAAGTCGCATACTTAGTTTCAATACAAATAGAAAAAGGGTTGTGGTTTTAGTGAGCAAAAATCTCACAATGCTTTGGGCACGTGCTCATCGCGTCTAAGAAGATTTCCACCAGCCCACGGAAAAAAAACTCAGTGGGTGCAGTATGGCTATCCGAATCCACAAAGAGATACCAACCTAACTGAGGCAGATATCAGGGTATTACAACACAAAACCCATGCTACACGAAAAGAGGTTCGAGCCAAAAGCCGGTATACTTGCCTTCTTCTCTGCTTATGGAGCTCATTAGCAACTCTCGTCTTCAGATTCAACTTAGCCTTGTAGGCCTCGTTCTTCGCTGCGAGCATCTGTTGACATTCTTCAACAATCCTCGGATTTCTTGCTGGTGGGCGCGACAAACCTAGCACATTAGTTGCGGCTGATGTAATGGTTTATTGGCATCGCTGCCACTGTTTCCTGACATTTGATGCTGTTACAAATTTCGCGAAGCCCTTACATAGGAAAATAAAAGGGTCTTGAGCCTTCAATTCTGCAAACATTTTAAAAAAACTAGCAGTTAGCAGCTGGCTTTAATTTCACGCATTTCGGCATTTCACGCGGTATTTCATTAATTTCATCACGAATATTTTGTTTGAGTTGCTCAAGCGTTTCTGGTTTGTTTGCATAAACCTTGCTTTTCAGATATCCATATAAAAAGAAGCAAGAAACTGTCAAATCAGGCGACTGTGGAGGCCAATCAACATCACCATTTCTTGAAATAACTTGTTATGAAAAGAGGTATCGCTGTTATTCCATTGTAATCCTGGCTGTATGCGATGTGGCACCGTCTTGTTGATACCACATGTTAATCAAGCCCAGAGCATGCAGTTGTGGCGTTAAAAAGTTTTCAATCATATCACGATATCCCTCCCCATTCACAGTTACCGTTACGCCGTTTTCATTTTCAAAGAAGTAAGGTCCAATGATTCCTCTTGACCAAATTGCACACCAGACTGTAAATTTTAATGAATGCAAAGATGACTGATGAATAACTTGAGGGTTTTCCATTGCCCAGGACTGGCTATTCTGTTTATTCACATATCCATTCAAATGAAAATGTGCCTCGTCACTCATTATGATTTTTTCATGAAAATCGGGGTTTTGTTATGGGCTAGCATATGGCATATGTACGGCTGCGTAAATAGTATTGTGGAAGAAGCTCTTGTGTCAACTGAATCTTAAATGGAAACAAATGCAAGTCCTTGTGCAAAATTGTGGCCAAAGTTGTTCATTGAAGACCAAGCTCCTGAGCACGTCGTCGAATAGAGGTTGATGGATTGATTTGAACACTTTCTTGAGCAGCAGTAATGTTTTCAGCCAATCTTGCAGTACGTTGTCGTCCATGCTTGGGCATATCATCTACTTCTTCGAAATCATTCACTACACGATAAATAGTGCGTTTTGTTGGCACGTCGTTTCTCCCAAAAATTTCACGTAACTTTCTCATCGTCACAGTAATCGATGATTAATTTTGAAAATGTTTGAACGATTGAAACACGTTGGTTTTTCGAATATTTTTCCACAATAAATTTGCCACGTGACTACTTCACGACTGCAAAATATGAACTGTCAAGACTAATGTTTACCAAAATGGCGACAAAACAAATTAGTATACCTTCCAGGCGGACACCCTGTATAACCATGCAACCGGTTTATGTGAATTACCAGAGAAACTATTTAAAAAGGGTGGTGATTCCATCGAAAAATTATTAGCTGGGTTATTTCCTTTTGTCTATTTTGTTAGTTAATGACTTTTACCTTTGAACCAACGTTATCTTCCCTCTGAAGAAGAAGATCATTGTGATATTTGCGTGATTGCTTTTTTTTTAATTTCTAATAAAAATGGCTGCAGTGGCTTAGTGGTAAGTTCTTTAGACTGCCATGTGCGGGATAATTGGTTAAAATCACGAAAGTGACAAAACATAATTATTTCACTGCTAAACTTCTTGCGAAAGGCTAATAAACATACAAAAGTAACACTGCTATGAGAAGTTTCTTGAATTCGGCGCTGCGTTAGGCAAGCTTCTTTAAAACAAAAATATATGAGGTATCCGTTCGGAACAAAATTTTCTCCGATTTGTATTTGCATTTCGAGCAGATGTTTCAACGAAACATCGTTCTCCGACGAAAAGTTGTTGCGGAATTCTACTAACGAAAATGGAACCACCCCAAAATTATGGGTGATATAAGAAGAAAAATCTTTTTGTGTATTACAACAAAATCGTGCTCTAGAAAAAAACGACAAGAACGCAACAAGAAAAATCTAAAAATCTGTTTAAATATTTATTTTCACTCACTTTTCAGATTTATAATATTACACCGCTGACAGATTGTCAAATGTACGTGAATGCATGTTGCATTTATTTTGTGTCCCAACGGATATATCGATGATAAATTGAGTTCCAATCGGTACTGTCTTTCGTTTCGGAAATTTGTTGAACGGATACCTCGATTTGGCTGTATAACTTCGCACACACAAATGAGGTGAGAAGCTGGGTTTGATGCATAATAATTTATGATGGTGTGAATTGGATCTTATGAAACGAAAAAGTGCAACGAAAAAAAGTTAAACAAATATAGGTTCTCGTCTGATCAACGAAATCAAGATGTGTATCGGGCGCGGTTAGTACTTTCAAGGTGGGCCAAAAGGAATCACCCCATTGGAAGATGCTCTTATTTTTGCAAATGGCCGCCAATGGCATATCTGTCTTGACATTTGTTGACTAGACAGATGTAGAATACAAGTGAACAAGTCATGGAGCGATACACTCCCCAAGAACGCGGAATAATCGAAGTGGACGATTTTTCGATCAAAATCATAATAAGCGATTAGGCTCATTTCCACCTCAGCGGGTACGTGAAAAAAGCAAAACGATCGCTTCTGGGGCACTGAAAATCCACGAGTAATGCACGAGGAGCCATTACACCCGCTCAAAGTTACTGTATGGTGGGCTGTTCAATCTGGAGGAGTCATCGGGCCATTTTTTTTTGTTTGGAGAACGCCGCTGGTCAAACGATAACGGTGGATGGTGCGCGCTATAGGACCATATTAACCGAGTTTTTTTTATGAAACAATCGGACGAATTAGAACCTGGGGACATGTTGTTCCAACAGTGCCGTTGCTCGCACACACTGCGCGAGCCACAACCGATATTCTGAAGGCGGCGTTCCCGGTCGCCTCATCTCTCGTTTTTGCGATTTGCACTGGCCCGCAAGATCGCCCGATTTAACCGTTCCGGACGTTTTTTATGGGGTTTTTTGAAGTTCCGTGTTTACGTGAACAAGCCGGATACCCTAGAAGCCCTCAAAGACAACATTCGACACGAGTGAGAGAATCTGTCGCCCGAAGTTCTCGCTAAAGTTATGAAAAATGTCATAAAACGAGCCCGTATGGCAATCAATTGTCACGGCGCCCATTTCGACGATATCATCTTCTAGACTTGACCAATAAAATTCTAAAGGTTCAAATAAACATAATCAAAAAACAGAATCGAAGTTTTTCATTTAGAAAAAAAAAGAGAGCCAAACAACATCGGATGACTTCTTTTGGCCCACCCTGTAGATAGGGAACTGCTTGGGAACACCGTATGTGTTGGTTTTTTAAAAGAATATGGCTCCCACACACGAGATGAGTTCAACTGACATAAAACCGATTTTGTTGGTCAAGGGATTGAGGTTTGCGGTGAGAAATAGTTGAAATTCTTCAACCCCGTTTGTGGTAGGTCTAAGAAAATTGTTCTTCATTCGGCTGTAACACGTTTTAAGAGTCGAACATTCAACATCAATGTAGTTCCATACAACTCTAGCACTTACCCAAGAGCTTACGAATTTTCAAAAAGTACTCAAGGCAGTTGTCAATTTTGATATAAATTCTAGCACAATAAAAAGGGGTTCGTGTATACAATTTGTTCTGCCAGTATAATTTATCTCTTGTGCGCTTGGAGTATGGTATGAAACTGGTTTTATGCCAGTTGAACTCATCTCGTGTGCTAAAGCCCGAGATGGATACACTATGAAGGTGGTATACAAAAAAAAAAAACAGAGAAAAATAAACCAGAATACAGTTTCACTTCTACCACATATAAACTTACACTCGATTTTTTTATTGAAAACTATCGAACATCTTATTTTTCTTAAAAGTTGGTTGGCTTTATTAACAAAAAAGAAGGGTAGAAGGGTAGCCATTAAATAACTATAAGCAGCAATAATCCCTTTAGGTAAGGATATTTTTGTCACAATAGAAATTACATCTTACACAAACAAAATGAATGAAAACATAAGTTCAATATCCTCT